>OW388084.2:82092557-83498692 GCA_936449025.2 Sarcophaga subvicina
CTACATAGAAAATAATATAACAACAACAAACCAACAGTCATATTCTAGAACTTGACAAACTGCTTCCGAATATATATAAAAGGTGAAAGATAGGTTAGGTTAGGTTAGGGGACGTGTACTTGTCAATTAAGACAAGTACAGTACCCGGAGGTCGAATTGACCCATTGTACAACGTCCTAGTATCTCACACCACTTATGTTGTGTGTGTTAATTTCATACATGAGTGAAAGATAATATTGTGAGTTATACTAAGCACTGTCACGTATTTTGCATGTCTCTTCAAAAAGAATTCTCCATATTCGTCTATCTTGACTATAGGCTTTGATTTCTACAAACGACGTAGTGCTCTTAAAAGCTCTTACCATGTCATGAAGTCTTTGGATGAATTCTTTTTGACACTGACTCACTAAACCTTGATTCTAGTTAACAAAAGGCGCGATTTCCCCAAGTCACGTCAAACCCATATTCACTTTCTTCCCTATATATGCCATAAAACTGTGTCTCCTTTAACTAGTTTCCCCTAGTTGGCTTGGCTAATGGTTTGCAAGCCAAAATAATACCGCATATGTTTCTTAACAAAGACCTGCAGCAATCTACATACAAACCTACATACATAAGTGGTCCTTACAATCCTTCAGTCAGGATTACGACCTTAGCTTCTCACACCACATACGTTGTGTGTGTTACTTTTATCCATGAGTTGCGGGACCTACAGTTTAAAGTCGACTCCGAACAACAGATTTTTGAGAAACTTTTCATGGCAATTTTATATGACGCTCAGATTTTTTGCCAGAAATTTTCTGAGAGGAAGAAGCCGAAGAAATATTTTTTTTATATTTCGTTTTAAAGTCCAACCTGCGGTTTGATCCGTGGCCTCACGTCTAATAAGCCAACACACTACCTACTAGACTACGGCGATAAAAGAGGCCGGCATAATATGGAAGCAATTTCCATATTACGTTTTAGTAAAAAAAAAGTATCAGCTGGGCCATCTATCGGTTTAAATTTGAAAACTCGGTTATTTCGAATCTGGCAATATTATGTCATGTGCGGCCTCCATCGAGGGGCAACCACTACTACCTACCTATGTCATTCTATTCCGTCACACAATTCAGCATATCATCTCCACGGAACGTAATGAATCGATTTACGCTTGAGCAACGTTGGAATTTATTGGAATTTTATTTCCAGAACAAATTGAAAATTGCACGAAAATATCGTACAAAATTTGGTTGCAGCGAAGGAACAACAGTGCCCGGTATACGCAAGTTTATTATTTAAGTTCCTGAAACTCGTTTCATTGTTGATGCGCTGAGAGTGTTCCTGAGAATCTTTCAACAACTCGTCATCGTTCTCCAGAATTGAACATTTCATGCACCAGTTTAAATTGAATTTTGCGAAAAGATCTCGGTGTGACGTCTTACAAAGTTCAATTGGTTCAAAAGTTGAAGCAGCATTCGTTTTAGCTTCGCTAGATGGGCCAACGAGAAACTGCACGATGATATTCATTTTACGAAAAAAAATCATCTTTTCGGATGAAGTTCATTTTCATCATGGTGGTAACGTAAGCAAAATTGCCGTATTTGGGGCTTAGAAAACCCTTAATTGGTCTTACAGAAGCCAATGCACCCATTATTGTTTGGTGCGGCTTGTGGAGAGGAGGCATAATTGACCCATATTTCTTTGAAAATAAAGACGGCGCCACCATTACGGTAAATGAATACATATATCGCACCATGATAACCAATTTTTTTGTACTCGCTGTTCATGGTATTGATGTGAACGGTGTTTGGTTTCAACAGGATGATGCAACTTGCCATACATCTCATGCCACAATCGATTTATTGCTTCAAATGTTTGACGGCCTTTTAAAAAGCAAAATTTGTGATGTCAGCTGGCCGCCAAGAAGCTGCGATTTAACACTATTGGACTATTTTCTGTAGGGCGCCGTTAAAGAAAAGTGTTATGACGAGTTTTTGCCAGAAAACTGCTGAGAGGCGGTCGCCGAAGAAATATATATGTACGAGATGCTTCTTTTTCAATTGAGGCATGAATTTTGCTTGATAGAAAGTCGAACAGAGTTAAAGGTCGAAATAGATGAACGTTCATTCAACGTAACTTACCGTACATTCGTTTTTAGTATACGAAAACAATGTAAGCACTTTCCGAAATTACAGTAAGTTCTCAGTTTCTTTTGCTTTAAAGATTTGTACGTTACGTTAAGTTACGTCAACGTTCGGCTAATTCTACTGTAAGAGGTATACTTGTATTCTTGTGTGGATTATTTAGAGATTTGTACGTTACGTTACGTAAACATTCGGTTAATTCTACCTTGAGAGAAATACTTGTATTTGTGTGTGGATTATTGTGGAGTAAAATTCTGCCTGCGCTAGCACGTTCATTGGCTAAACAAATAAACGAAATATCCGTACCAGACCAAGAACTTATGTTAGACTGGCGCAAAAGTGCCAATGAATTGAATTGAATTTAATTTTGTAAACCGAAATAGTATTTCTTACACTGTTTGCTTTGTTTTTAAATAACTTTTCTACAGCATATGATTATAATTTAAAAGGAAATTCTTAAACTACGCCTTAATATAATTTTGTTTATTTTTTCTTGGTTTTATTTAAAGTAATTTGATACCATAAAAATATATTTTTTTCTTTTATACGTAGAAAATATTAGAATTTTTGTTTATTACCTACCAAATACGTAATCAAAAACCAATCACTCATGGGCATGCTACTGAAATTTAATATATTGATTGACAAGCTCTAAAGGTATTACAAACTTTATATTTTATTTCGAAAAACATTCATCTACTCTGGCTTCCAACGAAATCATATTGCCGTCATTCGTTCTTTGTTTTTTTCTTCTTTTTTTATACGGAAAATATTTTTGAATTTTATTTCGTTGCCTTTTTTGTCGGAATAAAAAATAAAAACAAACCAAATAAGGAAAAACATTTGAAAATGAAATCAAAACAATTGTTTTATTCGAGTTTTTTTATAATAAAAAAATAAAAAACCCTACAAAACCAAAACCCACATTTAAGCAAATACAGATTCTAACGCCATGCATTGGTTTGTTGGTTGAAAAAGAAATCACAGCCACATTTAAGAAAAGATTTCAAAAATTCTTTGTGTGAATATCTTCACACTACATTTGTTATTCCTTCTAACACATTCACACGCATTTACTGTGTATTACAATAAATAAACCGCCTTTTGTCATAAATAATGCAGGACTCATATATCTCTTCCGACAATCAGTGGAATGGTTTACAATGGAAAGAAAAAAGATTATAAAGACGGTGTGGTGTTATAATATAAACACACAAAAGCAGTAAAGTGTCAAGTTTTTAGCATTTACAAGTGTCTGTACGTACATACATATGTATGAATGTTGTTCACACAAACACATATCCTACATGTGAAGTTTCTGGAATTGCTTGCAGTTGAAAAGGAATTTAATTTTCCTTGTCAAGGTAGAGTTTCACAGCAATCGAGGGAACTACACATACATGTCTGCCTAGACAGCAAATATCAACGTAAATTACGGTTTTTCTTAGTTGAAGCTTCATTTTAATTGTTCCAATTACCAAACAAATGTGAAGTTAAGGTCGTAATAAGGCGCATTGCAACATAGGTTTACCCAGAGACCGTAACTGTTATAACTTTTAACGTAAAAGTCAGAAAATAAAAGTTATTTTTTGACTTTTATTTTTTCGAGCAGAAATAAAAGTTATGTTTTGACTTTTATTTTTTCGAGCAGAAATAAAAGTTATTTTTGACTTTTATTTTTGAGAGCAGTAATAAAAGTTATTTTTTGACTTTTATTTTTAAGAGCAGAAATAAAAGTTATTTTTTGATTTTTATTTTTTCTAGCAAAAATGACAGTTACTTTTGACTTTTATTTTTGCGAACAGAAATAAAAGTTATTTTTTAACTTTTATTTTTTCGAGCAGAAATAAAAGTTATGTTTTGACTTTTATTTTTTCGAGCGGAAATAAAAGTTATTTTTGTTTTAATTCATGATGAATTCATAATATTTATTAAAAAATTCTTTAAAAAAATTAAAGTAATTTATGTTAGGAAATTATTAGGAAAAAGTGTTGGGTATATTAAACACTAATCTTTGACCGAAACAACTTTTATTTCTGCTCGAAAAAATAAAAGTCAAAAAATAACTTTTATTTCTGCTGGAAAAAATAAAAGTTAAAAAATAACTTTTATTTCTGCTCTTAAAAATAAAAGTCAAAAAATAACTTTTATTTCTGCTCGAAAAAATAAAAGTCAAAAAATAACTTTTATTTCTGCTCTTAAAAATAAAAGTCAAAAAATAACTTTTATTTGTGCTCGAAAAAATAAAAGTCAAAAATAACTGTTATTTTTGCTAGAAAAAATAAAAATCAAAAAATAACTATTATTTTCTTTCTAAAAAATAAAAATCATGTTTTTAAAAAGCAGCGCATTTTATAAAAATTTGGTCCAAGACAATCAAAATGGTATACTTGGTTTTGTTCTCCGACATTTCCTTGCGGTTGCATTTTTAAATCAAAAATTCAAAAATAACTGTTATTTTCGGTCCCTGGGTTTACCTTCCCTCATTTGGAAGCCTCATCGAAACATAAGTGGCGATTAAGTCGTAATAAGGCTGAGTGCAAGATAGGCTTCTCTTCCCCATTTGGAAGAGTCATCTTAATTGTTTCAATTATCAAACTTATGTGTAAAGTCTCCGTAATCTAGTAGGTAGTGTGTTGGCTTATTCGACATGAGGCCTCGGTTCAAACCCCAAGTCAGACATCAAAAACGAAAATATGAAAAAATACTTCTTCGGCGACTTCCTTTCAGCAGATATCTAGCAAAAACTTTGAGAGTAAATATGCCATGAAAAGTTTTTCAGAAATCTGTCGTTCGGTGTCGACTTGAAACTGTAGGTCCTGCCATTCTTGTATAAAATGAGCACACACAACATGAGTGGTGTGTGAAGCTAGGCCGTAATTCTGACTGAATTGTTGTAATGCCCAATTGTCTATGTAAGTATGTGGGTCTAAAGTCTTACTTAAGTGATGTAAGTCTTACTGACAGAAGTGAACAAAGAAGAAGAAGCGCAAGATGGACGTCAGTAACTCTTGTTATGGAATTTCGTTTTGGAGGAGCTATTGCTGAAACCGCAACCCTTTGGTTTTAAGACCTGCTTATACTGACCATTGTATTATTAGCCTTTGACCGGCACTCTTTTTCTTTGAGATGCAATCAGATCTGAAAGCTTATAACAAAAAGTTGCTTATCGTGTGGCTTATGCGTCTTATGCCGTTTGATGCTTTTGCCAAACGATACCGAATATCTGCCTTTAATTTGGCAATTCTCAACGGGTTCCAAACATTTTTATTTACGAGGATAAACTGTTTGGGGGTTATTTTTGATGTCAAACTCTCATGGAGGGATGGTAATGGACAGAATGTACTTATCGTTTCGTAGATGTAGAGTAGGACTGCAATTTGATTTTTTACGGTACTCTCCTTAATTTAGACTGGGTATCCTCTCATCCGACATAGGCCGTCTTGCGCAATGTACTTATCGGTTCGTAGATGTAGAGTAGGACTGTAATTCGACTTTTTACGGTGCTCTCCTTAATTTAGACTGGGTATCCCTTTATCCGACATAGGCCGCCTTGCGCAATCTCGTTGTCCTAACAAACTTCAGGATGATGTATGCACGACTCCTTGGTTTTTACTTGAGAAACTTTCATATGTTTCCTTCTGAGATGCGTTAACGTTGCCCAGATTCACCAAATACTGTACTGTACTGTACTGGTGATTCTTTACCTCATTACGTAGTCTATAGATTGGACTTCAATTCATACATATTTTAAGGCAAACGTCCTTTAAGTCTACGACAATCGGTAGAATACCAGGCTGCTTTTCGACAGTCTGATGCTTTATGTATTGAAATTACTTCTCATTGTATTTAAACCCCATTACTAATTGTAATTGTCCCAAAACCGTTTGACTTGTCAAAAGTTAACTTTTCTCTTCATCTTTCCTTTCGCCGCATGTATAAATTCAAATCCCTCTTGATGTTCCACCGAAAGGTTCCGGCTTCATTAGCGACGTGCAAACAAGGCTTCCCGCAGTCTTATCTGTGTGTTCATTTACTTGAATTCCTACATGACCTGGAATCCGGCCCTATCTTACTAGTTTAGCTTTCCATTTTAATCTCGATTGCTGCTAGAAAATGAGTACTTAAATGGAGGCTTGACTGTCAATTATTATTGCCATGTGCTGTCCTCTGTACATCCTGTTTAAGTTTGTTGAGCATATTTTTCGATGCCGAAAATTTACACTTTTAAGTAACTCGAACTTTCTACAGCTAATGGGCTCTGAATATTTCAATCTGGTGTTGAATATTTACGCTTTTATATCACTATATGTGTTTGACTTATCTATATACTATAGAACGATCTTTCTCTTAACAGAGTATGAGGCATTGGTTCTTTTATATACCCTATTCAGCTTGCTATTTAGCTTACTGAATACTCTATTCAGCTTGCAGTAATTCAATTCAGCGTACTGAATACCCTGTTTAGCTTATTGAATACCCTATTCAGTTTGCTGCAAACCTATTCAGCTCTCTTAAAACCCTATTCAGCTTACTGAATACCCTATTCGGCTTGCTGAATACCCTATTTAGCTTATTGAATACGCTATTCAGTTCGCTGTAAAACTATTCAGCTTGCTGTAACCCTATTCAGCTTGGTGTAACCCTATTTAGCTTGCTGAATACCCTATTTAGCTTATTGAATACCCTATTCAGCATGCAGTATACACTATTAAGCTTGCTGAATACTCCTTAAGTATAAAAAGCATGATTCGAATACAGCAATATTTCAATTTTATTGTATATACAGTCCCCTAAATATAAATTCATCTAGACAAGCTATGTAAACCTGTAGGCCTTGTGATAAAATCAGCTAGCTGAATTAAGTTTTTTTGTTAGGAATAGTTAAACGAAAAAAAATATCTGAATTCGTAAAGTGCGTTTAAATTCAGCAATCGAAATTAGAATAGAAGTGTTGTTTACGTTTTCAATTTATATTTTACTAAGATTTTTTATGGACAAGCCTGCTGAATTGAATTTTTTATCAATTTAAAGTCAATTCAGCAAGCTGAATTTCTATAAAAATATATAAAATTTTTGCAAATATATATTTTCTTTCTTTGGAATGACATTCAGCTGGCTGAACGTTAATTCAGCTAGCTTAATTACTCTAAATATACGTAAAACTCATGTAAATATCTGTTATCCTATAAATATAACACCTATAAATACCTATTTTTGTTGATTGGAATGAAATTCACCTTGCTGAAAGTCAATTCAGCCAGCTGAATTGACCTAAAAATATATATAGCTTATGTAAATATATGTTATCCTTCATTTGAATGAAATTCACTTGGCTGAAAGCCAATTCAGCCAGCTGAATTGCCAAAAAATATTTAAAACTTGTGTAAATATCTGTTATCCTTCATTTGAATGAAATTCAGCTAGCTGAAAGTCAATTCAGCCAGCTGAATTGCCAAAAAATATATAAAACTTATGTAAATATCTGTTATCCTTCATTTAAATGAAATCCAGCTAGCTGAATATAGTTTTTAGTGCAGTTAAACCGATCCTTTAACATCAATCTTATGTCATACCCTCTTTAAGAACTATAGAGCATACTGTTTATAAAATTTTGCAAAACATACGAGAAAAATAAAGAGGAAAACCAAAAGAAATCCGTTTATCATTTTATTTTTCTTTTACTTATGCTCTTATTTTACTGTCAGAGCCTTCCAAAAAAAAATTTTTTTTTGTTTTTTTTCGGTTGTCTGTTTATTTCTTTTTGTTGATATCCTCTCAACAAAAAAAATTCTTTTTTGTTTATTTATGGCTTGTACACAACACAGTATACCAAAAAGTTTTTCTGTTTTGTTGGTGTTGTTGTTCAAGAGTCTTCAATACGTTTTGGATTTTGTATGAAAATGAAGTCATTTTCATGTTTTGAATTACTTATAAACTTTGACATGATAAACGCATATGTCAATTGTATAAAAACAACAACAACAACAACATCATCTCATTCTGTTTATAAACACACACTTACTCAAACAAACATGTATCGAAACAACGGCAGTGCGTGTTATTTTTATATGTTATACCGTTATACCGTTTTAATATTATTGTCGATTGTCTGTTGTTTATATAGATAATGTCTGTCTGTTTGTCTGTCCGTCGGTCTCCCTTGTCTGTGTTATTCTATTGAATTTATTGAATGATTTTGTTCCCCTTCTTTGGCTTTTTCGTTCCAAATTGTTTACTTATACCAGGCAAAGGGAATGAAGCGTGTAAGTGTGTCTATACTTTCATACCCTATAATTTCACACTGTTCATCCATCATATCCACTTTACACTTTATTTTATTATTGGTTCTACACACTTTAGTTTTTGGCTAAGACGTTCAGTCTGCATGTTCGTTCCCTAAATAATAAATGCATTGAACATAAAAATTTATTGATTTAATGTTATAAACATTATACACATTAACAATAAAACGATAGATTTAATACTATAAACACACTTATTATACTGAATTAATAATAAACAGAAAAAACTTGTTGGCCTAATATCTATGTATGCTAATTATAAACGCTATTAAGCTAGTTGAATAAACAAATTACAAGGATTTGTGTTTTAAAAGTGCTGTAAATATTATTAGAAGGCTTTACAATTCAAATTCAGCTAGCTGAATTGATAAATTATGAACAAAAATAATTAAACTATCTTTAAATGCTTATTCAGATTGCTGAATTCAATATCTAATAAACTATATTGAAAAATAATGAAGAGAAATGCATAAATGTAAAGGAAATAATATGGTAAGGCACTAAAATTGTTATTCAGCTAGCTGAATTGACAAGTTCTAAACAAATAATAAGTAAACCGTCTTTAAATTCAAATTCAGCCAGCTGAATTTAATATCTTACAAACTATGTTGAAAAATAATTAATATAAATGCATAAATGTAATGCAAATAATTCGAAAGGGTTTTCAAAGTTGTATTCAGCTAGCTGAATTGACAAACTTTTAACAAAACATAAGTAAATCGCATTTAAATTCATATTCAGCTGGCTAAATTTAATAACTAATAAACTATTTTGAAAAATAATAATTAAAAATGCATAAATATGATGCCAGTAATCCAAAGGCTTTAAAATTGTAATTCAGCTAGCTGAATTGAAAAATTCGGAACACTTGTGCCATCAATATAGAAAAAATATTAATAAACTATCTTTAAATTCTTATTCAGCTGGCTGAATTCAAACTACAGCAAGCTAAATTAAACAAATTTAATGCATAGGCTTTAAAATATATCAAAATTCTAATTCTGCTAGCTGAATTGACAAATTTGGGACACTTGTGCCATCAATATAGACAAAATATTATTAAACTATCTTTAAATTCTTATTCAGGTGGCTGAACTCAAGCTACCGTAATCTAAATTCGACAAGAATAGTGCATATGCTTTAAAATGTATCAAAATTCTAATTCAGCTGGCTGAATTGACAAATTTCGAAGCAATATGAATCGAAATCAATCAATCCTGCATCTATTGAAACAGCAATGAGAAAAGGGAATACGTTTGGAGCTTTTGGAAAACATAGGAGTGCTGTAAATGTGCTCTCAAATGTAAACTTTAACAGCTGTAAGCGACTCTACCTCCTCTAAGGCAAGAACGACTTCATTCAATGTTGATGTTCTAAATAGTACGTGATCTCGTACTAGAGATTCTTGATTCATTTCTTACGATCTCGGTAGGCACTTCACATTATCTCCACATGAGATAACCATGTCCACTGTAAACGACTCTACCTCTGGTAAGGCAAGGATAAATTCTTTCAACGTTCTTGTTCAAAATTGTGTGTGATGTCATATTGGAGATTCTTGATTTATTTCGCACAATGTCGGTACGCACTTCACATTATCTCCACATGAGATAACCATATCCACTATAAGCGGCTCAACCTCTGGTAAAGCAAAGATGTTCTTGTTCAAAGAGATTCTTGATTAATTTCGCATGATCTCGGTAGACACTTCATATTATCTCCACATGAGATACCCAGATTGTCAAATCGCTCTTGCAGAATTTCCAATGCGGCATGAGTTAGTTAGTGTGGTATGTAGCGTGGTGTAGTTGATGACAGATATTGTTTAGCCTTTAGTGCTCGCCGTTGAACGTAATGGTCGGTCCAACCTTGTTCTCAAACAAATATTAGCTTATGACGCCATCAGTACAAAATCCACACCAAAAAGAGACTTTTCGGACTGTATTGAGCGCTCCTGGGTCTCATGTGGATTGGTGCAGACATACATACATCACAGAATTGGTCATTACAACCCATCAGTCAGGATTACGACTCAGCTTCTCACACTATTTATGTTGTGTGTGTCAATTTTTACAGAAAGTCGCCGAAGAAATAATCGAATTCGATTTGTTCGAAATGTCTGTGTTGCAATTTTTCAGTCAAGATTACAACCCAGTTTCTCGTACAAACCATGCTGTGGGTATTAATTTTATCCATGAGTGGCAGAACCTACAATTAAAAATCGTCTCCAAACGACAGACTTTTTTTGAGAAACTTTTCATGATAATTTTTTATATACTCTTAGAGTTTTTGCCAGAAATCTGCTGAAAGGCAGTTGCCGGAGAAATATTTTTTCAGATTTCGTTTTATTGGAGATGTGTCATCTGGATTTTGAAGCATGGCCTCAAGTCTTACACCTGAGAATCTAGTTTTGATTGAAATTAAATTCTGTTACCAATTATTCCAGAGCCCATTCAGTGAACTCACGTAGTTATCTATAGTTGTTTACATTCAGCTCCTATGACAGTTGAATTTTATACGGGTGCAGGGTGTAACTACATACATACATAACTTGTTATTACAATTCTTCAATCAAGATTACAACCTAGCTTCTGACATCACTTAAGTTGTGTGTGTTAATTTTTATACATGAGTGGCGGGACTCTGAACGACAGTATGTTGAGACATCTTTTTCTTGGCAATTTTATTTTACTCTCAGAGTTTTTGCCAAAAGAGCGCTGCGAGTAAGTCGCCGAAGAATTGACGATGCAAAATTCACAAATTGTGGTAGGCGGAAGGCTAAGTTCTTGTTAGTGTCACGAAATCGACTGACTCGAATTCTCTTGCAGACTATCGCGGGCAGCGGCAATGTTTTCCGCATATCTTGCATTTCATTGATAATGTACTGAACTAGGGCACTCAAATTTATCCAACACTTTTCGAATAGTCTTCGCGGTAAAATGATTACGGCGATTGTAAAATGAAAAAGCGCGCGGCTCATTTTGATGAAACATTTTCATTATTTGCAAGGGTTGTTGAGTGCTATATCTGTACATAAGGATTTGACAAATAATTTGACGTATATAGCTTCAAGAAGATGACCTTTATTCACTGTCGTAGGTCGAAATTTCCTGTTTTTTTAGTTCAGCTAAGTAAATCCCTATAAAAGTTAAAATTCTTATAAGATTTCTTAAATTTTTATAATCAAGTTTGATGTAAAAAGATGTTTTCTTTTGACTTGTGGGAGGTATTTAAATATTTTGTTGTTGTTTTCCATGGAATTTTTTTTTATTTCTTTGCTTTGCCTTAAATTTCGTTAAACAAATTTGAATATAAAAACAAGGCTTTCAATATCACTTACAATTTATGTGTCAATTATGTGCGTTAAATATGAAGGAAACTTTTTTTTCGTTCTGAAGGTACTTCCCACATTAATAAGCCCCCCACGACAAAAAAAGAAAAAAATACAGGGCTTTACATTTATTTGCTTTTCCTTTTGAACGTTTTCATAATCTATTTAACTTTCCCTTTTCGTTTGGCTACACATTACGCTGGAAAAGCACATTCTGAAAAATGGTAATTGAAGAATACGCTCTAATGACTGTGAAGGCAAAAGGAAAAACAAAAAAGAAAGAAAAAATTTTTTTTTTAATTAAATTCAAGACTGGTTGGCTGTCTATTAAAAAAAACATTTTCGTAGAAAATTTTCTTTTTGTCTGTTACTTCATGGAGGGAGTTTTCAAATATATTTGGGTGGGCAAATGAAAAAAAGCAGACGTTTTTGTCAAGGTCAAAGGTAAGAAAAATGCGACTTATTTTAGAAATTGTCTAACAGTAAATAAATATTTTAAGTGACATAATGACCTTTTACCTTATTTAACGAAATTTAATTTTTTTCTTTTGCAAATTCGAATTTAAAAAAAAATTTTTTTTCTTTGAAAATTATTTAAGAACCTCTGCCTCTATGTTTGGTAATGCCTTGCTTTGCCATTTTACTAATACCGGGTAATTGTTAAAATTTTCTTTGGTTTACTTAAAAAAAAGCAGCTACAAAAATTATTCCTCATTTGAAATGAAAACATATAATTTGGCATTGTATGACTGTGGCAAATTACGTCATTATTGACGTTTGACTTGGAAAATTGCCGTATATGAAGGCATCAGGTCTGGCTGTATGAAACCACCTACAATAAGTAAAATGTTAACATAATTTGCCTTTGCTAAACGAATTAAATGTTTGAAAACTGTAAAGCATTAGCGAAAAGTAACAAAAATTTAATGTTGATTGTACGTGTTCTTTTACATAATGGATGGAAAAATATTTTCTGGCATTTAAGAAAAAAAATTTTCTTCAATTTTTTCCATAAACTTTGAAATGTTTTTTTTTTTTTTTTAATGTAAGAAATCGAAAATTTGAGTAATTATGGAAAAGTCACGTTTGTTTTTTGCATTTTTTGTTTTTTGTTTTTTTTTCTTCCAATATTTTCCGATTAGACAACGTAATCGGTGCTCTTTTAAAAAATCAAACAATATTGGTTTGTTTGACCGAAAGATAAATATGTATGTATGTATGCTTATTGGGTTTATGGATATGTAAGCAAAACCAATTATTTTTAGAATTTAAAATTTTTTTTGAAAAAGTAAACATTAAAAATGAAAATAAGATAAGAATTGTTGAGTATGTTTTAACGCCTTTATTAAAGATTTTTATTATTAATTTCAAATATTTGAAGATATTAACAGCCGATAATGAATTCGAAAAAAATAAGTATCCAGGCATTCCAACATTTTTTTTTTTGATAATTTCTTAAAACCCTTTCGGCTTCGCTATAAAACAAAAGATAATAATCGCAGACGCCGTAGTCTAGTAGTTAGTGTGTGACCACAGTTCAAACCTTAGGCTAGACATCTCCAACAAACTGAAAACAGAAAAAATATATCCTCTTCCTCTCAGCAGATTTATGGTAAAAACTCTGAATCAAATTAATACACACTACATGGGTGATCGCAGTTCAGACATCTCCAACAAATACGAAAAAATATTTCTTCGGCGACTGCTTCTCAGCAGATTTCTGAAAAAAAAAAATTTCAAATCCATCGTTCGGAGTCCACTTTACAGTGTAAGTCACGTCAGTCATGGATGAAATTAATACATTACTGCAGGAGTAATCCCAGGTCAGACATCTCCAACAGTAACGAAAAAATATTTCTTCGTCAATTTCCTCTTTGCAGATTTCTGGCAAAAAGTCGGTCTCACCACACTCATGTATAAAATTATCACTCACAACATATGTGATGTGAGAGACTAGGTTGTAATCCTGACTGAAGGGTTGTAATGACTAAGTATGTATGTATGTATGTAGTTAACAACCCCGGGCCATTTACAGACACTGAATCTTCCCCTCTGAAAGCCTGGGTAGAGAACCAATAAAAGTCGCAGGCTGTCTTATATTTCCATATCGCACAAACTTGCCCTCGCCTGAAAAAACACATCAAGATCAAAATAGGTTTCCTATTTAGTCATAATAACCTGGAAAACTTCATACTACTTCAATCTACCAAACAGTATCTAAAGAAGAATGGCTAAACAGACCGCACCACCAGGTAAAATAATCGTCAAATAATCTGCAATCGTAATGTTGCATTGTCAGGACCATACTACCTGAAATCGTCTTTAGCTTTATATAAGACGAAATCTGCGTCGTGAGAACGGTGCCATTTGGTACCCAACTGGCGATTGCGTATATCTCAACCGGTAAGATACTACTTGTAACAAAAAGCTATTAGGAAGTCTTCCTATTATACATAAAGTAGACCCACCACCAGCCATTAATTTCGAGGAGTTCATAAAAAATCATAGTCGATAACCAGAATCGTGAATAATATGGATAACCAAAGAGTCGAAATTTCATTATTAAATATACCCGTTGGCTTTACTAATAACCTCCACTATAGTGCGATTATATATGTCTCACGAATGAATGTCGTTCTGAAAAATAGCTACTGCGGTCTAATCGTTCCTAGAAGACATACTGCACTCAGCGAAGTTCGAAATAAGCATCACATAAATAGTTCGAGTCTAGAGACAAGATCGTCAAGGTCACCTTTTACAGGATATTGAGGTGACAAATTCCTCAGTTCGATTGTCTTCTTTAGTCTCAGAGCCAACTTTACAGAACTACTTTGGAAAAAAGACATTCAGGGCTTTGTATTGTATACAGACTGTTTGAGGAGAAGAACTCAAGAACCAGCCGAGAACTCCATAGATTAGAACACCAGGTAAGAACTCCATATAAATGTGATGAATGCCTCAGTTCGAATATCTCCCTTAGTTTCACAGCTGACTTCGCCGAAACGCCATTGAAGAAAGACATTCAGGGGTGGTGTGGTATCCATACTATCGGAAGAGGAGAACTAATGAGAACCTAATGAGAACCCCATAAATGAGAATTCTAGATGTAAACTCCAGATGAGAACTCCATGTTAAAGTGATGAAAGCCTCAGTACGACTATCTCCTTTAGTTTACGAGCAGAATTCGCCGAAACACGTTTGAAAGAGACATTCAGGGGTGATATGGTATCCAGACTGCCTGAGGAAAAGCACTGAAAGATGAAGTATTAGATGGTAACTCCATAGATAAGGACCCGCCTAATGGCTGTGGTGTCTTTATAATGCAGAGTAAGTCAAATGCGGACATCTCATCCGGCTTTTAGCATTCCGTTTCAACGAAATCTTAAAGTCCAAAATCATGCCCAAGTATTCAGCTTCTTTGGAATTTTTCATGAACTAAATTTGCATGAAAAATGATAGGAGCTTAGAGATACACTCTACAATAGGGACATGAAATTATAATGTTTCTAAATACTGTTGCTTATTTTTTAGTGTTAATTTAAAAGAAAAGTTTAAAAGCCCATAAGGTATGATAAAGTCTAGCATTAAAGTGCCTGGTAATGTAGGGTATCTTCTTTTTGTGGTTATCTGTCGGCTTGTAATCTTTTTTACCTGCATTTCGATGCCGGACTTTCATTTCAAGATAAGTTGGCACAATTGTTATCTCTTGAACTGGTTTTCGATATATTTTTATTGTTGTTATTGTAATTTTGAAAGAAAATTCATGTTATTTTCTATAACAAATGAAGAAAAATCATAGAAAATTCACAAAAAAATGAAACGGATTTAATAGTCACATCATGTCATAAACAAACATTTAAACAATTCATATCGTTTTTTTTATTATTTTTCTCAACAATTTTCCAAACAATTTTCTAGTTTTTCAAACAAAACAGTCATTCATCATAATGTCATTAGAAAAATGAAAATGAAAATAAAAATAAAGACAGATGGATAGGACTGACGACTGGCTTAGAAAGCAGACGTTGAAACAATTTGTTTTATTTTGTTTTTATTTTTTATACATTTTTTTAACGAATAATCATGATTTTATTTTCTTATTCACATACAGATAACAAAAAATTTTATTTTAAAAATTTTATGGAAAAATTTTCCATTTTCTCTATTTTTTTTTTAACTTGAACTGACCAGTTATGAAATTTATAAATATTTAATCGTTTTCATTTGAAAATTTATTTCTGTGGTTTGCATATAAATGAAGTATCTCTTCTTCTTCATTAAAATCAGAAAAGGAAATCAGAAAATCAATTTTTAATTGCTTCACATTCTTGCCTATGAAATGAAGCCATTATGGTCAGAGTAAATTTAAAATCAAATGTTATGGCTACTAATTGTTTTTAATTTTTATAAGAAGAAAACTTATCGTTGATAAGAAAAATATTCAAAATTTAATTAAAATTAATGTTATGATGATGGTTAACATAATAAAATGTTTTAAAATATAACAAAAACCAGATAGAAACAGTTGGTGAAGATCAGCTAATTTCAATCGTTTTTTTTATTCTCAATTGACTTAAGTTTACCAACCGCAGTGTTTCAAATTCGAATTTCACTGGAACTCACACTCAAGAAATGTTCTTTCATTAGACATAATCCACTGTTAGACTGTGTTGTTTTTGTTAATTGATGCTTACAGTAATCCCTCGATTTACATACATAATTGATCATTACAACCCTTCAGTCAGGATTACGACCTAGCTTCTCACATCACTTATATTGTGTGCGTTAATTTTATACATGAGCGGCGGGACATACAGTTTAATGTCAACTCCGAACGACAGATTTTTGAGAAACTTTTCATGGCAATTTTTATTTATTCTCAGAGTTTTTGCCAGAAATCTGTTGAGAGGAAATCGCAGAAGAAATATTTTTTCATATTTTCGTTTTGATGCCCGACCTGGGGTTTCAACCATGGCCTCACGTCTATTAGACTACGGCGATCCTCGATTTACGTCATCTCGATTTACGTGGTCAATTGCTTTACTCCTTCTCATTTCGATTTACATCGTCATTTGATTTATGTTTTCTTAGATGTTTGTCAATGACATCCCGTTGCCGTTGTTGTCTTCGTAATCTAGTAAGCATTGTTTTGCCTTATTAAACATGAGGCTACGGTTCAAATACCAACTCAAATATAAATATCTCAAAATATTTCTACGGCGACTTTCTCTCAGCAGATTTCTGGCAAAAACTTTGTGAGCCAATTAAAACTGCCATGAAAAGATTTCTCAAAAAATCTGTCGTTCGGAGTCGTAGTCCGCCACTTATGGATAAAATGAACACACACGACATAAGTGGCATAAGAAACTAGCTTGTAATCCTGAATGAAGGGTTGTAATGACCAACTAATGTATGCATGTTATATCTATGCACTGTAAGACAATTGAAATAATTGAATACAGTACGATTAGTCATCGTGGTCTAGTAGGTAGTGGATTGGCTTATTAGACCGAAAGGTCAGGGTTCAAACCCCAGGTCAGACATCAAAACGAAAATATAAAAAAATATTTCGGCGACGACTTCCTCTCAGCAGATTTCTGGCAAAAACTCTGAGAGTAAATAAAATTGCCAAGAAAAGTTTCTCAAAAATCTGTCGTTCGGAGTCGACTTTAAACTGTAGGTAACACCCCTCATGTGCAAAATTAACACACACAACATAAGTGGTGTGAGAAACTAGGCCCATAATCCTGTAATGACCAATTATGTATGAGTGACGAGACCTACAGTTAAAAATCGACTCCGAATGACAGATTTTTTTTTGTTGAGAAAGTCTTCATCGCAATTTTTTATTTACTCTCAGAATTTTTGCCAGAAATCTGCTGAGAGGAAGTCACCTAAGAAATATTTTTTTATACTTCGTTTTGTTCTGGCTGTCTGACATGTGCTGCTGATAACTGTCAGAAGTACCAAATGGCACTAAGTACATAATAAAACATGTATTTCAACAGTGTTGTCAGCTGAAAAAATTTAAGTTAAACGAATGATGGTGATTCGGCCTTAAAAAAGAAACGCTTTACTTCATAACATAATGTTAGGTTAGGTTAGCGGGTAGCTTGCGGTAAGTTAACACGGTGACCACGGTTCAAACCACAGGGCGGACATCAAAATGAAATATGGAAAAAAAAATATTTCTTCGGCGACTTCCTCTCAGCATATTTCTGGCAAAAACTCTGAGAGTAAATGAAATTGCCATGAAAAATTTCCCAAAAGTCTGTCGTTCGGAGTCGACTTTAAACTGCAGGTCCCGCCACTTATGTATAAAATTAACATACACAACATGAATGGTGTGAGAAGCTAGGACGTAATCCAGACTGAAGTGTAATTATGTATGTATGTATGTATGTGTATTCTTGTAGGGACGCATATATCATCTCTATTGTCTCTTTCTCAGACATACTTTCCGTGTCAGTTCATCTGCATTTTCTTTCTTTTCCAATTTGAAAAAGTATTCTTGTGGGGGCGCATATATTCCCTCTATTGTCTGTTCCTCAGATATCTACGATAACTTCCGTGCCAATTCGTTCGCCTTTTTATTCCCTTCTATGCCACAGTAGATGCGGGTATTATGTCAACGTATAGGGTGTTACCATTTCTTCGAACTAATTGCGAAGAAAATGGAGGGACTAGTGTATCTTATTTTTTGTTTGCCACTTTTTCTAATGCCTTAAAAGTCTCATTATGATTGAAAATATTCTTAAAAATCATTAACTTTCTCTCAAAATTCATATCCTTCTACTAATTTTATAAAAATTTGCTGACTTTAGGTTGGATTAACATTTTGTTCTCCTACCAAAAATATACAAAAAAAAATTGAAATTAATTAACAAAACAAATAAACCCTCATATTTCATCATCATTTTCAAACATCTTTACATATCTTTCAGCCTCTTCTTAGTGTTTTGACATGTGAAAGGATTTGGAACAAGTTGAAAACCATGTAAAGAAAAATTCTTATAAAAATCATCATTCTTCTGATGAAAATTCATGTGCATGTAATCGATTTATCACTTTTACTTTCGGGCATAATATCGATATTTTTGTTTTTGCTTTTAATAGCCATTATTTAAGTAAACAATTAATATTGTTAACACCAGAGCTACACAAAGTATACAAATATATAAATAAACGATTAAATAAACTGACAAAATCATATGAAATCACACAGCTTGTGTTGAATGAAAACATGAGGCATTTTTTTCTTTTTGGTCCTTCAACTGTGCAACAGTACAACTGTTTGCTTGTAATGTTTCGTTTTGACTAATTTTTTGGAAAGTGTTTACAATGACTTTTCATTTGGGGGCCATAATATTTTGACAGATTAGCCAGTTCACAGTTTAATATTAATGACATTTGAACACAAATTGCGTGGAAAAAATTTGTGAAATATAGGCAGAGAGATATGAGCATGAGATAAATGATGAGCAGCATGATGATGTTAAGTTTTAAATGGATTCGATGATGATATTTAAACGATTAATCGTTTAAGAAAATTTGAATGTACTAGGGAACAAAGTTATCGTTTCCATAAACAATTATATCATTTCTCTATCGAGATCTATCAGATAATATCTCTGTTCCATCCATGATGTAAAGGATCAAGATGCCGTCATATATTTTATTAGTTCACATCCCTGTAGTGCATAGCTTAAAATCTGCAGCCTGAACAAAATTTTTCACTATCGGATCAGTAGAACCCCAGTTTATTTTCACACAAAGAAATAATTTTCTAGAACTCTAGAATAAAGACCTACGGTCGCCGTTTGGAAAAGATTTCCAAACTTAAAAGACTATCAGTCCTATATTGTATTGGTGATCAATAGAAAGATCAGAAAGCATTACCTCTTGAGTATCCATTAAGCAAATTTCCTTTCCTACTTAACCCCGTACAACAGCGTAGTATATCTCATATAGGACGTTGCTTCTATGCAACGAAAGTTGGCAACCCTATCATCCTAGAACATGTTACGGTAGACCAATCTCTTGCTTAACTGGAAAATAAGTTGCCATAAGGGCATTTAATGCAGAAAAAGGTGAAAACTTTTCACGTCTCGGACTTGTACGCATAGCTGCCAGATAAATGAGGCACCAAATCGTCAAATACGTTTATTGAAATCGTCAAAAAATCGTCAGAAAAAATAAATAAATAAATTAGTTTTTAAAAACCAAAATTATTTCTATTGTAGTAAAACATTTAAAGTAAATTACTTTTTTTTTCAAAAACGGAGAAGTTTTATGTCATTTTCAAGAAAAAATTGTTTAAGGATTAAACAATCTGTCCCAGTGTTGTTTATTGACACATAAGCGCAATATTAAGGAGTCAGAAACTCTTGACATTCTGAGCATGAAAATTCAGTGTAATATTGGCTTCATACGACACATTTTTCAGTTCCTTTAGTTCCTTCTTAAGATCTTATCATCTGATCTTACTATTTACACCATTTATAACCGACCGAGAATGGAATACAACTCTCATGTATGGGTCGGTGCCTCAATGTCTATATTGAGGTTTCTCGAACGTGTACAGAAGAGGCCGTAGTAGCTCGATAATGACGGTAGTGTATTTAACTCTTGAATCATTGGAGCATCGTTGGAATATGGTTTGTGTTTCACTGTTAAAAAGGATTTTGCTCGAAAGAAATAAGGAGACTTTTTTCCGAAAATCATATATTCCTCCGTAACGCTCATCTTTCTCGGCTAGCACATCCATGTGTGGTCGATTGGCCAGTGGATCACGTGCTGCGTTATAGACAAAATTCGTTTTTTGGTCGGACTCTTCGTATGTGGAACTCAATTCCTGCAGGGGTCTTTCCTGTTACTTATAGCATAACAATATATAGTACAAGCCTAGTGTCCATAAAAACGCTCTTTCTTTCTTCCCATAACATATTTTCATAGTTCCGAACACAATGCCATCCATCTCCTGAGTACTAAAAAAATAACAGCGCTTGCCTTTGGTCTTCCGATGGTAATATTAGAAGCTATACTCGAATTTTTAATATTGTCTGCAACGACAAGTGATAAATTATTCCCCACTACGAGGTTATTCAGGAGTTGTAATTTTGTCGCTTTTAGGGGATTAAACATTACAGGCATTCGAACGTAACTTAGAAATATAATATTTCACTCCTTGTTATTACTTAAATAAATAGTAACAATTGCGAAGCAAAGACGCAGCTTAAAGTGGCTTTTAATGTACTAAAGTAAAGAATATGATGTAAATTTTTAATTTCCAAAAATCGTCAAAATAAAGATATAAATCATCAAATCGTCAATATGATATTTTTGGAGCTCAAAATCGTCAAAATGTCGATAAATCGTCAAATCTGGCAGCTATGCTTGTACGTCCCTTCAATCAGTATTACGACTTAACTTCTCACACCACTTATGTTGTGTGTGTTAATTTTATACATGAGTGACGGGACCTACAGTTTAAAGCCGACTCAAAACGATAGAGAAACTTTTCATAGCAATCTAATTTACTCTCAGAGTTTTTGGTAGAAATCTGCTGCGAGGAAGTCGCCGAAGAAATATTCTTTCGTATTTCGTTTTGTTGAAAATGTCTGAACCGTGGTTTGAACCGTGGCCTCATGCCTTAATAGTCAACATATTTAGGGATAAGTGGTGCAATGGTGGTGTCAGTTATAAGGGCATTAGAAACAATACTCCTCCTGAAACTATCTGAGATATCCGGCGACCCTTGCAACGTTTAGTCCCCGGGCTATGACGGAGTGAATCAAAATCAAAAATCGTATCATCACAGTGATATCCACTGCATGGATACTTGTTTAACGTTAAATTATCCAATAGGACGCCTATCGTATCACATGCAATCAATTGCCTGGTCACAGTAAGAAGAATTGCAAAGGTACTCTGGGGTGGTCCTAATAGGAGGAAGACTTTGAGTATATTGAGACTGGATAAAGGGAAGGATACTACATCAGACGTAACTTATCACAGAGCAGTGGATGGGCATAAGGTAAGCAAATTTGTAAAAATACAGACTTCCTACAGAAAGTGTGGTTGGCTTCATTTAATGGTGAGCTAACAGCAAGTCTAAGGAGTGGCTTTGTTGCAAGCCGATATACATGCATCAAGTCCTGGGTTAGTGTCCTCTACTTCAATCTACCTTAACCAGATTTCTGAAAACTGAAAAACCGTGTTTTAAAACTTTAAAAACCGGGTTTTAAAACTTAAAAAACCTGATTTTAAAACTAAAAAAATATGGTTTTAAAACTTATAAAACCGGGTTTTAAAACTTTAAAACCCAGGTGGTGTCAGCAGCTGGATATTAGAGCCTTAGTTGGTGTCCTCTACTTGAACATACCTTAACCGGATTTCTTAAAATGCAAAAACCGGGTTATAAATCTTAAAAAACCGGGTTTTAGGACTTTAAAATCTGGGTTTAAAATTTAAAAACCCGGATTATAAAACTTTAAAAACTGGGTTTAAGAACTTTGAAATCCGGGCTCAAGAACTTTGAAAACTGTGTGGTGTAAGCCAATAGGCATTAAACCCTGGGTTGGTGGCCTCTACTTCAAACTATCTTAATCGGATTTCTTAAAATTTAAAAACCGGGTTATAGATCTTTAAAAACCGGGTTTTAGAACTTAAATTAAGAAACCCGGATTTTTAAACTTTAAAACCGGTTTTTAAAACTTCAAAAACCCGGGTTTTTAAACTTTAAAATCGGTTTTTAAAACTTCAAAAACTGGTTTCTTAATATAAAAATAAAAATTTTTTAAACCAGTTACCAAACTTTCCTCAATCGGTTATTTTTTTTTCTATTGTAGGTAGTTAAAGTTTTTTATTCGCTTCATTCGCTTAGCGTCTATCACTATGGTTTACGCATTTGCTTTCGCTATTTCTAATTAAAAGTTTCATAGTTTCAGGAAGGGTTTTATGATGCCAAGCCATTAATTAATTAATTTTTTTTCTTCTTTGTTTTCTTTATAATTTATTTGCCTTTCATTACGTGTATAATGTTTGATGATATGGTTTCACAAGGGTATTAATTTCTTCCAAAATATATACAAACAATATTTGGGGTTTGTTCTTCTTCTTCCGCTGACGGATATTAATTCGTCAAAAATTACATTGCACATGGCAGAAGATCTATTACGTGAATTTGTTTTTCATTTCTGCCTTGGTTTAGTGGGTGTAATCATGACTATGAGGACGATGATGATGATGATGTTGATGTTGATGATGATATTGATGGTGGCGCCAAATTTTTGGTATCATTACAATAAATCAAAACTGTTGAAGGCAAGAAAATAAATAAACAAACAGACAGACAGACAGACAGACAGTTAGACACACAAAACAAACAACAAGAAAAAACATAAAAAAAATCTTTTACTAGCTGATGATGTGTGGCATATTTAGCAGATACAATATAAATACTGTGTGCTTATATAAGTAAGTATGTACACACAAAAAACGTCTTCTAACATGATTTGGTAAATAAATATCATTTCTAAACACAAACATTAATTATTGTTTTGTTGTTTTAGTAGCAAAATGAAAAAAGGAGAAGCAAAACGAAAATAAATTCATTCTATTGACTTTCCTTAAAGCAACTCAAAAAATGAAACACGCTTGGATTCCTATCCTAGTGATACTGTAGATACTGACAGTTTCTATTAAAGTGTACACACATACATACATATATTAGGTGTACATATTAGGTATGTTTAGAAAGGATATTTCGTTTCGTATCCGTATGTTAATGACACGCTTAATGCGACAATATGATTATTAAAGTGTAAGCAACTCCAACAGAATTTGGTGCCGCAGTTCGGTTTAAATACGACATCTTTTTGCTATAAAGGTATGCCAGTTCTCCTTAAGTAGGCAGCCATGGTATCGCGCATATTTTTGTAGCTGCATAAGATAACTATAGTTTGACAGTTGAAAATGTCAAACTGTGTTCATATTTCTGTTAAGTAAAGTTTGAAAAACCATCATGAATTATTTAATACTGGAACAGCGCTTTCTGTATGTCGCCGTAGTCTAGTAGGTAGTGTGTTGGCTTATTAGAAGTAAGGCCAAGGTTCAAACCACAGGTCAGACATCAAAACGAAATATAAAAAATTATTTCTTCGGCGACTTCCTCTCAGCAGATTTCTGGCAAAAACTCTGAGAGTAAATAAAATTACCATAAAAAGTTTCTCAAAAATCTGTCGTTCGGAATCGACTTTAAACTGTAGGTTCCGCCACTCATGTATAAAATTAACACACACAACTTGAGTGGTGTGAGAAGCTAGGCCGTAATCCTGACTGAAGGATTGTAATGGCCAATTATGAGAACAGCGTTTTCTTACTTACTTTATTGATGATTAAAACCATTTAGTCAAGATTACAACCCAGCTGCTCACAGCACTCATATAAATATGTACATACATAATTGGTCATCATAACCCTTCAGCCAGGATTACGGCATAGCTTCACTCACCACCTTCGACTCCGAAGAAAAGATTTTTAAGAAACATTTTCATGGCAATTTTAAATGACTCTCAGGGTTTTTGCTGAGAGGCAGTTGCCGTTGAAATATTTTTTCGTATTTCATTTTGTTGGAGATGTTTAATCTGAGGTTTGAAATGTGGCCTCACGCCTAATAAGCCAACACACTACCTACTAGATTAACATCCATGTAGTATGTGTTAATTTTATCCATGACTGAAGGATACTACAGTTTAATGTAGACTTCGAACGATAGAGTTGTTTCTGTCGCAAGATTTTTCGGTTTTCGGCTTGTTTTCATATTTCGGTTTTATTCTAGTTGTCTCAGACAACTGAACCACGGACTGTCGTGTAATAAGCCAAGACACTACCTACTACAGACTACGGTGACTTCAACAATGCTTTCAAATTTAAAAATCAGTTTCATTAAAAACTTATCTTCAAGCTTTTGTTGAAGATGTCTCATCTGAGATTTGAAACGTGGCATTAAGTCTAATAAGCCAACACACAACCTACTACAACACGGCGACTTCAGTTAAATCTTCCACAGACCACAATTTGCGAAGTTTGCGTCATGGATTAGGTCTGCACCTATACAAAATTCAACTCAAATAGGAGCTGAATGTAAACAACTATAGACAACGATATGAGTTCGGTAAATAGGCTTTGGGGTAGTTGGTAACTGAACTCAATTTTAATCAAAATTTCATCTTCAGCGACGAGGCCCATTTCGACATGTATGGGTACGTAAACAAATAAAATTGTAGAATTTGGCACGATACCAATCCACATGAAATCCAGGAGCGTCTAATGCATTCGAAAAATATCACTATTTTGAGAGCGACATTTGCCAGGCTTTAACTGTTAATGACGTGTACTATAGGTCGCTGGTTATAAACTTTTTTTTAAGCCGAACTAGTTTATTTGGGTACCAAAATAGAATGGCATTACGTGCCACACAGCCTATGCCACATTGTATATTCTGCACGAGCAATTTGAAGGCATTGTCATCTCACGTGGAGGTAATATGAGTTTTTTTACGCGAAATCATTCAATTTGCGCAGGTGAGAGTAATTCTTGAGGGTTTTTTTTAAGTCAATGTGAACTAGCCACTGAATTCCTTTTTCTAATGAGATTTTCTTAAGCTGCAGGTGCATGCGAATAAGAAACACACCACAGCGATTCTCAAAGCCCACAAAAACCATGCCTTCGATATAATGCAATCGGATTTATGCGCTGGCGTAAGACAAATTTGGACATTTTAGAAGCATTCCTTGCAGATAAGCCGTTGTAAGCATTTGCATGAAATGCCACACATAACGGCACCAAGAGGTTTTCTAACGAATACAAATATTCTCACAAACACATTCATACATACATAACTGGTCATTACAATCCTTTAGACAGGATTACGACCTAGTTTCTCACACCACTTGTGTTGTGTGTGTTAACTTTATACATGAGTGGAGGGACCTATTCACAACGACATATTTTTGAGAAACTTTTCATGGCAATTTTATTTACTTTCAGAGTTTTTGCCAGAAATCTGCTGAGAGGACGTTGCCGAGGTTTGAACCATTGCCACACGTCTAATAAGCCTACATACTATCTACTAGACTACGACTACTGACACAATTTCTAAAATATCGATAGGTCAACAAGACTTATCGTAATGAAAACTATATCCTGCCTGCATCGACGAAATATTTTTCAATAATTCATTCTGTTGGAGCTGTTTGACTTGGGGTTTGAACCGTAAACTCATGCCTAATAAGACAACACACTATCTACTAGACTATAATGACTTCATACTTGATCACTACGGCGTATATTCATTAGGTTTGACTCTTCGTAACTTTCAGTCAAAATTTATTTCTACTTAACATCGTTTTTTATTATACGATGCGATTTAAAAACATTTTAAAAAAACATTTTTTGTGTTGAAAACAAGCCATAAAGAAGTGATTTTCAAGTCTTTTAAAATCAATTCCTCTTCGTAAGAATTCTTAGAATAAACGAATGTTGCACAGTTTGAGTGCTTGTATAGCACACTCAATACAACATTTGCTTCAAGCATCACTGCACTGCAGTCCAACGATGCCACAGATGGCTGACACACCAAAATAAATTTCTAATATTCACAGTCATTATGCATCAATCATCAAATGAATGTGAAGAAAAAACCAATTCCCGCTCTATCTGGGTTAAAGAGATCAAAGTGATAACAAAAAGAAGTCTCGAAAACTATGAATATTTAATTGAAAAATTATTTATTTTTTCTTTTACTCAAATAGATTTCAAATTTCTTCTTTTTTTCTGACAATTAAATCAAAAAAAATGTGTTTCTCTGCATGCATTGGCAACCAATTGATCTTTGTTCGTAATTGACAAAATCGGGAAAAAAATTAAAAAAAAAATTTTTTTTTCAACTAAAAACTGATGGGAAAAGATCTTCAAATCAAATTATAATTCAATAAAAAAAATTAAGTTTTGATTACGTTATGAATTTCTAATGAAACAGAATATTGCGTAAAATCTTCTCTTCCAGCTGCATGGATTTTCTGTTCATTTTCTGTTGAATTTTTGTATCTTTTTTGTTGTTGTTCTTGTTATATTTAATGAAAACTTTTGTTTGAAGCCTTTAAACGAACGAAAAAAAATTGTAATTGGGGTCATCCAGTGATTTATTGTAATTTAAAGTGAATTCCATACACAATTTTCCATATGGCGTGAATGTCATGTAATCAGAGCAAAACAAAAAAAAAAAAAAAACAAAAAAAATTATGCTGCTGATCGCATGATTATGCTCATTAGAGTGGGGGTAACAAATTTCCCAAAACATTTTACTTCATTATGATAATTTTTTATTTATTTTTTTATTTAAGAAATTGTGTCTCATTATGTACTTTTTTGAAATATAGGGAATTTTTCCAGGCCTCCTATCTTTAAATTTAAATAAAACAAATAAAACAAGGTGGCTTATTAGACGTGAGACCACGTTTCAAAATATTTCTTCGGCGACTTCCTCTCAGCATATTTCTGGCAAAAACCCTAAATCGATTTTCAATTCTATGCCCCGCCACTCATGTATAAAATTAACACACTCAACATAAGTGGTGTGAAAAGCTAGGTCGTAATCCTGACTGAAGAGTTGCAATGACCAATTATGGACGCATGTATGTTTATGTGAGAACATTTTTATTCAGTAGAAAACCTCTTGATACTATTTCATTCAAATGCTCACAACGGCTTATCTGCAAGAAAAACTTACGAAATTTCCAAATTTGGCTTACTTTAGCGCATAAATCAGGTTGAATTATATCGATGGCATGGCTTCTGTTGCGTTTGTAGACCACTGTGTTTGTGGCTTATTCGCAGACACCTGCAGCTTAAGAGAACGCCATTAGAAGAAGGAATTCAGTGGCTAATTCACATCGAATTCAGAGAATACCCACAAGAAAAAGTCTAACCAGATCAAATTGAACGATCTCGGTATCTAAATTAACAATACCTTTACATGAGATGACCATGTCGTCAAATCGTCCGCGTTCATGAGCTGTATAGCACATAATGCCGTCTAACTGAAACCACATTCTTTAGTGTCCAAATAATCCAAATCTGGAGTAAATAACCAGCAACCTATAGCGCACGCCGTTGACAGTAATGGCCTGAGCAACGTCGTCCTGAAAGGAACATAAACTGAGGATGTCGCCAGCCTAAAATTCATGTCAAACAGTGACTTTTTTGGAATGTATTAGAAGCTCTTGGAACTTATGTGGATTGGTATCGTACCAAATTCTACAAATTTGTTTTGCTCATGTACCCATTCACGTTGAAATGGGCCTCATCGCTGAAGATAAAAATCGGTTTTGAATTTGAAAGCATTGTTGAAGTCATCGTAGTTTCTCTATAGTAGGTAGTGTCTTGGCTTTATTACACGAGAGTCCATAGTTTAGATGTCTAAGCTACGGACATCTCGAACAAAACCAAAAGTTTGATTAAAATAAATGAAAATTCTTGTGAACAAAACGAAAAAGTTTTTCAAATCTGTCGTTCGGAATCCACGTTAAACTATAGGCCACGTCCGTCATGATAGTGCATTGGCTTATTAGACGTGACATCTCGAACAAAACAGAGAATATGAAAACAAGCCGAAAACAAAAAAATTTTCTGACAAAAACTTTTGGAAATAAATAATAAAGTTTTTCTAATCTGTCGTTCGGAGTCCACGTTAAACTGTATGTCCAGTCAGTCATCGATTAAATGAATTCACACTATATGGCTGATGCTAGGTCAGACATTTCCCATAAATTTGAAAAAATATTTCTGCGGCAACTGCCTCTCAGCAGATTTCTGATAAAAACTCTGAGAGGCAGGCTGTTTAAATTTTGCTCTATCCAGGGAAACCATGGCAGGACCCATAATGGCATCAGTAGGTCTTTCAAGCAATTAAAAAATTTCGATGGAAATTCACACACACTTTGTTTTATAGAAATAAGCTACGTAGCGCATAGGGAAAGATGGGATATAAACGAACTTCCGCAAATGTAGCCATATTCAGTTCAGCAATCTAAGAAAAATTAAGGATGAGTAGTGTTGGTTCAGAGGAACATTTGAAGTCTAAATGCAGCTGTTGATTAAACCACAACAAAAGTAAAATTTTTTATAGGAAATGAGGAATTTTTATTTGTTTTTATTTCAAATTAATTGCTAGATTTTACGCCTTTGTAGGTGTATTTTAAATCCTTTTAATTCCTTTTTTTCTTTTGGTGTTGGATTCAACATACAAATTCAATTACCATTAAATTCCAACGTATTTACACAAACATTTTATATGAGAAATGGACTCATTTCGAGTTCAATTACCTCTTCTTTCTCTATATTTTTCCTTTTCATTGCGACTTGCAACAATTTAATGACACAAAACAGGCTCTTTTTTGTGTAAAGGAAACCTGTGAAAAAGGTTTTTTTCTGTTGCTTTTGTTTCTCTTTTTTCCCTTTTTTCTTTATTTATTCGAAGCCTTTAAACTCAAACACAGCAAATAAAACCTAAAAGAAAAAAATTAAAAAAATTAAATGAATGTGAGAAACTACAGCCTTTAACTGCAGAAAGAGGTGCCTTAATTGAATAACGCTCCAATTATTTCTTTTAGCCAGCTTTTGTTTTGCTTAAAAACTAAAAAAGGGACATAAGGAAGGCAGGAAGGTAGCCATATTTAAATCCAAAAGCGGCTTTTTTTGAAGTTTCAACTTTGGTGCCGGAAAAATGCTGTCAACTTTACTTAAAAAATCATTGGCATGGAATTATTATAGAAAATAAAATTTATTTTTAAATACAGACCGTGGCAAAGAAAGGTTTTACATTTTTTTATTTAATGCTGTAAGAGAAGGTCCAAAGGTTTTAGAATTTTTTTCTTTTAGGTTTTTTAAGGAGTACAGGACTGTCATGAAGCACATCTTGCTTACTTATTTAATTGGCCATTATGGATTATGAATGTCGAGATGCAGAAACTTACTACTATGTGACACGCTGCGGCGAAATCGATCAGCCTCATATCATTCAAGATAGTGGTCGCTTGGAGGCTGAACTTGTCCTACAGTGGAGCCGAAGAAACCTTCCCGCTCGACCTTCGCATTACAATCTTCGAGGACGAATTTGACGGCATGGGCCGGTCACTTATCATATACTTACGTCCTCGAGCTTAACTTAGAAGGTAGTTTAAACACATCGTCCTTGTCTTCCGTCAGGGCAAATAAAGCTGATGTTATAGAATTTTGCCCTGATACGGATTGTGGTTATTCTTTCATTCAAATTAGTGAATCCGGAGACAAGATGGCGATGTGACTTATTAACCACAAATTCGCATTCGAATGAGCAGCTGTAATATACATCACAAGATGCAAGCCTTTTGCATCCTAGTCCTATCCATCGCATTTCCTGTATGGCAGTGATGTCAGTACTACATTTCATGAGGCATCCGCCAGCTGGGCGGAAGCGCCTACCCTGTGAAGGGTGGGGGCGTTCCATGTGTCTATACGTCAATCATTGTCCTTTAAACGTTTGCCGTGGACGTCAACTTTTGAGGGAATCTTTCTAGAGTCTTGTGTATTGGTTTTCATTGAATTTTATTTTTATGTAGTGGGTTCCTTCAAGCTCAACCTAAATTTAACGTCCAGGGGATTGGGCTCAGCTGTGGGCATTAGTTAACATCTAGCGGGTGCTAGTCTGTGATCCAGGGGGAACTACGAGGAGGCTATGTGTCAACTTGAATAAAGCAAGACAAGAATCGTGCTGGAGGTCGCCACGTTGACCGCAGTTAGAAACTTTATCTTGTTTGCATGCATCTCATCCCTCTCCATAAAGCACATCTTGCCCATTATTATTCTTTTTTGCCTTTTTTTTGGTAAAAACCGTTATTTGGTCAACTGTAGCAAGTCCTAGAATGACAGAGTTGCCATTTGTCGTTGTCTAGAAACAAAGTCTTTTATATGTATTGAGTATATTATGCTTTATTATTACCGTTATCGGCCATAGGTTTAACATTATTGCTGCCATATGATCGATTTTACTACCCTCAGTCTACGCAACGAATTCCCCATAATGTCTCCTCAAATCCTATATCCTAATCCTTGCCCTGCCAAACCTCAGAACACTGCTCGATGTCTACAAGATATGATATACACCCAGGTGATTCCTTATCTCATGCATTAATGTCTTACATGCTCACTGAATATGTTTTGATGATTCATTCTTATCATCACAGAATTTACTTTTTACGTTAGAGACGATCCACATTTTGAACAAATATAGTATGAGTCTGCAGCGCCCTGCCAAAAGGCGTGTTACTAAGTCCATGTTATTCTTGAACAGTCTAATGCTTGCCTCAAATCTCCTCCTATTGTAAATACTCCAAAAAAAACTTTAAATTGCCTTAAATCAAGTTGATTTGAGAAGAGTTTTTCCTCTTTTCACGTTTCTTCCGTTGATAATACAACTTCAAAGATTTTTTCAACTTCACGGAAAGATACTGATCCTATCAACAGTAAGAGAACTCTGCTGCCTTTGAGTGTTTCCCACACGACAGTTTTCTCTGAGAGTCCCATCATGACTGTCGGATAGTACAAATATGTCCTGTCCATTGTATCTTCTATCCAAGTTGAATTGAGCACATCTTTCGAAGGCATAGGCAGCGAGTTTTTGCATCTAAGATCACAAACTGCCGTTCATGTCCCATGATACGATGTTTAAGCATTCGGGTTAAAAAAAAAGCTTCCACTCTGTTCACTTTCGTTGCGAAGTGTTTTCCAAAATCATTGTCTGAAGGACGCACCTAAGGAGGGAACTGTCAACTGCCACGAAGTCTCCTCATGAATTTCTTATGAGACTTGTTTCCCTCTATTCTAACACTTGGCAGTCAATGCCCGCATTAGGTGGTTTCGTCAGACTTTCATTCACAACCAAGCAACATGTTGGTGGTGGAGGGAGCTAGTGCTGTGGCTTTCTTTCATTTGTGCCTTCTTTCATTCTCTGCATATGTTGCGCAGATCGTTTGTAAAATACCAAAAAGGGATCAGATTGTCACCGACTTTAAGTGCAAGGACTCCACAAGAGCTGTGGATTTTGAAGTGGATGCTTCTCACATCACCTATGTTGATCTGCTGATGTCGATGTAAACGCTCTCAACGATAAATTTGTTAATATCAGTGTTCCGACCCCTGATAGTGACATATATAATGACCTTTGTTTTGTTCCGCTTGAAAATCCCTTTAGTTTTCGTTGTGCTAATCAGTTCGAGGTTTTGGAATACTTATCTTCGGTAAAATCGAATGCGGTTGGTTCTGATGATTTAGGTCCTCTGTTTTTGAAAGCTTTGTCACCTAGACTTTTGCCGTATTTGACTCATTTATTCAATACAGTTTTAACTATGTCGTCCTTTCCTGATGAATGGAAACAGTCGAAAACCATTCCCATTCCTAAATCCAACAACGAATTCAGGCCAATTGCCATTCTTCCATTCCTGTCTAAAGTAATGGAAAATCTCATGGCTAAACAAATAAGTAGTTATCTCGTGAGTAATAACTTCATATCTGATAAGCAGTCGGGATTTATGAAAGCTAGGAGCTGCACTACTGCTTTAGTCAATGTAGTTGATGATCTTAGGTTGGAACTAGATGAAAATTACATAGCCTTTTTAGTTCTTTTGGATCACACCAAGGCTGATACGGTTGACCACAAAATATTATTGAAGAAGCTACAGACCCTCTTTCATTTTTCTAACTCAGCTTGTAATCTCATACGTTCTTATCTTATGAACAGATCACAACGAGTTTATCAAAACGGCAAGATCTCGAATTCGCTAAGCGTTGGAAGAGATATTCCTCAGGGATCAATATTAGGGCCTCTCTTGTTCTGTATATACATTAACGACCTGCCTGATGTTTTGGATAATTGTAGCGTACATAAGTACGCTGATGACGTTCAGCTCTATAGAAGCACGCGTATAGAGGATATCCAACTATGTATAGACACCATCAACTGTGATTTACGAAAAATTGATAGCTGGGCTAGGGCCAATGGACTTTGTATAAATCCCTCTAAATCTAAATGTTTATTGCTCTCCAGGACTAAGAGAGCATTAGTTGTGCCGGATATGATTATCAGGGGGAATAAAATTGACTTTGTTGAATCAGCATCCAATCTGGGTGTTATCTTTAATGGTCGGCTAACGTGGTCTAACCACATTAACGTCATCTTTGGCAAAGTTTATGGTATGCTTAGGAACTTGTGGGCTGTTATAGATTCGACTCCCTTTGCCATACGTATGCAACTGGCTAAAACGTATTTGATTCCTGTCCTTTTATACGGATCTGAAATTTTCGCGAACTGTGATACTGATGATAATCGGAAACTCAACCTGGCTTATAATAATATAGCCAGATATGTTTTTATTAAGGGACGTCGAGACCATATATCACAATTTTCATACCAGATATTCGGAGTTAATTTTGATAATCTGTTAAATATAAAATGCCTTATTCTCCTCCATAAGATTATTACTCTAGAACAGCCAATATACTTATTTAGTAGGATTACATTTGCTAGATCCAACCGCGGTATGAAGATTATCCAACACAGACATAGGACTCTTTTGTCACAACGCCAGTTTTTTATATACACCATCAGTCTTTGGAATACTTTACCTAATTATATTCAGAATATAGGCAATGCAGTTAAGTTCAAAAAGGAGTTATACAATCTGTTCAAGTAGTTTTTAGCATATCTTGATTTTTTTTGTGAATTTTTTTCTCTCTATTTCTATTAATGATTGTTTTTAATTTTTCATTTTTTTAATTAATATATCTTTAAATTTCATTGTATCTTAGTATATGAATATATTTTTACTTTGTTTGTATATTTCTTTATATTTGTATATATTGTTCTTTGTAGTTTTCCTAATTTATTTTTTACACATTTTCATTTTTTTATCCTTTTTTGTATCGATTGCTATTTCCCGTGATTTTAACACGTTCTTATTCATTTTTATTTCTACATTATTTCAAACATTTCATTACATATATAATCAATGATTTGTTATTATTTTCTTTCTTTGATGTACTCCCATAGCACTTTCATTTATACGATTATTATCTTGTTGTGCTATGACTAATAACAAATAAATAAATAAATAAATAAATAAATATGTGTTAATTTTATTCAGGAGCAGCGGAGGCTACGGTTTTAAAGTCGACTTCGAAAGACAGATTTTTGAGAAACTTTTCATGTCAATTCTATCAGAATTTTTGCCAGAAGACTGTGGAGAAAAAGTTGCCGAAAGAAATAATTATCGTATTTGGTTTTCGTTAGAGATGTCTCACCTAGGGTTTGAACCGAGGCCTCACGTCTAATAAGCCAAAACACTACCTACCAGACTACGGCGACTTCATAGTGCTACCATGATTAATTAACAGAGAAAGATGGTGATGGACACCCTTAGGTAGGGTAGTTTGGCTCAAACCATTTAGACTCTGTTATATACCGAACAGTGTTCTTTAAGCTAACTTCACGGTTTTTGCGTAAATTCTGGATGGCCTCATTCTCCCTTGAGCCACAACTTTGCCTGCAATGCAAAAAGAACGCCTAAAGAGTGAACTTACATCCACAGTGCACCGTGTTTAGTAGGGCCAAAGAAAAAGGAGCAAATGTCTAGTAGAGAGAAAAATAAGCTGTTTTGTGTTCCATAAGTTCAGCTTCAGACAACCTTAATAAGTGGTAGAGTAGTTTATTCCTTTCAGCAGGAACCTTGCAACCTAGTTTAAGGATGTCTTTTGGCTATGCTCGCATCAAAAAATGAGTTTCCGAGTTTGGTACCCATACATACATATACAATTAGTCATTACAACCCTTCAGTTCGGATTACGATCTAGTTGCTCACACAACTTATGTTGTATGTATTAATTTTATACATGAGTGGTGGGCCCTACAATTTTAAAGTCGAGAATTTTTGAGCAACTTTTCATGGGAATTTTATCGAAGTTTTTCCCAGAAATCTGTTGAGAAGCAGTCGTCAAAAGAAATATTTTTTCGTATTTCGCTCTGAGTGAGACGTCTGACTTGGGGTTTGATAAAAAGTCAACACACTACCTACTAGACTACGGCGCATATTATATATATTAGGCTTCAGTTGGCTTAATCTAGTTGTCGAATATGTTCTCGCTTTTCAACAGGAAGCATCAGCGATTTAATGAAATTTATTCCCAATTTTCAACCTAATTTAAGGAAGTAGGTCTCCAACTTCAGATCATAAGGGGGTAATCAAGTTTGCTACTCGCCTGCTACACAATTTTCAGTTATGTCTTTAGGCCCGAGGATCAAAATAACGAATGCCGTCGAATAATCCAACGTATCCTGAAAAAATAGATGATATTCAGGACCTATTTTGAACATCATTAGCATGTTAGAAAGGGTAGCATGGCTAACTGAGTAGATCACTCTACTTTCAGGGAATATTTTACTACCGAGCAGTCAGTGGATCAAAAAAAATATTTTATTAATGGTGTGCCGGAACGAAGTTCTTACATACATACACACATAATTGGTTATTAGAGCCCTTCAGTCGGTATTACGACCTAGCTTCTCACATTATTTATGTTATGGTTGTTAATTTTATCAATGCGTGGCGGGTGCTAGTTTAGTCTCCGTAGTCTAGTAGGTAGTGTGTTGGCTTATTAGACGTTCGAGCCACAGGCCAGACATCAAAACAAAATCCAAAAAGTATTTCTTAGGCGATTTCCTCTCAGCAGATTTCTGGCAAAAACTCTGAGAGTAAATAAAATTGCCATGAAAAGTTTCTCAAAAATCTGTCGTTCGAAGTCGACTTAAAACTGTGAGAAAGTAGGTCGTAATCCTGACTGAAGGGTTTTAATGACCAACTATGTATGTATGTATGTACATATGTATGTATGTGGCGGGTCCTACAGTTTAAAGTCGACTCCGAACGACAGATTTTTGAAAAACATTTCATGGCAATTTTATTTAACAGTGAAGAGTTTTTCACAGAAATCTGCTGAGAGCAAGTTGCCGAAGAAATATTTTTTTCACATTTCGTTTTGGTGGAGATGTCTGGCCTATGGTTTGAAACGAGGCCTCACATCTAATAAGCCAATACACTAACTACTAGACTACGGTGACGAAGCCATACTTTTGTATAAAATTAACTAAACTTTCAAAGGATTTTCATTGCAATTGAAGAATAACATCAGTTTTCTTGTGGCTTCTTCAACACACAAAACAAATGAAAACATTTCCGCCGCCAGTAGCCATTGTATTGTTCTATTTACACGTATTCTGTTCTTTCAAGCGAAAATCTTAACGTTTTTATGACACTGCTAATGTGTCTTCTCATTAAATAAATTCTTAAATAAAATGATTTACTGGTTTCGCATATAAAAGTCTTTGACCAGCCACTTGGTGGAGTGATTGCTTTAGCAATTGGAGAAACTTTGTATTTCATACAGCTGTAGAAGAGCAGCATATGGTAGACAGTGTCAGAGCCAAAGTAATTGAAATTCTTCAGGCTTTTTTGTTTTATAATAGAAGCCATGTATTTGGCAGTTATTACACAATTTCCCTTAACGTTTTCGGATATGCCACAGATGAATTTGATTTATTTGCTAAGGAAACTATAAAATTACAACCAATTATTGACATTTCTTTTCAACATATCCGAAGATTTATTTTTTTTTATTAAAATTTCCTGTGTTAAAGTTTTTATCCAACATATGTGGGTGTTATAAACAAAAAGCAGAGTAAAGTTTCAATTATCATATCAACGCCTTTGATCGAAAAAAATATATTTTTTATCAACGAATTTTTTTTTTGGTTTTTTTATAGAAGAAATAAAATTAAAATTAATGTTTCAATTTTATTTAAAATGTTTAAAATACAAACAACAAACAATAGAAAACCAACAAAATAAAAATTAAATAAATAGGCATTCGAATGGCCAATGAGTGGGCGTTCAGGCGGCATAACTTAAAAAAATTTGATAAAAACAGAGAGAAAGAGATGTGACAGTAAGATTACGGCCGCCTGAGACACAGTCTATGAATAACAAAATTATGTGTGTGTGTGTGTGTGAGTGTAATTTGTAAGCATGTTGAACAAATATTTCTTTTCGTGAAAAATTGGAGGGTTGAGTAATAAAAATTGAATTTTTTTCCTTCTCTTCTTTCTTGTTTTTTTTTTTTTTTTTGTTATAACACCGAGTATCTTCATTCACTTGTCATTTGCCTATTAAGAATTTTATTTGTATGCTTCGGCATGTATGTATGCATGCATCTGTGTTTATGTATTTTCCAGTTCAGTTCAGTTCAATTTATTTTCAACTCAGGCTCTGGCTCTGTGCATATGCCGAGCAGCCAGCACATCTGTATGCTGTCATTTGCCACTTGTTGAGTGTTTGCAAATTGTTGTTCTGTATTGCATGCATTCCAATTAATTAAAGTGCATCAACGTCATCATCTGCATCGGCATCGGCATCGGCATCATCATCATCACCATTATCGTCATCACTATCATCAACCTCTATAATGTCTTTGCTGTTGTATTCAGCTTGTCTTGCCAGGATTCACAGACAGACTCGCTAACTGCCTTATGCCTTTATGAAGTATCTGTTGAACTCTTATTCAATATGTTTCAAGTAACAACACTCTCGTTGCATGCATGCATGTACCTCCATTTACCATATTTCAGTGTTTTTTTCTTAATAGATTGTCTTTTTACATACTTGATCGTCGTCGTTCTTCTGAATATCCCATTGAAATATTCTCAGGGCAAACATTTTTGTTTTAAAGAAGTGCACATAAAGTTTTCTTAATTGTTTTTCAACGCTTTTTCTCTCCTTAGCAGTGTCTGTTCCTTTAAGAAAATTAAAACAAATAAATACGAATGAATAACTACTTCCTCTTGATCATACACATGTAATATTCAAGGAGATGTATGAGATTTTTTGTATTGAATTTAATATAACCCAGCAAAACATAGCATGGCAGTAACTAAAGAAAGCCCCTTCTCAAGCTTTATCCATTAAGAAAATTACTTTGAGAGTCATGTAAACAAAGGCAGAAAACTGTTATGTAAAGTCCTATAATTGCTAGACTGTAAGGAACTCATACATACATACATAATTGGTCATTACAACCCTTCAGTCAGGATTATGACCTAGCTTTTCACACGACTTATGTTGCGTGTTTTTATTTTATGCATGGGTGGCGGAACCTACAGCTTAAAGTCGACTCCGAACGACAGATTTTTGAGAAACTTTTCATGGCAATTTTATTTCTACTCTCAGAGTTTTTGCCAGAAATCTGCTGAAAGAAAGTCGCCGAAGAAATATTTTCGTTTGCGGTTTGAACCGTGACCTTACGTCTCATAAGCCAACTCACTACCGGCTAGACAACGGCGACTCATCTCTGTGCAACTCAACTTCCATAAAATTGGTAATGAAGAGAACTTCAGATCCGCATTTATACTGCTCCGGATTCGCTATGACCAACAGTTTCTTGAGTAACCGCTTCATATCAAGACAAATATCCAAGCAGTGCCAGTTATTATGATTGCTTTTAATTTTACCTTAATTTTTTTGTGATTGGCAGGCCTTACAAAAGTGATGTACAGCTCGATAGGCCACATTCAACACACACCATCGGTCATTGCAACCCTTCAGTCTAGAGTACTTGCGAAACTTTACATGGTAATTTTATTTACTCTCAGAGTTTTTGCCGGAAATCTGCTGAGGGGAAGTCGCCTAAGAATATTTTTTTTATATTTCGTTTTTGTTCGAGAAGTCTGACTTCTTGTTTGAACCGTGGCCTCACGTCTAATAAAACGACACACTACCTACTAGACTAAGGCCACATAAGGCCCATATATTAAAGTCGTCATAGCATAATATGTAGTGTGCTTGCTTATCACAGTTCAAACCCCAGGTCAGACTTATCCAACAAAACGAAATGCTAAAAAATATATTCGGTGACTTCCTTACAGCAGATTTCTGGGAAAAACTCTAAGTGCAAAATAAAATTGCCATGAAAAGTTTTTCAAAAGTCTGTCGTTCGTATAATGTATCGTTTTATGTATAAAATTAACATACACACAACATAAGTAGTGTGTGGGGCTAGGTTGTAATCCTGACTAAAAGGTTGTAATGTAATTTTATCTAAGACCGATTGTGACACCGGAATTTCCCTAATCACTTAACAATCCGAATTGATAAAGCGACCTGTACTACTAACGTCTATCAGTGACATGTCGCTTACATTATACATATAGTAGATGCCACATTGCCATATTCTCCCATAACATAGAGCTGGTCATGTGCCCCAGTTATCTTCTCTTTCTTATCTATACAGCTCCAGCAAAAATTATTTGCCAATTATTTTATTCTCCCCCAGGACAATTTTGCTGGTTAAACGTATAAAATCACAAGAGAATGATATTTAACTGTCAGTCCTGAAAACTTCTTGGCCATCACCTCTTAATGCGTAACTAGCAACAGACTCCATTGCACAATCCAGTAAGACAAATACGTTCTTAACAACAGCGTTCGAGATGTTCGAATGGCGGGACTCATTTAATTTATTAACTCTCAGAGTTTTTGCAGGCGTGTGCAGAGAGAAAGTTGCCGAATGAAATATTTATTTTTTTTTGATAATTTGTTATACTCGAAAGTGTCTGAGTCAAGTTTTAAACCACGAGCTCTAGTCTAATAAGCCAACACACTAAATATCTATTAAATTACGGAAAAGGAGGCTATCACAGTGCAAAAATGTATGAAAATTCTCCATGCCGTACAATTTTATCAGATACCCAAGTCACCGTCAAGCCCATGACTTCGTTTGAAATTAGGTGCTATGGAGTGTAAAATATCTCTGAAAAAAGCTGATTACTCTTGATTTCCTGAATACAAAAGTCGTGTTTGTAGCTAACGTCTTAAATGTTTTGAATATGAACCTGAAATGTGTGATTACGTTGCCTAATTGTATGTTTGGAATGAGTGTGACTTTGAGATGGTTAGGGGGACACTAACCTCTTATTATTCAAATATAAGTTATAACTTAGAGTGCATTATGATTTCCTTGTCTCGGAGGCATTTGTTCGAATAAAACACAAGAAAATTCATAAGTTATGAACCTTAATCGCAGTAAGTTTTTGATTCGTTATACACATGGCTTGTCAAGATAACAACGTTCTGATAAAACATTTTATACAGCATATAAACTCCCTGTTTTCTGGTCTCAAGTTACACTCAAAATTGTCTGAATACGGGCCCCTCTTAGGAGAGACATTGTATGTAGAGAATTATGCTCTGTCGGCAAATATAAACAACTTTAGATCATACGGTCATGAGAACGTAACAATTTTAGCCTAGAAAAGATGGAATGCAGATGGTAAGTCTTCTCAAATTCCAAAGGAGTACGTTCAACACGTTGCTTGGAGTCATTACTAGTCATTGCATTATCCGGACTTATTCGAAATGCTTTGGTCTTAGAAATATACACCGCAGGGATGGTGAAAAGAAGAAAACTGTTCATCGCCTATTGCATACATATATGTCTAGCCTTGTTGGATTAGAAAAATTCACTTCGGTTTTACTCTTCAGAAGATCTCAAAGATACTGACTAAGTGGCTCCATCAGAGGCTGTGAATGGTTCTAGGACTAAGGGAAATAGACTGCTATTTTGTTACATTGAATCATTTAGGGAATCGAATTCATACGTAATTTCCCCTTTGCTAGCTTTCATTCTTCATGTCCTACCGTTCCACTGATTGTATTTTCATTTGAGATTGAGTATAACGGCAGTAGAGACATTGCATTGGTTCTGGCGTGTATACGAAAATAAAAAGTCTAGATACTGATGTTTTGCTTTTACTTCGCTTAACATTAAAATTATAAACAAACTTGTTTACAAATTATCGTACTGCTTAATATAGCAACAAAGACCAGCATAAAATAATGGTAAACAAGTAAACAAAAATATAACAACAACACTGCAATAATAAAAGTAAACAACGATAATAGAGATTTCGAGAAGGCGATGTCATGAAGATTCGCCTTCAAGGACATTCATCAGATTGTTTACCCTGCCATATTAAAGCAAGACAAAGCAGCCGAGTGAGTTAGTGAAGTTCAGTTAGTCTTGTGTGAAGACGCTGTACATTTGAAGAGAGTAATCGTGGTTTGAAGATTACAAAGATCTGTCGTATAATTGCTAAGTGATTGTTGTTGTCTATGCAAAGGGTGTAACAAAGAAGAGTAATTGTTGTTGTTTACATCAAGTTGTAAACAGTGGCACACAGAATTGTGCGAATAATAAAGAATTTTAATTAAAACAAAACACAAATTTATTTTTATTTTATTTGAAATCTATGAACTCATATTTTAAACGTTTTTAAAAGGTAAAAACGTAACAATACATACATACATATTTATTCGTTACAATCCTTTAGTCAGGATTACGACCTAGCTTCTCACACCATTTTTGTTGTGTGCCTTAATTTTATACATGACCGACTTCGAACTACAGATTTTTGAGAAACTTTTCATGACTATACTTTCAGAGTTTTTGCCAGAAATCTGCTGAGAGTCAGTCTTCGAAGAAATATTTTTTCCATTTCGTTTTGTTGGAAATTTAGAACCTGGGGTTTGAACCATGACCTCACATCTAATAAGCCAATAGACTACGGTTGACGAAGCCATACTTTTGTATAAAATTAATCAAAATTTCAAAGGATTATCAGTGCAATTGAAGAATAACATCAGTTTTCTTGTGGCTTCTTCAACATACAAAACAAATGAAAACATTTCAGCCACCAGTAGCCATTGTATACTCCTATTTTCACGTATCCTGCTTTTTCAAGCGAAAACCTTAATATTTTTATGACACTGCTAATTTTTCTCATTAAATAAATTCTTAAATAAAATGGTTTACTGGTTTCGCATATAATAGTCCTTGACTAGCTACTTGTGCAAGTCCTTCATATGTACGTACGTCTATATATGTACGTAACCCTGTTTCCTATAAAATTATTTAATTTCTATACACCAGTATTCATCAGTATTCATATACGAACGACTGACTGACTGACGGTATGCATATGTATGCTATTGGCAGTCATGCATTTTAACTTGTATTCAAAAAATTCTGTTAAATTCATATGTATTTCATTCAGTCAGTCAGTCATTCATTCATTTAATCATTCACTCAGCCATTCATAGTTGCAGTAGTCATTCATGCAGCCATTCAACTTACATGTTGTCTTCGAGCCCGTATTTTTTTTCTGTTTTTTTTTGTTGTTGTTTTGTTTTATTTCAAACTCAACTCAAGTCAAGTCGTTGTTTTAATTTGATTTTTGTTTCCTTTGCTATTGTTGCTGTTGTTGCTGTTGTAGTTGTTGTAGTTGTCCTATATGATTTCTTTTATTAACACTATAACAAGTGTTAAGGAACTGAGGCCCTAACTAACAACGGAACAATAAGAATTCTGAAAGAACTTGTTTTTGTTTATCCTTAAAAAAACAAGCGAGAAAGAAAAATAAAAGGAAAACGTATACAGAATATGTTGAGTATGACTTGAAATGTAGAGAATAAAAGAATAACAGAATAATAGCAGTTGTCACATTGATGATATGCCTTCTTTATATTATAAGTTGAAGTAACGAGGGTTGTAAGAAAAGTTTTGAGATTTTTTTTTGCATAAAATACTTTCGAGGCATTTAAACTTAATAAGATCTAAACATCCAAAAGTCACACTCATTACGGCAACGTCATCATACAGACTCCAGGTTCAGTTAAAACATTGGCTACCAACATGGCTTTCGTAATCCCAAAGTCTACCCATTGTATTTGTGCTGCGCATCAATTTTTTCTCAGTGACATTTGACACTCCATACCGTCTAATTTCAAACGAAGTCATGGGCTTGACATTGACCTGAGTATCTGACATCAGTTAAGAAATTTAACGCCTCAGGAATGGATATACTTTTTTGCATTGCCATGAAAAAGTTTCTCAAAAATCTATCGTTTTTAGGCGACTTTAAACTGTAGAGATACGCCCTAATGGATTAAATTAAAATACATTCTGTGAAGAAACTGTTTGAGATCTTCATGAATTTATAGCCTTTGGTGACACCGTGTACATTACTCTGAAGGTCCCGCCACTTATGGATAAAATTAACACACACAACATAGGTGGTGTGAGAAGCTAGGTTGTAATCTAGAATAAAACAAATATTTCTTCGACGACTTCATCTCAGCAGATTACTGACAAAAACCCTGGGAATAAATAAAAATCGCCATGAATAAGTTTCTCAAAAATCTGTTGCATGGAGTCGACATAAAACTGTAGGACCCGCCAATCATGTATAGAATTAACGCACACAACATGTGTGCTGTGACAAGCTAGGTTGTAATCTTGACTAAAGTGTTCTAATGACCAATTAAGTAGTCTGGTGTCCTTAAGCAAATCTTTTCTTTGTAATTAAAGCCAATTTATACTCATTCTTATATATGATGAGAGAGTGTAGCAAAATCTTGAGGTTTTCAAATCGTAACAATAGTTGGCGAATGGTTCGAGAATAAGGTGAGTGAAGGCTCAATTTAAAAACTTTCTATAGATATAGTTTTCATCATGTTAAATTTAATATCAACTGAAATTTTGTGGCTATGGAAAGGCAACCAAATTGTGTCAGTCGTCGTAGTCTAGTAGATAGTGTATTGACTTATTAGACATGAGGCCTTGGGTCAAACCTCAGCAACTTCCCCTCAACAGATCTCTGGCAAAAGTTCTGAAGATAAATAAAAATTGCCATGAAAAAGTTAAAAAAAAATCTGTCGTTCAGATGAAACTGTGACTCCTGACACTCATGTATAAAATTAACACACACAATATAGGTGGTGAGTGAAGCTAGGTCGTTAGCTTGACTGAAATGTTGTAATGCCCAATTATGTATGCACGTATGTCAAACAAAACTCGACATCTGGTTTCAATGAATCGTGGTATCAGAAATTAGGTTTGGCATTGGAATCGCTTGATGTCAAATTGAAAATTTAATGCATTAAGGAAAAACACAAGATCGGGATTTTTTTGTACAACCTTCCTAATACATACATATTTTTTTTATATTTTACACAACGTCATTAAGCAGTAAGCATATGAGTAGCATGCCCTGCAGTCCATCACATGTACGGTGTACGATTGATAATTTTCTTTTTGAAAATTAAATACATGGAGTTTACGATGCCATTCCTTCAATCTGTTTTTATATGGGACCGTGTTACAGAGTATACTTGTTATTATACTTTATCTGTTCCCCCTTTTTAGATGCTTCATTTTGTGTCAATGAAGTGTGTCGTCTTCTACATGAGGCTTTAAATGCGTGCACAATGTATGGCAGAGAGAGGCAACAGAAAAGATACAGCGTAACACTTGTCAGGCGATGTTCTTGTATTTTGTTTTGTTTTTTTTTCTTTGTTCTGGAATGATGTTTTTGTCTTAAAATTTCAAAGAGTGTGGCAGTTTTTGTTTTGCGTGGAGTATGGTGAATGGCTCCAGTTTCATGCATGTGCCTCATGCATGTATGTTAATAAGCTTTACGTTAAATTATGCCTCACCGAGTTGTGTTGTTTTTATCAGATGTTGTATTCACAGAGGCGGCCAACCTGAAAATATTTTAAGGACTTTTATAAACAAAAAATTTATTGAAAATATTTTATGTGTTGCCAGCTCTGCAAGCTAAATGAAGCTCATCGAAATGATTATAATTACAGCACATCTGCTTAATAATATTCTGCATTATTTTCGAATCGCTTTTGGATTTGCTCTTGTTTAAGATTTTTTCATAAAATATTGAACATCATGTCCTCAAGATCTCTGGGGGTAAATGTGAATGGCACGCAAGTCATTGTGCATTTTGTAGCCACTTTAATTGGTAGCACTTCATGGTGTTTCTGTCTCCGTTCCGCCCCACTATCTCCAGCTATTAATTGCTTATAAACATTTTGTTTGTCTGATTTATTATTTTCCACTCAGCTTTATTTTCCTTTAACCACAGCTTATGCATCAGCATCACCAGGCATTGATGATCTTGCCGATCTACACACTTTAATATACAGCCGGTTTAAGTCTCACTTGAGTTCCTTTTTATGGCAGAATATTTTTTATCTTCATTGGCGCTTAATAAACAGAATTTTTATTTAAAAAAAACGTAGTTTTTTCAAAACACTCGCAATTCAATGGCAAATCCTGTTTGCTGCAGCCAGCCATCAAAACGCTTTAAAAGAAATTGAAAAATCTATAAAATGAATTGTTATTTTCAATTAGCAAGGAAATCATAGATTAGTTAATACCTTATGGCTTTAATGAGAAAAACTTTTAATTTAAAAACGATAGAATCAGTTTTTAATCGTTAGTTTTTGTAAAGAAAAACAATTAAGTTTCGAATAGCGTGATAAAAATCATTCATAAGCCATTGCAATAACAAGGAAATGCACTTAGAACTTTTGCAGCATGTTAGAAAGACAAATAAAAGTCACATATTCATAAATTCAGCTAGCTGAATAAGTTCAAAACGCAGGTTAATTACTTATTATAGGAGTTATATTAAGTTTTGTTAAGAAAAAGTTTAATTCAGATAGCTGAATAAATTCAAGTCGAAGTTAAATACGAATTATAGAAGTTACACTAAGTTCTGTTGAAAACATTTCTAATTCAGCTAGCTGAATATGTTCAAGATAAGTGTTAATCACGAATTATAGCAGTTATATCAAGATTTGTTAAAAAAATAATTTAATTCAGCTAGCTGAATAAGTTCAAGATAAAGGGTAATCACTTATTATAGGAGTTGTATTATGATTTGTTAAGAAAAATGTTAATTCAGCTAGCTGAATAAGTTCAAGATGAAGGTTAATCTCTTCATAGAGGAGTTATATTAAAATTCGTTAAGAAAAATTTTAATTCAGCGAGCTCAATAAGTTCAAAACGAAAGTAAATCACTTATTACAAGAGTTATATTAAAACTCCCTAAGAAAAATTTTAATTCAGCTAGCTGAATAAATTCAAGATGAAGGTAAATACAAATTATAGAACACTTCTTATAGGAGTTATATTAAAGTTTGTTAAAAATAATTTGCATTCAGCTAGCTGAATAACTTTAAGATGAAGGTTAATCACTTATTATAGGAGTTATAATTAAGTTTCGATAAGAAAAAATTTAATTCAGCATGCTGAATACCCTCAAGATGCAGATTAATCACTTATTATAGAAGTTATATTAAGTTAAGTTAGAAAAAAATTTATTCAGCTAGCTGAATAAGTTCAAGATAAAGGTTAATCACTTATTATATGAGTTATATTAAGTTTTGTTAAGAAGAATTTGAATTCAGCCAGCTGAATAACTTTAAGATAAATTTATATATATATATAAATTTATATATATATATTTATATAAATTATTATATGAGTTATTTTAAGTTTTGTTGAAAATAATTTTAATTTAGCTAGCTGAATATGTTAATTTTCATACATGTTTTTAAAAATTAATATAGACTTGGTTAAAAATAAGCCTTAGAAATGCTTTCAGTTTAATATAAAGACTATTCAGCTAGCTGAATTACACAAAATTGCCATGGATAAGTTTTATATGTCTTAAAATGTGAATTTGAAGCACAAAAAACTTTATTCAGCTAGCTGAATTTGATAAAAACCTAAAAAATTTAGATGAAATAAATTAAATAATATTTTTTTCAAAAGCAAACGGTAGATTATTAATAAAAAGAATTCGAGGAGGGCTTTGTGTTGTAATATCAAAAAGACAGTATTGTAGGAGAAAACCTCAGACAATCACAAACACCGAGAGTCTCTGGTTTAAATCGAACCTTCAGACCCGAGTCCTGCACACTACCAACTAGACCACCGGGACACACAATTTGCCTAAGTCAGCTACCTGAACTTGCATACAAATGTATCCAAGTTAAAGAAAAGCTCAAGTAGAACATAAGACTTCAAAAATTCCTCCTTTAGCTTTTCTGTCTCCAGCAACTAGTTTCATCTGATTTAAAGACATTCCTTTATCAGAACATTCACTATTCATCATATGAACGCAGGTGTTTCGTAGTTTTCTGTCAAGCTGATCTCCCTCTATGTTCTATTCAAGCGTTTCTGGGCCTTCAGAGAATATGAACCATTCACTCTCTCTTTCTCTTTTTCAAATTTCACCTTCCAAAGGATTTACTTAATCAAGCCAAAAAAGTCTCGCTCAAAATCCAGATAAAGAGGTTGTAAAGGATCATTTAAGTCCCTTAATCAGAAATACAACCTAGCTTCTCACGCCACCCAATTTGTGAGTTAATTTTGTCCATGAGTGTAGGAGCCTACAGTTCAACATTGTTTTCGAACGATATATTTGAGAAACTTTTCACGATAATTTTATTTCCCCTCAAATTTTTCGCTAGAGAACTGCTAAAAAAAGTCCCAGAAAGAAATGTTACTGAAATCTTCGACAACATGCCTGCTGGTCTTGAAGGGAATATTGTCGAAATGGTTGCATTGATCTCTGTGGACTGATTTTTTAAGTCTGACAGGTGCTGACCTATTATGTTACTGTATGCACGGAGCTTAAGTCTTCGTCTAAAAATGGTTGGACTACAATTGAAAGAACAATGTGTGGCTTCCATCAAAGCAAGATTTAAATCTAAGTTACACTTTGAAGGCAATTAATCTAGGCCAGCTTTCATATATCATAGTGTAGGATGGATCATTACGAATGGCTCCTTGATGCATTAACATTTAACCAAACATATTGGGTAGATTCATTCACATATGAAAACTTGTATATAAAATGGATTTTTATGCCAGATAATGATCACAGCGATAATGATAACACAACGCACGATTGGGTAAAGTAATTAGAGAACCAAGAAGTGGATTTTATATAATGGCCAACAATCTTGTGGCACAAATTGAACCAAAAAATTTAAAAATCTTCAAGACCTTTGGAAGAGCGATTCGAGTGGTATGGAATGACCTACAATATGCCAGATGTCATAGACTTCTTGAAAGTCTTCATGGATGTTAATAATTAATTATTAAAATATTAAAAAGAATTAAACTATAAATCTATAAAGGGTGTGCTAATTACGTGGCCAAGGTTTTTTGTATTGAAAAGTGTCATTTATTGTTAAATTCCTTTACTGGAGTGCCCTTTACTTTAAATATCGCTTAAGTATACTCCACAGAATATTTACATATATACATAACTAGCTGTACACTGCGCTGCGACATTACACAAATGTCCAATTAATTTTGAATCATTTTATTGATTTTGTTTCCCGTTGCGCTGATGATTCAGATGAACTGGCCTGAGTAATACGAATTCGATCAGTTTCTAATCTCACTTCTCGTTGTTCAAGTGTTTCAAGCGAACGGATCGCAGCGGCATATCCTCGAAGATTTTCCGGTATCAATGCTCGTCTCATTCTGATGCTCTTTTCTTCCGTGCTTGAGGTGTAGGTCGACCAATTGCTTGTCATTAAGTTTGAATAAATTTCAGTGACGCCATTCATCGGAAATTAATCTCACCAACATCCGTCAACCCATGCGCAACAACTTTGTTAAAGAATGCACAGTTTACGATTTAATTCAGTTTGAGTAAATTTCAGTGGCGCCACCTGTTGGAAATTGGGCATACTAACTTAGAAACCTTTGTCGCATGAGCCGACAATAACCTTGCTGAAGATCATAAAATGATCAAATGCACAGTTTACCATTTAATTCTTTTTAAGTAATTTTCAGTAGCGCCACCTATCGGATATTGGTCATACCAACTTAGAAACCTTCGTCGGCTCATGCGCAACAACTTTGCTAAAGATCATATCATGATCAAATGAACAGTTTACGATTCTATAAGGTACATACAAACCAACATTCATTTTTATATATATAGACTATGGTAGGTGACACGCCCACTATAGCCAATTCGCCCATTTTGTTCATATGTACGTCAAAGTCGTCCATACAAAATTTGAGGACTCTAGCTGTTGCAGTTTATGTGATATGCGACATTAAATACTTATTGGGTATGTGTGCGTGGCACCTCGCCTACTTGAAATTTTAAGATAAAGAGTAGCCTATAACTCCTTCCAGACATACAGGAAGATACTGTGAAAATTTCAAGACAATCGGTCCAGCCGTTCAACCGTCTATAGACTTCAAACAAACAAACTAACAAACAAACAAACCCACAAACAAATAAATACACATTCATTTTTATATATAAGAAGAAGATTGGTCATTACAACCCTTCAGGTAATATTTAGTTTAGTAGTTCATTTTATACATGATTTTTTGAGAAACTTTTCATGGCAATTTTATTTGTTCTTAGAGAATCTGCTGAGAGGAAGTCACCGAAGGAACATTTCTTCATATTTCGTTTTATTGGAAATGTCTGAGATGAGTTTGAACAGTGGTCTCACGTCTAATAACACACTACCTACTAAACTACGGCGACAAAATACTTAAATGCCCTTTGTTACTGGAAAAGGGTTGTATAGATGGGTGTGCTAATTAGAAGACCACCACTGTATAACAATATAATAAAAAAATTAAAAGCTTTCCAACATTTACCTTAAATAATAAAATTCTAAAAAGTGTCAACAAATTCCAACCATTTGAGTGGCGCCTATTCAACATTATTACACATGTTAGGCAGTAAAATTGATTTCTTCTATTCTTACATTGATTTGAGCTTTATTTACAAAAAAGACACGAAACTTATTATAGCAATACCACAACGGTTTTTTCATTAGACCAACTTAAATGTTCATTTCACTTGTCATTTCATTTGTCATAACTTTTCAGTTGCCATACAAAAAAACCGTTTGTGGGACATACTGTATGTGTGATAAACAATGTGTCGGTTTTAGTGGTTAAAATAAAACAAAAAAATTTGCCTATAATCGTAAAAAATTTCACAACTTCCTTCCGCTTATAAATACATTGTCAAAGCCAGCAAAACAAACATTTTCTTTGTGTGCCATCAACCTACACTTTAGTAGCACACGTACTAAAATTTGTTAAAAATTAACTGAAAACTATGAACCTCCCGAAGAAACTCTTTTGCTAGAGTTTGTTTTCTCTTTTACTCTCTTCTGGAGTAATTAAATTAAAATAGATTTACCAATACACTTATAAAAATATGTATTATTATTAGACATTGGCATGTTCTTTTATTGTCTGTTTACAATTGAAAGAAATTAAAAAATCGAAAACCGCAAGCACGTGCATTACCACAATAATGTTAACATATATTGAATGTATGTATATAAACAATTGACAAAAAAATCTTTTTAAAAGATAGAAACAAAGAAAGAACAAAAAATAAACACAATTTTTAATTAAAATCAATACAATCAATTGAATTTTGTTGCCATTAAACTGCATGTATGTACATACATTCAACCATTCATATACAAGCAAAGAGCATTTGCTCTTTTGCTTGGTTTTAAACTTAAACAACAATAAAAATAGCATTGAAGCATAATACACACACACTGCAACAATTTTCTTATAAAGGGTTATCCATTTAACGATATCAAAAGTAAAGTCATGTAAAACACATATAAAGCTGCTTTTATTTGGGCCTCGTTATTGTGTTATCGAAATGGAGCCTGAACTCACAATTGGCAGTACCAACCATAATTCTTAAACTGCACTTGGCTCCGGAAAAGAGAGATTGCTTAGCGACCAATTAATTTCATGCAGTTGCTTTAGCCTGAACTCACCATTGACAGTAGCAACCATAATTACATGAACTAGACTTGAACTTATTCTGTTAAAGATAGATTGCTTGGCGTCTAATTTGTCACCTGCAGTTGCTTTAGATTCGGAAAATATTTTGAAATCAACGTAAAGAAAGAGATACTGGAGTTGATAAAATCGTTTGACTAGTATAAGAGAGATCATCAATGAATCTTTTATCGCTACTCATGAAATTTTGAATATAAGTGCGTCAACAATATTGAAATTTAACTTCACTGATTCATTCGTACTCACTACAACGTTGATTTATAAGTATGAGTACAACGTTGACATCGAACTGCTCATTCTGATTCATAACTTTAGAAAAATACTCTTGTAATACTTATAACTGATTCGAGTGACTCAAATCATTCATAGAAAGTTACAGTCTTAGTTGTTGCTGCATTTACAAAAAAAAAGACAAAGACAGCAAGCAAACCAAACACACAACCTTCTAATGAGTATTTTAGTGTTCGTACGCGAACCATACTTATTTTATGATTCTTGTAAATGTTGAGTCATGGAGAGTCGAAATCAGCAATATCATACGTGTTGTTAAGTATGAGTATGATGAGTACTTCAAACTTTGAATATGAGTAGTATCAGAAGTATCAGAAATTATGAGTATGATTCGATTCAACTCATATTTTTGAATTCTCAATGCTGATCTCTGTAGTCAGGAGATCACAAACTAACTTCTCACAGCATCCAAATACTATGTTCATTCTAACCTAAAGGAGACATACAATTTAACATCGACTGCGAACAATAGATTTTTGAGAGTCTTTCATGGCAATTATATGTGCTCGAAGAGTTAGTTCATGACTGCTGAAAGAAGTTCGTCAAAAGATATCTTTTCGTTTTGTTAGACATGCCTGAATATGAGTTTGAACCACAGGAGACCGTCTAAACTTATTTATTACTAGGCTACGGCGTAGCATTCAAGTTTAATGTTCTGAGATGAGTTATGCCTGGTGTAGTATCTTCCCAAAAATAAAAAATAGGATCTAGAGCTTACGAAAATTGGACCATAACGCATAAAGTGTTCCATCCAATGCTATGAGTTTTTGATTTTCTTACACGCCTATACACATACATAGCATAATTGGTCATTACAACCCCACAGTCCGGATACGATCTAGCTTCTCCCACCACTTGCATTAATCTTAATTTATGTGTGGCGGGCCCTACGGTATCAAAGTCGATTCCGACAACAGATTTTTGGGAAATTTTATGGCAATTTAATTTTACTCTGAGTTTTTGTCAGAAATATTGTGAGAGGTGGTCGTTGAAGAAATAGTTTTTCATATTTCGCTATGTTCGAGCTTTCTGACATAGGGTTTGAAATGTGGCCTCACGTCTAATAAATCAACACGATATCTACTAGAATATAAAGAAACTTTCTGTATACGCCACGTCTATACAGTTTAGATGTAGTTTTAAGGCGTATCATTACCCTCATTATCGCACACAGCCTTAATAAACTCATGGTTTTCTTTTCATCAGATCCAGAGTATCTTAAAAATTCTTCCCGCCACGTTCGAAATACAATGTCCTTCAGATGACCACCTTTCAAGATAGTTTTCATCCAATTTGAGTGGTATTTCGGCGATAACTTGACAGATATTGTCATGCTCACATAGACACGTTCTTTGTACATACAGTAATAACTGGCCATTACAGCCCTTCAGCCAGGATTACGACCTAGCTTCTCACATCACTTATGTTGTATACAAAACACGAGCTTCTGTTTGGCATCACAACCCTTCAATCCGGTTTAAGACCTAGTTTTTCATACCACTTATGTTGTTTGTGTTACAAACGACAGGTTTTGAGAAACTTTATGGCAATTTTTATTTACTCTCATAGCTTTTGCCATAAGTCAGCTGAGAGGACGAAATACTTTTTCACATTTCGTTATTCTTGAGATGTCTGGTGAGAGCAAGTTGCCGAAGAAACCTGGAGTTTGAACCGTGACCTTACTTCTAATAAGCCAACGCTCTATCTACTAGACTACGACGCTTTCGTATTCATGTCATGCCTATATAGCTCAGGCTTAGGTTTAAGGCGTAGTACCAAGTAAAAACCCTGAATATCCCACACATTCTTAATAAACTTAAGGTTTTCTTTTCATCAGGGTTACTCCAGAGTATCTTTACAATTCTTCCCTTTACATTCTCACTTAGATGACCGCCTTGCAAGTCACTTTTTGTTCCATATTTATGCAAATTTCGAGCGGTATCTCGGCGATAACTTGACAAATATTGTCAAATTCACAGAGACACGTTCTTTGACAGGACCCCACAAAAACTAACAACGTCAAATCGCATGATCATGGTGGCCAACTGATGCTGCCTAAACGTCGAATTACTATTTGCGGAAACTTCTCATGCTGTAAAGATTGCAACAAGCATTGTGCTTGACTCGTAACACAGCCTTGTTAAAGCCCTATATCATCCGGTCCGTAATCTTCAATTTCAAGTGAAAAAAATATCCCCATGGCCTGGGTATTATTTTACCCAAACTCCCAGATTGTTGACGTTTCCAACGAATGAGAAAAATCAATATAAGAAGTCTGCTGCTGTTCTAGCATTGGCGACACTGTGTATGCAATTTAAAAACCACTAAATATATGACCCGATATTTTTACTTGGCTTACATTGCAGTACGAAATGTTATTGTTTTTAATTTCCTTTATTGACTCTCTGTTATTAAGAGCGGGTTAAAGTACAAGTACTTTTTGCTGCAGCACAATACAATACGTATTAAAGTATGCATTTGGTCACGTTCTTTGTAAAGGAACCAATAACTCTCTGAAGCAGAATATTGAATAGAATTAAGAGAGAGAGAAATAGAAAAAGCCAACAAAAATCTTAAATGAAATGCTCTCTGTGTGTGTAATATTAGCAGCGTAGCTACTTGTACTCATGACACTCTTCTTTTTTTGCCTTTTTGCTTTCTTTATAGTTTTTGTATTTGTTGTTGTTGCTTATTTTGCAAAAAACTTATTAATATTGTCACTTCACTTGTTTCTCACACTAGAGTGGAGAGTCAGTATTAAACAATACTTGGTATAGAAAGAAAGAACTTCCATATACAGACACACACACACACACTCTGTTGAAGTTTAACTCTTATAAGTGCTCTGAAATCCTCTACACTTGCAAAGTTATGATAAAAGAATACTCCCTGCCGTCAAATGAGTAGCTAACTACAAAAAAAATTAACTTTAAGTTTGCTTGTATCGACTAACTTAAAGCTAACTACTACGCAATGCAAAATTTAAATTAACTAAAGTGTATACAAACACTCCAATTCTTAACGCCGTTGGATATAGATAACTAACGTCTTAGACGTTTGATTAATAAACAAAACCGCGTGTCATCTGTTCGCTTTATATTTTTGGTTAAAAATTTATTGTTTGCGTAAAATAATTAAAAAAAATACACTAAATTAAAAAATATATAAATTCGAAAGGTTTGAAGTGTTTTTATTTGAAGTGAAGTGAAACAATATTAAAGGGCCGCTTGCCAAAAAAGCTTACGGAAATTTTGTCACCAAATTTGTGTATGGACATAAACTTGGATGGTGTTCATGGTAAAAAGCATTTAAAAGACTTTGCTGCTTTTTATGACGCCTTAACAGGTAAGTGCTAATTTGAAAATATAAGTTTTAACCAAGTCTTAAAACATGTAAAAATTTATATATATATTTTTTAAACAGATGCCTGTCGATCACTCGGCTCTCAGGATGTGGAAACTGAGCTGCGTAACGCCTTAAAAATAATAAAAAAAAGTTGTATTCATGCTAAGTGCATTAAAAATAAGAACGCAAATCAAAAAAATTAAAATATTTGAAAATGTTATATTTAGAAACTCTTTTTATCTTTTTTTTTTTTACCAACAAATGTGCAAAATATTACTTGTGATGTATTGAAATGAATTTATTTTATTTATTAATTTATTTTTTTTATTTATTTATTTTATTAATTTATTTATTTTCTTTTCAAATGAATAAACTTTTGTTTTCTATTAAAATATAAATTTTAAAAATCTGTTTCATTTCGAATAATTAATATGATAGCTTATTATTGTGAGTTTAAAGCCAACGTGTAAAGAACTGACTTTTCATTCACTGAAATTTAGCTAGCTTATAGTCAGTTTAAAAAAAACTAGCTTAAAGCTAATTAAAAGTAGTAAGTTTATAGCTAGCTACAAATAGGTTTACTTTAAGTTAACTGCTAAGTAACTAACTTTAAATTAATTTAAAAGTAATGCAGAGTCGGACAATTGACTACTTCCTAGGACATCGCAATGTTAAAATAGTCAGTCATTTCCATATAAAAGTAATCCAAGTGTCAACCACTACTGCTTGAGAAATAGTTGGTTTTAAGTTAATTTAAAGTCAACTGAGTGTACGACAGGGCTTTTACGGAAAAAAGAAGACAAACAAATAAAAAAAAGTATAAAAAATAACAACAAAGTTGTATAGTTGTTTAGTTTAGTAATTGTAATGTGGCAACATTTGCCGTTTAATGTGGCGTCAGGCATTTTGCCACATTTGTTGCTTTAAGTGCGTGCCATTTCTTCTTTATTTTGCAATTCATTTCATTACTTATTCTTTTTCATTTTCTTCATTTATTTCTTTCTTTTTATTATTTAATACTTTTGCTGTCTTTATTACAATTGCAATTACAATTTGTAGTCTTTTGCTTGCTATTCAATATTGTCTTACTTTTAAATTTATGATTGTGCTAAATGATTTATGAGAGATGCGTAAAGCCACAATGAATGAAATATTTTTATGGTAGGCTATTAAAGATTTATCGCAAGAAAAAAAGGAATTCTTTAATTATTAAAGTGTTCATGAATTATAAATTATAGACGTATTTCAGCTAGCTGAATTGTAATATAACAGGATTTTTTATATTCTGAATATTTTATATTATGTATATAGAAATCATTAATATTTCTACTAATTCAGCCAGCTGTATATAGAAATGATTAATATTTCTACTAATTCAGCCAGATCATCAATAACATTTTTACTAATTCAGCTAGCTGAATTTAGAAATCATTAAATTTTCCAATAATTCAGTTAGCCGAACTTAGAAATTGTTGTTCAGCTAGCTGAATTTAGAAATCATAAATTTTCCAATAATTCAGCTAGCTGAATAAGGAAATTTTTGAAATTTCCACTAATTCGGGTAGCTGAATTTATAAATCATTAAACATACATACATACATACATAATTGGCCATTACAACCCTTCAGTCAGGATTACGGCCTAGCTTCTCACACCACTCATGTTGTGTGCGTTAATTTTATACGTGAGTGGCGGGACCTACAGTTTAACGTCGACTCCGAACGACAGAATTTTGAGAAACTTTTTCATGGCAGTTTATTTTACTCTCAGAGTTTTTGCCAGAAATCTGCTGAGAGGAAGTCGCCGAAGAAATATTTTTTTTTTTTTTTCATATTTCATTTTTGATGTCTGACCTGGGATACGAACCCGGGCTTTACGAATAGTAAGCCAACACACTACCTACTACACCACGGCGACTTCATTAAATTAAATTATTAAAATCATTAAAATTTTAAATCATTAAAATTTCTACTAAATCAGCTAGCTGAATTTGGAAAATTTTAAAATTCCTCTAATTCAGTTAGCTGAATTTAGAAACCATTTAAATTTCTAGTAATTCAGCTAGCTGAATTTAAAAACAATTAAAATGTTCAGTAATTCAGCTAACTGAATATCAATTACAATATATATATTGAGAAATTTAGTTTGCTATGACTGAAATTTATACAAAATTTTAGACAGCTGAATATGATATTCAGAGACTTTTGAATTTTTGCCGAATTAACGAAAAGTCGTGGTCTACTAGGTAGTGTATTGGCTTATTAGACGAAAACTCGTAGTTCAAATCCCAGACGTAGAGGGAAACGCAAAGGTGGACAAGCCGGCACGAAAGAGAGCGGGGATGTATGAGGAAGAGACAATAGAAGGGATGTATGCGCCTCTATAAAAGTACTTTTTCAAATCAAACGAAAAGGTGGATGAACTGGTACAAAAGGGATAGAAGATGTCTGAAAAAGAGACGTTGTTCTGGCTATCGAAATTGAAAAAAGCAGCATAAAACTCAACAAGCCGTAGGTGATCCTACATACACACCTGGTTGCCGAATTTCAAAACTGCTGTGCTCACCAGTAGATAGCAGAAAACCCAAGGACCTGAGTTGAATTCGATAAGAGAACGATTTCCATTCTAACAGGAATTCTAAAGAAACACTGCGCTATTGACAATTTCCCTGACAAGATCGGTTTGCCCCACCGGTATTACTGCAGTTGCTGCCAGGATCTGAAAGAAATGGAATCGGTAGAACATCTTTAAGAGAGATTTTTGGTCATTGGGTGACAGAACGTTTGTAGATCCGGGCGTGGTGGCGAACGTGCCATTAAGAGAACAGCTTGGTTTCATTCGAAACTCGGGTGGTTTAAATGCACCACCAATGGAACAGGACAAAGGGACTTCCCTCACACCGGGTAACCCAATGGGCCATATAGGACAGGACACCGATTGCAGCTGCCTGTAAACGGCAATCTATGCCCTAATCTTACCCAACCAATTATGAAGATAAGAGTGTTTTTGTGTGGGTATTTGAGGTATAGACGTCGCCGTAGCCTAGTGTGGTATGATGAATTAATAGCTGTGAGACTACGGTTCAAATCCCAGCCATCTCTAATAAAACGAAGTATGAATAAATATTTCTGCGGCGACTTCCTCTCAATAGATTTCCGGCAAAAACTCGATGAGTAAAATAAAATTACCATTAAAAAGTGTCTCAAAAATTCTGTGGTTCTGAGTTGAGTTTAAACTGTAGGTCCTGCCACTAATGTATAAAAATTAAGACACACAACATAAGTAATGTGAGAGGCTGGATTGTAATCCTGACTGAGAGGATGTAATGACCACTTATGTATGTATGAATATGGGTGGCGTCAGAGGCTAGATTGTAAACTTGGCTAAAGGGTTGTAATAACATATTAGGTAAGTAAGTTGAACAATATATCCCTCCATGGTGATTTGACCAAATAGACTGAAGAAATGATATTTCATTTGACAAATGTGGTCGTTATGAAGTGTCAAAATTTGGAAATTACTGTTGTAAGATGCGTTGTATTTAAATAATAGTAAACATAGTTGTGATAATTGAGCCACTTAATATAATATTATTTGATCAAACTTATGTATGTTCTTTTATATTTGAATTCTTGGATGATATTGAAATATTGATCAAATTGTAAAAGTTTGCATTAATACCCCAAAAACTTTTTAATATTTTTATGATCAAATTACTGATTTTCAATAACGTTCGTTTGGTTGGTTTTTTTTTTTTTTGAATAAAAACTCGTTCAATTTATTCCTAAGCTCAAACTGAATTACAAATTTGAATGCTATCATACGAGTGTTTTAAATGCAATACAATACATTTGCATTTGTTTGTTTGTTTGTGTTTAATTTCTTTTATGTTTAATATTCACAATTCATATTTTTATTACATTTCTAATGGAATGCTTCCATGGAATACGATAAATACCATAGATTTGTACAAATTTTCTATGACTTTACTTGTGATATGAAAAAGAAACAACAAAAAAGGGGAACAAATTTGTTTAAAGGAAATGTATGTGGCTTGAATATTGACGTCAATATAACGCCCATTTGGTACGTTTGTTTTGTAAAGTGAATCAACTGTTTGCAGCACGTAGGTATGTATGTATGTAACCCCAATAGAAAAGTACACTTGAATAAAAGAAGACCGACCAAGCGACCAAGCAACCGATCGACCTATAACTCATTCACAATTGAATGCACGCACCAATATCGTTTATTTAAAGTGCTCTGACAGTAAACGCTTCAGTTGGAATATCAAATTATGCGTATGAACGACTTTTTATTTTTTTTGTTTTTTCTTCATTTTTTCTATGAAATTTTTTATTCAATACAAAGTAAAAAATACAAGGGGCTAGCGGCCAAGGAAACAGTGTTTCATACTTTCAAACAATTTTGTCTAGTTTTGTTAGAAATCATTTCAATTGAACACAAACTGAAGGGGCATCTATTTAATATGGATGTTGTGATGCCAGCAGTTTGTGTCACTTAAGCCATTAAGGTAGTGATTCTTATAACAGTTATTATTGTTGCATGTCCATAAAACTGTAATTATTTATAAAATATCGAAAATACAAACACAATATGAACCGAAAAAACCCCAAAAAAAAAAATTAATAAATTGTAGGCGTTTTTATTCAAAATTGTTGTCATATTTCCCAGAAACCCACCTTCATTGGAATTTTTCTCAATTATAATCACTTATTTCTGTGATATTCATGTCAAAGTCATAATCTTCATTTTAGACACACACATGATAATTATCGATAAATGATAACTTATACTGGGAAAAAGAAAAGAAGAAAAACACTGGCATATACACCCATAATTAGTTTTTCTAAATATAAAACCTACTTCAGCATATTATGTTCAAATACTCGTATTCCATTCCAAGTAGTCAGGCTAAATTCTTGCAGTATAAAAAAGCAGGGATTCGTGATATGTGTCAAAACCAAAAATGTTTAGTAAAATTTGCAAATTCAAGTGAACAGACTTACAAACGTAGAATGTTTGCAAATCATGGAATTTTTTTAACAAAAATTATGCTGTATGAGAAATACTTTACATACATACATACATACAGTAGTGGCCTTATAGTTAGAAACGACTTAGCACCATGTATGTTTGTTAATTTGTTTTACAGTTTTCACTGTGTACCTGGGATCAAAGGTTTTGTTTGGAGGACGTCTCACATACGTTTTTCCATCAGATTGGGACAAATTAAACTTAGATACGTCACTCCAGAGAACTCTGTTCCAGAAACATCGTTTCTAATTTTAAGGTCCCCACTGTACGTGTCCAATACAACCCTTCAGTCAGGATTACGACCTAGCTTCTCAAATCACTCATGTTGTGTGTGTTAATCTTTATACTTGGGTGGCGGGACCTACAGTTTAAAGCGCCTTTTTGAGAAACTTTTCATGGCATATTTACTCTCAAAGTTTTTGCCAGAAATCTTCTGAGAGGACGTCGCCGAAGAAATATTTTTTTGATATTTCGTTTTTGATGTCTGACCTGGGAAATACTTTGCAACTCATTATTGTCTCACTACAGCCAAAGGGCTAAAGAGTCAGGATTACAGCCTAGCTTCCTATACCACACAATATAATGTTTGTTATTTCATCCATGTGCAAAGGGACTTACAGTTTAACATCGACTCCGAACTACAGATTTTGTGAAACTTTTCATGGCAATTTTTTATTTACTCTCAGAGCTTTTGCCAGAAATCTGCTGAGAGGAACACGCCAATGAAATATTTTTTCATATTTCATTTTGTTGAAGCCGTCTGACGTAAGATTCAAACCATGACCTCATGTCTAATAAGCCAACACCCGCAACAACACCCGCAAGTAAACGAAACAAGATCTAATGCGAACCTCTCCACTGGCCGTGCGAGTTTGCAGGAGAATCCGGCACATATGATTTCATAATAATTCGGCCTTTAATAGACCACAACTTGTGGAAATTGGCATTGTAACTTGGCCTTGCACTCGTGTAATATTCAATTAAAGCAGCAACTGAAGATTAACCACCGTAGGCCGAATGTTAGCTAAATGGGCCCTGGAGCAAATGGCAACTGCCCCCAATTTTGATCGAAAAATCATCTTCAGCGTTGAGATCCATTTCTGGATGAATGGGTACGTGAACAAACAAAATTGGCGTTTAATGCAATCCAAAAAGTCACTGGTTGTAGTGGATTTTGACGGCTCATCAGTCCAAATTTCTTGTGAGAACGATGTTGGACAGGCCATCATTGTCAAAAGTGAGCACTATAGGTTGATGAATACTAACTTCCTAGGACCTGGATTGAATAATTTGGACAGAGATCATCAATGAATTGTTTTTTCGCTACTCGTAAGTACTCATGAAATTTTGAGTAGGAGTGAGTCAAAAGTATTGAAATCCAACTACTCTGATTCATTCGTACTTAGTACAACATTGATTTATAAGTACAAGTTGCAATGAGTATGAGTACAACGTTGACATCAAAGTCATAACATTCGAAATATGTTTGATTCATAAGCCTACTCATTCAGTTTTATAACTTTAGAAAAATACTTATAATACTTATACAGAACAAATACACAACCTTCTTGTGAGTATGTAGTGTTCGTACGCGAATCATACTTATTTTGTGATTCGTGTATATGTTGAGTTATGGAGTGTCGAAATGATATTAAAATAAGTATGAATGCGTATAAGTATCAGAAATTATAAGTATGATTCGAATCTACTCATCGTTTTGAATACTCATTGCTGACCTCTGGATTTGGACACCAACAACATTTGATTCAACAGGCCAGAATTGCATGTTCTGAACAGCGATTTGACTGCATAGTCATCTCCGAATTTTGAAACCGTTAGACTTTTTCTTATGGGAGTTTCTTAAGTCTTACTTAATTAGCCATTAACAACCCGATTAGCGGATTTCGGCCTGCCGCAACACATCCTTCCAGGCGAATCTGCTTCTACTTATACAGAACAAATACACAACCTTCTTGTGAGTATGTAGTGTTCGTACGCGAATCATACTTATTTTGTGATTCGTGTATATGTTGAGTTATGGAGTGTCGAAATGATATTAAAATAAGTATGAATGCGTATAAGTATCAGAAATTATAAGTATGATTCGAATCTACTCATCGTTTTGAATACTCATTGCTGACCTCTGGATTTGGACACCAACAACATTTGATTCAACAGGCCAGAATTGCATGTTCTGAACAGCGATTTGACTGCATAGTCATCTCCGAATTTTGAAACCGTTAGACTTTTTCTTATGGGAGTTTCTTAAGTCTTACTTAATTAGCCATTAACAACCCGATTAGCGGATTTCGGCCTGCCGCAACACATCCTTCCAGGCGAATCTGCTTCTTGCGCGCCTTCGCCAGTTGGTCACACCAATCGATGACAGGGCTTCCTCGGTTTGGCCCTTGCAACGCAGACAAGGTCTTCGCCGACTTCCGCAGATCCCCGCATCAAATACCCGTCTCGCCGGAGCATCCTTCTATATTCGAACAACATGGCGCAGCCGCTGGTTGTTAATACGCTCATACAGCTCGCTGTTGGATCGGATGCAGAAATCATCGCTAACTCGCACTGGACCGAAGACCTTACGTAGGACTTTTCTATCGAATACTCTCAAGGCTGCTGTACCAGCGCTTAATAGTGTCCACGTCTCTGCTCCATAAAGAAGCACGGGCAGGATGAGGGTCTTGTAGAGTATTAACTTTGTCGTACGAGAGAAGTCTTTGCTACTCAATTGCCTATTGAGACCATAGTAGCACCTGTTGGCAAGAGTGATCCTGCGCTTAATGTCCAAATTGACATCATTTTGGGTGCTAGCGGCGGAGCCAAGATAAATACATTCTTTGACTGTATCGAAAGTATAGTTCAATAGCACTAAAGGCAGTTGATAGGCCCTATGATGTCAATGTCGTCAGCGTTCGCAAGCAATTGGGAGCTTTTTTGAAAAATAGTGCCATTGCGATGCACTCCTCCCTTTCGCAAAACACTCTCCATGACGAAGTTGAAGAGATTGGATGAAAAGGAAACGCCTTGTCTGAAACCTCGCACCTTAACTTACAGCTAACCGAACCCATGTCATCGCTCAAATTGAGAGTGATTTATGCCACAGAGTCATGGACAATTTGATATTTCGGATGCGTTCCACATAGAGAATCCGTGGCGGACGTGTTAATGGGTCTTTCAGGGAATAAGATTGTATTGAACGGTATTCCATGTTTTTTTTTTTAATTTAGAAAACTACGTATACGAGGGGTATGTGACATTTTCAATTAAAATTTCTTCATTTTTATTTTCGTTGAAAATTCATTTAATTTGGCTCCTCCTGTAAACATTTGACATTACAAAATGAAAAGTAAAGAAGATGAAACAGACAATATTGCGGTTCAACAAATGGACTTTAAGTTTAACGTGTCTTGACTTGCCAGTCACGTTATGACAATAAAATTTAAAAAAAATTTTAAATCGAATTTTATGTGTATTTGTTGTATGCGTAATTGACTGAGCAAAAATTCGATTTTTATTTTATTTCCTCAGTAGCAGGCATATTTAAAGAAATCTTTTATGACTTCAGACCACCACCACCATATGTTGAATTCATAATGTATGACTGTTTGTTTATAGGTAGGTATACATACATACGTATTCATTATTATGCATTTATTTATTTATTAATAATTTAATTAATTAGGCAATTTGTATTTGTAAAGTCATTAAGAAAACATTTAAAGGTTAATTAATATACCCCCTGCCAATATGGTAAACATAAGTAGGAACTTATGCACGGCATGGTATGGCATGGCATATGGGTGGAGGCATAGGCTCATTAATAAATCAAAAAATATTTTGTAATCTGCGTTGTTGCATAATTATTGAATTTAATTGTTTAATTTATACGTTTTCTATTTTAGGTCCTTTATCTGAAGTACAAACGGCAGTGGGCTTGGAGGTGGCTTTGCCCTGTGATCTTATGCCAGGCACTATGATAGCCGACAAAGTACAATTGGTGATATGGTATCGCCAGGGCAATGTTAAGCCCATTTATACGTAAGTATTGCCCCCCCTAAAAAAAGTTATTATTTGTATCGTTCTTTTATTGTTCAAATGCTTTTTACAAGTGTTTAATGATTTATAACGAAATAATTACAAAATTTAGTGGATTTTTTTTATCGTTTCGATATTAATTTTAAAGTAATTCGTACATTAACAGTGATTGATGACAAATTGCCTTAATTGCCTTCTTCCGTATACATATTATTACCATAAGAATGTACATAAAATTGTTCATAAGTTATGATTTAATGAAATACATTTAGGTGTACCCAAAACGAGGGCAATTAGATAAGCTTATGAAACTTAAATGCTTAAGAAAACATAGATTTAAAGCAGAAGTAATGAACAAAAGACACTCTTGTACTCTGTTTTAGCTTTCCGCTGTTCTTTAGTATTTTAGAACTGCTGTGCATAGTCAAATTTGATATTTAAATAGGCACTCCTGTCCATACTATCTCGTACGTTGTATATAAGAAGGTTTCCGATAGGTAAGGCAATTCACATTAATTTTCTTCTAGACATGCATACTTAACTGGTCATCGCAACCCTTCAGGATTACGATCTAGATTCTCACACCACTTATATTGTGTCTGTTCATTTTATACATGAGTGGCACAACCTGCAGTTTAAAGCCAAATCCGAATGACTGATTTTTGTATAACTTTTCATGGAAATTTTATTTATTCTTAGATTTTTTATGCCAGAAATCTATTGAGAGGAAGTCGCAGCAGAAATATTTATTTATCCTTCGTTTTGTTAGAGATGTCTGACCTGGGGATTTGAACCGTGGCCTCACGACTAATAAGCCATCATACTACACTAGGCTATGGCGACTTCTATATCTCAAATTCCCACACAAAAACACTCTTATCTTCAGAATTGGTTGGGTAGGATTAGGGGATAGATTTCCGTTTACAGGCAACTGCTCTCGGTGTACCCAAATGGCCCATTGTGTTACCCAGTGTAAGGTAAGGCCCCTTCTCATATTCCATTAGTGGTGCCTTTAAACCCCACGAGCTTCGGATGAAACCAGCCTGTTCTCTTAACGGCAAGTTCGCCAACACGCCCAGATCTTTAAACGTTCTGTCACCCAATGACCAATAATTTCTGTTTTGAGGACAGTGCACCCACATCAAAGATGTTCTACCGATTGCGTTTCTTGCACATCCTGGCAGCTTTTGCAGTAATCTAGGAGAAGCAGACCGAGCTTGTCAATAGCGCATTCCCACATTGTCCCTTTAGAATTCCTGTTAGAGTGCGAATCGTTCTCTTGTCGCATTCAATTCAGGTACTTGGTTTTTCTGCTATCCACTGGTGGACACAGCAGTTTTGAAATTCGGCAACCAGGTCTGTATGTATGAGAACCTACGGCCTGTTGAATTTCATGCTGCTTTTTGCAATTTGGATATCCAGTCTATCGTCTCTTCCTGAGACATCTCCGATCCCTTTCGTACCAGTTCATCTGCCTTTTCGTTTCATTTGAAAAATTACTTTTATATGAGCGCATATATCCCCTCTATTGTCTATTCCTCAGACATCTCCGATCTCTTTCGTGCCGGTTTGTCCGCCTTTGCGTTTCCCTCTATGCAACAGTAGCCCGGAATCCAGCGACGAATGTTGTGTCGATGTATACGATTCAGAGAATCCACGCAACTCCTGACGACCTTTGATTTGACGAGGTGGTATCCTAGCGCTTTGATTGCTGCTTGACTGTGCACACATATGATCACCTTCGAAGGAGGTATATTACCGGTACAGCAATAATTTTCGCCTGAAAACCGCTGAGCTTGTCACGTAATCTCTATGACCCGTTCAGTGCCTGTTCATCGGAATAGTACCCAGATCCAGTTTCGTGCTAGTGGATAAGATGAGCATAGTTTGGCAACGGCTCCAAAAGGTTTTACTTACTTGGGACTCATAAGATTAAGTTATAATACCGGTAGTAAATGATCCACGGTATAGGCACACTAAGGTCAACTATGTGATTCTCGAAGAATTTTCTAAATAGAACATTCGATTTTAGGATTCCACATGGGGAGTTTTGGCCTAAGATGGTTCTCCGTAGGACCCTTGAAGTTTACACTGATGCCTCACAGATCAATGACAGGGTTTTCTCTAGTAGCTTTAAAAAGGGTCTTGAAATTAAAGTTATTTATAGGTTGCCAGTTCACTGCAGCGTTATTCAAGGAAAGGTCATGGCAATTTTGGTGCAGCAATGCTTGTAAAGTTGGGGATTGTTTCCTGAAAATCTCTTAATTGCCTCAGCCAGGCTTCCATTAAGTCGCTAACGAATGCAGTTTCGAAATCCATTCTTGTCCACGAATGCAGAGGAGATCTCAAACAAATTTCCAACCATTCTAAGATAACTCTTATATGGGTTCCGGAACTCAGGGATATAGTTAGATATTCTATTGCTGAAGAGCTAGCCAGGGCCGGTACGTAGGTGGCAATCTCCGACATGTTACAGGGCATAAGTATTTCCATTACATACATATGTACATACATAATTGGTCAGAATTACGACCAACTTTCGCACACTATTCATTTTGAATGTGTTAATTATTTACATGAGCGGCGAGACTTACAGTTTAAAGTCGATTCCGAACTACAGATTTTTGAAAAACTTTTCATGGCAATTCTAATTACTCTCAGGAAGTCGCCGAAGAAATATATTGTCATATTTCGTTTAGTTGGAGATGCCTGACCTGTGGATTAAACCGAACCACTCGTTTTACGGGGAAGCTCAATCTCGTTGACAGCAGGAAGGTACGTGCCAATATTTCCAGACTCTACTGAGCACTTATGGACAAGAAGAGAATTGACTCACTTCTGTCCTTAAATCGCACGACTATTCATCACACAATGGTGATTCTTACGGGCTACTGTCCTCTTGGTAAACATTCTGAAAGACAGTGGATGTGTGAACCTGAGGAAGAGACAGTCTTTCGCCTCATGTGAAGAGACTGAGGTTTCTGATTTCTCATTTTCGTACATCCTGGATCGAGCTCCTTAATATAAAGATTGCTGCAATTGTAAGATTTATTTTGGACTGGGGATGGTTTTCCTTAAAGAATGGTTGACCTCCGGGTAGAATAATAATATATTTTCAAGCTTTTTCTGTGTACAGACTATCTGGTGGTAAATAATACGTTACTATAATACAATATAGTTATAAGACCATCTGTTACCATGCTTGCCGCCGTCCTAGTAATATACACAGGCCGGGTTTAATGATATGTTTTTTCCTAAGCCGCGTACTTGTTTAGAAAGAGTTGAGTCAGTATAAATTTTTACGTTTGACGACCTAGTTGTGGCGTATTTTCCCCTTGCAACAGTAAAGAGCAGTTGCCTCCTTAGATGCTCTTGATTGTGAATTCATATTTCAGTTTAGTTTGCTATCCAAAATCTACTCATGCACTGGTTTTCAAAAATGGGGATTTACTATGTTTCGCAATTATTAAGTATTACGGAGAGGGCACAAGCTTTTATGCAGCTTATCACTCCTAAATCGCCGCTTGCTGCTATTATGATACCATGAGACTGAAACACTGATTTTGCCGTAGGACCAAAGGGTTCTCTTTGTGGCGAGTGAGTGCGGACTCTAGATAAAAATTAACGAACTCTATTTGCATATCCCTTTGTCCAACGCATACCATGTAATGCCACTAGGCTTATTCGCAGTATAGCACTTAGATGCCGCATCCATTACCATCAGAAAGAAACATGAGGGAGGATATTAACAGCACCTGACTTACAACTGACCTATTCTCAAAAAACTAGAAATATTTTTCGCTCTCTACGACTACAGTATTTTGTGTGCCACTGTAAAAACCATTTTTCTTCATCTTTAATTACTTCTTTAACAAGCATATTAAATCAGAAAGAAATAAACTTTGTTTTAAACAATAACACATAGACAGACCATATAATATGTAGGCAGAGCAGTAGGAAATTAAGTCTCCTATTAAAATATCAGCTTCCCTGCGGTGTGGAGTCTATGCTCCAATTTAAATTGAATTACAATTAAAATGAAGAGAAAAATAATACATTTGTTTTGTAAATCATATTAGGAAAATAAAAACATATTTGAATACAAACAAACAAAATCGTTCATTAATAATCACAATTAATTAAACAAATTTTAAAGAACACATAAAGAAAAAAAAAACAGGCTTAATTTGTTTTACTTCTTCCAACATGAACATGCAACAGCAAAACACTCTTAAGCATGCCACACAATTTTATACGCATTTCTTATGACGAAGGCGAAGGGAGTCAGGCGAAAAAAACAAAAAACAAAAAAATTTATGAAGCATAACAAATGGCATTAGAGGCGCCTGCTTAAGAACCATCTAATGCCACCATTGCTAACACTACCACCAACAACAACACCAACACCACCACCGCCATCGTTATAAGCCTTATTATCATCGTCATTAAATACTGACACACTCTATTGCCTCAACTGGATGCTTCCCCCCTCCCAGTTGGCATTATGAAAAGAGCATGAAATATTAATTTTTAAGAAATATTTCAATAATAGGGTTCCTTAATATACTCGAATAATATAATCGAATAATTGAATTTTAAAAGTTCACTCCATAACACTGGTGTCAGCGACACCAATTATTTTAATTCACGACGAATGTCGAAGTGAACTTATTTATGATGAATAAAGTACAGAGGTTGGCATGCTTAGGCATCAGGGGTGCTCTGAAGTCTACACCACAGTCTGATCTCATCTCATCTCATCTTGCCTCTGCCTCCAAAACATGGCTGCTAGAAATGCACTGAGGCTTAAGTTCTCGAATATGTTTAGGCCATGTGCGGTAGGGCGCGGCCCTATGCTCCCTAGAGGAGTAAGAGGAACATATATATGTACGGTAGAGCACGCTTCAGTACTGCATGAAGTACTATAGAGCCGAGTTACCATGGTTGTAGATGCGACTACAAGGTGCCAGAGACTGTTTTCGAACGAACATACAAAACTCACCCTCCCAAACGAAAGGAACGGGTTACTGAAGCTGTCATCGGTGACGTAAAGATCTTCACCGATGGCTCAAAAATGAAATGTGGAGCTAAATCTGGGGTCAATTCCGATAAATTGACACAGAACGGATTATTCAGATTATCTAAACAGACCAGAGTATTTCGAGCAAGCTGCACGTATGATTGAAAGCAGGAACCTAACCCTTCAAACGTGATCATATGTGTCAGTCAAGCAGCAATCAAAGCGCTGGGATAGCACCTCGTTAAATTAAAGGGCGGTAGGAGTTGCACAGTCGCCGTGGTCTAGTAGTTAGTGTGTTGGCTTACTAGACAAAAGCCAGGGTTCGAGCCCCAGGCCAGACATCAAAATAAAATACAAAAAGTATTTCTTCGGCGACTTCCTCTCAGCAGATTTCTGGCAAAAACTCTGAGAGTACATAAAATTGCCGTGAAAAGTTTCTCAAAAATCTGTCGTTCGGAGTCGGCTTTAAACTGTAGGTCCCGCCACTGATGTATAAAATTAACACACACAACATAAGTGGTGTGAGAAACTAGGTCCTAATCCTGACTGAAGGGTTGTAATGACCAATTATGTATGTGTAGGAGTTTCACAGACTCTGTACATTGCTCTAGGCTTCCATGCTACTTTTGCATACAAGGAAACGAAAAGTTGAACGAATTCCCACGTTCAGTAGGGAACGCTTCAATGCTGCATGAAGTAGAACCGAGTCATCCGGGTTTTAGATAAGACTACATGGTACTGCAAGGAGTAGACAGTCAAGCAGCAATTAAAGACCTGGGATCCTACATTGTCAAATCAAAGGGTGATAGGAGTTGCATAAACTCTCTACAACGTATACGTCGACACAACACCCGTTTCTACTAGATTCCGACCCACTGTGGCTTAGAAGGTAACGAAAAGGCGAACGAACTGGTACGGAAATGATCGAAGATGTCTGAGGAAGACACAATAGAGGGAATATCTCTGCCCCTACAAGAATACGTTTTCAAATTGTAAAAAGCAGCATGGAGTTCAACAAACCCTATGTGGTCCAACATATCTGTTTGACGAATTTCAAAACTACTTCCTCCAGCAGTGGACAGCAGGAAAACCAAGGAGCTCTATAAGAGAACGGTTGGCAGTCTAACAGGAATTCTTAAAAGACACTGCGATGTTGTAGTTTCGTTGACATGCTCAGTCTGCCTCACCAGGATTACTGTCAAAAATCTGTCAGAATGTGGAAGAAAATGTCCAGCAGTGGACAGCGGGAAAACCAAGGAGCTACTTGAGTTCTATAAGAGAACGGTCGCAGTCTAACAGGAATTCTTACTGGACACTGCGCAATTGGCAGTTTCGTTGACAAGCTCGGCCTCATCAGGATTACTGCCAGGAAGCTGTAAGAATGTGGAAGAAACGGAAGCGTTACAACATCTATTATGTTACTGCCCTCCACGTCCAAACAGACGTTATCAAATTTTGAGGTTTTAAGATCTAGGTATGATGGCGAACGTGCCACTAAGGGAACTATTCAGTTTCATTCGAAGCACAGGGTGCTTCATATACGCCACTAACAGATCATGACAAGGGGGCTTATCTTACACTAGGTAACACAGTGAGTCTTTTCGGCCACAAGATAAGAGATTTTTAGGGAAAGCTTTTTAATCGAATAAAAAATTTATTCGTTAATGATGATCATTTTGTTCGTATGCCAACCCTAATAAAGAGTTTCAAACAGAAACATAAACTCGCACGTATTTCATATGTTTGAAAGCAATTATATGCGGGTGTAAATCATAATAATTTTTTATGTAAATTTTTCTTCTTCTTCTTCTTTTATTATTCTTATTCAAATATTTTTCTTTTTACTTAAAAACAACAGCAGCAACAACAACAATATAATTCTAAATAATTTGTTATTTGTTTGTTGACTTTAATGTAAGAATTATGCATGTTTTCTAGGCATTATTTTTATGTTATGTGAGTTTGTGTGTAAGTTTGTTGTTTTTCTTTTCGGTTTTTCTCGGTAATTTGTATGTAATAAGCAGACTTAAAACAATCAGTCAAAAGCAATCAGTTAAAAAAGATTTCATTTGAACGTACATATGTACATATGTAATGACTTTGTTTGCCTTATAAGCCAAGAGTTAAAAGAGTTGTTTATGTGTGTTAAAAGAGTTGAAATTTTCTAAGATTTTTATTACACGAAATAGTTCTGGCATATGGTCCTATTGTGGCGTATAGTCATTAAAATTTCAGGGACTCGTTGAAAACTCAGATTTGTTAGCACAAGGAAGATGACGGGTTGGATTAATAAACTCCTTTATCATTTTCACTTTCTTTTGTTTATTCTCCCTGCTGTTAGCGATGTTTTGAAGGCAAATTTAAAGATTCCGGTAATACATCTGAAGAGATTCTAAAGCTGGATTCAACAAAATTTTTGTTCCGAAACTATGGGTGAACCCAGCTTAAGGGTAGGTATGTACTTAGATGGGAACAGCTTTCAATTAAATTGAAACTCACAATAACTGATTAATTTTGAATTAAATTATCAGGCATTTTGATTATTTTGGTAGCGAGCACCTTGAAAGAATATTTTTTCAGTCGTAAGAGGTAATATAGCAAGTCGCCGTAGTCTAATAGGTGGTGTGCTCGTTTATTAGACGTGAAGCCGTCGTTCAAACTCCAGCTCAGACACCTCGAATGAAAAAACAAAAAATATTTCTTCTTCCTCTCAGCAGTCGGAGAGTAAATAAAATTGTTATGAAATATTTCTCAAATTTAATGTTCGGAATCGAGGTTAAACTCAAGTCCAGCCACCCATGAATAAAATTAAACAATCAACATGGTTGGTGTGAGAATATAGGTTGTAATCCTGACTAAAGTGTTGTATTGAGCAAATAAGTAAGAGGTGCTGAAGCCATGCAGGCTAAATTTTCTTCACGATGGAAAATCTTTTAAACTGCCGAAAGAACAATATTTGTGGGAAGTTAAGTTCGGCCACCATTTGCGAATATAATCAGAAGAGCTTCGAAATTCATTCGGCTTACCTCAAGCAGCCGTTTCTAAGCGTTTAAAGATAGCGGAATTTTTCCAAAAGCACAGAAATTTGGAGCCAAGTTATCTGTAGCGGATTTTTCATGTCTGAAGTGCTGTAGTCTAGTAGGTAGTCAGCATAGTAGGTAGTGTGTTGGCTTATTAGACGTAAAATAGTGGTTCAAACCCCAGCTCAGACATCTCAATCTAAGCGTAACATGAAAAAGAAAATAGTTTTTCGGTAAGTTCCTCTCAGTAGTCCTCTAAGAGTAAATAAAATTCCTATGAAAATTTTCTCAAATTTGTTGTTCGATACTCGTGCATGAAATTAACACCCACAACATTGTTGGTGTGAGAAGCTAGGTTGTAATCCTGACTAAATGGTTGTAATGACCAACTATAAGGCAGAGATACCAAAGTATTGCAGTACCCTCTAATACAATTGGCCTAAAGTTTCTTAGGCAGAGTGCAGCTGGATGTTAACATGGATACTCCTCCTCCCAGCACTTGATGGACTCCGCAGTATTTTCTTCTGGGAAAAATTACGGCGACACAGATTCTAGCTCCGTGTTCTGTTGATTCATTCTCTTCATCACAGAATCTAAATATTGCTTTCGAGTCCATCATCAATCTAATCAAGTGTTCCCTGAGTATAGTGCGCTATCGAAAGGCCGGTTACTATTGATAGTAATGGGTGATTTTTTTGGCTATTATCTTTTTGGCAACACTGGTTTAAACTGATCACGCACGTTTCGTGTTTTGCTTCACTGTCAAACATCTTCAGTTTGATCTATAATTTAACCATGAATCGTCTTACAAACGAACAACGCTTGCAAATCATTGAATTTTATTATCAAAATGCGTGCTCTGTTAAGAAAGTTCGTCGCGCGCTGCTTCCACTTTATGGTCAGTTTAATCGACCCACTGAAGAGGCTATTCGGGCTATTGTGACTAAATTTCGCACCAAATTTACATTGTTGGACATTAAACCACCAACACGCTTACGTAGAGTGCGAACTGAAGGAAATATCGCAGCTGTATCGGCCAGTGTTAATGATGACCATCAATTATCGATTCGTCACCGTTCGCAGCAATTGAGCCTCTGTTACTCAACAACGTGGAAAATTTTGCGGAAGGATTTAGGTGTGAAGCCTTTCAGGTGCAAGAATTGAAGCCGAACGACCTACCACAACGCAGAATTATTGGTGAATGGGCTCTTGGAAAGTTGGCCGAAGATCCACTTCTTTACCGAAAAATTGTGTTCAGCGACGAAGCTCATTTTTGGCTCAATGGATACGTAAATAAGCAGAATTGTCGATTTTGGAGTGAAGATCAGCCAGAAGCATTGCAAAGCAATGCATTCAGAAAAAGTCACAGTTTGGTGCGGTTTATGGGCTGGTGGCATCATTGGACCGTACTTCTTCAAAGATGCTGCGAATCGTAACGTAACTGTGAATGGTGAGTGCTACCGTGAGATGATATCCAACTTTTTTTGCCCAAAATGGAAGAGCTTGACTTGCATGACATGTGGTTTCAACAAGACGGTGCCACGTGCCACACAGCACGCGTAACATGGACTTATTAAGAGGCGAGTTGGGTTAACATTTTATTTCACGTTCGGGACCGGTCAATTGGCCGCCTAGATCGTGCGATTTAACGCCTTTAGACTATTTTTTGTGGGGCTATGTTAAAGCTCATGTCTTTACAGACAAGCCCGCTTCAATTGACGCATTGGAAGACAACATTGAAGAATTTATTCGTGAGATATCGGCCGAAATGTTGGAAAAAGTATGCCCAAAATTGGACTAAGCGGATGGACCATTTGAGGCGCAGTCGCGGTCAGCATTTGCATTAAATAATCTTCAAACATTAAATTATATGGACCGTACTATCGATTCAAATAAAGATTTCATGCATTTTTCTGAATTTTATGTTTTTTTTGAAAAATTTTCCTATAGCTCTTAAAAAATCACCCATTACAACTTAAAAACTCATCATTTATGTTAAATGGCACCAATTGCTTATGCTTTGTTTTATGTCGTTGGTGTAGGATGGTAGATGATGGTGAAAAAGCCTTTCTCGAGCTGTCACAATCAGTTAACATTCTGTGGTTAGGTAGTGTACGTCATAATTTTTCTTCTCGAGGGATGGATGGATCTTTCAAACTGCTGAAAAAACTGTATTTTCTGAAGGTTAAGTTCAGCTACTATTTGCGAATATAATTATACGTGCGGGTCATCGCTTACTTGTGAAATTATACGTTGAGCACGCTCAATCAAAAACTAAGTGTATCGATTCGTTTGAGTTTTTCAGAAATGATGGTTTGGACATCAAAGAGAAAGAGCCTCCGGGGTAGAAAAAAAATTTTGAAGACCATGATGTCGTGTCTTGAGCTCCAAATTCATTAGCTGAGCCTCAAGCAGCCATTTAAAAGCAGCAAGATTAATTCAAGAGCAAGGAAAATTGATGCCAATTTAACTGACGCCGATAGAAATACTGTTTTATCGCTTTAACCTGTTAACTAAGCATGACGAAATATTTCGTCATACACGAAGTACTTCTGCAATGAGTATGACGACATTTGTCATCACAGATATTTGCAATGAAATTTCGAACGCATGTATTTTTATTCCCCGGTTCGAAAAGAAATAATTTTTGCGTCGTATTATCATTGACGATGAAAACTGGATTCATTACTACAGTTCCAAGCGCAAGAAATTATATGTGAAGCGAGCAAAATTTAAGGCCAAGCAGAATATTCATTGTGGCATGGTAATGCTCTGTAATTTATGGGACTAGAAGCATGTGACGCCGCCGCAGTCTTGTAGGTAGTGAGTTGGCTTATTAGACGTGAGAATACGGTACAATTCCTAGGTCACACATCCCGAACGAAAACGAAATATGAAAAAATATTTCATCGGCGACTTCCTCTCAGTAAATAAAATTGCCATAAAAAGTTTGTCAAAAATCTGTAGTTCGTAGTCGACTTTAAACTCATGTATAGAATCAACACACACAACAGACGTGATATGAGAACCTAGGTCATGGTCCTGTCTGAATAGTTGTAATGACCAATTAAGTTAAGAAATATGTGATCCATTATAAGATGCTAAAACCGGGTATCAAAAATTGGCTCGAATCATTTTTGTTCTCAAAGAACTAAAGTTTTCCATTTACCTGCTAAGTTAGGTTACGTTAGGTTAGAATGGTAGCTTTGATACCAAAAGCTCACTTGAGCATGCATAGCGGCCCGTTGGGACGTCACAGGTACACGCAGTACCTCCAAACCAGAGAGGAAGAAGTTGATTAGCGCAAGGGCTGCACATTTAAAGCTCGACTACCCACGTTGGAAAACCAGCCAGAAAGTTTGATAAACGAAGCTATATTCTTGACATCAATAGATGATAGCTCCTTCAAACTGACAAGAAATGGAGAGCCAAATAACCTATATCTGTATGGGTACTGACAAAGAAAGTGGATAACAGTCTCCCCTTTCTGAGCAGATCTGCACCCACGGCAGAAGTCGTTAAATGGGAGCCGCATCCTTTCCGCATGTCCACCCATAACACAATGAACTGTAAGCATGGCCACTGTGATCGAGATAATGTTACTACTAAGGCCAAGTAACTGGTTGGTGCGCCTTCTATCCATTGAGGACCAAGCGAGCCTAGCGGTGGAGCAGGACTCTTTATTGACCCAGGATATTTTGGCATTGGAAAGAATTTCCATCTACCTGTACATTGCCGTTAATTCTTATATCGGGTCTGTCATCTAACGTTTTTTTTCTTTCAACTAGTGCTTATTTCGTGAGTGGTAACACTTAGCTCATGTCTGATTTGACAGATAATTAGTTGTATCCTTCCGCTGAACTAATATGGACCACCCAACGTATTTTCGCTTCGCTAAGTGCGCCTGCGATCGACTTACAGAAGATGCCGATTTTGGTAAAAAAAAATCATCTTTCAGATGAAGCTCATTTTGATCTTGGCGGGTATGAAAACAAGCAAAATTGTCGCATTTGGGGCACAGAAAACTCGCACGCATACATTGAAAAGCCGACGCACCCAAAACGAGTCACTGTTTGGTGCGGATTTTGGTCCAGAGGCATAATTGGGCCATTTTTCTTCGAAAATGAGCACGGAGTGGCCGTTACAGTCAATGGCGATCGTTATCGGGCCATGTTGAACGAATTTTTGTTCATAAATATTGAAGAGGAGGATATTGGCAACATTTGGTTTCAACAGGGCGGCGCTACGTGCCACACAGCCGAAGCTACACTTGATGTTTTGCGCAATGTTTTTGAAGATCGCATTATCAGCCGCAGAGCTGATGTCGTTTGGCCACCTCGGAGCTGCAATTTGACACCGTTGGACTATTATTTGTGGGGTGCCGTCAAAGATAAGTGTTACGACGACAAGCCAGAGACAATTGACATGAAAATACAGCTGCTGGTGAAATACAGCTGCACACAGTCGATAATGTGCCCAAAAATTGGACCGATCGTGTAGGCCACTGCATGGCCATTCGAGGCAGCCATTCGAATAAAATTATTTTCCATTATTAACCGGAAGGATTGTACTTTCAAATAAAAAAAGAAATTTGAGAAAATATTCAGTAGTTTTTTTAAGCATTTTCAAAAAAAATTTGGCGGACCCTTTATGTTCTGGGAGCCAATCGAGTTGACTTTATTATAGCCGAGTGCTTGGATGTCCGGCTGGCTGTCAGATAGAAATTCTACTATATGTTCTCTTCTTTGTGTTTTCTATCCAATTTGAATTGTGGTAAAAACTGATTCAATTGTGTTAGGCAGCCCTCTATAAAATTTAAATTTAAACCATAAAGAGCGGTCTGCAGAGAGCGAAATTAGAAGGTTCAAGGTCCTGGCTACATGGTAGATGTATCAACACTTCCTAAACTTTCCCAGTTTTTGCTGGGTCGTCAAATGAGTGTTTGCTACGATGTATTCATGATGGAACATTACACCTTTGCTTTTAATCAGTACCAGCCATTTCAATTGAATTACTTGCCTTCATGTTGTTTAATGTTAACAGTTGTGTCTCGTATAGAAATATTCAAAGGTATGTCGTATTAATATAGAAAATAGAGAAGAGTTTGCACCAAAAAGAGCCGAACATTTTCCTATTTATTGAGGAAATGTACTATTTTTCTCAATATGGCCACTATTGAAGCAGTTACTTAAAATCTTTTACATACGAATTGGACAAACCAACGTAAACCGCAAACAAATTTTGCATTGCTTGACTTATCAAATGCTAAGCAATATGTCAGCATTTTGTAACAAAATGTGTCAAATGAAACGTCACATCAAATTGACGCTTTTCTGGAATTTCAATAAAAAAAAGTTTTCTACATACAATACAAAACAATTTGACTGAATGATTGTGTCAATTGCCGGCAACATGTAAACAGACATCTGTTTGTATTTTGTAAGTGGATGTTGATGATGATGATGATGATGATGAAGGCGGTACTGGTGGTGGTGGTGGTACTGGCGGTGGTGGTGGTACTGGCGGTGGTGGTGGTTTCTTTTGACTCTACTGCTATGCTTGACTAAGCCAACACTCTTGAAGTAATTGAAATTTGATTCAAATTAAATTTTTGTTGTAAAACCATAAAATCATTTCCTTTTGAATTTCATTTACTTAAAATGAGGGGGCGGGGGACGTTTTAGCTGTAATACTGTGTTTTGCCTTCATTCAAGCGATTTATTATAGTAGGCATTTAAAAAACCCTTCGCTTTTTGTTTCACAAGAAATCAAAACAATAAAAATGGAAATTTGAAATTATGGCAGAAAAAAAGGAAAATACTCAAGGAGGAATGAAATGAAAGAATTTTAAAGGACGTACAAGAAAAACATTCAATAGTCTTGTGGCATGTCGAGGAACATTAAAAGAAAACATAAAAACCAAGGGGAATAATGTAAAGAAATGAGAAATAAAAAAAAAAACATAAAACAGCGCCATTACAAATCTTAATTTCGAATACAGTTTTTCCGTTTCCTTTATATAAAGGATGGGCCACATCTATTGGGTTAAATTCGAACCATCCATTCTATTCTTACACCAAATTAAGTATATTACCTCCACTGAACGTAATGAATCGATTAACGCCTGAGCAACATTGGGATTTGTTTTGAACTTATTTCCAAAACAATGACAATCGATCGGGAAATTGCTTGAAAATGTCGTACAAAATCTGTTCGCAGAGAACTAATAGTGCCCGGTGTACGCAAGTTTATTACTAAACTTCCTAAAACTTGTTTCATTGTTGATGAGCCAAGACGTAAGCGTGCTCCTACAGTGAGTACACCCGAAAATATCGAAGCTGTGGCTGTGCGGGCGTACCCATCAACATTAATTCGTCATCGTTCTCAAGAATTGAACATTTCACGCACCAGTTTACGTCGAATTTTGCGAAAAGATCTTGGTATGACGACTTACAAAGTTCAATTGCTTCAAGAGATGAAGCGCTATGACCATTAGCTACGTTTTCACTTCGCTAGATGGGCCAACAAGAAACTGCACGATGATATCGATTTTGAAAAAAAATTACCTTTTCGGAAGAAGCTCATTTTCATTTTGGTGGGTACGTTAATAAGCAAAATTGCCTTACTTGGGGTTCACAAAGTCCACATGTGGTCTTATAGAAGCCAATGCATCCATTACCAGTAGCTGTTTGGTGCGGCTTGTGGAGCGAAGGCATCATTGGCACATTTGTCTTTGAAAATGAGGACAGCACAACCATTACGGTCAATGGAGACACGTATCGCACCATGATAACCAATTTTTTTGTACTCGCTGTCCATGGTATTGATGTGAACGATGTTTGGTTTCAACATGATGGTGCAACTTGCCACGCATTTCATGCCACAATCGATTTATTGCGACAAACTTTTGATGGCCGTTTAATTAGCCAAAATGGTGATGTCAATTGGCCGCCAAGATGCTGCGATTTGACACTGTTGGACTATTTTCTGTGGGGTGCCGTTAAAGAAAAGTGTTATGCCGACAAAGCAGAGACAAAAGAGCATTTGAAGGCCAACATTCGTGATGCCATTGTCGAAATACAACCACATACAATCGGAAAACTGCGTAACATTTGGTCCAATCGAATGAGGTACCGTGAGGCCAGCCGCGGCAACCTTATGAATGACATGATATTCCATTTCTAACCGGAACAATAGTACTTCGCAACATAAAAGTAAATTTGCCAAAATTTCAAATCGTTTTTATTTCATTGCTTTTTAAATTTAAACTTTTAAATGGCCCACCCTTTACAACCGAGGCAAATACCACATTCTCTCCTTTATGTACCAATACAATATCAAACTTTCATTCCATTCTTTATGGTAAGCGTTTGAACTTTTTTTAATTTCATTTCTCCTCCTTCCTTCTTTTTTCTTTCTCCAAACCTTATTTTTTATTCACATTTTTTAATTGTTTCTCTTCTTTTCCCCTTCTATTGCAGCCATCGCTGTCTTTAGTTTTTCATGTATTTCTTATTAACCTTAATAAGTGTCAGTTAATAAGTGTTGACATTTTATTGACACGAAAATTTTCCAGATCATTTTACATGATATCCCAACTATATTTCTCCCTGTTTCGTGCTCTTGTCTTGGGTTTCTTATTGTAATTGTCACATGTCACTACCATTATGTGTCTTATACAGGAAAGAACAAAAAACAAAAGAAAAAACAAATTTCCTACAAAAGAATTTCAATTCATTCTGAAGGTAAGAAATTTTAAATAGTGTTGCCCAAATTAAAATCTTATTGGTGGCTCGTAAATTTCTTTTTACACCAAACGAAACATTTCATGAGCTCCTCTGGCTGTCTCTATGATATGTCAACTATCCAATACGTTGATACAAATTGATGCACAAATTTTGTAAATATTTTCTGTTAGAACTGTCTCTTGTTGTTATTGCGGATGTCAATTTGAGCGAATTTATTGTTAATAAGAGATCTACATACAGTGACATAACAGTGGGTGATAGTAAGTCTGCTACACTTAAATTTTCATTACACAAGTCGTACACAAAAAGCCATTATCCAGTTATAGTCTTCAGAGCTAATTTATTCAGCATCATGAAGTTTGTTTTTAAGTTGACCTTGAGAAATAGTCAAGCCACTAACGAAATATTTGTAAAAAGTTTTTTTTTTAAACTTGCTCCTCTAAGGATATGTTAGTATTGTACGCGCTAAACTTAATCAGTCAGTTAAACCATTTGGGGACAGTAAACCTGTAGCACAAGACAATTACATGATATATGGCACTAGGCGGTTTCAACGCAAGTCATTCTTTATGTTTATAATTCAGTCAGGATCACGACCTAGGTTAGGTAAGAATGTGTTGATATTAAGTTACATACAAAGGGTATGGCAACTTCGACTAGTCAAACACACTACATGTAGACGACATTATATTCCACACATAATAGGTTAGGTTAGGTTATAGGACGGGTACTTGTCAATTAAGAAAAGTAAAGTACCTGGATTTTACAACGTCCTAGTTTCTCACACCACTTTTGTTTGTGTGTGTTAATTTTATACATGAGTGGTGGGACCTACAGTTTAAAGTCGACTCCGAACGATAGATTTTTGAGAAACTTTTCATTGCAATTTTATTTACTCTCAGAGGTTTTGCCAGAAATCTGCTGAGAGGAAGTCGCCGAAGAAATAATTTTTGTATTTTGTCTTTGATGTCTGGCCTGGGGTTTGCCTTACGTCTAGTAAGGCAACACACTATCTACTAGACTACGGCGACTTCTTCAGTAAGAATAACAGAAGGTAAACATTGAAGGTGCAGTTGAATCTTGTTTCTGAATATAACCTGAACTCATCAGAGTGGTATCAAAAGTATAATTCCATCGAGAGCCAAGAAAAGTTCCACTGGAAATACTTCCCACAGATTAAAAAAAAGGAAATTAAGAAAAACGATTAAAAAATTATGCGGAGATAAGTGTCATGTCCGATATCCTTACAGATAACAAAACCCTGAAAAAATTACGGCCAAGAGACCTGGCAAAGACTCTGAGAGTAAATAAAATTGCCATGAAACGTTTCTCAAAAATCTGTTGGTCGGAAACGACTTTAAACTGTAAACGCACACAACATGAGTGCTGTGAGAAGCTATGCCGTAAACCTGACTGAAGGATTGTAATGGCCAATTACGTATGTATTCTTACAGAATGCAGGCTCGTTAAATATTTGGATGAAAAGGTTCAATCAGATTTTGTCATCGGGCAATTCCAATAAACTCATACACATGATTGGTCATCACAACCTTATAGTCAGGATTACAACCTAGCTTCTCACAACACCCATGTTGTGTGTGTTAATTTTATCCATAAGCGGCGAGATCCACAATTTAATGTCAACTGTGAACAACTGATTTGAGAAACTTTTCTTAAATCGATTATGCTATTTAATGGCTTTACAGCGTTCTCTCACTGCATTCAGATGGCAATTCTGAGGACTTCAAAACAGTTTTAAAAAAACTATTTACTGACGATATACTTTTGCCACCCATAGTATGTCCTCTGTCTCTGCATATTATATTTACATCGGAGATTTTCTTTTGTTCTGTGTGAAATACAATGAAAATAAAATTCGAAATAAAAATTCTTGTTTTATTTCTTACTTTTTTTTCTAAGGTGCCACAACACAGTATCGTATATTTTTTCATATCGTCTCCTGCTTTACAGCTGGCATTTGTCGTATATTTTTCTTTGTTTCTTTTGGGGATAACAACTAATAAAAGTAAATTAAACCTGTCACGTTTTACGATTACATTTTTAAGGTATAATTTTTATTTTATTTCTCTCATCTCTTTTCTTTCCTTCTTTTTTTCGTTCACTTTTATTATGTGTTAAAATTTTTGTTGTTAATTTATATTTGTATTCCACTTGGTGTCTATATTTTGTATGGGCCCTCCTTTATACACAGGATAGAGAGAGCGTGTACAAGCTTAGGCAACCGGAATAGACAAAAATGCTCTCCTTTATGGGTCTTATAGCTTTATTAGATGTGTTGCATTTCAGTTGTGTTGCAGTGTTCCAAAAGGGACTTTCAAAGCTTTAATGTTTTTTATTTTTTATTTTTAGAGTGGAATAAGGAATCTTCAGGGAGCCTATAAAGTTTAATTGGTAGAATTTTTTCAATAAGTTTTGATAGGAAGGGATGAATTTAATTCCCTTGTGATGATATCATTTAGAAATTTCTTAGAAGATATTGTTTTGAATAAATGATGCGACTGAGAGGATGCTTCTTTAACGTACCGTCTGCGAGCAAAAGAAAACTTTGTGAATGAAAAAATATTCATCACCTAAGTGAGGTAATATTAAGGAAACTGGAGGAAAATATTTCGGAATATTACGCACATAGATGACTCATATATCGGGTGGGTCATCTATCGGTTTAAATTTGAACCATCCATTCTATTCTGTCACAAAATTCAGTATATTCTCTGCACTGAACGTAATGAATCGATTTACGCTTGAGCAACGTTTGGATTTATTGGAAATTTATTTTCAAAACAATGACAATTGATCGGGAAATTGCATGAAAATGTCGTACAAAATTTGGCAGGAGAGAAGAACAAACCGTAACCGGTGTAGGCAAGTTTATTGCTAAAGTTCGTAAAACTTGTTTCATTTTTAATGGCCCAAGACGTGAGCGTGCTCGTACTGTGCTTTCACCCGAAAATATCGAAGCTGTGGCTGAGAGTGTGCCTGAATCCATCAACATCAACTCGTCATCGTTCTCAAGAATCGAACATTTCACGCATCAGATTACATCGAACTTAGTGGAAAGATCTGTGACGCCTTACAAAGTTCAATTGGTTCAAGAAGAAAATGAAGGCATATGACCATCCGCTTCGTTTTAGCTTCGCTAGATGGGGCAACCAGAAACTGCACGATGAAGTCCATTTTCGGATGAAACTCACTTTCACCTTGGTGGGTATGTTAATAAGCAAATTTGTCGTATTTGGGGCTCAGAAAATCCACACGTGGTCTTACAGAAGCCAATGACAAGCCATTACGAGTGAAGGCATCATTGGCCAATACTTCTTTGAAAATGAAGATGGCGCCACCATTTCGGTAAATGGCGACATCTTTCCTAACATGATAACCAATTTTTCTGTACTCGCTGTTCATGATATTAATGTGAACGATGTTTGCTTTCAACAGGATAGTGCAACTTGCCACACATCTCATACCTCAATCGATTTATGGCATCAAACGTTTGATGAGGGTTTAATTAGCCGATGTGGTGAAGTCAATTGGCCGCCAAGAAGCTGTGATTTGACATCGTTGGACTATTTTCTGTGGAGCGCCGTTAAAGAAAAGTGTTATGCCGACAAAGCACAGACAATTGAGTATTTGAAGGCCAACATGAGTGATGCGATTACCGAGATACGTCTTCTTATGCTTGAAGAAGTGCGCAAAAATTGGATCGATTGCATGGTGAACCGTGCGGCGAGCCATGACAGCCTTATGAATGAAATGATATACCATTTCTAACTGGAACAATTGTGCTTCACAACAAAGAAATAAATTTGGTAAAATTTTTAAATTTAAACTTATAAATGGAGTGCACAACAGAGGCAAATACCACATTCTCTCCTTTATGTACCAATACAATTTCAAACTTCCATTCCATTCTTTATGGTAAGCGTTTGAACTTTTTTTTAATTTAATTCCTTCTCCTTCTTTCTTTTTTCTTTTGTTCAATCCTTGATTTTTTATTCACAATTTTTAATTGTTTCTCTTTTTCCCTTCTTTTGCTAACAACGGTTTTTCATGTATTCCTTAAATGACTCACCCTTTAAATTAATAGGCTCTGTCCATCAGTCTAGTAGCCACATTTGCATGCGCACAAGGAAAGTTTTTCGTTTCTTGCATTCTGCATAAAGCTGATGATCTTGGGAAGTTTGAATGCCAGCCCTATTGTGGACTCATATTTCCAACAAATTTAGACGAGTATTGAACAATAAACTACAGCGGCAGTTTAATTCCAATTTTATAATATCATGAGCCATGAAAAATAACTTGTAAGGTGCAAGAGATATCAAATGATTGCCACAACCAATGGCAGCAAAGGATATAAAAATCTGAAGCATAAAAATTGCAAAGAAAAATATGCCACAAAACTTTTGAAATTTATTTTATTTTCGCTTCTTTTTATTTCAAAGTCTGTTTTATAATCATTTGCTTTAAGCAACAAAATAAGAAGAAGAAGAAAAAAAATGATGAAAAGAAGAAAAACTTTTTATACGTTTTTCATTACACGCTGTAATGCGGATGGTGATGTACATGGAGCTAAAGTAACTTTTTTATTTGAATTTTTCTTCTGTTTTTTTATTTATTTATTTATTTATTTTTTTTTTTTGCTGAAATGCCTTCTATTATTTTCTGTTGTTTTTTTATTTTAATGACCTGCATTTAAATGTACTTTAAGAGTGTAAAATGTAGAAAAAAAACGAACATTTTACTTAAAGAAAAACCATTAGAAAACAAACAACAACAAGGAACATTATTTTCCGTTTATTTTTTGCCTCAAGACAATGGTTGTATTTGAGACTAAGTCTCTGGGTATAACAATAAAACGTTATTTGATTAATTAAATGCCGTAAAGCTCTTTAGCCTGGTTGTATTGGCCAGACAGCCAGTCAGCCAGCCAGCGAGGTCATTAAGAATGTATTTGGAGAACATAATGTGGTGGAAAATGTTTTTAGTTTAATTGATTCAATCCAATCGATAGTAGAATAAGACATTCACAGGTGATAGGCGAGTATCAAAAAAAGAAATCAACAAGAAATTATATTTTCATCTCCACAAGGAAACTACGCTGTAGCATACTTTTTACGGTTTCCTCAGTAGGAAATAGAAAAAACCATTACATTGTGTTCTAAATTAAGAAATGTAAAGAATGTAAGAAATGTAAAGAATGTAAGAAATGCAAAGAATGTAAGAAATGTAAAAAATGTAAGAAATGAAAATAATGTAAAAAATTTTAAAGAATGTAAGAAATGTAAAGAATGCAAGAAATGTAAAGAATGCAAAAATTGTAAAAAATGCAAGAAATGTAAAGAATGTCAGAAATGCAAAGAATGTAAACAAAGAAATGTAAACAATGTAAGAAATTTAAAGAATGTAAGAAATGTAAAGAATGTAAGAAATGTAACAAATGTTGGAAATGTAAACAATGTGAGAAATGTTAAAAATATTAGAAATGCGAAGAATGTCAGAAATGTATAGAATGTAAAAAATCTGAGGAATTTCAGAAATATAAAGAATGTAATAAATGTAAAGAATGTCAGAAATGTGCAAAATGTAAGAAATGTAAAGAATGTAAGAAACGTAAACAATATAGGAAATGTAAACAATGTAAGAAATGTAAAAAATTTAAGAAATGTAAAGAATGTAAGAACTGAAAAGAATGTAAGAAATGTAAAGAATGTAAGAAATATAAAGAACGGACGTGAGGCCATGGTTTAAGCTTCAGCTCAGACAACTCCAAAAAAAATTGTGAACAAAAATTATTCGGAGTCGGCTTTAATCTGAAGGTACTACCACTCACGTGTAAAATTAACACACGCGCATCATAAGTGGTGTGAAAAATTAGGTCGTAATCTAGACTGAAAGGCTGTTATGTAATGCACTTCTCTACGATGAATTTTCTTCAAACTAACTAAAAATGGCGCTGTAGTTCATGGTTTAACGACTGATTTGAAAAAAAGTTCATTGGAATTCTAGTCACTCTCAGAGTTTTTGTTAGAACGCAGAATGGGCGACTTCCTTTTAGGGATCGAAATCCTCGTTATCGTAAAAAATTCGAAAATATTGTATGTTCACGTGCTCATTCTTCCAGAAATAGATTTCATCTCCGAGCATAATTTTTTGATGAAAGGTAAGATGCGTTGCCAATTGCTCCTGAGTCCATTTAGCGAACGCATGTCGTTTATCTATGTCATTTACCTTCAGTTACTGGGTCAATCGAATTTTATAAGACAGCAGGCATAAGCCCCGAAGCAATGTTTTCCAAGTTGTGGTAGGCGAAAGCCTGAATTTTTAAGAGCGTCACGAACTTACTTCCGTTTACATTCTACTGCAAACTCTCGAGGATAGTGTCAGTGACGGTCTCGGCAGATCTTGTGTTTTATCAACATATGGGTGTTGGCCGATCGTTTACTGAACAAGTAAACATTCTACTGCACAGTCTCAAGGACCATGACAGTGTCGGCAGATCTTGTGTACCATATGTAAACCTACGGGTGTTCACATATGGATGTTGGTCGATTCTTTACTGAACAAAGGAACATTCTACTGCACACTCTCAAGGACAATGACAGTTTCTGCAGATCTTGTGCTTCATCAACGTATGGGTGTTGGTCGATCGTTTACTGAACCAGTGGACAGAAATTTATTCACTGCATTGCCTATAGTCTTCTCGGTACGACAATTATGGTGATTGAACACACATTTCGATAAAACATTTCCAGAATTTGAGCGTAATTTTGAATGCTATATACATTCATGATGATTTGGCAAGACAGATTGAATAAATGACAACTAATTTGACAAGATGTGGCTACAACAAAATGGCCGTTATCAACTGCCAAAGTTATGAAATCTCTGTTACCAGGCCCTATAGATTCATGGGATTAAATTTTCTTAAAAATAAATTTTCTTTTCGTGTAAATTTCGTAAAAAAGTCATTTTAATGGCAGCTAAAATGTAATAAACAATTTAATTATTTTTTAAAACAACATTTTTCTTTATCTGCCACGACAACTTTATCAACTGAAACAGCTTAATTGCTTGTTTTTTTTTTCAGGGAATGAGCGAATGCTGCCAGCGTTTTTTAATTTTTTACTAATAACCATAAAATATTTCAGCCAATTTATATTGATGGGCCCTCTTAAAAAGTCATTATGGATGGAAGTGGATATTTTTTTGGTGTCTTCAATTTATTTTTATTTTTTAATTTCAAACTTGAAATGTCAACGAAATAATGTTTTTTTATGTTCGTCAATTTAATTTATTTGTTAAACATTTTTGTAAGCGATATACATACATACATAGGATATACATTCTGTACATACACGTGTACATAAAAACGAAAAAAAGGAAAAATAATGAAAATTTTTACATGCATTTTTATGATCTGTAAATGATGTTTTGGGGATAAATTTTGCTTTTTTATTGGACTCTACGCTACTCACAGAAAACAATGTTGTTAACATTGTTGTTGTCATAGTCGAAAATTACAAAAAAAAGAAGATAATCAAATGAAATTCATTTCAATTCATTTTTGTTGATTTAAAATTTAAATTAGAAAACAAGGAAAATATTTTTCATTTGTGACAAAGATTAGCCAGAAATCGTTTACCTTTGGTACGTGTTATGTTTTTCAGATTTAAGTGCCTATGTTTTCAAGAGTCATTACATTGTCTCAAACTAATTTGAATTTGAAAAATGTTTTCTTTCAATTATTGATTTTTTATTTATTTGTCCATTCGTGTCCATAGAATTCTGTTTACAAATTTTTTTTAATGCCAGATTTTACACGATTTAAGGTTCCATAATTTTCAGATTTTTATTGTTTTTATTGTCTTTTACAGTCAGCTTTATTGTAAGCTCATTACATGATGATTTGCTGGATTTAAGAAATTTTGAATTTTTTTTTTTGGCTACCCTTCCCTTATTAATAAACCTTAAATGGTTTAAATAGCACCTAAGGTTGGCTTATTTCTTAAAAAATGTATGTTTGTTTTTAAACAAACAATGCCTCTGCTTAAGAATTACTAAAATTCAATCATAATCAGAGTAAAGTAATTCTAATATTATGTTCAGACATGCACTTCTATTGAGTCAATATTCGGTTAATTGAGCACAATGTTTTAAGTGTTCAGGCATAATAATATACGAAGTTCAGCTGTTTATTCAATATTCAGTTTACAGCTGGTAAACAAAACAGCTGGTTGTTTCAACAACATTGTTTTTATTATGTTTTTTTGTCGTTGTTTGAATTGTCAGAATTGAGTTGTCAAATGTCAACAGAAAGTGTTCAGTAAGTTGTAATATGCTCACGAAACACACTTATGACAGTGCTGCATTTTATGTTTTACTCAATATTATAACAATATGCGTATTTATTGCGCAATTATTAATTGAAACCTTATATGAAATATTGAGTTCAATAATGGCGATTTACGCAATAAAGGTACATATCTGTACACCGTATAAAACAGCCAGCTTACACAGAAGCCCCAGAAATTGATACTAATTCCGACGGTGTTACCATTCAACTTCGTTTTTTGTGTTAATTATAAAGTGTGACAGAAAAGATGAAAAGTTTATAGGCTAAATATAAATGTAGTTGCTGATGTTGTTGGCAATGCACATCAGATCCAGGAACGCGCCCAATGCATTCCCAGTAAAGTAATGTTTGGTGTGGATTTTGGTCTAGCGCCGTCATCGTAAAATTTTTACCTGGGGACGAACTTGTTTTTATCAGAATTGCTTGACCTGGACAACAACAACAGAATAGTGCTACGAGCTACACAGCTCATGTCATATTGTGTATACAGCACAAACGATTTGAGGGAATGATCATCTCACGTAAAAGTGTTGTGAACTGGCCACGAGGTCGTGATATTTGATTCTGACTATCCTAGCCATCGGTCAAATTTACCCTCATTTATAGGCATTATATATACAGTGTACAGCAAAAGTCTTAGTACGGCAATATATTTTGACAAAAAGAAGTCCCCACAGACTTAATACTCTTGAACAAAGTTCCGATTTGACTTCAAGAGAGTATTTAGGAGATCATTTGAAAGAACGGTTACGTAATAGCTAAACCTCAAACAAAAGTCAACCGAAAAACTTCGGCATGGTGCCACCAAAAAACACTAAACAAATTTGTACATTCCATTCCAAATGGTTTAAATGGAGTGCTTGACCTTAAGGGATATTCTACTAAATACAAGGAATAACATTTTCATATATTAGGCCTTTGAATTTTAAATTTACTCAGGTTTCTCCTTGGGGGGTACCTATGAAGTCATCTGGAACTTTTCCTTATTTTTCTCTTGTTTTATACAAAATATTAAAAAATTGTTTGTTTTATAACAAAACAGAAATAAATTAATAAAATAAATATACATGCACATACATACATAATTGGTCCTTACAACCCTTCAGTCAGGATTACGACCTAGTTTCTCACACAACTCATGTTGTGTGTGTTAATTTTATACTTGAGTGGCGGGATCTACACTTTAAAGTCGACTCCGAAAGACAGTTTTTTGGAAACCTTTTTCATAGCAGTTTCATTTATTCTCAGAGTTTTTGCCAGAGATCTGCTGAAAGGAAGTCGCCGAAGAAATACTTTTTGTATTTTATTTTAATGTCTGGTCTGGGGCTCGAATCCTGGTTTTTCGTCTAATAATCCAACACACTACCTACTAGACCATGGCGACTTCTTTTGGCTAAAATTCATAAAATTGCTGAAATATATTGCCGTACTAAGACTTTTACTGTTCACTGTATATAATTATACTATAAGAGAATTACACAATTCGGATGTACTCCATTTAAAGAAAAAAAGGCGAATATTTAAACGATATTATGTTCCACACCAAAGCTGAGTAGAATCGAATCATACTCATAATTTCTGATACTTATACGCATTGTTACTTATTTTAATATTATACTCATACTACTCATATTCAAGTATAAATATTTGAAGTATTCATCATACTTATACTTAACAACACGTATGATGTTGTTGATTTCGACTCTCTAGGACTCAACATTTACAAGAATCACAAAGTAAGTACGATTCGTATACGAACACTAAAATACTCACTAGAAGGTTGTGTGTTTGCTTTGCCTACTGTCTTTCTCTTATTCTTTCTTCTTTTTTTGTAAATGCAACAACAACTAAGACCGTAAATTTTGATGAATGATCACTCGAACCATTGATGAGTATTATAAGTATTTTTCTAAAGTTATGAATCTGAATGAGTACGAGTGTTGATCTCTGTTCCACACACAATGGCATCAATAATGGGTCTTTCAAAGAAATAAAATTTTCAATGATATCTCACAGTCACATACATACAGACATAATTGGTCACTACAACCCTTCAGTCAAAACGAGACATCCTAGCTTCTGACACCACTTATGTTGTGTGTGTTAATTTTACACATGAGTGACGGTACCTACAGTTCAAAGTCGACTCCGATCAACAGATTTTTGAGAAACTTTTCATGGCAATTTTATTTAATCTCAGAGTCAAAAATCTGCTGAGAGGAAGTCGCATGATAAGCTTCTGAAAAATCTGTCCTTCGGAGTCAACTTTAAACTGTAGGTCCCGCCGCTCATGATAAAATTAACACACACAACACAATTGTTGTGAGAAGCTAGGTCGTAATCCTGACTGAAGGGTTGTAACGACCAATTATGTGTTATATAGACGCTAAAGGACTTAGATATGGGGAAAATGTTGCTTTCCATGGCTATTAAAATATTTTTTAAAGTAAAATTTGCTGCTGCCAAAGACGCAATGGTCATTCGATTCGGAACTTCGGAAGAAGGCAACTTCTAACCGACGGGCTAGACTACGCAACAATAATGTGAACTCTTTTGTACTCCCTGGGTAATGAATCGGCCAGTTTAACCATGTAGGCGATAACCATGGTGGGTAATTTGTTCGAAATTTCTGGTCTCATCGTAACCAAAGATGCTATTATGCGAGGTTTATATTATGGGTTGCACAGTATGGCAAAACAACCGAAAATTTTGAAAAAATTTCAATGACCAACAAATTCAATTTTAAATTAGGTTCATTTGGATAGCAAACATCTAGATAGATATCATGCTGTATTAATCTTTTGTATCTCATATCTATTATACCTTAGCAGACGTCGTTATCTTCACTTATTTTATAATTTTTTTTTTAAGTTTTTAATTTTTTTTTGTTTTTTTGTTAATCAAATGCTTAATTTTTGTTTGGTTTCTTTGACAATTTCATAAAAATTATACATAACAATATAAATTATTCCTACAAAACACAAATTAACTCTTCACATATTCTACCGTCTTCAACCAGAACTGTCAAAGGCTGTGATTTGAAGTTAAACGTTTTTGGCCCCCCTCCCCTTTTTTTGTACCCTTAAGAAGAAGAAGAAAATAAAGATATTAGAACAGAAGCTTTTCCTTTCATTTACTGTTTGTTTGTTTGTTTTTGTGTTTATTTTGTAAATTTTTACAACTCAACACACCACAAAAAGGACGAAAAAAAGAAAATATTTTGTCACCTCATAAAACAAACAACATCACAGAAATTTTTGTACTTTTTTTTTGGTTCTTTGGTTTCGTTTGTTATACAAAATCATTTACAGTTTAAGTATGAAATAATTTTCTTTTATATTTAAACAACAACATTAGAAAAGGGAGTTGGAGAAGGTTTTTTTCTTTCTTACCCTCCCCTATATTTATGCGAAAACAAAAATGGAGAAAGGAAAACTTTATCATGCCCAGAGGTAAACTTTTCTGCTCCGTTTCGTTAACCGATTGTGTTAAAAGGAAAACATCAAATAAACACAACAAATACCAGTTCATTATGTGCGTGTGTATGTTCATACACAACAGTGTCGATCAAAACTAACTGAACACACCCGAGCTACTATCATAAAATATTGAATTTTGTCATCAAAATTCATTCGCTTACTAACAACAAACATGTCCAGAAAAGCTGAAACTTCTACAAACTATGAGGGCTGCCAATGAAAAAATTTGGCTGTAGAATTATATTTTAAAACCGCAAAGAATTCGGTAGATAGCCTTCGCATACAAACCATCTTATTGAAGCTACATCTGTGAAATTGGTTGTCATTTATTCAGTCTGTTTTCCGACTAATTCTAGTAGGTAGTGTGTCGACTTATTAGACGTAAGGCCACGGTTCAAACCCCAGGTCAGACATGTCCAACGTAACGAAATTTGAAAAAAATATTTCATAGGCGTCTTCCTCTCGGCAGATTTCTGGCAAAAACTCTGAAAGTAAATAAAAGTACCATGAAAAGTTTCTCAAAAATTTTTTGTTCGGAATCGACTCGAAACTGTAACTCCCTTCATTCATGTATACAATTTTCACACGTGTGAGAAACTAGGTCGTAATCCTGACAAAAGGGTTGTAAAGACCAATTATGTATGTTGCCAACTAACCATGGACATACACCGAGAAAAGCGTGTATTCGCTCCATAGGCTCTGCAGCATTTACTTATCCTAAATTTCATCGAAAAACCATATTCAGCAATGAGGCCTATTTCTGGATGGATAAGTACAAGAACAAACAATATTTTTGAATTTGAGACGATATCCATACACATGAAATCCAAGAGCATCCAAAGCATTCCGCACAAGTCTCTTTTTGGTGTGGATTTTTGGTTTCTTTGAGAACGACGCTGACTTGGCCATCACTGAAACGACGAACACTATTGGTAGATTACTACCAATTTCTTTTCGCATAAATTGTATGATCTGTCCACCATTCGACACGGGGTTTCAGCAGGACGGCTCTATGTGCCACACAGCTCATGACATACACATATTCTGCACAACCGAACTTGCATGTGTGAACTTGCGGTTTGACGAGGTTAGACTTTTGCTTGTGGAGTTTTCTTTAGTCGCAGTTGTATACGAATAAGCCACAAACCACTGCGTTCTTCCAAGTCAACATAACTCTTGCTATCGATAAAATTCTGCGTGATTTCTAAGCCAGAGGCATGGATAATTGGACATTTTGGATGTGCTCTATCCACCGATGCCGCAGCATCAATAATGGCTGCACAAGAAGTTTTTCAAACGAATAACCAATTTCGATGATATGTCACATACACGCATTATTTAATCTTCCCATCCACCCATGTTGTGTATGTTAGTTTTATCCAGGACCGGCTAGACCTACAGTTCAACATCGATTCCGAACGACAGAATTTTGAGAAACTTTTCATGGCAATTTTATTTGCCCTTAGAAGACTATTCCTTAAAGAAATCTTGCTCTATTATGGACGAGGATAACTAACATAGGCCAACATAACTCTCGCCATCGATCAAATTCAGCGTGATTTATAAGCCAGGGGCAGAAATAATTGGTCACTTCGGATATGCACTATCCACCGATGTCGTACATAAATAATGGCACCACAAGAAGTTTTTCAAACGAATAAACAATTTCGATTATTTAATTTAATTAAATTATTTAATTTAAATTTAAAAGTTGGAGACTTTTAATGAAGGCCCCCATATCTCTTAGAATTTTTCTATTTGTTTGTAATCAGGGAACTGTACAGACCTGCAGCCTGAGAATTTTCTTCTAAACTGCGTTTTGTATTCTTCAACTTTGAACTCGTCTCTGAAAATTTTTAAAATCAGCATAAATGCCCGAGATTTGGTTCAAAACTATTGTCGCTGATACTATAGTCAGAATTGTTTCTTTAGTTTCAACCGACGCTGTATGTGTAAATACATACATATGCTTATATATGCATGTGTAATATGTATGATTTTTTTAATATGTATTCTTATGTACATAACTATGAGTGTAAGCTTCTGAATTCATTTGGTATTATTTGATGCATTCAACATTGATACTCTCGCGTTAACATATGCCCTTAGAAGACTATTCCTTAAAATCCCCAAAAAATTTTTAGGGGGAGTTTCGTTTTGTTAAAAACCTTGTGTTTAAGAACTTCATTGTGTAGCGAAGCTAATGAGTTTTAATCATGGCCTATTAAAGATGGTGATCATAAACACATACATACACACATAATCGGTTATTAAAACAATTCAGTCAGGATTACAACCTAGCTTCTCAAACCACCCATGTTGTGCGTGTTAGCTTTATACATGAGTGCTGGGACCTTAAGTTTCAAGCCGATTCCGAAAGACAGATTTTTGAGAAACTTTTCACGGCAATTTTATTTAATCTCAGAGTTTTTGACAAACGTCTACTGAGAGGAAGTCAGCGAAGATATATTTTTGTCAGATTTTGTTTAGTTGGAGATGTCTAACCTGGAATCTGAACCGAGGCCTCATGTCTAATAAACCAACACATTACCTACTGACTACTGATCATATGCCTCCAGTAAAAAGAATTTGATTTACTCGTTAACAGCGCTTTAGTTCAAAATGATTACCTCATTACTTAGCGACAATTGCTTTAAATAGCACGCATCGAACCGAAATAGAATATAGATTGACTATATTTACCAAACTCGCTACGAGGCGTATATTGCCGGAAAGACGATGGAGAGTAGTAGTTAGACCGGGAAATACTACGTCATTATTATTTTTGATTTTAAAAATGTATTTAACTCGCCAGAATAGAAAAGCATCCTGGCATTGCTGAGAAGGTTAATTGTACTAAATTACTTCAGAAGTCGCCGTAGTGTGTAGGTATGTGTTGGCTTATTAGACCTAAAGCCATGAGGTTCAAACCCCCTGTCAAACATCTCCAACAAAACAAAAAATGTATTTTTTTTGTCGACTATAAGGCAGCCTTCAGTAGTCCCATAAGCGATCGTGTTTTACCGCAATGTCTGAGCTCGGTATACCTGCGAAGCTGACAAGGCTATGCAGAAAGACGTTGGCAATTCCTGCAGCTCCGTCAATGTAGGAATGGACCTCTCTGAACCTTTTAATACCGTGCGAGGTTTCAGACAAGGCGATCCCTTATCATGCGTCGTCATGGAGAGTGTTCTGCAAAAGGCAAGACTATTTTTCCAAAAAGTGTCCAGTTGCTTGCGTACTATAAGGCAGCCTTCAGTAGTCCCATAAGCGATCGTGTTTTACCGCAATGTCTGAGCTCGGTATACCTGCGAAGCTGACAAGGCTATGCAGAAAGACGTTGGCAATTCCTGCAGCTCCGTCAATGTAGGAATGGACCTCTCTGAACCTTTTAATACCGTGCGAGGTTTCAGACAAGGCGATCCCTTATCATGCGTCGTCATGGAGAGTGTTCTGCAAAAGGCAAGACTATTTTTCCAAAAAGTGTCCAGTTGCTTGCGTACGCTGACGACATTGACATCATGGGCGCACCAAGCAAGATGTTGCTACTGCATTTAGTGCTAAATGAAGGCAAAACGTAGTATATGTTATCGAAAAGTAGAGACGTGCGGCGTATTGGATCTCAGCTTACGACCGATAACTATACTTTCGATATAGTCAAAGAATTTATTTATCTTGGCTCCGCCGTTACCACCAAAAATGATGTCAGTCTGGAGATCAAGCGCAGGGTCGCTCTTGCCAACAGGTACTACTATAGTCTCAATAGGCAATTGAGTAGCAGAGACCTCTCTCGTACGACAAAACTAATACTCTACAAGAAGCTCATCCTACCCGTGCTTCTTTATGGCGCAGAGGCATGGACCGTATTAAGCATCGATGCAGCAGCCTTGAGATAATTCGAGAGAAAAGTACTGCGTAAGATCTTCGGTCCAGTACGAGTTGGCGATGATTTCCGCATTCGATCCAATAGTGAGCTGTATGAGCTCGACGAAATAGACGTCGTGCAGGGTATTAATATCCAGCAGCTGCGCTGGCTCGGCCATGTCGTTCGAATGAAGGAGGATGCTCCGGTGAGACGGGTATTTGATGCGGGGATCTGCGGAAGTCGGCGAAGAGGACGACCTTGTATCCGTTAATTGGGTTGTTGTGGCCAACTAAGCAGGTAAGCAAGCATTCTTCGGCGACTCCCTCTCAGCATATTTCTAACAAAAACTCTGAGCGTAAATATAACCTCCCATGAAAAGTTTCTCAAAAATCTATCGTTCGGAGTCGACGTTACACTTAAGACTCGCCACTCATGTATGAAATTAACACACTACATTATTGGTATGAGAAGCTAGGTTGTAATCCTGACTGTAAGGTTGTAATAACCAATTATGTATGCATGTGTATGTAAGTAAAGTACTTAATCGGAGTAGTAAGAATTTATTTCTCGCACCACATTTCGTAATAAAAATTCGATAACAGCGGCGATCCACCTGAAGGTTCTGTTTCAGGGTGACTATTGTCTAAAACTGTGTATGGTAGTATCCAGAAGAGGCAAGTATTGCATTATTCGGTTCTGATGGAAGTGTAAACTACTCCAGGTTTATCAAAAATCTTGTCGTAGTTAACGACTATCCTCTTAGCTTTTAAAGCTACATGCTGGAATGAAATTAAAGTTAGTGGCCATTAAAATCCTTTAGTCACAACCCATGTTGTGTATGTTAGTTTTATCCATGATTCGATTCCGAATGACAGAATTTTGAGAAACTTTTCATGGCAGGTTCTATTTACTTTTAGAAGACTATTCCTTAAAGAAAATCTTGCTCTATTAACTCATATAAAATATAACTAACATGGGATCAGTTGCTTAAATAAGATGTTTAAGGGTCTATAGTGCTATAAGGTCTATAAGTCGCTGGAGTGTGGTCTGTAAAGCAACTCAAGCAAAACAGATTTTAAATATTCCAAAAGGCTTGTAAAGTAGCTTCCATGAGTTTGCTTTAATTTTTTAAGCTTTAAATAAGAATTTTTATCCCCTTTGCAAATTGCCCCGCTTATATTACGTGTAGAGAATTCCCCCTATAAATTCTATCAAGAAAAAGAAAAAGTGTCATAAACACACACAGGGGTCTCATATCTCCCTGTTTATATGTGATGTTGTCGTTTTTCTTTCTAGCTATTGCCGTCGTTAAAGTGATGAAAATGTGTTTCTTTCCTATGGCTTTAAAGAGAAAAACATCATCATGGCAGTTTATCACAAACACGCATACCACCTTCTGAGGAGCAGATATTTAAAATCGGAGGGGAAATATTGTTGTTATAGTCTCTCTTGCACTAAAATTGATGTCTCAACGGTTGATGATGCTTCTCTCCTGTTGTGTTGTGATGATATTAACGCAGTTGAATGCTGAATACCGATGCTATATTGGTGTCGTTATTTTACTGTGTGTTTATTTAACATAAACATGCGACAACAATACAATTTTTAATCGAATTTCTGTCTTCATGTCGTTTTCTTTTTTTTTTTTTTTGATGTCACATAAGACATCAACGTGTTGATTACAATTTTTCTCAATTTTTTTTCTTTGCAGCATTTTATTTTTGGGTTTCTTTTTTTTTTCTTGCATGGCATGTTCTTCACATGTAGTTTTTGTTCCTTTTCTCATATGTACTGTGTGTTCTTTAAAGAACATCATTAAAATGTGTACAAAATAGCTAAGAGTTGAAGTATAAGCGAATAAATATGAAGATTTTAATTCTTGGAATATTTGGAGAACATTCATGATACTTGAATGGTACATAAGTCATATAGATTTTACACGTGTAAGTGCTAATGGATTTATATTTTTTACCTAAAATTTATTTTGGGTTACGCATACACAGAGAAGTACAATAAGAATGCAGTACCTTTGACTCTTTTTCGGACAAAATCCTTTAGCAGCTCAAGCAGATTCAAATTTGCTTCATAGGGCAGCACACTAATTATTGTCGCGAGTAAAAGCCTTAAACAGTCACTAGACATATACCCTGGAATCTACTAATGCTTCACACAAGTTGCAAGAAAATGTTCGATGCATTATTCTCATCGGCACAGAATCTTCATACTGAGCTCGAGATAACCCGCATTCTGAATAAATGTGCACTGCATTGACAGTGCCCGTCAACCTATGGTTACCCCTATGTAGTCTGGGTAGGTTCCACTAAGTAATTATTCATATCGACGCAAAATCTATAAGTTGTGCACGATATACTGTGTAATTAAACATTTAGACGACAGTGCGCTGTCAAAAGACCTGTTATCAACGTCAGGTTACTGCTGTATAGTCTGATGGATGACTCATATGTCCTGTAATTTCAAGTTTTCTATCAAAGTTTTGATTGCCTTAAACCCATTTGGTTTGAGTAGGAATTTTATCCCTTTTTATTTTACGTTTCTTTGATCATACCCTTCCAAACATTCACATCCACTCCATATAAGAGGTTTGGCCTTATTATCGCTGTGAAAGCTGTCCTCCTTGCAAGCTTAGTCAATGCCGAGAATTCTCACATGAGCTGAGGCCAAACAAAGCTACCTACCTACCTAGCTAGCTCAAGGCAATCTCATACTTGTTTCGATTTAGTCTCAAAAGAGGCGCTCTAGCTCTCTGATAGTGTTGCTATGTGCAATGTTTTGTATTTCCTATCCATGTTGAATTGCGCACATCATCAGGATGACATAGACTTTCAAATATTTTCATGAGCTTGGAATATTTCCTTGAAAAGCCAAAAACTTCTGCTTCTGTCCCCAGACCTGTTCATGAGCGATGGCGCATACATACATACATAATTAGTTATTATAACCCTTTAGTCAGGATTACGATCTAGCTTGTCCTAAGCCATCAGTATACCACAAAACAGTACCTCCTTTTGGAAAAGTATTTTGATCTTAGACTTCTTTATTCATTTGTATTACTAAGTCTCGTTGCAAAGCACTTTCCAAAATCATGATGTCAGGGGAGGGGGCTGCCAGCCACACGATTGCATAGTTCTGGAAACGCTCAAATGAATTTCATGTTAGACTTGTCTCCCATTAACCCAATTATAATCTCCAAAGTTCAGGCCTTCACTACCAGGTACAACGGTTTTAAATATAACAGAGCTTTCAGCAAACTGAAGCACAGCTCCTCACTGACCCTGTTAAACCAGCATACGCTATTCTATGTATCTTCTCCAACTCCATGTGAGCTGTTTTCCGATTTGATCTGCCTGTCCAGGCAATTGAAGTTGCCGTAATCTAGGTAGTGTGTTGGCTTATTGGACGTAAGGCCACTGTTCAAACTCCAGGGCAGACATCAAAATGAAAAAATATTTCTTCTGCGACTCTCTCAAAAGATTTCTGGCAATAAACTCTGAGAATAAATAAAAATGCCATGAAAACTTTCTCAAAAATTTGTCGTTGGGAGACGACTTTAATGTATAAAATTAACGCACACAACATAAGTGGTGTGAGAAACTAGGTCGTAATCCTGACTGAAGGGTTGTAGTGACCAATTATGTTACGTATGTATGTCCAGACAATTGCCCGAAAGTTACTAGAGATATGACCCTCATATTTAGTGTATTTTTCTTGGGTAGTATCCACAGGACTTCCTTGCAACCCTTCTGCATGTTATTACGGCATGTATGAGCTGTCCAGAGATAATCTTTATATCAGAGCTCCATGTGAATTTGATATCCAGTGATATTCCTAAATATTTTACCACCATTTCTGCAATCTTATCTCACTTTGGAGTCGAATTATCTTTCATATAGAAAGTTTATCCTCAGGCCCACTCAACTGCACCAACGACTTATAATTGCCAACTTACGCAGTTATTGATTTCTTTTACATCTTCCTTGAAGAAAGGGAACCTAGAAGTCATTTTTTATTCCGTACTTTGCCAGGGCATAGCATAACGTATCGCTGTGATAAATCATTTATGTGCGACTAGAAAACCACTTGTAGAGCTTTTAGCCCCCTTTACAATCACAGAATTTTAAACAGTCGTCGCTTTTTTTCGGCCTCAACTGTGTTCTTATGTTTGTGGATATGTATGTATATATGTACTCCTTAATGTTTGTTCGTTAAAAGTATTTATGATGACAGCCACCTACCATTTGCCAATGGCACATCAATCAAAAACCAACATCAACATCAACACAAAGTAATAAAACTGGGTTGGGTAATTACTTGTGGTTTGTAATTATTGCCGTTAATAACTTTATATGCAGTTGTTGTTTTTACCAAAAAAAACTAAAACAAACAACCAGTAACTACAACAAAAACAAGTAAGTCCCACTATACAATACTATACAAAGTATGGTATCAGGTGTACGTGTAGCGTGTATATTGCTATCCAACAGGGACTTCCAAATTTTGTCAGCTTTTTGTTGACGCTACATCAATCATGCTGGAAGACCATAGATAACGACGTGCGTTTGCTGAATGGACGGTGAAGTAGTTGTCAACTCGTCCTAATTTGCATGGAAAAATCTTCATCAGCAATACGGCTCATTTCTAAGTGAAAAGGTATGCGAACAAGCAAAATTATCAAATTGAAGACGATACCAAAGACAAGACCTGAGAGTATCGAATACATTGCGTAAAAGTCACTGTCTGGTGCGGATTTTGGGCTGCCGGCGTCTTCGGTTCATATTTCTTTGAGAGCTACTTTGGCTATGGCGTCAAGAGAACTACACGATCTGGATATCATCAACAGATTGAGCCTACGTAATACACAGCTCACTGGATATTATGCACACGCGATTTGAGGGCATATTTATCTCACGTGGGGATGATGCGATTTGACCGTATTAGACTTTTTCTTGTGCGGATTTCTTAGGTCGCACAAGCCCTAGCAAATCTCATAGCCTACATAATCCTTGCCATCCGTCAAATTCAGCCAATTCAGCTTTTCTAACAATGTTTCTGGCAATATTTTTCTGACCATTTTTTTTGAAAAATTTTTGTTGAGAATTTTTCTGACAACTTTCTTGACAAAGTTTTACAGAAAATTTTTTTCTGAAAATTTTTGTCTTCAAAATTTTTTTCTAAGGATTTTTCTGACAACTTTTCTAATAATTTTTCTGACAACTTTTCTGTATTTTTTTCTGACAATATTTTTCTTAAAATTTTTTCTGACAATTTTTTTTGACAATTTTTTTCTAACATTCAAGCTTCGTTTCAGAGTTATCGGTGTGTTGGACTTCCTTTCATTCTCAAACATTTATTGATGCTGTATAAGTGAATTAATTTAAGGGGGGAGAATATCTAGAAGACCGTGCTAATGAATCAAATAATGCCAATGCAAAATGTTTTGTACGTGAATAAGAATTGTTTTTAACAGTCTTTGCCAAAAATTTGAACTGAATTATCACGTAATCGTGTATCGCAATCAGGTTAATGTTGTCCACCACTGGCAGAAAGTCTTTAATACTTTTTATATGAACCAATAAATATTTCCCTAGAAGAACTCGTTAATTTTTTATTAAAAATTCTTGTCTCGAGCAATGTTCTCATTTTAATTTTATTTTGTTCTATTGTTGTTGTACAAAAAAAAAAAAAAAAAGAAACAAAATCTGTATTTAATTTTTCTGTTTTTTCCCTCTCTTTACAGTTTTGATGCCAGAGGCCGTTCACTGCATCAAGGTATACCATGGGCTGATGAGAATGTATTTAAAAATAAGGCACATTTTTATTATGACTCAAATCCGCCAGCTTTAAGGATTAAAAATATACAAATCAGTGATGCGGGTCTGTATAAATGTCGGGTTGATTTTTATAAATCACCGACACGTAATTGGCGGATAAATGTAACCGTATTGGGTAAGTAGACTGGTTTATTTGGTTTCTTTTTTCTGTTTTCTTCTTTTTTTGTTTTTATTTGTTTTAGCCTTTTTATGCTTTGAAAAGAAATCTGTGGTCTTTCACTGTCGGAGATTTTTGTTGTGATTCTTATTCTTTATAAAGAATTTGTATTCTCGCTTGTTTCCTTGTCGCTTTGATTTGTTACACTCGAAGAAATTCATCCAGACTGAAGCGGCATTTCTTTGTAGAATTTTGATTTACAGGACTATTGATGTCATTATTAAACTCATTAAAGTTATGTCGATCAAACAGTTTGACCACACATTAAGAGGCTTCTTAAGATTTGTTGATAAGGGTTCCATTGGCATTTGTATGACTGTTTATTCACTACAAATACCCCTGCAATCAAATGGGGAGATGGAAAACAGTGTTGCAGTCTTAGTTGCAATTTTTTGTGCAAATGGCAACTCTGCAACTTGTCAGCTGTCACATAATTGAGCGCTCTACAAAACAACAACATAGTTACAAAACTATGTTGAAAGTTGTGCTAAGAACGCCCACAAATTTTCAGTCAACAAAGAGCACTTAATTTGGCGAAAATTGGTCAAAAAAATTTGCAGGAACTGAAGCAATTATGGACAGTAAGGGACCTGAGTGCCAAGCTATAGGACAGTCTTTCTAAAAATTGTGCTGTTAACGAGATATGTTCGGCATCGTTCGTAAGACCTTCAAACTTTACAAAGCACATCGCAGCGTATTACGACATGCGAGCTAAATTCAACTTACTGAGGTAAGTTGTGTTTAAACCAAAGCGCCGCGTGGAAAGTAATTTTCTCCTATGAAGCATATTTTCATCTGGATGGCTTGGTATCTATACATTATAATTGTTGGGAGTAAGAAAAGTTTCATGTAATCAATGAGAAACAAATGAAAAAACTTAAGCAGATTTTGATTAAGTTTAAGTTTAAGGTCTTGGCAATAACCTTCTCTCGATAGCAGTTGAGGATGCTGGACCAGCCAGACTTCGGTTGCGCTAGTATTGATTGTGTTTCATGGGTAATTACTATATCGGTCTAGAACCTCAGGAGGGTGTTCCTTTAAATTGATTCTGTTGCTTTGATCTTCACTTATACGTTCTAAGAACGCCGCTTATTTTCACTGTTAATACAAGCAAGTGGTCCATGTCAGTTGGGATGATATGCAGGACTCTAATAAGCGTGCTCACGAGATTCTCTCCCTTACATGTACGGTATTGGCGTGTTGGGAAATGATGAAAGCTGCACATGTGGTGAAGACGTCGAAACGATGGAGCACTATTTGAATCGTGGCACGACCTTCGTAGGCCTGAGATTCCAATACGTTGGCGTTGACACTCTACCAAACATAACTCGTCTCAGAGGGGTGGATTGGAAGAAGTCAAGGAAGTTTGTATAACATACAGAAGATCTTTAGAAAGTAAGATTATACACTGTAATGGTGAGCGCTTAACAAGCCTAAATGATAGCTTAGGTGTATGTTAAAAGGCATTAGACGCTCAATTGACCTCCCCTCTATCAAATTATGGGTGAGCGCTGAATTAGCCTACATGATGGCTTCAATGTTTCATAATAGGCAGGAGACCCGTAGGCAGGAGACCCGTAGTCTATGACTTAGATGTACGTCAATAAGCATAAGACCCTTGGTCTAACTCTTGTCCTTCAACCATCAAATGTACCTTCCCTTGAGGGATATGTCCTGTTCTTTCATTAATTCTTTGGGACATGAAGACTTCATGAAGTGAATAGCAATACAGTAGATCTGGAACCTGCTCAACTGTGTCAAACAACTTGCAGAGATCCAAAGCAGTAATAATTGTACGTTGTTACGATCGTTACTTCTCAGGGTCGTGATTGTTTTGTGTAATTATGAGAGAAATTTTTTGCGGCCATATAATGTTTCCTTGGAAAATGAAGAGAAATAATGAATTTCAATTCAAACACTAAATACACTCTGTGGGATTGAAAGGCACATTGTCTATAAACCTTATATTCCTTAACTTGCAAAACTTGATATTATTTTGTACCGGATAATGCAAATCATCATCAGTTCTACTTGAGCTCTAGTTGATTATCACTTGGAACTGGGAATAGCGCATTCATGGTCGCTACAATTATTTGATATTGTTACGAAAATGCAAAAATTTAGATACTGATGTTTTGCTTTTACATCGTTTCACATTAGAATTATAAACAAAAGTTACAAAAACAACACAATGCAGTAAACAAACCTGTTTACAAATTATTGTACTGCTTAATATAACAACAAACACCAGCATTAAAAAATGGTAAACAGGTAAACAAAAATATACCAACAAACACCACAAGAATAAATGTAAACAAAATACACAAACAACAATAACGAGATCTCGAGAAGATGAAGCCACGAACATTCGCCTCCAAGAACATTCATCAGTCTATTTACCCTGCCATATAAAGGGAAGGCAAAGCATGCGAGTGAGTTAGTAAAAGTTCAGTCAGTCTTGTGTGCAGACGCGGTGTGTTTGAAGAGAGTAATCGTGGTTTGAAGATCTCCGTTAGAAAGATCTGTCGAACAATTAACTAGTAATTGTTACTGTTTAAGCAAAAAGTGTGAACAATCAAAGCAATTGTTGTTGTTTACATCAAGTTGTGAACAGTGGCACACAAAATTGTGCGAACAATAAAGAATTTTAATTAAAACTAAACACAAATTTATTTTTATTTTATTTGCTATCTGCGAGCTCATATTTTAAACGTTTTTAAAAAAGGTAAAAACGTAACAATATTTTTTTCGTAAAGATTGAATATTTCTACTTACACAGCCACTTGTTTTTATGGTAGCATGCGTCCCTTTTCTATGAGAGATTTTTAAAATCCAAAACCAAAGAAAAAATTTTCTTTACTTTGCTGACTGCTTACTACTGACTACTGGCTACTGTCGATGTCTATTTAAATATTTAGCTACACAGATTAAATTCATTTATTTTGTATCCTTTCCTCGAATTTATTTTCGGTTGAACCAAACTAAATCCCTGTGTCAATTTAATGGGTGTTTTCACTTCTTTTTTGTGTTTTTGTGGCAGACAAACAGACAGTATTGTGCTGTAACTGCTGGCTACTGCAATAGAATTCAATGCCATATTTTGCTGGGGTCTCTTTTTTTCTTTCTATTACTGGCCTGTAACCTTTATTTTTAATAATTTATCTTAACTGGGTTTAGGTTTCTCTGTTTTTTTTGTTGTTGTTGTAACTGTTGTAGGGATTTATAGAATTATTTACGTTTTGCAAATAAATTTCATTTTACTGTCTGTGTTGACTTGTTTTTATTTATTTTTCTTGTTTTTTTTCATCTCTTTTTGTAGTGCCACCCAAACAACTGACAATACTGGATCACAATGGTGCTGCTGTACGAGACCAAACAGCCGGTCCTTATTTGGAAGGTGACAGTATTAAATTAACATGTTAATCGAGCGGTGGCATACCACCGCCTCGTGTTTCATGGTGGCGTGAACATGGTCTTGTCGATGATTCATTTGAAGTGCTACCAGATGGTACGGTGCGCAATGTGTTGCATTTGAAAAATCTTTCACGCAAGGATTTGTTAAACGTAAGTTTTTCTTTTTCTTTTCATTTTCATTTTCAATTTATTTTCTTCTTCACGAAAAATACGTGTAAATGATTGCTTTCGTAGGCACACAACCACATACAGCCACGTTTTTTTTTTTTTGAGAAGATTATATGCGTATTTGTTGTCTGTTATCCTTAAACTTAACGAACCATAATAACAAAAGAATAGCAAGCCAACATCATTGCCAGGCATTTTGCAAAGGCCAACAGCTCAACATCTACCTCTACAAGCCAACCATTTTATCACCAAAAAAATATACGAAAAACTGCCTGCTCCGCCTTGCCACCTCTACTGCCTCGTTTCACAAGCAGATTTTCATTTTATTGTTGTTCGTATTATCATTATCGTTATCGTTATTATCGTTATTATTTGATTATTTTATTTTCATGATTATTTTGCCTGTGCTCTATGAAAAAACGTTTCGCTTTCAAATTATATTCGAATAAATTATACAAGAATAGACGTGTAATGAATTACACTTGATGAGCAAAACTGTTTTGTGATTTTAAATTCAAAATTACTGCCACACTGTTACTTGAACGGCTCCTTCTCTAGCTTTGAATACAGTTAAGTGCGCTGCAGTACGATTGCTACTCGTTAATCAGCTGCCTCCATCCTTGCTACTACAGTTCCTTTACTATGCTGCTTTGCCTTCAACAGGAAGTTATGAATTTTAAAAATGTCCTTGCCTTGCCAGATGAAATAAGGAAATGATGGGAAATATATTTATGACTTGACTGTAAATCTTGTTTTTGTCATTTATTACTCATACTTTGGTATTTAAGGAATTTAATTTGAAGGACAATTAAAGTCAAGAAAAGAATTACTTTGAGATTAAATTGAAAAAAAAAGAGAAGAAGAAGTAGAATGTATGAAATGTAATCCTTAAGAAATAAAAACCAAGCAATTTATAGCGAGTCATAGCCATCTGAATAACAAAACAAGTTATTACAATCTCGCTTCATACACATAATTGGTTATCACAATATCTCAGTCAGGATTACAACCTAGTTTCTCACATGTTGTGTGTGTCAGTTTTGTACATCAACTTGCTATACCCTGCGCGTGTGGCTGCACCACCAACTAAAATAAATTACATAAATCTCCAATTAATTTTGAATAATTTTATTGATTTTGTTTCCCGTTGTCCTGATGATTCAGATGAACGGGCTTGAGTAGTACGCATTCTATCAGTTTCTAACCCACTTCTCGTTGTTCAAGTGGTTCAAGCGAACGGGTCTCAGCGGAATATACTCGAAGATTTTCCAGTATCAATGCTCGTCTCATTCTGAGGCTCGTAATGCTCTTTTCTTCCGAGCTTGAGGTGTAGGTCGATCAATTTCTTGTCATTCATTTTGAATAATTTTCAGTGACGCCATCCATCGGAAATTGATCGCACCAACCTCCGTCGACTCATGCGCAACAACTTTGTTAAGGAATGCACAGTTTACGATTTAATTCATTTTGAGTAATATTCAGTGGCACCACCTGCCGGAAATTAGTCATACCAGCTTAGAAACCTTCCCCGGCTCATGCGCAACAACTTTGCTAAAGATCATAACATGATCGAATGCATAGTTTACAATTTAATTAATTTTAAGTAATTTCCAGTGGCGCCACCTGCCGGAAATTAGTCATTTCAACTTAAAAATCTTCGCCGGCTCATGCGCAACAACTTTGCTAAAGATCATAACATGATCGAATGCATAGTTTACGATTCTATAAGGTACAAACAAACATTTATTTATATATATATATAGACTATGGGAGGTGACACGCCCACTATAGGCAATCCGCCCATTTTGTTCATATAAATGTCAAAGTCGTCCATAAAAAATTTGAGGACTCTAGCTGTTTAAATACTTATTGAGTATGTGGGCGTGGCACCTCGCCTACTTCAAATTTTAAAATAAAAAGTTGCCTATAGTTCCTTTCAGAAATACAGGAAGGTACTGTTAAAATTTCAGGCAAATCGGTGCAGCCGTTTAGCCGTCTATAGACTTCAAACAAACAAACAAACTCACAAACAAATAAACACACATTCATTTTTATATATAAGAAGATGGCGCCTTCGCCATTTTTGTTAACAGACTGCTGAGGAGGAAGTTGCCTGAAGAAATAATCCTTTTTATATTACATTTATTATCTGAGGTTTGAACCATAAGCTCTTGTCTAATAAGCCACTTGCTATACTACGGCGATTTCAGAGGGCACGTCCTCAACTCATAGTTTATGAATTTTAAGGATTTTTCACAAGGCTTGTTTTCTGCTTTTTCAAAGACATGATATTCCCATACATATTTATCTACGCTAAGCAGTTCCTCGTTACCAATTTATTATCTAATCCAATACAACTTTCCGAATAGCTGTTTAGACGCCGTCATTTCATGAAAAAGTTACTGGAATTTGAGAGAAATGAATTAAGATCCTCGATAGTTAGTGAGATAATGTGAGTGCCGGGAATCGACGAGTTGGGTATTAGGAACTCGCATAGAGCTCCAGATTACTGCACTATCTTTCAAGCGGAAGTCTTGGCTGTCTTCATAGTAAATTATCTTGAAATTATCTTAATTCACAGGGGTATTCAGAATGCCATAAAGTATCTCTCGAACGTCATACTGACGTCCAAACTTATCCGTGAATGTATCAGTCTCCCGGATGTAACAGATTGATCCAAAAAAATTAGCTAATGCTTCTTAGGTAAAAGAGAGAACAGGTTCGATCCATACAGCCATCATTGAACACAGAGAGGACATATTACTTTTCGAATTTGGCATTTATTATGTGGTCTTTGTCCACACAGGACCCCTACAAATTCGAAAGCATATCCGCTGACTAGACACACATACATAATTGGTCATTACAACCCTTCAGTCAAGATTATGACCTAGCTTCTCACACCCCTTATGTTGTGTGTGTTAATTTTATACATGAGTGCATCTACAGTTTAAAGTCGACTCCGAACGACAGATTTTTGAGAAACTTTTCATGGCAATTTTATTCACTCTTAGAGTTTTTGCCAGAAATATGCTGAGAGGAAGTCGCCGAAGAAATATCTTTTATTTTTGTATTTTATTTTGATGTCTGGCCTGGAGCTCGAACCCTGGCTTTATGTCTAATAAGCCCACACACTACCTACTAGACCAAGGCCAACTAGGTGTAGTCTCTCATAAAATCTCTACAGGTAGAAACCGTATGCCACTTTATAAGTTACAGCCCAGATTTTGATCAAAAGCATGCTACTAGGAAGCCTATTCCAGAATTTAGGCTAAGCGTTGAGGCTGATAGGCGCCGTAGTCAAAACAAACAAACCGAAATATAAAAAAAATATTTCTTCGACAACTTCCCCTGAGCAGAGTTATTGCAAAAACTCTGAAAGTAAATGGAAATGCCATGGAAAGCTTTCTCTCGTGGCCTTACGTCTAATAAGCCAACACACTACCTACTAGACTACGTCGACTTTAAAAAACAAAAACTCTGAAATTAAATCATATTGCAACGTAAAGTCTGTCAAAAATCTATCGTTCGGACTCGAATTTAAACTGTAGTTCCTACCACTCGCACAACATGAGTGTTTCGACAAACTTGGTTGTAATCCAGACTGAAATGTTATAATCAGCAATTATGTATGTATGTACGTATGTAGTCAATATTATGACCTAGTGTTTCACACCACCCACATTGTGTGTGATAATTTTATCTGTGAGTGGTGTAACTCCGATCGATAGATTTGAGAGACTTTTAATGAGGATTTCATTTATTGTCACAGTTTTTGTCATAAGATTCTTGCCAGGAAGTACACGAAAGAAATATTTTTTATATTTAATTTTGCACGAGATGTCTGAGCTGGGGTTTTAACTAGGGGCCTTCGTCTAAGTTTTAAGGTATCTAAAGCTCTGCCAATATCAAGAATTATTTCCTTAATATTGATAAATGTGTATCACAAAGTAAAGCAGTCTCTGAGTTAAAAAATTCTGCTGTTTTACTGGCATATTTCTACCAAAGGCGGCCATTGTTTGTTTCTAAATTTAGTTTTCTATTGAGGAATACTGTTTAGCGGATTATTTTTTAATATTCTTTTCAAATCCTACATAGAATAGCAAAATAAATTCTTCCTAAAGGCTAAAGAGAATGATACTGGAAGCCATCTGGTTTTAGTTTTTAGTTGAGCTATTTGTAAGGATTACAGAACAAAAAAAAACAAAAAAATAAAAGGCACTATTAATTTTACGTTGATTTTATTGCTGAAAATATATTTTTCATTTATCAATCTGATGGGATACAAAAGAATGGCAAAAAATAGAGAAAAAGAATTTAAGAAAAAATAAGGCTTAGGTACTCGCTACCCCAAACCCAATGCCATTACTTACGCTGGATGTCAATGTATTTCAAAAGAAAGCGTTTTCAGATAAACGAGGCAGGCTAAAAATGCCACTGTTCTGTTGTTGTTGTTGTTGTATTTTTGATATATTAACGTATTAAATTTTACGGTTTTGTACCTTTTAAATCACATTTAGCCTTGCTATGGTATTGGCTGTGAATTTCACGTTTCCGCCTGGAAGCCAATAAGAAAAATATGGCAGCAGAGGAAAATGAAACACGTTTATTTAAGTGTTGGCCATTTATTTTAAAATAAAACAGGTAAACAAGGATTTTTTCAGTAGAGAACCTCTAAATCCGAGGCTGCATGAAAATGTTGGGGAAAAAAATTCCCTGTGATAAATTTCTCTTTCTTTCGTTTTTCCAATACTTTCTTATGGACTCTGTTTTGTTGATTTTCCCATCACAGGCACATTAATAAGTGTCCTGTTTAAGTGGAGGAGAAGCAAGCAGTCTGCTTCTTTTTCAACCAGAATTAATACGTATTTATTTAGAATCATTAACTTTTCTATTATTTTAAATAAGGTGTTTAAATTCTCTTCTTCTTCTCCGTCTCCGTCTCCATCTCCTTCTTTTATTTCTTTTCATTTCATTTAATTTTTTCCGTCAGTTCAGTCTCATTACTTTTCCGAGTTTAGTTTTAAATGTCTCTGGTGGTATAAACTTTTAAAGGTGTCCTGGGAAAACAGTAGGAACTCATTATTAACTTGTAATTGCCAACATTTATATTCGTAATCGACTCTTTTCGTTCTTTTTTTCTCACCATTTTTTTTTATTTTTATGGAAAAGACCCTTCCGATATGTGTTCTTTTTTTTTGGGTAATTGTTGTAATCGAAATAAAATTTAATGAACCTCATAAAACTTGTATTGAATTGTTATCGTCTTATGCTTTTTGCTTTGGTCAAATAGAGCCTGAATTTTAGAGATCGCAATTACAAAGTAATTTTTCTTGTAATCGGAATTAAATTTGTGGTCATAAATGTAAAATGGCAGGCATTTTAAATTCAAGTTGTTGTGGAATACAAATAGAAATGAATGTTGAAAACATTTTAAAACACATTCTATTGCATGTTTATTATCGTATGAGAATTATCGACATCGATAACTATGGCTTAACAGCTGGAGAATGTAAAAATGGAATTAACATTTCTGTTCATTTGGTAAGTTATTATGAGTTGTTGAACGCTGAAACAATTCTTCCGTATTTTAGAAATTTATTATGAAAACCAAGATTATTAGTCTAGTGAGCAGCCAATTTATGGAATTACAAATCGTTTTCACTCAAATTTGATTAGAAAACGACGGTCACGCAGTTAATGAAATGGCAAGACATGCTAAGGTTGACCGTACATACCAGAGATCAGCAATGAATCGTTTTTTCGCTAATCATAAGCACTCATGTAATTTTGAATATAAGTGAGCCAACAATATGGAAACTTAAATACTCTGATTCATTCGTACTCACTACAACGTTGAGTTATAAGTACAGGTTGCAATGAGTATGAGAACAACGTTGACATCAAACTCATAACATTCGAAATATGTTTAATTCATAAACCTACTCATTCAGTTATTATTGTATTTACAAAAAAAAGAAAACAGACACATAAGCAAAAAAGACAGAGCAGCAAGTAGAGCAAAGGCACAACCTTCTAGTGAGTATGTTAGTGTTCGAACGCGAATCATACCTATTTTGTGATTCGTGTATATGTTGAGTCATGGAGAGTCGAAATCAACAACATTATACGTGTTGTTAAGTATGAATATGATGAGTACTTCAAACCCCGAATATGAGTAGAGGTTCCATGATATTAAAATAAGTATGAATGCGTATAAGTATCAGAAATTATGAGTACGATTCGATTCTACTCATCTTTTTGAATACACATTGCTGATCTGTGGTCTGTATCAAGTAAATACTTTCTAAACACGTAGTTACCGTAGTCTAAGTGGGCAGTGTGTTAACAGACTAAATGAGAACTTGGCATACTAAAACTCGATTGAACTATTTGAAAAACAGTATATTTCAGCATTCCTCTTGCTCGAGCTCAAAGAGCAAATAATTGCCCTGCAAAAGCTTCGGAAATTTATAATTCGAATTCGATGTTTGAGTGTAAGTCCCACCACACATGTAAAGGGTGTTTTTTATAGAGGTATAGAACTTTGAGTTGGCATTACTTTTCAAGACGGGGACCGATTTAACAGCTGTTAAGTGATTTATTCTCAGTTTGGTTTGGTAATTCATCATGAATAGACTCACGCCTGAACAACGCTTGCAAATAGTGCAATTTTATTTCGAAAATAATGGTTCTGTGCGGAAAACGTATCGCGCACTACGTCCATTTTATCGTCGACAAAATCGTCCATCAGAACAGTTAATTCGATTAACCATGGAACGTTTTCGCACCACGTTTACTCTTATTGATAACTCGCATCGCCAGAGACGCTGTACGGTGCGTACAGAAGAAGCTATTGCTGCTGTAGAGCGTAGCATTGAGGAAGACCCGAATGAGTCCATCCGCCATCGAGCACAAGAATTGGATCTGTGTCCATCCACCTTATGGGAGATTTTGTGGAAGGATCTTGGTTTGCCTGCTTACAAAATCCAACTCGTGCAAGAATTGAAGCCAAACGATCATCAAGTAAGGCGTAGATTCGTCGAATGGGCCCAAAATGAGATTACCGTTGTTCCCGATTTTAATAAGCGAATTTTGTTTAGCGATGAAGCGCACTTCTGGTTGAAAGGCTACGTCAACAAACAAAACTGCCACATTTGGAGTGAAGGTAATCCTCAAGTGTATGTGGAAACACCGTTACATCCAGAAAAACTGACTGTTTGGTGCGCTTTATGGGCTGGTGGAATCATTGGTCCGTACTTTTTCAAAAACGATGGTGGCCAGAACATTACAGTCAATGGTGATCGGTATAGAGCCATGATTACTAACTTTTTCATTCCTGAATTGAATAACCATGATGTCCAGGAGATGTGGTTTCAACAAGACGGCGCAACATGTCACACAGCTCGTGCCACAATAGATTTATTGAAAGACAAGTTTGGTGACCGCCTAATTTCACGTTTTGGACCTGTGAATTGGCCTCCAAGATCTTGTGATTTAACTCCGCTAGACTAATTTCTGTGGGACTATGTAAGACAACATTCGCCGTATTATTGCCGATATACGGCCACAAATGTTGGAAAAAATCATCGAAAATTGGACGTCCAGATTGGACTACATCCGCGCCAGCCGTGGCGTTCATATGCCAGAAATCATATTTAAAATGTAATGCCACAAGATTATCTTTCGGATAAATAAAATTCATGTCAATCGAATAATCCATCGTTATTTTATTGCAACTTAAAGTTCTACACCTCTATAAAAAACACCCTTTATAAAATTAATGCACACAACATGTATGGTGTTAATCTCAGGCAATAAGGGCAATTATATAGTATGCGTAGGCATGCAATGAAGTCGCTGGAGTCCAGTATGTAGTGTGTCCGATTATCAGACGTAAGGCCACGGTTCAAACCCCACCTCGAACATCTCCAACGGAATAAAAATATTTCTTCGGCGTCTTGCTCTCAGCAGATTTTTTGCAAGAAATCTAAGAATAAAATAAAATTTCCATGAAAAGTTCGGAATCGACTTTAAACTGTAGGTCCCGCCAATCTTGTATAAAATTAACACACACAACAATAGTGGTGTCAGAAGCTAGGTTGTCATTTTGACTAAAGGGTTGTAGTGAACAATTATGTATGTATGCATGTGAGTATGAGCGCATTGGATCTTAGATTACGGCCCATAACTATACTTTCGCTATAGTCAAGGGATTTATTTGTCTTGGCTCCGCCGTTACCACCAAAAATGATGTCAGTCTGGAGATCAAGCGACATATGCTACCATGGTCGCAATAGGGAATTGAGTAACAGAGACCTCTCTCGTACGACAAAACTAATAACTTACAAGATGCTTATCCTACCCGTGCTGCTTTACTGCGCACAGGCATGGATACTATTAAGCACTGATGCAGCAGCCTTGAGAGTATTTGAGAGAAAAGTCCTACGTAAGATGATGATTTCCGTATCCTCGCCAACAATGAGCTGTATAAGCTCCTTAACGACATAGACGTTGTGCAGCGTATGAACATCTAGCTGCTGCGCTGGCTCATCAGTTTCGTTCGAATGGAGGATAATGCTCCGGCGAGACGGGTATTGATGCGGGTATCTGCGGAAATCGACGAAGAGGACGATCTTGTTTGCGTTGGAAGGACCAAATCAAGGAAGAAATGTCAGCGATTGGTGTGATCACCTAGCGTAGGCGCGTAAGATGTAGAGGAAAGATGTGTTACACCTTGCCGAAATCCGTAGTTTGGGTTGTTAATGGACAACTAAATAAGTGTAAGTAAGTTAAGCTTTATAAGGATGGTGGTTCAAATGCTAAGCATGTTGTATTAGGACGTAGAGTAGGCCCAAGTGTTGGGAACACCGTGGAATCAACAAATTTTGAGTTTATACTACACTTACTCTTAATCAAGCGATATTTTCGGCAGTGTCTACTTTGCAGTGATACGCAGGCCTGTCCATATTTGTTACGCTTACGCTTGCCCCATAAGCCGCTTATGGCTATCATAACCACCCCGTAATATTAGAAAAGAGACTACCTTAGAATCACTACTTTTGTGATAAGTTTTGAATTATTAGCTCATGCACTGAATCGAATACAGAAATCATCGTCATCTGGCATTGGACCGAAGATCTAATGTATGTCTTTTCTCTGGAATACTCTCAAGGCTGCTGCATTGGTGCTAAATAGCGTCCATGCTTCTGCTACATAAGAAAATATGGGAAGGAAAGGCGTCTTGTAGATCATAAGCATGTATTTTTCAACAGGAAAATGCGTCGACTTATAACGTCTACAATTTTCCTTCCTTTAAATGCTTACATATCGGTTTAAAGGTGAACAAATTTAGGCTTAGGAACTGAGTATTATGGGACATAGGGATTGCAGGGATTGGGAAATATAATCAAAGCGATCTATCGTCTTCTCCTGCAACAGCTCATACAGATCGCGTGATGAGCGATGTTGATGACATCAACAGCTAAATTTTTATCGCAGAATGGTTACGTCCCATGTATCTGATCTTCACAGATTTCAGATGGGCATTTGATAACGGATTTATAATTCTATTAAATGCTCACATCAAAGTTTAGTAGTACTTTCGGGATTATGGTCAGGATAATAGAAAGTAAGTGTATTACGAAATTCTTCGGAAGATATCGTGACCTGATAAATCGAATGTCTGGCAGCTTCCTCCTTTGGTGAAATGTTCGGAGCATGCATTCTATGATCTATGGATAGGTTGAGATAGGTATTTAGTTAGTTTTTTGTAAGCGGTGTAGTTGTATAGTCGCTGTAATCTAGTAGTTAGTATGTTGGCTTATTAGACGAGAGATCACGGTTCAATCCTTGGCTCAGACATCTCGCTGTGTTCTGGCAAAAATTTTGAGAGCGAATAAAATTATCATAAAAAGTTTCTCTCAAAATCAAGCGTTCTGAGATGACTTTAAACTGTAGGTACCGCCCCTCTTGTATAAAAATTATATTATAATTGATTGGTGTGAGAAGCTAGGTTGCAGTCCTGACTAAAGTGTTGTAATTATCAATTAAGTAAGTATATATGTGAGTGATTGATTTATGGATTTTTGTAAGAGATTTTCTGTTCTATATTTATAATTCCTTTAATTCCTTTTCAATTTACTGAGTATGAACTCAAGTCTCCACTATAATTTCGTTTTACCCCCAGGGTATTAATTATATGTTTGGAAAACAGGAGAATAAATAGAAAAGAAAATTTACTAAAATTACGTTTATACGTTTATACTGTCACCTGTATGTCAATTAAGGTTTAACAAACATTACAATGCCATGACAAAGGTGGTATCCCCCCAACTAAATATGAGAATTAAAAATAAAATCAAAAACAAATGATTAACAAACATGTACAACGATTAAATGCACGTGTCAAATACATATTTCATAAAAATAAAAAATAGAAAAAAAAACATATAAAAATAAAACATGAGGGAGGTTGCTCCCCTTTAGAAATTAAATCAAGTGACGAGTTACATTGGCAGGCGTTTAAAGCCAAGAGCATTAAGGCTTAAACACAAGTACAGGCTGTAATAATAATGAAAGAAAATCTAATAAATTTATACACAAGACAAAAAGAGTGTAATATTACATAACAAAGAAGAAAATTAATTCACAAAAATATTATATACAGACATACGTACGTACACTCATACAAAATTTTATAAATTATAATCAAAATCCCTTGAAAGAAAAACTAACAATTTCGAGACTACATGTGCCTGTAATTCAATATAGGCAAACCGGTCAACTAACAACAAAAAAAAAACAAAAAAAGGAAGAACGTAATAAAACTAACTGAGGAGGTATTAACGAAAATAAAACATAAAAAGCCACATTAACATGTGTTGTTGGGGTCATGCAAGTGACCAGGCCTTAACTACAGAAAATGTACAACGTACAGGAAAAATAAGAAATAAAAAAGAGGGGGGCTCTTAAATCAGGTGTTTAAATTAATTAAAAACATATTTCTAATACCCTAAACAACAAATAAATGCTCTTTAATAGTCCAACAAGCCAAAACCATATCAAACGAAACCCTTGACATGCCACATTCATGTCAAGCAACATAAAAACATATTGCTCTGCCTTTGACATACAATCTCATAAACTTTTACCCCCAAAAACGTATTTAAATTTTGAAACTATTTTTTTGACCATTCATGCTTTAAGCCATTTGTGTAATGGTCTTCTTCTTACTTCTTTTTTTTCTAATTTCCTTTTAACTTGCTTTCTCCCTTTTTTCTCGTTTTTTGTTGGTGTTGAAATTTAAGTTATTTGAGCATTTCCATATTGTACACTGGAGAACAATTTTAATCCGATTAGTGTTTGATAATTGTGTTCGCATACCAACACTACTACGCCATAAAGAGAACATTTTATCAGATTAAAATCGTTTCTATCTTTCGCCCCCTTTAGAATAGTGTTGGGGCATATGATGTTCATAAAATATTTGAATTGTTACTGTGATGTTCTCAAAGCATAAAGTTTTTTTAATTCAAATATTTAAGAGTTTAAGCCAATAACTGCTTGAAATAGCTTGTATTTCCAATAATATCATGGAAGTCTTAAAATTGTTAAATTCTTAAAGTTCTAAGACTTTCAATATTTTCCATCTGAAGTATAATTTTTTAAGTGAAAGGTTTTTCATTTACGACGAACTGCAGAACGCATAAAAATAGTCAAAACTTATCAGAAAAGTAGTGATGCTAAGATAGTCACTTTTCTAATGGTGGCATTTAAAAAATTTTTCTTCGGCAACTGTCTACCAGCAGATTTCTGGCAAAAACTGTGAGAGTAAATAAAATTGCCATGAAAAGGTACTCAAAAAAATCTGTCTTTCGGATTAGAATTTAAACTATAGGTACCGCCACTCATTAACACACACGACTTAAGTGGTGTGAGAATCTGGGCTGTAATCATAGCTGCCAGATTTGACGATTTATCGTCATTTCGACGATTTGAAGCTCCAAAAATATCATATTGACAATTTGACGATTTCTGTCCTTATTTTGACGATTTTTAGGAATTAAAAATTTACATCTTATTCTTGACTTTAATACATTAAAGCCACTTAAAGCTTTGTATTTACTTTGCAATTGTTACTATTGCAAATTTATGTTAGTAATTACAAGGAGTAAAGTATTTTATTTTTAAGTAACTTTCGATTACATGTGATGAATTTTCCGTATTTTATTCCTTTTTAACCCCTTAAAAGCCAACAAATTACAACTCATACATAACCTCGTAGTTGAGAATAATTTATCTCTTGTCGTTGCAGACAATTAAATTAAAAATTCGGGTATAGCTTCTGATATTACCATCGGAAGAACAAAGGCAAGCGCCGTTATTTTGCTTCGTACGACCAACACTCAGGGGATCGATGGCATTGTGTTTAGAACTATAAAAATATGTGATGTGAAGAAGGAAAGAGAGAACATTGTTTATGGACACTAGGCTTGTATATATTTATACCATAAGTAACAGGAAAGGCCTCTGCAGGAAATGAGTTCCATATACGATTAGTCCGACTAAAAAACGTATTTTTACGTCCAATCAACCACATACGGAAGTGGTGGCCGATAAAGACGAGCGTTACGTAAGAATATATGATTTTCGGGAAAAGTCCCCTTATTTCGTTTGAGCAAAATCCCATTGTCGAAACATTAGAACAGTGAAACACAAACCACATACAACGATGCCCCAATGATTCAATGGAGTTGGATACGCTACCGTCCTTAACGAGCCACTATGGCCTCTCCTGTACACGATCGAGAAACATCAAAATAGACGTTGAGGCTCCGACCCATACATGAGAGTTGTATTCCAGTCTCGGTCGGTTACAAATGGTAAAAATAGTAAGATCAGATGATAAGATCTTAAGAAGGAACTGAAGGTACTGAAAAATGTGTCGGTTGAAGCCAACATTACACTGAATTTTCATGCTCAGAATGACCTTAATAATTAAACCACCCATAGATTAAGATGATGCAATATTATTGCTGCGCTTAGGTGTCAATAAACAACATTATCACTGGGATAGATTGTTCAATCCTTAAAAAATTTTTTTCTGAAAATGATATAAAATTTCTCCGTTTTTGGAAAAAAAAAATAAATGAAGATGAGGGACGCCAACGTTTAATTTGTAAAAAAAATTTTTAAATGTTTTATTTTTGAAAACTTTTAATTTATTTTTGTGACGATTTTTGACGATTTTAATAAACGTCTTTGACGATTTTTTCCCAAAAATTTGACGATTTGGAGCCTCATTTATCTGGCAGCTATGGCCGTAATCCTGAATGAAGGGTTGTAGGGACCAATTATGTATGTATGTTCGTTTTGCCAAATCAATAGATTTTGCCTTTTAAAAAAATTTCATTAAGAGTATGAATCCTAATCAATGGATTTGAAAACGTTGTAAATTTAATACGAATATTAAATAAAGTTAATCCCTATTCTCTCATAATAACCTGCATTATTTTGATTAATTTTTAAATTGAATTGAGTTTTAATTTTATAATGTTTTACCAGAAATTATTTTTTTTTATTTTTTTTTGTTTGAATCCATTATCCTTAATTGATTATTTCTGTTATTCATTGTCTGGCAATTGATTTCTCCCATTTGTTTCTATTATTATGCCACTTTTTTTCCTCTCTCTGTTACGGGCAAATAAATTTTGTGAATATTTTAAGCAATACGTTGCCTTAAATAAGTTTGATGTCTAGCAACAAGTAAATGTGTTTTCCGAAATGCCATATTTATGTAATTGGATTTGGAATATGAATAGATATGCAAATTAAAACGGAAAAAAGTAAACAATATTCCAATAAATATTCGTTTATAATCTTAAATGTAAGCATTTATCTTTGGAGGAGAATATTTCTTCTGAAATGACAATATTAACACGCCACAAAATTAATACATAATTTTGTTTACCTTCCTTGTCTTATTTATACACAAACACACACACATAGTGTATATGTGTATGTATGCATTGAGAAAATTTTCCATTTCCTAAGAGTCTTATGAAAACCTCATACTTAATTTACAACAGCAACTGCCTAAAGACATACACATTATAATGGGTACCCCATGTATTGTATTATTTATAACCTCCCTCCCCCTACCCTAACCCTCCTGCGCCCGCTGTATGTTTACTACTGTCAATATAGTATAAACAATATTTGTGTCAATAACTGTAAACAACAGAAAAGAAAAACAAAAAAATAACAAACAAAAAAGACAGGAAAAGTAAAAATGAAAACGAAATAGTCTATGAACTCATCTATATTAACCATTCAACCAACCATGCAAAGGACTCTCTCTGGCAAACAAAATCACACACATACACAGACAGACAGAGACACTGGCTCTGTATTAAAAGAAGAAACAAACATTGTTGCTACTACGATGAGTATAATAAACAAAAATTAGTATTAAGCCCTGAGGGATATGCACAGACATACTACCATTACAGTGCTACAAAGATAAGCAGTTCCAGACACATTTATTTATACTCATACTCTCACACAGTAACGATAGCTAAGGAAAAGAGAGTGCGAGAGATATAAAAAATGAATAAAGCTGGAAAATAAATGATAATATTGTTCAATAGAAATGGAAATAAATATCAGCACAGTGAAATGCACTCTCCATTAATACTCATACTCATTTGGAAACATTGCTGTGCGAATGTATTACTTTGCCTAGTCAGGGCCTTAAAAAGTTTTTAAACAAGAGGTTTAAAAAGATAAAATTCATCCTCATATCGAAATGTAAATGAAAAAACATTATATTCAGGGTCTGGAATGAATCAACTCATTGTCCTGCATGTGTTGTTTGTTATACAAATTCGTTTTGAGTAAGAGGCTTAAATACATAAAATTCAGCCTCATATCGAAATGTTAAAAAAACATCTTAGTCAGGATCAGGAATGAATCAACTCATCGACCTGCAGGTGTTGTTTGGTATATAAATACGTTCTGAGCAAGAGGCTTAAAAACATAAAATTCAGACTCATACCGAAATGTAAAAAAAAAACATTGTAGTCAGGGTCAGGAATGAATCAACTCATCGACCAACGTGTGCACCAAATTTCAACAATTTCGTCGTAGTCTAGCAGGTAGTGTGTTGACTTATTAGACGTGAGACCATGGTTCCAACCCCAGGTTAGATACATATCTCCAATAAAACCGAATACGAAAAAATATTACCGCAGTTTCCTCTCAGCAAATTTAAGGTAAACACTCCGGGAGTATTACCATGAAAAGTTTCTCCAAAACCTGTCGTTCGGTATCGACATTATAGGTCCCGTCACTCATGTATAAAATTAACACATATAATATGAGTGGTGTGAGAAACTAGCCTTAATAGACGTGAAACCACGGTTCCAACCCCAGGTTAGATATCTTCAATAAAACCGAAATACGAAAAAATATTTCTACGGCGACTTCCCCTCAGCAAATTTATGGCAAAAACTTTGAGAGTCAAATAAAATTGGCATGAAAAAGTTTCTATCAAATCTGTCTGTTGATCGGTGTCGACTTTAAATTGTAGATCCCATCACTCATGTATAAAATTAACACACACAACATAAGTGGTGTGAGAAGCTGGGTCATAACCTGATTATCGGATTTCAGCCTGCCTTAACACATCCTTCCAGGCGCCTCTGCTTCTTGTGCGCCTGAGCTAGTTGGTCACAACAATCGATGACAGGTCTTCCTCAATTTTGACCTTCCAAAGCAAACAAGGTCGTCCTCTCCGCCAATTCCCAATCAAATTCCCATTTCGCCGGAACATCCTCATCTATTCGAACGACATGGCCGAGCCAACGCAGCCGCACAGCATCCACATCGTTGAATAACTCATATAACTCAATGTTGGATCGAAGGCGGAAATCATCGTCAACTCGCACTGGACCGAAAATCTTACATGTGACTTTTCTCACGAATACTCTCACGGTTGCTGCATCGATGCTAAATAGTGTCCATGCTTCTGTGCCACAAAGAATCATGGGACATATGAGCGCCTTGTAGAGCATTAGTTTTGTCGTACGAGAGAGGTCTGAGCTACTCAGTTGCGTATTGGCAAGAGTGATCCTGCGTTTGATCTCCAGACTGACATCATTTTTGGTGGTAACGCCGGAGCCAAGATAAATAAATTCCTTGACTATATCGGAAGTATAGTTATCGGCAGTAAAATGAGATCCAATATGCCGCACGTCTCTACTTGTCGATAACATATACTTCGTTATTGTCTTGTGGAGTATTATGTCGGTATTTGGGCCCACAAAGGATAGAAAAGCGTGCTTTTGACAAAGAAGTACTTCTTAAGGGTACCTTTAAAGAGTATTTTTACTGATAGTGGACTAGGATTCATATATTTTCCGAATATGGCTTACAATTACGCAAAAGTGATAAGTATATATTCAATATACACCGTCAACAAGCAGACCGACAGTACTATAAGGGTGACATTATGTAAATAAATACTTAAGGGTCAAGACCTTTTGGAGCAGCACATTATGTAAGATGGAGATGGTTTATGGAGGCCATAAGCTCCAAGAGCGGTATTGAAAACAAAAATTTTAAAATTTTACGTGCCTAATAAGCATGATTTATAGGTTTAGGACATGGTATTCTTCCCCTTTAAACACTTAAACATATCCATGTATATACACTTTTAAAGTCGTTGTATTCGCTTTAAAAGTTTAACTACGCTTAACTAAAATTGTCTTAAAATTGTTATCTGAAAATTTTTTATTCATGCCATCCATTCAAAACATTGTTTGATGAAAATAAAATCAGCGTAAAATTATTAAACATTTATTAAAAATAATAAATATTTTTCTGTTTTTATAAATTAATTCCACATCAGTAAGTTTTGCAGGCAGTCATTTCGCTGAGAAAAAAAAAGATTCTTGATATACACTTGACACCAAAAATGTACATATAAAACCTATTCAACTATATCAGCATTGTTAAGTTATACAAAAAAACTATTTACTTAATTGGTCTTTGTAAACCTTTAGCCAGGACTACAATCTAGCTTCTCAGACCACTTACGCTGCATGTAAATTATACATGAGCGGCAGGACCTACAATTTAAATCCGATATAGAATGATAGATTTTTTGAGAAACTTTTCATAACAATTTTATTTACTCTCACAGTGTTTGCCAGAAATGTGACATGAGGTTTAAACCGTGGCCTCTCGTCCAATAAGCCAATACACTGTCTAGTGTACTTTTGCCGGAGAAATATTTCTTTTTCATATTTCGTTTTATGCGAACTGTTTGAGCCAGGGTTTAAAACACGGGCTCTCATCTAGTAAGCTCTTAAGCTACCTACTAGACTACGGCGACTGTAGTGTATGTACAAATTACGTTAGTTACACAAATCCCAAAAATGCTAATATGATACGTAGCGCGTATGAGATTGAACCATTGATTGATCATTACAAACTTTCAGTCAGACTTACAGTCGACTCCAATCGACCGATTTTTTGAGAAAGTTTTCTTTACAATTTTATTTTACACTTAGCGCTTTTGTCAGAAGTCTGTTGAGGGGAAGTTATCGAAAAAAACCTCTTTTCATGTTTCGTTTTGTTGGAGATGTCTGAGCCGGGGGATGAACTACACATTACCCGCTAAAATACGGTGACTTCAAAAAAGAGAAATAATAACTCCCCGCAGCTTTTTTTTTATTATTTATTTATTTATTTATTATAATTAACATAACACAACAAAATTTTAATCTTATAAGTTATAGTGCTATGTTTAGGATCAATAAGATATAAAACATAAAAGAATAATAAAAATTGTGATATATAAGAAATATAAGAAGTTAAGCAAAAATAACAAATTAATATAAAAAACAAATTGATTAAAATGTAAAATTTAAGTAGAAATATAATTTAAAATAATATAGAAAAACTAACAATACTACTGAAATAAATGGAAATTAAAAAGTTAAAAAAATAAAGAATTCCAATAATATAAAAAGGAAATATTTACAAAAATCGATATAGAAAGTAAGGATAAATATGTAATTGATATAATAACCAAACATTTCATTAAGAGAAAAATTTAAATAACTCCTTTTTGAACGCATTTGCATTGCCTATCTTTTGGATGTAATTTGGTAGGGCATTCCAGAGACTAGTGGTGTGTATAAAGAACTGTCGTTGTGACAAAAGAGTCCTGTAACTTTGTTGAATAATCTTCATGCCCCGGCATGACCTAGCAAACTTAATTCGGCCTAATAAATATTCCGGCTGTCCCGTATTAATAATTTTATTGAATAGAATGAGGCATTTAATTTTTAGAAGATTATCAAATTTCACACTAAATATCTGGTACGCTAAATGAGAAATATGATCCCGGCGACCCTTAAGAAAGACGTATCTTGCTATATTGTTGTATGCCAAGTTTAGTTTCCGATTGTCATTACTATCGCAGTTTGCAAACATTTCGCACCCATACAATAGCACAGGAATTAAATAAGTTTTAGCAAGTTGCATACGAATTTCAAAAGGAGTTGAATAAATGACCGCCCATAGATTCCTAAGCATGCCATATATTCTGCCAACAACGACACTTATATGGCCAGACCACGATAATCTGTCATTAAATACAATACCCAGATTGGCAGCAGACTTGACAAAGTCAATTTTATTTCCCCTGATACTCAATCCAGGTAAGGCAAACGAAACATTGGTCTTCGAAAGTATTAAACATTTGGACTTTGAGGGATTAATGCATAGTCCATTCGCCGAAGCCCAACTGTCAATCCTATCCAAATCACTGTTAACAGAGTGCAAACAAGAATCAATATTCTCCTTACGAGTACTGGCATAAATCTGCACATCATCCGCATACATATGAACACGGCAGTCAACCAAAACATCCGGTAGATCATTAATATACATACACAACAACAGTGGCCCCAGTATTGATCCCTGGGGAACACCTCTACAAATATTTAGCGAATCTGAAATATTCCCATTTAAATGAACCCTCTGACATCTGTTCAACAAATAAGAAAATATTAGACTAGCGGCAGAATTAGAAAAATTAAACAGTTTCCGGAGTTTATTCAATAAAATTTTATGATTGACTGTATCGAATGCCTTGGTGTGGTCGAGAAGAACTAAAAACGCTACACTATTTACATCTAGCTCCAACCTAAGATCCTCAACTACATTCAATAGAGCGGTAGTATAACTCCTACCTTTCATGAAACCCTGTCTGCATCTGAGATCAGCAATGAGTATTCAAAAAGATGAATTGAATCGAATTATACTCATAATTTCTGATAGTTGGCTTACTTTTATATTATAATATTATATCATACTACGATACTCAGATGCAAAGTTTGAAGTGCTCATCATGCTCATACTTAACAAAACGTATGATGTTGTTGATTTCGACTTCCATAACTCAACATAAACAAGAATCACAAAATAAGTATGATTCTCGTACGAACACTGAAATACTCATTAGAAGGTTGTGTGTTTGCTTTGCTTGCTGTCTTTGCCTTTGTCTTTTTTTTTTTTTGTAAATGCAACAACAACTAAGACTGTAAATTTCGATGAATGATTCGAGTCACTGTAATCATTTATAAGTACAGCCAAGGAAGAAATTATATGGTACATATGTTTTTTCTAAAAATCTCTTTGGTTTTAAAGCTAATTTAAAAGTTTATATATTTTTTTATATTTAATAAAGAGAAACAAAAAATTAAAGTAAAAAATGTTCAGAGTTTGTTTATTTTATTAAATATTTCTTATAGCTAATTCAAATTCTTAGAGGAAATATTTATATGGTACAACATAAGAAAAAATTCAAAACTTAAAGATAATTAAATATATACAAATAAGATATTAATTTTAATAATGCGTGTGTCCTCCTCGATTTTTAATTACATCATTTAATCGAATTGGCATAGAGTTTATTAATTTTTGTAACTCATCTTGGGGAATTTCGTCCTATTTTTTTATTAAAGCTTCTTTCAGCTCTTTTAAGGAGTTATAAGTCATCCCACTCTTGTATATTTCGGCACTTAAAATTCCCCAGAGGGTTTCAACAAGATTTAGATCGCGACTAAGTGGTGGCCAGTCCAAAACAGTTATATCCTTTTCTTCAAAAAATGCTTTGGTCCTTTTGGCTACATGTATAGGGACGTTATCTTGCTGAAAAGTGAAATTATTTCCATAATTTTCTTCAGCAAATTCAACGAAAACATAATATAGATAAGATAACGTCCCTATACATGTAGCCAAAAGGACCAAAGCATTTTTTGAAGAAAAGGATATAACTGTTTTGGACTGGCCACCACTTAGTCGCGATCTAAATCTTGTTGAAAACCTCTGGGGAATTTTAAGTGCCGAAATATACAAGAGTGGGATGACTTATAACTCCTTAAAAGAGCTGAAGCTTTAATAAAAAAATAGGACGAAATTCCCCAAGATGAGTTGCAAAAATTAATAAACTCTATGCCAATTCGATTAAATGATGTAATTAAAAATCGAGGAGGCCACACGCATTATTAAAATTAATATCTTATTTGTGGGGAATTTTAAGTGCCGAAATATACAAGAGTAGGATGACTTATAACTCCTTAAAAGAGCTGAAAGAAGCTTTAATAAAAAAATAGGACAAAATTCCCCAAGATGAGTTGCAAAAATTAATAAACTCTATGCCAATTCGATTAAATGATGTAATTAAAAATCGAGGAGGACACACGCATTATTAAAATTAATATCTTATTTGTATATATTTAATTATCTTTAAGTTTTGAATTTTTTCTTATGTTGTACCATATAAATATTTCCTCTAAGAATTTGAATTAGCTATAAGAAATATTTAATAAAATAAACAAACTCTGAAAATTTTTTACTTTAATTTTTTGTTTCTCTTTATTAAATATAAAAAATATATAAACTTTTAAACTAGCTTTAAAACCAAAGAGATTTTTAGAAAAAACATATGTATGTACCATATAATTTCTTCCTTGGCTGTATTATAAGTATTTTTCTAAAGTTATGAATCTAAATGTGTAGGGTTATGAATCAAACATATTTCGAATGGTATGAGTCTAATGTCAACGTTGTACTCATACTCATTGTAACCTGTACTTATAAGTCAACGTTGTAGAGAATACGAATGAATCAGACAGGGTAGGTAAATTTCAATATTGCTGACGCACTTATATTCAAAATTTCATAAGTGCTTATGAGTAGCGAAAAAGCGATTTATTGCTGGTCTCTGGTCTGCATTCGTTGGTATGCCAAAGGTACAAAATTTCTACACCGAGAAAATCGATATGCATTACAGTTACTGAATTTAATTCCTCGATTAGAGAACAATTTTCTTTGTCTATGTTAATATACTGAGGCGACTATATACTCCAAAGACACGTGGAATTTAAAATTTATATCATTGACAATGGACAATAAAGTTTGACATCTGCCCTCAGAAAGTTTACTTCGATGACAGTTTTTGTACTTCTCTTTTATGAGCTTCACTCCACTTCTGCACAGTATACTTTGCTACATTTTTAGTACTTCTATTGGATATTGTTACGTTTTTTACCTTTTAAAAACGTTTAAAATAAGAGTTCGTAGATTGGAAGTAAAATAAAAATAAAATTGTGTTTAGTTTTAGATAAATTCTTTATTGTTCGCACAGTTCTGTGTGCCACTGTTTACAACTTGATGTAAACAACAACAATTGCTTTGTTTGTATTTCTTCTTTCTTTTGCGTAAACACTAACAATTGTTCGGCAGATCTTTATAACGGAGATCTTCAGACCACGATTATTCGCTTCACACGCAATGAGTCTTCACACAAGACTGACTGAATTTTTACTGACTCCGCTGCCTGCTTTGTCTTGCTGTTTATATGATAATCTGATGTCTTGAAGTCGAATGTTCGTAGCTTTGCCTTCTCGAGCTCTCCATAAATGTAAACATTGTTGTTTCATGTTTGTGTATTTTGTTTACATTGTTTGTTGTTACATTTCTGTTTACTTGTTGATCCCTTTTTTATACTGATGTTGTTGGTATATTTTTTGTTTACTTGTTTATCATGTAAACAAGTTCATTGTTTTTGTATTCGTAACTTTTGTTTATCATTTTAATGTTAAACGATGTAACAGCATTTCCATTTTCGGAACAATATTGTGTTTCTATGTTCAAAATAAAAATGCTTTGTAATCATCACACTTTTGTTGACAAGTGTACTTTGTTTTTTAATAAAGTTGTGTGCTTTAAATTTTCATTAAAAGTGAGAAACAAAAAATTGTATTTCATTACACTAAAAAAAGTCAGAAGGCCTTGATAAAATGTTAACAGCAAAACATTAATGCTTCATTGTCGTATGGAAATATCCTGTAGTTTTTGTTTCCTTTTTTTTCAATGACTTGCTACAGTTTGCAACAATAATCATCACTGAGTTTTGTTTCTCTATTTTTTTGTTTTTATTGCACTTTATTTTATTCATTTAATAATAGTTATTAATTTTTTACGTTTATTTATTTATTTTTTATTGGAAAAAAACATTTCTTGTATATATTTTCATAAATATGAAACACAACATGCTCCAATTAATTAATCAACATGTTAATAATATAAGTCAGTGTGATAAAAAAAAAAAACAACAAAGAAAACAAAAAATAAAATGGATTGCAATGCCCAGCTGGAAATTGTGTGAATTTTGCAAAACATAAATTTTTTTCGAGGTACAAGAAAATTTATGATGATGGCAAAATAATTTTGAATTTCAAGAAACTGGTGTTGAGTTCTTTAAGTTTGTTTTCTTTCTTTTGCTTTTTTGATACACACTTTAATCACATGCCAGCGCCTACATCTTGTCTTTATATTTAAAGTTGGAACTCAATGCGTGTGGACAGTTTTCCAACTGGGTTTTCATAAGAATTTTTTTTTGACAACGGCGTCATGCGGAGATTATGTATTACCACCAGAAAAACATCATCAACAGGAGAATATTATTTATTAATTCTCTTAAAATAAATGTAACATGACATAAAACACAACAAAAAACTGATTTCATTTGGTTTTAATTCTTGAACTTGTTGAGACCTTGAAGTAGTAAGAAGTTCACAACTTTGTATTTAAATTAGGTTAGGTTAGCAAGTAGCTTATCGTTCACAGGCAACATCACTCGGTGGCCCATATGACAGATTGTGTTACCCAGTTTAAGTCAATAACCCCTGTTTTGAAGCTCCGTATAAAACCGAATAGTTTCCTTAGTAACAAGTTCACCTCCCATACCCAGATCTTCAAACGTTCAGTCACCCACATACCGATTACATCTGTCTTGAAGAGCAGGGTACCCACATAAAATGTGTACATACTGGCAGCTTCTGCAGCAATCCTGATGGGGCAGACCGAGCTTGTCAGCGAAACTGCTAGTAGTTTAGTGCCTCGTAAGAATTTTATTTCTTCCACTTCCTCGCAGCCTCAACAATAATCCTAATGGCGTAGACCTTGCTTTTCAGCGTAATTTCCAATAGCACAGTGTCCCATTAGAATTCCTATTAGAGTGCAAACCGTTCTCTTGTCGAACTCAAGTAGTTGCTTGGTTTTCCTGCTGGACATATCAGTTTTGAAATGCGGAAACCAGGTATGTTGCACCACCCACGGTTTGCTGAATTCCATGCTGCTTTTTCAAATTTGAGATAGGGGCATGTATCCTCATATATCGTGCTTTTCTCAGACCTCTTCGATCTCTTCTATGCCGGTTCGCTTGCCTTTTCGTTTCCTTCTATGGTACAGTTGTACGGAACCCAGTATAGATATGTGTTGTGTCGACATAGAGTAGAGTGTCCATGTAACTCCTGACGCCCTTATATTAGATGAGTTGAGATCCCACTGCTTTCATGGCTGTCCACACATATGATCGCGTTCGAAGAAGGTTTATTATCTGGTTTTAATCATACGTGTAGGTTGTTCAATAGAGAAATCTACGCCTGAAATACACTGGTCTGATTAGGTAATCTATATGATGCGATCAGTCCCAACTTATTGGAATTAACCCCAGATCCAATTCCACATTCTATTTTTGGGGCATCGGTGAAGATCGTTATATTACCGTCACCGATGACAGTTTCAACAACCCATTCTTCTCGTGTGGAAGTATGAGTCTTGTATGTTCGTCAGAAAACAGTCTGTGGTACCATGTTGTTGCATTTAAAACCCGGGGGAATCGGTTTTACTTCATGCAGTATTAAAGGGTACCCTACCGTACAGGGCCTAAACATATTTGAGGACTTAAACCTCAAAGCAGTTCAAGCAGCCATATTTTGGAAGATCTCTAACGGTTGTAGAGACAAGATGGCTAGCCTAAGGCGTGGTCAGCACTAGTGATGACCAAGAGTCAGAGAGATATGTCCTCTTTCATATTCCAACAATTTGTATTTAAATCATAAAATTTTTTAGGCCATAAAACTGATAATTTCTTAAACAACTCAAATTTCAATCGAATTTTCTTTTTATTTTTCTTTTCAGGTTTACACATGCCAAGCCAGCAATGGTCATGTTGTGGCAGCTTTAACCAAAAAAGTGGTATTGGACATGAATTGTAAGTAGAAAAACAACAACTTTTTTAAATGTAAAGAAAATTAAGGGCTTTTGGAATCATATTTCTGCCTCATATATGAAGACATACTTATAAGGACATAAGTAAATTGTATGTATCACACAAATTTATGTTATTACATAGGCTACTTGGGTACAATGCTGCTTTCGTACCCCTGATTATTCACATTTGAATTCTTTCGTCACTCACCTCGTAAAGCCTAGCAGGCAAAGTGTAATTGTTAACAGAATGAAATCATACTGGAAGGACAGTACGAAATTGATCTCGAGATTTGAAGAACACATTGATAATGGATGTTGATTGTTACTCCGTTGCATTTCTGTCTCACAGAGGCGTCTGGATTGGGATTCTGCCATCAAGGAGTATGCAGTCTAAGTCTTAATTAATGACTAACAAATGGCTGAGGTCTTTTCTGTTATTATTATATATCATTCTAATCCAATATTCCAACAAGTTCTCGTTTTCGAAGTTTATGGAAAAAAAATTATTTTGACGAACACTAACCACTCTTGCCTTTCTCCTGTAAACTATCTTGAATATGGGCCGTCTCCTGTAAATAAATAAAAATTCAAGAGGGTGTTATCTTTGGGAATAGAAGCTGCATGCACCAGGAAGAAATCTTTTCTATCAAGGACGCTTTAGACCTGCAAAATTCTGTAGTTTTTATAAATTTGGTAGTCATTTGTTTTTACAACTGGTTGGGTGTTGTTTGGTCTTGAAATTACCATTTCTGAGATAAGAACTCTCCTGTCTGATCATCACTTGTCTCCCTAACAAGATGCCGCAGCAATTTAACATGTGGATTTTTGGGCACACGAACAAACGGGTGAATGTAAAAGCGTACAAGCTTAACACAGCTGGCAGCTCTTTACGAGTTAACTCAGATACAGGATTTGCCTTCATATTAATGTGGCATAGGGCATGCAATGTGGCTCCCACACCATATGTCATTGTTGTTCAGTCCAGGTGAATGCCGTTCTCAAAGGAATATGAATCGCTAACGGCTTCAAGCCAAAACTCACACCAAAACAGTCACCTTTTCGGGATGCATTCGATTTTTTTGGATCTCATGCGCATGGGTATCATCATAAATTCGACAATTTTGTTTGTTCTTGTATCCATTCATCCAGAAATAGGCCTCTACGCTGAAGATGATTTTTCAATAAAAATGAAGTTCAGTTGCCAACTGCGACAGAGGCGCTTTGAGGCAAAAACAGATAGTTGTCTATGGAAATTTAATTTCAGTTTCTGGAACAATTGAAGCTTGTGCGGGTGTAGGCTTAGGTCACAATGCAAATTTAAACTTTGTTTATGCCCCAGTCACGAAGCACAATTCGTTATGATCTGTGAAAGGCCGCAAGGTACAGAACACTCATCTTGATAGAACAATTTTATTATTTACACCATACTAGTGAATAGGCATGAATAGACTGAATAAATGACAATTAATTTGACAGATGTAAACTGTCATTAGAAAACGTCGTCGTAATCTAGTAAGTAGGCTTATTAGAGCTGAGGCCACGGTTCATGCCCCATGTATCCAACGAACCGAAATATGAAAAAAAAATTTTCTGCGCTAACTGTCTCAGTAGATTTCCGGGCAAAAACTCGAAGAGAAAATAAAATTGTCATAAAATGTGTGAGAAGCTAGGTTCTAATCCTGACTAAAGTGTTGTAACGAACAATTATGTGTGTAGGCTGTTATCAACTGCCACTGTCAAAACTGCCACTGACTGGGCTGTCAAAGGTTGGAAATGCAAGTTGGAAGACACTACTGGACCTAAATTATGCTGCATATTTTCAATATATAGTGAGTGTCCTAAAACAAGACCTGCACTGGCAATGGCTTTTGAAACTCCTAATTCTTCTGCAATTTAAAACGTTTGTTCATGCATAACAACCCTTCAGTCAGGGGGGTTACTCCGTAACTCGATTCGAAAAGTAAAAGTATTCGAAAGGTGTTTCCGATAAGTAAATAAAAGCGTACTCTGTAAATCGTTCGAAAATTATCATAGTAAGACAAAAAATAAACTTGGCAGTACCTTAAAAATATAAAGAAATTTATAAAAAAAAATATTGAAAAACAAAAGAAAACCGAATTCATTTAATATATATATATATATATGTATGTATACGTATGATAGATATACATACGTATATAGACATGTATGTATGTAATATCTATATATATATATGTATTTATATCTGTAAGCTAATTATTTTTGTGTCCAGACTCTAATCCCTGCCCAAACCTAATAAAAGTTAAAATGTGTAATAACCCCGCGATATATCGCACTCAAATATTTAGATCTATCTAAGCTTACTTTTTTCCAAACTTTAACATCTCGCTGCGGTAGACCAAGTGAAACCAAATCTGTTATTTGGTTGGTATATACAAATCTTTTTGACTCACTCCATTGAGATTGTTTAAAACATGTTATTTTATGTTTATTTTGCAATGTATTTGCATTAATTTACTTATATTTTAAATTTATTATTAGTTGTCACCAACACAATTGCTAACGAAGAATTTTCGAATATTTTATGCTCGTTTTCGTAATACAGAGTAACAGAATTTTTTGTTCGTACGAAAAAAAAGAAAACATTGGTACCACTTTCGAAAATTTTCCGTACTTTCGTATTACAGAGTACAATTTGTTCGAATACGTACATTTTACTTTTCGAATCGAGTTACGGAGTAACGCCCCAGGATTACGGACTAGCTTCTAACACCACTCGTGTTATGTGTGTTAATTTTATACATGAGTGGCGGGTCCTACAGTTTAAAGTTGACTCCGAACGACAGATTTTTGAGAAACTTTTCATGGCAATTTTTTCGTTCTTCGAGTTTTTGCTAGAAATCTCCTGCGAGATAGTCGCCGTTTGACCTGGTGTTTGAACCGTGGCCTTACGTCTAATAAGCCAACACACTATCTACTAGACTACGGCAGCTTTGTTCAAGTCTTTAATAAAATTGCCCGCCTTTCATTATTCATTTGTTTTTTTAATGTCATTTCGTTTAGCTGATGTTGTAGTTGCTGTTGTTGTTTGTTGTTTTTGTTCTTATTATTTATTGCTGTTGGTCTACTTGGCTGCTTGTAAAATTTGAAACGGAATATAAATATTTAAAATTCATTATGCAAATACGTACATACCTAACCTAACCGTTGATGTCCTTGTACCAAATGCATATAATTTTTCTTCTTCTTGTTTGAAATTTTTTTTCTTTTTTTTTTGCTAATAAATGTTGACGTTTATAGAGAAAGTAATTTTTCATAAAACAAAAAAACATGAAGAAAACATGAAAAAATTATAAAAATTAATAAAAAAAAAAATACAAGTGAAGGTCATAAATGACAGGGTAATCACTTTTTCTTTTTTCTTTTCATTCTGATTATGGAAGATTATTAATTGCGTTTCTGTGAAAAAAAGAAAGAAAAAACGTTCATCAATCAGGCGTACTTTTGTTTGATTGAATAATAAAAATAAACAAAAAACAACAAAAACAACAAAAAAAAATAATTTTCTTTCCCTGTGGTAGGAATTTTTTTATATTTTCCAAGAAATTTAGAAATCAAAAAAAACATTTTGAATTCATTTGGTGACAATTACAAGAATACACAGAGAAATTTAATATCTAAAGCAAAGTGATTTTTTATACATCTGGCTACACTATAATTTTGATATTGTTAGGGTTTTAACCTTTTAAAAACGTTTAAAATATGAGCTCGTAGATTGCAAGTAAAATAAAAATAAATTTATGTTCAATTTTAATTAATTTCTTTATTATTAGCACAATTCTGTGTGCTGTTCACAACTTGATGTAAACAACAACAACCGGCTTTGTTTGTTATTCTTCTTTACACTCTTCTGCGTAAACACATACAATTGTTCGTTAGATCCTTACAACCGAGGTGTTCAAACCACGATTATTCTCTTCACACGCAACACGTCTTCACACATTACTGGCTGAATTTTTACTTATCCCTTTGCCTGCTTTTGCATGCCTTTTATATCGCAGGGTAAACATTCTGATGAATGCTCTTGAAGGAGAATGTCTTTGCCTCCGTGAAATCTCTATAAATGTAAACATGTTGTTTACTTTATTGTTGTTTGTGTATTTTGTTTACGTTTGTCCTTGCAGTGTTGTTGTTGCCTGTGCGTTTACTTGTTTATCCCTTTTTTACACTGATGTTGTTGCTATATTTTTGATCATTTGTTGATCATGTAAACAAGTCCATATTTTTTATAGCTCTTGTTTATCATTTTAATGTTAAAATATGTAACACTATTTCCATTTTCGTAGCAATATCGTATGTCAAAAACATTTCAATTTATTTGGCTGGTTTAATGCAAAAACTAAAGTTTGTATAAAAATTTTTAATTAAAAATTTGGATATGATCGACAGTCAATTGATCAACAAAAATACCAGATACATTCCATTATGACAACGGTTTGCATTAGCCAGACAATCATCATCCAAGTAATGTCTACATAATGTCTGATGTGGAGTCCATTCGGAAAAATAGATTCTTGAATTTTCACTTCCACTGCTTGATTTCTGTAGCATTATTCACGCTGATATAATGGTTAAAAGGATTGCAGTTGTATGAATCCTGTATCAGAGATCATGTATCGTGTGGTGATAAACGTATATTTTTTCCGACAGTAAAGTAGCCATTAGATTCATATAGAGTGTGTACACCACATCGAAAATTGTCAAAAAAAAAAACCGGGAGAAAATAACAAGAAATTCGACGGTCTTAAGGACATTAAAGTCGATACACTTGCAAAGGCTGATACAACGGAGAATTAAAGTGAATTCTTATTTGAAAACGGCACTCTTTAAACTTGACTAGAGTCCTCCTATGAAATCTGAAAACTGTTATTATGGGACACTTTAGAGGTTGGGAATATCTCTTAACGACTTCTGTAGAAACTGCAATGATGAGAAAAAAAGGAGGGGATACTTGGCCATTTTTTGTAGCAGAGAGAAAGTATGCTTGGATATCCAAAGTTTCTTGACAGAATATATGGCCTATTTAGCGCAGAAATTGCGTACCATAAATTTGCCCCATTGCTAAGCGATTGCGTAAAACTTTAGTAAGACGTACCCATGTCTTCATACTTACGAATAGTAAAGTGAGCGTTCCAAAAAGTATATGTGAATTCTTAGACCTTCTCGTGACATTAAGAAACTTTAACACTATTTCATTAGATATACTCTTATAAACTAAGCCTATGAATGTGTATTAACAAAAGGATCGAATTTATGCCTCCTTGATCCTGAAAAAAGCCACCCGAACAAAGATGTAGATGGAATTTGTTTTTAATGATCCCGGCCAGCGTCAGATAAAATTTTTTCTAATCACTAATAGGGGCCACTGACATCAGCTACATTCGTAAGAGGCTTTAACCTCCTATCAGGGAATTTAATGGGCTTTTGATAGCTGATATGTTACTTGAAGATTGTAAAAAAAATTGGTTTATTTGAAATTAGGTTAGGTCATGTAAAGCGATTGACTATCCTTGAAGGAAGTAGTCACGCTTAGTCCAGCATTTAGGCTCAATCCAATTAGTATTCCACCCAGGGATCAAACATTCGCTAGAAGACACCAACCTGACTTCTAAATATATCTTTTTATTGCAGCAATATTTTTATTAAAGACCCAGTAGCTAGGCATTGACACATGAGTTGGAAGACAGTATTCTCCTCCACCTTAGGCCCACAGCTTCTGCAGAAGTCATTTGCCGGAATACCAAAACTTTTGACATCCCTTCTATAAAAACAGTGGTACGAGAGTAATGTTATTGAACGATAAAATATCATGCTCTTCCTCTGATCCATACATATCTAATAGAATCTAGTAATATTGCACTTACCATAATCCTGCCTTACCATCTAAAGTCATCGCAGTCTGGTAGGTAGAGTGTTGGCCTATTAAACGGGAGCCTATGGTTCAAATCCCATATAAGATCTTTCCAACAAAATGAAATACGAAAAAATATGTCTCCAGTGAATTCCTCTCAATGGATTTCTGGCAAAAACTGTCTCGCCACCACTTATGTATAAAATTAACGCACGCAACATGAGTGGTCGGCTAGGTCGTAACCCTAACTGAAGGATTGTAATGACTGCATTATGTATGCATCTTCCTGCTGACTAGATTGAGCCTCTTTGTTAAACGAGTGGGTAATATCCAATTTCATTTGAAGCCATGCAAACCTAAGAAAACTGTGTATGTCTCCCAAAATGGCAATGCTACGTTTCTTGTAGGATTTGGAACGGAATACCGTCAATTCATTCAAAATGGCCAGAATTGATAACCAGAACAGCTCATGACAACTTCACACATTTTCCTTGAGTCACTAGAAACTGAGAGAGCCTGACTGAACAATTTTGATGAATCAACCCGTGATATACAGTGGACAGTAAAAGTTTTAGTACGGCAATAAATTTGAGCAACTTCATGAATTTTAGCCAAAAGTTAGTATACAAATTTTTAGTTTATATATTTATTTTATCAATTTATTTCTCTTTTATTATAAAACAAATAATTTTTTAATGTTTTTCATAAAACAAAAGAAAAATAAGGAAAAGTTTCAGATGACTCCATAGGTACCCCCAAGGAGAACCCTGAGTAAATTTAAAACTCAAAGGCCTAATATTTGAAAATGTTATTCCTTGAATATCCCTTAAGGTCAAGCACTCCATTTAACCCATTTGGAATTGAATATACAAGTTTTGTTTAATGTTTTCTGGTGGCACTATGAGCAAGATTTTCGGTTACCTTTTGTTTGAGGTTTAGCTATTACGTAGCCGTTGTTTCAAGTTATGTTCAAAATTGTCTTTTGAAGCCATATCGGGACTTTGTACAAGAGTATTAAGGCTGTGGGGACTGTTTTTTTTTGTCAAAATATATTGGAGTACTAAGACTTTTGCTGTCTTGCCGGAAACACCAAATGCAATTGGAACATGTTTTTTGCTAAACAGGGGTTTTGTTTTGACCTTATTTTTTTATAAAAGATTGAGGTCATCATAGGAATTCTTCTTGCGAATGTAAAATAATCCTAGAAATTAATGATCAACTTCATTAATGCAAGACAAATTCTTAAAAATCTATTTTTTATAACAACACAGTGTCTTAATTCCATTGAAAACAGCTGCAGCAATATAATTAAAGTGTCAATAACAAAAGTTTTCCAACGACTTTTCAATTTTATTTTTAATTAGCTGTAGTACAGTGTATTCATAATAAGAAAACAAATAATTGGCTGCCCTGTAATACACCAGAAAATCATTTCCAACAATGGGGGTTTTCAACAGCAACAGCAACAGCGGCATCAATGTCAGTCAGCTGAAGCACTTCTTAACGCCTTCAATTATAAAAAGAAATAAAAAAAGAAAAAAATCAAGTCATTAAATCGAGTTTTAAGAGGTCAAGATCAACACTTAATGATGGTAGTTTCTGGAAAATGTTCTCAATTTTTTTTTTGCTGAAAGAAATCGTTTTTTCTCTTTTTTTCTTACGCTTGGTTGCGAAGCAATAATAAACAGCACTTTAAAGGAAAAAAGGGGGAAATTATTAAAAAAAAAAAGTGAAAAGCAAAAAAACGTTTTAGAAGTTTTTCGGACAGTTAACAAGAGTTTAAAAGCTGCTCATTATTATAAGATTTTTAACTTTTCATATTAAAAAAAAGCAAAAGAAATCATAAAACTTATAATGACGATGATGATATTGAAGATGATGAGCTGCCGTTAATAGAAATTTCATTAATGAGCATGCTAATGATAATGATGAACAGCTAATTATGTTGCTAACCAGCTGGGCTGTTATTGAAATGTTGTATAGTTTAAGGGGCAATTTATTTTATATTATAATATAGTATACCTTCAGGCTGTTTGATATAGAAATTTTAAATCTATGTAAACATAAGACAAAGTGATTTAAATAAGGAAGTTTTAAGCAACAATATACAACTATGCTTGCTCAAAAAAAATATAATAAAAATCAAAAGTATGCTTTTAGGCATTTAACTTTATTATATTAAATGTTTACTTACTTTTCTGTTTCACTTTAACATTTTAAATTCATTTCGCCTGTCCAGTTTATTACATTTTTTTTCCTTAACAAAATTAATTATACTCTTCCTTTTGGCTATAAAAACTTTTTTCCGTTTTTAACGGTTTTTTTCTTTCTTTTTTGGCTTGTTCTCTTTTCTTGGCTTCCTTTTCTAATTTTTTTTGTTTTGTTTCTTACTTCATTTTACCTTTGTAGTACAGGGTAATTAAAACAGAAAAGTAAATGTTTTAATTTTTTTTCTCATGTTGCTCATAAATGTTGGCTATAACAACAAGCCAAGAAAAAAAAGAAAGGAAAAGAAAAGTAAAGAAGGCCAAAAGAAAAGCATACAAATCCAAAAATTGAAAAAAACCTACAACCTCTTAAAATGTTGCATACTTTATGGCCAAAGCATCTAAATGTTAGACTTTTTACAATGTAATGACTTTTAAGCGAGTTTAACAAAACATCAGTTTTATTATCATGGCGTGTTAAAATACAGTTATACTCACAGTTACAGTTCTCAGTGTTATATAAAAAAATAAAAATAAAAAAAATTAAGCCACAAATTATGCCACAAAAAACTACGATTTAAGTTAACAGCGTACGTTCAAGAAATAAATTTTATTAAGCATTCGTAATTGTACTTTCAAACAAATTAAAATCCGATAACAAAACCAAAAGAGAAAACATAATTTAGGCATATTTTTAGGCATTCTAAACAATGGAAAATGTAGCATATTTGACTTTATTGACTTTGCTTACAAGACGGAAGGTACGAGCTCAGGTCTTGAGAAGAGAAATTTGAAAAAACATTGTCGTTCTTAACATTCTTTTGGTAAATATCGCGAGAGTAACTAATTGCAAGAAACGTTTTTCAAATTTGTCTTTCGGAGTTGTGTGGTGTTAGAAGACTGGCTATTATTCTAAGTAAGTGATGGGAATAGCACAGGCGGTAACGTCTGCTTTTTTAATAAAACTTGGCCATGTGAGTATATGAATGCCAGGCATTTATACTTTTAAGATTACTTCCTCAAAAATGTTTCCCGCGAGCTCCAAACTTTTTCCATTGATATAGTCAATGCCTGGTAAATGTAACTGGAAGGCCTTTGTACATGAGGCACTTTAGGAATCTACAGCAAAATTAAGTGCGAGTGAGTTCAAATCGTATGATCATGATGACCAATGGAAAGCCCCAAAACGTGTAAAAAGTTTTAAATATCCCATGCCATGTAGACTAGACAGGTTTGATCTGTTATGGATATGTGCAGAACAAAATTTACGTTAAAACTGACCAGATATCATCTGAAGAAATGCATGTCAGTTATAACGCAGCAATGGCTTTTTCGTGCACACATAGCTCTAACGATAAGACACAGGAAGATCCCATAAAACGACTTCCTGGTCAGTGTTTGGCATTTGGGAACCAAAGAAAAATAATTTTCAAGCATCCAGAATTTATTGGCAAAACACTTCTATCCAAAGATGACTTGATTACATACATAATCGGTCATTACAACCTTTCAGTAAGGATTTCGACATCGCTTTTTACCCCATCTATGCTGTGTGTGTTGATTTCATACAAGAGTGGCGGGACCTACAGTTTAAAATCGGTTCCGTACGATAGATTTTTGAGAAACTTTTCATGAAAATTGTATTTTAGTCTCAGAGTCCTGTTGTCTTATTCTGCTAAGTCTTGTTGGAGATGTCAGATGTGGGGTCTGAACCGTGGCCTTGCGTCTAATAGGCCAACACACTGCTTACCAGACCACGACGGTTACAATTAGCTACTAATCCAGCTATGTCCATGCGATCTAGATCCACAAGCAGAAAAATTAAGATTGTTGACAGTAACCTGTCGTGTGTGGCTAAGGTTTCCTTATCTGCCACGGAAAATAAAATAAAAACTACTTCACCTAGGGCAAGATTACTTAGAGCCGAGTGGAAGGTAGTTACCACCAAAAGCAGGATCATCCATGTTAGAGGAGCCTCCTATGATAAATACAATTTAAAAATTTTCCCTGACTATTAGTGTCTGTTTTCGCTGGTCCAGTCGGTCATTAGCATCTGCTCTACTAATATGTCTTCATTGATAGCAAATATCCTTGAGATTATCGAACCTATTTGAGCTCAGCTTCAATACGACGTGTAGGTATATGGAAAGCTTTTCCTAATTTCCATTAATATTCCTCAAACTGAAATATATAAAAAAACTTTTGCATACTTTAGGGTATTTTTAACATACTTTTCAACCATTTTTTTGTTTCCTTTTCGGAATAGAAAATCCCTTGCAAATATTTATTCTAATTAAAAGCAATACGAAAACAAATTGCCTTCTTTTTTATACACAGTATACATATATACAAATGTATACAATAAATATTTTGGCACACAATCTTAAAATCGTATATTTAGGCTTTTTGTCAGCAGTTGAAAAGTAGGCTTTACATTTTGTGTTTAATTTGTAAACAACTCTGGTAATTTCCTGTTTAAACATGAACTGTTAATACAAAATTGCCAAAAACGAAAAGCAGTTGAAAATTAAAAATGCTTTATTCAGAAATCCCCAAGCCACTCTGCTGCCAAAGCGACAGAAACTAGTTTAAATAGCAAATTGTTTTGAGGGCCTAAAAGTAGGCCACGGAATTTAATATGAAGTATACTATATGTAAAGAAAACTGGCATATGAAAATTAAAGTTCGGGCAACAATAATGAAAGAAATAAAAAATTAAAAAAAAATAAAAATAAAAAACTCAAAATTAAAGCATAATTTTAGGTGAAAATTTAATAGTAATTCTTTTGCATATTTTTACTTAACAAATGGAAACATAATTTCCCATTAAAGATACAAATTTAAGGTAACTTTGGAAAAAAATTAGCTTTTTTGTTACATTGTTCATCCTTTTTTCCCCATGATTTTTTCTGGAATTTAATTTTCTGCTTTTTCAACTTTTATGCTGATTAGATCCTTCTTCCTTTCTTGTTGTTGTTGTTGTTGTCGTTTTCCCAGCATAGCTGTTAATAAGAATTTAATTTTATAAATATTTTTTCCTGTGTTTATTTATTCCCTTTTTGCCTGTCATACTCTTTGATAATGAATGTTTGTGCACCAATTGCTTTAAATACCCATTAATTTAAATTATTTACAAGCCACTGCACAAAGGCCGACATCTTTTCCTGCAACAAAACCTGAAAGAGAGAGAGAGAGAGAGAGAGACAGAGACAGAGAGAGTAAAAAAATATAAATGTTTATGGGATTTACCAGGCATATAATTGCCTTTGTATGTGTGCACGTATGATTTAAGGTATTTTATTTATGCAAACATGTTTTTTCTAAGATTAGAAATGAAAATAAATGTGAACAAAATTGAATATAAATTATCTTTGTCTTTCGTAAAAATGAATGTATAAAATCCTAAAAATATGCAGCATTTTTTCATATTAAAATGCCTTAATGTATACTTCAGTAATTGTTAGTCAACATATATAATGTAGAGTTGTATGGAGTCACAAAAATCATATGCTGTTCCAATTTAGATGCGGATTATGCTACCACATGCCGCGGCAGATAGCGCTAATGTACTTTAATGGAAGAGGTTGTGTGTTTCGAGCAATTCTGACTTCCTAAACTCTTTTCAGACACCCCATAGCTAGTCGTAAGATGTGACCAAATTCTGAGAACGCCCTGGAAATTACAATTTCGGCAACTATTTTGCAAATTTTTTTTTTGTGAATATCTCAAAATCCTTATACGCAAATGAAAAAACTTTCACTAATTAAATTGCACTTCGGGTAGAAGATTATTAATAGCAGCTAGCTTAGCCATATCGGTAGTTTTGAAACCACTGAATGAATAGCCTGATACTTACATCAATTAGTGTAGTCAGCCCGGACAAGAGAAACTAGATATTTTGAAGCGAAGATGCTTCCTCTTAAGCTCAAACCCATTTGTTTAGAAAAGATACTCCGATTCTCTCTATCTTTCCTTTTTCTGAGTAGACATTTAAAATATTTCTTCCCACAACACGGAAAGGTTGGTCTCATTATTCCCCTCCTGGCAAGCTTATCTGCCTGCCTAGAACTAGGGAATTTCCCTATACCCGTACCTAACTGATTCAGCTTCCCAGACAGTGCCATATTATTTTTGGGATAACTTCACTAGATCCGATATGATAAGTTAAATAAAATCCCGCGTCCTTTGAACTCTCCATCCAAGTTGTATTGAGTAGAGTTTTTGATTATAAAGGCTTTCACTTTGAAGATTCACTTGAATTACCCAAGGACTCGGAACATATCACTCCGTGTCCAAAAGCTATTGTTCCTGTCCCCGTATACGTCTTCAATTCATCCGTACATAACAGAATCGTTCCTCTTTTAAAGGAGTATGTAGTCTCCACGTTAATGCATTAATTTTTGTTACCAAATATGGTTGCGAAGCATTTATCAAAACCATAGAATTTGCTGTTGCTGTCCAGGGAACAGTCAAGGGGAAATCCGTCAACTTCTCGATTATATAAGATAACATAGTCACCTGATGATTCTTGTATTAGATTTCTCTTCTATAATTCCCAGCACTCTTATTCTCACTTCTATGTGAATACAAATCGCTCAGAGCCTTCAGCGCTGGCGTATGACAGATTCTCATTGTCCCGTAACACACAATTAACATACGTACTTACATAATTGGTCATTATAACCCTTCAGCCAGGATTACGACCTAGCTTCTCACACCACTTATGTCGTGTGTTTTAATTTTATGCATGAGTGGGAGAACCCACAGTTTAAAGTTGACTCCGAACGATACATTTTGTTGAGAAACTTTTTCATGGCAATTTTATCTAATGTCAGAGCTTTTGCCAAAAACCTGCTGAGAGGAAGCAGCCGTAGATAATCAGAATTCAGAATCCGTTTTGTTGGAAATGTCTAACCAGGGGTTTGAACCGTGACTTCACGCCAACAACTAGACTACGGCAACTACATGGGGCTTCTACTGTCCTGAATAGATTTAACATTTAAAATCATTGCCTGATCTATGTACATCCGTTGGGTATCCTTCTCTGAGATATGTAAACCATTATCATGATAGAATCTATCCGGCGTTCTTGTTTTAAAATTGGACTACGGCGACTACTAGACTACTTCGACTATTAAATTATGGGGACTACTGGACTACGTACATACATACATACATAATTGGCCATTACAACCTTCAGTCGGGATTACGGCCTAGCTTCTCACACCACTCATGTTGTGTGCCTTAATTTTATACTTGAGTGGGGGACTTACAGTTTAACGTCAACTCCATACGATAGATTTTTGAGAAGCCTTTTCATGGCATGTTTATTTACTCTCAGAGTTTTTGCCAGAAATCTGCTAAGAAGAAGTCGCCGAAGAAATATTTTTTTTCATAATTCGTTCTGAGGTCTGACTACTGGACTACGGCGGCTACCAAATTACGGCGACTACTGGACTACGGCGACTACTAGACTACGGCGACTACTAAATTATGGCGACGATTAGACTACGGCGATTACTGGACTACGGTGACTATTAGACTACGGCGATTACTGGACTACGGTGACTACTAGACTACGGTGACTACTAAATTACGACGACTGCTAGACCACGGCGACTACTAGGCTGCGGCGATTACTAAATTACGGCGACTACTGGACTACGGCGACTACTAGACTACAGCGACTAGTAAATTACGGCGACTGCTGAACTACGGTGACTAGTAGACTACGTCGACTACTAGACTACGGCGACTACTAGACTACGGCGACTACTAGATTACGACGACTACTAGACTACTGTTACATACAAATACCGCTCTAGCTAACTTGAGTCTTCAATGTGTTCGTTTTATGGAGACTGCTCTACTATACGGTAGAGTTAGTGAATCCTACAGTGGAAGTCTCTTCCGTAGTTTTCAAAATTCACACACTGTCATATAATAGAGTTCCTTAAAAGAGATCTTAAATCAATACCCTCAGGAATAACTATTGTAATGGCATGTGACTCATAATATTGTTGGAATATCGAATTGCCTTTCAATATTAAGCTACCGAAATTGATTTTTGGGAATAAGTGGGTGGGAACGTAGTGTCGAGTGCCATTGTAAATTAAGACTAAGAAGATGAAAAGAGTTAAGAATTGTTTCCTGATTTATGCATTCAATAGAACTTTATCTTCTGCATAAAATTTTTGATGAATCGTTTTTTTTTGATAATTTTTTCTCTCTACTATTCTCTTGCTGCTGCTAAAAACTTTGCTTTCAAAAGGATGCTTGTAATACTCATAACCATTATACTTGGCGGCTGTTTTAAATATTTATAACACTCTAACAAAAACAAAAGTCCTCTTTATTTGATGCCTTTAATGCTAGAGTAGGAAGAAAAGAAAAAAAAAATTTTGTGGGTTTTTATAGACCACATAACACCGCCACCAAAACGTAGAACTTAATTTATCCTATTATTTGGGCAAGTGTTTTAAAAACCATAATCATAATGGGTTTTACAGCCCAAAAAGAAGCGTTATGATGCAATGCATACATACATATGTACATACATTCATTAAGTGTTTGTGCAGGGCAAACTTACATGATGTTAAACAAGGAGTTCATTAACTCATTTCCGTGCCATTATTACTTGCTTTTGTTGTGTTTTATTTTTGGATTGTTTTTTAGACTCTGCATTGTCTTTTAAGGGTTTTTGAGGGCGATTTAGCCATTATGAACAAAAAAAGGAAACGAGAAAAAACTTACAACAGCAGCTTACAATTAGAACATGACAATGACAATAATAGTAATTGAAATACAGCAACAACAACAACAAAACGTAAAGAAATCTAAATTTATAAGAAAAATTTATAAATAAAGTTTTGAACCTTATGATGGAACAACGCTACCAAAGAATTAACAAAAGAAAACCAAGACTCAGGGATGAATATTTTTGAAGTGGGAGTCGTAACACTACAATATGTCTGCATGCCAAAGTAAAGTATAACAAAGGGATGTAGTTAACCACGACAATAGCTATTGTTATTCGGAAATTGTTCCTTTAGAGCCAGTAATAATACAACACAAAACATTTTTTTTTTTATTATTTTTGCTTGTCTTGTTAAACGCCAGAGGTTTTTTTCTTTTCTCTCTTGTTGTATGGAAAACAAACTTTTACGGCATAACACTGTAATTATGCTGGCACGTGTGTAATTTTAACAACCTGGTCCACAAAATAAAAAACCTTTCTTTCTGTGTTTTGGTTTATATTTTTATTTTTATAACAATGCTAAAGACTTGTCACTATTGTAATTGCTGAACATGTAGATACAACATATTGGGTCATATGAAAAGTATATGTGGTTTTATTTTACTCATGCTAATATATGTTTTCTACCCTTTTACGTTTCATTTCCTACTGCAACCACTATTGTAGTCGCTGTAATCTAGTAGGTATTGCGTTGGCTAATTAGATTTGAGGCCACGGTTCGAACTTCTGGTCAGACATGTCCAACACAACGAAATATGAAAAAAATATTTCTTCAGCAACTTCCTACCAGCGGATTTCTGGCAAAAACTGTGAGAGTAAATAAAATTGCCATAAAAAAGTTTCTTAAACCTGTAGTTCGGAATCGGCATTAAACAGTAGGTCTCGCCGCTTTTGAATAAAATTAATACACACAACATGAGTGATGTACGAAGTTAGGTTATAATCTTGGCGAAAAGGAATGTAATGACCTATTAAGTAAATAAGATGACACTCAAGTAAGTTATGATCTTTGAGGCGGCAGTAGGAAACCTGTGTTTTATTGAATGAGATATTGAATGAGACTTATTGGCGGACTTAATTTAAGGACTCTCTACCAAACCATGCTTGAAAACTTTAGAAAATTGATTCAAATAATGTTTATTGCAGTAAGGGATTGTTTAAGGTTGACTACAAAGAGACTTGTAAATCACTTTAATTAGCCAAATTAAAAATCTTTACAACATAATTAAAGAATTTGAATAGAAATATTTGTTTTATCGTTGAACGCTTAAACCAATTAATCATTGGAAATCTAAATCAAATTTAAAATACATGCCTTAAAGATACATCTTTTTAATAGAAAAATAATAGAAAACAAAATAAGAAATTGTTATGAGAAAGTGCTCAAAAATCTGTTGTTCGGAGTCGACTTTGACAGGTCCCGCCACTCATAAAATTAACACAACCTATGTAGTGTTGGAAGCTAGTTCGTACTGCTGACTGAATGGTTGTAATGACCAATTATGTATGTATGTGTGTACAATCACTATAGAACTGTATGTCTGAATACTTTAACAACAGATTTTTAAAGACTTTTCGATTAAGAAAATTTGTGCCTTAAAAAATATTTTGCAGCAGATGTTGATGGGGTCAACCTATATGATAGGTGTATCAGAATCTCAGAGACAAGAAGAGAGAGAGAGCAAAAACAATTGTCATACAAATTTCTCAAAAATTTTTTGTCAGGAGTCGGTTGTAAACTGTAGGTCCTACCAGTCAGGGATAAAATTAACCCACACAACATGGTTGGTGTGAGAAGTCAAGTTGTAATCCTGACTAGTGTTGTAATGACTAGTTAAGCAAGTAAGTAATATCCGCTTGTGATCGTTTGCTAATAAATTGCATAAGGCATTACAGAAAAAAAATGACCCAATTGGAAGAGAGTAAACACTTTCTGGTTCAATAAAGCAAGAACGGTATGGAGAATCTGACAAATATGCAAACGAACCAAGCACTGGCTATTCAACGCATGCGTAAAATCGACTTTGTTGTACGGAACGGAAACCTGGTTAGTATCGAACACCATCACACAGTAGCAAAATGTATTCATCAACACGTGCCTTAGAATCATATGCAAAAAATTTGGTCTAATAAAATCAGCAACATGGATCTCTTGAATCTGAACCATGAGGAACTCATAATAATGTGCAGCTCCTGCGCTGTCCAACTAATTCGATGTGTTCGATGGAATTCGGTCAGTACAAAGGCTGCACTTACCCATAACATCACAATGGACCGCTATACGTGCTCTACTGAGCTATGGTATCCAAACTACCACTTTAACCTAGCCAGCCTCACCTAACCCATAATAACGTAAATAAACCGTAGAAATGGAGAAGCCAGAAGCCGAAGAAAATCTGGATACGTTTGATACTCGAAGATCTAGAACAGTGCAACTTTACATAAGAAAACGCAAAAATAACTGCAGTCAACCGTATAAGATGAAAGTGCTTATGCTTCCAAGAGAGGTTGTGGGAAAACCCTTCCTGGCATTAGAGGGCCTATGCAGCATTCTCATAACATAATTTGTGTAGTTTTTGTTGCCTTTTTTAAGTTGCAATAAAACTCATCACATGTCAAACCATATGTCCAACGCAAATGACATTCTACACTAGAGATGCATTTATTAAAAAAGGAACCTTAAATGTCACCTATCAGAAAAGCATTCTCTTTAAATATTCGTATAAACATCGTATTGTAAACAAAACCGCTGAAACTTTTTATTTTACCCACTCTTCTTAGGCTTAACTGCAAAAGGAAAATGGTTCAGCATAAGCAAAAGGGGTGTTAAGTGAGCATAACATTTTGTTTCTGTTGTTGTTCTCTCCACTTGATTTATTTCTTTCCATGCTTTTAAATAATTTATTTAAATAAAAATTAATTACAAACCATTGTTTTACGGATTTATTTTCTTACAGCAAATTAATTTTGGTTCTCCCATTCCCATTCTTCTGTTGTTTTTTTTTTCGTTAAATTCTGATAAGGGTGTGTTTCCCACTCACTGTTGTCAACTTTTCGTACAATTTGTTCAATTCCTTGTAATTCTGTTGATAATTTACTTTAAAATTTTTAATTTTTCTCTCGTTTTTTATGTTGGCTTGGCTTTGTTCAATAAAAATAAACCCTTTTTTTCCTTACAATTTAATCTTCTATTCTTGTTTTTGTTATTGCTGTTGTTGTTATTCTTAATGGTTTAAATTCCTTTGACATAATTTGGCTTGAAAAGAAAATTTTTTGGTTTGTTTTTCTTTCTTTGGAAAAATTATCGTATTTAAGTTAATTATCCTTGATCAACATTTTTTTCTAAAATAAACGACTTAAACTTGTTTAAATGTTGAATCTCTGTAGCGATTTCATTTAAATTTGATTCTTAATATCCTCAAAAGCAATTTTATTTGAGGTTGTGTTCAACGAAGAAGAAAGTTTCTCAAGGATGCCAAATTTCCATTGGGAATCGCCTCTCACATCGCCATCTCATCAAGCCTTACTTACTTTCTTTTTCCGCAAGAAAAAGGATTTCAGACGAATGTTTATTTCTACCAAAATAAATCAAAATTAATTGAATGGTAGAGGGGTTTTTATACATTCAGATGTTCGTCTGAAATTGTCCGTCTTACATAAATAAGGGGTTAGTCCCTCTCGTAAAAATTGCAGTATTTTTCATCCAAAAAAGAAAAGCATCTCCGCCTATTATCATTACTAAGGCTTAAAAATTTCTGTTGATTAAACATACATACATATGTATAAAGTCGCCATAGTCTAGTAGGTAGTGTTTTGGCTTATTAGACGTAAAGGCAGGGTTCAAGCCCCAGGTCAGACATCAAAATAAAATACAAAAAGTATTTCTTCGGCGAATTCCTCTTAGCAGATTTCAGGCTAAAACTCTGAGAGTAAATAAAATTGCCATGAAAAGTTTCTCAAAAATCTGTAATTCTGAGTCGACTTTAAACTCTTGGTCCCATCACTCATGTATAAAATAAACACACACAACATGAGTGGTGTGAGAAGTTAGGCTGTAATCCAGGCTGAAGGGTTGTAATGGTCAATTATGTAAGTATGTTATATATGTATGTATGTGTCCGAATGACAGGCTAACCACTAGAACAACATGTATAGAAGCTTATATATATACATACATACATACTTACCTGATCTCTTCAACCTTTCAGTCAGGATTACGATCCAGGTTTCTCACACCACTAATGTTCTGTGTTTTAATTTCATACATGAGTGGCGGCACCTACGGTTTAAAGTCCACTTCGAACTAAAAATTATTTTTGGAAATAATTTTTCAAGTCAATTTTATTTACTCTCAGAGCTTTTGCCAGAAATCTGCTGAGAGGAAATCCCCGAAGAAATATTTTTTCATATTTTGTTTTTGTGGGAGATGTCTGTTAAATAAATCAACACACTACTATGACAACTTTAAACAGAGACTTCCGAGTTTTGTCAACTGATAACTCTAGTCATGTTGAAGCTTCATCTGTTAAATTATTTGTCATTAATTTAGATTATTTTGCCAAATCATGGTAAACGAGTATTGGATTCAACAACATGTGCTTAAAACGGGACTTGAACGACATGTGGTTTCAACAAGAAAGCTTTACATGCCACACAAATCATCCCATATTGGATGTTCTATCGTCAACCATTTGAGGACTTAAGACTTTACTTGTGGAGTTTACTAAAGTCGCAGGTACATGTGATTAACCCACAAAGCACAGAGGGCCTCAAGGCTAACATACCCTACACCATCGTTCAAATTCAATTTTTTCGTAAAAAATAGGAGAAGTTGCTCTACTTTACTTTACAGACATTTCTACATACGAGTTTATTTCTGGATAGATGGCAACCCTTTCATTCCACAATCTGATAAATAATATCGAGCAATAAATTTAGTTACAGCCACTTAGAAGCACTGAACTTACTGAGTTATTTTATTATGGATGTAGTAGATGAAATATTTTTATTCTGGCTAAAGACCAGAAAATTTTTAGAAAAACCATTAAACTTCTACTGTTTCGCGCACCATTGAAATTTTGATTTTGTTTTACAGCAGATTTATTCTTTGTTGTCCCCCTGATCTGATGGATTTGACTGGAACTATCCAGTCTTGGTTTCAGAAGACATTAAAGCTGATTTGTAGTTGTTAGCCTCTTCCACTTAAGTTATCGGACTTAATATAATTAATCATTACAAACCTTCACTCAGGATTACAACCTAGCCCCTTACAACACTTTATGTTGAGCGTATTGGTTTTACACTCAGAGTGTTTGCCCAACGAATACATAATTGGTCTTTACAATCCTTTAGTCAGGATTACGACCTAGTTTCTCACACCACTTATGTTGTGTGCATTAGTTTTTTTTACACATGATTGGTGGGACCTACAGTTTAAAGTCGACTCCGAACGACAAATTTTTGAGAAACTTTTCATGGCAATTTTATTACTCTCAGAGTTTTTTTTTGCCAGAAATCTGCTGAGAGGTAGTCGCCGAAGAAATATTTTGTCATTTCGTTTAGTTGGACATGCCTGACCTGGGGTTTGAACCGAGGCCTCACGTCTAATAAGCCAACACACTACCTACTAGACCACGGCGACTTGCCCGCCGAATGCTGAGCGAAAGTCATCGAAAAAAGATGTCTACCTTGGAGTTTGAATAGTGACCGCTGGTCTAATAAACCAATACACTACCTACTAGACTACGGTGACTTCAGGTCTTCGCACGTCCTGTTTACTCAGCTTATATGCGTACAATACCCTGCATCATAACTAGTGATACATGATTGATGATCAAATGCTTCATTCACTTCTCTTCTTTCTATCCTAAATCAGCAAATGCTTATCTGGTAACCTTAAGTTGCACGAAATTGATTTCCGTTTTCCTAGTGCCGAAACTGAAAACCTTTTTGGAATAGTCGATGACAATGTTATCTTTTATTTTATCATATTCCATATCATATTTCAAGAGACTCCTGTTAAAGCCAGGCGATGGAATGGTTCGAGAGGTATTTTTTGTTGCATACTTCTAGGTTAACTTAAATTATTTCTTTTCTGCTTCCGTCTTCTCTTCTAAATAGTGGCCATAAAGTAAACAAAATTAATTCCTTTTTTCTACACAAATATACTCTGCCACATATAAATTTAACCTATTTTTGTTAACAAAAAATAAATGGGAAAATAAAAAGAAAAAAAATAATTGTTTGCCTACTTTTAGGTTTAACTTTGTAAATCACTTTGTAGGCCACTAAAACAAAATGGTTTATTTTATACGTTTATTGCAACCACAAACAATATTAAGTATCTGTCTGTCTGTCTCTTTGCCTGTCTGTTTGCCTGTCTTAATGGACTGGAGTAGTGTTGTTTTAACTCTGCTTTAAAACTAAACATTTTAATTTGTAACATACAACTCTGGTTTTTCAGTTCTCTTCTCTCTCTTCTGTCTCTCTGTGTCTAAGCAAATAAACTAACTTTAAAAACATTTTTCAAGATTTTCCATTAATGATAAACTTTACTTTCCTCTTTTATTGCTCATGCAGTCTTTCTAGGTTTGTTTTTTATCTCTTCTCTCTTTTCGGTTTGAGAATGTTAAACCAAAAGGTTAAAACTGACATACAGCCATAAAAACTAAGAGAAATTGAATAGAAGGAGTAATAAGGAAGAAGAGAAAGCGCAGAAAAAAAAGAAAAATCTGTAAAAGAAAATCATTTACTTTTAGAAATGAGGAAGAAAATAAAAGATTTAACTGTTAAGCAGCAGTTTAAATGGGGGGCTTCCATATCTGTTCGGTTGTTTAAAGTTTCTTGAATAAAAAATTATTTTTTACCATAAAAACCACATCACTCAGCCTGCTTAATTGGTAATAATTTACGGTTGTGTCATGCGAATAAGAAAAATACGATTAATCGAGAGAAAAATTCTATTGTTTCTTACTTATTGAAGGTAAACCTTTTAATATTCATTCTGTAGATAGTAAACTTATAAACCTAAAGAACTTGACTTTCGTATGATTTTACCAAGCAAATCTACACTCTTAGAGGTAATAGCCTGGCTTGTAGATAAAAAGAGGTACCACTTCTGCTAAGTGAGTCACCTCTTTAAACATGTCGTTGTTGATTTGATCAATGGCAACTACTTCACTAGGATTCAGTTGAGTAAGAGTTCTTTGTTTCTTTCATAATTCCTCTCCTTTCTCCTTTTCTCCCCTATTATCCTCTCCCCCTTTAGGACGATGTACAAAGGGTCAACTGGACCTACTGTACTTGTCTAAATTGGCAACTACACGAGTACGTATAGAGGCCCTTTGTGTTGGCCCAGGCTGATTTTAAGTATTCTCGTCCCTATTAGTTGCACAACCACTGATGGATTCCCTTAAAGGAATCTTAAATTTAACAGGCAAGTCACAATGAATATCGCAATGAAGTCTAGTAGGTTCCAGGGTTGAAATCCCAGGTCAGACATCAAAACGAAAATTTGAAAAATATTTCTACGGCGACTCAGCAGATTTCTGGCATAACTTTTGAGAGTAAAAGATTGCCATGAAAATTTTTCTCAAAAAGCTGTCGTTCGACATCGATTTTAAACTCTAGGTCCCGTCATTCATGTATAAAATTAACACACTTAGCATAAGTGGTGTGGGCGGCTAGGTCGTGATCTTGTCTGAAGGGTTGTAATGACCAATTATGTATGTATGTATGTCACAATGAATAGCTTGACCTTGGCCAAGTAAATATTTTGTATTTGAGATTCCACTTTTTCTGCGGTTTTATGTATTCCTTGAGCCCGCTTTTATTTTCTGAAGATCCGCTCTACTACAATTCTCTTTCCTTTTTGCAGCAACCAGTCTGTCGATGTCCACAGAAAAAAGTTTATAGTTTCTAATCTGCGGCTAGGCGGAAGTGGAATGTTGAACAGCCTATTTAAAAACTGCTGGACTTCTCAGCTGTATACTTTCCTAGCAATAAGCGCCCAGTTATTTTTTAAATTTTAGCCAATTGACACGTTTACTCACTAGCATACTAATGGTGGGAAATCCTACAACCCTTTAGTTACGACTACGACCTACTGAATGGCGGTACATACAGTTTAATGTCAACTCCGAACGAAAGATTTTTAGGAAATTAGTCATGGCAGTTTTATTTACTTTCAGACTTGTTGCCAGAAGACTGCTAAGGGCAAGTAGCCAGAGAAATATTTTATTTTTTATAGGTATGGATTGAACCGTGGCCGTAGGTCTAATGAGCCAACACACTACTTACTAGACTACAGCGGCTATTGGATATTAACGACACTTAATACAGGGAAGCTCAATCTGGTTAACTGCAGGAGAGTCCGTGGAATATTGCTAGACTCTGCTGTATACATTTAGACAACGAGAGGACCAACTCACTTTTGTCTTTAAATTACATGGCCCTGCATCCATCTCACAATAGCGATTCTTACAGGCCACAGTCCGTTTGATAAACATGCCAAAAAACTCAGAAATCCTGCAAATGACTTCTTCAGGAAGTGTGGCTCTGAGGAGAATGAAGAGACTGTATTTCCCCTGATGCGTCAGTGCTTTGTTCTTGCCTTGAAGAGATGGAGGTTTTTGTCCTCTCATTTTGTAGCATCCTTATCCAAGCTCCCTAATATAAAGATTGCTGCAAAACCAATATTTATTTTGGGGTCGGGATGGTTTCCCATTCCTTTAGGGAATGTTAGATCCCCGTGTAGAATTGATTGTTGTATCACAATGGGCCGTAAATGCTGACATCTTCCTTTAAGAGGGGTCTGTCACTTTTCAGTCCAACGTGAACTTGTTTTACGGACGGTGAAAACCGCCTACCGATTTCTTCACGTTGGTTGCCGGACCCCTGTAGCGTCTTTCAGGTGGAAGTTTTGGCAAAACAGGCTGCGGTGAGAATTACTGGAATATTAACGTACTTTCTGAAAGCCTTTATGAAAGGCTTTAATTCCAATGTAATGAACTCCAAAACGGTGTACGGCTGTCGAAGATATCTTATTGAGGTAGCGGAATGATATAATGTCTATATCTTGTCCTTCACTTGCTGGGAACATGCCCGGCACTTTGTCAAAGGAGAAAAAAGTACTTGGGTGCTCACTATATGGATGATCTGGAGGAACTGTTACGGATTGGCATTGTCAGTTTAAGTCTCTTAATCAAAAGCTCCGAGTGGCTCCTAAGCTAGGGAATATCAGACAACTGTGGTAACACAATGGGCTCTATGTGGCCTCAGTAGGTCCATCCGATTCTCTTAGATGGACAGCCATCTCCACCTACTTACCTACCAATCTTGTTTCACAAGCCATAAACATTTGTATTACCATCTCAAGTTGACGAATTATATTGCTTTACGGCATAGCAGATGATGTAGAAGAAATTTTATTCGATAGATTGTCGGCTTCAAGTATTCACAAATGTAGAATAAAACAAGGTCAGACATCACCAACAAAACAAATGTGAAAAAATATTTCTTCGGCGGATTCCTCTCAGCAGATTTTTGGCAAAAACTCTCAGAGTAAATAAAAAATTGTCATAAAAAAATTTCTCAAAATTCTGTCGTTCTGGGTCGGCTTTAAACTGTAGGTCCTACCATTCATGTATAAAATTAACACACACAACATAAGTGGTGTGAGAAACTAGATTGTAATCCTGCCTGAAGGGTTGTAATGACCAAATATCTATGTATGTGTATGTAGAAGAACAACTTTGTGTAAAACATCACATTGTAATCCCTGACCAACTGTTGCTTGGTGATCTGTGATTCTATGATGAAGTAACTGACTTTAATCGATTAGTTGTTTCAATTAATTAATCTTGATGTCTCTTTAATTCTACTAAACCACTAAATCTCATTCGCTTGACAATCCTATTAAATATGCAAAAGTAGGGGGAGATGATTTGCCTTACTTATGTATGTAGGTAGTTCACATTAAAAGACCACGACCACTTTCAAATCCAAGGAGTAGGGGAGAGAAAAAAGAAAGAGATTCAAAGAATAAATTCATTTTATTTGTTCTTGTTGAAATGAAAACGAAACGAAACGATAGATTCACAAAGATTAACACAAGATTAAAAGATAAGAAATACAGAGAAAAAGAACGTATAAAAATAAACGGCGAAACAATAAAATCAAAAGGATGCGTTTCTTTCCTTCATTAATGTTAACTCCTCTTTTGAGAAATGAAAAAAGATATGCACAAAGCAGAAACGTTGACTTTAATAGAAAAAACCCCTTATTTTTATTTATTTTCCTTTCATTTTCAGTGCCCCCTTTAAGTTTGCTTTTACAAGGCTTAAATCATGCATTAGTAGCGGGTACTAGGACTCATGTAACCTGTACGGCAGTGGGTGCTAGGCCAGCACCACAGATTATTTGGTCTAAAGGAGGACAAATAATTAAAGGTGCCACACATTCGGTAAGTCAAAAGAAAAGTTAAAAAAAAACAAATTAAAACCAATTAAAATATATGAAATTTTTTATTTCATACCACAGACCTCCAACGATGGCAATACCATAGTATCTGAACTGATTTAAGTACCGGTGCCCGAAGATAATGAACGTCAGGTGCAATGCTCCATATCGCTTAATCCCAGCATGACATCACAACATTTACCCGAAGGTTATACCACCATCACAACAGCCTTGGGTAATGGTAATACGGCCTTATATTTAAAAGATTCCCCGGTATTAAATGTCACACGTAAGTTTTTTTCTTTCTTTTTTACCTCTAATATAGAAAACTTTTAGGCTTTTTTTAACAAAATTTTTCATTTTTTCTTTTATTTCCAATAAAACAGATGCTCCCATCGTTTCCTTAAGTCTAGGTGCTCATTTGGATCCCAATAATTTGCTTAAGGGTGCCGATGTTTATTTGGATTGTGAGGTTAAGGCCAATCCGGGTATAACCAAAGTCGAATGGTATCATAATGTAAGTATAATGGCATCAGAATTAAATAAAAATAAATTATCCTTTGATAAAAAATTTAGTCCCTAAAAGTATACTACAAAAATAGTGAATTTGTGACTCCTTAAGCTACACATACATACATACATAATTGGTCATTACAACCCTTCAGTCAGGATTACGACCTAGTTTCTTACACCACTTATGTTGTGTGTGTTAATTTTATACATGAGTGGCGGGACCTACAGTTTAAAGTCGACTCCGAACGACAGATTTTTGAGTAACTTTTTCATGGCAATTTTATTTACTCTCAGAGTTTTTGCCAGAAATCTGCTGAGAGGGAGACGCCGAAAAAATACTTTTGTATTTTATTTTGATGTCTGGCCTGGGGCTCGAACCCTGGCTTTTCGTCTAATAAACCAACACACTACCTACTAGACCTTAAGCTATGCTTTAGTAATTCATTATAAACGCATGCTTAAGAGCCCTTATGTTGAAAATTCTAGAAGTTTAAATGAAGTTAGATTCGTTTATAAGGAAGCCATAAGCATCTTCCTGTTTTCAGAACGGAGTTCAATATCTACCCTAAACATTCCGTAAAAGTCGTTACAATCATGTTTCATGCTTTCAATCATAGTCTAAATTAGCAGAGAGGAAAACTTTAGACATACTATGCAATCGGTGGCAAAAAAACGCGTGCTTCAAAGGACTAACACTTTTTTGGAGGGCAAACTAAACTTCCCTAAGAATGGATTAAATTGGGTGGTGACGCAGCATGTAATCAAGCAACATACACATCTTAATCGGTGTATTAAGCCCATTGTGCACCCATACTGCATACGAAAAAAAGCAGATGCACGCTTTTAGGAAACGTGGTTTGATTCGAGTGATTTCAGCATATGCACTGGTTACAGTATACACTAGGCAATACCCTTCCTTTTTTTAACGCTTCCGTAATTTCGAGGAGAGTGCCACATTAAGTGAATTACAGTCGCTTTTTGCTCCTCCCACTTGAGAAAGGGCGTTCAGATGACAAACTTATGTCTTCAATATGCAGCAGACTTACTCACTTAATCAGTCATTACAACCCTTTAGTTAGGATTACAACCTAGCTTCTCACACCATTCATGTTGTGTGGGTTAAATTTATACATGAGTGGTTCAACCTATAATTAAAGTCGGCTTCGAATGTTAGCTTTGAGAAAATTTTCCAGGCAATTTTATTTACTCTCAGAGTTTTTGCCAGAAGAAAGCTGTGAGGCAGTCGTCGAAGAAATATTTTTCACATTTCGTTTTGTTCGTGTTGTCTGGACTGGTGTTTGAACCTACTAGACTACTGCGACTTCAATAATAGGCTGCATGCGAAGGTGAATCTCGAGGCAAGACAAACGAATTAGTTGTGTTGTACCCACTGGATTAACATCAGCTTACGAAGTGTGTAGTGGGATTTGTAATTAATTTTCAGCCTTGTTGTGGCCAAAGAGATCATAAGGATTTGATAAGGTAAACTTCAGTATGCTACTTTTCCCTACGATTACGGAAGAACATTTCCAACGAAATAAATGAAATTCATGGCAAGTTTTTACCCGATATGATGTTTGAAGTCGCCGTGGTGTAGTAGGTAGTGTGTTGGCTTACTATTCGTAAAGCCCGGGTTCGTATCCCAGGTCAGACATCAAAAATGAAATATGAAAAAAAAATATTTCTTCGGCGACTTCCTCTCAGCAGATTTCTGGCAAAAACTCTGAGAGTAAAATAAACTGCCATGAAAAAGTTTCTCAAAATTCTGTCATTCGGAGTCGACGTTAAACTGTAGGTCCCGCCACTCACGTATAAAATTAACGCACACAACACGAGTGGTGTGAGAAGCTAGGCCGTAATCCTGACTGAAGGGTTGTAATGGCCAATTATGTATGTATGTATGATGTTCCCCAAGGACTTCATTTCCTAAAAAGTTTTTGCAAATTTATTTGTTGCCTAAAAATACACTTTAATTTTCATGAGATAAATTTCTTTCAGTTGCCTTGTGAGCATACCATAGAATTGCTAAGAAATCAATAAATGCCAGAATAATTCAAATTAATTAAATTTCTTAAAATTAATTTCATGAAATAAAACATCAACAAAAACTGTCCTAGAAATTTTATTATTAAAGTACGTATTACTTAACAATTTGTATTAGTACTTAAAAGTTGCATACCTTTAGGCTTTTGCAGATAAACATAACATTAAATGGTACTTTAAATTGTTATTCATTTGTTATAGTCTATCCATCAGGCAAACATACTTAAATGTTTAATACTGTAGCATACTTTTAAGCTTTTTCCAAGTATTTTGATTTGTTTTTTCTCAATTTTCAACATTCTTTTGTTGTTTTTAGTGTTTTATGGCATTATTAAAGCCTTTTCCGCTGCTTTTCTTTGTTTTGTATTTGATTGAATGAATTCTTATTTAATTTTTGTTTTTATTTTTTCAAGTTTATGTTTATTTACCAGCATCTTGAAAATATTTATACTTTGAAAGCAAGAGATAGAGAGGAAACAGAGAGAGTGGGAGAGATAGATATAAATACTTTGTACTTAAATAATAATAATAAATGCTTACTTATGCTAATCATTGTTAATACCGATTTCATTTTATTTCCTTCTATTTGTTCTTCTGTATTCCGTTGATGTTCTTGTTTGTGCCTCTTTCGTCATGCCAAGAGGCCTTCCTATTGTTTCTGACTTTTCTTATTCGTATCCTGTCTAATGACGTTTTTCCTTTTATTATTTTCTCTGTAATTGTATATTATTATACGCTACATTACGCGAATCTATTCAGTTAATATTTTAAGCTTATGCTTGCTATTGACTTGCAAAATTTGACACACGGAATAAACATAAGGACCATGGCCATTGAAACTTTTATACTCAGGGCTGCGTCTACGAAGAGTATTTTAAAACTGCAGGAATAGAAACATTGAGACTTTTTTCTTTCCAATCTCCAAAGTGTTTCCACTGAAATCTTGTGTTTTTCTGTTATTTCAGAAGTACTTTGACTGATGCCGGACCAAAGACCTCTTTATGCCACTAAAATGCCCAATTTCCCATATCTCTGGCGAATAAATCAGGCAGAATTTGACCGATAGCATGGATTATGATCGCTTTGGGGTCTTCTATGTAGTGTGGCTTGTTCATTACAACGCTTCAGTCAGGATTAATACCTAGTTTCTCACACCACGTATGTTGTGTGTGTTAATTTTATCATGAGTGGTGATACCTACAGTTTAAAGTCGACTCCGAATGACAAATTTTTGAGAAACTTTTCATGGCAATTGTATTTACTCTGAGAGTTTTTGCCAGAAATCTGCTGAGAGAAAGTTGCCGAAGAAATACTTATTGTATTTTGTTTTTATGTCTGGGGCTCGAACTCTGGCTTTTCGTCTAATAAGCCAACACACTACCTACTAGACTACGGCGACTTCATACACTTTGACTTAAAAATGCCCCACAACGAAAAGTAGAAAATGGTTAAATCGCACAATCTCAGTGACTAGTTCAAATCACCCCCCATGACTCTATCGTAAAGATCAGGCAGAATTTGAATAATACTCTGAACTATGTTAGCTTTGACGACTTCTATGGTTTGTGGCTTATTCGCAAACAACTTTGACTTACGAAAACTTCACAAAAAAAAGTATAAAATGGTTAAATCGCATTCAGTTAAAATTACCGTCATGTGAAAAGACAATGTCCTCAAATAGTTTAATTAGAATATTGAATGTGTCATGATCTGTGTGCCTCATAACGCCGTCTTATTGAACCACATGTCTTCAGTGTTCAGATCATTAATTTCATGCCAAACGAAATTAGTAATGATGGCCTGGCCTATAAATATTGTTACGTTTTTACATTTTAAAAACGTTTAAAATATGAGCACGTAAATTGCGAATAAAATAAAAAGAAATTTAGTTTAGTTTTAATTAAAATTTTTAATTGTTCGCACAATTCTGTGTGCCACTGTTCACAACTTGATGTAAACAACAACAATTGCTTTTCCTCTGTTTATACCCTTTGCATAAACAATAACAATCACTAGATAATTGTTCAACAGAACCTTGTAACCTAGATTTTGAAACCACGATTACTCTTCACACAAGACTGACTGAACTTTTTACTGACTCAGTTGCCCGCTTTCCCTTGCCTTTTATATGGCAACGTAAACATTCTGATGAATGTTCTTGAATGTTCGTGGTTTCGCCTTCTCGAGATCTCTATAAATGTAAACATCATAGTTTCATTATTGTTGTTTGTGTATTTTGTTTACATTTATTCTTGTCGTTTTTGTTGTTGCATTTTTGTTTACTTGTTTATTAATTTTTATTCTGGTGTATGTTGTTGTATTACGCAGTGTGATAATTTGTAAACAAGTTCATTGTTTTTTGTTTTTGTAGCTTTTGTTAAGAGTTTTAATGTTAAGCGATGTAAAAGCAAAACACCAGTATCTAGATTTTTCCATTTTCGTAACAATATGTATTGATGACGCCGCCAATACAAAGTTCTTTACAAACAGTAACTTTTTTAAGATGCATTGGATGCTCTTGGGTTTTGTATGGGTTGGTATTATCATATATTCAAGAATTTGTTTTATTCATGTATCCTTTCATCCAAAACTGGCCCACCTCGTTGAAGATTATTTTCCAATAAAAATTTGGTTCAGTTTCAATGTGCTTTATAACATAGCGAACATAGAACATTAGCGAACATACGTTGTTGTCTTCTCTAATCGTTCATGGTGATTTGGCAATCAGATTTTGATTCAACAAAATTTCTCATTTAAATTGTCAAACTACAGAACATCCTGTTGGAAGACTTTATATTTAAAATATCGCTCTTATTACATATCTAACAACCCTCGCATAAAATTGTTTTTGCTTCGCTGAAACCACAAGCACTTAATGTTTAACACTTTCAAAAACACTCGCTTTGCAACACAAAACATTTATCAAATGCATTTCTTTTGAACAAAAAAATAGGGTATCAACTTATGTCGTAAGCAATTCACCCTATTTTACTTTAAATACATTTTTATTACTTTCTGTTGCGTTTTGTGTTTTATTTTCTTTTGTTTCTGCTTATTTTGTTGTTTTTTTTTTGTTCATTTTCTACTCATTAAAGTATCACTTGAGACATAAAAATCCCCGAGTTTTCTATGTTCTTTGGTGTGTTTAATTTGCTCTTAAACGGAATAAAATTTCAACAGTTAACAACAAATGACTGTGTGTGTATGTGTGTGTAAATGGAGTATATATTGGAAAATGGCGATGTAAAATGGTGGTAAGAAAGAGAGAGACAGAGAGAGAAATGTTTTGTTACTAAAACCTGTGTCTATGTGTACGTAAATATAAGGCCATATTTATTTAATATTTCTCTTTATATTAAGTACAGTTATTATGTGTGTATGTGTATGTGTGTTTGTGGCATGTTAAAGAATTTGCTGTAGTTTTTTTTTATTGTTTAATAACACTCACAATTTTTAAGCTCTCTCGCACACATACTCTCTCCCCGACACACATCCTTAGTGCAGTAAAGGTTCAAGCCTTAATTCCGTATGTAACAGAAAACAAAGCTGTAACAAAAGCAACAATAGCACTAACAACAAAAGCACAAACACAAACCGTTATACGATACATGTGTGTGTGTGTGTGTGAGTGCTAAAAAAATATTAAAACAAAAGCGGAACAAGCCAATCCTTGAACATCAACTTACGTACGTATCAAAACAAAAACTTTAAAAAAATAAAGGAAAGCCATAGAGATTGGGTGAGAGTGTGAGAGCGAGAGTGAGAGTAAAAGTACCATATAATAATGGTAAAAAGGGGAAAAAGTGTTAAAGCATAAAAGTTGTTATGAAGTAGACTTCCTCTTTTTTAGTACCATTATTTCATATATTTTTTGTACTTTTTTGTTCCTTTTTCTTTTCTTTATTATTTTATATAAACACTCACTTTATTCGTTACTATTTTTATTATTTTTTTTCATGCTCACGTTGGCTTTTTTTCTTTATAACATAGTAACTGAGAATATTATATCATACATTATTTGTTTGTTTGTTTATTTTTTATTAAAAAAAATTAATGAGAAATTAAAACAAATGAAAGCCAAAATCATTAAAAATATTTAGTTTAGTTTTGAGTTTAAAGATGAGAATTAAATTCCATACAAAAAAAAAAAAATAATAATAATAAGAAAACTAATACCTAGTCCTGATGGATATGCTTCGAAGTCGGGACAGCAATTGTACGCTTTTTTATACGATTTTTAAAAGTCGCTGTAAACTTATAGGCTTGAAGGATTCGACTTTTGTATAATTTTTACCAGGCTTAGATATCATTTAAATTAAATCAACCTTACACCCTTAGGGGTCCTAGTCCTAGTCGTAATATTGCCTTGTAAATAAAAAGAAGTACCTCTCCGGCTCTACGTGGCATCTCTATAACCGTAGATCGAGCTTTGTATCAAAAATGATACATTTCAATTCAGAAAAAGTTAGATGCCTCATATTTTCTTAATTCGTGAGCATTGTTATCGTCATTATTTTAAACCAAATAAAAAAAGAAAATTTCAAACAGGGTTTAAAAAATTCAAAAACTTCATAATTCTATCTTATGTATAATTTTTGATACATAGATTTTCCTAGGGATTCTTTGGTGTAGTGTATGTAATTTTTTTAAGTTTTCAAAAGATTTTGTGAAGTTTTATCGGGAATAATACATTATTTATGATATTTGAAAGTTAAGTGTTGAATGAAAGAGAAAAAGTTGAATTTTCTGTTCTTGATATTGATTGAAGTAGTCGTACTCTAGTATGTACTATGTTAGCTTATTAGACGTCAGACCAAGTTTCAAACCTCAGGTCAGATATTTCCAGTTTACAAAGAAAGGTTGTAATGACCGATTAAATATGTACATATACATATATGTAATATTCCTGCTACTGAAGACTCTGAAGAAGAAGAAAACAGAATCTCTTCTCAAGAACTGACGCAAGTATTGGCAGCTGCAAATATGAAAATAGGACGTTAATCGAAAAAGATGGTACTACTTGGAATAGAGAACAGTATTAGCTGTTTGGGAAGAAAAAATATTACCAATTTTCACGCAGATTGCTAGCAGCTGTCACATGAAACGTTGTAGAGTCTTTCTTACTGCTCTTCTCAGATTTATCTTCCGTAACAGACAAACATTAGAAAAAAGTGTTTCGTCTTATGTTTTATATCAAAGATATTACAGATGATAGTATTTCGGTCAAATATGTACGTATGAGATAACAGAATCATTCGCTTTGATAATGTGCTACTCAGAAATGATGATAAATTTACACCTATTACGCCTTTTCGAAAAATTAACTGAAAGACTTTCAGCTTTTAATAATCCCAATAATTTTGTCGCTATAGATTAATAACTAATTGAATTTTATGGTCGTTATAAATTTCGTGGTCCACCGGAATTGAATTCGCAGTTTTAGATTCAAATACATACTACGTGCGTAGCAACTACTTATAGCCGTATTTGGGGAAACTTGTGTCCGGGACACCAGAGAAGAATGAAAGAGGAATGTCGTTGCTGAATTGATCAATGGCAACTGCTTCCCTAGGATTCAGTTCAGTAAGAGCTCTTTGAATTTCTTGAAAAAGGCATCTTAGGGATCACGAGCCCCAGATCAGACAAATCAGTCCAATTTTAAGTTATTGTTAGGTAAGGTTGGAGTGATAGTTTTGATGCCAAAGCTTACTTGAGCACGTATAGAACCCCGTTGTGATGGCACAGGCTGATTTTAAGTATTCTCGTCACTATTAGTTGCCACTAGCTCCACTGATGGAGTTCCTTAAAGGAGACTTAAATTTAACAGGCACGTCACAATAAATAGCTTGACCCTGGCGTATAATTAAGACATTCTAAATATTTTGTATATCGCGCCGTAGTTTAATAGGTTGGCTTATTAAATGTTAGGCCACGGTTCAAACCCCAGTACAGACATCTCGATGAAAACCAAATATTTAAAAATATTTTTTCATCGGCTTAATCTCAGCAGATTTCTGGCGAAAAGCCTGAGAGTAAGTAAAAATTGCCATGAAAAGTTTTTCAAAACTTTAAACTGTAGCTTCCGTCACTTATGAATAAAGTTAACACACACAACATAGATGGAGTGAGAAGCTAGGCTTGTAAACCTGACTGAAGAGCTGTAATGTAACTGTTCAAATCCTTTTGAGTGTAGCCACATTGAAAGTGGACAATATGGCTATATTAGCTGTCAAGCTTACGCCGACCATCTATGGCAACGATTTGCCAAGAAAATCCTGCTATTTTCACATCTGTTCTGTAGACATATGTTCTACAGAGTTGGCACACGATTATATTTGTGGTCGCTTATAAGTAAAGGCGGCATTTATTTTGTTTCAAGCTTTCTCATATCAAAGTGATCAATTAAAATTGAAATCAGTGCAGCAAGTTAATGCCTTTGGCTTTCAAAATTCCTTGCACTGTCAATATCTCTTTAGCCAACATCATATCATGAATATTATATTCATCTTTCGAGAGTAGGGACTTCAACTGGACATCCAGAATGATCAGTACAGGGCGAAAATTGATTTTGTCGAATGTGGGAACGTCAGTCTGCAAAGCTGGCAGCTGTGAAATAAGATGTTACTCAGCCTATGAAAGGTACGTTCCTTATGAATATGAATAGTAAGGGCATGTAGATGCATTTAAAATTTATTTTGCGGAGAGATTGTGGTCGTCAGAATTTATCTGCTGTACAAAGATACAGGCGAGATTGTAATGAAACTCAAATAGATTGCAATCGTCAAAGGAACATGTGCATCATCACATTGTATGTATTGCTAAAAATATCGCAAATGTTGGAGAAAGTATGTAGGCTGTAGTTGATTCCTAAATGTTCTTAGCAATTGAGCCTTAATTATTACTCTTCATTGTAGAGTATTATAATTACGTTTCAATTTAAACCTGACTGATCATTCACAAAGCCATAGATACGCCGATTGGGTGCTAGAGCAACCTGCTTTCAATCTTGATTTCCCGAGCTAAACTTTTTTAACGATGAATCCTATTTCTCACTCACGACAACAAGCAAAATTGTCGCATATGAAGGTGGTGGAATCAAGAAATTATTGTGGAAAAACATTTGATCCAGAGACTGTTATTAGCGCATTAAGCTCTGGAGTAAAGTTTTTATAAAACGAATCTGAAAGGACTGCTACCCTGAAGTCAAAACGCTGTGGCCGTGTGTTTACTGACTTTTTTCAGCCTGCAGTTGAAGATTATGGTTGATATGTGGTTTCAACAAGGCGATGGCTTTACTAGATGGGAAGTTACAAAAATTTGTGTTTTGTCGCTTTGGCAACGTCAACTGGCTACCAAAATCAATTGATTTAATGTCGATGACTATTTTTGTGGTCGTTCAAGACTGTGTCTATGTAGATAATATTCTTAGATTGGAGTACTGCAGCTTTACTGAATGACAAGTTGCCAAAACTGTGATTTCACGTGGCTACCAAAATAATGTGATCTTATATTGGAGTATTTGAAAACCCACATTTGTTAAGTTATAGCCGTAATACCACTCGAAATATGCAAAAAAGTAGTCAAAAATTATATCAAAATGATCGCCTACTGTAACCAATCTAGGGGCTATCATTTAAGTGACATTGAATTTCGTAACGACAGTCTCTAAGCGTTATAAAGAAATAAAAGTTCCACTGAACTCATAGCTTTATGTGTGTTTTCCTTCCTATACCGAAAAATGTTTAAATATTATAAACCATGAAAGTCCTTATGTGCCTTTTCTGCATAGTTTTAGGCATGGCATTACAATATTTTGAACTTAAATTTTATTTCAAATGAGGTTCTTATTGATATTTTATGATGTAGAGCTCTGCATGCTTTTAATTTTATTTCATTTCGAAATCAAAAAATGAATCATTCTCTTCTCTTGAGAATACATACATACTATCGGTCTATTTCCACTGCCTAGTTTTAGGCAAAAACATCATTTTCCTATTAAATCTTTGTGTGATTGAGTAAAATATTGTTTAAGTTTTCATGTTTCGATAGTATTTTTCATTTCCAATTGTTTTCAAAATTTTGCCTGCTTTTAGGCGAACACAAATTTTAGAGTTTGGTTTACTACCTTTTAATTCCAATTTGATAGAATTTATCCCAGCAATTCAATGAGTATCGTATTGTTTTTTATTGATCTTTTTAAAAACTTTAACGAGAACTGTACATGTTTTCCATTTCTTTTTTTTTAATTTCAAAATAAATCCTTTTAATGCTTCCTAAAATTATGCAGTGAAACTTTTTCAATTTGTTTATTTTTGAAATTTTTATTTTCAATTGCCTGTGTCACTGGAACAACTAAAATAAATACGAGATTTTTAAAAGTAAATCTCTTTTTATTTTTATTTCATTTATTTTTATTTCATTTATTTTTATTTCATTTAGTTTCTTTTTTCGGCTGCAGTAAGCACTGGTGGAAATTTGGAATTTTATTTATTTATTTTGTTTTTGTTTCAAGACCACTTTAACTATTAAAGCGTTACTAGACTCTACCAAAAAAAAGGGATACACGGTACGTACATGTTATGTACATATAAATATTTACACACAATTGTATGTAGGTTTTCTAAATACATACATATGTACGTATACTGTTTAGTTATAAAAATAAAAAAAAGAGTTAAAAAGGACATGCTGTGTGGTGGTATCTGCTTGCAACATTTAACAAAAACATTGAACTTCTTTCTGTCTTTTTGGGGTAATTTGAAGTTCAGTTTATTTAAGTTTTTGTTGTTGTTATTGTTGTTTTTCCATTTTCATCTCTTTGTTGTTTTTGTTGCTTATTTATATTTATTATACACTTAAGCATTAACATACTTCAAGGCAGTGAGTCTTAAATTTTGTATTCGTTTCAATTGTAAGTGACAGAAAAGGAGGCCTGTCCAGCTGAAAAATGAATTCTATGTATCATGTATTCTACGGTCTACTGGTCAATTGGCCATGAACCCGAGAGCTTAATGAGTAAGTCCAGCATAAATAAATGCGTATGATTTTTCCTTTATTTCACAATGCAATGTTACTCCAATTAATCAATAGAGTTGAATAACTTCTCTCTTCTACTTGCCCTCACGGAGCCTTAAAATATGTTTCTCAAGTTTAGGTTCGTCTAAAAAATTTGTAGCCTAATGTAGCGAATGGTAAAATCATCTTTCAATGGTAAACCCATTTTATTATGGTAAATCCGTCTTCGAATGCTGATGTAAATATATCAGTGCTAAAACGGGTATAATGGAAACCGTATTTCCTGTTGCTGATCACACACTGTTTGACTCTAGAATTGTACAGTCTGAGGGTTAATTATTCTCTCTATACAACCTTGGAAAGTGCAGAACAAATTGCTATCGGGTTTAACTTACTTACAACCGTTTAGTCAGGATTACAACCTAGCTTTTCACACCATTCATGTTGTATCTTGTGTTGTGTGTTATCTAAGAGTGGTGTGCTCTATTGTTTAATGTCGACTCCGAACGACAAATTTTTGAGAAAATTTTCACGGCAATTTTATTTTACTCTCAGAAGACTGCTGTGAGGAAATCGCCAAAAGCAATAGTTTTTCATATTTCTTCTGAATTCCAGATTTCCAGGGGTTTGAACCAACGCACTACATAGTAGGAAGAAAACTGGCCAGAGTTTTTGTCTGAAAACTGATGCGAGGAAGTCACCAAAAGATATATTTCTTTCATGTTCGAAATGTATGGACTTTAACCATAAGCTGAACCACAAGCTGTCGTCAAATAAAAAACATTAGCTACTATACTATGTCGGCTTCAATACATGTATGTGTGGTATAACATCATTCAAATACCTGCCACGGCTTTTATGAGTGAAATATGTTTAAAATATTAAATTTTCCATTAATCGCATAAACCAGTTTGAATTAGACCGATGGCCTGGGTTATGTTGACTTTGAGGATCGCTGTGATTTGTGGCTTATTCGCATACACTTGCGACTTTAGAAAACCCCACGAGAAAAAGTCTCGCGGAGTCAAGTAGCGCATTCATAATGACCATGGCTTCAAATACATACATAATTGACCATTACAACCCTTCAGTCAGGATTACGGACTAGCATCTCACATCACTCATGTTGTGTGTGTTAATTTTATACACGAGCGGCGGGACCTACAGTTTAAAGTCGACTCCGAACGACAGATTTTTGAGATACTTTTCACTGCATTTTTATTTCCTCTCAGAGTTTTTGCCAGAAATCTACTAAGAGGAAACCGCGGAAGAAATATTATCATATTTTAGTTTTGATGTCTGATCTGGGGTTTGAACCGCGACCTCACGTCTAATAAGCCAGCACACTACCTACTAGACAACGGCGACTTCATTTGTGATATCACATCATTCAAATACCCGTCACGGCTTCCATGGGTGAAGTATGTTCGAAATTTTAAATATTCCATTACCCTGGCCCATAAACTAGTGTGAATTTAACGGATGGCATGGGTTATGTCGTCTTTGAGGATCGCTGTGATTTGTGGCTTATCCCATGCGCTTGCGACTTAAGGAAACCCCAGAAGAAAAAGCACGATCAGAATGACCTTCAATGCCTTCAAATAACTCATACATAATATCCAATGTTGAAACCACATATCTTTGGTGTCTAGATCATCTAAATCAAGTCAGATGAATGAATTTAATCATCGCCCTATAGTGCTAGCAGTTGACAGTGATGGCTTGGCCAACGTCATTATCAAAGAAATATGGCACAGGCCGTTTAAAATCCTTACAGTACTTACAGTAATTTTGCTTGAATCGTTGGATACTCATTTGAGTTATTATTGACCCAATTTTAATATTTCTTATGTTCAAGCACCCTTTCATAAAGATATGGGCCACATCGCTTAATATTATTTTTCTATGAAAATTAGGTGCAGATGCCGACTGCTTCAGAACTCATTTAGCCTACCCGCGTCATTGCATGTGGTCGCACATGGAGATTTTGTTTGAATCAATGACAACTAACTTGACATACGCAGGTTCAGTAAAATGGCTTCGGAAGTTACTGGTGGAAGGCCTTATACATAACAGACCTAAACCAATATTTTTATGCATAGGAAGCGATTTGGTATAATATATGCTTGTAGTTCATCTAGAAAGCGACACTATTAAGCACTGATGCAAAAGCATTGAGAGTATTCGAGAGAAATACCCTGCGAGATGGGTATTTGATGAGGGCATTCGCTGAAGTCGGCGAAGAGGACGACTTTGTTTGCGTTGGAAGGTGTGAGAAACTTGAGTAGGCACGCAAGAAGCAGAGGCGCCTGGAATAATGTGTTAAGGCACACCGAAATCCTTTAATCGGGTTGTTCATGGATAATTAAGTAAGTTCGTCTAGAAAATTCTTCAGCATTTTTTCAAAGATGTCCTTAAAAATAGCAGCATGATTGAAGAAAAACGGCAACTGAAAAACAATGCACACATGTCTGTTGCAATTAACGTGATTACTAATGCCGTCAGAAATCATCTACCTCAGCTTCTTGTAGGTTTTAAGACGAAGTAAGGGAATGGTGTACTACAGCAAGCCCTAGACTTATAGGTTTTTGATCGGCCATTGCCTAGAAACATCAATATTTGTGAACAGTTGTAGCGAAAAACTTCGATAAAGTAGCCCTACTTTTTTGTAAGAGCTGATGCTGCGGCTGTCCCAGGTCAAACAACTCCAACACAACGAAATATTAAAAAATATTTCTTCGGTGGCTTCCTTTCAGCATATTTCTGGCAAAAACTCCGAGAGTAAATAAAATTGCCATGAAAAGTTTCTCAAAAATTTATCGTTCGGAGTCGACTTTAAACTGTAGGTCCCACCACTAATGTATAAAAATTAACACACACAACATAAGTGGTGTGAGAAGCTACGTCATAATCCAGACTACAGAGTTATAATGACCAATCATGTATGTTATGTATGATTCTGCGGCTGTCCTCTCTGAAGACATTGATACGAGGGCTTTCCGGATGAAATGGAACATCCCAAATTTAAAAAGCCTGATGAATAGATTTCCGTTTGCTGATCATTACACCACCACCACCTCCTCTTTAAGTACCTAACCTATCAGTCAGATATTTTTTGCCTTTTTAATCGGTATTTCAATGACTGTTTTCCAGTGAATTTACTTTAAATGCCTGTGAAAATAGTTCCTTTTCTACTTCTATTTGGAACCCTCTGATCACAAACGAGCAAACAAACAATTTATGTGACCAAATAAGATAATAATAATGTTATACTGTATCTCTCTCACTCTCTCTCCTTCTCTCTGCGTGTGTCTAAAGGCTTACTGTAGTTGTATTAGTAGCAGTTGTAAACGAGATTCCTTATTTTTTTCTTTTGCAAAATGCTCATGTTGTTGATGATAATGTTGCCGTTTGCCGTTGTTGTTGTCGTTTTCTATTGTTGCTGTCTAAACAATCATAGTGTTGTTATTGTAACATGCTACTACAGTTGTTGGTTTTGTTTTTAAGCTTCAAATGTCATTGCATATTTACTACTTTTCTTTTCTCTCTCTCTCTCTCTCTCTCTCTGTTTTTTTTTCTATTTCCATTGTTTTACTATTGTTGTGTTTTTGTTGCAAAATGCAATAAAAACAGAAATGGAAGAGAAACCAAATAAAAAAACCAAAAAAAAAAAGAAATACGTGGTACTAGAAATAGCAGAAAATAATTGAAGGGAGATTAAGAGAGCGAACAGAGAAGGAAAATTCAGTTGTATCAGCAAACCATACACTTAAATGGCTGACTAAATGAAACAATAAATAAGCAAGGACGCTCATACATACAAATGTATGTTGTATTGACTTACATACATATAGTAAAAGTATGTACATTTTCGTATGAACCATCGAAGGCTTGTGGTAAATACATACATGTAAGCATACCATCTACTACCTTGGTTCTCATCTTATTGCATTGGAATATTAAACGATGAAGAGAAATGCCAACCAATTTTTTATGGCGGAAATAAATACGGCCTCTATAGTAGCGTTGTTTTTTTTTTACGGTACAAGTACTTACAGGGTCCTTCACAAGTGAATTTATTTTTTCAATGCGTTATTAAATGTTTTCAGTGAATTTTAAAGCGATAATCTCTGCAATATAGGCAGAGGAGTGCTATCGTTTGATTTAAACGGAGACAAACAGTTTCAACCTGCTTACGCTGTTAGAGTTAGGCAAAGTTCTACAGAAAAAGTCTTTCTCTATGTGTCATACTCAGAAGATATTTAAATTTTAGCGAGTTGATCGACCCGCTTGATCAAACCTTAGAGAACAGATGTGCTTCACGAGTTGGATAAAGGTATTGTAGAAAAGCGTAAAAGTTCCTCTTGTAATGGAATGCTTAGTCCACTGGCCAAGGTATGGGAACTAAATAAATGCAGCGAGATATATAAAAATTGTATGCCAAGTGGGAGAGATTGATTGCAGTCTTGAGAAAGCAGTAAAACAGAGTTACATGAGTACCAAGTTTTATTTCCAATCGCATTTACACAATTATAGGGGGAGATCTGTTGAATTGTAAAATTTCTTTAGCCATCTGGCAGAGTGCTTATGCCCAAAATATAAAATGCTTTTGACTCACCAATATTTACACGAACGATAGTGACAATTGTAGGCGCCGTAGTCTAGCAGGTAGTGTGTTGGCTTCAGCAGAATGAAATATAAAAAAATACTTCTTCAGCGACTTCCTCCCAGTAGATATCCGGCAAAATCGCTGAAAGTAAAAAAAGATTTCCATGAAAAAGTTTCTCAAAAATCTATCGTTCGGAATCGATTTTAAACTGTAGGTCCCGCCATTCATGTATAAAATTAACAAACACAATATAAGTGGTGTGGGAAGCTAGGTCGTAATCCTGACTGAGGGGTTGTAATGACCAATTATGTACGAGTATGTCGAAAATCATTATTAAATCCCACTGGACCGAAGAACTTGCTTATTTCTGATTGCCATGATTCCCTGCCATAGAGAAATAAATGGAGGATGAGAACAGTGTAGAGTATTAGTTCGGTCGCAGGGGAGACCGAAGTAGTCTATTCAGAATAAAATATAGAATTTAGAAGAGTAATTCTACGCTTGAGTTCCAAACAGACATCATTATCGCTGATACCGGATGAGTCAAGGTAAATAAATTCCTCCATATGCCTTGGGCTGTTATACGTATTGACAGACCATAATAAAGTTTATTGGCTGGAGTAATTCCATGCTTGAGTTCGAAAATGACATCTTTATCGCTGGTAACGGCGGAGTCAAGGCAAATTAATTTCTCGACAACGTCGGAAGTATATTTATCGGTCATTCCTTGAGACTCCATATGCATTGGGACTCCCTACGTTCTACGTCCCTACTTGTCGACAATATCTAATTCGTTTTGGCCTTTTTTACTGTGAAATCCATCTTGAGAAACTAGGTCGTAATCCTAACTGAAGGGTTGTCATGACCAATTATGTATGTATGTATCCATCTTGACAAACTTCCGTAAGCAGGCAACTGGGCACTATCAAATATTGTCCTATAGCCGACGGAAAAAAGACGGTGAGTGCTGATTTCTTTTTCATGAGTCTTTTCTAAGATTTAGAGTGCATCGATGGTGGACTTTAAGACTCATTGTTAAGACCTAATAAGTGCTTTCTTGAGTAGTATCCATCATGCATACAAAGAAGAAGAAAGCTGATTTCCTAGTATCATGGGGTCTCGCTTTCTCCGGACAAGATAGAGGACACAAAGATTCCAATCGTTTTGCATGCTTTTTTCAGGCCATGTTCTGTAGCTGCTGCTTGCATTAAATAATGTAGCGGGCTGGCAATCAGGGCCACTAGGCTTATCCCCTTTTCAGGTCGAAGTCTTTATATGAAATTAAGCATGTGGCGGTTTCCTGAATTTGCTGTATTCTGTACGGAATTTTGTATGCCACTGTGCATCACCTAAGCAGGGCGAAAGCAATTAATAAATGGTGTCGAAGTTTCAAATCCTATGACTAATAAGAGAAAAATTTTCTTCTTTTTCAAAGCTTTGCCTCACAGCGTTCCGATTTGAGTTATATGCCCAGCCCATCTATTCAAAACTGTAGATTAAGTTTAGACGTCGAAGATAATGTCTTGGCTTATTAGACGAGAGCCCGTGATTCAATTCCTGTTTCAGTCTGCTCAAACATAACGAAATATAGAAAAAAAAGAACATTTCTGTAGGCGACTTCCTCTCAGCAGATTTCTGGCAAAAACTCTGAGAGCAAATAAAATTGCCTTAAAAATTTTTCACAAAAATCTATTATTAGGTGCGGACTTTAAACTGTAGGTCCCGCCAAGCATGGTTCTAATCCTGACTAAAGTAATATTACCCACTATTCAGGATAATATTCAAGAGAAAATAAAACTTTGATGAAAAGTTTTTGAAATTTGTCGTTCAGAGTCCATTTTAAAGTGTAGGTCCCACCAATCATTTATAAAATTAACACACACAACATAAGTGGTGTGAGAAACTAGGTTCAAATCCTGACTAAAGGAATGTTAGTTAAGTTCAAATTCTTGGTTCTGCAATAAGGTCACCAGTTGGATTCGTAGTTAATAAACTTATGCTTGACTGCTGTTGAAGAAGAAACCCTTATTTGTGATATCCTGTATGTAAACACGAGTATATCTTGGCGACAGTAGTAGCTTTCTGGTACATACATATAAAGTAGCTTTTCAGCTTCATTGTCTTTAGCGTTTATTGTGCGAGTATTTCAAATGGAAAATCATTTTATTTGCTTCGTTTGTGTTTTTCTATCTTTCGCTTCAGCCAAATATCGCATCCACAAAAACTCACTAGCGTAACCCTAAACAAATACACATGCCAGCAAATGATTTCTTTTTTTTTCTTTAAGAGCAAAAAAGTAAATTGTCTAGAAGTAATCGTTGCATAAAAGGCAATTTAAAAAAATATTATAAAAAAAGAAAGAAAAAACTACGCTAATCAGTGGGTGTATCTGCGTATGTAGATTTCCTCTACCCTCTCATGCCATGTCCTTTGTTTTCTTTTTAACCTATTGTACGGTATTATGATTAGAATAGATGTGTTGTAAAAGTGGAAAGTCAACCAAATAATAGGTTGCCATGGCAACTAGTATGTGTGTTAGTTTATAGAGCGCCGCTGTCTGTAATATAATGCCGCATTAGTGGCATAAACTGAATGAAATAAAAGTTAATATGGTTTGTTTCTGCACAATAAATTTTAAATTCTTTAATAATTCTTGTATCTGTTCGGTTTAGGACTTAAAGAAAAACAAAATAATGAAATTAAAAACTTTTTTTTAAATCCTAAAAGTAGGTCAAAGAGATGTCTTAGTAGAATAGCCTTACTGTATGCTATAGTTTTATAAGTTGCAAATGTTTACAAGTCTAGAAAGATTTGAACTATTTCATTACAACTTAAATCGGACGAAGAAGGCAAAGGAAATGGCATTTTGTTCAGAAAGAATTTCGTTTTCTAATAAGGAATGTCTCAGCCTTCTTACAAAGCGTTATGGATCGGAAGAAAGTTCGTTTTGGAACTGTTTTGGGATGAAGTCGCCATAGTCTAGTAGGTATTATGTTGGCGTATTAGACGTAAAGCCAGGTTTCGAGCCCAAGGCCAGACATCAAGACAAAATACAAAAAATATTTCTTAGGCGGCTTCCTCTCAGCAGATTTCTGGCAAAAACTCTGAAAGTAAATAAAATTGTTATGAAAAAGTTTTTCAAAAATCTGTCGTTCGTAGTCGACTTTAAACTGTAGGTCCCACAATTCGTGTATAAAATTAACACACGCAACATAAGTGGTGTGAGGAACTAGGACGTTGTACAATTGCTGTACTTGTCTTAATCCTCTAACCTAACCTAACCTAACTGTTTTGGGATGATTTTCTCTAGGGAATGTTTGACAACCGGATAGAATTAATTGCGATATCACAATGGGCCTGAGTGCGACCTCTTTCTTCGAGGGGGTCCGCTACCTAACCAAACTTAACCTAACCTTATTTAATGAAACTGACGGAAGAGAAGTTTAAGGACATTGCATAGCATTCTAGAGGGTCGGCAATTTCCTAACAGAACGACTCCTTCTAATAATGCACAAACTGTTAAAACATTGCAATGAATCTGAAGAGAAAGTTTACGCACCTTGGTATGGCAATTTCACTTAAATTTGTCACTACATTGGGCACTAAGCTATGCGAGCACATTGTTTGAGACTTAACTGCAATTCCTGTCTCCAAAATCTGTCTGCATTGTAAGTTGATTACCAATTTAGTTTGCGATTAAAGTTAGGTTAGGTTAGCAAGCAGCTTGCTGCTCACAGGCAAGTACACTCGGTGGTCTATATGGTCCATAATTGTGTTACCTACCCTGATGCAAGCGCACTTATCATGATCCGTTAGTGGTGGGATGAAAGCGGCCAGTTCCCTTAGTGGCACGTTCACCACCATGGCCAGATCTTCAAACGTTCTGTCATCCAAAAACGTATGACATCTGTTTTGAAATGCAGGGCACTCTCATATCTTCCATTTCATGAAAGCTTTTGCCGTACTCCTGGTGCAGATTACTTGGTTTTTCAACATTTTTTGAATTCCAAATGGAAACAGTGTAGCTTGTTTGTATGTTGTATTGATTTTGTGGATTATTTTGCTGCTGCTGTTGCAAACACTTCGCAATTCCGAGTTTAGATATAAAGTTTCCTGTAATATTTTTTTCCATTTTTTTTCTCTATTTTTTTCGATTACCAGGCAATTTTTAAACTTTCTAGCCATAGAGTGAGTGAGAAGGCAACGCTAACAAATTGGAATTTTTAATAATTTTTTCCTGTTCTGTATGAGTATTTCTACGAATAGCAAGCAATAGCAACAGTAATAGCACTCAAGTTTAAAGAGTTCCAGTTCAGTTTTTTTCTTTGTTGTGTTGCTGTTGTTGTTATGCTGTTAACAATTTTGTTAATGCAGACAACATTTCGATAAAGTAGTTGCCAGTCAGTCTATTGAGAATACTTTTTCCTTTTTTTTTTGCCTTACCAACTGTTACTACAAGTTTCTCTCTCTGCTTTTTATTATTTTTGTTTTGTTTTTGTTTAAACCGAATAATAACAGCAGCTCGTATAGTTCTAAAAGCCATTTTGAGTTGAAACTTCAATTTGAAAAGTTTTCCTTTCTTTCTCTTTTTTTTCAAAAAGCATTTCCAAAGAGAGCTTATTTCTCGAAAATAGATTTTAATTTCATATTGATGTTTAAAAAAGTCAAATTAACGAATTTTAAACACAATTAAGCTTCTAGATTTCGATAAACAACAGCAGCAACAACAACAATAATAACAACATGAATGAAATTAGCAAATAACTGAAGCAAATAATTTTAATTTTTTCTTCTTCTTTTTCTTCTTCTCTGCTTTTAGGATAAACAATTGCATTCATCACGTGGCATTATAATATCGAATCAGACATTGGCTTTGCAAGGCATTTCAATACAATCGCATGGCCAGTATTTTTGTCGAGCCACCAACATACAAGGCAGTGTTTCCAGTAATGAAGTGTATTTGGATGTCAAATGTAAGTAAAGTTTAGAAATTATGGAATATAAACACGATCTTAATTGAATACATACATACATATGAATATACACACATACATACATAGATACATACATACATATATACAATCCAGGACAAACGGCAGCTATCAACGCGGAGGAACGAAGGACTTCCATGCACAAATGGCAGTCACGATGGGAGAACAGTTTAAAGGGAAGATGGACATTTTACCTTGTTCCTGATGTCACCCTTTGGATGGAGAACGAACTTTGCCAGCTGAACTACTACGTGACCCAGTTCCTAATTGGTCATGGGTACTTCAGGAAGTACCTGCACAGATTTGGACATGATACTTCCCCTTTATGCCCAAACTGTGTAGATGAGGAGGAAGATGCGAACATATTCTAACATGCTGCCCCAGATTTAGATGGCCCGGGGAAACGAATTTCGGACCAACTTGGCTTATGGAAGAGGTGTTGAATTCTAGGATTCTATGGAGCCAATACAGTCGAGAATGGCTGAAGTTATGCAAGAATTCCGAAGGCTGGAGGAATGGAGGATAAATTTAACTTAGTGTGACAAGGCTTTGAAGCTAACCAGCAGTCCCGCTGAGGGAGAGGGGTTGAAGTGTGTAGGGGGTGGGTTTAGTACGTAGGCACCAGTGATTGTGAATCGTTCACTCTTTTGTTGCAACAAAAGTGTCTTTCGAAGATTCCCACCTCCCGCCTAAGACAAAAAGCATACATACATACATACTTACATACATACATACATACACACATACATACATAGTTGGTCCTTCTGTCAGGATTAAAACTTAGCTTCTCACACCACTTATGTTGTGTGCGTTAATTACATACATGAGCGGCGAGACGTACAGTTTAAAGTCGACTCCGAACGTGAGATTCTTGAGCAACTTTTCATAGGAATTTTATTTTCTGTCAGAGTTTTTGCCACATATCTGCTGAGAGGAAGTTACATTAGAAATATTTTTTCTTCAATTGAACAACTCCTAGTATTAAGTGAGTAGCTTTAAGGCTTAACCTTAATATCGCCAAATAATTTGAAATCACATGGATCCACACAATAAACAGGACCACAAATACTCATTTCAGAACTACTAAGACAAAACCACCTACCCTTTATTATTATTTGAGAGATCAATAAGACCTCAACAAGTGTATCAACCCTAAAAATATATACCGGCAGTAGTCTATTGTATGGGGCCTCTACATAACATACATAATTGATCACTACAACTCTTCAGTCAGGCTTACAGCCTACCTTTCCACGCCACCTATGTTGTGTGTATTAACTTTATATTATTATGAGTGTTAGAACCTAAAGTTTCATGTTGACTCCTTACGACAGATTTGAGAAACGTTTTCTTATTTATTTTATTTGGCTTTTGCCAGAAGACTTACTTAATTTATCATTACAATCCTTTAGTCAGGATTACAACCTTGCCTCTGATATCTCTTATGTTGTGCGTGTTAATTTCAGACATAAACGGCGGCACCTACAGTTTCAAGTCGATCCCGAACTACAGATTTTTGAGAAATTTTTTCATTGCAATTTTTTTTATTTACTCTCAGTGTTTCTATCAGAAATCTGTTGAAAGATAGTTGCAGAAGAAATATTTTTTTTTTAATTTTGTTTTTGTTGGAGATGTCTGGAGGCTTATACCGTGACGGCCTCACGTCCAATAAACCAACACACTACATACCTAGCAGGACTACGGCGACTACATGGGTCCTCTACTTTCCCGAATAGATTTCACATCTAACTTTGTTGCTTGATCGAGATCCTTAAGTGAATACTTGGGTGTCCTTCTCTGAGAGAAGATATCCACTATCATAACAGAATCTATCCGATATTTTTTATTTATTTTAAAACCACGATCAGAAGCGTTCAGGTATCATGTAGTCGTGAGTGTAACCAAGATTTTGACAGTATCATAGTTTCAATACTTTCATACTCTTGTGTCGTTACGCTAACACATCGAGTGGTAACCGGTTATGGTTCTAAGAGCACCTGTTATCATTCTCACAATATGCTAACATCGCTTGTGATGATTCCTTTTTCTAAAGCCAACTCTTGCAGTACCCTACTGTAATGCTATTCAGACTGTAATAAAGACTTTAGAGAATGTCGTTATTCATAATCGAGTACATCGAATAGAGACATACACATGTTCACCCATAATAAAGAGATCTTTACATTCCTAGAGATTGAGTAAACTACATCTAAGATTGTCTAGGAATACCAGGAGTGTTAAGGGAATACAGCGAGGAATGCGATGGTCACAAGTATATTGAAGATGACTTGTAAAGGTTGGTACAACAGAAAATTCACTTGAATTCATGTGATATTGTCACTTTGCTGCATAAGCTTCACTAATTTAACAAGAAAGATGGGACTTTCTCTCCAGCAGCAGATTTTCGGCAAAAACTCGGAGAGGAAAAAAAATGCCATGAAACGTTTCTCAAAAAAAATCTGTCGTTCGAAGTCGACCTTAAATTGTAGGTCTTGCCACTCATGTATAAAATTAACACACATAACATAAATGGTGTGAGAAACTACGTCGTAATCCTGACAGAAGTGTTGTAATGACTAATTATGTATATATGTATGTATGTGAGTACAAGTGAGAATCTTAATATTGTCAGACTCGAAGTTAACAAGATGAACTATTAAAAGTTAAAAATCCATCTTCGGTAATAAGTTCGTGTTAAAAACTTAATTTCGTTCGTAGATTCCAGACACATTAGCGCTGAGGTCAGCGGCTGTTTACATAGTTTACAAGCGGTGGCGTTTTTTCAAATTTCCTGCAGCCTAGTGCACAACCTAGTCGTCCTATACTCAAAGGCAGTAGTAATAACTATCAGCCTTACTAAAAATCCTTTCTAATCGAGAGCATATCATACCTTAGTATAGCGTTAGCGTGTCTTGGCTAATATTAATACTAACTTGCCTTGATTAACTACAACAAGCGAATAAAATTTTGTCTTGTCGTATTGACATTACAAGTCCTGAAAAAATTTCGTTTCTAAAGCATACTTTTTGTTGCTCTGACGATATCCATTTTATAGCATACTTTAAGGCCTCCTTTGCTAAGCAAGTTAAATAAAAACTATTATACAGCTCAAATTTGTTAGTGTGTGTGTGTGCGTGTCTTATTTCTTTTTCAATTTTCTACAACGTTGTTACAATTCTACTCAAAAGCAATTTTATTTTCTGCTGGAGACCTATTTTTCTATCAAAACTAAATACAGGCTTATTTATACTGTAATATGTGTGAATAGGATATAGTGACAGGCATATGGCCACATTATATATGTATGTATGTATACATTGTACATGAAAAATTCTATTGTAAGCTAAGCCAAATCATAAGATTCTATAGAGTCTCGATAATAAGAATGTAAAGAATAAGGCCTTGTTAAGTACCAGTGTAGTAAGACAGAAAAATATTACTAAGTTTTCTAAAGGGGTTTATGGTTATAGAAATACGAGGGGTGGTGGTGGTTGGCAAATCTATCACGACTTAAACTCTTTTCTACGCATGTTTTTATGTACCTGTATAAGGTTTATTTGAACAATGTATTGAATTTCATTCACTTGTTCATATTCTTTACATTCTTAGAAAAAAAAAAAGGCGACCAAGAAAAGGCTGTGTTGTATTGTAGGGGTTTTCTACTACAAGTGCGACTACAATGATGACAGAAAATAATTTCATGTGCTTTTGTTTCACAACATAATACTTTAGCTTTAAGAAAAGTAGAATATGAAGTCAAATAGGAAAGAGAGAGAGAGAGAGAGAGAGCGAATATATATATGAGTAAAAAATATAAAAAAAAAATATTAAAGCCTACTTAAAGGCTTTATGTTAAGAAAATATTTCCTTTTTATGAAAAATAATTATACGCCCTGGTATCTCTTTACAGATCCACCTGTTTGTAAATCGGATTCAACAATAATACGGGCCGCTTTAAACCAAACCATTAATATAACAGTGGATGCAAATCCTCTTGATAATCTAAATTACAAATGGCACTTCAACAACTCACTGGAGAGTCTCGTTGAATTGCGGTGGCAGTGGTGTTATAGCGGCCTCATTGCATACACCATTAAATGGTGGGTCCTCAATGGGAGGCATTCATCATTTACAACAACAGCAGCAACAGCAACATGAACAAATTTTATTACATGCGGATACAAGTCACGCTTCCGCCGGATATTATCAACGTAGAAAACGGAAACATGCCCAACAACAGCTACAGCAACAATTGCAACAACAACAGCCACCCATACAAGCAAAAGTAGTGCATGGTCGCCACGGTCGTATTGCCTTGCGTGCCATAAGTCCTTTACAGCAACAGACCGAACCACATATTGATGGCTGGTCAAATATGCAATTCGAAGATGATTTCGACACAGACCAACAACAACATCATCATCAGCAACAGCAACAGCAACATCAACTTTACGATGACACTTATGATGGACCCTTTAATGCGGTGTACAATAAAGAGGAATTGCCACACACCCAAATGGTCTATTCGAGTCTCATCTATAAAAATCATTTGGACACCAAACAACGTGGCAACAAACAGCAAATTATAACTTATCAACAGCAACAACAACAGCAACAACAACCACAACAGCAATTACATACATCACCTTTGCATGACAGCACATACAACAATCCATACCAAATGGCTGAACGCAAACGTTTGACTGCATTGCATAAGCAACAACATCATCGCGTTGTGGTGACAACAGCCACACCGCCGCCACCCGCACCACTGGCACCTCTCAACAATGTCTATACCTATCACATAGACTCGTATGAACGTTTTGGTGCCATTTCATGTGTGGCCATCAGTCCAATGGGTCAATCACAGTCATGTTGGTATCACATACAACCAGCAGGTAAGTTTAATTTACATTTTTCTGCTTTTGTTTGTTTGTATGTTTGTATTCATTTGGTTTAAAGCTTTAATTTTTTAATGTTAATAACTTCCTGATGTTATGCTTTAAAATATTGTTAAATGTGGGTGGATTTAAAAATATGCTTTTTTCATTATTCACTTGAGATACTGTCCAAGCCAATAAGACATGCAGATCCTACAGTTTGTGATTGTCTATTATCTCCCTCTACCGTGCACTCCTTTCATTCTTCGTTTGCAACGCATATATAATTGCTCATTACAACCCTGTTGTTAGGAATATGAGCTAGCTTCGCACACCACTTATGTTGTGTGTTAATTTCATACATGAGTGACGGGACCTACAGTTTAAAGTCGATTCGGAACGATAGATTTTTTTTGAGAAACTTTTCATGGCAATTTTATTTACTCTCAGAGTTTTTGCCAGAAATCTGCTGAGAGGAAGTCACCGAAGAAATATTTTTTTCATAATTTTCGTTTTGATGTCTGAACTGGGGATTAAACCGAGGCCTCGCGTCTAATAAGCCAACACACTACCTACTAGACTAGCGGTATTGACATCTTTTGCAATGAGTTTCGAAATTTCTACCAGAGGAATAGGTAGGATGGATGGACTCACTTAGGCCGCATTGGGCCCATTGCACTACCACAGTCATCCATTATCCCCTAGTGTCGAAACCACTCGGAGCTCCTGATGAAGCGATTCAGGCTGCCAATGTCAATCCTTGACATTTCCTCCAGATCATCCATGTAGTAAGTACCCAAGTACTTCCTTCTCCTTTGGCAAAGAGCCGGGCATGTACCCAGCAGATGAGGGACAGTCTCCTCTTCATTCTCATCTATGCAGCTTCTGCAGAAGTCGTTAGCAAGGTGTCCAGGACCAATGCGCCTCGCATGCGTACCCATAATGCAATGCCCCGTAATGATACCGACAACTACACTAAGTGCGCCTCTTTGGAGTTTAATTAGACTCACTGTGCGCCCCTCATCCAGTCTTGGCCAGATTTTACGAGCCGTTCTACCCGTGTCCGAGGCCGCCCACCTGTAGTTGACGAAATCGACGATCGCATTATCAATTATGAGCTTGCAGGTCCTCATAGGTATGTCCAGATTCGAGAACTCATCGGAGAGTTCGATGGTCGTGGCCCGCTTGGCAAGTTCATCAGCTCTGCAGTTACCCGGAATACCACTGTGCCCCGGTACCCATACGGTATGGATATCATATCGTTCCGCTATCTCGTCGAGATATCTGCGACAGCCGTACACCGTTTTGGAGTTCATCACATTAGAACTCAGAGCCTTTCGTCCCCAAGCCTGTAAGCCCACCATACGCCGCAGCCTGTATGGCCACCACCTCTGCCTGAAAGACACTGCAGTGATCTGGCAGTCTTATAGACTGAGCTATTTCAACCGATTCCGAACAAATTCCACTGCCAACAGCTCCGGTCAGCTTAGAACCGTCGGTGTAGATTTGTACGGATTCTCTTAACAGGTGCGTCACACCACCCTTCCAGGCCCCGTTGTTCGGAACCGATGTCCTGAATCTCCTCGTGAAGTCGTGCCGCGGTGTCATGTAGTCACTGCTCCCGACAGCTCCAACTTCCCTCAGGATCCTTGCGTGGCCGATATCCAAGTCATGCCACTGTCCAGTCGCCCAGAGACGTTTACTTATTTTAGAAGCCACTCCCCTACAGAAAAGCTCAAGTGGAAAGAGGCCCAAAATTATATCCAGTGCCGACGTAGGTGTAGTGCGCAAATCACCACTAATGATAATACAGGCAGATCTCTGCAGTCGCTGTATTAGTTTCGAATTAGTCTTCTTTCCAAGGGATTCCCACCAAACTAGGCATCCATAGGTCAAGATAGGTCTGACCACAGCTGTGTGGATCCAGTGAGTCATCCTAGGTTCTAGGCCCCATTTTCACCACAACACTCTGTTACCGGAAGAATACAATCCACCGTTCTAAAGAAGTCTTATCTCGGAGCTACGCTGCAAAGTTAATCTTAAAGATCATATTATGTCAAGAAGTCGTCGTAGTCTATTAAGTAGTGTATTGCCTTATTTGATATGAGGCCAGGATTCAAACCACAGCTCAGACAACTCGAACAAAACGAAATACGAAAAAATATTTCTAAGACGACTTCCTGTCGGCAGATGTCTGGCAAAAACTCTAAGAGTAAAGGAAATTGGCAAGTAATAAGCTTCTAAAAAGTCTGCTGTTCGAAGTCGACATAAAGCAGTGGGTCCAGCCACTCATGGATAAAATTAACACACACAACATCTGAGAAACCCTGCCTAAAATTATACTATAATTTTAAAAAGAAAATAATTGTCACAAAAACATATTTTCTTTATATCCATTTCCATTTCGAAAAGCTTATCATACTGCCTACTATACTGTAATTCTATATCACCAATTACAAATGCCAAACAATATGTTTAAAACCCAAGATGTAATTTAATACTTATTTTAACAACAGCCTTAGGATATGCTTTATTTTTGTCTTTACAAAAAATCTTCCTTTGCTCCTAGCATTTAAAAATATTCATATCAATTACATTTTTGCTCACCGAAAATTCATTTAGCAATATAAGTTTCTTAACAATGTTATCGATTTGCTTAAAAAGTTTCCTTCCTTAGAAAAACTTTAAACTGTGCTTAACATTTTATAGGCTAAAAATATAAACAAAAATTCCAATACATACCATAAATAATAATTTGTAGAATATTTTATTAAAAATATTTCTAAACAATTTTTTAGCAACCCACACAGTAACATGGCAATAAGAATTCGAATAACTAATGCCAGCCTTAGGTTATACTGTGATATAGAGAAAAATAAAACAAACGAAGCAATAAATCTAAGGAATTAAAATTGTTTTAATTGAAGCAAAAAATTATACTTCAAAATGTCTCACAAAAAATATCATATTTTTTGACGTAATTTATTGAAATAAATTATGGCCTAAAAGTATATTATTTTTCATTAAGAATGTGAGTACTTTCCGGATAATTTAATTAGAAAAAAGTCAAATTCAAAGCACATAGCACGTTCAATAGCAAATAAGTATTGTCATTCGAATTTTTATTAAATAGAGAAAACTTAATTACGTATCCATCAAGTCGCCGTAGTCTGGTATGTTCATAGTGTGTTGTCTTACTAGTGTGAGACCACGCTACAAATCCCAGGTCGGCCATTTCCAGCAAAACGAAATATGAAGAAATATTTCTTCGGCGACTTCCTCTCAGCAGATTTCAGGCAAAAACTCTGGGAGTAAAATAAAATTACCATGAAAAGTTTCTTAAACAACTATCTTTCGGAGTCGACTTTAAACTGTAGGTCCCGCCACTCATGAATAAAACTAACACACACAACATTAGTGGTGGGAGAAGCTAGGTCGTAATCCTGACGAGAGGGTTAACCAATTGTGTACGTATGTATGTATGTAATTATGTATTCAATCCAATATTGATGCAGAAAGCAATTTGAAATAAAAGTAAAGCAAGATTACTCATCGTAATGCAAGAAAAAAATTTTTACAAACCCCAAAAATATGCAGTAAATATTGTGTGCTGATGCAACACAAAATATGCACCACTTTTGAACAACATATTCTTAAACTGTCTACTTTTTACTCAATTTAAAATAGGATGAACATAAGATGTATTTCTGATCCAAATAGAGTCACGATAAATGTCTACTGCTCGGCACCAGTTAGTCTTTGGTGGACTACATTCTCTTGAGGTTTCTACTGCAGGCTGGTTTTGCAATCATTTTGCGAAATATATGCCCAATCTATGTTCAATTTCTGTGCCGAATTCCTTTTTAATTTCGAATTTGATTGCAAATTTTTAGCATGTCGCTACTATATGTGCGATTGGGCGCAAATCTGTTTACAAATAATTTTTGTTGTGCTGGAATTGGCTAAGTTCCATGTCTCGCAATATAGCTTACTGGTTGAGAAAGAAAGGAAGATAATTTAACGTTTTATGTGACTTTAAAGTAAAGCAGACTTGGGCACTTAGTATAGGTTTTCTTTTAATATCTCTTTGGTATCATGGACGTAGTCTTAGGTAACCTCAACAGTCCCATCAGAAGTATAACTAGTTGGTTAGAGGACGTCTACTTATCAATTAAGACAAGTACAGTACCCGGAGGTCAGAGTTTTTGCCAGAAATCTGCTGAGAGGAAGTCACCGAAGAAATTCTTTTTGTATTTGTCTTGATGTCTGCCCTGGGTCTCGAACCTTGACCTTACGTTTAATAAGCCAACACACTACCAACTAGACTACGGCGACTTCAACTATTTGGTTAATATCTGCCAGTTTTTATGAAAGTATTAAGCTAAACTATTGGCCGTTTCGCTTATGAGCTTGGTCTGTCCCTGCAGGATTACTGCATAAGCTGCCAAGATGTGAGAGGAAACGGAATCGGTTCGAAACAGACATCATCGGGTTTTGGGTGACAAAACGTCTAGGTATAGTGGCGAAAGTACCACTAAGGGAACTGGACGCTTTAATCCGGAGCCCACCACTAATTGATCATGGCAAGGGGGTTTACCTTGCACTGGGTAACACAATGGGCTAACAAGTGAACTTGCCTGTGAACGGCAAGCTGCCCGCCAACCTAACCTAAATTAATTTATTTTTTTTTTAATTATTTGAATAATTGACAAACTTTCTGTATTAAAAAACTAGAACCTAATGAACTAAAACTATGATTTTAAAACAAAAAAACAGAAACGAGCCAACAATAGTAAATCGTTTGCGTAATTAAAGCTTTTCTTCTCTCTTAATTGCCATGACATTTATGAACAGTTGACAATTTGGCATAAAAACAGCACAACTGATTAATAATGTTTATGGTGTATGAAACTAAACTTTAGAAATTAACAAAAACTTTATAAAAATTGTTTAATTTTACAGAAACAATTAAACAATTTCGATTTCGATTTATTTGCGTTGTTTTATTTCATGGTACGCCATTATAATTTAAATTAAATTCCAATTAAAACAAATGAACAAAAAACGTTTGAATGTATGCAAGTAAATTATAATAATGTAATGCAAACAAGTTTACAATGGCATATCTGTACACATATTCATACAGACTACATACATACAAATATGATGAATATGTTTTTGTATTGAAGTTCATTACATTATTGTTTTCCCCCGTCCCCATTTCTATTCGACCATATTTTTTATTTAATTTTTAATTTACAATAAAATGTTGTTGGAAAAAATATTGTGTGTTTATTTTACCAACAATTTCAATTTAATTTTTTTTATTGTTAACGTTTTTTTCCTTTCATTTTATATTGATTATGAATATTACCCAGTATATGTAAAAAATAATATCGAACTATGGGGCTCGACTATGATCAACTCCTACCATATCAACTCCTACCATATCAACTCCTACCATTTACAGCACAGGATAGACACACTCATGACGCCCAAACTGATTGAGTCCATGAGGATATAATCCACATTCCATCTGGGAATTATTGTTCCTATAAAGTAATGCAATGGACGAAAGTACTCCTTCACTATTGGGAAGTGTTGTGAGAAGTTAATTTCAAAGTTTATTTCACACTATTGTGGTCGTTAAAAAGTCTCAGCAATCGCACGATCTGTAATACTATCTTCAGACTTTATAGGACATCTTTACCCAAAAAGTTATACTTCTGATTAGACTCTTGAGTTTACCTAAGACTACCTCTATAATAGCAAAGAGATATCAAAAGACAACCTATACCAAGTGTCCAAGTCTGCTGTACTTTAAAGTCATATAAAATGTTAAATTATCTTTCTTTCTTTTTCATCAAGAGAGCTCTATTGCGAGACATGGAACCAACTGCAGCACAATAAAAATTGATTGTAAACAGATTGCGCATATATATATAATAGCGACCTGCTAACAATTTGCAATCAAAACCGAAACTAAAATAAAATTCGTCATAGCAATTGGACATGGATTGGACATATATTTCGCAAAATGAATGATAGTATTGCAAAACCAGCCTGCAGTTGAAACCTCAAGAGAAGTGTAATGTAGGCCGCCAAAGGCTACCTGGTGCAGATCAGTAGTCATTTATCGTGGATCTATTCTGATTAGAAATACATCTTATGACACATTATATTTTAAAATGGAATAAAAAATAGGCAGTTTAAAAATATGCGATTGAAAAGTAATGCATATTTTGTGTTGCATCAGCATACAATATTTACTGCATACTTTTGGGGTTTGTAAATTTGTTTTTTAGGAGAGCATAACTTAATAACATAATATAATGACAGCAAAACTTGCTGAAATTTAATCAAACCTGTGTCTTAGTGGAGTCACCGTTGTCTAGAAAGTAGCGTATTAGCTTCTTAGGGAAGAGGCCGTGGTTCAACCCCTGGCTCAGACACATCAAACATAACGAAATGTGAAGAAAATATTTCTTTCGGTGACTTCCTCTCAGCAGATTTCTGTAAAAACCACTGAAAGTAAACAAACAATTGCCATGAAAAAGTCAACTTAAAACTGTAGGTCCCGCCCTTCAAGTATAAAATTGTCCCACACAAAATGAATGGTGTAAGAAGCTAGGTTGTTAACCTGACTAAAGGATTGTAATGACCAATAATGTATGTGTATGTATGTAATAGGAAAAAAACTTATAGATTCCGAGCGAGTTATGCTTAGTGAGACGGTTGCCAATTTAAGCTAGCCTAACCTAGATTATTCGAAGTCGCCTTGGTTTGGTAGGCAGTGTGTTGGCTTACTAAACGTCAGGCCGTGGTTCAACCCCTGGCTCAGACATCTCGCACAAAGGCAAATATGACCTTCCTTCAGCAGATATCTGGAAAAAGCTCTGAAAGTAAAATAAAATTGCCATGAAAAGTTTCTCAAAAATCTGTCATTCGCAGTTGACTTCAAACTGTAGGTAACGCCACTCATACATAAAATGAACATATACAATATAAGTGGTGGGAGAAGCTAGGTTGTAATCCTGACTAAAATGTTGTAATGAACAATTATGTTTGTGGATATGTATGTAATAGGAAAAACGAAAACTTATAGGAAACAAGTAAGGTTTGCACAATCTAACCTAACTTAACCTAGATTGGAGTCTTATTGCAAGAGAGCTCTAGTGGTTGTTAATAAATGATATTTAAGCCCGACTTTAGTTAAAATTCAAAACACTTTATTAAGTTCTAAGTATATTATTTTTCAGTTAAGCCCAAAATTGTTAAATATTAATTGAGATTGGCATCTCTGGCTGAGCATAGCCTTAAATAAATATGAATTTCAATTAAAATTTTCTGTACCATATCCTGTATATACATAAGGGCTGAGTCATTGTATGTTCGTTAGAGCTTATAAAAGCACACATACATATAAACAGCCATAGATACACGTATACATTTATTAACACATAAACCCAGACTTGTGCAGGCATATGGTGTCGATGTTTATATAGGAAAGGTAAAACGGCAACAGTGGCTGGCATATAAAATGTCTCATGATATTTTTTTTTGTGTAGATTGTATTACCAAACAGAATACAATTCTTAAAGGGGATACCAGTTTATCAAAAAAAGAATAAATTCTTTGAATCTAAGTCCTCTTAAATACTATGCTAAGGCAGCCTTGTTTTGTTAATGTTGGTTTAGAACACTTTAGGAATTTTCTTTTAAATTTTCCTTAAGGGGTACACCCTAATACCTGTGTATTTATTTTATAATAAAAACAATAGAACAACAACAAACAATGAAAATTTAAAACAATAGTTTTACTGGTTAAGGGGCCATCGGTTGTTTAAAAATTAAAATAATTTTGCATATTGCTTTACAACAATAAAAGATAATATCCTGTAGTTTGTTGTTGTTGTTGTTATAATTGTTACAAAAGCTGTGTAGCATAATGCCAGACTTAATATGTTTATTGGGTAATAAAACCTTTATACAACCTAACCAAAAGAACTTTCTGGCTTTCAGGCCTTTTTCTTTTTCTTGTCGAAAATCAATAAATATTTCATGTCTTTGTTGTTGTGTAAATATTTTAAATATTAAATGGTTTTAAGTGATTTAAACAATTTAAATTTCTAATTTCCAATTTTACAAGTAACTCCTCCTTTGTTTCCCTGGTAAAGGGTCCGCAATACTTTCTCCTTGGTCCTCTTTAGTCTTTGAAAAAATACCTTCGCCTGGAATTTATAATCAGAAAACATGTTTCTTTTTTCATACGAGACCCAGACAAGTATTAGTTTTCCATACAAACTTTCTCTCTTCCTCTCTATCTCTCTTTCTTTCCTTTTTTACCATTCTTTTGAAATGAAAGTTGTTCTGGAGACCTAAGGAAAGCTTGTAAGAGTTCATCTACAACACAAAAAAAAAGATTTTTTTTTTAAATTTTGTCTCTCAATGAGAAAGGAAAGAATTTTCCAGTGGCATGCAGGTTATTCGGTTATTTATGGTTTCATTTCAGAAAAAGGAATGTTTGTGTATGCCTTACAAAAGACGACAAATTTTTTAAATTTTTCATTTAAAGGGAAAGTATTGATTTTGTCATAGGATTTTAGCTTAAGGACAATTACAACGACAACAATAATTAAATATGTAAACATAGGGACTAGAATTGGTTTAAAATAATTTGAAACAAAATTTTAATTTTTTTTAGTGTTTTCTTCATAGAAACGACCATTGAACGGCTTACATACAAGACAATTCTGAGGAAAATTTGATCAAAGCAGTTTAGTTTTTTGAAAGAAAGTGTTTTCACATATTCATGTTCAAATAAATGATGTTTTGTAGCAAAAAAGTTATCCAAGCGTGGGGAGTTTCCTTTCAGAAGTCCCTATTCTAATACCGCAAAACAAAAAAATACGAACTGATTGCCATGCTTTACATACATATTAGAATTGTAGGAATCAAACGTAACCCATAATTTTTACTAACCAACCCCAACGAGGTGTATTGGCTACAATTAAGCTGGCATTTAGGTTTAAGTTAGAGGACGTGTACTGGCCAATTGAGACAATTACAGTACCCGGAGGTCCAGTTGATCCATTGTACAACTTCCTAAAGGGCAACGTCCTATAGGGGAGATAGGGAAAAGAAGAGTGAGTAGGAAAGGAGAAAGGGAAGCAGAGGAATTACAATCACTAACAAAATACACAAGAGAGCGCAACTTCACTATTGACGCCTTAGCACTCTTCAACTAATAATGAACCTATGAAGAGCCTTGATGCCAGCTCTCGTCACAGAGTTCAAACCCTCAAAGAAGCCTCTGACCAGGGTCTTAAACCTCAATCTACTATGGGCTGGACAGTTAAAGAGGAGGTGTTCGATAGTCTCTAACTCCTCTTCATCGCAACATACCCTGCAATAGTCCGACTGGGATCTTATCCAGATTCTTGTTAGCAATCTAATCTCTCTCTCTAACCTTAAACTGGTCTTATCCAAGCCCAGCAGCCAACCTGTTCTTACACTGTCTACAGCAGGCCGTAGACACCTAGAAACATAACAACTCGATCCATTCCCCCAAAGCCTCTTCTCTTCCCTCTGAGGAGGACAGAGAGGTGGCAGATTGGGGGATCAGGACCAACATTTTTTCAAATGTTTCTTTCGGTGACCTCCTCTCAGCAGTCTTCTGGCAAAACTGTGGAATTAAATAAAAAATTGCCATGAAAAGTTTCTCAAAAATATGTCCTTTGGATTCGACTTTAAACTGTAGGTCCTTCGACTCATCTATAAAATTAATACGTACAACATAAGTGGTGTGAGAAGCTAGGTTGTAATCCCGACTAAAGGGATTATAATGACCAATTAAGTAAGTATGCCAAGGTTTTCAAAGCTGCATAAGGATTCTGATCCTTTCTACATAATTTTATCCAATAATTATTCGCTAAACTATGTAATTATTTATGTAAAATAGCCCTGCTTTTCTCAAATTAAATGTTTAAGCCGCTCGCTCATTAATCTTTTTTGTTGCATTTCATGCATTATAATGTGTTTGAGAGCATATGTATGTGCTGTAAGTTATCAACGTACTCATTTTACCACAAGTGCCTAAAGTTGCACAAGTTGTTAGTGCAACCCATTTAATTTTCGAACATACAATTTTTCAAACTCCTGTTACAAAAGCAAAGAGAGAGTGAAGAGAGAGAAAAAACTAATTATCAATTCATTACGCTTTTTAAATAATGTTCGTAGTTTTCATTTTTAAATTTATAGCTGAGCAGCTAACATATCTTGTATAAGACCCCAGACAATAACCAGTTCAAACATTCCAGCTATTTTAATGACATTTAAACTTTTATTTTTAATTGTCAATAGTTTTTGAAATACTCATATACAGAGACACACACACCCATACACACACCTAAAAGACATCAGCAAAGCAAGGAAAATTGTGATAAAAAATTGAAGAAACGTAGAAAAAATGGAAAAAACTGCAACATTTGCAGTTGAAGTTTGTTGCCTGCTATGCTACCCTGCTACATAGCCAAAGGCAAAGAATACAATTTTTTTACTGCATAAATTGCTGGCCCATCATCATAATAAATGTTAAAAGTTTATAACCTCACTCTACAGCTCTTCCTTTTCTAGAACACTTGCATACCTGTATAATGATTTGAATCCTTTTCTCTCTCCTTCTCTTTGGCAAGTAGTGAAAGAGTAATTGTTTCCCCTCTTCTTCATTTTACTCACTCTCTCTCTGTTTGTCATACTTTTTAGTTTTTCTTCACTCTCTCTCTCTCTCTTTTTATATATTTTATTACAACTACTTGTATTACACTTATGGCTTAAAGCATATTGTTGACCCTAAAAATGTTGGTTGGTTAGTGTATTGCATGTTAATGCTACATTTATACTCCAACAAAACCACATACACATTGAGAAGTAATTCAGATTAACACACACATACACACATATACATATATACTTTAGTATTTTGTTTATAAAACCTATAGTCCTTTAAGCTGTTGTAGGTAGGTTAGCTTTTGCTGGCAGTACAAGAATATACGAGCATAGAATACCCAGTAGGGAATTTTCGACAGAAAAAAAAACTGAAAATATATTAAAAATTCATACTTGAGAGAGAGATTAATGAATTAAAAAGTAGACCATTTTACAACAAAATTATAACATTAAATAATCAAGAGGAATAACAGCAACAACAAAAACAACAACAATAACAACAATAGAAAAGGATAAGTGGTTCATGGACAGTTTGAAAAGAAAAGTAATTAAATTCGTTTTTTTTTGGTTTTTTGCATGTCATTATTATTCCTTCAAACAGGCAGGCTATAGATACAGTGCGTGAGAAAATTGTTCGTATAATCGAAAGAAACTCCAGTTGAACTTCTTTAGCTTGACATGACTTAAAACTGACAAGAAGAAACACTACAGGATTCTAAAGTTACCGGAGTAACTGGAGAGCAGAAGTCTAGTAGGTAGTGTGTTGGCTTATTAGACGCAAAGCCAGGGTTAGAGCCCCAGGCCAGACATCAAAGACAAAATACCAAAAGTATTTCTTCGGCGACTTCCTCTCAGTAGATTTCTGGCAAAAACTCTGAGAGTAAATAAATTTGCCATGAAAAGGTTCTCAAACATCTGTCGTTCGCCACTCATGTATAAAATTATTACACGCAACATGAGTGGTCTGAAGAGCTATGTCGTAATCCTGGCAAAATGGTTGTCGTAAAGATCAATTAAGTTAAGTAAATAAGTTAAGCTGAGGGTGAAACGAAGTATATGTAATCCTGACTGAAGGGTTGTAATAGTCAATTATGCATGTATGTAAGGCAAGAATGTTTTCAAAATAAAATGTAAATTCATTTGCGACTTCATAAAAGTAACTTAGTTACTTAACTTACACCATAGTCGCCGTAGTCTAGTGGGTAGTCTGTTGGCTTATTAGGCGTGAGGACTCGCTTTAAACCCCAGGTCAGACATCAAAACGAAAATATAAAAATATATATCTTCGGCGACTTCCTCTCAGCAGATTTCTGCCAAAAACTCTGAAAGTAAAGAAAAAAATTGCTTTGGAAAGTTTCTCAAAAAATCTGCCGTTTGGAATCGACTTTAAGCTGTAGGTCCCGCCACAGTCATGTATAAAATTAACACACACAATATCAGGTGGTGTGAGAAGCTAGGTCGTAATCCTAACTGAAGTGTACATACATATATACATACATAATTGGTCATTACATATTACATATACGATTATGTATGTAGAATGGCGTAACCTTTAGCATCTACTCTTAAGCGATTTCAATTTATACTTGAAGTCTTCACACGGACTGCTACATGGACAACATTTAAAAGGAAAAGTGTACCTCTGGATCTTAGTCAAATCTTATTTACTTACTTAATTGGCCATTTACAAACCGTTTATCGGGTTTCAGCCCTCTGCTTCTTGCGTGTTTTTACCAGATGGTCGCAACAATGAATGATCCTTCCAACGTAGGCAAGGTCGCTAATCCCCGCATTAAATCAATGTCTCGCCGGCACATCCTCTTCCAACCGAATGACAAGGCTGAGCCAGCGCAGTTGCTGAAAGTTCATGCGCTGCACAACGCACATACAGCTCACTGTTAGATTGGATGCATAATTGGTCATTACAACCATTCTCACACCACTTATGTTGTGTGTATTAATTTTGCACGAGTGGCGAGACCTACAGTTTAAAGTCGATTGCGAACGACAAATTTTTGAAAAACTTTTCATGACAACTTTATTTCGATCCTCAGAATTTTTGTCAGAAATCTGCTGAGAAGAAGTCGCCAAAGAAATATTTAGTTGGAGGTGCGTGGGGCGACTTTAATTTTTTACTCTGTTGGAAGTCCCGAAATTTGCAAAAACTTCGGCCGGGAGATGTTTTTTCACATTTCCCTGATATAGAAACCTCTACGGATTCCCGATTTCGATTTACACCCGTCTGTAAAGGCCTTATTTCTATTAATCGTCAGGAAATCACAGAGAAATTCTCAAGTACATATATACATCTATAAGTGATCATTACAACGCTCTAGTCAGGATTTCGTCCTAGTTTCTCACACCACTTATGTTGTGTGTGTTAATTTTATACATGAGTGACAGTGTGACCTACAGTTTAAAGTCGAATCCGAACGACAGATTTTTGAGAAACTTTTCATGGCATTTTTATTTCCTCTCAGAGTTTTTGCCAGAAATCTACTGAGAGGAAACCGGAGAAGAAATATTTTCATATTTTATTTTTGATGTCTGACCTGGGGCTTGAACAGTGGCCGCACGTCTAATAAGCCAGCACACTACCTACTACCTTTCAGAAATTTTTCCAGAAATCCGCTCAGAGGAAGTCGAAGAAGAAATATTTTTTATATTTCGTTTAATTGGAGGTGCCTGACCTGGGGTTTTAACGGAGGCCTCACGTCTAATAAGCCAACGCACTAGCTACTAGCCATACGACGGCTTTAATATCTTACTCAGTTGGAACTCCCAAATTTTGTAAGAACTTCGGCCGGCATAGGTTGTTATTACATTTCCCTGATACAAAAACCTCTAAGGATTCTCGATTTGCACCCCTGTGTAAAGACTTTATTTCCATTAATCGTCAGGAAATCACAGAAAAATTCTCAAGTAGCAGTCATTATCGAAGATGTGGAATGGACGGCAGTAGTCGATATTGCTGGGTTATGGCTTGAGGTGAAGATCACATATTTTCTAAGCCACACCCTTGTGGCGCTGAGTCTGTGACAATTACGCTAGATGGTAGCCCGTAGAAGATTACTTCCAGTGTTTTGTTTAGATAGTCGCCGTAGTATAGCAGGTATTGCTTTGACTTCTCAACCAAAACAAAGTATAGAAAAATATTACATCGTTGGCTTCCTCTCAACAGCCTTCTGACAAAAATTCTGAGAGTAAAATAACAACTGCCTGAACAACTTCTTTTCAATATTTTGCCTCACTGTACTTATGTGTATGCATACACACTGCATATTTATTAGTGTCATAACTTTAGTTATGTTGTCTCATAACAGGATAAAGTAGAATGTGAAGGGTGTGGGGGGTCATAAAGCAAATGTTCTTTGGGAAAAGATTTATGAGAGTAGTGTCAGCAATTTTTAAGAAATTAACAGAAAAGGTTATCATTATTACACGACAATGTATGAAGAATTTTTTTAATTATATTTATGCGAAAGCAAATGGTGTAGAAGTGATTCTCATAAGAAAGTTTTACGTTAAATTAACAAAAAACATTTTTAAACTAAAAATGGTATTAACGAGGTGATGTATTATATTGTGGGTGCTGATTTAGAGAGAAAGTTTTTTTCAAAAAGTGTTTGTAATGAAACTAAAATGAATAAAATCAGCGTTCATTAATTTCTTCTACAAAAAAATCTGTTTTTCATTCGGTGCTTTGTTAAATCCTTCAAATTTCTATTAGGTTTTGTTATCCTTTCACTGAAAAATATTAAGACACAGCAAAAAAAGGTTACTTTTTCTAGTTTTTCCGGATTACAGTATCATTCAAATGGAAATAATCCTTATAAGCTGCTGTGCAAGTCCAGTATTAAAGGATATTAAGCTGACAATGTGACACATGTGATAGTAGCTTTAGTCTACTAAGTATTGTGTTGTCATACTTAACGGAAGCACTAGAGTTCAAACGTCAGCTCGAATAGCTTTGAAAATATTTCTTTCAGGAACCCCCTTAACAGCAGTGTTCTGGCAAATATTCAGAGAGTAAACTAATTAGCTTGGAAAAGCTTTTCCAATTTGACGTTTCGTTTACATCACCGGGCATGGGTGGCGTGACAAACTAGGTTGTAATCCTGACAACAGAGTTGTAATCAATTAAGTGAATGAGAAGACGTAATCTACCTTAAATAAAGTGTTATGAGAGCCTATGTATCTTAAGCGCTTCCCATTTTTAAATTTAAATTTAACAAAGTGTGAAGTCGCTTTAGTCTAGTAGGCAGTGTGTTGGCTTATAGGTGTGAGGCCATGGTTTAAACCCCATTCCAGATGTCTGAATTTGAAGAAAAGAATAGTTCTTCGGCGACTTTCTCTCAGTAGATTTTTTGGCAAATAATCTGAGAGAATAATAAAATTGCCATGCAACAGTTTCTCAAAAATCTGTCTTTCGGACTCCACTTTAAACTGTAAGTCCCGCCACTAATGTATAAGAAATTAACACACACAACACAAGTGGTGTGAGATGCTAGTTCGTAATTCAGACTGAAGGTTTGATGAGATATCATTGAAATTTTTTGTTCGTTTGAACGACGCATTGACCAAATATTAGATTCTCTAGCTTCATGGCTTCTTTGGGTTGGAGCGCATTTCAAATTTTCAATTTTCAATGACTCTGACGCATAAATCACGCTGAATTTGACCGAGTTCTTATGAGCTTTGACGGCTTTGAAGACCACAGTGGTTTGTGGCTTGATCGCATGCACATGCGACTTAAGAAAACTCCACAAGAAAATGTTTAACGAGGCCAAAGTTTACGATCACCGTTAGCAGTTAACTCCACCCTTACATGACATGACCATGCTTATATATCGCTCGTGTAGAATATCAAGAGTGGAAACCACATGTAGTTGGTGTCCAGATCAACCAATTCAGGTTACAAGAAAATGGTAGCCATCAGAAAAAATTGCTCGTTTTTGACAGTGATAACCTGCCCAATATCGTTTGCAAAGAAATAAGGACACACAAACCGCAATTTTTTTGAAATGCATGGAACGCTCTTGGATATAATACGCATGTGGTATTGTCTCAAATTCTAAAATTTTGTATGTTTACGTACCCATTCATCTAGAAATGGTACTCACGTTGAAGACGATTTTTAAATGAAAATTAAGCTCAGTTGCTAACTGCCTTAGCGCCCATTCAGCGAACAGAAAACGCCTATAGTGCAGGCTCAAGTCTTACTTACTTTACTTTACTTAATTGGCCACTAACAACCCGGTAACGGATTTCGGCCTGCCTTAACACATCCTTACAGGCGCCTCTGCTTCTTGCGTGCCTACGACAGTTGGTCACACCAATCAATGACAGGTCTTCTTAATGTTAGTCCTTCCAACGCAAACAAGGTCTTCCTTTTCGTCGACTTCCGCAGATTTTCGCATCAAATACCCGTCTCGCCGGACCATCATCCTCCATTCCATCCAACCGGATGTTAATACGATACACAACGTCTACGTCGTTGAGGAGCTCATACAGCTCACTGTCGCCAACTCGCACTGGACCGAAGATCTTATGTAGGACTTTTCTCTCGAATACTGACAAGGCTGCTGCATCAGTCCTTAGTAGGGTCCATGCCTCTGCGCCATAAAGAAGTACGTGGAGGATGAGCGTCTTGTTGAGTATTAGTTTTGTCGTACGAGAGAGGCCTCTGCTACTCAATTGCCCATTGAGACCATTGTAGCACCTGTTGGCATTCTCAATTCACAACAGAAAATTCACCAAGTTGTGGTCAGATCGAGTTCTAGTGAGTGACTCGCTCACGGGCAGAGGGCATGGTTCTGACAGATCTTGCCTTTCTTCGATGTAGGGATATTGGTCGATAACTTACTGAACCAGTGAACCACTTGAATTTATGCACCACATTGCGAATAGTCCTCTCGGTAGGACGTTTCACGTCTATCATAATAATATGACTTGTCACACCATTATGACGAACGAAGGGGAGAAGCATCTAAAACAGTTTTTTTGGAAATCTTCATTACACCGACGTCCTTGTTCTGATCTCACATTGTCACATGGATTTGCAAAACAAAATTACGGTTTCATACCATTTCTTTATCAACATTCAGGCTGGCTAACGGTGTCAGAAGCTAGGTTGTAATCCCGACAAAAGGCTACAACTTTAATTCAGTAAGTAAATGAGTCCCAATAGCTGATACATTTTGCTAACGACATTTGCAGGAGTTGATTCAATAAGATGTAGAAGCAGACTACTTCACAGTGAAGATCTGAGGTCATATAGATAGAAATAATGGGAATACCATTACGTTTGGGGATCTATGTCTGGTTGGTTCCAGAATCTCCACAAATCATGAACATGGAATGTCTGATTTTCCCTGTTCAGGGTCATGTTAATCAGCATTTTCATCATGTTGATTATTCATGTTCTATTACGTTTTTCAACAAGACCATCAGTTTATTTCCTAACGGGTACTTTTGAATAAATAACTCTATAAACCAGTATGTGGGCATAAAATTGTTTATTTTTTAAGTACTTTTTTCCGTAGTTGTTTATATATTTCCTGGTTTATGTTACCAATTCTTTTCCTCTGTTTTGTTTTTTTAACAAAACCTACCATACACGTATGTATGTATGTAACTCTCAAGTACGAACAAACCTTATAAACAGAAATTAAAAAAAAACAAAATGGAGAGTGAGAGAGAGAGAAACGATTCATGTTTATGGTAACAAGTACAAGTGAATTCTTTGCCATACAAAACAAAAAAAAAAATAGAAAACTGAAATGGCATTTACTCCACTACCACTAACGGTGGCAGGTAGCAAGGATTTTCTTCTTTATGTAGAGGTAGAGGGACCAGAAGCTTTTGCCAATATGGGCCTAAGTTTTTAGCCATGCTTGTTGTGTGTTGCTTATAATAAACATACTTTTTTATAAGTGTGTACTTAATATTCTTTGGCGTACAATGGCAAAGAGTGTTGGCTTAAACAACAAACCACAAACATTTTATAAAAACATACTACAGCCCATTTAGGCCAGAAGCGTATATGGAAACAAAAAATAGAAAAACAAGCCAGGAAAAACTTTCAACTTTCATAGGCCATAAGTTTATAATAATAATTGCAAGTGTTGCACACCTTTAATTTGATTTAAGGCCTCCTCTTTTGCAAAAGTTTTTATATTTTTTTTATTTTCAAAAATAAATTGGTTTAATTGCTATTAAAAGCAATTAGGCAAAGCCACAATTAAAACTTTTCTTTTCATTTTGTTTTCGTTTTTGTTTTTGGTTTTTATAACACCTTTAGCCGTGTATAACAATTTAATTTATTTCTCATTTCATTTAATTTTAGATCTTCCTGATCCGGTTAAAAATTGTACAGCCTTTAATGCCACCGCAAATTCAATGCAAATTCAATGCATACCCGGTTACGATGGTGGCATACCGCAACATTTTCACATACAAGTCTACGATGAATTGAATCGTCAAATACTGTACAACACCTCATTTCGTTATCCAGAGTTTACGGTTAAGCGTTTGCCAAGCGATTTGGTTTTTGTGATACGCATAACTGCGGTCAATGCCCAGGGCGCAAGTAAAATTTCTTATCGAGTACGTGGTCGTACGCTGTCAGCGCCATTGCTAAGAACAGGTAAGTGTTGTTGGCTCGCAAATTTAATGTTTATTAGATGGGTGGTGTGTTTAAAACGTAATTAAAGGAAATAAATTTGCAAAATGGATATTATAACACTAAACAATACATAATCTATAATAATCTGTTATAAAAAATATGATTAGGAAAGGCTCCTACTTTTCAAGAATATATATAAAACTTGCAAAATATGTCTTGTTAAAATGGCTTTGAGACCAAAGGCATACCCCATGTTAATGTACCATTATTCTCCAACTCGCCAACAATCGTTCTCTATACTTGACTTCCAACGACACAGGTTGTGAGCTATTCTTGTTAGATTTTAGCTTCACTCACTTAGGGCCATTATTGCAACTTGCCGTTAACGAAAGGGAGGATTATAACGGGCAGATAAATTCTTTTTCATTATTATAAGTGGACAATAAGGCAAAAGTGAGCTTTAAGCTAAAGGGGGTATTAAGTTAACTTTATTTTATCATTAGGTTTTAATAACGAAAATAATTTAAAGGTGACTTTAAAGTTCGCTTTAGCTAAAGCTACTTTTAACAAAACCCAACTTTAACGACAAGTTGTAATAATGGCCCTTAATTGTTTATTGCAACCCTTTATTACAACCTAGCTTCTCATACCAATTATGTCATGTACTATGTAAGCTAAGTTTATACATGAGTAACGAAACCCAGAGTTTATTGTCGACTTCGAACGACAGATTTGAAACCCTTTACATGGCAATTTTATTTACTATTGCAATATTTGCTAAATGACTGCGGAGCGGAAGTCGCCTAAAGCAATATTTTTTCATATTTCGTTTGTTACGCAATGCCTGAGCTGATTTTTATAACACAGACTCTCGTCTAATAAGCCAACCTACTACCTACTGGTCTTTGGCGACGTCTTGTTCTTATTAGATCATCGGATGCAAACTCTATAATAGCCAGATCAAGCATTATTGTAGTGCATTAGAATGATTGCGGACGTTTAGGACAGTGAATGTTTTGAACATATCTCTTATATAAGTAAACTTTCTTCTCAGAATGTTGTAGTACAAAGCTGTTTAATATTGTGTATAGGATTTGCCCAAAAACACCGTTTATTACGCTGCAATCGGAAAGAAAGTCAACTGCATACTAAAGCTGGCAGGAATCTATTGGGTTGTGCATTCTGGGATGCGTACCACATAAAGAGGAGAAAAATCATACAAATTTCATGCAGACTTCTTATTAGGAATAAAAGAAGGACACTCGTTCCTGCCGAAGGTTTAGGTGACTGAAGCGGAAATTTTTATTTTCTGATTTTGCACTGGAGCCAACAAAGCCCAAACCCTAAATGGAATGCCCAACTAAAGTTCTGGAGCGTTACCAAAAATTATAGGAATGCCAACTACTGTCTCACCCCTTAGCATCACAACGGGCTGCTATAGGTGCTCAAGTGAGCTTTTGGTATCAAAGCTACCTAACCTAACCTAACCTAACCATGTATTGTGTAAAAGGAGGAGTATTTGGTGAGAAATAAAAAAGTACTCAAATTGGTTCCGTAACTGGATAGAATAGTGCAGGAGCGGCAGCCCCTATCAACCTAAGTGGATACTTTACTGAAGATATTTGAGGGAAATACAAACTTGACAGCTGCAGGCGATAGTAGACATACATACATAACTAGATATTACAACCGTTTAGACAGGTTTAGAACCTAGCTTCTCACATCAGTTATGTTGGGTGTGTTATGTGAGTGGCGCGAGCTACAGTTCAAAGTCGTATCCAAATGACAGAATCTTTGGAAAGTTTTTCATGGCAATTTCATTTCACTCTCATAGTGTTTGCCAGATATCTGCTGAGAGAAAGTCGCCAAAGATACTGAGGACTGGGGTTTGAACCGATGCCTCATGTCTAATAAAGCAACACACTACCAACTAGACTACGGCGACTTTGTAGAGGCTATAGTACAGACTTCCGAAAAGCAAGAGTGACAATTGACGCAATAGGCCTGTATATACCTTGAGGTTAAACTAAGACCGGGAAATATTTTCCGATTAAAACTCTGTGTATTTTAAATGGTTTTAGCTCAGATGTATACACATCAGACCGTTACTACAGAGGCGTAGTGACAAGTAATAAATCCAAACGATGAGTAACCACTTTTCTCTGTTACAAGTAATAAATCCAAACGATGAGTAACCACTTTTCTCTGTTACAAGTCCTAAAAAGTTCTGTTTTACAACTTCTATTACATACATACATACATAATTGGCCATTACAACCCTTCAGTCAGGATTACGACCTAGCTTCTTGCAAGACTTATATTGTGTGTGTTAATTTTATACATGAGTGGCGGGGCCTACAGTTTAAAGTCGACTCCGAACGACAGATTTTTGCGAAACTTTTCATGGCAATTTTATTTACTCTCAGAGTTTTTGCCAGAAATCTGCTGAGAGGAAGTCGCCGAAGAAATACTTTTTCATATTTCGTTTTGTTGACCTGGAGTTTGAACCCTGGCTTTACGTCTAATAAGCAAAAACACTACCTACTAGACTACGGCGGCTTCTACTACTTACTGTTATTATGAAATGTTATGTATGACGGAGTGTGTGAGTCAAAAATTCCTGAAGAGGCAAAACTTTTGTGGCAAAAACTCTGGGAGTAAATAAAATTGGCATGAAAAAGTTTGTCAAAAATCCGTTTAATTGAAGTTGACGTTAAACTGTAGGTAAAAGTAACACACACAACATGGGTTGTATGACTAACTATGTTGTAACCCTGAGGTTTAAAACACAAACTCTTGTCAACAACCCTTTTATGAATCACATTAAAGTGACCAAATTTAGAGAAGGACATATGTTTTCTCATCCATTCTAAATTTTGAATACCCTTAATCGGTTAAATAAAGAAAAATGCTCATATTTTCTGTAAAAATAATTTTTTTTAATAAATTTAGTTTTAATTAAAAAATATTTTTTAAACGAATTTTTTTTAAAGGATTTCCGTTTATAAAACAAAAATTTTTTAACCAACACCACCACCTTTTTTTCTCTGTTGACTTTAACCACAAAAATAATTTTAAAAAAAGCCATGCTATGGCTTAATTAATTTTTACATTTTTTGACTAACAATTCTGTGATTTTGTGTTTCTCTTTCTCTCTCTCATTTCATATGATTGCTGGCTGCATTTTATTTGACCTGGAATCGCTTTTCATTTGTTTTTTTGCTTCTTGCTTCTATGTGAACAAATGCTTTCAAATGGAATTTGGCATTACAAACACTACAACAATAACAATAACCGAAAAAAACAATAACAACAACACTCCCTGTATGTATGCATGTATGGTACATACATAAACGGGAAAAACAATTGAATTTTACTCAACAAATAGCATCCTCTACGGCGGTTTTAGTTCAGCTAACACCATTGCTGGGAGCGTTGGTCGGTGTCATAGCAACACTTGTATTGGTGGCCATATGCATTGTGATTTTCATGAAATTTCGTACGAAACATACACGTCGCGGACCGAACGGTGATACCACAACTACTGAAGCAGACAAAGGCAGTGCTGAGCCACTCTCACGCAACATGGGCAGCCATTCAAGTTTAGAGGATAAAAATTCTGATGTTATACCGCAGGAAACGAACAGTGAAGATGAATTTCATTTAGAGGAGAAGGCATTCGATCGTTTAAATATGGACGCACAGCGTATACTCTATACGCCCACCTCGAGAATAAATACACAATCACCACCGCCGCCATCACTATCGCCTACTTTTGGCAAACAGGTATGTATGCTTTAGAATTTTGTTACTTTGTTTACCGTTAGTCTGGCTCTGGTTGCAACACCTTCAAACTGCTTTAACTATTGCCTTCTATTGTCATGACCACCATTACAAATTGTAATAAACGACAGCGAAGAAGAAGTTGATGAAGACGAGGTCGAAGAAGAAGTTGATGAAGACGAGGTGTAGCATTTGTTGAACCAAAAAAAAAAAAAAAACGTTAGCCTTGTTGTTAGGCTAGACTTTATGATATTTACTTTAACTGAACTGAACTGAATAGCTATTGCCTAGGCTAGGGGGCGGGCGTTGTTTGTATACTTCGCCTCGGCTAACAATTTGCATTTAATAAAGTCTTTGGCCAAAAACGAATTTTTGATTTGTTTACTGTTCACTACAACAGGCCTAGACAGTTTTAATCAAATTGCGAAAATCATTTTTTTTCTCCGTTATTCAGCCTGAAAGTATGCTTTAATTAAGTTATTGTGCTTTAAACTGTAATTAAGAAGATGAAAAGGTTTGTAAATATTTAAGATTCACCAAACCAAAGCATCAACTTAAAATACAACAAAACTTAAGAAACAATTTAAACTTTTACCAGAAAAACATGCAATGAAATTAAAATTTTCCCACAAACATTTAATTACTCCTTTAGGTATGCTTTAATAAATTCTAGTTTTTGTTTATATCTACATGTTAATCAGGTTAATTTATCGCAAAGTCTTTGTACATAAACTTGCTGTAGAGTTTGGTCTTTCTTTCAAATCAATTAAAAGTTTTGAATTACTTTTAAATAATGCCCTAAAATATGCAATTTTTGAAAATATAAAATGGAAATTATAATATTTTGCTTAGCAAGCTAGATTAGGTTAGAATAGCGGGTAGCTTGTCGTCCACAGACGAGCTCATTAGGTGGCTCATATGGCCCAATGTGTTACACACTGTGAGTAAGCCCCCTTGACATGGTCCGTTAATGGTGGGATTGAATCAAGCCGAGCTCGAGATGAAATCGCCCCTTCTCTAAGTTGCATGTTCGTCACCATCGCCACAGCATACAAAGCAAGCTAAGTTTGGCAAACAATGTTGCTTAAGAAATTCTGGCTTTACAATACTTATTAAGGAATCGCTAGGAGATTTCACTCGGCCTGAGAACAAAATTTGCTGTGGTGAAAATAATTTTATTTTTCACAACTAAAATTCGTTTTTCTTCCACATAGAGCTGCTTAAACCCTTAACACTGGAGCCTTTTAAATCTTCTGTTGAAGTCATTTAGTCTTCCAATTTTCATAATTTTTTTTAGAAGCCAACTGCTTTCTTCTCGTACAACATAAAGCTGAGAGCGTATTCCACAGGAAAAAACATTTCATTCATCTTCTTCTTCTCTGCAGCTGATGCAGAAGTCAATCAACGGTTATATGTTGCCCAGAAGGCAGAATCAAATAATCTGTCGGTAATTACTACATTAAGTGTACTACCATGGAATTTGAGTAGACTTTCCGTAGCGCACATTAAGCAGTTCATAAATCCCATATTTTATAAAAAATATCTTAGTTATGAGTGCATGCGTATCGATTTCTCCCATATTACCTTATGTGACACTTACTTCGATGGCATTTACGTCAATAGCCTGATACAAAATACTTCAGGGTCTTGTAAGTCGGTCTCGTCCAGTTTCTAGCATCAAGTCTTAACATATCTTCTTAAGCATGGTCTTTCAACAGCAGTCTTGGTTTTACCCTTCGACGCCCTCCAACGGAATTGTTATTACTTTTCCTACAGCATAATTTTTCCATACGCAATCTATGGTTTAGCCTGTGCATAGATTTCGTTTAACTTTTCCTAACTGAATTCCTTTCCCCGTATAGCTCATATAAGCATTTATCGATAAGGTGCCCCCAAGAACTGCTTTATCTGTTCCACTAGATTAAAATTTTTTACCTGTCTAGAGAAGGCTTTTTTTATACTTCATCTGTTTCAGCAGATGGCGATGTTGACCTGTCGAAAGAGGGTGAACCTTACTGAACTTTTTTTTAAATTGTTACATGTCACGAATCTTATACTGAAAGATTTCCTATGAAAAACAAAGTTACAAGCTCGTGCAGCGTTGATGAAACAACGAGAAATAGCGTTTTCGCAACAGTTTTGGCTTTTCTACTTACATTCCATCTGCTCCGAAAGCCACTTAATCCGATTATTAAATATTAAAGTGGCCAGCCATCTCCTCTGCAAATAAGTAAAAGTTCAGGACAGTTCACGCTCTAAAAAATGATGGTTCCGAGGCTTTAACAGCAGAGTGGCTATACGTTTTGAAATTAATTGAGGTTGTGGCAAATAAATTATCCTAGTGCACCTACAGACTCTTTCACTCAAATATTATGGAAACCTTTTCGATAGAAACTTGACGACATATTGCCTTATCCAATTTACCGTTGTCTTGCTCATAAGAACTTCTGCCCGGTAAACGCTTCAAGATTTCTTGAACATATTTCAAAGCCTATACACTCTTTCATGTGTAGTCCCTGCGCTGACCAACTTTTTGGATGAGTTTAATGAAATTCCGTCAGTCCTTGGACTGCACGTTAGCTGTGGCATCACTACGAGCATCCCAGATACCGAGATCTATTGACTTCAAACTACGTTGTGGTATACCAATTGTCGAACATTTCAGCATCATTTCTGAGTCCGATCATTATAAGCAGTGTTTTGAATGCTGAAACATAAATATTCGAGAGAAAAGCATTTCCCTTCAGTCAGGATTACAACCTAGTTTCTCACAGCATTGATGTCGTTTATGTTATTTTTATATATGAGTATTGGTTTGTCAGAAATCTGCTGAGAGGAAGATGCCGAACAAATATTTTTTCTGATTTCGTTTTGCTGAAGATATCTGACCAGTTGTAATAATCCAACACGCTACCTGTTAGACTACGGTTTTTCTTCTTTAGGCCGTTTTTCTTTGTGCCAATAGTTTGCAATACAGCGTTCATTTAAGTCCTGCCAGTTGGTGTAATCTGCACAATTTCTTGTAAGTGAATAAATTCGGCAGAAAACTACAACTCCTCACGACTTCTTATAGAACTGATTAGGTTGAAAGTCTTTGCCACCGTAGAATTTCTTTGCAGTTGAAATTTTTTCTTCCCCTAATCATAATCCTTAAAGACTCTCTTTGTGAAAGAAAAATATTACGTTTTTCAAAAAATTACAAATCTTTTCAAGGCACTTATTTTCTTTTAAAATTTCCCCCTTTTATGGCTTTAAGAAAAACTCCAAGACTTTAATATTCCCTTGACACATAACAAATAAGCAATTAAACACAACTTCTTTAAGCATCACATTACAACACAATGTCTGCTTGAAGTATACTTTTTTACGACTCCTTAGGCTGCTTTAAACACTCACACTTTATTATGATAACCCCACTAAAAAACAAAAATGGTAGACTTTATTTAAAAGAAAAAAAAAAACTACTATAAAAATAATAAGAAAATAATTCTAAAGCACATAAAAAATGTATGTACAGAAAATGATTTCACAAAAATGCCCCCTAAAGTATGCTATTAAAATAAAAGAAAAATCATCACCTTATAAATATGCCATAATATTTATAGAAATTACAGTTTTTTTGCTTTCTTTTATTTTTATTTCTTTTTTATTTTTATCATTTACGCTAAAGTCCCTATTTGAAATTCCTTCTTTTTTCTTTTTCTTTTATTTTTTTTGCTTTTCTTGAGCTGGCTGGGTAGTTTGTCATTTAAGTGTGTTTCTGGTTCTCTTTTAGCATTTAGTCTGTCATTTAGTCGATGGATAGCTTCTTCAGTTTGCTTTTATTTACAGTAAAATACACTGACACACACCACAAATATACACACACATACACACATACATATTAAAGTAGTTGTGCGTCCATCATGGACAATAATAGCAACAGCCAGGGAGAAAAAAAGAGAAATGAAAGGAAAATATTAAATTGCTGCAAATTATTGACAGGCTATCAAAGTGATAAGACAACAATAGAATTATGGTTCGAGTCTCTCTCTCTCTCTCCTCTTTGCTCTCTTCTCTTCCAAGCTGTTTATATCATTTGTTAGAATGTATGTGTGTAAGTTAATGATTTAGTTGGCTTGTTTGATTGTCACATTTCATTTCATTTCTGCTCTCTCCTACTTTATTTTCTCTTCAAGCTTGTGTTAGTATTTGGGGGTGTGTGTGTTATTATCTTTCATTATTTGTGTGTAAATGAATCCTAGTGTTTAACATGTTATTGTTGTTGCTATTGTTGCTGTTATTTGAGCAGTTTATTTGATTTTCTTTGCTTCTTGGTGTTTTTCTTTTTTTTTCATTTTATTAACGTTTTGTCACAATGTTGATGTTAATGTTCATGAAAATAATAATGATGATGATTACAATGTGCTGCTCACTGTATTGGTGTGTATTGTGCGTATGTGTGTCTGCGTCTGCGTGTGATTATAATGATCTTACTACGTTATTATTTTACTGTTATTATTGTTGTCGCTCCCTCTCTCCCATCGTTTCTCTTTACATTTATAGACGACACTGTCTAAGTATGTTGTTAGTGTTAAGTGTAAATAACAGTAATTGTTGTTGTTGTTGTTAACTATAAAGGACGTTGTACACTCAAGTTTTCTCCAACAATAATGGTTGGATTTTCTTTCATTATTTGTTTTTTGTTTTTTGCCCTCTACTCTCTGGTTTATTTTTGTTTGTTTTTAAAACAAAGTTCCAGACTATGCGTTGGCAGTTGATGGCTAGAATTTTAACAAAATGCAACCGACATTAAGCACAATATACTGGCGCCTATATGCTTTGCTTATCTTCCTATGGACAATGTCTAGTAATTACAGACAATATTGCTTTATGCAAACATCCATCCGAACATCATTGGTCATTATAACCCCTTAGTCAGGATTACGACTTAGCTTCTCACACTACCTATGCTGTATGAGTACATTTTACACATGAATGGCGAGACCATTCATTCTTATTAATTAATAATCTGTATTGTGGCTTTTTTTTCATAGCCGCCCATCTACTATCCTTGAATTCCTATAGTATCGTTTTAAAGGTAGAGTTCGTAGGAGAGTATGGCCACAAAAAATTTTATGGTGATGCCAGGTCTTATGACCTCATCAGCTCTTCCATTCCGCCTAACCCGAAATCCACATGATCCCATTATTAAATATTAAAGTGGCCAGCCATGTCATCAACGAATGAGTGACAGTTGTGGACAGTTCTCGCTCTAAAAAATGATGATTATGAGTCTTCAATAGCAGAGTGCCAAAAGTTTTAAAATTAACTGAGGTTGTGAGAAATAAATTATCCTAGTGAGCCTACAGACTCTCTCAAACATTCAAATATTATGGAAACCTTTTCGATAGAAATTTGACGACAGCTTATCTTATCCAGTTTGCCGTTGTTGTGCTCATAAACACTTCACTCTTGAAAATATTTCAAAGCCTATACACTCTTGCGTATGTAGTCCCTGTGCTGACCTCCTTCTTGGATGAGTTTAATGGAATTCGGTCAGTACTGGGAATCATGAATCGCAATAAAATTTTTGAGTATGAGATCTGGATCGCAGAGCGCTGCCATCTTGCTTACCTAATTGATCACTACAACCCTTAAGTCATGATTCTAATCTAGCTCTCACACAATGTTGCCATCTCAGCGTGTTAAAATCGCTTTCACTCGACGCTAGGCCTGTTCACTGGAATTTGCCTGAGAACTGAAAAATTTGTGCTTATATTAACACTTTTTAATACTACGACAATGGTATCGAAAATCCATTATTTTACACCAATAGGAAGGCGGGTTCCTACAAATAGAGACATCCTTATAATACAGTATAGTAGTGCTCTTGAGAGAGTATAGAGTTTCTAGATTACTGCGTTCATTTGCTAAGCAGTTCCTATATTCACATAACATAGTCTCTCTATAGCTTCTGGCCAAGTGACAGTAAGGCAGCAACCAATAAACTATAAGGTTAGGTCACAAGGAATCTTCTGACTATAGTATTCACTGCTCTGGATATTACTACCAGATGCAATGACTTTAATGCAACCGACTTCTTGAAACTGCCTTTGAAATGGTTCTCATTGCCTCAGTTATGTCGACGCATGCCAGCCTCTGTGTCCTATTCCACGCCGGTTAAGTTGTTACAGAGTTTGTCTTAAGCGTCTTTTACGTTAGAGAGCTTCTTCTGCAAATACTCTCTCTCATAAGGTGGTGTAATAGCCGCTTAACCTATTTATGTAATGGCCTCATATGCCTTAATGGCTGGACTATCATGGTATACATCTAACAAGGTATCTCCTGGTTATACTCACAAGATTTTCATTAGCATGTGCTTAATGTTCCTTGAAGCGCTCTTTCTATGAGCCCTTCTCCAACTACTTCCGGTTCAGTACAACTTACATATACTTTACCTATGTTCTCCATGGGATTACCTTTCCCATGAGTCCACTATTCCTTCAAAATTCCATCCATTTGAAAGAGAACATACTATTTTACCTTTTCTCGGTTTCATTCTTGAAAACCAACAATAAGTGGGTCAACTTTGTGACGCCTCTGGTTATTTTTATTTTTCAGTTGTGTTATTTGATGTCCGTTTTTTATTTGTAACATAAAACTTTGTTTTTTAGTATGTTTTACTAAGGATTTAAAATAAAATTAAAGCATACCTTAGGGAGTAATAATTTAATCTTAAATTCTTGTAGGATTATGGGCGTTTTCTACAAAAAAGTAAATAAATTGATACAGAAAACTAAGTTGTCATGCTTTTATAAGAAATTTAATAAAATTTTGAAGGTCACTAGAACAAAGCCATAATATTAATGAGGCCACTCAAAGTGGCATTAAAGATAAGCTTATGGAAAAACGAGAAATATTTTTAAGCATTCTAAGAGAGAAATAAATAGAAATTCTTGCAATGTTTAATTATTTTTCGCTGTGCGGTATATTTCTGAAAAATTGAATTTTTGCTTTTTAAATCGTTCAGCCTCCTCCCTCTTTAAAGTATATTTTATTTGGCGAGGTCATTGAATTTAATGTTTACACCACCAGTAACAGAAATTTATTGTGTATACAGCATTAAACACACAGAATAAGTTTCTTTTCCACAAAAGATTAAAAAAAAACAACAAGAGAAACGGAAGTGCGTGCCCAAAATTTTAAAATAAACAAGAGAATACTGTACTAACAGCGACAACACCCCTACCACCAACAGCTCCGCTAACACTTTGTACACTCCTTTCATCCTTTCTTACCTTACATCCTCATTGTCATTTCAGACTTTCATAATTTTCCAAAGAAAACAAAAAAAGAAAGAGAGAAAGAAAGAAAAAAACGTAACTCATAACAGACAAAAACTGTTCCTTAAACGTAAAATAGGAGAACCAAGAGCTAGGAGAGTAAAAAAAGGTGTCTAACGAGTTCAGAAACTATAATAAACAGGATGTTGTTATGAATAGTAATATGAGGCAAAAGAAAAATTATACTTAATTTTCTTTCTAAAGGACGACGGCAGCAGCAACAACAGCAGCAGCAGCAGTTGTAGTGGTGTTATGCCAAAGAAAAACAAAAAAAAAACGAAAAACGTAGCAAAAGACGAACAAAATGGTTTCTTATTTACCTGGCATAATAAATATAATCGCAAACAATTTTTCTTAAGCAAAATTACTTGAAAGGATAAAATGAAAGCAAAAAGCAAGTGAATGAATACCAAGACTTTATAGGACTTTGTGTTTAGAAAATATACAGTGGAAGGTATAGATATTGCAGCTTAAATTTATTTAAATTGTAGCACAAGTTCATTTAACAAAGACTCTCTTTAAGGTGGCAGATGCAATATTTGGTAGAACGAGTCATGTTGTAGTATTCCAGTAATCAAATGATTAGTAAGAGATATTATAACGGTTATAACTGTTGGTAGAAATTTTCAAAACTGTTGGTTATCATTCGTCGCCATAGCCGAAGTCGCCGTAGTCTAGTAGGTAGTGTGTCGGCTTATTAGACGTAAGGCCACTGTTCAAACTCCAGGTCAGATATCAAAACGAAATATAAAAAAAATCTTCGGTGACTTTCTCTCAGCAGATTTCTGGCTCTGAGAGTAGAAATAAAGTTGCCATGAAAAGTTTTTCAAAAATCTGTCGTTCGGAGTCGACTTTAAACGCTAGGTCGTAATCCTGACTGAAGGGTTGTAATGACCAATTATATATGTATGTATGTATGTAATAATAGCCCTAACTGTTGGTAGAAATTTTCTAAACTGTTGGTTACCATTTCAATGTCACTTATTAAAGTTGTGGATTATTTGCTCATCAAAAATGTAAACTAGAAGCCTTCTTTCTAGCTCTCTAGCTTATATTGTGTTCTGTAGTCTAGGGTAGCTTAAGTTAGGCAAGGTAGGTAGCTTGCCGTTCACAGGCAATTTCACTCGGCGGCCCATGTAGCCTATTATGTTACTCAGTGTAAGTTAAGCCTCCCTGTCATGAGTGGTTTTGAACCACCCTTAGTTGCGGATGAAACCGGCCAGTTCCCTAAGTGGCACGTTCGCCACCATGCCCAGATCTTCAAACGTTCTGACACCCCAAAACCGCTTACGTCTGTGCAGAGCACTCACTGATTCTGTTTGCTTCACATCATGGTAGCTTTTGCAGGACTGTTGAAGTTTTACACTGATGTTATTAAACTTTCTTATCGGCTTCCTGATTACGGCGATGTTTTCCAAGTACAGGTCATGGCAAATTTTGAAAGCGTCGCAATGCTTGTTGAGTGGCAAGATTTTCCCTCAAAATCTTTTGATTTATTCGGATAGCCAGGCTGCAATTAAGTCCCGAATGAACGTATTTTCAACAGCCGTCCTTGTCCCTGAATACTGAGGATTTATCAGGAAAGTTTCAGATCATCTCATCTCTTATAAGGGTTTTGAGAAACAGGGATATCGTTAGAAATTCCATTGCTGAAGAGCCGGCCCGAGCTGCTACGCGGCTAGCAATCTCTGACTCATTACAGGGTATAGGTGCCCGTATCACATACATACATACATACATAATTGGCTATTACAACGCTTCAGTCAGGATTATGACCTAGTTTCTCACACCACCCATGTTGTGTGCATAAATTATATACATGAGTGGCGGGATCTACAGTTTAAAGTCGATTCCGAACGACAAATTTTTGAAAAACTTTTCATGACAATTTTATTTACTCTCTGAGCTTTTGCCAGAAATCTGCTGAGAAGAAGTCGCCGAAGTAATATTTTTTCATAATTCATTTTGTTCAGGACATTTGACCTGGGGTTTGAACAGTGGCCTTACGGTCTAATAAGCTAACACACTATCTATTAGACCGCGGCGACTTCGGTGTCCCTATTACCTCGGCTTATTTGGATATTTTCCATCCGTTTTACTGGGTATCTTCAATCTCTTTGGCAGCGGGAAGGTACATGTAATATTGCTATACTCTGCTGGACAAGAAGAGGACTGACTCACTTCTGTCCTTAAAATGCATGTCTATCCATCGCACAATAGGCACTTTGGGTCAGCATACCGAAAGCCTCGGGAATCCAATTTATTAGTTTTACATGAGTTGTGGATGTAAGGAGGAGAGAGACTGCGTTTCACCTCAGTGCCCTCCCTTGTCTTAAAGAGACGAAGGTTTCTGACCTCTAATTTTCTCTGATCCTTGAACGAGCTCTCTAATATAAAAATCACTGCAAGAACAATATTTATTTTAAGGATTTAAAATAAAATTAAAGCATACCTTAGGGACTAATAATTTAATCTTAAATTCTTGTAGGATTGTGGGCGTTTCTACAAAGGTTTTCTTTAAGCAATGTTTGAGTCCCGGGTGGAATAGATTGTGGTATCACAATAGATTTAAATGCTGGCCTAAGCGGCCCCCTTTCCTTCAAGGGGGTCAGTCACTTAACCAAACCTAACTTTTTGGATCAATTAATTTTAAAATTTGATAACCTTTGTCGATATTTGGCTAATTCCCCTTTGTATTGTAAATTAAATAAAACGTAGTAATTCGAAAATCAAAATCTTTTACTCTCGACTGCTATTATTTTCTTCTCTGCTGTAAATCTTTTGGCATTAATCAATTTGTAGATAATGCCAGTGTGTATATGATCGAATAGAAAACCAATATTTTCTAGTTTTTCATGAAAATCTATTGATGGCAATAACAATTTTGCTTTCATTAGAAATACCTGACAGTAAATGTGACTTAATTTTACTACGCCTTATTTTCTCTTCCACTTACTGCTATCTATCGTTGTCATATAGGCTTTATAAATTGATTTTCGTTTATACAATAACCGGATATACGTAGAAACGGATATTATCGCCATTTAGATTTTTGTGTAATTAATAAGGGAGTTGGGTTTGTCATACTTCGTTTCTATATTTAAGAGAACCAATATTGAATGCCAAAGAAATTGAAAATGATACTCGATAAGGATAGGAAAAGAACAAAAAAGTTTTAATGCGATTTGCTTAGATGTTTGGCAGTATTTTGTAAGGATGCTTGAAAAAGTATGAATCGTATAAAAAGTAACATGAGACAACAGTATGACTCGCCTGGTTAGAAGAGATTATTTGTGCAAAGTTATTTGCCTTCAAAAATGGAATGCATTATTACATCCCTCGTTCCAATCTTGATATTGGATACGAGATTATTCTGTACAAATATTTTTTAATTCTAATTTTCCCTAACTAAAGAACGTTTACTAACCCGAGTTAATTCTGGATAGCCTGATGCATTACTCAAGTATCTTTTTATTGTAATTACCATACAAAAGTTTGGATTGCCTCAAACCCATTTGATTTTAAAAGTCTCCACCTCTCTATACTATTCCCTTTATCGAGTATGTCTTTCCATACTCCTCCTATCTCTTCCAAGGAATCGTTGGCTATGCGTAGTTCTTCTTATCTGCCTTTTCTTTATCGAAAATTCTGAAATGATCCGGAACCTTTCAAAAGGCAACATAATTTTCTCTACTAGCTCAGTCAGCTTTTCCAAACCCGTACTATTTTTAGTGAATTTTATAAGAACTTATTGCTCGAATGACAGCCTGATCGTCACATAGTAATGCTATTTCCTGTCTTTTGTGTCTTCTGCTCGAACTGAATTGAGCACATATTTCAATGGTATAGACTTCCACTTGAAGATTACTCGCACATTTCCCCATGTACTCAGTATATTTCGTTTCCATACTTCCATCTTCTGTACCAATATCTGTTCTCGACCCATCACTATATAACAGAATGATTGGCTAAAAACGTCAACCTCCGTACCAATATCTATTCGCGACCTATCACTTTACAACAGAATGATTCCTCATTCATAAGAATATGTAGCCTCTATGCTTCATTTGTTCACTTCTTTTATTAAGCCTCGTTGTAAAGCATATATATTTATTGACTCTTTAAGAGATCAATTAAAAAAGTAGCCACTCACGAAATCACCCTATAACTCTCGTATTAAACATGTTTCCCATTATCCTCAGTCACAAATTCATTTCAGATCTGTAGATACTTCCAATGCTCCTGTAAGGAAAGGAAATCGGTACAATACTTTTTATGGGAGGACCCTGCACTTCAGAACAGACATCATCGGTTTTTTTGGTGACAGAATGTTTGAAGTTCTTAGCATGGTGGCGAATTTTCCTCTAAGAGAAATGGCTGGTTTCATCCAAAGCTCTGGCTGGTTCAAACCCACCATTAACGGAGCATGACAAAGAGGCTTACCTCACACTGGGTAACACAATGGCCCATATGAACCACCGGGTGAACTTGCCGCTAACGTAACCGTTAACTCGTACTTATTTTAAGACTCCCAAACACCTATGTGTTCTGAAGATACCTAAACTTCTCGTAACATACACACTCTATACGAACCATATGAGCAACCGAGTGCTCTTGCCTGTGAACTGCAAGCTACTACCTAACCTAACTTTTTATGTTCCTGTAACCTGGAACTCGTACGTGTTCTAAGACACACAAACAACTATGTGTTCTAGAGACACCTAAAATTGTTGGACAATCTAAGGTTTGGTGTAACATACACACTTTCCATGAACCATATGAGCAACTGAGTGATCTTGCCTGTGAACTGTAAGCTACAACATAACCTAACTTTCCATGTTGCTGTAACCAGGAACTCGTACGTGTTCTATGATACCCAAACACCAATGTGTTCTAGAGACACCTAAAATTCTTCGCTAATCTAAAGTGTGGTGTAAAATACCCACTCTCTATGAACCATATAGGTCACCGAGTGATCTTGCCTGTGAACTGCAAACTACCTAACCTAACCTAATTTTCTATATTCCTGTAGGCAGGAGCTTATACGTGTTCTATTATTCTAGAGACACCTAAAATTCTTGGACAATTAAAGATGTTATGTGACATACACACTCTCTAGGTATCTAATGATCGTTTTACTGGCAGTGATTAAGCGAACTACATTCGGTTTCAAGTGTTTCTAAAAAAGTTCCATACCGACTTTGTCGCTTGATCTGAAACCCTAAGTGAGTACTTGGTTGATGTTCTGTGGGAAACAGCATCAAAAGCAGGATCAGATATAGTGTATCCAGTGGGTATTTTGTAATCAATTTTATTCAAGATGGTGGTATGACAATAGTTGGGCTCATGTGGCACTTAGTGTCATTGCGGCGATTGCAGCGAGTTTTGTCGCCGACATGCCTGATGGTTACCAGTTAAGATCTGTAAATAAGTTTTTAAATGATGAAGTTCTAAGAGCACTTTGCTATCATCATTGCCATTCTCTTCGTAATACGCTTAAATCGGGTTTGCTGATTGCTCTTCTGCAAAGTCTACCACCAAATTTCAGTTCCATAGAATGCAGTTGATTTGGTTTCAAGATACTTCACTTATATATTCTAAATTTTCTTATACACTTATGGTTTTTGTTAATAAAAGTCTTGGCCCCAATAAATTTCAAAAACGAAAATCTTACTTATGAGATAAAAAAAAATTAAAGCATATAATTGTGGTATTAAAAATAAAAATTCTTTGCATATTTTAGGTTTCACAGTTTCTGAGCTCTTTCGATAAAAGTAAATATTTACTTTTTTGGTAAAATGGTGTCAATTTTTGTAAGCCAAACGTTTTTCCCCTATAAAACTAAATTGTTATCACTACACTATCGTTTCAAACATTTGGTTTGGTTTACTGTTAGTATTATAGAATTTTTTTTGTGTTTTTATGTTCACAGGTATCAGGTTATACGTCTAATATAAAACGTGACTTAAATACTTAAATTAGATCGCGTTAAAACGCTACCAACTACCGCCAACACTCATTCAATCTGTTATGGCATAAAGTTTTGTTTGTTTTTCATATTATTTACACGGGGCAAACAAAGCGACAAAAAAAAAACCATGAATATTCCACAAATAAAAACAAACACAAGGTTTTTTTATTTGTTTAAAATATTTGTCATACACCATACATCTCCTATACTACACCCGCGTTTTTGCTGGAAAACATTTTAATTTTTTTTTTTTTTGGGCAAAGATTTTTTACACCTGTGCCAAAGAGTCAGTCATTTAAAAGAATTGAAAGTTCATTTCCTACTAATAGGCCAAAGTTGTGTACAGTTTTATAATATAAAGCCATGATTACATTGTGTTGTTAATATTATGATCGAAATCTGTCTCGTCATTGTCTACATTGTAATACTCCATGCTTTTGTGACGACCATGATGCTATCATTTCTAAGCTCCTAGCTCTTGCTTTGTTAAAAAGTATTAGATGGTAACCAGATAAGATCACATTCAAACTGGTTTTGATCCACTCTCTTCAGCAAAGCCAACCACCAAACTACTGCATTTGAGAATCGATTTGATTTCAAAATCGTACAGTCAGCATACCATTCTGGTATTAGTGCCATAACCCACCTAGGAAATGGGAAGAGATACTTGGTAGAGTATATTCAGCGAAAAAGAAGAAGTAAAGAAGACCCTCTTGAAACCAAATGGGTGGGACACCATCTAAACTCCTGTAGGTTAATTACGATATAAGGACATTCGAGTCAGGCATCAGACTACCCAGATATAACCTGAAGTTAGCAACCAGTCTTTTGAGAGGGCACTGTAGGTCCAAAGAAGACTCGTTCGGAGTGACTATTTTCTCAAGTTCATTATATAGATTTTGAGACAAATAGAACGAATCATTAAAACCCACATTTGGAACCCTCGGCGACTTAATGTATTCCAGAATAATCAATCTCTTCATTACTATTACATACTTAGCTTACTTAATTCGTCATTACAAACCTTTAGTAATAGCTTCTCATACCACTCTATAAGCAGCGGCATCTACAGTTCAACACCGACTACGAACGACAGATTTGAAAAACTTTTTGCCATTTTAGTTTTACTCTCCGATTTTGCCACAATACTTTTCCATATTTCGTTTCTAAGCTGGGATTTGAACTAAGGGTTCTCGTTTAATAAGTCAATACACTACTTGCAGAACTACGGCGACTATAAAGATGTGCTCGCAGACAGAAAGTGTATGTGTGCTCCACGGATGCTCAAGGCATTAGCTATGGACAGTTGATTTATAGGCTGCCTCGTCCAAAATGAAGAGGAATACGTTTTACGCACTCAAAACGAAATATTAAAAAATATTTCTTCGGCGACTCCTCCCAGCAGATTTCTGGCAAAATAAAATTGACATGAAAAGTTACTCAAAAATCTGTCATTCGGAGTCGACTTTAAACTGTAAGTCCCGCCACTCATGTATAAAAATTAACGCACCAACATAAGTGGAAACTAGGACGTAATCCTAACTAAAGGGTTGTAATGACCAATTATGTATGTATGTAAGTTACAGAAGGAAAAGATCTTAAAGCTCAGAAGTGGTGTTAAAAACTATGTCGTAATCCTAACTAAAGGGTTGAAATGAACATTTATGTATGTACGTATGTATGTATGTATGTATGTATGTACGAATGCAAAATTCATCGTGAAATAAAAGTGCAAAGTTGTCCCCTCTTCATGGAATTTTGGGCAGACAAACGATGTTGGAATGTGGTATACTCTACAAAGTCTTCCAACACAATTTGTGCAAAATGGGAAAACTACTACCAGAGACCAGGTTACGTATGTCATGTATAAGTGAATACGTTCACCTTCCGTTTTCTGTAACTCTTTAGTAGACCTGCCACTTAGTTACTCGCAAGTTCATATTACACCCCACGACATTTGCCATGTTCGGCTGCCTCATCCGAAACGATATGGAACATGTTCTACACACCCAAGACAACCATTCTTTATGCTGAGAATTTCTTAGGCTCACATATAAAGACAGTTTCATAGTGCTTTAAAGCATAGATAATGCTTTCACCACTTCAGTAAGCAACATTCTAGGGATGTATTTATATTTTCTTATAAAAATACCATGGTTTGGTACACCGCCGATTAGCTCTTTGATGCTCTGGTACACATATACCACAAATTCATTTGAAGATAAATTTTAGATACACCTTAGTTTCAATACAAAACATGTTGATTGTTAGCATTATTGTCTTCCTCTTTTGATGGCTACTTATTAAGAGTACCTGGTTGATGCCATAGTCTAGTAGGTAGTGTGTTGGCTCATTAGACGTCAGGCCACGGTTCAAACTGCAGGTCAGACATCTCCAAAAACACGAAACATAAAAAACATTTCATCGGCGACTTCCTCTCAGCAAATTTCTGGCAAAATGAAGTTTCCATGAAAAAGTTTCTAACAAATCTGTTGATCGGAATCGATTTTAAACTGTAGGCTGCGCAACTCATGTATAAAATTAAAAAACACATCATAAGTGCTGTGAGGAGCTAGGTTGTAATCCTGACTGAAGGGTTGTAATGACCAATTGCGTATGTATTAAGAGTGGCCCCGTTTATGAGTAGTTCACAATGATTGTAGCCATTGGCAATTGCTTTGCAACCACCACCATTAACTACGTTAACCACTTTAGTGTACTCCATCTTACATGACGTTTTACAATAGTGGACAAAGCACTGATACTTGAGGTACTTCCATAGATCAGCAATGAGTATTCAAAAAGATGAGTAGATTCGAATCATTATCATAGTTTCTGATACATATACGCATTCATACTTATTTTAATATTATACTCATACTACTCTTATTCAAAGTTTGAAGTACTCATCGTACTCATATTTAACAATACGCATGATGTTGTTGACAGCAAGAATCACAAAATACGTATGATTCGCGTACGAACACTACAATATTCACAAGAAGGTTGTGTGTTTGCTTTGCTTGCTGGCTATGTAGGTGTATGAGTCAAACATCTTTCGAATGTTATGAGTTTGATGTCAACGTTTAACTCATACTCATTGCAAGCAGTACTTATAAGTCAATGTTGTAGTGAGTACAAATGAATCAGAGTAGTTGTATTTCAATACTGTTGACTCACTCATACTCAAAATTTCTTGAGTACTCATGAGTATCGAAAAAATGATTAATTGCTAATCTCTGGGTACTTCAGCCATAATTTTTTGCACTTTAGACCAGTAAGGCCGGTCTCGTAAATCAGTTTCAGTTTCAGAAAGATCTTGAAATATCGAGTCGACTTAAGGCATTAACAATGTGTTCCAAATTTCCCGTAGGGTTACAATGACGCAATATTCCCTTGATGTGGACGGTCTGCAATGGAGAGCACTTCTAAATATGATTATATTCTGCTTAAATAACCACAGACTGGGACTGAAAACTGAATCGTTCCTTATTTAAGCAAATAAAAGATACCATTTAAGCTATAAAAATTTATTCATGATTTCATACTCTTAAAGCACTGAACGCCTATAAATTTAACTTTTATTTAAAATATGATGGCGAAATTGTGAGAAGCAAAAAAAAACAGAACAATTTATTCAAATAGATCCACTTTTAGTTCAATTTCTCCCGTGGCATACCAACAATTTCCATTTTGCCTATGCACCAAGCACGTCCTTTTGACGTTCCATTTTTGTTCAGAAAGAAAAATCGATTGTTTTTTGTGTGCATTCAGTTTTATATCGGGGTTCTACGTTTTTTAATTTTTTTTGTCAATATTTTGTTGTTGTTGTTGGTTTTCTAGTTCACTTTCCACCTTTTATAATAAATTGACACGTCAATGTTATCGATACGTGTGCCATCGTTGCTACGAATTTTTATGTCCTTTTTGTGGTAGATGAGTGACTTTCTTTCGATAAAAAAAACGAAATCGAAAAATATTTTATGAGAAATTGCTATTGAAGTTGTTGTTGTTTTTGCTGTTATGCCTTTGTTATAATAAAATGGATTTTTGTTGCTGTTGTTGTTTTTTTCATAACGCCAGTTACTAAAAGTCAAATTGTAAAATTCTGAATTTTTAACCTGGCAATGTAACAATAAAAAACAGACGACACAACAGTCTACAACCAAATTATACGAACTTTTTTGTTTATTTATTTCACCATAGATGAACTGTATGTAGAGCCATAAACATGGCATGCGGCTGACTTGTGTTGGTTACAATGTATATGGCCTAAATAAAAAATATATTGTATTTAATAAAAGTTAAAAGCATGGTTGGTTGGTTCAGTAAATAACCTTACAGTGGTGTAAAAAAGTTTACATATATTTTATCATGGGGTAGTGACTGTAAACTTTTACCATTTGCTGTATTTGATGTTTAAGTTCAATAAAAAGTGAACAATACTTGTTAAAAAAAAATTGTAATAAACTTACCAGCAATTCCAGTTTTTATGTTATCCATAGCTGGTAGGTCAAAGGTCAGGCAATAATGTATTGAAAAATTATTGTGTTTAAATACAAAGTAATTTATTAAAAGGCTGGCATATGGATCTCCAATTATTTTAATAGCTAAAGGCCTTAATGGATAAAGGTTGGTTAAGGAGGGTGGCTTAAAGAAGAGTAGTAACTCCGTAATAAATTCTGATTAATTATTCACGAAAGTCGGTATCTGGATTTCACATTAACTCATTCACTGTCAAGGCCGTTTTCTTAAAGCTAATGTCAGGTGCCAACATAAATTTAGGCATTTCTAGGTGATACGAGATATCTCGTAGTTTGGCTCACTTATAAAAAATTTCATTTGCATATGCCAACTACGAGATAACTCGTACCTTATTATATAATAATACCTTAAAATGAAATAATAAAGTTAATTCAATAAGCCATATCGAAATTATGCTCAATATAATCGCAAAATTCATGCACGAGTTATCTCGTAGTTGGCCCGTTGAATAAGGTTTGCTACTACGAGATAACTCGTAGTTAGCAGTGAATCCGTTAAAGCATGATTTTCTAACAATTAAGCTTAAAACTAGTCCGACATATGGATAAAGCCAAATGAGGGAACTATGCGATTTTGGGTCCTTTGGCATAAACTCTGAGAGTAAAAAAAAATTGCTATGAAAAGTTTCTCGGAAATTTTGCCATTCGAAGTACAGCCAGACATGTATACAATTAATACACACATCATATGGCGAAGCTAGATTGTAATACCGACTAAAAGGTCTTAATGACCACTAAAGAAAGTGAATACTACAATCAAGACTGAGATACAGATCCAATAATAGGAAACAATTTACTTCGTATTGTCTCCAGTTTATGGGAGGATTTATTAATGTGGGGGCACAAATTTTATTTCGAGAGTGTAATTGGGTCAACAGATGAATCCTAGCTTAATGCAGAATTATGTTAAAGGATATCGAACAGATTAATTCCGGACAATTGCGTCAAACGGATACGTGGCATAGATGCTCATGGGAGCTTGTTGCTACATGGATGACTCTAAACATAGAGGTCGGATAACATAGGAACTTTAAATATAAGGTTGACTTACTTACTTAATATGTCATTACAACCCTTTTAGTCAGGATTACAACCTAGTTTCTAACAACACTCATGTGTACAAAATTCTATCCATGAATGAAGTCAACTCCAAATAGCAGATTTTTGAAAAACTCCTCATGGCAATTTTATTTGCTCTCAGAGTTTTTGCCAGAAGACTGCTGAGAGGTAGTCTCCGAAGATATATGTTTTCATTTCCATAGCTGAGGTTTGAACCACAGGCTATTGTCTAATAAGCCAACCTACTAAACCAAGGCAACTTCAATGTTTAAGCCTTCCTGCCTTTAAATTTAAATGAAAAATGTCATCTAAAATTTTTATTATTTTGAAAGACTAATCGATGCCATTTTTTTGAAACATAGCATCGTTCATATCTTCGGCACGGCTTCTCTCGGTGACGAAATTTCTCATTTTTCATGAATGGCTGCCTTCCAAAATGTTAGTTGCTTTGTGTTTGAAGAAGGTACCGTATTTCATAATGCCGCTGTACAAAATATATACAAGAAGTCGCCGTAGTCTAGTAGGTAGTGTGTTGGCTTATTAGACGCAAAAGCCTGGGTTCGAGCGCCTGGCCAGCATCAAAGACAAAATACAAAAAGTATTTTTTCGGCGACTTCCTCTCAGTAGATTTCTGGCAAAAACTCTGAGAGTAAATAAAAATTGCCATGAAAAGTTTCTCAATAAATAAAAATCTGTCGTTCGGAGTCGACTTTAAACTGTAGGTCCCACCACTCATGTATAAAATTAACACACACAACATAAGTGGTGTGAGAAACTAGGACGTTATACAATGGGTCAATTCGACCTCCGGATACTGTACTTGTCTTAATTGACAAGTACACGTCCTCTAACCTAACTTAAATATATACAATGTATTCTATTTCAAAAGTTTGTCAATGTGTATTTTTAACGCAGTCAAAAAGCAAATCGACATCGGATTTATAGTTGATGCATTGTTTGGTTACTTTGCATATCTACATAGTTTATATACAGTAGTAAAACTGCATACAAACTTTGTATTCATACATTTTGGAAGGCAGCTAATCTGGTGACCAGGCTGAATTTGCTCGTTAACAGGAGTTGGCTTTGGGAAACGTTTGTGGCTTATACGCATACACCTGTGGCTTCAGAAAAGTCCCCAAGAAAAAATGTAACGGGGTCAAATCGCATGATCTCGGTTGCCAGTGGACTTCACCTCCATGGAAGATGACTATACCTTTAAACTGTTCGAGTAGAACATTCAGTGTGGCATGTGGTATGTGTAGCGCGTAGCACAATTCAGACCAAAAGAAGTTGGTGATCACAGATATATAATGCTCGAAATTGACAGTGATGGCTGGGCCTACGACCACATACATAACAGACGGCATCTTGATCATTCAAATCGACTTTATCGAGGTCTACTATAAGCAAGCCATCCTCGATCGATATCCCATACTGTCGTATTCTGCACTTAACTTGTGTGGCAAATTGGTTTTAATACTCCGCCCGTTTGAATGCTACGTTAGATTATCCTTGTTAAGTATTTTAATTAAAACTATCTAGTTGAGTTAAAAAAAGTCTACATGCACTGGTGTATGTTGTTTGATTGTAAGCCAGGCCATCGATCAAATTCAGCTTGATTTATATGTCAGACTCAGGGAAAATGATGATAACAAGTGCTCTTAGAACTATAACTGGATACCACTTGATATGTTAGCGTAGAGCCACAAAAACCTGGGATTATAGAGGCTATGACTCTGGCAAAATTTTTGTTATAGTTGAACCCACTTCTGATCTTGGTTTTACAAAAAAAAAAAAAAAAATACCGTATAGATTGTATTAAGATAATGGATAATATATCTGGCAGATCAGAGCATCAAAGTTGGATCTGAAATCTATTTGGGAAAGTAGAGGCCCCATGTATTTACTGAAGATGCCGTTGTAAAGAAATTGGTGCTCCGCGTCCTCTTATTTCGATTTGATGATATTAAGGTACACTATTCGTTCTTAATATTGCTTTTGCCAGATCAGGCATCAAAGTTGAATGTGGGATCTGTTTGGGAATGTAGAGGCATCATGTAGTCGCCGTAGTCTAGTAGGTAGTGTGTTGCCTTAAAAGACGTAAAGCCACGGTTCAAACCACCAGGTCAGATATCAAAACGAAAATATGAAAAACAAAACTATTTCTTAGACGACTTCCCATCAGCAGATTTCTGGCATAAACTCTGATAGTAAAATAAAATTGCCATGAAAAGTTTCTCAAAAACCTATCGTTCGGAGTCGACTTTAAATTGTAGGCCCCACCACTTATGTATAAAATTAACACACACAACATGAGTGGTGTGAGAAATTAGGTCGTAAGCCTGACTGAAGGGTTGTAATTACCAATTATGTATGTATGTAAAGGGTGTTTTTTATAGAGGTATAGAACTTTAAGTTATTTGATTGACAAGAATTTTATTTATCCGAAAGATAATCTTGTGGCATTACATTTTAAATATGATTTCTGGCATATGACCGCCAGGGCTGGCGCGGATGTAGTCCAATCTGGACGTCCAATTTTCGATGACTTTTTCCAACATTTGTGGCCGTATATCGGCAATAATACGGCGAATGTTGTCTTCCAAATGGTCAAGCGTTTGTGGCTTTACCGCATAGACCAATGACTTTACATAGCCCCACAAAAAGTAGTCTAGCGGTGTTAAATCACAAGATCTTGGAGACCAATTCACAGGTCCAAAACGTGAAATTAGGCGGTCACCAAACGTGTCTTTCAATAAATCTATTGTGGCACGAGCTGTGTGACATGTTGCGCCGTCGTGTTGAAACCACATCTCCTGGACATCATGGTTATTCAATTCAGGAATGAAAAAGTTAGTAATCATGGCTCTATACCGATCACCATTGACTGTAACGTTCTGGCCACTATCGTTTTTGAAAAAGTACGGACCAATGATTCCACCAGCCCAGAAAGCGCACCAAACTGTCAGTTTTTCTGGATGTAACGGTGTTTCCACATACACTTGAGGATTACCTTCACTCCAAATGCGGCAGTTTTGTTTGTTGACGAAGCCATTCAACCAGAAGTGCGCTTCATCGCTAAGCAAAATTCGCTTATGAAAATAGGGAACAACGGTAATCTCGTTTTGGGCCCATTCGACGAATCTACGCCTTACTTGATGATCGTTTGGCTTCAAATCTTGCACGAGTTGGAAGTTGTAAGCACGCAAACCAAGATCCTTCCGCAAAATCTTCCATAAAGTGGATGGACATAGATCCAATTCCTGTGCTCGATAGCGGATGGACTCATTCGGGTCTTCCTCAATGCTACGCTCTACAGCAGCAATAGCTTCTTCTGTATGCACCGTACAGCGTCTCTGGGGATGCGAGTTATCAATAAGAGTAAACGTGGTGCGAAAACGTTCCATGGTTAATCCAATTAACTGCTCTGATGGATGATTTTGTCGACGATAAAATGGACGTAGTGCGCGATACGTTTTCCGCACAGAACCATTATTTTCGAAATAAAATTGCACTATTTGCAAGCGTTGTTCAGGCGTGAGTCTATTCATGATGAATTGCCAAACCAAACTGAGAATAAATCACTTGACAGCTGTTAAATCGGTCGCCATCTTGAAAAGTAATGCCAACTTAAAGTTCTATACCTCTATAAAAAACACCCTTTACTTGAGCTACTCAAGCAGACTCCCAACAGACCACAATAGTACATAGACTTCTCAAAAATAGAAAACTGAAGTGCTTTTAAAACTTTGTTGTCTTTATTGTCTTCTGCTTTGTTTTTATTTCGAAAATTTCCATTCTCTTGTATGACCTGAATAACTAATTTATTTTGTTCTTAACTAACTCCTTAAGGATTTGAATATTAAAACATTTTTTTGTTGTTGTTTATGATTACAATTTATATACAAATAGGAATACGAATACAAATACAACTACAACCATAAATAATTAAATTAATTTAAAATTTCATTTTTAATGTTTTTTGTGTTTTTCTGTTTGGCTTTGTTCTCTTTCCAGTATGGTGAACTATCGTTGACAACAAATCCCGCCTTTAGTCTGTACAATACACCGCAAAGAGCACCTGCCACCCAGAGACCTGTTTATACAGCCCCACCACCATTGCTATCGACACGAACACCACCAAATATTTATACACGCATACCGGGACGCACCTATTTGCCAGCTTATGAGACACGCACATCACCTACTTCCCCATATGGTTCGACGACAACGTGTACCATGCCGCTGTTGGGTGGACAATCGAATGGTTCACTGCAAACGAACAGTAGCACAGGCACCACAGGTTTGATGGGCAGCAGTAATGTGGGTGGCATGAGTGGTGTTGGTGGTGGTGGCATGAGTGGCATTGGCGGCGTTAGCGGTAGTCTTAGTCTGGCCAGCGGCAATTCAATGGGCCATTGCAATACACTGCCCCATCTCAATACACAACATCAACATCAAAATCCAATATCAACAGCGTTGACCTCATCGCTAACATCGGGGAATATAACAATTGGTGCTGCCCAATCCTTGCTCACGTCACCGCGTACGCGTTCCGCTTATAGTAATGCTACGACAACAACAATACAATCGCCTCTGTTAGCCACCAGCACTTTGTTGGGCAATGGCAATTATGAAACAATACCATCCTGAGAGTTACCCAAAGATGACATTAAATGTCAGATTGTGTGTATTGGTGGGAGTAGTACGTGTACGACAACAAAGTCCTCCGCGGAGCGTACAAAAATTGTTTAGAATACTAATACTAAAGAAAACAATTGAACACACTACGACAACAACAACAACAAAGCTATATGTATACATACATACATATATAAGTATAGTATGTGTATATGTGTAATTTATATTTTATATCGAATGAAAAAAAAACACGAAACAAATTTTAATTTTTAATCATATTTTTTAAATTTTTTTGTTAAAAATTTTTTTTCTGTAAAAATGTTTATTATTATGTCATAAATTTAAATTTTTTATAATAATTTCATAATTCACAATAAAAAGTAATTATAGTTTCGACAACAATTAGTTGAAAAACAACAAAAAATAAACAACTGAGCAGTGCGTGAACAATAGAAGGCCCCTAAACATCCCATAATACTTACATATAACAATACAAATACAATTCCAGTAAAGTTTAACAAAAAAAACGAATTAAAAATAATAAAATGTTATTGAAGAAATTGCTCTTCAAAATTTAAATTAATTTCCAGAATTTAAAATTTGTACAACCGACCTTTAACTTAACCTCTGACCTTTAATTGCTAAGAAAAACGAGTCAAAGATAAATTGAATTTTAAAATTCGTTCTTTCTATTTAAGAATAACTGCTTAAATCGCTCTTCAGTCTTTATTTTAAAAAATAAATTTATTTGAAACACTTTTAAAGGTTAAAGGTCATATGGTTCATGTTGCTTGAATTTAAATTCCAAGACTTTAATTCTTCTCTACCTTATTCGTCTCTGTTTGATAAATTATAGTCCCCATTCAATATCTGTTGTATTAAAACCTGTTCATTTAACCATCATAAAATTCTGATCTTCATTTTAGTGCCGCTTATAGTCTCTGCTCCTTGTCTGTAATATTAAAACATGTTCATTCAAAAAAATTATGAAAGGTCAGAGATCATATAATTTGTTTCCTTTGATAAAATTCTGAATTAAATTTTAGTGCCGCTTATAGTGCTGAAAGGTCAAATGTTATATGAAAGTAATACAAATTTGTTTGTCTTTTTTTCTTCTTGCAAATTGATTAAATTTTTATTCGGAGCTTTTTTGAGGTAACGATTTCTCATATTTTCGGGTCCCAAAAAAACAAAGTTAAATTAAATGCACATAAAGCCTGGATTGCAAATAAACCTTTATTTCATAATAATGCTTGCACGCTACCAATATGAATGAAATATGATGACATTAAGATGACCGCTTTTGGTTGCTTGCAGCAATCAATCCTTCTCAAATGGTTCTGAATGCCTCACAGCTACAAGTTTAAGGACTTCAAACTGTATGATCCTGGTGAACAATTGACGCTGTCGCCAATATCTGTCGTTTTGTATGGCTTGTCGTGCCTTCTTGTTGAAATCACATGCCTTCCAGTCCATAATTTTTAATTGCAAGCCAGAAATATGGAGTTATCCTGCAGCCATAGCCATCTGAGTTGACATTAATGATTCTTCTAGGCTTATTTTGGAAAAAATAGGCCCATTGACATCTCCGGACTATACAGTAAGCTAATAAGGAACTTTTTCGTAAAGCAATAGCTTATCAGAAATCACTTTCTTTCTCCTAGGTAGGTGGAGTGTAAGAAATGAGTACCATGACCAAATATAAACGTCTATTGCCCTTGCAGCCAATCAGAATATTTAAGGTAGTATGAATGGTCAGTTGGCTTGAATTATTCCATCAGTAGAACTTTATATAGATGGAGTAGGCAATAAATTTTGAAAATGCGTCATACTGATCAGTAAGGAGAGCGTAATTGCTAAGAACATCCTGGAATTTAATATGCCCATTGTGAAGAACATGAGACTTCTACAATCTCACACATTGCTCTGATAACTCGAAATATATTCTGAGCTACTGCCTTTCTTCCAACGCTTTCCATGTACTAGTTCGTTCAATAGAATCGAAGGCTTCTTGAAATCTCAAAGCGGGATTGTTAGACTTTTCTACAGAATTTTTGTTTGGTACGGAATCAGGCCAATTGTTTCGTGTATTTTTCTCCATTTTTCTTTAAGGCCTTCACTGACAGCCTTCACAAACAGTTGTATACGATCTCCAGCTGTTAAAATCTTTCAAGTCACCGCTTTATGGTAACCTACATTTCTTGCCATTTGGCAGACTGTTGTAATGAGACCTTCCCGAACCTTTTGATACCGTGTGAGGTTTCAGACAAGGCGATTCCTTATCATACGAAAGGCGGGAGTGCATCGCAAAGGCACTATTTTTCAAAAAAGCGTCCAGTTGCCATCATCATAGGGCGTACCAAGCGAGATGTTACTGCTGCTTTTAGTGCTATTGAACGGGAATCTATGAAGATGGGTCTGGCAGTAAATAAAGGCAAAGCAAAGTATATGTTATCGACAAGTAGAGACGTGTGGCGTATTGGATCTCAGATTACGGCCGATAACTATACCTTCAATATAGTCAAGGAAATTACATATACTGGCTCCGCCGTTACCACCCAAAATGATGTCAGTCTGGAGATCAAGCGCAGGATCACTCTTACTAACAGGCGCTACTATGGTCTCAATTGAAGCAATTGAATAACAGAAACCTCTCTCGCATGACAAAACTAATAATCTACAACAAGCTTATCCTCCCCCCGTGCTGCTTTATAGCGCACAGGCATGGACACTATTAAGCACTGATGCAGCAGCCTTGAGAGTATTCGAGAGAGAAGTCATCTTCAACTTCGGTCCAGTGCGAGTTGGCAGTAATTTCCGCAACCGATCGAACAGTGAGCTGTATGAGCTCATCAGTGACATGGACGTTGTGCAGCGTATTAACATCCAGCGGGTGCACTGGCTGAGCCATGTCATTCTAATGGAGGAGGATGCTCCGGCGAGATGGGTATTTGATGCGGAGATTTGCGGAAGTCGGCTAAGAGGACGACCTTGTATGCGTTGGAATTACCAAATCAAGGAAGCCCTATCATCGATTGGTGCGAGCAACTGGCATAGGCGCGCAAGAATCAGACGCGCCTGTGGATGTGTTAAGGCAGGCCAAAATCCGTTAATCGGGTTGTTAATGGTCTGTTAAGTAAGTTGTAATGTGGTTTCATTAGAAGTTTAGCTCTGATTGACATAGAAATCCATATAATATCTGCTGGTATGCTATTGTCGCCTTCTGCCTTATAAAAATTAAATTCTCTTTAAAAAGAATATAAAAAATCAAAAACGAGATTTTAGATGGCATTGTTCGAAAACTGCTCTTTTGTTAAAAATTATTTAAAAAAATATTTTTTTTTTTGTTTTATTTTTAACAACTTTTTAAAACCCAAACGAACAAATTTTTACAAAAAAAAACATAAGAAAGAAGACTTCCAATAGAAACCAAAAAAAGAAAAAACAAAAAAAGAAAATGAAATGAAAATATTGTTAAAAAAAAACTAAACTTTAGAAATAATTTAATATAATAGAATTAAAAGAAACACAAACAATATCATTTAAAATTTAAAACAGAGCTAATTAAACAAATAGACAAAATATATACGAAAATAAATACATAAATAAATAAATTATTAAAGCAAACCAAACCAAACCATATAAATTAGGGGTAATCACAGTTTCTGTAAGAGAGAAAAAGCAATTCTTTTACAATTTTTGTTAAAAAGCAAAACAAACTTAACACAAGACTGCATATTGAACGACTAATGGAGCATAGTTTTAATAAATTGAACTGAAATAAGTTCGAAGACATGGAATAAATTCTAATCAGAACAGCCAATATTTGACCCTTTTGTTACAAGCTTAGGTAATAGCCTTGTGGAGCTTCCTTCCTGGCAGCTTCTGCAGCAATCCTAATGGGGCTTGTTTTTTAGCGAAATTGCCAATAGCTTAGTACATACATTCATAATTGGTCATTACAACCCTTCAGTCAGGATTACAACCTAGCTTCTCACACCACATATGTTGTGTGTTAATTTCATACATGACTGGCGGGACCTACAGTTTAAAGTCGATTCCGAACAACAAATTTTTGAGAACCTTTTCATGACAATTTAATTTTCTCTCAAAGTTTTTGCCAGAAATCTGATGAGAGGAAGTCGCCGGAGAAATTTTTTTTCTCACATTTTCGTTTTGATGTCTGACCTGGGATTTGAACCGTGGCCTTACGTACGTCTAATAAGTCAACACACTGCCTACTAGACTACGGCGACTTCACAAAGGCAAATTTGAAATAAGTCTTCCAACTTTGTTACACACTCAATTTTTCTTTAATTTTGTTTTTTCGACAAATATTCAGTAAACTCAACGGACTCACATAGGCCACATAGGGCCCAATATCATAACAAAATTTATTTATCCCCTAGACTCGGAAGCACATGGAAATTCTGAAGAAGCAACTCATACTGGCAATACCAATGCTTTAGAGTTCTTCCAGATCAAGGAGATCACCAAGGTGCCTTTTTCTTCTACTGCATAGCCTCCTCTCAGAGTTAAGAACGTCTGCAGTCCCTGCAGAAATCATTGCCAAAGTAAAAAGGACAAATGTGTCCTTGCATGCATGCCCCTAATACCCCATAATAGAGATCAGCAATGAATGGTTTTTTTGCTACTCATAAGTACTCATGAAATTTTGAGTATGACTGAGTCAAGAGTATTGAAATTCAACGACCCTGATTCATTCGTACTTACTACTACATTGATTTATAAGTATAGGTTGCAATTAAACACATCAATATAGGTTGACATCAAACACATAACATACGAAATAAGTTTGATTCATAAGCCTACTCACTTAGAGTCATAACTTAGAAAAATACTTATAATACTCATAACTGATTCGCGTGATTCGAATCATTCATCAAAATTTACAGTCTTAGTTGTTGTTGCATTTACAAAAAAGAGAAGAAGAAAAAGACACAGCAGCAAGCAAAGCAAACACTCAACCTTCTAGTGAATATTGAAGTGCTGGTATGCGAATCATACTTATTTTGTGATTCTTGTAAATGTTGAGCAAAGAGAGTCGAAATCAACAACATCATGCGTATTGTTAAGTATGAGTACAATGAGTACTTCAAACATTGAATATGAGTAGTATGAGTGTGATATTAAAATAAGTATGAATGCGTATAAGTATCAGAAATTTATGAGTATGATTCGAATCTACTCATCTTTATGGATACTCATTGCTGATCTCTTCCCCAGAAGGACACCATCTTGTCATGCGTCCTCTATTTAGATTTGGTTGGATTTTCTGCGCCTTTCCTCAAACGTTTGAAGCCGGACATCTACTGTTGATGGAGTCAACGAGGCTTGCAGGTTTTCAGAGAAATTCTCAAAGTCGAGAATTCATCGGAGAGTTCAGCAATTCTGCCACACCTGGACAGCTCATTCACTCTGCAGTTATCTGTAATGTCATTGTGTCTTTGCAACCATATGATATTGACTTCATATTGAAAATTATCATTTTGGTAGTAAGGGCCTTGATAGATGCTATGGAAAGTATGGTAATTTAAACAAAGTCCTTTACGACGCTGCACCATTTTCCCACACCTCTTCGCCGTTTTTAAGTAGGTATTGTGTTGGCTTATCAGAACCGAGATTGTGCTTCAAATCCCAGTTTAGACATCTCAAACAGAACGAAACATGAATCAGTATTGCCGCGAAATATTTCTCTAAAATCTATCATTGGGAGCCGACTTTAAACTGCATAAAATGTACACACCCAACTTGGATGGTATGGGAAACTAGGTTGTAATCTTCACTAAATGGTTGCAATGATCAATTAAGAAATCGATATAGTATATCAGGATGTATCTGCATGGCCTTACAAACGACACCACGTGGGCTCCTAAATTTTCTTTGTTTTTGTTGTAAACTCTTCATGTTCCAAGCTTTGAAATGAGAATCAGAAATTATAAGTATGATTCGATTCTACTCATATTTTGAATACTCATTGCTTATCTCTGCTCTGCACTTCAAAACATAGGAAAGTTAATGCATAATGCTATCGTACGGACTCAAGTTTTTCTTCAGAAAATGTAAATGAAAAGTATTTTTATTGTATAACTGTGATTGCCTGTAATTTTCTTAATTAGAGAAACAAATTTTCGAAAAACCAAATAAATGTTATCAGAGAGCTTTTGCTATTTACAAAGCAAAAAACAAACAAAAACAACAACAATTTCTTAACATATGTTTTGTAGAAATTCTGTGTAAATAATTAAAAAGAAAATTAAATCTTTTGTTAATATTTTAAACGTAAATCAAAGAACTATAGAAGAACTATACGATAAAACAGAAAGAAAACTTACAAATTAAAAGAACAAAAATGAAAACAAAAAAAAAAAAAAAAGGTAAAACGAAACTTTAGTTAGACACAATAATTAAAATTAAAATAAAAATAATAAACCACGAAAAGACTATTATAAATAAAAAAATTAAATTAAATTAAATTTAAATTCATTATATTTAGTAAAACAAAAAAGAAAACAGAGAACAGAAAACTTCTAAATTATAAATTAAATTAAATGAATAGAATTAAATTAATACTGAAAACTCCATTTGACTATTAAAGCACTTTTTATTTAAAAAAAAAAATATGAAAAAAATATAAAAAAAATTAAATAATATTCATAACAATAATTGCAATAAACATTAACAGAAAAATACCATAAATTATTATAAACAAATGGAAATAATAATAATAAAAAAAACAAGTAATAATCTAAACTGTGTACCATATAACTCTGATAATATGAGACCCCCCAATGTATATAAAAGAAATAGAAATTCATTATCGTATATCACTTTTTAATTTAAAATTATTTCATAATTTAATATTATTTATTAGAAATTTTAATTGTGTTAAAGTATTCTGGTAACGAACACAACAAATGAAAAAATAAACAAAGCAATACCAGTCAGTCCTTAGCTGATGGCTTATATCATGGCAATTCTTGAAAAATAAATTGCATTGTGGCCCAGATAGTTACAATAATAACAGATCATTACAATGCTTTTGCCAAAATTACAATCTCACCCCACTCTTTTTATACGAGTTAATTCTAGCAATGAGTAGCGGGTAACGTCTTCTAACAAAAGATTTAAAAAGTTTTCTCATGGCCACCTAATTACTAGAAGATTGCTAAGAGCAGGACATACATACATAAATCGTCATTACAACCCTTCAGTCAAGATTACGACCTAGCTTCTCACACCACTTATGTTGTGTGCTTTCATTACTGGAAGATTGCTAAGAGCAGGACATACATACATAATTGGTCATTACAAAACTTCAGTCAGGATTACGACCTAGTTTCTCAAACCACTCATGTTGTGTGTGTTAATTTTATACATGAGTGGCGGGACCTACGGTTTAAAGTCGACTTCGAACGACAGATTTTTGAGAAGCTTCCCAGGACAATTATATTTACTCCCAGAGTTTTTGCCAAAAATCTGCTAAGAGGAAGTCGCCGAAGAAATATTTTTTTTCACATTTTCGTTTTGATGTCTAACCTGGTGTTTGAACAGTGGCCCAACGTCTAATAAGCCGACACACTACCTACTAGACTGCAGCGACTTCTACTACTACTAAGAGCAGGACACTGAAAGATATATATTTTTTTATCATATTGTTACATTTTTACCTTTAAAAAACGTTTAAAATATGAGCCCGTAAATTGCAAATAAAATAAAAATAAATTTGTGTTTAATTTTAATTATAATTCTTTATTATTCGCCCAATTCTGTGTGCCACTGTTCACAACTTGATGTAAACAACAACAATTGCCTTTTTCTCTATAGTTATTCCTCTGTTTATAACCTTTGCCTAAACAATAACAATCACTAAACAATTATTCGACAGATCTTTGTGACAGAGATCTTCAAACCACGATTACTCTCTTCAAACGCACCGCGTCTTCATACAAGACTGACTGAACTTCACTAACTTCGTCGCCTGCTTTGTCTTGCTTTTTATATGGCAAAGTAAACGGTCTGATGAATAATCTTGAAGGCGAACGTTTTTAACCTCGCCTTTATGAAATATCTATAAATGTAAACATCGTTGTTTACGTTTATTATTGTAGTGTTGTTGCTGTATTTTTGTTTACTTATTTAGCATTTTTTATAATTCTGGTGTTTGTTGTTATATTAAGCAGCACTATAACTTGTAAACAGGTTTGTTTGTTGTTATAATTTTTATGTTAAGCGATTTAAAAGCAAAACACCAGTATCTAGATTTTTTAATTTCCTAACAATATTTTTGAATTCTCATTTATTAAGGCAATGAGCATGAAAATTAGCACAAAATAATCGATCGATTTTGTCAACTAAAAATCCAAAATATTTTTCGTAAAAATATCTTTTAAAATCTAATTTAAAAAACCGTTATTTTTCAAAAATTCTACAATGTATTATGATGCTATATCGCTAAAAGTGTCAAATCTTCCCGAAAATGCTTTCGTAGCAGGAATAAATGCGTCAGATACAAAGATCCGCCTGGATTATTGTTAACGATGTGTTGGAGACTATTCTACATCTGTTTCCCTAGAACCTTTATAGTAGGAGCTCAGCGGCTAATACTAATCAGTGCCTCTGGTCAACTAGACATTTTGACGAAGCTGGAATTTACTCTAGCACTGATTATAGGATACCACTCTAACACACTTTGACTTCTCGGGAGATTTCAAGGCAGGCATTATTACTAGAGGCGTATGGGACAGATGTATGACAAACCTTGTTAACGACCACATACAGATACCATGTCGACGCCTACATTCTATAACGTTCTAAGTGTACTTAGAACGTTTTTAATGTTCTAGCATTTTTAAATTCTACGTTCTCTAACTTAAATACTGTCAAAATTTGGTTAATATGCGCCGATCCGTTCCGAAGTTATAGGGACAAATTTTCTTAGAATACACATATGGTCGTATGTCGCGTGAAAACTTTGAGAGCTCATACCTCAAAACACAATCTTTCGACTTAGAATGTTATAGAACGGAGGCGTCGATATGTGATCACACACAGTAGAAAAAAGAAAGTAAGAATTATTATTAAAACGCAATTCTCGAAATAAAAGTGACGAAGGTATATACACTGTTCATGAAAAAAAAATTGTCGCTCACTACCCCCTCTTTCCTGTCTCCCATAAACTATTTTTCCTATATTTTAAAACAATGCACAGCATGAATGGGGGTCATGTTCTGAGAATTAGCCTCAAAAAAAAAATAAAACTATCAATTTGTGTTACGTGTTACTTTTAATAATCATTTCCATATACACCCACGTATTATATTTTTGAGAGACTACTGCACTTCCTGTGCTGCGTCAATTGTGTTTATATCACAATAAACGCCCATTTAATTGGGCAACCGAGTAATGTGAAGCTACGTTGTAATTCTAAGTAAATTCGTTGTAATGATTATTGTAATGAGTTGTGAAGTCGCCGTAGTCTAGTAGGTAGTGTGTTGGCTTATTAGACGTAAGGCCACGGTTCAAACATCAAAACGAAATATGAATAAATATTTCTTCGGCAGCAGATTTCTGGCAAAAACTCTGAGAGTAAATAAAATTGCCAAATAAATAAAATTTCTCAAAAATCTGTCGTTCGGAGTCGACTTTAAACTGTAGGCCCCGCCACCCATGTATAAAAATTAACGCACACAACATGAGTGGAGTGATAAGCTAGGCCGTAATCCTGACTGAAGTGTTGTAATGGCCAATTATGTATGTAATGGACTCTCATGCTTATTAAAAATGGAAACACGTTATGTATCTCGCTTCTATAATACTGCAATTTTCCCCTGGGTTTACTTTTCAATTAAATTCGACAATATTTTGAGTCGACACTTGTGCGACGTCTATTCCTATTTCTATTTTCATGAAGCTGCAGTATACGAATGAAATTAATTTTCATATTTGTCATGTAGAAATATCTAATCGCTGCTGGTGTCTTCCCGATATCTGGATTCCATAGACAAAAAATCAGAATATTTTAGAATAATGTGTTGCCAGAAAAAAAAATATTTTTTTTAATTTCATTTAAAACTTAAAACGAATTTAAAAAACGAATAAAAACATCTGCACAAAAATTAATTTAGTCCTTAATTCATTATTATGAAAAACAATACAATACTTAAATATTTAAACTGATTTTGTGTAAATACTTTAGAATTTAAGTCCATAAATCGTATTAATTTCACAGAACTTTTTATTTATTTTTTCATTTTATTTTAATAAATACTATTATCCCCTGTGTATTGTTTTAGGATTTTCCTTCTTTATTTTTTCTACAAAATTAATTTACTTTTGTACTATAAAAAATAAAATAACAACAACAAAATAATGTAAATGCATTTATTTTTTATCAAGAGAAAAAAAAACAAAAACAACAATTAACTATATATTGTATTTAATTGTATTTAAATTTAAATCTTTTTTTTTTACTCTATATATGTATAAAACAAATAAACAAAAAAAAAGCAAGTTTAGTAAAAAAAGTAAATAAAAAAAAATAAAAAAATAATAATAAATATAAATTGTGAAAAAAACCTATTATAAGAGAGAGAATTAGTTATAAAAATTAAAAAAAAAAATAAAATAGTTAATATAAGATCTATGTAAACATATAAAATAAATAAAAATAAAACAAAACAAAATTAAATAAAAATGAAAAATAAAAACTAAACTCTATTATGGAAAAAAAATTAATGAAAAAATAAAATAAATTAAAATTAAAGTAGTTTTCATTGTTTATAAAGTTAGTTTTAGAATACAGGTAAATTATTGTATTAAAAGAAATTATAAGGAATATACAATTTTTTTAATTCATTACGAAATACTCTAAAGTAAGATTCTCAGTCCAAAAGTTTCCACAGGAACTTTCATCATTTTATAATTAATAACGACCATTTTGTTAAAGCTACAACTGTAAAATTCTTACTTTCTTCTCACAAATCTTTAGTCAGGATTATAAACTAGCTTCTGACACCATCCGCATTGTGTGTATTAATTTTATCCATAAGTGGCGGCGCCTACATCTTAAAGCCGATTCCAAATGACAAATTTTTGAGAAACTTTTCAGGCCAATTTTATATCTACTCTCAGATTTTCTTCCAGAAATCTGCTGAGAGGAAGTCGCCGAAAGAAAGATTATCTTCTCCTTTAACCACGGGCTCTCGTCTAAAAAGCCAACACACTACCTACTAAACTACGGCGACTTCAATTTGTTGCATTTATGCAGTCAATAATGCAGCAATATTTCCATCGGTATGTACTCTTGGTATACAAGTTGGTGAAGTAATGTTCAATAAATTGAGATCTAGACGTCCAATGTTCCGATTACTCATAGTTTTAAAAACTATGATTTAAAGGCAAATTTCTTTCAGCAAAAATTGTGCAGATGAGGGAACCTTTTAAAGTGTTTCAGTGAATGAAATGTATTTTATTGAGAATATTTTAAAACAAATTCTAGTTAAATGAGAATTCAAGAAATTCTGGGTGTCAAAGAATTCTTCGTCTTGGGCATCGGCCAAAGACAGTGATGTTCTGTCATTATTTCTGCAGAAGTCATTTTGAGGTATGTATTCTCACACTCCGTTCGAGAGTATCCAGGAATCAGTGTCCAGTCCCCAAGACGGATTATGGTTAAATTTATTGCAAGGTTTGTTGTGAAAATATTCGCAACGGGTCAGCAATTTGCATGGCCTTTAAGTCTTTGGTTTCATTATCCCATCTTGCCTTTTGAGATCAACGCTCAGCAGATGACTCCTATTTATGCAGGGCATTGTGTTGGAATACAGTAAAGATCAGTGGTGTTTTGCTAATTTTTTTTACCGGAACGCGTTTCGGACTCCGGTTCACTGTTCGGGAAAACAAGCCGGTTCGTTTCGGTTCGGGTTCGGTTCAAACCCTTGTTTATAAAAATACATATAAAAATTCATCAAAAATTAGAAAAAAAAATCAGCAATTCTTTTTAATTTTTTTTTTTAAACGTCAGCCAATTCTGGTTATCAGAAGTCATCTTTAGTTCCGGAACGCGTTCCTGTCCAAAAAGGAAGTACCGGAACGACGTTCCTGAGCGTTCCGGCTCGACAACACCACTGGTAAAGATAGTTTATAGCAGAAAGGAAAGATGGGGTAGTGTGCGCCCTTCATTCAGGTTTACGACCTATATTCTCACGCTACTTATGTTGTGTGTATTAATTTTATAAATGAGTGGTAGAAGCTACAGTTTAAAGTCGATAGATTTTTGAAAAACTATTGCAAGTTAATTTTATGTACTCTTAGAGTTTTTCCTGGGGTTTGAACCGTGGCCTCACGTCTAAAACGCCAACACACTACCTACTAAACTACGGCGACTACTAATCCCGCACATTTTCCAAAAAACCTCATTTTCACAAGTCTACATGTTGGACACGAGACTATCGTCATTCTAATTAGGTGTAGTTGTGTTTGGTTACTATCCAAATTATTCCGGGATTGTCTGATAATTTCTCAAACCAAGTGAGGCAATCAGTCAATGTCACTCTTTATCTTCCGTTTCCAAACTTGGTTGCCAAGGACTAAATAAAAAAATTATGCCTGAAAATAATTCCATATGAATTATCAAAGACGCAAACCATTTATAATATGGCCGACTTAAATAGAGAAGCTGTGTTTATCAAGGCTGCTTGTATTCCAATGAAATATTTGATTTGAGAGGAGTCTTTGCCATTTTTTACCTTCTACTCCCAAATTGCGTTATTAAAGACACAAACCATATGTAAACTGGGTGTCTTAAATTTACAAGCTATGGTTTTCAGAGCTTTTGTTACTTTGTATTCCCATGAAATACTTGGTTGGGGAAGACTCTTTCTCACTCCTTACCTCACCTTTTCAAAATTTTCCTATGAATTATTAAACACACAAACCATATGTGAAATGGGTGACTTAAATTAACAAGCTGAGTTTTCCAGGGCTTGCGTGATTTTGTAATCCCATGAAATACTTGGTTTGAGAAGAGCCTTTGCCACTCTTTATCTCACCTTTCCAAAACTTCCCTATGCATTATTAAAGACACAAACCATATGTAAAATGGGTGACTTAAATTGACAAGCTGAGGTTTCCAGGGCTTGTGTGATTTTGTATTCTCATGAAATAATTGGTTTGAGAGGGTGAAATAAGTTACCTAGGACTAAATAGCTCCCAAAAAATTCCACATGACTTATTAAAGACACAAACCATATGTAAAATATGTAACTTAAATAGCCAAAATGGGGTTATCAAGGCTTGCGTGATTTTATAGCCCAAAAAATACTTCATTTCAACCTTTTTTTTGCTAAATAATACAACAAACAAATCCTAAACTTGAATGATGGCTGCTTCAAAGCAATTAAAATAATGCCACCACACGTGTTTATTTTCTTATTTGTTGATAAAAAGAAAAGGAAAAATATTGTGACAAATTACTGGCAACATAAAAAGGTTTATCGATTCTCTTTATTTTCCATTTTCCATTTTTTTTAATACAAAGTCCAGTTAACAAATTGTTATTGTGTTTTTCACAAATACTTAACACTTCATGCCATAACCACTACCACTGCCACTACCAAGCCAAGGCATTTGATTACAAAACTAGAAAGGAAAGGAATGTAAACGAAGACAAGGTATAGCAGCAGGCCATATATTTTATAGGGTAAGACATGGAAAAATCCTTTTTATTGTCAACACCCCTGAAAAGGAATTTGAAACCCTTTTTCTCTGTTTTTTTTTATTTTTTTGTTCTGTTAGAAGCATATAAAGGCAGAGAGTGGCAAGGACTACAAATAACCACAACAAAAAGCGGGTGGAACAAAAAAATAAAATTTAACAATATTGGCACGCATATTTTGAACATGTCACATACATATTCTATGTATGTATGTATGTGTAGAAGTACATTGTTAAAAGGCTACCTTAAGTAAACCGGTAAATATAAAGTGTGTTACAAAACACAATGGAACATGAACACAAATAACAAACGACAACAATTACACAAACACACACATGCATATACATACACGTCTGTGTATGTGTGTAGGAAGTTGGCTGTTACTAAAAGTAAAATCCAATTTTAAAATACATGCCACTTATGCTAGTATAATGCCTGTATATGTGAATGTAAGTGTATGTGCAGTGTGTGTGCTCTCTTAAAAGAATGCGTTTGTAGCATAACACAATAACACTTTCAATATATATTACGTAGAGCCTTAAATATCACTCAACTTGTGAAAATAGGCCGCTGACTTAAGCTTCATATTAAAAATCGGAACCCTTGACAACCGCATAATAGTAGAAAATTTCCAAACCCAGCTTAGTTTAAGTAACAAATCCTTTTCCTTTAATTCCAACATTCTTGCTTTTATTCGACCTTCTTTTTTGTAATCGGTTGTATACGTAAGTTTCATGGTTATTTTATAGGTACTCTCCTCTCTATTGTAGTTGCCATTGTGTGTGTGTGGCAAAGTATTTGCTGGGGCAAATGGAATATTTTTTTAAGCCTCAACAAATTTTATTCCTCTTTTTTGTTACATTTCCAATAAGAATGTAATTTTTTACGGTATTGTACTGATTTTTTTATATCCTACTTGTAATACTCAAACATGTGTATGTAAATGTAAACAAATATTGCTTTGTATAGGTACATGAGAACCCTACACCTAAAGCTAACAAATCTTCATAGGCCTTCACTACCCAAAAGAAAACAATCAATAGGTGCCTGGACATGGTTGCAACTGATATCATGGTTCTAACTGAGAACATGGTTGCAACTGAGATCATGATTGCAACTGAGAACATGATTATAACTCCACGTTTAAAGCCATTTATTACAGTTCAGATTCAGATTCGATACGTATGCCTATAAGGCCAAATTGTATTACTGAGTTGAACCGGAGTTAGGAGAAACAGCTACTTTCAGAAGCTCTGGAATATATACTGAGATTACTATCAAAATAGCGGAAATACTAGCATCAAACAGGTCGAATGACGTCAAATATATTGGCATGAAACTGAACTGCAAACTATTCTGAAACGTGTATTCACAATTGAGAACCACTTTGGGGGGTCAACTGTTGTTTCATAATGCTACAGAGCAACACAGCTAAACTGAGATTTCAATTTAGACTGTCTTTACGACATTGGAATGAAAGCAACTCTATTGTACTGGTACTATGGCTTAGTGGTTGGTTTTAATAAGTGATTAAAACCGGTTTGAGCATTTTATAAGAATGCTGACGATCACGATAACGGATGTTGTTAGAACTACATCTTTAGGTTGAGTTAGATTAGCGGATAGTATGCCGTTAACAAACAAGTTCATTAGGTGGCCATATGACCCATTGTTTTAACAACTGTGAGCTAGGCCCCCTTGTCATGACCCGTTAATGGTGGGTTTGAATCGCTCCAAGCTTCAGATATCAAATAGAAGTCTACGGATATTTACTGCAACCGACCAGCTCCCTTCAAACGTTCTGTCACCCAAAAACCGAGGACGGCTGTTCTGAAGTGCAGGGCACTAACATATAAGGTGTTGCCCCAATTGTGCTTCCTCTCGGGGCCATATGACCCATTGTGTTACCCAGTGTGAGGTAAGCCCCTTGTAATGATCGGTTAGTGATGAGTTTGAACTCAAAACTGGTCAGTTCCCTTAGTGGCACGTTTGACACCATGACCAGACCTTCAAATGTTCTGTTACCCAAAAGCCGATGACGTCTACTCTGAAGCGCAGGGCACTGAAATAAAAGGTGTTGCAGCAATTCCGCTTCCTCATGGCAGCTGGCAGCTGTTGGTTCACACCAAACTTGTCGGGGATATTGCAAATCGCACAGTATCCCGTTAGAATTCCTGTTAGAGTGCGAACTGTTCTCTTGTCGAATTCAAGTAGTTCTTGGGAACTACATCCTTACTTCCACCAAATACTTACTTACTTAATTGGCCGTTAACAACCCGATTAACGGATTTCGGTCTGCCGTAACACAACCTTCGTCTCTGCTAATTGCGCGCCTACACCAGTTGGCCACGCCAATCGATGACAGGGCTTCCTCGATTTGGTACTTCCAACGCAAACAAGGTCGTTCTCTTCACGACTTCCGCAGATCTCCGAATCAGATACCTGTTTCGCCAGAGCATCCTCCTCCATTCGAACGATATGGGCGAGCCAGCGCAGTCACTGGATGTTAATACGCTGCACAACGTCTATGGCGTTGAGGAGCTCATACATCTCACAACGGAAAACATCTCCAACTCGCAATGGACCGAAGATCTTACGAGATTTTACAAAACCATTACAGCTGTGATTATGCCAAAGCCTAGATACACTTATTGATTAATGAAATTTGAACCCTGCGTAGGTCCTTTCAATATAATGGTTTACATCTCTTGTTGGTCATCGTAACGTATCCAGATCATGCTATTGCATGTCAGATATATTTTCAGCATCTTAGATTGTACTATGCACTGCCCGATTACTTAGGTACTATTCAGGCTGAAATAACGGCTGTAAATATCGCCGCAGTGTAAATTCATTATCAAAGATTATCAAATAGAAGTCTACGCATATTTACTGAACGATCAGACATTTGCGAAAGAAGGATGGAATATATGCAGAATAAAATTTGTGTTTTATCTGAACAGATCAGATCTTAGGAATCTCATGCAGTTATAATGGCTTACTGACCTTTGGTTACACATGCTTGAGATATGCTTCTACCAATAACTTGTTTAGAAGCTGTAACAACAAGGAAGGAGATGAGCTCACATAATATATCTGTATCATTGTCTGGCACTGAAGTCGCCGAGGTCTAGTAGGTAGTGTGTTGGCTTATTAGACGAAAAGCCAGGGTTCGAGCCCCAGGCCAGATATCAAAATAAAATACAAAAAGTATTTCTTCGGCGACTTCCTCTCAGCAGATTTCTGGCAAAAACTCTGAGAGTAAATAAAATTGCCATGAAAAGTTCTCAAAAATCTGTCGTTTGGATTCTACTTTAAATTGTAGGTTCCGCCGCTCATGTATAAAATTAACGCACACAACATAAGTGGTGTGAGAAGATAGGTCGTAATTCTGAACGAGGGGTTGTAAAGACCAATTATGTATGTGGATGGGAGCTTTGGTACAGACAGGTTTATACTTAACTTTGGTTGATAGTAAAGCGGCCTTTAGTATAGGATTGGATTTGCTCAAAGGTCGATGAACTAGTTCGGGTCAGTAGGCTTTTTACGTGAATGTTGTTGATAGTAAGGCGGCCATTAAGCCCGATAGGAAGTACCCTGCAATTGGTAAGAGAGGTAAATGTCATTTAGCTAGCTTCAGTTCAGTTTGTGTTGCCTTTCGGCACAGAGTAATTCTCTTGAGACAAGATGGTTAAGAAGATGACTTAAGGTAATTATTAAGATTACGCTTAGTATTCTAATCTGCAACCTCTATGGATTTATCAGAGAATTTGCTGTACAAACGGATCTTAGGCGGTGGATATCCTAATTTATTTTAATGCGGGTTTATACGTAAATTTTGTTGATAGCAAAGCAACCTTTAGGTAGGATAGGGTCTGCCATGAAATACAAAAGGATCGTTGGACTAGTTCGGGTCAGTTTCTGTTGAATTTTGGTACGTAGTAAATCCTTTGAAACAAAGAAGGTTTATGTGGTGAGTAGATCATAATATTCTAATCTGCTATTTCTATGGATTCATCAGGAAATAAGTTTCTCGGAAGGAGTAAAGGCGATGCTCGTATAGCATAGCATGTAGAGAGGAATCTGCAATTGATGCGAAGAAATAGCTGAAACGATTGAGCATCTTGGTTGTGGTTGCCTGCCTGTCTGTAGAAAAAATTTGAATAGCAATGGAAGTTGTTTCTTTGCAACATTTAGTTTTAGTTTAACTGGGGAATTACTCGGCCTGAGGAACTTTATTTTCATTTTCCCTACCCCATTTATTTACTCCAACAGCTATTATACCAGAAAACTAAATTGCAGGTTGCAGGGTATTTTATAAACTATCACGACTTACATAAAGCCTCACTTGAAAGTATCCATTGTGCAGTGATGATTGTTAATACTTTTATTTAAAATACTACACTTTTATTTATATATGGTATGTATGTTTGTGTATGTTTGTATGCTTTTTTGTAAGTGTATTTACATAAATGTTCACACTGTCCTGTGATATTTTTGTTTGTATATCAATATTACTTGTAACCGAGTTGTTGACTGAGCCTTACAAATACTGTCATACATTTGCATAACGTGGGCCCGTTTTTTACAAGTAAGCCGCCAAACCAGCATATAGATATCGAATTGTTGTTATTGCAACAAATTACATTGTGTGGAAATGTCAATTTACATACACAAAAAGGGAGAAGTTATTTAATACTTGAGCCACACTGACACTCCACATCACGTCATCATATGCGATTACATGTTATCGTTTTGATTTCGTAGGGAATAAAGCGTTTTATAAAAGAGAGAAGAGAGATTTGGTATACACGTTTAAAAGCTGTAGGAATATAGTTTTAATGTAATTGAAATGAAGACATAACGATATTACTTTTTGACATTGTCAGCCGTTTTGCTGGTTATCGATTAATTGCCTAACCTGACTGTATATGTATTTTATCGGAATTGCTATACGTGGTGCTCCATTATATGTTTTAATAATAATGCTTAATTTCTTTCAATTCACTTTCCTTAGATCAGTAATGTCTGGTAATCATCTGTAAAATAAAAGCATTTCGCGTTCTTCTAAAGTTGGGGAGTAATATAAAAAGTTTTTCAATAGCTGTTATATATGCCCTGTAGTCGTTGCTATTCCTCGCAGCTATGCGTTTCAGATGTTTTTCGTATGTGGACTGCTCCGTAAGTACTCTCATTATATACTTTCCACTATGTTTTCTGTGCCTTATGTTTTTCAAGTGTAAAATTGGTCATTACAACCCTTCAGTCAGGATTACAACCTAGCTTCTCACACCACTTATGTTGTTTGTGTTAATTTTTATACATAAGTGGTGGGTCTTATAGTTTAAAATCGACTCTGATTGACACATTTTTAGGAAACTTTTCATGGAAATTTAATTCACTCTCAGAGCTTTTTGCCGTTTTTACGTTTTGGTGTTTGATCTGGGGTTTAAACCGTGGCCTTACGTCTAGTAAACCAACAGAGTAGACTAGACTACGACGACTTCCTTTCAAGTTTACGTCCAGTCAATTTTTTAATTACCATACGAGAATAAGCTGCCGAGATGAAGAAGAACAGGAACACATTCTGGGTAACATGCCCGGCATGCCCTACTATATAGACGATCTGGAAAAACTGTCTCGCATTGATATTGGCAGTCTGAGGTGCTTCATTGTTCAGGAACTAGGGATGAACGGATATCAACCTATACCTAGTAACGTACGGAAATAGTGAATACTCCAGTGCATTTTATTGGAGCTAAAACAGTTCATGAAGTCGCTGTAGTCTAATAGGTAGTGTGTTCACTTATTAGACGCAAAGCCAGGGTTCTAACACCAGCTCAGACCTCAAACAAAATACAAAAAGTATTTCTTCGGCGACTTTCTCTCAGTAGATTGCTGGCAAAAACTCTGAGAGTAAATTAAATTGCCATGAAAAGTTTCTCAAAAATCTGTGCTTCGGAGTCGACTTCAAACTGTAAGTCCAGGCACTCATGTATAAAATTAACACACACAACATAATTGGTGTGAGAAACTAGGTCGTAATCCTGACTGAAGGGTTGTAATGACCAATTCCGAATTCGAATTCCTTTTAAGTTTACGTCCAGTAATTTTTTTACTTGCGATACGAGAATAAGCTACAGAGAGGAAAAAGAACAGGAACACCTACCGGGTAACTTGCCCGGCACTTTATCGTAGGAGAAAATGGAATGTTGGTGCCTACTCTATAAATGATTTGGAAGAACTGTGACATTGCCAGTTTGATATGCTTTATCAGAAGCTACGAAACTGGGGATGAATGGATAGCCACCTATACCTACCTACGTACGGGAACAGTCACTACTCACGCAGTGCATTGTGTTGGAGCTAGAACAGTACATTATGAGAGGTTGCATAGGTAGTGTTTACAGATATTAGATTTGATTCTGTTTATATTCTAAGTGAGAGGATATAAATCCTTCAACCACAGAGTCCCACATTCGGATGATGTGGCAAAATCTACATGACACCCACGTACTACATAGAAACACGATTTTAGAAAACAAAACTGAAATCCACTTTGGTAAGGAATTTTAAATCTAGTGGCCCAATTATGCCTCTGGACCAAAATCCGCACCAAAATCCCAACAGTGACCCGTTTTGGGTGCGTCGGCTTTTCAATGAATGCGTGCGGGTTTTCTGTGCCCCAAATGCAACAATTTTGCTTGTTTACATACCCGCCAAGATCAAAATGAGCTTCATCTGAAAAGATGATTTTTTTTGCAAAAATCGACATCTTCTGTTGTAGGCTACTGCATGGCCAGCGGAGGCAGCCATTTCAATGAAATTATTTTCTATTATTAACCGGAAGGATTGTACTTTCAAATAAAAAAAGATTTTTGAGAAAATATTCAGTAGTTTTTTTTAAAGCATTTTCAAAAGAAAAAAGTTATTTAGTGGACTCTTTGGTATGAGGGTCGTTACTTCGATTTCTATCAGAGACTCTGATCTGTTACAGTACACCGAGCTTATGGTCGAAGTTACTTAGCTCGGATGGATACTTTAGTCAAGATTACAACCATTACACGGCAGTTTCATTTTATTCTCAGAGTTTTTTTTTAGAGATTTTGCTGAGAGGAAGCCATCGAAAGAAATATTTTTTCTTATTTGAACGAAATCGAGTTGATTAAGCTTCCTCCCGCTGATCATAAGCACACCCGAGTACAAAACCATATTGTTAACGCATATATAGATACTAATCATTTATAAAAAATTATTATTATTAAATTAAGTTACCAAAATTTGAACGCCCTAATTTCCATTAAATTAGTACCATAATAATATGCAGTTGTTCTAGTAAACGCATATACATATATTTATGTGTATGTTCATGCATACAAGAATTTAGTTAAAAGCATTAAACAGATAGCTGAATAGACTAATGTTATTTGTGTACTTGTTTTAGTACATTCATACAACAAAAATATGTATTGACATTCTTTTGGAATTTTACCGCTATTCTTTCTTCTTAGTTCATTTTACCAAATAAAGTTTAAGTATAGAAAAAGAAGTTGAAGAGTCAACATAAAAAAGATCTTAGTGATTGGCATATCGGACGGTAATCTGTGCATTAAAATAACTTTATAAAATTATTAAAATATAATATAAAATAACTCAAATTAATTTTAAAAATTAGCACTTTTACCATTACCGTTCCGACTGCCGTTAAATAACAGTTGTGGTTGACCTTGATAAAGACAATATTTTATAATGACGGAAGAAAGTGGCTCATCACAAAGAAGCATGACTCTTGAAGAGTTAAAGCAGCTACGGGCTTCGTCGAAAGGCAGTATGACTCGTATAAAAAACATTATCGAATCAAATTCTAGCCTGTCTCACACCGAACTTGAGTGTAGATTGGGTATTATAGAGTCATACTATAAACAAGCGTCGTATTGCCAGAATCAAATCGAGCGATTGTCACCACAAGAGACTGGTAGAGCTGAAATAGATGAATTGTATATTATGGTTAAAAGTCGGATACTGACCCTTACCGGCCAAGGAAGACGTTCGAGTACGCAGGAACAGTAATTTTTTGTGTCTCAAACACCCTCAAGCCGCTTGCCGAACCTAAAACTACCGAAATTTGAAGGGAAGTATTCTGAATACAAAAATTTTATTAACTCATTTAATAACTTGGTTCACAGAGATCAGAATATACCAACCTCAGAAAAATTTAATCATTTATTATCCTGCCTTAGTGGAGAAGCACTTTCTACAGTCAAAGCGTTTCAAGTAACAGACGAGAATTATCCCAAGGCGCTTGACCGTTTAAAGGAAAGGTATGACAATGATACTTTAATCTTTTTGGAAAACGTTAATGCTATGTTTGAAATCCCGAAATTGTTAAAACCGGCTCCAAATCAATTAAGAAATATTGTAGATACGATATCTGCTCTGTATAGTTCACTACAATCGTTAGGAACACATGAACAAATTTGTGATGCATTTGTCATTCATCTGGCTATAAGTAAGGTTGATCCACAAACGAAACAAAAATGGGATGAGTTTATTGATTACGACAAATTACCTTCATGGTCTAAGTGTTCTTCAATGTTAGACAGACGTTGTCAACAACTGGATGCTCAATGCAGAAGACTTAGCAAGGATCAACCTACTTCTATTTCAAAAAATGTTTCGCATAATACGTCACTTACAAAACAACATTCTCTTGTTACTAAAACGACAGTTCATAACCGTACATGCAATCATTGCTCAAAATCCGGACACTTTATTTCCACTTGCCAACGTTTTCTTGTTCTTCCTGTAGATCAGCGCATTGACCAGGCTAAAAAACTTAATTTGTGTCTCAACTGTCTATCAACGGGTCATGTGTACATACAGTGTCCCTCTCGATATTCCTGCCGCGTTTGTAAGCAACGTCATCATTCGCTTTTGCATAAGCAACATGATGAAGAAAAACCTTCGACCAACTCAGCTGTAGTACATGGCACATTTCAATCAGTTTGTAAACCCAGAGAAAGTAAGGTAATTTTGGCAACAGCTCTAATTTTAATTCGTGATTCTAGTGGAAAGTACCACATGGCAAGAGCACTTTTGGACTCTTGTTCTCAAGTCAACTTCATAAGTGAAAATCTATCTAATGCCTTAAATTTAAAGAAAATAAAAATACCATAGATGTTGAGGGAATTGGCTCATCCAGTGTTAAAATACCATACAAGACTCAAAGTACTATTAAATCCAGATTAAACAATTTTGAATTGTCGCTAGAGTTTTTAATATCGCGTAATATTACTGGCTACCATCCAGACGAATCAATGTCTATAAAAGAATTTAATTTGCCATCGAATGTTGACCTAGCAGATCCAGAATTTTATCGTCGACGGGGAATAGACATGCTCTTAGGAGCTGAGCTTTTCTTTTCAATCTTATCCGTAGGACAAATTCGTTGTGAAGAAAACTTACCAACACTTCAGAAAACACTGTTGGGATGGATTGTGTCAGGAAGGTATACTAGCAAATCCGCTGTTACTACTTCTAAGCATTCGTATTCGGTAATTGAAAAAAGTTTGAATGAAATCAATGAAAATATTGAGATGCTGTGGATGTTAGAATCAGTGGAAAATAAGCGACAGAGTATGACACCAGAGCAGCAGCAATGTGAACAACATTTCCTTAAGAATGTCATGATTGATGATAATGGTCGAATTATGGTAAAACTTCCACTTAAAAATAATCCCAAATGTATTGGCGATTCCAGAGATATAGCAGAACATCGATTTTTATGTCTAGAAAAGAAATTAATGAAAAATCAACAGTTAAGAGAAGATTATACGAAATTTTTAAAGGAATATGAAGAGTTGGGCCATATGACTCAAATTGATTCATCCGTCTCCTCGCCACATTATTACATTCCCCACCACTGCGTGATACGCACAGAAAGTGTCTCTACTAAGCTGAGGGTGGTGTTTGACGCATCATGTCGATCATCATCACAACTATCTCTCAACGAAATCATGATGGTAGGTCCAACTATACAAAACACTTTATTCATTACTCTGCTTCGTTTCAGATGCCACCAATATGGCTTGACTGCTGACATTGTCAAAATGTACAGGCAGGTGTTAGTTCATCCCGAAGACAGAAACTTGCAGCTTATTTTGTGGCGTGATAATCCTTCAAAGTCTATCAAAACTTATTGTCTTAATACCGTAACATACGGTACAGCATCAGCTCCATATCTCGCCATACGTAGTTTGCATTATGCTGCAGAGCGGTATCCTAATACGCATGAAATAGGTAAAGCAGTCATTACCACTGATTTCTATGTAGACGACATGATTACTGGAGCAGACGATCTAACCACACTTCAACTCATACAAACCGAAGTTACAGATATTTTAACGTGCTCAAAGTTTTCCTTATCAAAATGGCATAGTAATTGCCTTGAATTAAAATATGCTGACAATGAGGTGCAAGAAGTAAGCATCGATCACGATATCACAACCACATTGGGCATGTCATGGGATCCTATGGGAGATACTTTACACTTTAAATTTCGTCCTACTAAATCCTACTCGAAAAATACAAAACGTTCGATTTTGTCTTTAACTTCTACGCTTTTTGATCCCATTGGTCTTGTTAGCCCTCTAGTTGTAAGGGCAAAAATTCTTCTTCAAAAACTTTGGCTTATTAAATGTGATTGGGATGAATCTGTTCCCCAAGAAATTGATACGGCTTGGAACAATATCGTTGCAGATTTTCATAATTTACATCAACTAAAAATTAATCGTTTTATCCGTATGCCAAACACAATAAGAATGGAAGTGCATGGCTTTAGTGATGCGTCTATTAAAGCCTACGGCTGTTGTATTTACTTTGTCTGTACAGATTCGTTTGACAATATTGCAGTAAATCTGGTGGCATCTAAATCTCGCGTGGCGCCAACAAAAACAAGAACATTACCTAGACTAGAGCTGTGCGGTACTCACTTACTTGCAAAATTTTGGAATCAGCTAAGCCATCATATTAAATATTCAATTTCAAAGGTGTACTTTTGGACAGACTCGCAAATTACCCTTCATTGGATCAACAGTCATTCTTCATCTCTGTCAACATTCGTCGGAAATCGCGTAGCCGAAGTGCAAAATTATTCTACCAATATTACTTGGCGATATGTACCAAGTGATCAAAACCCAGCTGACTTAGTATCCCGAGGATGCACTGTGCCTGACCTATGTAAATCTTTCTGGCTTAATGGTCCAAGTTTTCTAAAACGCAATGGTTCCCAATGGCCAACCTGTGCTACTACTAACCTTAGTGAATCTGAAATGCTATTGGAGAAGAAAAAATCGGTTTTAGTTGTCAGTACTCCGGATTTACCCTATATATTGAAAGTAATATACAAATATAGTAACTATATGAAAGGTCTTAGAATTATCGCCTATGTTTTTCGTATGAAGGCAAAATACCGATCAAAGGACCGTACCATTTCTTCAGAGGAGTTGAACCACTCACTCTTGAGAATTGTTTGGGTAATTCAGCAACATCATTTCGCAGCAGAATTCGATAAATTAAGAAAAGCCGAAAATGTTACTGGTCAATTATCATCTTTGTCTTTATTTATAGATGATGTTTCTGCTATACCACTTATTCGAGTCGGTGGTCGATTACTTAACTCCAGTCTGCCAACTCATGTTAAATTTCCATTGCTATTACCGAAGACAGATCCATTCGTCACCGTAATCGTTACTTATATCCATCGAACTAATTATCATGCCGGCCCTCGAGCTTTAGTCTCTCTAATTCAACAACAGTTTTGGATTGTAAATTGTAGATCATTAGCCAGAAAAATTGTTTATCAGTGTGTACATTGCACCCGGTACAAACCTAAGTTACTTAGCCAAGTAATGGGAGATCTTCCAAAAGATCGTGTTGTAGGCTCCCGCCCATTTGAAGTTGTTGGCGTCGACTTTGCGGGTCCTATTTGGACTTATTTAAAAATTCGAGGAAAACGGCCTTATAAGTCATATATATCCGTCTTCGTATGCTTCACATCGAAAGCTGTTCACCTTGAAGCTGTATCAGATTTGTCCAGTGACGCATTCATTGCCGCTCTAAAACGATTTGTAGGACGTAGAGGTATGCCTGGGAAAATTTATTGTGACAATGCAACTAACTTTGTTGGTGCAGAGGCTAAACTAAAGGAATTCTACAAAAAATTTCATGAGGAGTCAATTAAATCACAAATCCTTTCATACGCAGTATCAAACTTTATTGATTTTCAATTCATTCCCCCGAGAGCTCCACATTTTGGCGGATTGTGGGAGGCAGCAGTTAAATCTGCTAAAGGTCACTTATATCGAACACTTTCAAACGCTCGACTTTCATTTGAAGAATTATCTACGGCCCTAGTCGAAATCGAAGCCATTATGAATTCACGTCCGATTGCTTCTACGTCAACTGACCCCAACGACTTGGAAGTTCTTACGCCAGGTCACTTGTTAATCGGGTGTTCATTAAAAAATATTCCTGAAAAAATTGATTTAAATTTCAATATTTCCAGCCTTCAGCGTTGGCAAAGGATATCAGCTGTAAAATCTCACTTCTGGCATAGGTGGCACAAAGAGTATCTCATCCAGCTACAAGAACGGTACCGATGGCGCAATCCCCAACGAAATTTAAAGGTAAACGACTTGGTTGTCATTCATGAAGATAATGTTCATCCTATGAAATGGGCGATTGGTCGGATCATAAATGTAATTTTTGGTGCAGATGGATATGTTCGAGTTGCAGATGTTAAAACAGCTACTAACACTCTTCGTCGTCCCGTTGCTAAGCTAGCAGTTTTACCTATTGATTGAAACTGGGAGTTTCAATGGGGCCCGGCATGTTAACGCATATATAGATACTAATCATTTATAAAAAATTATTATTATTAAATTAAGTTACCAAAATTTGAACGCCCTAATTTCCATTAAATTAGTACCATAATAATATGCAGTTGTTCTAGTAAACGCATATACATATATTTATGTGTATGTTCATGCATACAAGAATTTAGTTAAAAGCATTAAACAGATAGCTGAATAGACTAATGTTATTTGTGTACTTGTTTTAGTACATTCATACAACAAAAATATGTATTGACATTCTTTTGGAATTTTACCGCTATTCTTTCTTCTTAGTTCATTTTACCAAATAAAGTTTAAGTATAGAAAAAGAAGTTGAAGAGTCAACATAAAAAAGATCTTAGTGATTGGCATATCGGACGGTAATCTGTGCATTAAAATAACTTTATAAAATTATTAAAATATAATATAAAATAACTCAAATATTATAAGTGTACATATAAAAAGATTTTGGGTTGTCAAACCAGGCAACTCTTTACACATATTGTGGGTGTATTCCAGAGATCAGCAATGAACTGTTTTTTTGCTACTCATAAGTAATCATGAAATTTTGAGTATGAGTGAGCTAACAGTATTGATAAGTACAGGTTGCAATGAGTATGCGTACAACGTTGATATCAAACTCATACCATTCGAAATATGTATGATTCATAAGCCTACTCATTCAGATTCATAACTTTAGAAAAATACTTTTAAAACTTATAAATGACTCGAGTGACTCAAATCATTCATCAAAATTTACAGTCTTAAGTTAGGTTAGTTTAGAGGACGTGTACTTGTCAACTAAGACAAGTACAGTACTCGGGGGTCTAATTGACCCATTGTACAACGTCCTAGTTTCTCACACCACTTATGTTGTGTGTGTTAATTGTATACATGAGTGGTGGGACCTACAGTTCAAAGTCGACTCCGAGCGACAGATTTTTGAGAAACTTTTTCATGGCAATTTTATTTACTCTCAGAGTTTTTGCCAGAAATCTGCTGAGAGGAAGTCGCCGAAGAAATACTTTTTGTATTTTGTCTTGCTGTCTGGCCTGGGGCTCGAACCCTGGCTTTACCAATAAGTCAACACATTACCTACTAGACTACGGCGACTTCTTCTTAGTTGTTGTTACATTTACAAAAAAAGAAGATAGAAAAAGACAAAGACAGAAAGCAAAGCAAATACACAACCTTCTAGTGAATATTGCAGTGTTCGTACGCGATTCATACTTATTTTGTGATTCTCGTAAATGTTGAGTCATGGAGAGTCGTAATCAACAGAATCATACGTGTTGTTAAGTATGAATATAATGAGTACTTCAAACTTTGAATATGAGTAGAGGTTCCATGATATTAAAATAACTATAAATGCGTATAAGTATCAGAAATTATGAGTATGATTTGATTCTACTCATCTTTTTGAATACTCTTTGCTGATCTCTGGTGTATTCGTATACCCAAGTTTAGAACCAAAACCAACAAATAGCATTCATGGGTGGTAATGTCACTGTTTCTTTTCAGCAGGTTTATTCAGTTCGATAATAAGTTCCGGCTGTCGGATATTTTTTTATTTTATTTTTCGAGGTTAAGCTGTAATATTTTGTAATAAATTTTTCAATAAATATTTCCTATTATTTTAATTACTTAACATCACTGTCATATGTATGTATGTCTGTCTTAATGCCACATTTTTGCAACTTTTGCTTTCCAAAAAATGTTTCTTCTTTAAATTATTATTTGATGTCTGTGTGTTACTGTGTGTATATGCCACACAGTTTATAATTCTTAAACCTGTCTCAGATAAAACTTTATCTTCCTCTTGGTTGTTATTGTTGTTGTTTTTGTTTTTTATTTTTCTCTCTTTTAATTTTATTCAATTTAAATTCCAATTAAATGAAGTTTAGCATGCACATGAATGAACACACTTATCACTTTTGATTTTTTAATTTTTTGCCTCCTCCTGTATTTTTGTTTTGTTTTTTTTTTGTGTGTATTCTTGACTTCTTGCCGTATCTAAGAAATGTTGATTGTTGGTTTTTGTATTCTTTTTTGTCTTGTTGCAACATTTGATTGTCAGTTGCAAGCAAGCATATGAAAACGTACGTCTGCGTATGTACATATACAAGAGTTCAGAAGGCCTCACATATGCTTGTGGCAGACAAAACTTTGCATATGCCACAGCTTTTCTAGATAAACTGCTTAAAAAGAAAGAAAAACATGAAAGAAAAACAAAAAAAATTAAAAACTTTGGTCATTTGCCACAGACTTAAAAGGAAAACAAAAAAAAAAAAAAAAATTAAAAGCTAGGCAAACGAGACTATATCATATCCCCGACACTAGGTTTTGATATAAATTGTATTTTCTTATGACAGCTAGGATCACATACTTCAGTCCGCTGTAGTATTCATCAAGTCTCTCAACTGATTAGTTTGCGACTAATAGTCACAAGTGTCCCGCAATTGATAAGTTTGTGGCTAATAAGCATGTGTGCTACACACTCTACTCCTTTCATTGAGTCTTACCAACTTTGTGGCCATATTTTAAAGCTCACTTGGATACATACTTACTCAATTGCTCATCATAACTCTTTTAGTCAGGATTACAACCAGAGATTAGCAATGAGTAGAATCGAATCATACTCATAATTTCTGATACTTATATACATTCATACTTATTTTAACTCTTTGCACTCGGCTGTCCCCTCTGAGAGAACAACGTAAGTCTAGCATATCGCTCGGTTGTCCCCTCTGAGGTTACATGATAGTTTGTTAGCGATTACGGACAACGAAATTATTCCACCGCAATTTTTTAAGAAAATACGTATTTCTGTTCTCCTGTAGTTTTCTGTTAAAATGGCACAAAAAATTGATCGAAATGGGAAAAAATTAACAAGATGCTTGATAAATAAAACGTCCGTGCTACACGATGAAAAGGAACGTGCGAAGTGCGTTCACTTCGGACTGCACACTTCTCTGATCCGTTGACCAACTTGTAGATATAGTGGATTAGGCGTGTGGCTCAATGAAGTGAGAAACTTGATACGATAATAAAGAAATCCGATAACCGAGAGAAGAAATATTCATACTGAAGCGTAGAATAGAAAAGATTTTTTATATTTTTTAGTAAATACGTGTTCTTCAATGTCCACAAATTCATATGAAACAAATTTCATTACAATTCCTTACTTGGTTCTAAAATTATACTGCATAATACCACGTTTCAAGGATCTACGTTTTCGTTAAAAAGTGGCGTCGAGTTGCTGGTAGGTAACATCCGAAACTGTGCCGAGTGCAAAGGGTTAATATAATGGAACCTCTACTCATATTCAATGTTTGCAGTACTCACCATACTCATACTTAACAACACGTATGATTTTGTTGATTTCGACTCTCCATGACTCAACATTTACAAGAATCACAAAATAAGTATGAATCGCGTACGAACACTAGAATACTCACTAGAAGGTTGTGTGTTTCCTCTGCTTGCTACTCTGTCTTTTTTGTTTATGAGTCTTTTTTCTCACTTGTATCATTTATAGGATTTATAAGTATTTTTCTAAAGTTATAAATCTAAATGAGTTGGTTAATGAATCAAATATGTTTTGAATGGTATGAGTTTGATGTCAACGTTGTATACTCATTGCAACCTTCATACTCATTGCAACCTGTACTTATAAATCAACGTTGTAGTGAGTACGAATGAATCATACATAGTAGTTAAATTTCAATATTATTGACTCATTTATATTCAAAATTTTATGAGTGCTTATGAGTAGCGAAAAAAAAACGATTCATTGCTGATCTCTGATTACAACCTAGTTTAGCATACCCAACATGTTGTGTGTGTGAGAGGAAGTCGCCGAACAAATATTTTTTTCATTTTTTCGTTTGTTCTTAGGGCTTGGACCGAGGCCTAACGTCTAAGAAGCCAATACACTACCTACTAGACTACGGCGACTTCAAAGTATATCATCTTTCTCTCAAAGCCGAAGTGTAAACAGAACTTTGGCGAGCACGACTATCAAGCCTGAATTGTTGAGAAACTGCTGCGATTAAACAAATAGATAGACTACAAACCTAGTATACCCCAGCTATACAGTTTAAAGTCGTTTTCAAACGATACATTTTTTAAGAAAATTTTCATGGAAATTTTATTTTATTCTCACCAGAAGAAGGTTTAATATGTATGCTGTATATTAATTTCATTAAAGTCCGTCTTATACGTTACAAACCATTGATTGAATTTAATACACTCAACTGACTTACAGTTATAAATAGACATATAAAGAAACAGAAGAAGAAGCACAAGAAAAATGGTCAGTATGGAACATGTGGTCGAAGAAAAATCTTTAATGACAGGCATATTAAGGTACTTCCAATAGTTAATGTTAGGATTCATACAAGTTTTCTTGACTGAAAGCCATGTGAATTACAGAATAGGCGTGATGGTAGGAAAATCTCTTTAAACTACAATATATGCTGAGTCATTAAGTGAGTCGAACTCTAAGAATCCCGAAAAATCCTAAGTATGGCCTTAATAAACTGTTAAAAACTATTTACGTAACCACCTTTAACTACATTTGGTAGTAGAGACAGACACACACAGACTGACTGGCTGGCTTGCAATGCAAATAAATTCTATCTGATGTTTGTTACTTAAAACGGAAATGCAACATGCATCTGCACTTAAACGTTATTACTATGTGATCGTTTAGAGTTTGATTTTCTTTTTTGTTTCTTGTTTATCAATGGTTTTGAAAATAAATTTTTGTATTAAAATACAAAATTTTTTTTTTTTTAATTCAAGGTGTGTAGAGTAGCACAGAGTAGCAGTTATGATGATTGACAAATCGATATTAAATCAGCACGACTATCAGCACTTGAGCATCGCTCTAAACAAATAATTCCATCAGATTGAAATAAAATCAGTCAATATAATAAAATCAGTCAAGAAATGGAAGCAAAATGAGACAAGCTTGCTTAAGGTTAGAGGACTGCAATAAAGCTGCTTTTGGCAGGCAACTAAAGTCTCTCCGCTTACTTAATGAAATCTTTTTTTAAGGTTGCATGCCTTAGTGGATGTGGGACTTTCGATAACAGTGAGCTCCTCCTAGAAAATTTAATAGTTCAGAGGGTTACAGTTGGTACTTGATAGACCCCTACATACACACATAATTGGTCATTAGAACCCTTTAGTCAGAATTGCAACATAGCTGCTCACACCTCCCAAGTTGGATGTGTTAATTTTATACATGAGTCGCAAGACCCACAGTTTAAACTCGACTCCGAACGATAGATTTTTAAGAAAAAATTTTTTATTCACTCGCAGAGTTGTTGCCACAAAGCTGCTGAGAGGCAGTCGCCGAAGAAATATTGTTTCATAGTTCGCCATGATGAAGTTCGTCTGCCCCGGGGTTTGAACCGTGGCCTCAGGTTTAGTAAGCCATCACACTGCCTACGAGACTATTTTATTTTAATTGCTTTGAAGCAGCCATTATTTAAGTTTAGGATTTGTTTGTTGTTTTATTTAGAAAAAAAGGTTGAAATGAAGTATTTTATTGGACTAAAAAATCACGCAAGCCTATTGCTATTTAAGTCACTAATTTTACGTATGGTTTGTGTCTTTAATAATTCATATGGAATTTTTTAGGAGTTATTTAGTCCTTGGTAAGTTATTTCATCCTCTCAAACTAAATATTTCATGAGAATACAAAATCACGCAACCCCTGGCAACTTCAGCTTGTCAATTTAAGTCACCCATTTTACATATGGTTTGCGTCTTTAATAATGCATGGGGAAGTTTTGGAAAGGTGATATAAAGAGTGGCAAAGGCTCTTCTCAAACCAAGTATTGCATGGAAATCCAATTCACGCAAGCTTTGGAAACCATAGCTTGTCTATTTAAGTCATCCATTTTGTATATGGTTTGTGTCTTTAATAACTCATAAGGAATTTTTTGGGAGTCATTGAGACCTTGGCAACCACGTTTAAAAAGTGAAGATTAAGAGTGGCAAGGAATGTTCTCAAGCCAAGTATTTCATGGAAATACAAAGTCAAGCAAGTCTTGATAACCACAGCTTGTATATTTAAGTTACCCATTATACATATGGTTTGTGTCTTCGATAATTCATATTGAATTATTTTCAGGAGAGATTTATTTTTATTTAGACCTTGGCAACCAGGTTTGGAAAGGGAAGATACAGAGTGACAAAAGCTCTACTCAAACCAAGTAGGTTCGTGGCAATCAAAACATTTGTTGGGAAGTTTTCAGACTATCCAGAAATAGCCTGGATAGTAACCGGCTGCTGATCGGTCTTTTGACATAACAAATTCAAAGAACACTTATTCAGAATGATGATAGTCTTGTGCTAAACATTTATTTTGAGAAAAATGAGAACTCTTGTAACATGTGGGGAAGAATCACTTGGGTTTATATCAAGTACTAGGCAGGGAATTGTCATTGTTATCAGCAAGAACTGTCTTGAAATTCTTCAAAGCAAAAGGCTTTGTGCACCCTTTAAAGTTTAAGGGGAGAAGAATAAATCATATGTAAGTCGTGGTATAGTGAGGCCATAATTCAAACCCGAGATCAGACATCTTAAACAAAACGGAATTTAAAAAATATTTCTGCGGTAACTTCCTCTCAGCAGATGTTCCGTAAAAAATTCTATGAGTAAATAAAAATTGCCATGAAGAGTTTCTCAAAAGTCTGTCGTTCGGCATCGACTTTAAACTGTAGGTCATGCCACTCATGTATAAAATTACACACACAATATGGGAGGTGTGAGCAGATAGGTTGCAATCCTGACTAAAGAGTTGTAATGACCAATTATGTATGCTACGCGCAAATGTCAATAAAGCCTCTAGAGCTTGTGTATCTTATCCAGGTTCAGGTTTAGGTTAGAGGACTTGTATTTGTCAATTGAGACAAGTACAGTACTAAAGTAAATGTGCTAAAGGGGTTGAAGATAATAGGGGAGATAGGGAAAAAGGAGGGGAAGTAGGAAAGGGAGAGTAAGGAAGCAGAAGAATTACACAGACTAACAAAACACACAAGAGAGCGCGACTACACTATTGAAACCCTGGCACTTCTCAACCAGCTCAAACTAATAATGAATCTATGGAGAGCCTTGATGTCGGTTCTCGACACAGAATTCCAACTCTCAAAGAATGCCCTGCCAAGGGTCTTCAACCTGAACCTACTAAGAGCTGGACAGTTACAGAGGAAGTGTTCGATATTCTCCAACTCCTCCTCATCGCAACATACCTTGCAATAGTCCGGCTGTGATCTGTTCCAGATCCTTGTTAGCGATCTAATCTCGCAGTACCCCGTAATGAATCCAATAACTAACCTTAAACTGACCTTATCCAGAAGCCCAGCAGCCAACCTGTTCTTATACTGACTTATAGACACCTAGGAACATAACAACCCGATCCATTCCCCCAGCGCCTCTTCTGTTCCCCCCTGACTCATCCATTGATGTATCCGTAGAGGTGGCAGATTGGGGGATCAGGACCAGGATCGCCCTAAGAAAGTGAACCTAACCTAGCAAGAGCATCCACCGTCTCATTACAGCGTATTCCGCTATGACCCGGAACCTAGCATGGACGGATTCGGTGTGGTCCAAAAGTCCTTAACGACTTCTTGCACTCGCGAACGAACCGTGATTTGCACCAGACCGACGCATTGGAAGTTACCGTATTCTAGTAGGTAGTGTGTTGACTTATTACATCAAAATAAAATACAAAAAGTATTTCTTCGGCGACTTCCTCTCAGCAGATTTCTGGCAAAACTCTGAGCGTAAATAAAATTGCCATGAAAAGTTTCTCAAAAACTGTCGTTCGGAGTCAACTTTAAACTGTAGGTCCCACCGCTCATGTATAAAATTAACAAACAAAACATAAGTGGTGTGAAAAACTTGGTCGTAATCCTGACTGAAGGGTTGTAATGACCAATTATGTTATGTATGACGCAATGGCCTAGGGCCATTGACTGTCAACGAAGATCACATAAGATTCCAAATCCGAAGTAGGTCCACCAGTTATGGCCTCAATAGCATTCAAAATTACGAAAAATCTCTGTTTGAAACACGCTACAGTCATCCTTTAACCGAAAGTAAAGTTCAAGACCGAGTTTCCTACAGAAAATCCAGCACCTGTATCTCCATCTAACTTCGACCCTTCTGTGGGTATATCTGCCCATGGTGGGGTACACCATTCCATTGTCTATCCGGTATAGGTATCCTGTAGCTTATCCACCTACGCCTAATTTATAATCAAGTTCATTTCAAATACATTCGGGTTATTATGGTTTCATTACTTACTTACTTAATTGGTTATTACAATCCTTAGCAAGGATTAGAACCTAGCTTCTTACTTCTTCAAAATATTTGTTAATCGTTACACGCTTGTCTTCGGCTATTAGGAGTATGGTGTACATATATTCCTTTGAAATCAAAAGCTCTTCCACAGCTAGTCTCCACATCAATGTTAAAATAGTTTGATGGGATTTCCATCGCTTCTTTATACAAAGTTTTCATGAGTGCTTCTCTTAAATTCTATTTTTAAATCAACCTGATGAAGGGGAACTGTAATCCATCCCTTCGTAGTGCCGAATAAATATTTCATTACCGAATATTCTTTTTTTCTTCCTAAAAAATTTTTTGTGTCATTTTGTTTACTTTAATCCATGTTTGCTTTAATCCTTCCAAAAAATTTGGAGCTATTGTATGACGACAACAACAACAAACCTTAAATTATTAAATATTTGTACAAACAAACAAAAGAAAAACTAAAAAAGAAAATATTAACACATATTTTCTAGGCCTTAATGTAAATGAGAAACATCCGTCCTTTAATACCGTATCACGGCTCTTTCATCCTGTTACCGTAAATGAATTTTGTTTAGTTTTTAAATTATTAACGTCTAGCTAATGCACAACAACATTAAAAATACGAAAATGAAAATATGAACGAGTGAAAATAATGGAAATTTCATAGAAAAAAGGATAACAGCTGAGACACACACCAAACAAACAAAAAAGAAGTCACTAATAGGCACACCTTCACAATCTTACGTATAAATTTATAAAAAATAAAGAAGGAAACACCTGAAAAAATTTAAGCTTAAAATTCTTTTAAATATTCAGTGTGCATGTATATGTATAAGCAAGGATAACCACCACCGTAGTGGTTAACTGTTTCACTTTTTCTCTTGCTCTGGTTCCCTTATATTCTATTTTATTTTGTCTTCTTTTTCCCTAAAAAAATTTCATGAAAAAGGAAAACAACACCACACAGACGACCTTCATCAAAAATACAGCATATATGCGTGTGTATGTGTAAGAAAGGTATACATAAATATATGTATGTAAATGTGTAAGTATGCACGAGTCGACTTTAAACTGTAGGTCCCACCGCTCATGTATAAAATTAACACACAAAACATAAGTGGTGTGAAAAACTTGGTCGTAATCCTGACTGAAGGGTTGTAATGACCAATTATGTTATGTATGACGCAATGGCCTAGGGCCATTGACTGTCAACGAAGATCACATAAGATTCCAAATCCGAAGTAGGTCCACCAGTTATGGCCTCAATAGCATTCAAAATTACGAAAAATCTCTGTTTGAAACACGCTACAGTCATCCTTTAACCGAAAGTAAAGTTCAAGACCGAGTTTCCTACAGAAAATCCAGCACCTGTATCTCCATCTAACTTCGACCCTTCTGTGGGTATATCTGCCCATGGTGGGGTACACCATTCCATTGTCTATCCGGTATAGGTATCCTGTAGCTTATCCACCAACGCCTAATTTATAATCAAGTTCATTTCAAATACATTCGGGTTATTATGGTTTCATTACTTACTTACTTAATTGGTTATTACAATCCTTAGCAAGGATTAGAACCTAGCTTCTTACTTCTTCAAAATATTTGTTAATCGTTACACGCTTGTCTTCGGCTATTAGGAGTATGGTGTACATATATTCCTTTGAAATCAAAAGCTCTTCCACAGCTAGTCTCCACATCAATGTTAAAATAGTTTGATGGGATTTCCATCGCTTCTTTATACAAAGTTTTCATGAGTGCTTCTCTTAAATTCTATTTTTAAATCAACCTGATGAAGGGGAACTGTAATCCATCCCTTCGTAGTGCCGAATAAATATTTCATTACCGAATATTCTTTTTTTCTTCCTAAAAAATTTTTTGTGTCATTTTGTTTACTTTAATCCATGTTTGCTTTAATCCTTCCAAAAAATTTGGAGCTATTGTATGACGACAACAACAACAAACCTTAAATTATTAAATATTTGTACAAACAAACAAAAGAAAAACTAAAAAAGAAAATATTAACACATATTTTCTAGGCCTTAATGTAAATGAGAAACATCCGTCCTTTAATACCGTATCACGGCTCTTTCATCCTGTTACCGTAAATGAATTTTGTTTAGTTTTTAAATTATTAACGTCTAGCTAATGCACAACAACATTAAAAATACGAAAATGAAAATATGAACGAGTGAAAATAATGGAAATTTCATAGAAAAAAGGATAACAGCTGAGACACACACCAAACAAACAAAAAAGAAGTCACTGATAGGCACACCTTCACAATCTTACGTATAAATTTATAAAAAATAAAGAAGGAAACACCTGAAAAAATTTAAGCTTAAAATTCTTTTAAATATTCAGTGTGCATGTATATGTATAAGCAAGGATAACCACCACCGTAGTGGTTAACTGTTTCACTTTTTCTCTTGCTCTGGCTCCCTTATATTCTATTTTATTTTGTCTTCTTTTTCCCTAAAAAAATTTCATGAAAAAGGAAAACAACACCACACAGACGACCTTCATCAACAATACAGCATATATGCGTGTGTATGTGTAAGAAAGGTATGTATGTAAATGTGTAAGTATGCACGTGTGGCATGGTTAATAAAGGCTGCTTAAAATTATAACACAATACAATTCAAGGCAAAAAATTAAAGCAAAAAGGAACAAAAAATGATTTTCTTTTCGTCCTTTCTTTTCTTTCCAAGGACCCATGGAGAGTGTTGTTAGACCCATTTAACCATAAAATTAGCACAGGTTAACAGAACACTAAAAATGTATGAGAATCTCGTAGTAGTTTGTGGCATCATGGGATTCATCTCTTTTTAACGCTGGGTTTTTTAAATGTTTGTTAGTGTATGAAATATATGTGTACGTGTATGTGTACATGTGTCTTTATATATAAAGGAGTGTGAGTGTAACTATAAGTGTTTTCTTCCCAGTCTTATTATTGTGGAAAACATTAAATATTGTTATCGGTATACTGATACTGCCTTAACGACTGCCATTGACGATAAGGCAAAGAAGGGGTGAGAATGGTTTTATTTAAATAGGACTACTAAGGACAGTAACCTAAGTAGAATTTTAAAATTTTTTAGATTTCAAAAACATTATAGTGCCATCGTATTGCAAACATACGACCGATTGTACTGTCATCAATCCATGTAGGATATTCCTCAAATGTCTGCTACAAACCGATTGCCCTGGCACTAGGATGCGTGAAGGCCACACAGGCTCCAAGCTTTCTTTACGCACAGAAATTACACATTGGGCTCGATCGAAGTCGCCGTAGTCTTTTAGGTAGATTATTAGACATAATCGTACGTAGATGGGTATTATTAGACGTAAGGCCACGGTTCAAACCCCAGGTCAGACATCAAAACGAAAATATAAAAAAATATTTCTTCGGCAATTTCCTCTCAGCAGATTTGTGGCAAAAAATCTGAGAGTAAATAAAATTGCCATGAAAAGTTTCTCAAAAATTCTGTCGTTTGGAGTCGACTTTAAACTCTTGGTCCCGCCACTCATTAACGCACACAACATAGGTGGTGTGAGAATCTAGGTCACGTTAAAAGAAGGTTAGATATCTCAGACTATTCCTGAATAGTTCGATGCACGATTGAAAATCCTTCTCCAATTGTAATTAACCGACACAAGTTCAAATTGCCTCAGACCTATATAGTTTTATAAGTGTCCCTACCTTCAACTATTTTCCCTTTTGCTGTATATGCCCCTTCGAACATCGTTCCTATCTGCCTTATATGGTACACCTTCCAAGGCGGATGGCAAATCTACTAATCCAATGTGGATTATAGACATGCTTGATAGGATCTTAAGTTTCTAACAAAGAAAACCTAGTCTGACGAGCCAGAGATTTCCGTTAAAGTGTTGTTACGAAAATGAAAAAATCATCGTTTAACATTAAAATTATGAACAAAAGCTGCAAATACAAAAACAATGAACTTGTTTACAAATTATCGTACTGCGTAATATAACTACACCAGCATAAAAGAAGATAAACAAGTAAACAAAAACATACCAACAAACACTACAAGAATAAATGTAAACAAAATACACAAACAACAATAATGAAACAAAAATGTTTTCATTTATAGAGATATCGAGAAGGCGAAGCCACGGATATTCGCCTTCAAAAACATTCGTAAGACTGTTTACGTTGCCATACAAAAGGCAAGGCAAAGCAGGCAACTGTGTTAGTAAAAGTTCAGTCAGCCTTGTGAAAAGACGCGGTGTGTTTGAAGAGAGTAAGCGTGGTCTAGTAATTGTTATTGTGCAAAGGGTGTACATAGAGGAATAGCAAACAAAGCAATTGTTGTCGTTTACATAAAGTTGTGAACAGTGGCATACAGAATTAAGCGATTAATAAAGAATTGTAATTAATTAATTTTCGATTATAATTTATTTTATTTTCAATCTATGAGCTCATATTTTAAACGTTTTCAAAAGGTTAAAACGTAACAGTATATACTGACGACTCAAGTATAGGTAAGAGGGTAAAGTTCTTTGCCTCTACTTTTATGTCTTCTTTGGCTGTTCTTTAAAACATAAAGTTTACCGCAAAAGCAAGTTGTATTTTGGAACGAAAAGATTTTCTATATTTACGTTCAAAAGAAAAACACAAGAAACTTTCTTCTTTTTCTGAATTAGCGACAATATATTCATTATTTATTTCCATTGGCATACTTCCCTTCAAAATAGTTCAACAAATAGTATAATTTTGCAGGCTACGCCACATTATCGTAGAGTGTAATAAGCCTGTTTCCGTTTTTTATGTTCAAAAATAATCGACTAAATGTTCTGCAATTTTTATTTCATTTTCTTGCCAACATTAAAAAACAGAGACGTAGTACTGTAAACTAAACAATTTTTAAAAGAATTAAAAATTAAACTAAGAACTCTAGTGTAAAGACATTCCTCATTTTTATAAGAAACTTTGTGCATAAGGAAAGGAGACCAACCAAGGTCTCAAGCCGGCTTGTTATGCGCTCACCATTAAGGGGGTTATCAATCATAATTTGTGAAGGAAGTCTATATCTTGTATAAACTCTGGTTCTTCCACACTACTTCTCTGTGATGCGTTATGTCTGGTAAAGTTTCTTCCGTAAGATATTGTTAGCTCGAGCTTGCAAAAGGCAAGTCTTCACCACATGCCCAGATTTTTTTGTATTATCCTACACGCCTAACCTATATTAGGCTCAGGTGGATGAGTAAGGTGAAATGTTCTGCATGAACGCTTTTTTTTTCAATACTCAAGTCACATTTTGTTCAGTCTTAGCATAAACATGGCTTTTCTGTTATCAGGGTCGCTACAGCACGTATTCGAAATTTTTCCCGTTGTATCATTGTTTCAAAATACTCGATGATACGTTTCCTACCACTAAAAGACATTAAGTTTTCCCGGTTTATGTTCTATCATACTACAGCACCGTTAATAGGATTGTTCCTTATTTCCACTAGTAGGTAGTATGTTGGCTTATTAGGCATGAGGCCTCGGTTCAAACCCCAGTCTAGACATCTCCATCAATCAACGGATAATAAAAAAATATTTTTTCGGCGACTTCCCCTCAGCAGATTTCAGGCAAAAACACTGAAAGTAAAAAAAATACCATGAAAAGTTTCTCAAAAAATCTGTCCTTATGAATCGACTTTAAACTGTAGGTCTAGGCACATATGTTTAAAAATTATCGCACACAACATAAGTGGTGTGCGAAGCTAGGTCGTAATCCTGACTGGACTGTAGTAATGACTAATTACGTACGTCCGTTACTCCAATTGCTGTTATGAAAGTTTACAATATTATGTCTTACAAAATCATTATATCCGATTGCCGGAGCTATGGTTTAGCTTCTGGTTCTTCTATATAGAAGTCCAATCCTGTATCTTCTCCATATCTAAAACATTCGCCTGGCGACAAATTGCCACTGTTTGATTGATGCAATTGATTGAATTTGATATGTTCGGTATATCGTGGAATAATTCCGATACAATTGATACAATTTGTGGCTCCGATTAGCGATACCCCTAGAACCGCGAGACGATAAATGTACCATAAGTTCTGTCTCATATCCTGGATAAATATCGTTGTTTCCAACGACATTTTAGGGTTCCTAAACAATGCATTCTTTCAATGTTCTGGACTATTCTACTGAAGCATTCAGTTCTGTTCTTTGGTGTCCTCCATACTCTAAGCCTAAGTTGGCATAGGTTTAATTACATTCCTGTAAAGCGTGTATGTTTTGCTGAAAGTGACGACCCATTTAGAAAATTCTATGGCTCTCCTACATATAGGCTAATTTTCTGTGGGCATTTGAAGACTTACATTCAAGCATAATTGGTCATTACAATCCTTCAGTCACGATTACGATCTAGCATTTCACACCACTTATATTGTGTGTGTTAATTTTATACAGGAGTGCCGGAACCTTCCGTTTAAAGTTGTCTCCGCATGACAGAAATCTGATGAGAGGAAGTCGCGTAGGCAGTATTTTTTTCATATTTCGTTTTGTTCGAGATGTCTAGCGTCGGTTTTGAACCTTGGCCTGACATCTAATAAGCCAACACACTACCGCTTACACAACGCCAACTTCATTGTCAAACTAAATAGGTTTGAGGTAATTTAAACTTGCTTTGGGAAATTGAACAGAGTATTCAATAGTAATCCAAGACATATAACTGTCTTGTGACGTGACATTCATCTAGTTTGATATTCTAATTCCCACAGTAAGAAAACGAGGATCGTCATAATGAGTGATCTTCGTATTCTTTGATCCCCCCATGGTGTTTCAGTCTGCTCCGGTGTCACATTAAGATTAGTAGTGCCCATTTATATTGTTCAGAGAGTGTTCTAACGATTCAGAAGCATTAACACTTTGTTCGGGTAGAGAGCTGGTGTTAGTCCTTCTTCACTAATATCTTCGGAAAACTATGTGTAGTTGTCATTCAAATGAAGGGTAAAGAATATATACTGTTACGAAAATGAAGAATCTAGATACTGGTCTTTTGCTTTTACATCACTTAACATAAAAAGGGTAAACAAGTAATTAAAAATACAACAACACATACCAGCATAAAAAATTGTAAACAAGTAAACAAAAATACAACAATAAATACCAGCATAAAAAATGGTAAACAAGTAAACAAAAATACAACAACAAACACTACAAGAATAAATGTAAACAAAGTACACAAGCAACAGTAATGAAACAACGATGTTTACATTTATAGAGATCTCGAGAAGGCGAATCCATGGACATTCGCCTTCAAGAACATTCATCGCCATATAAAAGGCAAGGCAGAGCAAGCGATTGAGTTAGTGAAGTTCAGTCAGTCTTGTGTGAAGAAGCGGTGTGTTTGAAGAGATTAATCGTTGTTTAAAGATCTCCATTACAAAGATCTGTCGCATAATTGATTAGTGTTTAGGCAAAAATGTGTAAAGAAGAATAACAAACAAAGCAATTGTTGTTGTTTACATCAAGTTGGGAACAGTGGCACACATAATTGTGCGAACAAGAAAGAATTTTAATTAAAACTAAACACGAATTTATTTTTATTTTATTTGCAAACTACGAGCTCAAATTTTAAACGTTTTTAAAATGCAAAAACGTAACAATACATACATACATACATAATTGGTCATTACAACCCTTCAGTCAGGATTACGACCTAGTTTCTCACACCACTTATGTTGCGTGTGTTCATTTTATACATGAATGGCGGGGACCTACAGTTTAAAGTCGACTCCGAACGACAGATTTTTGAGAAACTTTTCATGGCAATTTTATTTACTCTCAGAGTTTTTGCCAGAAATCTGATGAGAGGAAGTCGCCGAAGAAATACTTTTCGTATTTTATTTTGATGTCTGGCCTGGGGCTCGAACCCTGGCTTTTCGTCTAACAAGCCAACACACTATCTACTAGACCACGTGACTATGCCTTTTGGTATTCCCCTCTCCAGCTACGTTTTTAATAATGATGGAAATAATTATTGAAATAATTACACTTTTAACGAAACTTATTCTTAAAACAGTTGGTTAAAATGGTAAGACTGTAAAGCGACTGCTACTTGCATTACAGTGAACTCTTAGACGCTAACATTTCGTAGGGAATTTTTTAATTTGATTTTATTTTTTCCCTTTCTATATATAGAAAAAAAGTACCATGAAATGTATGAAATCATATATTATTCTGCCAGTATTTTTCCTTCTTTTTTCCTGTTGTACACAAAACTAAACTTATTTTCCTAATGGCCTTGGATGCCTGTTTGCTACCCATACCTTACCGTAGTAAGAGACCCATTTCGGTCGAAGTAAAAGCCAAGGAATAGTGGTGGTGGATTGTCTGTATTTCTTGTATTATTATCATTCATTATTATTATTACCTGAGTTACATTATTCCCATGTATTTGGTTTCCTTTTTCAACGGCAAAGTAAGGTAATGTTATTAAAAATTAAAATCCATTTTTTTCCCACCACTTTCATTCCCCGTCTACACTTTTCACTTTCTTTGTTGTGCCAGAGATTTTTTTCCAAATTTTTTTGTTCTTTTTTTGTTTGAATTTTACAACGACCATTGAACCTTTTTATCTTGGTTTGCTTTCTTTCTTTTCTTCTTCTGTTGTTTGGTTACAAAGCAGCAACCAAATGAGGTTAAGTTGGTCAGTAACATAAAGGTCCATAAGAAAAATGTGAGAAGAAGAAGAAGTTATTTCAACAATTGAAATACAAAAAGAATTTAAAATACACAGGTTTTTTTCTCTTAAAGTTTTGTTAAAATTTAAAACAAAACAAATATTTAAGAATTTAAAGCTTGTTTCATACTTTGTTAAGTGTTTATGGCAAATGGTATCTCATGCCTATCAATGTACACCTAAACCATCATGTATGCTAGTTAAGCACTTACCATTAAGCAATATCACCTAACTTTCTATAGGGGGACTGTATCTTGCACAAACTTCTTTAACTTCTTCCAGTCTACTCCTTTGAAAAGAGTTATGACCGGTATAGTGTCAGTAGTATAGTAGGTAGTGTGTTGGCTTATTAGACGTAAGGCTCAAACCCCTGGTCAGACATCAAAACGAAATACGAAAAATATTTCTTCGACGACTTCCTCTCAGCAGATTTCTACCAAAAACTCTAAGAGTAAATAAAATTGGCATGAAAAGTTTCTCAAAAATCTGTCGTTCGGAGTCGACTTTAAACTGTAGGTCCCGCCCCTCATGTATAAAATTAACACACACAACATTAGTAGTGCGAGAAGCTAGGCCGTAACCCTGACTGAAGTGTTGTAATGCCCAATTATGTATGTATGTATGTATATGTATAGTGTCATCTCAAAAAAAAAATAAAAATAAATTTGTGTTTAGTTTTAATTAAAATTGTTTATTAGTCGCACAATTCTGTGTGCCACTCTTCACAACTTGATGTAAACAACAACAATTGCGTTTTTGTCTATTGGTATTCCTCTGTTTATACCCTTTGCATAAACAATAACAATTACTAGACAATTGTCCTACAGATCATTGTAACAGAGATCTTAAAACCACGATTACTCTCTTCAAATGCACCGCGTCTTAGCACAAGACTGACTGAACTTCACTAACTGATGCCTTGGTTACCCAAGCGTAAGAAACGTAAAATTGTAACGTACGTAGCCTTAAAAACGTTTGTGTAATTATAGAAACGTTCAAAACGAGACATATGTCAACGAAGAATGTAAATAAAAACGAAACAGAACACAAAGCAACACACAAACGAACACTACACAATGCAAAGAAATTGGTATACAGCCTCATCATCAGTGTTGCCGTTTTTTGTTCAATGTGTAGATTTTTCCCTATTTGGTTATGATTTTTCTTATAAAAACAATTTCTGTTTTGTTTGTTAAAATTAATTAATAACTTAAATAATAACTATAATTTTATTTTGTTTTTTTTTGTATATATATGTATGTATACTTGCTTACTATTTTTTTATGCTGGTGTTTGTTGTTTAATGACACAAAATGACATCGTTTCAAACTCTGCACCTCATGCCTAGCATTTATCATTTTCCATCACGCCAGTACGGTTTAGGTATACATGTAATACGAAGTATTCCCTAAGTTATTAGGTTGCCCTAATCTAGTTTTAAATACAGCTGGTTCTCCCCATGATCAATTTAACTTCACAGAAGCAATACGTAATGGAAGATGCCGTAGTCTAGTAGAAAGTATGTTGACTTATTAAACGTGAGGCCAGAGCCAGACCTCTCCAACAAAATGAAATCTTCCTTGGGCGACATCTTCTCAGCAGATTTCTGGCAAAAACTGTGACAATCAAGTAAAAATTGTAATGAAAATTTACTCAAAAATCAGTCATTCGCAGTCGAATTTGAACTGTAGGTCCCACCGCTCTTGTATAAAATTAACACACAAGACATAAGTGTTATGAGAAGCTAGATCTTAATCCTAGCTAAAGGGTTGTAATGACCAATTATGTATGTATGTAAGAAGCAATAAATAAGCTTTTATGAACTTGACTGAAAATAAGTAATGAGGCAAACCAAATTTACTACGCCTGGTAAATAGCGTTACTCTTTGTTGATCCCGTATCATAAGCCCAGAAACGAGGTGTAAGAGCCAGAACCTTTCGGTTGAATGGACGAAAGCGTTTAAAAAATAAAAAGAAAGATAAAGAGGATTGAAGGCTTTTTTCTCTTCAGATGATTAAGAAAATCTAACTACTTGTTTGGCTTTTATAGCAACAATCGAGTTTTACATCAGACTAAACCAGAACCTTTCTGTGGAATGGACGAAAGCGTTTAAAAGAATGAAAGGAAATACATATAAAGAGGACGTGGTTAAGACAATCTAAACATTTGCTTGACTATTATAGCGACAATAGCGTTTTGCATCAAACAATCTAGGAATTGTATTACATTAATAACCGGCTTGTTACTGGGCATTTGCAAAGAATAAGAACCACTTGTAGCCCAATATAGAGATACTGTAATGAGGCAACCCAATCTCACAAAAACCTACTTGAACTCTGGTCCAAAGATTTATCATGTCCCAGTACCAGCCAGTATCCTGACATTTGTATGGGTGACGCTGTTGAAGTTACCTTAGTCCAGTAGACAGTCTGTTTGCTTATTAGAGACGAGAGCCAGTGGTTAAAAGCTGGCTCAGATATCACGAAGAAAACTTATAATGAAAAACTATTTCTTTGGTGACTTACTCTCTACAGACTTCTATCTAAGGCTCGGAGACTAAATAAAATTGCCATGAAAAAGTTTCTCAAAATATCTGTCGTACGGAGTCGAATTTAAGCTGTTGGCCCGGCCACTTATTAATGAAATTAACACACACAATATGGGAGGTGTTAGAACACATTATACTGTTACGAAAATGGAAATGGTGTTACATCGTTTAACATTAAAATGATAAAAAAAAGTAAACAAAATATACCAACAGACATTAGTATAAAAAATAAACAAGTAAACAAAAATTCAACAACCAGCAACGTCAACAAAATACACAAACAACAATGAAATAACGAAGTTTACATTTATGAAGATGTCGAGAAGGCGCAGACTTTTTACGTTGGCATATAACGGAGTCAGTAAAAACTCAGCAAGTCTTATGTGAAGACGCGGATTACGGCCTAGCTTCTCACAACACTCATGTTGTGTGTATTAATTTTATACATGAGTGATGGGACCTACAGTTTAAAGACGACTCCGAACGACAGATTTTTGAGAAACTTTTCATGGCAATTTTATTTACTCTCCGAGTTTTTGCCAGAAATCTGCAGAAAGGAAGTTGCCGAAGAAATACTTTTTTATTTTATTTTGATGTCTGGCCTGGTGCTCGAACCCTGGCTTTAAGCCAACACACTACCTACTAGACTACGACGAAGAATAAAGAATTTAATTAAAACTGAACACAAATTTATTTGTATTTTATTTGCAATCTACGAACTCATATTTTAAACGTTTGTAAAAGGTAAAAACGTAACAATACTGTTTCTCCGAAACGGTTTTTCCAAAATGGTTTCTCCGAGACGGTTTCTGCGAAATTCTATTCCCTCATTAAACGTTCTGGAAAAAAAATTCAAGCCAAATATACTTCAATAATTGTTCTTTTTTTGGTTTTTTTGTGGTCTTCTTTTTTTTTTTGAACACAAAACATTTCTTAATTATTATGAAAATGTATTAATTTTATGTACTTTTCATAATTAAAATTGTTAACTGTTCCATATGCACTCTTGTAGTAATAACCACAAGATTTTTGAAAGAATTGCTTTTTTTTCTTGCTCAACACAAGTAAGTATAGAAAGTGAACAAGTACCAGGCATAACTTTATTTTCTTTTTTCTTATTTTTCTTAAGATTTTATTAAGCAACCATATGCTCACTTTAGCCTTTAGCAGCTAAGTAAACCGAACAATCTTAATAAAGAGCCACACATGTAAAGAAGAGAACAGAAAAAAAAAACTAAATATTCTTGAGTAAAAACTTTTTGACAGCATTTCGTTAACGTCAACTTAACGACGCTCATACAAAAATTTTTCTTCTTTTTTTAATGACTTTTTATTAAAAAAAAAAGAAGGAGAAAAAACCCAAAATTAATCGTATTCACACAGCTTGATACTGTAGTAATAATTTAGCATCAAGCTAAAGTGAATACCAAAAAGAAACAAAAAAAGTCAGCAACTTGAAACTATAAAAGTTTTCTTCTGTTTTTTTTTTTGTTGCAAAACTTGTGTTACATCAGTATCCCACAGTATTCTGTTCTGTTGGAATATGAAACATTTAAATATAGAAACCGTAAAAGTATCCAAAAGTAATTAATTAATTCACCCAGGCACCAAAGCAATGGGAGAATAAGGAGATCAGCAGTTGTTCGTCTGAAATTCGTCATCTTTTATGAGAAAAAAATTTAATGAAAAAGGGAAGTTTGATGCTAGCTTTCCGACAATAAACGGGGTCCGCTTTAGTCTGGAGCATTAGAGTTAAATATTGTTAGGTTAGGTTAGAGGTCGTGTACTTGTCAATTAAGACAAGTACAGTACCCGCACACCACTTATGTTGTGTGTGTTAATTTTATACATGAGTCGACTCCGAACGACAGATTTTTATTTATTGAGAAACTATTCATGGCAATTTTTATTTACTCTCAGAGTTTTTGCCAGAAATCTACTGAGAGGAAGTCGCCGAAAAAATACTTTTTTTTAAATATTGTTACGTTTTTAACTTTCAAAAACGTTTATAATATGAGCTCGTAGATTGCAAATGAAAAAGAAATAAATTTGTGCTTAGTTTTAATTAAACTTCTTTGTTATTCGCACAATTCTGTATGCCACTATTCACAACTTGATGTAAACAACAACAATTGCCCTTCTTTGTTATTCCTATGTATACACCCTTTGCATAAACATCAACAACCACTAAGCAATTATACGAGATGTAACGGATATATTCAAACCAGGAATATTGTTTTCAAACCCATCGCGTCTTCGTCAGACTAAATGTAAACATATTCTTGTAGTGTTGTTTGTGAATTTTTGTTTACTTGTTTACCATTTTTTTGTGCTGGTGTTTGTTGTTGTATTTTTGTTTACATGTTTATAATTTCTTTATACTGATGTTTGTTGCTATATTACGCGGTGCGATAATTTGTAAACAAGTTCATTGTTTTTGTAGCTTTTGTTTATAATTTTAATATTAAACGATGTAAAACAAAACACCAGTATCAAGATTTTTCTATTTTCGTAACAATATTTACATCTGCTTCTACCCCATAAAGAAATGTAAGGGAATAACTTACATGTTATGTAAAGAAATTTAAGTCACCGATGATGTTGGTTTGTTAATTTTTTTATGAGTCGCTTTCGAACAACCAATTGTAAACAATTTTTATAAAATGTATACACAGAAACTCTGAGTACTTTGTGTAGTTTCTAGTAGAAAACTATTGAGAAGATATGCGAGATGTCTGAGATGGGGTTTAAACCATGGGCTCTCGTCTTATAAGCCAACGCGCTGCCCACTAAACAATGGTGACTTCAATCTATCTGACAAGTAAGAAAATTTATTGCAAATATCAATTATGAGTGATGATACATAGGCCTGCTTAGTAATACTTTACTGGATTCCATCTAGAGATAACATGTCAGGGAGCATGAGTTATTTGCCACAATACAACTTAACATCATGCGACGCTGGCACATAATTTCATTTATGCACCGCCCTATACGATCAGAGGACCACCCGACACTAAATACGTTAGGTTTGTTTAGAGGGTTGCTTGCCGTTCACAGGCAAGTCCTCTCGGTGGCCCATGTGGCCCATGTGGCCCAATGTGTTAGTCAGTGTGAGGTAAGCCTCCTTGTCATTCTGCGTTAATGGTGGTTTGTACCACACCGACGTCCGGATGAAACTGGCCAGTGCCCTTAGTGGCATGTTTCGCCACCATGCACAGATCTTTAAACGTTCTCTCATCCAAAAACCGTTGACATAAGTCCAGAAGTGCAGGGAACTCAAATGAAAGGGGCCTAAACATTATGGCAGCTTCTGCAGTAATCCTGGTGAGGTAGTACGACCCTGTTAGAGAAACTGCCAATAGATCCGGTATTCGTTAGAATACTTCTTATAATGTGAACCGTTCTCTTATCGAACTCAAGTTGCTGAGTAAGTACTGATAGAATAACTTGCAACTGTCCTATGTCCCCTAACAGACTAACTACGATAATAGTAATGAGAAACAAAATTGCCGATAACAATCCACGTAATATCCAAGAGCACTCAATGCATTCCGAAAATCTTACTGTTTGGTGTGGATTTTGGGCTGGCTGGCGTTGCCGTTAGTCCATATTTCTTTAAGAAAAAGAAACTTTAAGAAAAGTCAACTTCATTTGACTGGACACTAATGACATATGGTTTCAATAGGACAATGATAAAAGTCAAGCTTCTCATGGCACATAAAATAATTTGTACGAGAGAATTCAGGGCATGGTTATCTCATGTGGAGTTAATGTAAATTGGCCACTGAGATTGGGCAATTTGTCCCTTTTAAACTTTTTTTGTGGAGTTTTCTTAAGTGTCAGTCTGTATGCGATTAAGTCATTCACCACCCGGAGTCTCAAAGAAAACATAACCCACGCCGTCAGTTAAACTCAGTCTCAGTCAATGAAAATTAAGCCTCAGGAACATTTATTTATTTATTTATTTATTTATTATTAATCATAGCACAACAAGATAATAATCTTATAAATGAAAGTGCTATGGGAGTACATCAAAGAGGAAAAAGTAATAACATATCATTGAGTATATGAGTAATGAAATGTTTGAAGTACATTATGAATAAAAATGAATAAGAATTAGAACATGTTTTAACCTCAGGAAATAGCAATCGATACAACAAAATTAGGATAAGAAAATGAGTATATGTAAAAAACTAAATTAGGAAAGATACAAATATAAAGAAAAATACAAACAAAGAAATATATATACATATAATGAGATACAATGAAACTTAAATAATAAATTAGAAAAATGAAAATAATTAATCACTAATAAAAATGAAGAGTAAAAATGTATAAAAGAATCAAAATATATTACAAACTACTTAAACAGAATGTATAGCTCCTTTTTGAACTTAGTTGCATTGCCTATGTTCTGAATATAATTAGGTAGTGCATTCCAAAGACTGATGGTGTGTATAAAGAACTGTCGTTTCGACAAAAGAGTCCTATGCCTTAATTGGATAATTTTCCTACCGCGGTTGGATCTAGCAAATCTAATCCTGCTAAATAAGTATACTGGCTGTTCCAAAGTAATAATCTTATGGAGGAGAATTAGGCACTTAATATTCAATATATTATCAAAATGAATGCCACATATCTGGTAAGAAAATTGTGATATATGGTCCCGACGTCCCTTAATAAATACATATCTGGCTATGTTATTATAAGCCAAGTTGAGTTTCCGCCTATCATCCGCATCACAGTTTGCGAAAATTTCCGATCCATATAAAAGAACAGGAATCAAAAACGTTTTTGCCAGTTGCAGGCGTATAGCAAAAGGAGTCGAATCTATAACAGCCCATAAGTTCCTAAGCATACCATAAACTTTACCAACGATGACATTAATGTGGCTAGACCACGTTAGCCGACCATTAAAGATAACACCCAGATTAGATGCCGATTCAACAAAATCAATTTTATTCCCCCTGATAATAATTTCCGGCACATCAAACGCTCTCTTAGACCTGGAGAGCAATAAACATTTCGATTTAGAGGGATTAATACAAAGTCCATTAGCACTAGCCCAGTTGTCAATTTTCCGTAAATCATCGTTAATCGTATCTACACATAGTCGGATATTATCAATACAAGCGCTCCTATAGAGCTGAACGTCATCAGCGTACATATGTACGCTACAATTATCCAAAACATCAGGTAGGTCGTTAATGTATATACAGAACAAAAGGGGCCTTAGAATTGATCCCTGAGGAATACCTCTTCCAACGTGTACCGAATTCGAGATGTTGCCGTTTAGGTAAACTCGTTGAGATCTGTTAATGAGATAAGAACGTATAAGGCTGCAAGCTGAATTAGAAAAATGAAAGAGGGTCTGTAGCTTTCTCAATAATATTCTGTGATCAACTGTATCAAAAGCCTTAGTGTGATCCAAAAGAACCAAAAACGCTATGTAATTTTCATCCAGCTTCAACCTAAGGTCATCAACTACTTTGACTAAAGCAGGAGTGCAGCTCCTAGCTTTCATAAATCCCGACTGTTTATCAGATAAAAAATTATTACTCGTGAGATAATCGTTCATTTGTCTAGCTATAAGGTTTTCCATAACTTTGGACATGAACGGAAGAATGGCAATTGGCCTGAATCCATTGTTAGATTTAGGAATTGGGATAATTTTTGACCGTTTCCATTCATCAGGGAAAGAGGACATAGTTAAGACTGAATTAAATACATGAGTAAAATACGGTAAAAGTCTAGGTGACAAAGCTTTTAAAAACAGAGGATCTAAGTCATCAGAACCAATCGCATTCGATTTCACAGAAGATAAGCATTCCAAAACCTCGAGCTGACTAACACAACGAAAACTAAAGGGGTTTTCTAGCGGAACAAAACAAAGGTCATCATATAGGTTACTGTCAGGTGTAGGAACATTGATATTAACAAATTTGTCATTCAGACCGTTTACATCGACATCAGGAGAAGTATTATGGCATTTATGTCCAATACCAATATCGCGGATTACCTTCCATTTAGCTTTATTATCTAATGCGGAAGCGAACTTCCTGCCGTAAAACAATGTTTTTGCAATTTTAATGTGTTTGGTAACCTCACTACGAGCGGCTTTATGAACGGCTTTCAGATCATCCGTTCTGAACCTCTTCCATCGCCGATAGGCAATGTCGCGCTTATCAATTAATGCTTTAATTTCAGCATTAAACCACGGTTGGTGTTTGGCTTTAACAAGTTTTGTTTTGATAGGAACACAACTGTCATATAGCAGACGCACATTTTCCTGAATTAGTGCCACCTGGTCGTTTACATTACCCAGTGAGTAGATTTGATCCCAACAGATATCATCAACACTTCTGTTCAAAACTGTAAAATCGATACTTTTAAAATCACGGTATGTAATATACCTGTCCTCATGACCCGTAGACAGATTATAAGTTAAGAAGAGAAGATCATGATTGGAAAAGCAAGAGGCTGAAATTTGTTCATATAACAGTACCTTAGTCATATCATTAACAAATACTAGATCGATTAGACTACTGGAAGAAGAATGGAAGTGAGTTGGCAAGGACACATTCACAGGATTAAGATGGAGAGACAACATTGAATCAGATAGCGCATTATCAAGTAAGAGATTATTATTAAAGTCACCAATAATATTAATGTCATCATATTGAATAGAAATTTCCTCAAGAATAGAAATAAAGGGATCAAAGTTTATATTAGAATTCGGTCTATAGACACTACCTAATAAAACCTTCTTCTTATTGGTGGATGAAATATCAAGAAATAAATATTCTATTTGACTACCAATTTCTGTTAATAATTTTACCTTGCACGGAATACCGTTTCGAACATAAATTGCAACTCCGCCACCTTTTGCCCTGGTTGCCATATTGTTAACTAAGATCTGACCGGAAAAGCCTAAAGCCCTGCAGATTGTACACCGAATCCTGAACTTCCAGAGGAAACCAAGTTTCGGAAACGCAAATAATATCGATTCCTGCTGCCACAAATAAACGCCTAAATTCATCAATTTTATTGTTCAGACTCTGTGCATTTATATGAACAATGTTGAGACCAGTTCTTTGTTTTGCTAAAACTCTAATAATGTTGTACACACAGTCTCTGGAATAAGGACTGTTAGAGTTCATCAGATTGCCTCTCGGAAACTCCACCCATGATGCTTAGTAAAAAATTCTACAGTTTAGGAAATAAAATAAAATGAAGTCGGCGTAGTCTAGTAGGTAGTGTGTTGGCTTGTTAGACTTAAGGCCACGATTCAAACCCCAGGGCAGACATCAAAACGAAAACACGAAAAAAATATTTCTTCGGTGACTTCATCTCAGCAGATTTCTGACAAAAACTCTGAGAGCAAATAAAATTGCGATGAAAAGTTTCTCAAAAATCTGTTGTTCGGAGTCGACTTTAAACTGTAGGGCCCGCCACTCATGTATCAAATTAACTCACACATTATAAGTGGTGTGAGAAGCTAGTTTGTAATCCTGACTGAAGCGTTGTAATGACCAATTATGTACATGTTGTGAAGTCGCCGTAGTTTACTATGTATTCTGTTGGCTTATTAGACTAGAGCCCGTGGTTCAACTCCTGGTTTAGCATCTCTAACGAAATAAAAAATGAAAAAAATATTTACTTTGCCTACTTCTTGCTAGCTTTACTTCCAGTAAAAATTAAAATAAAAATGTTATGGAAATGCTTCCAAAAAGCTTTTGTTCCACATGAAACTGTAGGTGCCATTACTAATGGACAGAATTAACACATACCACACATTAACATTCTAAGGGCTGTGTGATAATTGGTCCTGATCCCCCAATCCGCCACCTCTACCCCCTGCTATCAATGGATGGGTCAGAGGGGAAAAGCCGAGCGTTGAATTGTTATGTTTCTAGGTGTCTATGGCCTGTTATAAACAGTGTAAGAACAGGTTGGCTGCTGGGCTTGGATAAGGCCAGCTTAAGATTAGTTATTGGGATCTGGAACAGATCCCAGCCGGACTATTGCAGGGTATATTGCGATTAGGAAGAGGTGGCGACGGTCGAACACCTCCTCTGTAACTGTCCAGCCCTTAGTATGTTGAGGACGAAGACCCTTGGCAAGATCTTCTTTGAGGGTTTGAATTCTGTGTCGAAAGCCGACATAAATGTTCCCCATAGATTCAGTATTAGTTTGAGCTGATTGAGAACTGCTAGGGCTTCAATAGTGTAGTCGCGCTCTCTTTTGTGTTTTGTTAGTCTGTGGAATTCTTCTGCTTCGCTATTGTCCCTTTCCTACTTTCTCTCCTTTTTCCCTACCCCTTCTATTATCCTCAAACACTTTAGGACATTTGCACAATGGTTAAACTTGAACTCCGGGTACTGTACTTGTCCCAATTGACAAATACACGTCCTCTAACCTAAAGCCTAAACCTAAAGTTGCACAACATAGATGGTGTGTGAAGGTTGTAGTCCGTAAAGACTACAAAAAGATTAAATACGTCGTACTTATTTCTCTTCCTATTTTAGTTGCCTCTCAACAACACTTTTCTACTCACTTATACATTCCGTAATAAGACAATCAAATTAATTTAAAAGCTCACACTTCTTATGATAAAACAATGCCGTTATTTCATTTCTAGGAATTCTTTTAAATATTTTGTTCAAAAAGTGAAATGCAAACAAACGTAGAATAAAAGAATTTTCTTTTGTGTCAGCCTAGACGTATGAGTAACGCATGGCGTCAACCATTTAATTAATAACACTCATACGCTATGGGGTGAGGCAGCTAAACTTGAATTTAAGTCAGTGTTTACCAAAAATTTTTTGGTTATGTATTAGTGAGTAAGAGAGAGAAAATAAGTTGAGAGAATTTATTTATTTACAGCCATAGAAAAGTGTTAGTAATATACCCTATTTTTATTTTTATTTTATCAACATACATATGTAAAGCTGTCTATCTTTGGCTTAATAATTTTGGATAAATAAAAATAAAATAAAAAATCGATTTTATTATTAAAAGAACATAAAGCTATCCATCTTTGGCTTAAAAATTAGGCCATGTTTTTTAGATAAATAAAAACCATAAAGGACCCATTTTTTATTAAAAGAAAAAAAACGAGCATTCCAAAGCATTTAAAAAAATTATACTATGCGACAAAATAATAAAAATATGAAATACGCCCAGCTAATAACATAGAACATTTTTAACATGAAATATTTTTTGAGTGTTTTCCTGAAATAAAATGATAAAGCATCCGCCGCACATGTATTCTTGTTGCAGTCTGCTCGACAACTAAATGAAAAAACACAAGAATGCGTGTGAGTTCTCTTTGCACAACTGTGCTATGAAATGGTAAACTATGATTTAAGTTAAATAACCTTTGCAACAACAACAACAACAACAACAACAACAACAACAAACAATTATGATATGTAAAGTGAAATTATTTTCTTTTTTTTTGGAATTAAAAATAGCATGACACACACAATGCAGGCATGTTTAGTATTTGCGAAAGAATTTAAAATGAATTTTGTCTGTGAAAATTGAAAAGTTTTTGAAAATTGTGCAAGCATTTGCTATGTGTCTGGTTTTGGATTAATATTGCTATGTTTTTACTTTTTAAAAACGTTTAAAATATGAGCTCGTAGATTGCAAATAAAAATAAAAGTAAATCTGTATCTAGTTTTAATAAGAATTCTTTATTTTTCGCACAATTTTGTGTGCCACCTTTCACAACTTGATGTAAACAACAACAATTTCTTTGTTTGTTATTCCTCTTTGCATTCTTTCCTCTTTCATAAACAATAACAATTACTAGTCAATTGTTCGACAGATCTTTATAACGGAGATCACCGCATCTTCACACCATACTGACTAAATTTTTCTAAATCCGTTGGCTGCTTTGGCGGACCAACAGCTTAAAGTCGACCCCGAACGACAGATTTTTTTGAGCAACTCCTTCATGGCAATTTTATTTATTTTCAGAGTTTTTGTAAGAACCTATTACGCACAAGCTGACATATACTATAGATTTCTCCTTATTCAGTCAAATTCATTCACAAACGCTATTAGATCGTATAGTGTATCGTTTCCTAGATTTACAATTTCTTCAGCAAATTGAAGGCACGAAGAGTGACAACAATCTGTATTCGCTGTTCCTTTTACTCCTCATATAAACCCTGTTCCTTATGGTTACGGCGCATCTAAAGAGATCATGCTCCATAAACCCCTTTATACATAATAGGCCTTAACTGCCTCCTACTTTAGATTACTTTTGTATCAGTACGATTGAGTTTTGACCGTAAGACGCTCAATACTGTGAAATCCAGCCGAACCTAATTATACCATAGAAAATACCAAACTCTCTTACCTGTCATAAAAATGCTAATGACGACGTGGGTTACGTTGGCTTCGATGACCGCTATGGCTTCTGGTTTATTCGCATACGACTGTGACTTAAGAAACCTTACAAGAAAAAAATCCAACCGGGTCAAATCGCATGATCTAGGCTGGCAGTTCACATCATCCCCATGTGAGATGAAGCAGCCCTCAAATCCCTCGTGTAGAATATCCAATGTGACATGAGCTGTTTGGTATGTAGCTTCGTTCTGTTGAAACCGCACTTCGTTAGTGTCTTGATCATTCAATTCAACCCAAATGAAGCTGACCCATAGTGCTCGTCATTGACAATAGTATCCTGGCCAGCTTCGTTCTTAAAGAAAATCCATGCCTTGAAAATTGCAAATCTGATGCATTGGACGCTATTGAATCTCATGTGAATTGGATTCGTCTTCACGCAAGACTTACCCAACTTTTACTGTCTCCGTCGCCTGCTTTGCCTTGTATTTTATACGGCAGGGTAAGCAGTCTGATGAATGCTCAAAATCTCATTCTCATGTTGTAAACATGTTGTTTACATTTATTCTTGCAGCGTTTGTTGTATTTTTGTTTACTTGTTTACAATTTTTTTATGATGGTGTTTGTTGTTATATTACGCAGTGCGATAATTTGTAAACAAGTTCATTTGTTGTTTTTGTAGAGCTAGACAACAGTATCTAGACTTTTCCATTTTCATAACAATATATTCTTTCCGATCCTTGACCTTATTGATCGGCTGATTACCAAGCTGACTGGTTGAAAGGAAAAATTTCTACAGGAAGAACGGTCTGTCTGTGGATAGTACATCTAAAAAACGAGATTAAATCTGTCAGCAGAGTCTTGCATATCTGTGTGCTTTGAAATTGCTTCGACGAGACGGATATTTGATGCGGTGATTTGCGCAAGTCGGCGAAGAGAACCAAATCGAGGAAGCCCTGTCATCGATTAGTGGGACCAACTGGCGTAGGCGCCGAAGAAGAAGAGGTGCCTGGAAGAGTGTGTTATGGCTGGCCGAAATCCGCTAACCGGGTTGTTAATGGCCAATTAAGTAAGTAAGTACGTTTGGTCGATTTCTTGCTCGCATAGCATTTACTTCGACAAGCCACATCTCAACAGTTCAATGTCCAAATAATTCTTTTCAAGTGAAGGCCTGAGAAGCTAGGTCGTAATCCTGACTGAAGGGTTGTAATGACCAATTATGTATGTATGGGTGTGTAAGTGAAGGCCTGGCTTCAGGAGTGTTTTTGATACTACTTTTTTCTCATTTGAAAACAGATGTTGATTGCTTTAAATTTTAAATTTTTTAGGCATGTCGACATACTTTAGATTATAAATATTTATGAGAATGCTTTACCTGATAAAGTTAACAGGCGTAGCAAATGTTAAATGTCTTTTCTATGCAACTTAGTCCAAAATTTCTATTTTGAATTTTAAAATATTTTCTCTCCCATTTACTGGGTATTACTTTATTGTAGACAAAAGTCAAAGTGTTGTAGTTTATCATTTTCGTTTTATTTAATTTCGAAAAGGACTCATAAAATGTACCTCAAAGCTATTTAAATGACAAATTTGTCAAGTTATTAAGCCAGAGAGAAGAGAAGAAAATGAGTAAAATAGATGAGAATGTGCGTGTCATTGCCTTTATTTTGTTATTTTATCACCATTTTTCTATGGGCCATTATACGGTGTTCAACACCAAACGAGGTCATCATGACAAAATTTTACAATTTTTTTGGAGGAGAAAAAATTTTGTTTTCTACAGAAAAATGTTTGTAAAATAATGCCACCTGCATGGGCAACAAGCAAATTTTAAAAATAGAAGCGAATAATTAAACTCGTAGCCGGTCTTAAGGGATTATTGAATGCCCTACATTCCTAGACAATAAAAATGAATTTTCAACTCTTTCAGGAGCATAAGAACCACTTTAGGTTCAAGGTAATCACTTTGTTTACTTAGAATAATTAACGAGGAGTCTAAGAACTTATTTTCGATTTTTCTTTAGACATACAATCATAGAAAAGTCTACATACACCGCTGTGCATACAGGGTAGACTTTTTTCTTAGACTGTATATGTCCCAATGGTCGTTAAGGGGCAAATCTAGGCAGAAATTATTCTTTCGAAGAAATTTGTTTCCAAATAAGTTAGGGGGTAGCTTGGCGTTCACAGGCAAGTTCACTTGATGCCCCATTGTGTTATTCAGTGGGATGTAAGCCCCGTTGTCATGATCCGTTTGTGGTGGATTTAAACAACCGTGAGCTACGGATGAAACCAGTCAGTTCCCTTAGAGTCATGTCTCGCCACCATGCCCACGTCTTCAAACGTTCTGTCACTCAAAAACCGATGATGTCTGTTCTGAAGAGCAGAACATTCGCATAAAAGGTGTTGTACCGATTCCGTTTTCTCCATGTCAATGGCAGTTCCTGCAGTAATCCTGGTGGGTCAGAGCAAGCTTAACAGCGAAACTGCATATAGCGCCATGTCAGTAGTATGTTTATGGGGTTTCTAGCTCAATTATTTCATACAAAATTTGGTGCATGCATAGCTGTAAAAGAGTAAGAACATTGCAGAATTGTTAAATGAATTGTGTGCGATCGGTCTTTAGGTTTGTAACATGTATTATGAAAAGGTAATGCTTTTTAATGTGTATGTGTGTTTGTGTGTGTTAAAATTTGGGAGAATGCATATCTGGAAAAGAATTAAATCATTTTTATTTTCAATTTTTCCCTACAAATTTGGGATCATACCTGCTTTTTGTTGGTCCTTTCATTTGTATTGCTTTTCAAACGAATGGTTGGACGGACAGAATGAGTGTGTGCACGTTTCCTCATCTACATCCCAGAGTATAAGTAGACTGTGAAAATGTATATACGTATGTATGAATGTTTGGACGGACAGAACGAGTGTGTGCGTAACATGTAATGTGTATGATCGTTTTTTAATAGTAAATTCTTGGCACGTATTATCATACTCAATGCTGAAAAAATAGAAAAGGGATCTGCACCAATATAGTTGTTGTGTGTTTTTTATTTTTTTTTTGTATATTTAATTAGAAGGATCTTTAATTTTAAATGTGATAAGAAAGAGTAGGTTGGTTGTGCGGTTATTTTTTATTTTTTGTGTGATGGTTGGTTGTGCGGTTGTTTTTAATTTGATGAGAAAGAAATGTATAGTTGTGCCTGTGCGTTTTTTTTTTCACGTATAAGTATAAGTAATATCTGTTTTCACTAATTGAATTTACTGATTGATCTACAACACCCCAAAGTATAAATAGACTTGTTTTTAAGGATTTAGAATTTTTTAGTTTTACTGTTTTGAATAAATGAAATTATAGAATAAAGGGATTAATTAAAACAAATTAGTTTTTTATTTTTTGAAAATTTTATTACATATTTCTTTTTTTCAGATTTTTACAGATTCGAATTTAAAAATACGTTTATACAGATTAAATAACTTAAGTGCTAACAAATATTGTGTATAAAATGTTTGACATCGACAAATGTTGAAGGATTGTGAATAAGTATTTTCACAATAATACAAACGTATGACATATTAATACATAAAAATGAATTACTTATTTTACTAATGTTACATATTCTTAATTCATTTATAAGTTTCATAAATAAATCTATATGCTCTTTATCAATCTGATTACTATGTTTTGTTAATAAATAGTTCTTCCAATTCAGCTGATGTTACCATTTTTGTTCCCCTTCTTTAAAAATTTAATAGTAGGTTGTGTTAGTGCGGGACGATGTACTCTGAATTATTTCATTTTTTTTGTTTTCGTTCATAATTTTATTCAACAGGAAATTTTAAGTAGTTGACAATCTCAAGTGGTGGTTGTAAGTTTCCAATGCTATCAAAGTATTCCTTATAGTTGTGGTTTTTATAATATGCTACCCAATGTGTTCCCATACCATTTGAATCATCTAAATTAACAATGCCGCATTCTTGTTTGAATGGTTTTCCAGGTAAAGAATCACGCATGAAAACACCCCTAAAATGTTTGAGATGTCTTCCATATTTATTCAAATCCAAATCTGTTAATGGGCGATTGGGAAGGTTATCTAATAGTTTTTTGGAGCTGGACTATAGTAGAGACCATATCCAGTTTTATATGGTTTGAGGTACAACCCTTTACCCATTGCAATTGATTCCATATATCTATTATGACGGTTAGCTTCAGCCAATTGTTCTTTTCCATTTTTGATAGCATTTACTGCTTTGACAATAGCGGATCCTCCACTTGCCAAACCACCAAGCGCTGACAATGCTGTTAGTACGGGAATAAGTGGAAGAAATCCTCCAATTTTCGGTACAGGTATAACTCTCGGTATTATAATGTCTGCTCGCTTTTTCCCTTTAAAATTTGAATGAATAGCCTTTTGAGCTATTTTAGCAGCATCATTTATATCAAGGGGTTTCTGTTCTTTCAATTGTTTTAAAGTTTTTCTCACAGTAGCTGTGAATAATTTCTTATTACACTTATTCATTTTTCCTTTTCTTTTCTTATGTCTCTGCTCCTTCAAACCTAATCCAAATTTCACTTTAGCTTTCATAGCGTTTGTCACAAACCACGCGTTAGCACGTTCTTTAATATCACTATCTTTAGATTTAACTCGTTGCCAGGCTTTTTCAGCTAATATTTGATCTGCTTGATGTCTTGTGTCTATATCTTTTGATTGTGAATATGCAATATCGTGCTCTCTACAAGCTGCGTCTAATAAATTTATACCCTTATCTCCTCTTGCTAAACGTTTTTCAAGTTTTGTACCAGGTCCACAAAACTGATAACCAGGTAGATGTAATTCAACAGGTACTTTATTTATTAAGTTGTTTACAAATCCTCTTCTCATCTTACACTGGCTGAGGTTTTGTTTTGACTGTAGATTATAACAAATTTTTTTCGTTACTTTTATACCTCTTCGCAAAAATAACTGAAATCAAGACGATCTCCTATATATACAGTTATTTATATGATTTCAGTATGTTAATTTTTTGATATTGATTTTGATCTGCTTTGTATCTGATCACGATCTACTTTACATCTGACCACGATCTGCTTTGTATCTGCTCACGATCTATTTTATATCTGATAACGATCTACTTTTTTGGTTTTGTCTATTTTATTTTAATTTTTTTTTATTTTTTTTTTTTTGACATTACCATGTTTTAGGTATACATGTTCTACCTCAATGTTTAAATTATTTATTTGATCAGCTAGATCATCATGTATTTGTGTTATATGTTTTTCGATTACGATATTTTTGTTTTTATGGTTATATTTATTAAAACCTTCTCCAAATTTATTAATATAAGACATTTCTTTCACTCTTCTAATAAATTATGTTAGCTTCTTTAAGTTCTTCGATAATAGAGATTATTTCGTTTTGATGATTGTTGTGGCCAGAACCTTCCGATGAAAGAAGTAAACGTAGTCTGTCAACTAGTTCATTAGGATCATCCCAATGTATGTAATTTGATCTCAGATTATTTTGTAATTTTAGCATTAAACCACTGCCTTTTGTTAAAATGTTTGTTGTTGTTTCGAATAAACGTTTAATTATTCGTATATATTTGAAGGCTCGTGTTCCTTTCACTTGTTCATTAGGTTCATAGCGACGTTTATGTGCATTGGTATTAATTAAAATCTCTTTATATTTTTTCAAATCATTTTTAGAATAATGGAGAGGTATTTTATGAAATACTAGTTCAAATAATCCAGGCGTCATTTTCAATTTCATATTCCCTATCTGCATAGTATTATCTCTATTAAATATTAATTTTTCCTTGCCATATCTCCAACTACCGTCTACATCTTGATTAAAACCATAAATTTTATCAAATTGCTTATTATTAATAAGTGTTTGAATATTTTCAAATAATGGAGAGTTTTACGTTAGCTTTAAACTTTGTTTTCTTTTCAAGTTCTTGATACATGACCTTGATACAGGTCTATTATGACCATGGTTTTGTTCAGCATCATTATCATCAGTTGACATATTTTCATACTGAAAATCGTTATTATCACCGTTTACATCATCGTAATCATCGTCATCATCAATATTGTTGTCTATATCCTTATGCTTATCTTCAAGTTTTCCGATGATTTCATTATCAGCATTTACGTCATAATAATCGTCATCATCATCAATACTGTTGTCTGTATCCTTATGCTTATCTTCGAGTTTTCCAATGATTTCATTATCACCATTTACGTCATAATAATCTTCGTCATCATCCATAGTGTTGTCTACATCCTTATGCTTATATTCAAGTTTTGGGATGTTTTCATTATCATCATTTACATCATCATGATCATCGTCATCATTAATAGTGTTGTCTATATCCTTATATTTATCTTTAAGTTTTCCAATGATTGTTTTTAGTGGTTTTGTTATTGGTTGAAAGGTATCTTCTAATAAATTAACTCTATCTATTTGATTCAGTTTAATATTTTTTAACTTTTTCTTTAGAACAGCCCTTGTCTTTACAAGATCTTCCAACACTTTATTATGGTAATTTTTAGACATTATAATAATTTTTTTTTATTGAATTTGATCTGGTTATGATCTGCTTTGTATCTGATCACGATCTACTTTACATCTGATTACGATCTGCTTTATATCTGATCACGAACTGCTTGCTATCTGGTCACGATCTGATTTATACCTGACCACGATCTGCTTGATGGCTTGTGTCTATATCCATTGATTTTGAGTACGCTATATCGTGCTTTCTACAATCTGCATCCAATAAATTATTCCTTTATTTCCTTTATTCTTGCTATTCGTTTTGAAGTTTTGCATCAGGTTCACAAAACTGATAACCAGGTGGATGTAATTCAACATATAATTTGTTTATTAAGTTGTCTACAAATCTTCTTCCAATCTTACACTGATTAGGTGTTTTTCTTTGACTGTAGTTTATAACCATTTTTTTCATTACTTTCATACCTCTTCGCATGAAACACTACACCAGCTATACTAGCAAGCTATACCAGCTATACCAGCTATACCTGCTATACCAGCTATACTAGCAAGCTATACAATCTGTACTAGCTATACTAGCAAGCTATACAATCTGTACTAGCTATACTAGCAAGCTATACAATCTGTACTAGCTATACTAGCAAGCTGTACAATCTGTACTAGCTATACTAGCAAGCTGTGCTAGCTATACTAGCAAGCTGTACAATCTGTACTAGCTATACTAGCAAGCTGTACTAGCTATACTAACAAGCTATACCATGAGGAAGATTATTATGACGTAAATGGTGATAATGAAATCATTGGAAAACTCGAAGATAAGCATAAGGATACAGACAACACTATTGATGATGATGACGATTATTATGACGTAAATGCTGATAATGAAATCATCGGAAAACTTGAAGATAAGCATAAGGATATAGACAACACTATTGATGATGACGATGATTACGATGATGTAAACGGTGATAATAACGATTTTCAGTATGAAAATATGTCAACTGATGATAATGATGATGAACAAAACTATGGTCATAATAGACCTGTATCAAGGTCATGTATCAAGAACTTGAAAAGAAAACAAAGTTTAAAGCTAACGAAAAACTCTCCATTATTTGAAAATATTCAAACACTTATTAATAATAAGCAATTTGATAAAATTTATGGTTTTAATCAAGATGTAGACGGTAGTTGGAGATATGGCAAGGAAAAATTAATATTTAATAGAGATAATACTATGCAGATAGGGAATATGAAATTGAAAATGACGCCTGGATTATTTGAACTAGTATTTCATAAAATACCTCTCCATTATTCTAAAAATGATTTGAAAAAATATAAAGAGATTTTAATTAATACCAATGCACATAAACGTCGCTATGAACCTAATGAACAAGTGAAAGGAACACGAGCCTTCAAATATATACGAATAATTAAACGTTTATTCGAAACAACAACAAACATTTTAACAAAAGGCAGTGGTTTAATGCTAAAATTACAAAATAATCTGAGATCAAATTACATACATTGGGATGATCCTAATGAACTAGTTGACAGACTACGTTTACTTCTTTCATCGGAAGGTTCTGGCCACAACAATCATCAAAACGAAATAATCTCTATTATCGAAGAACTTAAAGAAGCTAACATAATTTATTAGAAGAGTGAAAGAAATGTCTTATATTAATAAATTTGGAGAAGGTTTTAATAAATATAACCATAAAAACAAAAATATCGTAATCGAAAAACATATAACACAAATACATGATGATCTAGCTGATCAAATAAATAATTTAAACATTGAGGTAGAACATGTATACCTAAAACATGGTAATGTCAAAAAAAAAAAAATAAAAAAAAATTAAAATAAAATAGACAAAACCAAAAAAGTAGATCGTTATCAGATATAAAATAGATCGTGAGCAGATACAAAGCAGATCGTGGTCAGATGTAAAGTAGATCGTGATCAGATACAAAGCAGATCAAAATCAATATCAAAAAATTAACATACTGAAATCATATAAATAACTGTATATATAGGAGATCGTCTTGATTTCAGTTATTTTTGCGAAGAGGTATAAAAGTAACGAAAAAAATTTGTTATAATCTACAGTCAAAACAAAACCTCAGCCAGTGTAAGATGAGAAGAGGATTTGTAAACAACTTAATAAATAAAGTACCTGTTGAATTACATCTACCTGGTTATCAGTTTTGTGGACCTGGTACAAAACTTGAAAAACGTTTAGCAAGAGGAGATAAGGGTATAAATTTATTAGACGCAGCTTGTAGAGAGCACGATATTGCATATTCACAATCAAAAGATATAGACACAAGACATCAAGCAGATCAAATATTAGCTGAAAAAGCCTGGCAACGAGTTAAATCTAAAGATAGTGATATTAAAGAACGTGCTAACGCGTGGTTTGTGACAAACGCTATGAAAGCTAAAGTGAAATTTGGATTAGGTTTGAAGGAGCAGAGACATAAGAAAAGAAAAGGAAAAATGAATAAGTGTAATAAGAAATTATTCACAGCTACTGTGAGAAAAACTTTAAAACAATTGAAAGAACAGAAACCCCTTGATATAAATGATGCTGCTAAAATAGCTCAAAAGGCTATTCATTCAAATTTTAAAGGGAAAAAGCGAGCAGACATTATAATACCGAGAGTTATACCTGTACCGAAAATTGGAGGATTTCTTCCACTTATTCCCGTACTAACAGCATTGTCAGCGCTTGGTGGTTTGGCAAGTGGAGGATCCGCTATTGTCAAAGCAGTAAATGCTATCAAAAATGGAAAAGAACAATTGGCTGAAGCTAACCGTCATAATAGATATATGGAATCAATTGCAATGGGTAAAGGGTTGTACCTCAAACCATATAAAACTGGATATGGTCTCTACTATAGTCCAGCTCCAAAAAACTATTAGATAACCTTCCCAATCGCCCATTAACAGATTTGGATTTGAATAAATATGGAAGACATCTCAAACATTTTAGGGGTGTTTTCATGCGTGATTCTTTACCTGAAAAACCATTCAAACAAGAATGCGGCATTGTTAATTTAGATGATTCAAATGGTATGGGAACACATTGGGTAGCATATTATAAAAACCACAACTATAAGGAATACTTTGATAGCATTGGAAACTTACAACCACCACTTGAGATTGTCAACTACTTAAAATTTCCTGTTGAATAAAATTATGAACGAAAACAAAAAAAATGAAATAATTCAGAGTACATCGTCCCGCACTAACACAACCTACTATTAAATTTTTAAAGAAGGGGAACAAAAATGGTAACATCAGCTGAATTGGAAGAACTATTTATTAACAAAACATAGTAATCAGATTGATAAAGAGCATATAGATTTATTTATGAAACTTATAAATGAATTAAGAATATGTAACATTAGTAAAATAAGTAATTCATTTTTATGTATTAATATGTCATACGTTTGTATTATTGTGAAAATACTTATTCACAATCCTTCAACATTTGTCGATGTCAAACATTCTATACACAATATTTGTTAACACTTAAGTTATTTAATCTGTATAAACGTATTTTTAAATTCGAATCTGTAAAAATCTGAAAAAAAGAAATATGTAATAAAATTTTCAAAAAATAAAAAACTAATTTGTTTTAATTAATCCCTTTATTCTATAATTTCATTTATTTAAAACAGTAAAACTAAAAAATTCTAAATCCTTAAAAACAAGTCTATTTATACTTTGGGGTGTTGTAGATCAATCAGTAAATTCAATTAGTGAAAACAGATATTACTTATACTTATACGTGAAAAAAAAAACGCACAGGCACAACTATACATTTCTTTCTCATCAAATTAAAAACAACCGCACAACCAACCATCACACAAAAAATAAAAAATAACCGCACAACCAACCTACTCTTTCTTATCACATTTAAAATTAAAGATCCTTCTAATTAAATATACAAAAAAAATAAAAAACACACAACAACTATATTGGTGCAGATCAATTTTCTATTTTTTCAGCATTGAGTATGATAATACGTGCCAAGAATTTACTATTAAAAAACGATCATACACATTACATGTTACGCACACACTCATTCTGTCCGTCCAAACATTCATACATACGTATATACATTTTCACAGTCTACTTATACTCTGGGATGTAGATGAGGAAACGTGCACACACTCATTCTGTCCGTCCAACCATTCGTTTGAAAAGCAATACAAATGAAAGGACCAACAAAAAGCAGGTATGATCCCAAATTTATAGGGAAAAATTGAAAATAAAAATGATTTAATTCTTTTCCAGATATGCATTCTCCCAAATTTTAACACACACAAACACACATACACATTAAAACGCATTACCTTTTCATAATACATGTTACAAACCTAAAGACCGATCGCACACAATTCATTTAACAATTCTGCAATGTTCTTACTCTTTTACAGCTATGCATGCACCAAATTTTGTATGAAATAATTGAGCTAGAAACCCCATAAACATACTACTCATGTCCCATTAGAATTAATTTCAAAAATTTTCAAAAATCTAGCGGTAAATATTATTAAGTTCTTACCTTTTAAAAACGTTTGAAATATGAGCTCTTAGATTGTGTTTAAAGTAATTTCTTTATTGTTCGCACAATTTCCTTTGTTTACACCCTTTGCTTAAACAATAACAATTGTTCGACAGATCTTTGTAACGGATATCTTCAAACCACGACTACTCTCTTCAAACACGCCGCGTCCTCGTACAAGTCTGACTGAATTTTTACTGACTCCGTTGCCTGCTTTGCTCTGCCTTTATTATAGCAACGTAAACAGCCTGATGAATGTTCTTGAAGGCGAATGTTCGTGGTTTCGCCTTCTCGAGACCTCCATAAATGTAAACATCGTTGATTCATTATTGTTTGGGTATTCTGTTTACATTTAGTCTGGTAATGTTTGTTGTTGCTTTTTGTATACTTGTTTATTCCCTTTTTTATACTGACGTTGTTGCTATATTTTTGTTCATTTGTTGAACATGTAAACAAGTCCATTGTTTCTGTTTTTGTAGCTTTTGTTTTTAATGTTAAACGATGCAACACCATTTCCATTTTCGCAACAATATGATTGAAGTCGCTGTATCGCATGAGGTAGTGTGTTGGCTTATTAGATTAGAACCCATGGTTCTAGCAAAAACTCTGTGAATAAATAAAAATGCAATGAAAAGTTTCTTAAAAATCGGTCGTTCCCAGTGGACTTTAAACTGTAGGTCTCCGCCTCTCATGTATAAAATTAACACACACAACATAGGCGGTGTAAAATGCTGGGACCTCATCCAGTCTGAAGTGTTAGAATGACCAATAACACCATACTGTGTTGCAAAACCTAACAAAAGGCCAACATACCTTAGCATTCTTTGTAGGTGAAGATATCAAAATAAGAAAACAAAAGCGCTGCTGTAAAGGTGCTTTAGGGCTTTTCTAGTTCGCATTTTTTTCTTCGTATTTTTGTTTTTCGCCTTCTCCATCTTTCACTCAAAACGAGTACGTACTTATTTAGAATTTAAATGAAAACATTTAAAGACACTTTATTTTATTTTATTTTTTGTTACTATTTTGCTGTTAAAAAGCAAAATACTCAGACGAGTTTAAAGTGCAATTACTTGGGTTACACAAATGTTGAAAAAAAAACATTTTTAAACCAAGAATAAATATTTTTTTCTAGAAGACATTAGATTTGTCAAATTCTAAATAATATTTTCGTCATCTTTATTATCTTTTTAAGTAATCGCTTACGGAATTTTTAATATAAACTGTGTGTCTAAGAAAGTAAAAATTATGAATTGCTGTGAACATTTAAAATGTTCGTTGTGATGTGTAGTGTAGGGCAAGTATTGTAATCTACTTTACTGTATAAGTAATCTACTTACCTACTTACTTAATTGGCCATTAACAACACAATTAACGGATTTAGGCCTGCCGCAATGTCTCCTTCCAGGCGTCTCTTCTTCTTGACCTTCGCCAGTTAGTCACACCAATCGCAACATATACGAGGTCATCCTCTTCGCCGGCTTCGGCAGATTCCCGCATCAAATACCCATCTTGCCGGAGCATTCTCCTCCATTCTAACGACATGGCCCAGCCAGCGCAGCTGCTGGATATTAAACCGCTGCACAACGTCTGTCGTTAAAGAGCTCATACAGCTCACTATTGGATCGGATGCGGAAATCATCGTCAACTCGCAATGGTCCGAAGATCTTACGTAGGACTTCTCTCTCGAATACTAGCAAGGCTGCTGCATTAGTAGTTAATAAGGTCCACGCCATAAAGAAGCACGGGTAGGATGAGCGCCTTGTAGAGTATTAGTTTTGTCTCACGAGAAAGGTCTCTGCTACTCAATTGCCTATTGAGACCATATTAGCTCCTGTTCGCAAGAGTGATCATGCACTTGATCACCAGACTGACATCATTTTTGGTGATGGTTCATCTCATAATCAAGACTTCACTAACGTGGGTCTTGTTGGCCTATAAAAATAGTTCAATGGAAACCTACGTTGGTCATTACAACCCTGGGGCCCTTTACGGCCCACAGCAACCATGCCGAGTATTTTAATTGTATCCACGAGTATCAGGACCTTCAGTCTAAAGCAGATTTCGAATGGAAGATTTTTGAAAAACTGTTCATGCAATTTTATTCAATCTCAGAATTTATAGTCAAAGGACTGTTAAGATGAGGCACTTCCCTGGATGAAGGGGTACATTAATAAATAAAACAAACGAATTTGTAATAATACCAGTCCATATGAGATCCAAGAGCATTCAGTGCATTCTAAAAACGACATTGTTTGCTAAAGATTTTGGACTCGTAAAGTCATCGGTACATACTTATTTCTTTTAGGCCGACGTTACCATGCCATCACTGTCAACGTCGGGCACGAGGGGTTGATGATTACCAACTTATTTTGGCCTTAATTCGATCATATGGGCAACAACGGCATGTGGTTTTTAACAGGCTATGGTACGTGCCCCATAGCCTGTCATTTTTTATATTCTATACAAGCGATTTAAGGGCATGATCATCTCACGTGAAGGTGATATGAACTCACTGCCGAAATTGTGCAAGTTGACCCCCTTCAGAATTTTTCTTGGGAGGCGTTCTTAAAGCAGAGCTGAGCTCCAATAAGCTGCCAATAACAGTGGTCCTCATAGCCAACCTAAGCCAAGCCTTTGGTAATATTCAGCCTGATTTATGCTCCAGGGTCGTAGAAAATTATGATAAGTCCTCTTACAATCAAAACTGGATATCACTCGATATGTTAGTGTAGCGACTCAAGAACATGGAAGTATAGAAGCTATAATTCTGCAAATATTTTGGTTATAGTTGATCGTGGCTACTTGATAGAGAAGTTTGTGATAAGTTTCTGGATTAAACTTTTACTGCCTAATTTTGACAACCGGAAGAAATACTCTTTCTCTTTACACATGGTTGATTGGCTAGTTGGCAGGAAAAACTTCTGCTGGAAGAACTGTCTGTATATGGATACATACAGTCAGGATTAAAACGTAGCTTCACACGCCACTTATGTTGTGTGCGTTAATTTTATACATAAGTAGCGGGACCTACACTTTAAGTTCGACTCCGAACGACAAATTTTTGAAGAACTTTTCATGGCAAATTTTATTTACTTTCAGATAGTTTTTGCCAGTAACCTGCTGAGAGGACGTCGCTGAAGAACTAATTTTTCATATTTCGTTTTGATGTCTGACATGGGATTTGAACCTTGGCCTTGCGTCTAATAAGCCAACACACTACCTATTATATTACGGCGACTTCAGTTTGTTTTACTGAAATGTAAATAAAGAACACGCTTAATGGAAGACCTTTAATTTCTTGTGATAAATTTCTGGGTTAAACATTTACTGCGTAATTTCCACAACCGGTAGAAATACCGTTTCCGATTCTTGAGCTTATCGATCGACTAAATATCATGCTCTTTACACATGTTTGATTGACTGGTTGACAGGAAAAACTTCTTTTCACGCCACTTATGTTGTGTGTATTAATTTTATACATGAGTGGCTAAACCTACCGTTTAAAGTTGTCAATGAATGACGGAAATCTGCTGAGAAGAAGTCGCCGAAGGTAGTATTTTTTTCACATTTCGTTTTGTTGGAGGTGTCTAACCTGGGGTTTGAACCGTGGCCTAACGTCTAATAAGCCAAAACATTACCAATTAGACCAGGCCGACTTCATTGTCAAACGCAACAGGTTTGAGCCAATTTAAACTTGCTCTGGGTAATTGCAATTGCAAAATAGTTTCAAATCGTGCATCCGACTATTCAGTGGATTACTCCTGATACTCCATGTAACCGGCTTTTGATATGACATTCATCTGGTCTGGTATTCTAATCCCCACAGTAAGAAAGCGAGGATCGTCCGGTTATGGTGTTATGTTGTTCTCCGATGTCACATTAAGTTAACTTAGTAGTGCCCATTTATATTCTTCAGAGAGTGTTCGAACTCCTGTTTAAAGTTGATTCCGAACGACAGGTTTTTGAGAAACTTTTTCATGAAAATTTTATTTTACTTTCAGAGTTTCTGCCAGAAATCTGCTGAGAAGGCGCCAGAGAAATATTTTTTTTATAATTTCGTTTTGATCATGATGTCTGCCCTGGAGTTTGAGCTGTGGCCTTACCACTAACTGCTATACTGCGGTAACAGATTTCCTTTGTCATGTTTTAATTTTTTTTTTTTTTTTGAAACCACTCTCCACCAAAAATATTTTGTCAAGCAAGACCTTTCAATTGTTTAAGCTTCAACCTCTTTAGATTCGCTGTATTTAGATTTCTTCGACCTGAGTTCTAGTGTATAACTCTTAATAGTTATTAGGCAAGATACTGGAGTTTTGCTTTTACATCGTCTAACAAAAATACAGCAACAACCTACAAGCATAAACGAAAAACAAATACACAAACAACAGTATTGAAGCAACGATTTTTACATTTATAGAGATCTCGAGAAGGCGAAGAACAAGAACATTCATCAGACTGGTTACGTTGCCATATAAAAGGCAAGACAAAAGAGGCAACAGTCAGTAAAAGTTCAGTCAGTCTTGTGTGAAGAGGCGGTGTATTTGAATTGAATAATCGTGGTTTGAAGATCTCCGTTAAAAAGATCTGTCGAGCAATTATCTAGTAATTGTTGTTGTTTATGCAAAGGGTGTAAACAAAGGAATAGCAATTGTTGTTGTTACATCAAGTTGTGAACAGTGGCACACAGAATTGGACGAACAATAAATATTTTAATTAAAACTAAATACAAATTTATTTTTATTTGCAATACATGAGCTCATATTTTGAACGTTTTTAAAAGGTAAAAACGTAACTGTCTAAGGTAACTAACTTAAATCACTTGGAATCACAATATTTTCTACATGCCATTAACAATAACTTGCAATAATTTTAGCAGGGATATCTAAAATATTATTTGTTTATTTCTGTGTGTAGTTTAGTTGTTAAAAACTTAAATAATTTTTCTAGTCGAAACCAAACATTAAAAATTCATAAATCATGTTACAATTTGCATTTGGAAAAAATACTTTTTATTTTTTTATTTTTTATTCTTTTTTTATTCATTTTTCTGTAACCACAAGCACCTCAATTTTCCATCACAAAATTTGATTATAAAAGGAAACCACAAATTATGTTTATGAATCCTTTTTATGTTCTCTCTCCTCTTATCATTATTTATTCATTTCGGTTTTCATGCGACTGTGACTGTGAATAGAAAAAGTAAACTTTACCAAGAATATCTTTTTAATTTCAAATTAAAAAGAAAAATAGAAAATTAGAAGGAAAAATTTGATATTTGTTGGCCCAAAAGTGAGTAGAGAGACGAAAATGTGTTTTAAAAAAAATTATATTTAAAAATGATGCAGAGTAGAGCCTACTTATACTGCACTCTGGATTATGCTCTCAGTCTACTGACCATCATCTTTGCTACGTTTCGTCCACTATAATATTGTTACGAAAATGGAAAAATTTCGGTACTGGTATTTTGTTTTTATATCGTTTAACATTAAAATTATAAATAAAAAATATACCAACAGACATTAGTATGAAAAAATGCCAAACAAGTAAACTAAAATGTGACAACAAATACGACAAGAATAAATGTAAACAAAATACACAAACAACAATAATGAAACAACGATGTTTACATTTATAGGGATCTGGAGAAGGCGAAGCCACCGACATTTGCCTTCAAAAACATTCATCGGATTGTTTAGGTTGCCATATAAAAGGCCCGGCAAAGCAAGCTACGAGTTAGTAAAAGTTCAGTCAGTCTTGTGTGAAGACGCGGTGTGTTTGAAGAGATTAATCGTGGTTTGAAGACCTCCGTTACAAAGATCTGTCGAACAATTGTTATTGTTTACGCGAAAGAGTTCAAAGGGGTACAAAGCAATTGTTGTTGTTTACATCAAGTTGTGAATAGTGGCACACAGAATTGTACGAACACTAAATAATTTAATTAACACTAAACATAAATTTATTTTCATTTTATTTGTAATCTACGAGCTCATATTTTAAACGTTTTTAAAAGGTAAAAACGTAACAGTATGCTTTAAGTTAGAGTGTCTTCATATCAATAAAATCCTGGCAGATTATAGGCTTACTCCACATCAAGATTAGCACTGATCTGTCTATGAGAACCTATTGTCATAAAACCTGGTGTCAAACCTAACATGGCCTGTATGTTAGATAGATATCCATAGGACCGTCGACTTGGGTTGATGGTTCTAAATAAACCAAGTAATACTGCCATCAAAACCAGTTGAATAAATGGCTTTAAGTTAGACTGTCTCCATATCAATAAAATCCTGGCAGATGGTGTAAGTTCTGCTAGATTAGCACTAGTTTGGCTCTGAGCATGTATTCCTACAAAATTAGTTGTTAAACCTAGCATGACCTCTTTGTTACATGGATATTCATGGGATCATTAGGGTTTTAGTGGGGACTATTTTTTTAATGAACTCAAATCCTAAACGCATAAAAAGACGGAAAAAGACAACAAACTGTTATTCCTTAGCACGTGAATGAATGCGTACTGGTTACCCGTGGAATGTCTGTACAACTAGCTGGTACGATCCCAACTCTCACTGCTTCCTAAATGAAAATAGGTGCTCTGTAGCTGTCGCTTACTTTGAATTTTGCTTCTTTGGTGACGATATATTTGAGAATTCTGTTGCCATTCTATAGTCCACGGTCGACTTAAGAGAGTGGGAAATGTACAAAATTTTCAACAGTCGTCTCGGCTACTTAAACATTCTTATGTGCCTCGAAATACCTAAAACTAAAAAACCTGTCAAATAGGTATGTTAACTTCATATTTTTGATGCAAGTACACAATACAATACAGAACTCGGACGAGAAAGCTAGTCAGCTTGAATACCACTCCAGAAGAAGTAGTAGTAACCCTAAGTCAGAAGAGAAGTGATGTGTTTCGCCTTCCTGGGTTAAGATTCGGTCATCTAAACATACAGGTGCTCTATTCTAACCAGAAACGGTGGCCATGGATTGGAATGAACATACACGCATAATTGGTCGTTACAACATTTCAGTCATGATTACGACCTAGTTTCTCACACCACTTATGTTGGGTGTGTTAACGACATATTTTTGAGAAAATTTTCATTGCAATTTTACTTATTCCTGAGAGTTTTTGCCACAAATCTGCTGAGAGGAAGTCGACTCAGAAATATTTTTTCTTTATTTCGTTTTGCTGGAGATGCCTGAACTGGATTTTGAACTGTGGCCTCAAGTCTAATAAGTGAACACACTACCTACTAGATTGCGGCAACTTCTAGGGTTATTCAGTCCCCTATAAATTCTGATCAATTTATTTGCATGAATGTACATATGCGCAGCCACGGAAGTAATGAAGACCTACAAATAAATCGCTGCTATTATGCTTGGATGTTGTTCTAATACGTCAACATGTGCTTAGGGAATACCACTGAGCAGTCATTTAATTGCCTAGTGGACAACTATAATTCTGTAGTGAGCCGATTGTTTGTATGCAAGTCTAATATCCCAGTCTCTACATACATACCGCAATCCACTCTTCCATTCAATTGTAAGTCATTGGTCCAAGCAAAGTAACCAAGCTATGTGCACATAAACATTCTTGTCCATTACAATCATTCAACTCTGTACTACGGCCTAGTTTCTCTTACCACCTGCGTTAGTGTAGAATTTTTATTCACGATGATGGCGGTCCTTATCTTGACGTTGACTCCTTAGCTTCCAAATTACAACGACGTTATTCTATTTTAAATTCCTTTGGTATTCTTTACCTAAAATCAGATTGAATAGTTTTTATCCATAAATTAATTGTAATATTGAGGTGCCAGATAAAAGTAAAACTATGGAGTTGCAGTAGAGGCTTATATGAACGCATTCATAGCTTCATTGCCAACCTTACGAGGACTCTAGCCCTCGCTGTAATAATAATTCTTAATAATAATACTTAATTGGCCATTAATAACCTGTTTATCGGTTTTCAAGCCTGTCTTAACACATCCTACCAGGTGCCTCTGCTTCTGGCAGGCCTGCTTCAGTTTTTCACACCAATCGATGACAAGTCTTCCACCGCATACAAAGTTGTCCTTTATGCCTACTGCCGCTAATCCCCGCATCAAATACCTGACTCGCTGGAATATTCCCTTCCATTCTGGTCAGTGTAAGCGTTGGTTGTTAATGTGCTGCACAACATCCATACTGTTGTGGAGCTCATACTGATCATTATTATACAGGCACCGAATGCGGAAATCATCGCCAACGGGCACTGTAACGAAGATATTACGTGGGACTATTTTCTCGAATACTCTGCTACATAGGCTGCTGCATTGGTGCTTAATAGCGTCCATAATTCCACTCCATAAAGATGCATGGGAGGGATGACCGACTGTTAGAGTATAAGCGGACTTATAAGGTCTACAGGTTTAGTTTGTTTGAATGCTTACGTGTCGACTTGAAGATGATAGAGTTTAGGTTTAGGAGCTGAGTGTTATGGGAGATATGTAAGTGGCAGCTGTAGGCTAATATAATCAAAGCGATCGATCTCAATTGTCAACCTTACGAGAACGAAATAGGACTGAATTTCGATACAGCTAAAGCCGCCAACGTAAAAGGTCTACTGCGAGTCACTGGTACATAGTCATTTAGGCAAAGCCACCAAGTTATATGAACATTTTTATCCATGAGGATGAGGATCTCTACTCTATTTTGCTTCCAAAATCCTTACGTATGACAAAATAATATTTTTAAAAATTCATCGATTGACCATCAGATTATTGCATGCCATGTTGCTCTTCAACCCATTAACACATTTTGGCCTTCCATTGAAGAGATAACAACTGAAATATTTACAACTCAATTTACATTACAGGCTCTCATTTATGTGACATAAAATGTAACGAATTTAATGACAACAAATGCCAAATAACGCTAACACTAACACTAATACAACCATCACTACAATGTCACTAATATTGTCTGTAACTTGTTGGCAAATGAAAGTATCGTAAAACTCAATTAAGCTACTGAAAAAAAAGCCACAAAAGCAACAACAACAACAGCAATGACGGTAATTATAAATAAAATAATGAACTAGAAAACCCCCCGCCCCTCACCATGCAAAAAAACAAGCCCCATCAAACCGAAACATAGAATTCTTACTGAATCATATGAAGTCTATTAATGAGCAAAAACTGTCAAAAACTACGGCTAAAACAAAAACATGTACAATACCGCCAATGGCAATAACGGCTAGAACATAACCATTTTCATAATAATTATAACCGGGTAAATGCGCATGTGTATTTACAAACATTTAGGTATATTGTTGTTGTTATAAAGGGTGTTTGTAAAAGAGAGTTCATATTTAGGGGACCGGAGTTTTTCGATTTTTTTTTTTCCGAATGAGGGCTTTATGACGGAGAGGATGTTAATTGGGCGTATTTTGAAGACAAGTGCGAATGAAAAATTTCATGGAATTTAAATCTAAACTGCGTTGAGAACCACTGCAATTCGTTTACTAAGTGTATAGCCGTGCAGCCATCCAGCCAGGTTCGTACGCATTAAAGTCTTCGAATTGCCGTTTTTATAAAACTAGTTTCCAACATTAACGCCATGCCTCTCGAAACCATAAACTTCCGCAATAAATTAAAGAATTATAGTTTGGGCCATTCTTAAGTTTCATAGGATTCTGTTTTGGATTTCTTGGGATATTTGTTTTTACGTGGTGGGTCCCAAGCCCTACGCACAACCCATATTTAACGTCCAGGGGATTACACATTCGCTACACGCATTAGATAACATCTAGCGGGTGCTAGAATGCCACCCAGGAGGGGCCATGAGGAGGCTGCGTGTCAACTTGAATACAGCAAGACAAGGATCGTCCTGGTGGTCGCCACGTTGACCACAATCAGAAACTTTACCTTGTTTGCATGCATCGCTCCCATATCGCATATAAGGTTCTTACTGACGTATTGTGTGAACGACTGAAGCCACTCGTCAAAACACTGATTGGACCTTATCAGTGCGGCTTCAGACCAGGCAAGTCCACCATCGACCATATCTTCACACTACGCCAAATCCTGGAAGAGACCCACGAAAAACAAGTTGACCCACCATCTTTTTGTCGACTATAAGGCTGCCTTCGATAGCCCCATAAGTGATCGTGTTTTCGCCCCAATGTCTGAGCTCGGTATACCTACGAAGCTGATAGGCTATGCAGAATGACGTTGAGCAACTCCTGCAGCTCCGTCGAGGTAGGAATGGACCTCTCCGCACCTTTTGATACCGAGGTTTCAGACAAGGCGACCCCTTATCATGCGACCTCTTCAACATCGTCATGGAGAGTGGTCTGCGAAAGGCGGGAGTGCATCGCAATGGCACTATTTTTCAAAAGAGTGTCCAGTTGCTTGCGTACGCTGACGACATTGAGATCATAGGGCTGCCTTTAGTGCTATCGAACGGGAGTCTACTTAGATGGGTTTGGCAGTAAATGAGGGCAAAACGAAGTATATGATATCGACAAGTAGATACATGCGGCGTATTGATTCTTAGATTACGACCGATAAATATACTTTTGATACAGTCAAGGAATTTATTTATCTTGGCTCCGCCGTTACCACCAAAAATGATTTCAGTCTGGAGATCAAGCGCAGGATCACTCTTGCCAACAGGTGCTACTATGGTCTCAATAGGCAATTTAGTAGCAGAGGCCTCTCTCGTACAACAAAACTAACACTCTACAAGATGCTCATCCTAGCCGTGCTCCTTTATGGCGCAGAAGAATGGACCCTATTAAACACCGATGCAGCAGCCTTGAGAATATTCGAGGGGAAAGATCTTCGATCCAGTGCGATGAGTTGGCGGTGATTTCCACATCCGATCCAACAGTAAGCTGTTTGAGCTCCTCAACGGTTCGGTTCGGTTAGAAGTGGAGTATAATTTCATTCTGCCGCGGTAGCCGCTGGCTTCATAGTACCTCATTCGATCGGCCAAATTTTCATTTACTTTTTCGAGTGTACAGGGTTGTATCCAGACAATGGCATGTTTGCCTTCAAATGCTCAATTGTGTCCGGTTTGTCGGCATAACAGCTTTTCTTTAACGGTGCTCCACAGAGAATAGTCCAATCGGAGCTTCGTGGCAACCAATAGACATCAAAATTTCGGCTAATTAAACGGCCATCAAACGTTTGACGTAATAGATCAATTGTGGCATGAGATATGTGGCATGTATTCCGGTTAAAATGGAATATTATTTCATTCATATGGCTGCCGCGGCTGGCCTCACAGTACCTCATTCGATCGACCAAATTTTCATTCACTTTTTCGAGTGTATAAGGCCGTATCTCGGCAATGACATCACGAATATTGGCCTTCGAATGCTCAATTGTCTCTGATTTGTCGGAATAACACACTTTCTTTAACAGCGCTACACAGAAAATAGTCAAACGGTGTCAAAAACGCAGCTTCTTGGCGGCCAGTTGACATCATCATTTCGTCTAATTAAACGGCCATCAAACGTTTGAAGCAATAAATCGATTGTGGCATGAGATGTTTGCCAAGTTGTACAATTGTTCCGGTTAGAAATGGAATATAATTTCATTCGTATGGCTGCCGCGGTTGGCCTCACAGTACCTCATTCGATCGACCAAATTTTCATTCACTTTTTCGAGTGTATAAGGCCGTATCTCGGCAATGACATCACAAATGTTGGCCTTCAAATGCTCAATTGTCTCTGGTTTGTCGGAATAACAGTCTACTTTAAAGGCGCCCCACAGAAAATAGTCCGACGGCGGTGTCAAATCTCAGCTTCTTGGCGGCCAATTGACATCACCATTTCGCCTAATTAAACGACCATTAAACGTTTGACGCAATAAATCGATTGTGACATAAGATGTGTGGCAAGTTGCACTATCCTATTAAAACCAAACATCGTTCATATCAATAACATGCAGAGCGGGTACAAATAAAATCGCTTATCATGGTGCGATAGGTGTCTCCATTGACTGTAATGGTTGCGCTGTCGTCATTTTCATAGAAATATGTCCCAATGATGCAGCAGCAAAAAGTTACTGGTAATGGATGCATTGGCTTTTGCAAGACCACGTGTGGGTTTTCAGTGCAACAAATACGGTAATTTTGCTGATTAACATACCTACAAAGATGTAAATGAGCTTCTTCCGAAAAGATGATTTTTTTTTTGGTAAAATCAACATCATCGTGCAGTTTCTCGTTGGCCCATCTATCGAAGCAAAGGCGGAGCGGATGGTCATAGGGCTTCATCTCTTGATGATACCAAGATTTTTTCACAAAATTCGAGTTAAACTGGTGCGTAAAATGTTCAATTCTTAAGAACAATGACGAATTAACGTTGATGGATGCTCACAATGGTCGTCGAGTAGTGTTGCTTTATTAGGCGTAAAGCCCAGGTCAGACATCAAAACGAAATTTGAAAAAATATTTCTTCGGCGACTTCCTTTCAGCAGATTTGTGACAAAAATTCTGAGAGTATTTAGAATTGCCATGAAAAGTTTTTAAAAAATCTGTCTTTCGGAATCGACTTTAAACTGTAGATCCCTCCGCTGATGTATAAAATTAATACACACAATATAAGTGGTGTGAGAAGCTAGGTCGTAATCCTGGCTGAAGGGTTGTAATAACCAATTATGCACACACTCAGCCACAGATTCGATGTTTCCTGGTGTACGCACTGTATGAACACGCTGACGTCTTGGCGCATCAACAATTTTAATGAACTTTAGGAATAAACTTGAGCACACCGGGCACTGTTAGTCCGTCACTGTGACCAAATTTTGTACGACATTTTCGTACAATGTCCGATCAATTATCTTTGTTTTGGAAATAAATTTCCAATAAATCCCAATGTTGCTCATTTTTTTTTTTTTGTAAAATCGACATCATCGTATCATCGTGCTGTTTCTCGTTGGTCCAATAAATCCCAACGTTGCTCAAGCTTAAATCAATCCATTACGTTCAGTGGAGATAATATCCTGAATTTTGTGATAGAATAGAATGACATAAGTATTGCCAAATTCGAAAAAACCGATGGCCAATAGATAGCCCACCCTATATAAACTTTCTATTAACATACACTGCACATTTGGTGTATTGACCTTATGACATGTCAATGTCAAATAATATTTAACAATAACAACAGCAACAACAGCAAAACAACACATTAAAATATTGTTGGCAAAATTAGTTGACAAATAAACATAATAATGTATGTTAAAACAACTGCAAATACACCTACACATACAAATTTACCTTACACACATACAGATACACATGTTATTATCCTTATCTAATATTTACTGACTTTTACATGTACAAACGCACGCATACACTTGCTAATGTTTACTTTTAATCACTAATACATGTTTATTATCGGGTTGTCAAATATTTTGCCAACCTTGTTCTTGCTCTTCCGCTGTCTTCTCTCTCTCTTTCATATATGTATGCTATCAGTATGCGTGTATAGGTTTACCTACGTATATTGTAAATATTTTTTCCTCCTTTTTTTCAATATAATGAACAGGAACAGTAATTAAGTTGTGTTTTATAATGACAACCAACGCACACGTTTATATGTTTATCCCCCAAGCAAATATTATTTCATTCACACACATATTTGCAATGCATTTCCTTGTTAATTTGTGTTTGTAGACGATGATGATGATGATGATGATGATGATGATTTTGTTTACAAGTTATAGCGGAAATGAAAAACAAAAATGAATGAAACGTCGATGTGTTTGTGTGACTTAAGGGAATAATTTTTCTGGTCAGTTTTCATGGATAAAAATTAAACGAATTGCGTACAACTGGTAAAGCCTGTAGGGCCCTTTCTCGTTTGGATTAAGACTGAAACATTCGAGTATTTTTCAGAGATCTTCAACTAGTTCCAGCATGGTATTCTATTTTAAATTTCTTTAGTATTCCTATAACCGCCAAGAAGATAACTATCCTTCTATAGTGAGCCGAGAGTTTGTACCAAAGTCTGATATCCCAGTCTCTACATACATGCCACAACCCACTCTTCCATCCAATTGCGAGTCATACATAAACATTCTTGTCCATTACAATCATTCAAGCCCGGACTACGGTTTAGTTTCTCTTACCACCTACGTTAATGTAGAAATTTTTATTCATGAGGATGGTGGTCCTTATCTTGACATTGACTCCTTAGCTTAAAAAATACAACCAAGGTATTCTATTTTAAATTTCTCTAGCATTTCTCTCCTAAAATCGTAATATTAAGGCACCAGATAAACGTAAAACTATGGAGTTGAAGTAGATGCTTGTTTGAACGCATTCATAGCTTCATTGACAATCTTATGAGGACTGACGTCCATGATGTATTAATAATTCTTAATAATAATACTTAATTGTCCATTAATAACCTGTTAATCGGATTTCAAGCCTATCTTAACACATCTTAGCAGGTGCCTCTGTTTCTGGCAGGAATACGTCAGTTTTTCAAACCAATCTATGACAAGTCTTCCTTGATTTGGTCCTTACATACAAAGTTGTCCTCTACTCCTACTGCCGCTAATCCCGGCATCAAAAACCGGACTTGTCGAAACATTCGCTTCCATCCTGGCTGAGCCTGTGCAATCGTTGGATATTAATGCGCTGCACAACGTCCATGTTGTTGTGGAGCTCATACTGATCATTATCACACAGCATCGCCAACACGCACTGGATCGAAGATGTTACGTGGGATTCTTTTCTCGAATACTTTCAAGGCTGATGATTTGATACTTCATAGTGTCGATGCTTTTGCTTCCTAAAAAAAAACATGAGGATGATAAGCGACTCAAGGTTGCTGCATTGATGCCTCATAGTGTCGATGCTTTTGCTTCATAAAAAAGCATGGGGAGGATAAGCGACTCAAGGTTGCTGCATTTATGCAGGAGGATAAACTACTTGTAGCGTATAAATATGCATTTATCAACAGGAAAAAGCACCGACTTATAAGGTCTTCGGCTTTAGTTTTATTGAATGCTTATGTATCGGCTTAAAGATGATAAAATTTAGGCTTCGGAACTGAGTACAAAGAAAGACAGATAGCAGCTGTAGGCAAATATTATCAAAGCGATTGATCTTCATTGTCAACCTCACGAGAACTGACGCCCCCGATTTATTTAGCAACAGCAAAAGCCGCCAATTTAAAAGGTCTACTGCTTGAGTTTGTCTTATATTGTATCTTATAGTATCAACTTAAAGCTGAAATCTGAGATCCAGCGTACTCTCTTGCAAAAATTAGTTTTGCGAAACTTTAAAACTGGCTTCAGTCCACACCGATCTTATATGGAGCACAACAACAGCTTACTTTTTACAGCTGAGCAGCCTATAGAATGGTGATATCTTATACATCTGATCTTCAATGATTTTAGGAAGGCATCTGGGACCAATCATCACCAAACCATCTGAAAAGCATTGTACAGTAATGAGTTTCAAATTGTACTAAATGCTTACATCAGAGCTGTCTATCTAAAGTGAATAAGTCGGGGACTCTATATACTATGTACGTTTATTGGGCGATGGAGTATCTAGCCATTTGTACATGGTGGAGCTTTCGTAACTATAGTTAAGCTAATGGAAACCAAGTGTAATACAAAATTCATCAGGGGATATCGCGAGCTGATAAATCGGGTGGCTAGTAGCTCTCTTTTTTACTTTTTTCTGGACGGAACTGCGTAATTTAGGGAAATGCTTCTCAACTAGTGATAGTAACAAGAGTAAGTGCTGTTACTTGGACATTACATATCTCCTTAAAAGATGAATCTCTCTATGATACACGGATGGGTTATGGTAGTTGGCTTTTTATCGAAGCCGTTTTCTATTAGCTAGTGTGCTGCCTTATTAGACTGGAGTCCGAGGTTCAACCCCAGTTTAGAAATCTCATGACTTAGGCTTTTTCTGGTAAATTCTGTATCAGAAAGTTTTTGTTGAAAGTAGATTTGTACGTGATGGACCACCTAAATGCACAAAACTGTGTAAATGACGATGGAGATACAGAACATAAATTTCAGCTGCCAGAGATATTGATGGCCTTGGAAATGGATTCCAAACCATAATGCCAGTTTTTCCATGAAATGTTGAATTCTGAAATTATAGGGAACTAGCGTAATAGGCTCTGTTGTCTTGTGGATAGTGTGTTGGACTATTAGACGAGAGCTCCTGTTTTCACTCCCATCTCAGACATCTTGACAAAAACGAAATACAAAAAACTATTTCCTTCGGTGACTTCCTCTCAACAGACTTCTGGAAAAATCTGCGAGTAAATAAAAAATTGCCATGAAAAGTTTCTCAAAAATCTAGCGTTCGGAGTCGACTTTAAACTGTAGGTTCCAACGCTCATGTATAAAATTAACACACGCTTCATGGTTTGGTGTGAGAAGATAAGTTGTAATCCTAAATACAGAGTTGTATGGTTAGTAAGTAATAATGGTTGTCAGGCAGTCTATTTTATACGTTGTAGTTAGGTTAGGTAAGGTTAGAGGACGTGTACTTGCCAATTGAGACAAGTACAGTACCCGGAGGTCCAGTTTACCCTTTGGTACAACGTCATGAAGGGAAGAGAATAATAGGGCATATGGGAAAAAGGAGAGAAAGTAGGGAAGGGAGAATAAGGAAGCAGAGAAATTACACAGACTAACAAAACACGTAAGAGAGCGCAACTACACTATTGAAGCCCTAACACTTCTCAACCAGCTCAAACTAATAATGAATTTATGGAGAGCCTTTATGTCAGCTCTCGTTATAGAATTCAGACACTTAAAGAAACCCCTGCCAAGGGTCTTTAAACTCAACCTACTAAAGGCTGGACAGTTACAGAGGAGGAGCCTCCAAATCCTCCTCATCGCAACATACTCTGCAATAGTCCGGCTGGGATATGTTACAGATCCTTGTCAGCGGTCTAATCTCGCAGTGCCCTGTCATAAAACCAATAACTAACCTGAGACTGGTCTTATCCAAGCCGAGCTGCCAACCTGTTCTTACACTATCTATAGCAGGGCATAGACACATAGAAACATAACAATTCGATCCATTCCCGCAATGCATCTGCTCTTCCCCTCTGGTCCATCCATTGATGAGGCCGTAGAGGTGGCAAATTGGGGGATCAGGACCAATTGTCACATCGCCCTCAGAAAGTGAACCTAATCTAGCGATAGCTTCCGCCGTCTCATTACCCAGTATTCCGCTATGACCCGGAACCCAGCATAGACGGATTCGGCCTGGTATAAAAGTCCTTACCGACTCCTTGTACTCGCGTAAGAGCCGACGCATGGATCTTAGGCCAACCTGACTGTCAACGAAGATCATATAAGATTCCGAATCCGAAGTAGGCCTAACAGCTATGGCCACAATAGCCTTCAAGATTACAAAGATCTCTGCCTGAAACACACTACAGTCATCCTTTAACCTGAAGTGAAGTTCAAGACCGAGTTCCCTACTACATTGTGGTTGTATAAGAAGCACTTAGCATTAGTAATCTAAACCGCAAATGTAGTGAGAAGAAGTTTCCTAAACACAAACCATTTCCTTAATAGAGAGAGAAACAACCAAAAACAACCCATAAAAAATTTTGATTTGTTTTGATTTTCTATGTTCTGTACGGTTCTGCCACCTAATTTGCCACAAAGAACAGGAAAAACTTTTCCATGAAAACACGTTTCAAATCAAATTTATTGTGAATCAAAAGAAATTTTAATATTTTTCCTCAACCACAAAATTTCAACGTTTTGGAGTATTTTTTACTGGCGACATAAGGCAATAAAAAACAAACTTCAAGGTGAAGTAAAACAAATTAAAGCCAAGCGAAACACTTCAAAAATAGTTAGAAAAAAAACGCGCATAAGAAACCCGGGAGGGGGGGAGGGGGAGTAGTACGGATAAGAGCATAAATTCTACGGCACTTATTTCGACAATAAAACATTAGCCACATACGTGCAAATCTATATTTAATAGTTATTTATGACTGTAGTCCTGTGCTACTAACTAAACTTGTATTTTATTTTGTGTGTGTGTTTTGGGCCAATATTTATTGCAATTTTTCTTTTCTTTTTTTCAGTTGCACGTTGGTGTTGTTAGGCTAAACTTTTTCATCAAAGAAAAAAGGAAAGAAAATCATAAAACAGGCACAACATAACACAACACAACTCAACAATATATTGGAAAAGTAAAGTTTTTAACAACTTTTTGTATGTTTTCCTTTTATGTTGTTGTTGTATTTGTATTTATTGTTTTTATTGTTTATTTAATAAAGTACAACAGCAGTAAACGTTAAACACATGTTTAGCTTAAATTGCCAGAAGAGAGGCAAAAAAAAACGAACTAAAAATAAATTTTCCAGGCCCAGGTTTTTTTTCTTATTTTGGAAAATTTATTTTCTTTTCATGTTTTTTTTCGCTTTGTTTTTGTTATTGTTTTTGTATCCACATTTAATATTTAAAGATTATAAATGGATTTGAAAATCAAAGGTTAAATAAAAATCCATAAATTTTCAAACATGGAAATTTGTTTGTAACAATACCAAGGGGGGTGGTAGGTAATAAGAGAGATTTATTACAAAAACAAGTGTTTAGAAAAAAATTTTAAATATTTAGGTTAAGGTATGGGTTCGTTGGGTTGAATTTTGATGCAATAAAATTTGGCTGCATACATACATACATAATTGGCCACTACAGCCCTTTAGTCAGGATTAAGTGTTTTGCTTTCTCAAAAACAATATTGCTTTTGCAAACACAATTTTGCTTTTGCAAAAACAAATTTTGCTTTTGCAAAAACAATTTTGCTTTTGCAAACACAATTTTGCTTTGGAAACACAATTTTGCTTTTTTATTTATTTATTTATTTATTTATTTAAGTCAATGGACAAATTCCTTACTGACTAATAACAAAAATAGGTACGAATAAAATTAAATAGAATTACAAACAGTTTCTTCAAAAGTACAAGTAATTGTTACAATAAAAATATGAAAAGTTTGAAAATATGAAAATTGAGAAAAACACTAATGTTCCGTTTTATAATGCAAGAATTTAAAGAAAAATCAACAAAGTGTGACAAATAATTAAATTGATGGCAAATTCTAGTTAACGGATCAGCAACAGCATAATTATTTCTGCGGAAGTTACGACGAGGAACATTGAATTTAACAGATCTTAACAGAAATTCACAGCAAATCTTACCATTGATCAGGTTAACCATGAAGAATATATTTAACATTGTTCGGCGACTCTTAAGGGTATGCAGTTTTATTAAAGCCAGTCTTCTAGTATATGAAGGCATATCCAAGTAATTCCATCCAAGGCCACGCATGCGGAAGAGTAGAAATTGTTTCTGAACAGATTCGATGTGTTCGCTGTAAACATTATAGTGAGGATCCCATACGATGGATCCATACTCCAAAATTGGTCTGACAAGCGATACATACATATATCTATCTGTTTCGTAATAAATGGATCAGAAAATTACTTTGCCCAACGTTTTATGAAGCCAAGAGTGCTTCTTGCCTTATTTACAGTCAAAGTGATATGATCATTAAAGTTTAATTTTGTATCTAATAGGATCCCAAGATCAATAAAAGAGTCCACTATTTCCAGTTGCTGACCTCCAAGCAAGTAATTAACTGCAATAAAATTATTTCTTGAGAACCGCATATATTTGCATTTTTTAAAATTCACCTCCATCATGTAGCACACGCACCGCAAAAAGAAATTATTGAGATCACTTTGAAGATAAATATGCTCGATGAAATTATTAAAGGAGAGAAAAACTTTTACATCGTCAGCATACATCAAGATATTGGCAAAATTAATTATGTTGAGAAGATCGTTTATAAACAGCGAAAAAAAGTGGACATAGATGGCTGCCTTGAGGAACGCCAGATAGCACATAAATATACTTAGATAAGCTATTGTTCACACATACAGTCTGCTTTCTACCAGTCAAATACGACTCTAGCCATCTTAAACTCCTATGATTTACGCCCATTAAATCCAATTTAGTTAACAGGATTTTGTGATTCACTTTATCGAACGCCTTACTAAAATCCGTAAAAATTACATCAGTTTGCTTCCGTTGAGAAAAGGCCGCATTTATCATGGAAAAACAATGTTGCTTTTGCAAAAACAATTTTGCTTTTGCAAAAACAATTTTGCTTTTGCAAACACAATTTTGCTTTTACAAACACAATTTTGCTTTTGCAAACGCAATTTTGCTTTTGCAAACACAATTTTGCTTTTGCAAACACAATTTTGCTTTTGCAAACACAATTTTGCTTTTGAAAAACAAGATTCGAATACTGCGGTCGGCGTGCTTTGGGGCGAGAAGACGGGCCCAGCGCACGAGAGGAAGACCGACATGGGAAGTCGAACGGGCTTCATATGAGGATCTAAGTCGTCAACTTAGAAGAGCCATTGAAAGGAGCAACAAACTATCCTTTCAGCGGATATGCCAGGAAGCTGACATCATTCCTTTTGGGACGGCGTACAGAGTCGTCTGCAAGAGAATCGGTGCTCGAGAACAGCCTAAACTAGGCTGTCCAGTTTTGCTACGGGAGATCATTGGTATATTATTCCCACGTGGCCGGCCCTACACTTTTATAAGTACAGAGCCGGAGGCCATTCATAACATAACATAACATAACAGGTAACAGGAGAGGAGGTACTCGCAGCATGCACTGGAATAGGAGATAGGAAAACACCGGGGCCGGATGGAATCCCGAATAGGGCACTTAAGGCGGCTATCCGGCTCAGACCGGATACGTTCGCCAAGGTGTTCCACAAGTGCTTCGTCGAGGGTGTTTTTCCACGTAGGTGGAAGAAGCAGAAATTGGTTCTCATTCCAAAACCCATCTGCCTACTTGACACGATGGGAAAAATACTGGAGAGGATAATATACAATCGACTACTAACATGTGCCGAGGCAGGAGGAGCTCTCTCGGACCTTCAATACGGATTTAGGAAAGGACGGTCCACTGTTGACGCGATAAGGAGGGCGGTCGACATTGCAAGAGATGCAATAGAGGGCGAATGATGGAGATTTGGCACCAAGGAGTACTGCGCGGTTGTCACACTTGACGTTAAAAACGCGTTTGACACGGCGAATTGGGGGCGTATTATGAGAGCCCTCTTTAACATGGCTACGCCGCCATACTTAATGGAGATTCTGAATAATTACTTTCAGGACAGGAAGCTAATATACCTAACGGATGAAGGAGAGCAGGAATACGTAGTGACGTAGGGAGTCCTGCAGGGCGCCACTACTATGTACGATGGAGTACTTCGACTGCGATTGCCAAGCGGAACTACAATTGTGGGCTTTGCAGATGACATTGCCATAGTCTCGGTAGCTAAAACGGTAGGAGAAATAGAGGAGAAAACGAACACAGCGATTCCAAATGTTGGAGCATGGCTGGATGAGGCAGGTTTGACACTTGCTGCACATAAAACGGAGGCCGCCTTGATAAGCGGCCGGAAGATAGTGGAGAAAATGGAAGTGACCGTTGGAGACACAAGGATCGAATCAAAGAGGGCGATAAAATACCTGGGAGTGATTATCGAAGACAGGTTGAACTTCAAGGAGCACGTAAAATACATCAGTGAAAAAGCATCTGTAACACAGGGAGCACTGGCGAGGATGATGCCAAATTTTGGAGGACCAGGTCCATTTAAAAGGAGAATAATTTCAGCGGTAGTAACGTCGATAATGCTGTATGCTTGCCCAATATGGTCGGAGGCACTCTCAGTGGAGACGACGAGGAGGATACTGTCCTCGGTGTATCGTCTAAGCACGATTAGACGGATAAGTGGCTTCAGGACAGTGTCTGATGAAGCAGTTTTGGTATTGGCAAAGAAAATACCAATAGATATACTGGCGGATGAGATGAGAAGGATATACCTTCGCCGTCTCGAGTACCCGGGACAAATAGCGGCTATAAAAGCGGAGGAACGAAGGACTTCCATGCACAAATGGCAGTCACGATGGGAGAGAAGTTTAAAGAGAGATGGACATTTCGTCTTGTCCCTGATGTAACCCTTTGGATGAAGAACGGACATTGCGAGTTGAACTACTACGTGACTCAGTTCCTAACAGGTCATGGGTGCTTCAGGAAGTACCTGCACAGATTTGGTCATGACACCTCCCCTATATGCCCAAACTGTGTAGATGAGGAGGAAGATGCGGAGTATATTCTAACATGCTGTCCCAGATTTAGATGGCCGGGAGAAACGAATTAAGGACCAAACCGGCTAATGGAAGAGCTGTTGAATCGTAGGATTCTATGGAGTCAATATAGTCAGAGAATGGCTGAGGTTATGATAGTACTCCGAAGACTGGAGGAACGGAGGCGAAATTTAAATTAATGTGATAAGGCTTTCAAGCTAACCAGCCCTCCGCGAAGTAATACCTTACGGCAGTCCCACGGGGGGAGAGTGGTTGAAGTGTGTAGGGGGTGGGTTTAGTACGTAGGCACCAGTGATGGTGAATCGTGCACTCTTTTCTTGGAACAAAAGTGTCTTTCGAAGATTCCCACCTCCAGCTCAAGACAGAAAAAAAACACACAATTTTGCTTTTGCAGACACAATTTGCTTTTGCAAAAACAATTTTGCTTTTGCAAAAACAATTTTGCTTTTGCAAAAACAATTGAAGACTGAACCTCTTCAAACATCGCAGTTCTAGTATGATATCAGACATATGATCACTACCTACTTATTTAACGGGTCAGTACAATCTTTTAGTCAGGTTTATAATCAAGCTTCTCACTCATATTGTGTGGGTTTAATTTTATTATTAGCAACGGGACCTGATTCAGACACTCCGAACAGAAAGAAATATAAAAAAATATTTCTTCGATGAATTCATTTCAGTAGTCTTCTGGCAAAAACTCGAAGAATAAATAAAATTGCCATGAAATGTTTCTCAAAAACTCAGTCATTTGAATTTCAAACTGGCATGATCTGGAATCCATTTCCTAAGACCATCAAAATTTCTGGCGGCTGAAATTTAACTTCTGTGTCTTCATCCTCATTTACACAGATTTATGCACGTATAAATCTAAAGAAATATTTCTTAAAGCAAAATTTACCAGTGAAGACCTGGATTATAAGAAGTTTGAAATATCTTCTGTCCATTTGAGGAGTTATTTTAGGGATAAAGTGCACTTCCTTTCACACCGACCTCCCTAACATTGTCATAACCATTTGCATATGGATATCCGGCATTCTCCAGTTTGCCCCGGGGACTTCTAGAAGGCGGAAGCGTTTTCGCCGATATGTCTAAAGGCATTGTTTTCGCCCAGTATCAGTGCCACTTTAGCAGTTATTATTCCCACACCTATCATCAGTCTAATTGCGCTGAGGCGATATACTAAAAGCGGTTGATTCCTGTTTGCTTCCTCAGAGAGTGCTTCTGATCATATTGGGCAAGCATATAACACTATCGATATTATGACCCTCGATATTGTTCTGCTTTTCAATGGCTTTGATCGCTCTTCAATATTGGCATTATCCACTCAAGTACTCCCTACGTCACTATTAACTTTGCAGTTATTTTTGACGGGCAACCTGTCGATGATGTCCCCTTCGAGTCTTTGTAAGTATCTTCCACAGTTATTTCCATACTTTCGACCACTTATCTTAGCCACTTAGACTATGGTAATGTTGTACATAAAACGTACAATTGTATTCCCGACCGGCAATTGTAATAGAATTATTCCATTGCTGGTAATACTCCATAGCCCAACTGAACTACATATCCAGTTTTGTAAATAATCGTGTATAATATCCATAAAGTTTGATAATGAAAATAACTTTCGCAATCTGCCCAACAGTTCGCTGATATAAAGACTGTGCCGTAGGAGGCAATACCCAATGATTTGCCTGCTGCTGCTTCTCTTGCGATAATTCGTTGCCACTGGGCGTTCTTTTCGAAATTTCTATTGTAGATCCGAGATCGCTCGGTCGTTTGCGCATTATGCTCTCTAATATATTACCAAGTAGGTAGACAGGACGGTATGGTAATGTTTCACCTGGAGGTTTGTTAGGTTTTGGAATGATCACCAATTTCTGTCACACATCGCTATAGCTTTAAAAGAAACACAAAAAGAGCGAGTTTAAATCCGGTGTATGAAGTATAATACATGATTGTTATATTTTTCGTGGACTAAAATTAACTACAGGCCTGAAAGCTAACTTATATGGTTCTTACTGAACCAGATTAAGTAACTTTAGCTTTTTGTTTACCTTTAAGTTCCGGTTAGCTAAACACCCACGTAACGTAACGGAAAGTATGTTCGTTTTTAGAATACGGAAAGCAATGAGAGAGATTAACGAACCGTAGTGTAATTTCGGTAAGCATTGCTCTTCATACGTCAGAAACGAAGGTACGTTCCGTGAACGTTTGGCTAACCAGGGCTTTAGTCTACCTCTACTACTAACTCTGGTTTTATTAACACAGCATTGTAAAGCCGAGAGGTATTTATATGATCCCACCTTGGGTTAAAGCTCATGCAGACATAATTAGACTTTTAGTCGAGTTGTTTTGGTTTAAAATTTGTCTAAAACTTGCCTAAGACTTAAACCTTCTAATTTAAAATCTTATTAAACAAAAATTTACAAGATTCTTAGCTATTTTCATTGCCTTTCAGTTGATCTTATTTACGTTGAACGTAATCTTTTTAATTACTTTTCTTTAGTAAATGTTTTGTTAAACTTGAGTTGATCTTTTTAGATTCATGCCTTGCCGCTTAAGTTCTTCCTTCGCATGCGACTTAAGTGAATGAGGGTATGATATTTATTTAATTGTTTTTGTATTTTTCATACTTCTAATAAAGTTTTTAATGCAACAGATGTTTTTGGGCAAAAGTTTTGTAGAAAAAATCCCTTCGTTTCCTTTTTTTATTTCTTAATTTTTCTTCATTTTGTAAGTCTAATGCACAGATTGCAATAACGTGTACGAATGGAACTTCTTTTCTTTTTTGTTTTTGTATACATTTTGTCTTTAAATTTCCTTTTTTTAAGGTTTTGAAATTAAAGAGGACTGCAAACTGCCTTCGAGGAGTAAGTAATTAAATGCGTATTTCATTTAAAGATGAGAAAAATATTTGAAAATATTCAGAAACCAACCAGCCCATATGCGAGGTAAACGACAACAGCAGTCAAGTGAACTAAAATGAGAAAAAACGTAAACAGATGAAAGGGAAGGTAAGCGGAGTATAGGATTTGGAAGCTGAGTAAAGATTTTTGAAGATTAGAGATCTTTTTTAATATTGTTTTCGCATTTATAGGTTAAAGACTGATAACTTAAGCCGAAGGCTTTACTTCAATGCCGAGTACTCAAAACTAATGAAATTTTGGTACTAGGTTACAGTACTGGATGCTATGCCTCTTAGTTGCGTGGGCACATGATATTGCCATCATACATACATAATTGGTCATTACAACCTTTCAGTCAGGATTACAAACTGAAAAACTTTTCATGGCAATTTTGTTTACTCTCACAGTTTTTTTTGCCAGAAATCTGCTGAGATGAAGTCGCCGAAGAAATAATTTTTTTTTCATATTTTCGTTTTGATGTCTGATCTGGGGTTTAAACCATGGCCTTACGTCTAATAAGCCGACACACTACCTAGACTACATCGACTTGATATTGCCATCGCCATTGTAAATTACATTCCATAAAAAATATCTCTCATGGCATGGTGTTATCCTAATATAGTCTTGTTGGGTTCCTTAGAATTTAGATACGCTTGGAGATATCTTGAGGCCATAATATACCTTAAGTTACACTATATTAGTAACCATAACAGGTTTTAGAAAGTCATTTTTCAATTCCACGAACTACAAGTAAGTAGTCGTAGTAGCCATAGTCTAGTAGGTAGTGCGTTGGCTTATTAGATGTGAGGCTCAGGTTCAAACCTTAGGTCAGATATCTCTAACCAAAAAAAATTTGAAAAAAGAATATATTTCTTCGGCAACTGCCACTCACTAGATTTCTGGCACAAAACTGTAAGCGTAAATGGAACTGCCATTAAAAAGTTTCACAAAAATCTGTCGTTTGGAGTCGACTGTAAACTGTAGATCCCGTTAGTCAAGCATAACGCACCCAACATTAGTATGTGGTTATAATCCTGATTGAAGGGCTGTTATGGCCAATTATGTTTGTATATGTAAATGTATATACAAGTATAGCAAACGTTATTACTATTGCTGTCTAAAGATACTAAATTTGTGCAGTATCATACAATCTGTTTCACTGCACTCAAGCTGAAGACTGCTTTCGTATAATATCTCTCCCCAGCTGCCTACCCAGCTCTCTACTCGGTAGCAGTAATGCTCACCTTGCATCCCAACTGTTTCCTTCCTATATGCAATAACGCCGAACAGGTTCAAAGGATGTATTCTGATAATTTATTCTCCGTATCCCAGAAGTTGCATAACGGACTGGATGCGCTTCCTTCTTTTATCAAAAGGACTTTAAAACTACAATACCCTATTAATATCCTCAAGTTATTCCTTAATAATAGTTAAATATTCTTCCGTTTATTGCCGTGACCTGACAGCCATGATTTAGAATCCAGTAAAGGATTACCCTATTTACACTGCAATTCTAATTCCAAAATGTTCCATAATACATACATAATTTGTTATTACAAGCCCTCATCCAGGATTACAACCTAGTTCCTCTCATCACTTATGTTGTGTATGTTAATTTTATACATGAGTAGCGGGACTTACAGTTTAAAGTCGACTACGAATGACAGTTTTTTGAGATACTTTTTCATGGCAATTTGATTTACTCTCACAGTATTTGCTGAGAGGAAATCGCCAAAGAAAAATTATCTTGGATTTCGTTTTGCTGGAGATGTCTGCCCTGTGGGTTGAACCGTGGCCTCACGTCTAATGAGCCAACAGACTACCAGCAACTTTTTCTGAATAATCGAATGCAAGAGTCAAATATAATTTCATTATGTTTAGCTCTAAAAAGCTTAGATTATTTTAACTCCATCTGGATTAAAAAGAGTCTTTAATATTTGTTTTCATCTCTTTCACCAAGTAAAACCTTCAATAGCACACCCTTTCATATCCTTTCATATCCATATGTATTGGAATTCAGCAAAGGGTGACCCTATTTGCCTTGTAATGCTGATGCTAGAATGTCTCACAATACCTTCGTGTTAATCTCATACAAGTTAATTGTTTTGTTATTGTTGTTGCTTCTGTAATGCTGATTCCGGAATGTCGCATAATAAGTTCAAGTGAGTCTCATAGAAGTTAAGTGAACGGATGGTGACCCGACAACTAGATATTGTTGCTGTGTCCTGTCGAGTGTGCCATCTATTCACATTGAATTGATAACATCTTTCGAAGGCATAAACTAAGGCTTATAAAATGCCAGCGAATTTTCTCAAAGTTTCCAATTATGCCCCTCAAATACCAAGTACCGAATATCGATACTGTACCACCGGTAGTCTGTGATTCATCCTTATTGCACATGATGTAAGTAAAACAGAATGTAGCTTTCACATTGCAGCATTAAATTTATTAGTCAGCCTCGTTACATGGTACATCCGTAATACATCTCATGTGCGACTCGTCTGTTATTATCCTAACTATAGTTACCATGGCTCAGCTCTTCACTACCAGATGTAAGGAACTTAAATCCAATCTCGGTTATTCCAACGCATTCAAATAAGGAGACCTAAGTGCGTAAAGTAGTCTAGTAGGTAATGTGTTGACTTATTAGACATTACATCTCCAGCAAAACGAAATATGAAAAATTATTTCTTCGGCGAATGCCTTTCAGTAGATTTCTGGCAAAAAAACTGTGAGAATAAATAAAAATTGCCATGAAAAGTTTCTTAATAATCTCTTGTTCGAAGTCCGCTTTAACCTTTTAACCATTTTTATTTTAACCATTGCCACTCATGTATAAAATTCAGGGGAAACATGGGTGGTGTGAGAAACTAGGTCATAATCCAGAATGAAGGTTTGTAATGACCAATTATCTATGTAAGTGCGTAGAGGTTGACAACACTCACTTCTCAAATAAAATATTGTTACCTTTATAGGTTTTAAAAACGTTTAAAATATGAGTTCGTAGATTAAAAATAAATTAAAAATAAATTTGTGTTTATTTCAAATAAATTCCTTATTGTTCGCACAATTCTGTGTGCCACTGTTCACAACTTGATGTAAGCAACAACAATTGCTTTGTTTGTTATTCTTCTTTACACACTTTTGCGTAAACAATAACAATTGTTCGACAGATCTTTATAACGGAGATTTTCAAACCAAGATTATTCTCCTCAAACACCGCGCGTCTTTACACAAGACTGACTTAACTTTTACTAACTCGTTGACTGCTTCATCTTGCCTATTATATCGCAGGGGAAACTGTCTGATGAATACTCTTGAATGCAAATAAATTCGCCTTCTCGTAATCTCTATAAAATGTAAACATGTTGTTTACATTTATTCTTGTTTGTTGTTGTGTTTCTGTTTACATTTATTTTTGCAGTTTTTGTTGTTGCATTTGTGTTGACTTGTTTATCACGTTTTTTATATAATGGTGTTTTGTTGGTATATTTTTGTTTACTTGTTTATCATGTAAACAGGTTCATTTTTTTTTGTTTTTGTAGCTTTTGTTTATAATTTTAATGTTAAACGATGTTAAAGCAAAACACCATTTTCATTTTCGTAACAGTATTAAATTGGCTTGTATTCCTTACAGTCCTTACTTGAATTAACAATTCATTGACACGGAATAATTGCACTAGAAAAACAAAGTCTGCGTGTTTTTTCTTTAATCATTTTCAATCCCAGACTGTCACTTTAAGCATTCAACCAAAATAATTACAACAAGAAATAAAATTGCTTTTCCCGTAATTTTCTAAAAATTTCATTCGTAGGATACATTCGTCTAATTAAGCCAAGCCCACACACACGCACAAAAAGGATCAAACAGAAAAAGAGAAAAAATTACGAAATTAACAGCAAAAATTAAATGAAAATGCAGTAGGTTTGCTGATGTTTTTTTTTTGTTTTTCTCGTTCACGTTATTCCCTAACAGAACGAATATCTTAACGGTGTATCCTTTATTTTTTCTTTTTCAAATTTACTCAGGCAAGTATCCTTTAATACTTCCTTTTTTCGACTTCCTTTTATGTTTTGTTTTGTTTTTTGGGAATTTGTCTCAGTTCTCAGTTCCGATGTTGCCAATGGTACCGAAAAAGAAAAGGTAGGTAACATTTGTATTGTGTTGTACTTATTTTCGGTACTTTTTTCACATTTTTTTTTGGGCGCGGATACATTGTGACATACATACGTAGTTTTATATAAAATTTAAATGTATACTGTACAGTTAAGTTAAGAAATTAAGGTTTTCTTTACCCTACACTGGCATGTAAGGGAAAGAGAATTCGTTTGTAAGATCGTATTCGGCTTCTGAGGAACGCACCATTCATTCTCGCGAGAGCCCAATCAATCCCTTTGTTAATAAGGCCTTCGGTTTGCTGTATTATTATCATTTCTACTGCTTTCCTAAGCGAAGAATTTTACTCACTTACTTAAATGTTTGCTACAAACCTTCAGTCAGGATTACAACCCAGCTTTTCACACCAACCATGTTGCATGTGTTAATTTTATCCATGAGTAACGGGATCTGGACATCGTCTGACAGATTTGAGAAATTTTTCATGGCAATTTTATAGTTTTTGCCAGAAGACTGCAGAGAGAAAGTAGCCGATAGAATTTCTTTTTCAAATTCCGTTTTTGTTTGATATGTATAAGCAGGGTTATGAACCATGAGCTCTCGTCTAATAAGCCAACACACTATCTACTTGACTAAGACCACTTCAGCTGATTATGTATGATTACATATACAACCTGTAGTCCACTATCTGAGTTTCACTGCAATGTGGTTTTCATTGCGGGGACCTAAGAAAGGAAAATTAAAGAAATCACGTGCAAAGTGGTAAATGGCAAGACTATATATTGACTGTAAGTAGTCGTACAGATGTCGATATGAAAAGTGATTGTCATCTTGTGGTTGAGGAGATGCGTATCTAACTAAATTCTTAAAATATCAGAAATATTGGCCACGGAGACATCATTGCCCATAAACATACATAAAGAATAAAACAATAGAAACATATGTGCAAACATAATTGGCCATTACGAACCTTAAGTCAGGATTACAACGTAGCTTCTCCCACCACGCATGTTGTGTGTGTTAATTTTAAACATGAGTGGCGGGACACTACAGCTTAAAGCCAACTCCTTTCATGGCAATTTTAATTTACTCTCAGAGTTTTTGCCAGAAATCTGCTGAGAGGAAGTCGCTGAAGAAAAGATTTCATTTTGTTGGAGATGTCTGACTTTGGATTTGGGCCGTGGCCTCACGTCTAATAAGCCAAACCACTGCCTACTAGACTACGACGACAATATATGTAGCGGCTGTCTATTCCGAAGACTTGAAAATGCCTTTGGATGTTGCAAACAATGAATTCCCTGTCTTTAGTACCCACCAACCGAATTCCTGATCATAAAGAACGTGAATCTCTGATTAAAACTGGCTACCAAGCTAATTACAGAAAAGCACACAAATGACCTGACTGGAGGCTAAATTCCTACACAAATATCTACAAAATGTGAGCAAACATGTTGCAATGAGCTACGTAAAGAAATGATATGTAGTGTTTGCCGGATCAAAAGGAAATGGTAAATTGACATCAGCCAGAATGCACAAATAGCAGCAAATCACTTAGGAGTATTTACTGGTCCTTGAGAACATTCACGCGAATTGTTATACAACATGCCAAGGCCATTAAGAATGTGTAAATGGTGATCTTGTGACCAGGGAAGAGTGCCAAGATGGGGTATGACATGCAACATGACAATTGAAAGGCGGAAATAATTGGAATTCAGAGTCTATAAGTCTGAAGCAATATGAAGAATGGAGCTCACCACTGTAAGTGTATGCTTTATAGACTTTGAGAAAATCTCCCACGAACTAAATCTTAATTTGTCATCAATTCTATTCAATATTGTTCTTGATACGATTTTTAAAAGGGCACTCGATAGCGGTAGCGTGTAGTAGCACAAGCTATATTTATATACTGACGCATAGCTACTCCGATGAAAATTAGCTTATTGAAGACAAAAACCATACGTATTAATACCTCATACCAGATATGAGCGTTTTATATACGATCAAAGAAAAAAGTCTACATACAGAGGTTTAACTGTATGTATTGTAAGTTCTTTAATTTCTAGTAAAACAAAGGGCCGCAATGCTTGCCCATACGATTCTTTTCACTTCAGGATAGATTTTCATTAAGAAGCTCAATATATACTTGGAGCGACATTCCTGGTACAACCAAAAACATTTTGTTTTATTAAACTGGCGGCCTAGTCGATCTACACATATGATTTTTTTTTTTTTTTTTTTTTTGGTATTGGGATTGTGGTTGTAATGACCACATTTCAGTCAGGAGATTACGACCTAGCTTCTCAGACCTCTTACGTTATGTGTCTTAAGTTTATTCAGAAGTGGCGGGACCTACTATAAAGTCGTCGCCGAACGACAGATTTTTGAGAAATTTTTCATGGCAATTTTATTTTCTCTCAGATTTATTGCCAGAGAGGTAGTCGACGAAGAAATAATTTTTCAAATTTCGTTTAGCCGGGGATATCTGGGCTGGGTTTTGAATCATGGCCTCTCGACTAACAAGCCTACACACTACGTACTGGACTACTGCTTCTAGTCGGTCTATACGTGCTATGTTTTTGACAATGGAATTGTGGTATTCACTCATAATGAGTCGCTACATTTCAATGATGCAAAGCCACTTTAGGAACATCTCTTGGCTTTCCTCGATTTTGAATAAATCCTTGTAAATAAATTCTGTACATACAAACATACATACATACATAATTGGTCATTACAACCCTTCAGTCATTGGGTTACGACCTAGCCTCTCAGACCTCTTATGTTAGGTTTTTTAATTTTATACATGAGTAGTGGAACCTACAGTTTAAAGTAGACTCCGAACGACAAATTTTTGAGAAGCTTTTCATGGCAATTTTATTTACTCTCAGAGTTTTTGCCAGAAATCTGCTGAGAGGAAGTAGCCGAAGAAGTATTTTGTCATATTTCGTTTAGTTGGAGATGCCTGACCTCGGATTTGACCCAAGGTCTCACGTCTAATAAACCAACACACTACCTACTAGACCTGTAGACCCTTTGTGATTGTCGTTGGAGGTTCCGTAGCTTCAAATCCGTCTCCTCTTTTTGGGTTTATCTGGACGGCCTTTGTATTTACCGCCTTACGGGATCGGTTTTAGCCAACTATGTCTGCCTTTAATTGTTTTTTAGTTGGTGTTTCACATACTTGTTCTGGATATTATTTCTCTCCTATAATTCTGTTCTTTATTGTTTATATGTGTGTATAATTTTTAAGCAGTTTCTACCGACTTTTATTTTAAAAATTTTCTATTCAGTTAAGCAGATGATTTTTACTCTTCTGTTTGTTTTTTTTCTTGGTCCTCAGCTAAAAGGTGATACAAAAATATTGTAATTTCGGATTGTGTTGGTGATTTTTCTCTCTTTTAATTTCGTCTCTTTAATTTGTATTATTCTTTCGTTTCTTTCTATTTAAATATTAAAAAAAATAAAGAAAAACAAGAGAGAGAGAAAAATTAAAACTTAACAACAACTGTTGTGAGTAATTAAAAAAGGATTACGGGAGGCCAGCAAATGTTATTGGAAAATATATTCAAAACAGAACACACAAAAAAAATAATTTTTTTTTTTGATTAAAAACAAAAAGAAAAACAAACCATGAAGGGAAAAGAAAGTGTATATTTTCGTAATTAATATTGTGTGGTTAAAATATGTTTTCTATTTAAAACGTAAACAAAATTGAAGTGCAAGACTACTTCATGTTCAAAATGCTTAACCTTTCTGTCAACAGATACATACCCGGGGAATGTTTTGTGTTTTCAAATCGCCGTATCTCAGGAAGTAATAACTGTATTATCCTTGATATGATTTCATGATATCCTCACTAGTAGTATTTTCTACCTTATTCCTAGACTTGAGTAAAATTGGGTGATGGGGGCCAATGATGTGGAAATTTTTTCATTCTATCCCTTACGTCAACAGTTGCATGCCTGGGTATGCATAATGAAATATATGAAAATATGTTGATATTGGAATTTTATTGAGTAAAATTTACAAGTTCTTAATAATAAAATAAAATTCAAATTCAATCAAAAATATAAGAAAACATAAAAAAAATATTAAATACTAATTTTTCTTAAATGCATTTATTACAATGCGGCATATTACTTTAATGAGCGGCACATACGGGCTTTTTGCATAACCTGCAGGATTTTCTGGTTGTTCGACGTTTTGTAAATATGTAGCAATTACCTTTAGCTTTTATTCTACCACTGCTGTCGCGTTCTTCCACACTTTCATCTGCAGCACCTCTTACGCTCAAGGATTCCAAATACAAGGCTTCAACAATATTGCGTGTGGAAAATATTTTTGTAACGTGTTTATTTTTGGCCCTCTTTTCTATTTTCGGCTTCACCAGTTGTTCGCTGAGGCTGTGTAGGAACATTCTGCGGCGGTTTGTAGAAGCTTTTAACATTGGGTTATTCTCAACGTAAATTATGTATGCTGTGTGGGCAGCGACATCTGGAATATTGTATGTGAAAGCCAAGGGCCATCTATTTGTTCGTCGCTTTGTTGAATATTCTGCTAAAAGCTTGTCTATATTATCGACGCCACCTTTATATTTGTTGTAATCCAAGATGATGAGTGGATTTTTCTTTGAACCTTGCATTTCGTATGAATAATACAAGAAGTATATTTTATATTTTTATTGATGTGGGAGCACAAGGTAATAATGTTACTGAAAATGTAGATAACTCTACTTCCCGTCCTTTAGATAAAGTGAAATATAGTGGTACGACGAGTGTTTGTTTCCATTCACTGTACCTAACATTGATAAACTGCTGCCCATCATTAAACTTTTCGCTACGATATATGTTGTGAAGAAATTATTACAAACAAAATTCCGGCCACTTCCACGGAAATGATTGACGAACAAGTCCTCCACTACTCTCTTCCTACGTTTTTTCCTGGATGCCAGCAATCCAGTATAAATTTGTCTCTTCTTTGGATAGTATGAGACGGAGTCACATACCCACCATACTTTAATTCCGTACTTGGCGGGTTTCGATGGAATGTATTGGGTAAACCCAGTACCACCGTGGAAGGTATACAACCGCTCATCATCTGTCACGTTTGGATCTGCTACGTAATTGATGTGTAGACTATCATTCTGCATTAAAAATAAGTCCGTTATGGCTGCAGCTTTGTCGGTTTTTTACGCTGTTGACGTGTGTTTCCTTTGTCGAATCGTATAAAGCGGCTTATATCCCGAAGCTCGATATAAGGGATGTGAGGTCATTTTCCACAAGTCTTTAGTATGTACCTAACCAGAGTGCGTAACACCACCCAACAAGTAAGCAAAACCAAATCAACACAGAAATAAGCTAAACAACAAAAGAAATTCCATATAAAATGTATGAACCTACCTGGGTATGCTTCTGTTGACGTCTGTATAATTTTTTAACTGTTGACATAAAGGTTAAAACCTCCAGGTTTTCCGTAAAAATTCCGTTCGAGTAAATTATTGATCAAATAGCTTAATATAGATCTGCAGGTTACGTCTGGACCGATGCACAAATTCTCACAACGTCTTGATGAACCAGCTTTCGAAGGCACAATGCCAGTAGTAGCTGCAGGATAAGTGCACAGGAGACATTCAAAATTCTTCCCCATCCTAATAATTGCGATAATGTTAATTATATTGTTACGTGTTTACCTTTTAAAAAAGTTTAAAATATGCTCGTAGATTGGGAATTAAAATAAAAACAAATTTGTGTTTAGTTTTAATTAAAATTCTTTATTGTTCGTACAATTCTGTGTGACACTGTTCACAACTTGAGGTAAACAACAAAAATTGCATTCTTTTACGTAAACAATAACAAATCACTAGATAATTGTTCTACAGATCTTTGTAACGGAGATCTTCCAACCGCGATTATTATTTTCAAACACACCGCGTCTTCGCACAAAACTGACTGAACTTTTACTGACTCACTCGTCTGCTTTATATGGCAGGGTAAACAATCTGATAAATCAATTTGAAGGCGAATGACTTCGCCTTCTCGAAATCTCGATAAACGTTAACATGTTGTTTACGTTATTGTTGTTTGTGCTCCTGCAGTATTTGTTGTTGCATTTTTGTTTATTTGTTTATCCTTTCTTTTTTATACTGGTGTTTGTTGTTGTATTTTTCTTTTACTGGTTTATCATGTAAAGAAGTTTATTGTTTCTTTTTTCGTAGCTTTTGTTTATAATTTTAATGTTACATCACATAATTGGTCATTACAACCCTTCAGTTAGGATTACGGCCTAGCTTCTCACACCACTCATGTTGTGTGCGTTAACTTTATACATGACTGGCGGGACCTACAATTTAAAGCCGACTCCGAACGAGAGATTTTTGAGAAACTTTTCATGGCAATTTTATTTACTCTCAGAATTTTTGCCAGAAATCTGCTGAGAGAAAGTCGCCGAAGAAATATTTTTTCATGCTTTCGTTTTCATGTCTGACCTGCAGTCTCAACTTACGTCTAATAAGCCAACACACTAACACTAGACTACGGCCACTTCATTTTAATGTTAAACAATGTAAAAGCAAAACACCATTTCCATTTTCATAACAGTATTATGCTTCTATACGGCAGGCATGGTTTACCGACTGGCCAATGTCTGTCAATACCTTCTTATTTACTTAATTGATCATAACAAACCTTTATTAAGGATTACGACCTAGCTTTACACACCACGCATGTTGTGTGTGTTAATTTTAAATATTAGTGGCAAGACCTATGGTTTAAAGTCGACTCCGAGTGACAGATTTTTGAGAAACTTTTCATAGCAATTTATTTATTCTCAGAAGGCTTCTGAGAGAAAATATGTTTTTTATACATACTTCGTTTAGTCCGAGATTTTCGACCTGGGGCCGTGGTTCAAGCCTCGCGTCTAATAAGCCAAAGCACTACCTACTGGACTACGATGATTTCATCGGCATTCGAGTTCGTGCCTATCCACATAGCTGCTGTAGTATATATCTTACGATGCAATCCTTTTAAATCCTTGGCCTATCCATTGCATTTGCTGTATGGCAGTGATGTCAGTTCTGGAAGGGCTTATTCCGTGAAGGGTGCGGACGTACCATACGCCTAACCTTAAATTGTAGTCCTTTAACCGTTTGCCATAGTCGTCAACTTTTGAGGAGATCTTTATAGAGGCTTGTTTGATCTTCATTGGACATTTTTTTTGTGGTGGGTTCCAAGTTCTACGCACAACCCAAATTTAAAGTCCAGGAGATTGGACTACGCGGCATTAGTTAACATCTAGCGGGTGTTTGTATACCATCCAGCCTCCAAATATAATACAGCATGGCAATAGTCGTTCTGGAGATCACCATGTTGACCACAGTCAGAAACTTTACCTCGTTTGAATACATCCCATCCCATTCCTTCGCTGATTTAACCATAAAATTTGATTTCGAGAGTGCAAAATTCAGAGGGAAAATGTAATACATGAGGAAGTTCCGAAAGAAGCCCTCAAGCATATTTGATCTAGTCCTCCATGCTGCTGGAGAGCAAACCGCTATAGAAAAGATAAACATTGCATTGTTTTGAACTGGCCAGAAGGGGCACGACCATCGCCTTCTGGCCAGTTCAAAACAATTATGGTTAAATCAGCGAAGGAATGGGATGGGATGTATTCAAACGAGAAGGGGCACGACCATCGCCTTCTGGCCAGTTCAAAACAATGCAATGTTTATCTTAACTCTTTGATGAATTCTCTACAATAGGGTTCCCTTTGGGTACCTGCAAGTTTATAAATGACAACGCAATCGTGGACCTTGTCAACAGTAGATGTGAAGCTACAAACACGGACAGAACGGTGCAGAAGATCTGGCCAAGCCTGGATAAGAAGCGCGGCGGCTCTGCTTAAACTCCAAAAAAGTAGGCTCAGCACTGTTATCGGGGTTATTAAGGGGCATTGCATGAACACATGCGAGGCGTTTTTGTCTTGGGTAACGTGCAAATAATTTCTGCAGAAGCTGTGGATATAAGGAGGAGAATGAGGTTGTTCTTCACCTACTGTGTACATCGCGGCATGCAGGATCTAGATGAACTGTCATGTATGGATAATCTGAGTCGCTTCATCGGAAGCTCCGAGTGGCTCCAGGACCAGGGGAGAATCTGAAACTGCGGTATCACAATGGGCCCTGTGTGCGGTCTACGTGTGTCCGCTCATGCACTTCCTCGATGGGACAGACACTTCTTCAAACCCTTCGGTCAGGATTACGACCTAGCTTCTCACACCACTTATGTTACATGTGTTAATTTCATAGGCCTCACAGCTTGAAATCGACTTCGAGCGACAGATTTTTGAGAAATTTTTCATAACAATTTTAGTTTACTCTCAGAGTTTTTGCCAGAAATCTGCTGAAAGGAAGTTGCCGAAGAAATATTTTTGCATATTTTCGTTTTGACCTAGGATTTGAACCGTGACCTCACGTCTAATAAGCCAACACACAAGCTACTGTCTACGATGAATTCCTCAGCATCACAGTATCTCTTAAAAATTAAAAAGAAAAAGATACAAATGGAAAATGTTTCCATGAACTGCGTTCTTTTATTTAAAATTCTGCACACTTCTGCAATAATATTGAATTGTTAAACGAAGCATGGCTCTATAGATATCGCATTTGCTGATTTTGTTGCTACCGTGTGCGATTATATCTACTTGAAGTTCAATAAGGTGGAGAGACCAGAGCTGGGATGTATTAATACACAAGCTTTCTTAAATTTAAATTTCTTCCAAAATACATAGGAAATTATTAACGAATTTTTATTTCTCTTTTCTAATCTTCATCTGTTTGTTTTCGTATCTTATCTCATGACATTTTTCTTCATGATCTATTGAAACATCGTTTTAGATTTGATCCTCCCTTAAATATATATTTTGCTTGTGTATTTAACAGCTCTATTATGCATGTATTTGGGCACATAAACGATTTGCCAAAATCATAAATTGATAGCCATGTACTGAATTGATGGAAATGAATTACAGAAGAACAAAAAAGAAAGAAAAAGAAAACATCAAACTGCGAGCGCAACACTGAATATCAAATAAAAATGTTGGAATAAAAAACAACAACAACAAAAACAAAAACCTTTCCTTTTTATTTATAAGAAAAACTAACAAATCCTAAAGCAACAACAACAACTATACAGCAGGCAGGCAGGCAATCAAGTGGAAATTTTTCAATTTACAAAGACAGATGTTTTGACGAACACCGACTGTTTGAACGACTGAAGTGGCGGGCTGACATACACAACACACAACTCACACTTCTGCCTTTACAAACATGTAAGAAGCAAAAGAAATAAATTTTAAAACGCAAAAAGCAGAAGAAAAAAGGACACAAAAAGAAAATGAAAAAATGAGAAAAAAAAGAAAATTATTGAAGAAAAACACGAAATTCTACAAACAATCAAAAAACATAAACATTTTCTCTTTCCTTTAATGGCGTGCGTGTGTGTGTGTGTGTTTGTATGGAAAAGGAAGCGGAAAAGAAATTTATGGATTGTAAATAACAGCTAGTACAGCATACACACAGGCTTGTGCACACATGCAATAAGAAAATCAATAGGAAAAATTGAAAAAAAAAGAAAAAGTACGCTGCACTATTTTCAAATCACTTGTAAAAATGCATCGATCGGCCAATATTTGGAATCCTCGCTGAGCAATTAATTTCCAGTTTGATTCACTCTAAACTTTGGATATCATTTTCTTATTGGAAACATTATTCGAGCAAAACAAACTGCAGTCGAAAGTAGTAAAGTGAGTTGGTTCTCAAAAATCTTTCATTCTTCAAGTCTTTTAATAAAGCAAAGTATGACATAGACGTGAGGCGTATTGGATCTCAGATCACGACCGATAACTATACTTTCGAGACAGTCACATTTATTTATTTATCTTGGCTCCGCCGTTACCACCACAAATGATGTCAGTCTGGAGATCAAGCGCAGGATCACTCTTGCCAACAGGTGCTACTATGGTCTCAAAAGGCAATTGAGTAGCAGAGACCTCTCTCGTACGACAAAACTAACACTCTACAAGACGCTCATCCTACCCATGCTTCTTTATGGCACAGAGACATGGACTCTATTAAGCACTAATGCAGCAGCCTCAAGAATGTTCGAGAAAAAAGTCCTACGTAAGATATTCGGTTCAGTGCCAGTTGGCAACGATATCCGCATTTGATCCAACAGTGAGCTGTATGAGCTCCTCAACGACATGGATGTTGTGCGTATTAACATTGAGCAGCTGCGATGGCTCGGCCATGTTGTTCTAATGGAGGAGGATGTTACGGCGAGATGGGTGTTTGATGGGAAGATTTACGGTTATCGGCTAAAAGGACGACCTTGTTTGTGTTGGAAGGGCCATATCAAGAAAGCCCTGTCATCGATTGGTTTGACCAACTGGCGTAGGCGCTCAAGAAGCAGAGGTGCCTGGAAGGATGTGTTGCGGCAGGCTGAAATGCGTTAATCGGGTTGTTAATGGCCAATAAGTAAGTAAGTCAGACCTACAGTTTAAAGTCGACTCCGAACCACAGATGTTTTCAACATCTTTTCATTGCAATTTTTTACCAGAAGACTACTGAAAAGTATTCGCTGAGTAAATATTTCGTTTTGTTCGGAATGTCTGAACTGGGATTTGAATTGTGGGGTCATTTTGTAATTAGCCAATACACTACCTACTAGACTACGGTGACTTCGATTGCCCTCCACCTTAAATTTGTTCCTTCAAGTAGAAGTATAGTTTACAGTTCTCTTTTAAGAGATAGCCGATGAGACCCACTTTAACAAGATGCTCTAAGTGACCATTCACTTCTGCTTGAGTTCTAAACAGACATCATTCTGGCTGGTAACTGATGAGTCAAGGTAAATAAGTTCCTCTACAATGCCGGAAGACTATTTATCGGTCGTACCATGGGACTCCATATGCCTTGGGACACCATATGTATTGCATTCCAAAATGAAAGGTTGTAATGACCAATGTATGTATGGACATAGAATCTCAAGACCTTTTGGGATGATATTACAAAAGTCTTTTCAAATTTTTCGTCAGGCATCCAGACCACATCAACTGCCTTAACCTTATATAGTTTTAGCAAGAGTTCATCCACCAACCAAGGTAGATACCAGTGTTGAAAGAATCGCGCATGAGACCCACTTTAACAAGATGCTCTAGGTGAACATTCTTACTGAAAGCAACTTCCGCCACGCTAGTCTTGCATACAATTTACACACACAATATACGTGATGTGAGAAGATAGGTTGTAATCCTGACAGAAAGGTTGTAATAACCAATTGTATGGATGTATAATTATATATATAATTAATTTTTTATGTTCTATCTGTCTTGTTTGACTTTTTCTCTCTCTCTCTCTCTCTCTCTCTCTCTCATTCAATTCTCTGAGTTTTATATTCTAAACTCCTCTTATCACTCCACAGAAAGTTTCCTAGTAGGCTCATCTGTTAACTTTTGCCTGATCTAATATCCAATAGAAGGTGGCCTTATTTTTTGATTATAAAAATTCTGATCCTTAAAGATGTTTAACGTTCCTTTAAGATCGTTATAAATAGGGCCACGTACATACATACATCTATTTACATCTATTAACATACATACATATGCATGTGTAAATACATTTTAAACAACCGGATGGATGTAAATTTCTTTCAATAGAGTAACTAAAAAAAAAACATTCCAGAAATTTGCATAATAAACGTCCCCAAAAAAGCATATAATGAGAGAGAGAGAAGTGGGGGGAGACTTAAGAAGTTAATATTTTACAAAATAAAATTGAAATTTTCATTTAAAAAAGAAACAAGAAAAACAATGATGGTTGCAAGGAAAAAGTATAGAAAATCAAGCAAAAAAAATGCTTGTATTTCACTTTCAACAACAACAGCATCAACAACATCATCAACATCATGATTATTATGCTCGTCATCAGCAGCATGATGGTTGGCATCAACACGAGGAAGCATCATAAATGAACGGATGAGATTTAATGTGTTTAGACAGGCAACTGTTTGGAACGTTGGATGCATGGAATGCGCCTTTTTAAGGCAAATACATGCAGACAACAATACGTTTTTCAGTTAAGAGTGGCAATAGCAATAACAACAACAACAAAAACAAAAACTATAAATTTAAAAACAACAACGACTAAAAGTAAAGAAAATTTAACGAAAAATGATTTTTAAAAACTAGTGCTGCCTGAGCACATGGCATTGATACTTTTGGTTGCTGTTGATAGATAGTTGGAGAGGAACAGGCTACAAACATTTCTTGCTATTGCCACCAATCATGACTAAACATGACTGCAAGAACAACAGAAAAAAATGGGAAAAATGTTAAAAACGTAGAATAAATGAATGAGTGACTGTAGCGAAATGAATGACGGACTGGTTAAAATCGACATGACAGACTTGAGATGAATAATGTTGACAACCATTGTGATAGATGAACTTAAACTGGAACAACTTATTTGCTTCACTCTTCTCTTTCATTTATCTTTTGCACATTCTATCGCTCAGTTTTTATTTCCATTTTTTTTTTTGTAGTGTTTTCCCCCCTCAATATCTCACTCACGGACAAAATACGTGAGTTTATACGTGTATTTTGCCATGTATTTGAAGTGTTTTGAGTTGGTCATTTGTATGCAGATTGACGTTCTGTTTTAACTCTTCTTCTGCTTCTTTTTTTATGGCCTTTTTTTCATTTTTTTCCATTTCGTAGATAGAGAGTAAATTTGTATCCGTTCTTGTATTACGTTTCGTTTATTTATCATCGGCCATGTATCGTGGATATACATACCAGCAGATTATAAAAAAAGGTTTTATATCGGAATTTTCCAACAACAACAACAACAATATAAACAACAACAGCAACATCATCTATTTGTGTATGAATAAAACAATCATTTGGCCATAATTGCCACTTGGTTGGAGAGCTTAAATGAAAATCAAGTTTTAATTTTAATTTTATGATGACGGTTCGTTCGTACAAGGGAGTTAAAAATGTAATGGAAAAGTCCCTGCTGGAATTAAATTTTTTGTATCAAATCCTTCTAATTATCTTCCACGCAATCGAAATTATTTCCCAATATATAAGGGCATCAACGGCATCGTCTTCTTACATATGGATTGCTATGGTTACTGGGTTCCAGGCTCAGAATGTCAGGAAATTTATCGTTATTTTCCTCATTTGATTTTATAGAGATTACTTGGAGCTGCGGTTTTCGTGTTGATAAGGTGATGGTCATGAAATCCGTTGGGTGCTTCGCGCACTGGATCATATCATTTCCTTGAAGACCGTAGCTTTTTGTAGTCGCCGTAGTCTAGTAGGTAGTGTGTCAGCTTATTAGACGTAAGGCCACGGTTCAAATCCCAGGTCAGACATCAAAACGAAAATATGAAAAATACTTCTTCGGCGACATCCTCTCAGCAGACTTCTGGCAAAAACTCTGAGAGTAGAAATAAAATTGCCAAGAAAAGTTTCTCAAAAATCTGTCGTTCGGAGTGGACTTTAAACTGTAGGTCCCACCACTCATGTATAAAATTAACACACACAACATGTATTGGTATAACAGGACCAATGAGAACCTATCCTATATTAGCGCTAGGGGCTCGGTTGCGAATGGCTGTGAAAACTAGAGCATTAGGAACTATGGTCAGGATAATGGAATGCAAGTCTAATAGGAGATTCATCAGGGGACCACATAGATAACTAACCAGGATAGATGTCTAACCAGGAATATTATATGGAAAGAGTAAGAAACTCATTACGCAACAAACCCTAGTTATGCTCAAAACATTTTGAAGTCCTGATATAACTATATGACGTACACGAAAGACATCTAGGCTTTTCTAAAAAAAGGAATCTTCTGCTGTTTATATGTCAGGTAATTTTCTTTTGACTGCATGAGAACTATCAAGATCGAAAAATTTGACTTGACAGCCGACAATGTCAAACTGTCTTGATATTTCTGTGCAGAAAGATTGCAGTGGCCGTAGTATTGTAGGTTTTTGTTGGCTTATTAATAGTCGTGAGTACACGGTTCAAACCCCAGATCAGATATCTCAAACAAATAGAAATATGAAAAAAATATTTCTTCCGGCGACTTTCTCTCAACAGATTTCTGGCAAAAACTCTCAGAGTTAAATATAATTGCCATGAGAAATTTCTCAAAAAAACAAAAATTGTGCGGCATCAGTTTTAAACCGTAGATCACGCCACACAAATGGGTGTTGTGTTAATCTAGGTCGTCTGTATGTGTAAGTCTAATACGAGTTTAATGAGGGACTACAGTTTCGAACAGGCATCATACCTATGAGTACTTTATGGACAGAGAACACAACTAATTATCGAACAAATGCTAGGAATGCTCCAACTATTTTAAAGTCCTGATGATATAACTATGAAGGCTTCCAAAGCTCACATACAGCAAAGACATCAAAGCATTTCAGTGAAAAGGAATCTTTTACAGTTCGTATGTACACTCAGTCACAAAAGTATACATACGGATAACAAATTTCAGAAATTTGTTAACTAATTCGTTTTCGTTGAAAATCTTTGTAATTGTCTGACAATCCGTTTTAGTTGAAAATATTTATAATTGTCTGACATCTTTCTTCGATTTTAATGCGGTCTTTTGCATTGGTTCAGAAATTTGTGAATTTTGTTAATCAGATGTATACTTTTGTAGGCCTGTGCAGGGCCACAATTCAGTTCAATTTCAGAAATTTTTTCACCAATGCAAAAGACCGTCTGAAAATCGAGGAAACTATAAATATTTTCAACGAAAACGGATTGATACGTATAATTTAGTAACTGTGTGTATATCACGTATTTTTTTAACTGCGTGAGGACTATCTGTTTCTGTTTATATATCATGTGATATTTTTTTAACTGAGGACTATCAATATAACTATGTTTTGACCGTATTGAAATTTCCTTCCGGTTAGGTGTGGCAAACCATTATTAATCGTTTATAGTTTATCGGAAGAATAACGTTTCCAAATTGTGGATATTTGCTTGGAAAAAATAAACCTCTTCACGAGATCCATACAGCACTTCGTCTATTTAACGGTCAGTACAACTAGTCCAGTGAGCTGGCTGTAGCACAGGGACGTACCATAAGGACGGCGACAATATGTCCATTTTTCTTCATGCTCAACTTGCTGACGGGTACATAGAATACGACCTGATTTGAATCTAGCCCTAAAAGAGTACATACAATTTATTACGAAAATGGAAATGGCGTTTTGCTTTTACATCGTTTTACATTCAAATTATAAACAACCGCTACAAAAACAAAAACAATGAACTTGCTTACATGATAAAAAAAAGTAAACAAAAATATACCAACAAACACAAGTATAAAATTGCCAAACAAGTAAACAAAAATACAAAAACAAACACTACAAGAATAAATTTAAAAACAAAATACACAAACAATAATAATGAAACAACGATGGCTACATTTGTAGAGATCTCCATGCCATGTAAAAGGCAACGCAAAACAGCAACGAGATAGTAAAAGTCATCCTAGTGTGAAGACGCGCTGCGTTTTAAGAGAGTAATCGTGGTTTGAAGATGTCCGTTACAAACATCTGTCGAATAATTGTCTAGAATTGTTATTGTTTATGTAAAGGGTATAGACAGAGTAATAACAAAGAAAATCAATTGCTGTTGTTTACATAAAGTTGTGAACAGTGGCACACAGAATTGTTCGAATAATAAAGAATTTCAATTAAAATTAAACACAAATTTTTATTTTTATTTGTAATCTACGAGCTCATATTTTAAACGTTTTTTAAAAGGTAAAAACGTAACAATATTTTAAAATGTAAATTGTGTTAGTAAGGAAGGTCATTTCTGCTTAGATAGCCATGTCAATAAGTAAAATTGTTTTAAATTTAAAGCGAAGACCACCCACAAGTTTTTAACGAATCATCCTCAGTGCAATTTGCACACTGGCAGCATCTTTAGTTGACATTTTTCGACGTCGCTAAGGAACTTGAGTTGCAGTGAATGGCAAGTGATATCGAGTCATTCTGATTGAGCTTTTGTTTTAAAAAAATTATCACCTAAACATCAGGGAAATGACGGAAAAACTTACCATACAGCCTACTTAACAGTCAATTTAATAAAAAAAAATCAAATTTGTTGCCAAATTTCTTTCCATAAGTGATCTGTTCCCTCGTGTCCTTGTACATGCCTTCTAATGCTTTTGGATTATTTTTAATGACGCTATGTTAAGAAACATTGATAGCCAATATTCAAGCCACTATTAGCACCATTACAACCTTTTTGTCGGGATTACAACTTAGTTTCTCACACCACCCATGTTGTGTGTGTGTGTCAATTTCATCCATGAGTGGCTGGACTTACAGTTTGAGGTAAATTCTTCACGACAGATTTGAGAAATTTTTCTTGGCACCATGGATGCCATATAACGAGATTTATTGGGAAAAATAGTGATGAATTGGACTGTTGATATAGACCAAGTCACTTTCAGTGGTGGCGAATATCATTCATTCAAATGGTCATTACAACCCTTTAGTAAGGATTACCAGCTAGCTTCTTATGCCACCTAGGTTGTGTGTGTTAATTTTGCATATGAGTGGTGGCAGGGACCTACAGTTTAGAGTCGATTGCGAACGACAGGTTTTTAAGAAACTTTTTCATGGCATTTTTATTTGCTCGCAGAGTTTTTGCCAGAAATCTGCTGAAGGGAAGTCACCGAAGAAAAATTGTTTGTACTTTGTTTTTGTTGGCGATGTCTGATCTGGGGTTTAATAAACCAACATACAGGCAACTATAATTGCAATGCGTAGCTTTAATCTCATTTCCCTTAATTCCTATTAAATTTCAAATACTTGTTAACAGTGAAACAAAAATTGTATCAAAACGGGAGAAGAAGGAAGAAAACAAATGTGTTCGAAATTTCAATAACAAAATACTTGAGGAATTTAATTCGTTTTTTTTCTGTTTTTGTGTTTTACATTCACATAAAAGGCAAAAGCAAAATATTCATGCTGCATACCTCATGCCTCCTGCTTGATGCCTCATGTTGTGTGTGTAAAAACATTTCTTATAAAATTTAATAAAATAAAATACGAAGAAATTCTTGACAAATGTAACGAAATGACAGGCTGGTATATACAAAAAAAAAACAAAAAATTTTTGTGAAAAACAAATTTTATTTGAATGGAGTGTACCGAACAACTGGAGAGACAGCAAATACTTGAAATGAATTCGTATCAAATGCTGTTTAATTTAAAGGCAAATAAAAGGGGAAAACAATTTTACAGGAATTCCAAATGAAAGAGTTACAAAAAAATAAAGTTCCAGGAAAACCTAATAATAGTCTTCAGTTCAGTTATTTTATTGTATTTTTTTTTTGTTTTTCATTGAATTCCTTTTGTCATTCATTGTTTCGAACAGTATTTGAGATGATAAAAAAAATTTAAGGAATTTTAAATTTTTAAGGCTTTTAAAGAGCCTTGAAATTGGCTTGATTATCTGTCGTAGCAATAGTTTGTATTTTTAAATAAAAAAAAAAAAACAATTGTTTTGTAATAAGAGTTCCATTAGCTTTATATCTCCATCGTTAATAATGCCCAGCTTAGCTAATAGCCAAACCTGGATTACCGTCTCTTCATTATACCAGACAACAAAGGCGTACCATACCTTGCATTTCACAAAAGAAAATAATATTGTTACGTTTTTACCTTTTAAAAACGTTTAAAATATAAGCTTGTATATTGCAAATAAAAATAAATATAAATTTGTGTTTAATTTTAATTAAATTCTTTATTGTTCGCACAATTCTGTGTGCCACTGTTCACAACTTGATGTAAACAACAACCATTGCTTTATTTGTTATTCCGCTGTTTACACCCTTTGCATAAAAAATAACAATTACTTTGCAGTACAGCTGCAATATCTATTCTCTTCGGTACTTACTTACTTCCTTACTTAATTGGTCATTACAACTCTTCAGTTGGGATTACAATCTAGTTTCTCACACCACTTATGTTGTGTGTGTTAATTTTTGTCCACATGCGTGGCCTACAGCTTAAAGTCGATTCCGAACAACAGATATTTTGAGAAATTTTTCGTGGCAATTTTATTTAAACTCTCGGAGGTTTTTCCAGAAGTCTGCTGACAGAAAGTCGCCAAGGAAATATTTTTTCATATTTCGTGGTTTGAACCTCAGCTTAACAGCTTTAATAAGCCAACTATTGCTACTACTACTAGACAAAGGCGACTACATCACTAAACACATCATTTGCTGAAGATGCGTTATTTTATGGGCACGTACGCCAAGATCCTTAAGTACAAGAACAAAGGTATACAAGTAGAGAACGACGATGAATCGATTTTTCGACGTTTTCTTCAAGACATTGCACTACAGCTGCAATATTCTCTTCGGTATGCAGGTTCCTATGTCTTGATCCACTCAGTGTTGACCGCAGTTGAATGAAGTGCTCTCATGAACTTTGCGAATATTTGTTTTTTTTTTGGAATCGTGATCAACGCATTCGTGATAACTTGAGTTATCGATAATTCTCATGTATCTAAGAAACACCAGATATTTTCAAACCACTACCCCTTTTTCCACTGCTGCTATACTATACAGTCAAACCTATGATGATATCTTTCGCATTGAGATGCCAGACGGTACACATCATCTTGGATATGCCGATGACGTTGCGGCTATAATCGTGGGTCGAAATGCCTAAGAGGCTAGAAGAAAGCTCAACCAGGTGATAATAAGAATGAAGTCGTGGTTCGAGGACAGAGGACTCAAATTTGCAATGGAGAAAACTGAGTTGAAACTTCTTACGAGGAAGCATATACCGCTGGAAACTGACATCACGATATGCGACATCACTTTGACGACGCGTCGTAATCAAGAATTTCATTTTCCAATTAATTCCCATTTTAGGCATCAAAAACCCCAATGTACGACGTAGAAAGTAGTCAACCATCTTGGCATTCGACTGGAATCTAAACCGACGTTCTGGTCCAACACGCTGCAACCAAAGCCGCTAAGGTTAGTTGCTTACTTAGTAAGCTTTTGGCCAATATTGGATGTCTTGTACAGAGCAGATGCAGATTGATGATGGCAATTTCGGAGTCTATTCTTCTTTACGGCAGTGAGATCTAGGCAGAAGCATTAAAGGCCGACTGTACAATGAAAATTTTATCATCGGTACAACGAACCGCTGCACTCAGGATGGCATCGGCATATAGGACTGTATATAAGTCAGCAGTACTGGTCAGCAGTTGTGTAATACCTATAGGTGTACAGGCAAGCGAGCGGAAGAGGGTGACTAAAAACGTGCACGGAGAGACAGTGAATGTCGACGACGCCAGAAAGCAAACCATACAATACTGGCAAGAGAAATGGAACACTGAAACTAGTGGTAGATGGACGGCAAAACTTCTCCCAGATATTACCTGCTGGATTGAGAGGAAATTTGGTGGACGCGGTTATTTTTTCAAATATCTGTTTAAAATGGGTATGATGGCACTCCCAAATTGCATTTATAATGATGCGTCGATTGATGACGCGGAACACATTTTATTCATTGTAAAAGATGGAGTTTACAAAGAATGAATCTTGAGGCCAAAGTCGGCGTCTGTATTGTCAAAAACTTCTGCGATATATGTATGTACTTCTGAACAGCGAAGAAAATTGGAATAGCACAGCCAGTTACACTAAAGCTTTGCTGAAGTCTAAGAAAATTTACTTGGATGAGAGACTTAGAATGGATGTTTAAACACCTTCTCAGATTTTGTTGCGCAATCCGGACGCGGACATGGTTATAAAGGGGCCAAATTGCCAGAGGGACTCCACCTCGAAGTAATACTACGGTAGTTCCGGAGTGGGCACAAAGAGTCAAAAAGAGGAAGGGGAAATTTAGTGGGTGAGGGCCCCACACACGGATAATAGTGACGACTTTCCCCTATGGTGGGGTTAGGTACATTTACTCCTCCTCAATTCTTTCTCAAATCTTTGTATCTCTTCAAATTACTTTTGCGTTCTTTTTTAAAAATTTTAAATTAAATTAAATTTTAATTTTAATTTCATTTCTAAAGACTTGATTGCCTACAACTGCCAGAGAAAAAGCAATAAAAAAACACGAAATAACGATAATAATGCAGGCACATGAGCACGTTTAATTTGGAAAATCATAGGAGGTTTTCTTATTAGAAATCATTTTCTAAAAATATAAAATTTTATCATCATTTCTTTTGATTTGTATTTCAATTTTGATTCGATTGGTTACATCCCACTCAGGTTTCCAAAAGCAGACGATGAAACTGAAGCGGTTTTCGGCATTGGAATAAAATTTTTCGTTTTTTTTTTTTGTTAATTCAAATGGATTGACGAAGAAATTAAATTGAGCATCAATAAAAATTCTCATAAAATATTTAGTATTTCAACCATTTTTTTGGCCTTCATTTAGCCTGTATGCTTAGCTAGAGATGCTTTGGCGCTGAAATGACTCTAAGGGTGCGTCTAAGTTACAAACACTTTTTTCATTTTTAGTTGGTTTCCTGACAAGCATTTTAAAAAGTGTTTCCTTTTAACATTGATTTTAAGTTAGGTTTAGTGTGCTTGTACTGTCATGTTCAAGTATTTGTATGAGTTTGTCTGTTTGTCTTCAAAATGTGTTTTCGGAACGGAATTTTTTCCTTATCGCTGTTGCCTTTGCGTTTATGATGGCTCTGATGTTGCCTCGGCACAACTAAAACTGTTCTTAACGTTCTTTGAATATTGATGATGATTATGGCGGTACTAAGGATACAACTAAGAATGTTACAGGCAGACCAAGTATCCTACATCATACATAATTATGTCATTACATCCCTTCAATCAGGATTACGACCTAGTTTCTCACATCACTCATGTTCATTTTATATATGAGCGGCGGGACCTACAGTTTAAAGTCGATTCCGGACGACAGATTTTTGAGAAACTTTTCATGGCAGTTTCATTTACTCTTAGAGTTTTTGCCAGAAATCTGAAGAGAGGAAGTCTCCGAAGAAATATTTTTTATATTTTGTTTTGATGTCTGACCTGGAGTTTGAACCCGGGCCTTACGTCCAACCTACTACACTACGACAGCTTCAAGGATCCTACATCACATCTTTCATGCTTAAAATCGGCTAGAAAAGGTACGAATAAACAATAAATAAATAAATAAACATTTATTTTAGCATAAGGAACTGTTAGGCACTTATTTTTCATGAATAGCTTCTGAAATGGTACTAACCATTCAAGTGTGCAGCTGTATGTGATTCCACAGATCAAATGAAGAAGTTTTAGGCTTTTGCGGCCGTCTGAGCTTGTTTGAAGATTTTCTTTTTATAGAAAACCTAACCGTGGTGTTGTGGTTAAAGTTCTTCTAAAGTACGAACGCAACAAGTCCAGAATGGTATGCCGCCTACGGCAAAAAATTCTCATCAGAATGGTTGCTCACAAGTAAACTAAGCCCAACAAACTAATTGCGTTTTCACAAGAGACAATAATCTTCTTTAGCCTTCCTATTCTTAAATGTCAATTAAAAACAGTGTGTGTGTGAGATAATAGCGCTTGAAAGATCTATTGCTACCATTATGTGTGGAATTTAATGTCGTTATTCAGTCCAACAGAATTCGCCGTGGTCTAGTAGGTAGTGTATTGGATTATTAGACGTAAGGCCGCGGTACATGCCCCAGGTCAGACATCAAAACGAAAATTATGAAAATAATTCTTCAGCGGATTTCTGGCAAAAAGTCTGAGAGCAAATAAAATTGCCATGAAAAGTTTCTCAAAAATCTGTCGTTCGGAGTCGACTTTAAACTCTAGGTCCCGCCACTCATGTATACAATTAACACACGCAACATAAATGGTATGAGAAGCTAGGTCGTAATCCTGGCTAAGGGGTTGTAACTGTATGTATACAGTCCAACAAGGCTCCTATATATGAGACGTATCCAAAATGACAAATTTTCAATGACTCTGGCCTATAAAGCACTCTGAATTTAACTGATAGTATGGATTTGGTTGGCTTTGCGAAGCGATGTGTTTATGTCTCATTCGCACATGCACTAGCGGCTTCTCTAGGCACAGCGCATCCGAAGTATTCAGTTTTCCAAAATTCTGGCATGTACTTCAGGCTTAATTTCACCGATGGTATCGGTTGACATTGAGGACCACTGTTTTTGGGAGCTTATTCGCATACACCTGAAACTTAAGAAATCCCACAACGGAATGGTTTGGGTCCCCCAATTCAGATTACCTACATGTGAGACGACCATGCCTTTAAATCACTCGTGCAGAATATTCTATATACCATGAACTATGTGGCAAGCCGCAGTGTCCTCTTGAAACCGTATGTCGTTGCTGCCCAGATCATCTCCTACGTGTGAGATAACTATGCCTTTAAATCGCTTGTGCAGAATATTCAATATGCCATGAACTATGTGGCAAGTAGCAATGGCCTGTTGAAACCATATATCTTTGCTGTCCAGTTCAGATCACCTGCATGTGAGATACCGATGCCTTTAAACCGCTTGTGCAGAAAACCGAACATGGCATGAGCTGTTTGGCATGTAGCGCCATCATGTAGAAATCATAGTATGCTGGCGCCCGTATCATGCAATTCAGACCAAAAGAGGTTGGCAACAATCGACCTATAGTGCTCGGCGTTAACATTAAGGATCTGGCCAAAGTCGTTCTGAATGAAATATCGACTTATAGTGTCGCCAACTCAAAATCTGCACCAAATTTTTGGGAATTTTTCGAGATCTGTTTAACGATCCTGAATCTCATGGGGTTGCTCAACAATTTTTTTTATTTAAGCATCCATTCAACCAGAAATCGGCTTTACCGAAAAAGATGATATCTCGATAATGACAGGGAACAGGGGAATTCTATTATTTCCACATGTTACTGAATGCTTTATTCGTTCACGGTGATTTGGCAAGACATATTTAATAATTGACAGCTAATTTGACAAATGTGGCATCAACAAGATCGCCATTGTAAACTTTCAAAGTTCGGCAGTCACTGTTGGAAAGCTATATCATGCATGTGTACATAATTTGTCATTACAACCCTTCAGCCAAGATTACAGCCTAGCTTCTCACACCATTTATGTATGTGTGTTAATTTTATACATGACTGTTAGATTCTTGAGAAACTTTTCATGGCAATTTTATTTGACGCTCAGAGTTTTTGCCAGTAGGTTGCTGAGAAGAAGTTACCGAAAAAATATTTCTTCGTGTTTCGTTTTGTTGTAGATGTCTGACCTGAGGTTTGAATTGTGGCCTCATGTCTAATGAGCCAACACACTACCTTCTAGACTACGGCGACCAGTTATAGTGGGAGGATATGTGAGCCATCTGTAACAGTGTGTGTGATTCAAAAACATTTCTACAGAATGGGAAACGCCTCCAACGCAATCTATTGAATCTATGATAAGGAAAACAACTCTTTAGGTCACATGCTTAGAGTTGGTGCAACGTTTCAAAACATTTCATAAGGAAACACGCTTACTTACTTTATTGTTTGATCAGGATTACAACCTAGTTTCTCACACCACTTCTGTTGTGTGTGTTTATTTTATACGCGACTGTGGCGGGACCTACTGTCTAAAATCGACAGACTTCTGAGAATCTTCTCTTGGCAATTTTATTTACTCTCCGAGTTTTTTCCAGAAATCTGCACAGAGGAAGTTGCCGAAGAAATATTTTTTCATATTTTCGTTTTGATGTCTGACCTGGGGTTTAAGCCGTGACCTCGCGTCTAATAAGCCAACACATTACTTACTAGACAACGGCCACTTTATGTACCCATTCATTCAGAAATATGCCTCTCTTGAGGCTTGAGGACAGATGGATGCCACACCAAACAGTGATTTATACTGAATTCATTGGATGCTCTGGGATCTCATGTGGATTCAGTATCGACCCAAATTCCATAATTTTGTTTATTCATGTACCTAACCATACCGAAATGTACCTCAATGTAATCCACAGTGATAAATATCCGCAGTGATATATGACATATAATTTGTCAGACGTAGCTTCAACAAGGTTGACATAACTTTCATTGTACGAATGCTAAGCCCTGAAATATTTTTATTTATTTATTTATTACAATACAATTAAAAATTATATTTAATTATATACGAGCTGAGCAACTTTGACCATAAGCTCGGTGTAGTGTCACAGACCAGAGTCTATGGTGGGAATCGAACTCACGACCCTCACGCTAATAGTGTAGCACACTACCTACTAGACTACCAGTGCACCCAACCCCTGAAATATATTTTTTTATACTCATAAAATCACAAACAAACCACATAACTTACTCAGTATACCTTCACATTTGATGGTATTTCCTTTCCCAAATTCATATGCATTAAGTTGGCTGTAGAACGCCTATCTAGTTTGATTGCCAATATTACAGAGAAAGATAGGGAGAGAGAGAGTTAGGGGGGAAGAGAAAATAAAGTTTTATGATTTAAATAAATATTTAAAATTCAAATAAATTTTCGCAAAAATAAACAGTAATAGTGCAGCAATGGAATGAATTGGTAGTAGACATCGTTCGTTATGATGTTGTTGTGAGGCATTGATGGAATAGATTTGAAATAAAATTCAATTGATATTTAAACACAGAGATAAAGAGAGAGACAGTGAACGAATTTACAAACATTGAAAAGCCAACAGCAAGAAAAACAGAATAATTTTTAGATTTATGCTAAGCATACAGACAGACGTACAAATAATGGAGAGAGCTACCGGCTATAAATGGGAAAATGCGTGAATATTAAATTTAATTTATTAGCAAAGAAAAACTACCTACTCTTTTCGAATTTAATATGCCTTAGCAACCTTAGGAAATAAAATTTTAAAATCATTTTCTTTTCATATGCTAGTGCCGCTGAAGCTTTTGCTAAACCCCTGGTTATTTTTACAATTTGTAATTGGCTTAATGATGTCTTTTAGCGTAAAACTTAAATAGAAAAACAGAAAGAAAAATCCGTGTAATAAATTGTCTATTTTCATAAGTCTTGTTCATTTTTAAAAGTAAAACTAAATACTTGGTAAACATTTACCAACGAGCGCGTTATAACACAGGTAACACCTACAGAATTGCCTGTATACAGTGTACGGGCATTTGAATAAGAACGATTGCAGGCAGATGACTAAAAAAAGAAAACTCTGATAGAAAACTAAAATTACAAGGAAAGTTTCTGAAAACATCTGTCGTTCCAAGTCGACTTTAAACTGTAGGTCCCGCCGCTCATATATAAAATTTACACACACAACATAAGTAGTGTGAGAAGTTAGGTTGTAAACCTGACTAAACGATTAACTAAGTAAGTATGTTTCCTTCTGAAATTCTTTGAAACGTTAGACCACCTCTAAGTATACGACCTGATGTGTTGTTTTCCTTATCGTAGAATCTATAGATTGCATTGGAGGCGTTTCCCATTCTGTAGAAATGTTTTTTGAAGCACACACACACGGTTGCTATTCTCAGGTCATTTGTAGATAGTCTCTTAGATGGCTCACATATCCTCCCACTATAACTACATTTTCGTCGTTAAAGTCACCGTAGTCTAGAAGGTAATGTATTGGCTTATTAGACATGAGGACACGATACAAACCCTAGGTCAGACGTCTGTAACAAAACGAAACATGAAGAAATATTTCTTCGGCGACTTACTCTCAGCAGTCTTCTGGCGAAAACTCTGAGCGTCAAATAAAATTGCCATGACAAGTTTTCATTCGAAGTGATCAAAAGCCCATTGGATGTCGATAAAGATTAATTTGCTACAGAGTTTGTACGAAACAGAACAGAGTTTGTGAGAAAAGTGCCATAAAACCAAGAAAGCCTAGAAAAATCTTGGGTTTGAAACCCAAACTATTACCGCTAACCCCCTGGAGAAGAGATTTATATCGTAACCTCTGCTGTAAAGCACTTACTTACTCTTACTTTGAAATTTTTTTTCTTCAACCATTTATGTTCAGCAACTGATCAGTAGCAATCATGCCGTTCCATGCAACATCAGGATCAAATTAACACACAACATAAGTGGTGTGAAAAGCTAGGTTGTAATCCTAGGTTGTAGAAATGTTTTTGAATCACACACACTGTTACAGATGGCTCACATATCCTCCCACTATAACTGGTCGCCGTAGTCTAGAAGGTAGTGTGTTGGCTCATTAGACATGAGGCCACAATTCAAACCTCAGGTCAGACATCTACAACAAAACGAAACACGAAGAAATATTTTTTCGGTAACTTCTTCTCAGCAGTCTTCTGGCGAAAACTCTGAGCGTCAAATAAAATTGCCATGACAAGTTTTCATTCGAAGTCGACTTTAAATTGTAGGTCCCCCACCGCTCATGTATAAAATTAACACACTCTACATAAGTGGTATGAGAAGCTAGGTTGTAATCCTGGTTGAAGGGTTGTAAGGCCCAATTATGTATGTATGTATGTATGTCCTATGGTCAGGTAACCATATTGACACAAAACTCTTGCAAGAGTCGATCAAGAATTTAAGTCAACCAATTTTGATCAAAAGCCCATTGGATGTCGATAAAGATTAATTTGCTACAGAGTTTGTACGAAACAGAACAGAGTTTGTGAGAAAAGTGCCATAAAACCAAGAAAGCCTAGAAAAATCTTGGGTTTGAAACCCAAACTATTACCGCTAACCCCCTGGAGAAGAGATTTATATCGTAACCTCTGCTGTAAAGCACTTACTTACTCTTACTTTGAAATTTTTTTTCTTCAACCATTTATGTTCAGCAACTGATCAGTAGCAATCATGCCGTTCCATGCAACATCAGGATCAAATTAACACACAACATAAGTGGTGTGAAAAGCTAGGTTGTAATCCTGGCTGAAGGGTTGTAATGACAAATTATGTACACATGCATGATATAGCTTTCCAACAGTGACTGGCGAAAATTTAAAGTTTATAATGGCGATCTTGTTGATGCCACATTTGTCAAATTAGCTGTCAATTATTAAATATGTTTTGCCAAATCACCGTGGATGAAGCTAGCTTTAAAAAACATGTGCAAATAATAGAATTCCCCTGTTCCCTGTGCTTATCGAGATATCATCTTCTTCGGTAAAGTCGATTTCTGGTTGAATGTATACTTAAACAAACAAAATTGTTGAATTTGGGATGTAACCGATCCAAATGAGATCCAGGATCGTTAAACAGACCTCGCAAAATTCCAAAAATTTGGTGCAGATTTTGAGCTGACAACTGAGCCGAATACTTAAAAATTAGACACGAACGATGATCATTTGGCTTTAATTTCTGAAGATGCCATATTTTACGGGTACGTAAGCCAAGATCCTTAAGTGGAAGAACAAAGGTATACAAGTAGAGAACGACGACGAAGTGACTCCTCCACGTTTCCTTCAAGAAACGCAAGAAACTCTTAGCATGTATGCGAATAAGGCAACAATAATAGTGGTGCTCAAAGCCAACATTACCCATATCATCGGTCAAACTAAGTCTGAATTATGCTCCAGAAGTTTGAAAAATTTTAAATTTTGAATGCCCCCTCTACCTACAGAAGCCATGGCTGACATTTTGAACGATGTTAGTCATTACAACCATTTAGTCAGAATTACGACCTAGTTTCTCACACCACTTATGTTGTGTGTGTTAATTTTATACGTTAGTGGCGGGAACCTACAGTTTATAGTCGACTCCGAACTACAAATTTTTTAGAAACTTTTCATGGTAATTTTATTTAATCTCCCAAAATTTTGCTAGAAATCAGCTGACAGGAAGTCGCCGAAAAAATATTTTTCCATTTTTATTTGGTTCTAGACGTCTGATCTGGGGTTTGAATCGAGGCCTAGACACACAAAGCGGCACCAATGTTGAAAGTATACTTTCAGAAACTAAGTGGCATCATCTAAAGCATTGAATGGTTCCAGGACTTGGGTAATTGGACCATAGTGGTATCACAAATGCTACATGTATGGCCTTAGTAGTATGTGCTAAGCGAATACAAATACTCTTCCATATGTTGCACTGGAATTTTCATACGCTATACTCCGGTATTCGTGTGATGTTAATGTCCTACCACTTTGTCATCTCACTGAGAGTTTCGTGGTGGCCATTATTCCTTATAGATTGTCCTTTTAGATGCCAGTGTCTAGACACCTACAAGGCAAGCAGAGAGCATGCAAATATCCTTTCAAGAAATACTTTCATCCACAAAAATCCTAACCATGACTTGTATGGGCCATACTTCTCCCTGGCTGCTGCTGTAGTATCCTACTTCCACAACTCCATCTTATTGCGAAACATCTATGAAAGGACAAGTACTTATAATATTTACCAATCACTGTAATTCCCCTCTCTCTCTCCGCTCTTCAGCCATGACTGCACTGTAAACATGTGTGCATTTAGTTGTTAAAAGTAGTTTACATATGCAATGTGTCTATATGTAGGGGGGTTTAAAAGTACGCGTAAGCTTTTATGAGTTATGTAAACCTTTTTTTCTTGTAACTACGGAGATGTACTTATAAACATACACACACACATAAGTAAACAATCACTCTCCCTCTATACATACACTCGCTGTCATAACCCCAACACATATTAAACGAGACACGCAAATATGGTTGCTTGTATGTACAAGTTAATGTTAATGTGACCACAACACACACGCACCCCTACACAGACGCTTGTATAAACATTTAAACATATGGGAGTGCTAAAAGAATCCTACACAACTACATTTACAGTGTGATGGTTAATGAGGACTCCTGTAAATATGCATCATTTTTTTAAATTTTTTCTTCTCTGTTGTCTGGCACTTTTCGTTCGGTTTGTTATTGTTATTGTCAGTGTTAGCCATTGTTGTTTTTTGTTGCTGCTGTTGTTACAAGGTTGTTGTTCTTGTTGCTGCTGTTGTAAAAGAAAACGACTTGAGCTTTTCTGTTTATTTTCGTGAGTGCAAAAACAAAATGCACAATGCGAACGTAAAAAAAAGAATCCATGTTTAGCATAATTATACAAATACTAGCGACCATATGCCAGTTGCTTAGAAAAACATAAGCCCTGAGAAAGGGAAAGGGAGATAGCAAGAAGAGAGCAACGTTAAGTTTAAATATTAATTTTTTCTGTTAAATGTCTGTATAAATTAACCGGATGTGGTTGTTGCTACTGTTACTGCTACTGCTACTGCTGCTGCATTAAGCATAAGATTTGAAAATTTAAATGAAATTTAAATGAAAACGAATTGCTTTTTTACGAGTCACTTTAAAAGATTTTAACAAAAACTTTATTTCATATCGTATTTTATAACTTCTCCTTGCATTACTATGGCTTTAAAACCAATAACGCAGTTGAAATAGTGTTTTAGCAACGGGCAATTGATCAAAACTTATGACAGTTGTAGTTATTGTAGAGTTTAGTTTGAACTTTAACTTCGCATTTCATGCGCGCTTTATTTTATGGCATTATTTTGCTTTTAAAACCGTTTCTCTTCCATTTAATAAGCGGTAATGTTTGAAGGAAACTTAAGTGAAATTTCCAAATGATTTCTTCTGATGGTTTGTGGGATTATTTTACGTTTGCCTTTATCATTTTAGAAAATTACATTTAAAGGCATGGTTTTACAAGCCGGTAGTTAAAATAACAATTCAAGGATTTTCTAGTTTTTAGATATCGAAAAAAATTTGTAGTATTTTAGACATACAGGATACGTAATGATGCTGTTAAGCCTTTACTTTGTAAGTTACGTTACTTACTTATCTAATTGGTCATTACAACACCTTACATACATAATTGGCCATTACCTAACCTAACCTAACCAAATAAAGAATTTTAATTAAAACTAAACACAGATTTATTTTTATGTTATTTGCAATCTACGAGCTCATATTTTAAACCTTACCATACCTTTTTTTTAAAAAGGTAAAAACGTAACAATATTCCTTCCATTTCGGTTTTTTTTTGGAATGTCTGAACTGCTGGTTATAGCATTGATTCCAATCTAATAAGCCAACACACTATCTAATAGACTACGGCGCTAGTAGGTTTTCAGAGTTAATGCTGAAAAAAAATTTTCCTTGCATTGAAAATAGAACCTTCTCACCTCATGTATGAATTATTTGTAAGCCTTGGTTACATTACCATTAAATTCATCCATTTCGATACGTAATCTGTCAACATATTAAAAACTCTCTCGTTGGAATGGGGAAACATCCTATCGTCACATCGATTATAAAATTAACCAGCTCCAGTGTCGTATAAAACTACAGTTATGAGTCAGAGGTTTTTTTCTTTCTAATTCTAGTAGAGACCTCCACTTTGGTATTCAAGATTAATATTGCAGTATATGTACAAGCAGTTCACTTATAATATGTGCGAGTATAAAATCACTTCCCTCTTTAACTGATCTCTACATAGAACCAGTCAATGCTACGATTTTGGAAGTCGCCGTAGTCTATTAGGTAGTGTGTTGTCTTATTAGAAGTAAAGCCAGGGTTCAAACCCCAGGCCAGACATCAGAACAAAATACAAAAAGTATTTCTTCGGCGACTTCCTCTCAGCAGATTTCTGGCAAAAACTCTGAGAGTCCAATAAAATTGCCATGAAAAGTTTCTCAAAAATCTGTCGTTCGGAGTGGTGTGAGAAACTAGGTCATAATCCTGACTAAAGGGTTGTAGTGACCAATTATGTATGTATGTATGCTTTTAGGAGAGAGAGAGACCATTCTGTGATGTACAAAATGAGTTAAGAAACCATAGGGAAATAGAAGCGGAGATGTACCATCCTAAGAGTGAAATATTTAAAGCCATGTGAAAACTCATGGCTATGGCATGAAAGTTAACGCTATCAAATGATGTGCTCCGTTTAACTACTGGACCGGTTATAAAAATTATGGGACATGCAATTCTATTCCTCGGCTCTTATGAGGTTGTCTCGAAATTAGAATGTAAAGCTTAATCAGAAAGACTGGAAGATAAAGCATGCCCCGCTGAAACTCGAGGTCTTATGGGTATTTGCCACTGACGAGGCCAGGATTTTAGTGTGGAGACGGAGCAACCCTTGAGTTTTTGTGTTCTAAATTCACGTTGGGTAATTATATTGGTAGGCAATTTAAGTTATTCAAAAGACTGCTCAGAAATAGCCAGAGACTCTTCTAAAACTAATGAAAACTCTTATTAAGAACTTACAATAAGAAGAGATCTGACTTATATATCAGAATTTTGTTCGAATAACCAGAGGTTAGCAGCCGGTTTGGGCACTATAGACACCGGGTACACTAATTCAGAATGCGGCATTTTGAGCATTGTACACATTGTAAATTTTTTGATTATAAGATTGAATCATCGAAACGCACTGTTGAAACCAGCGTTCTAGGCAGGGAATTTTTATTGTTGACAGCGAGCAGCATCCTAAAATTTGTCAGGGCAATAATAATAAAAATATCGTATGTTCGCAGTACTAAAGCAACTCTTCAATACAATAGTAATAATAACCTGAGAAGAGGAATCGGCCATCTGATCATCTGTTCAAGAGTTGAAGAACACAAAACTGTTCAGCGAGCGGCCATACATAAGTGGAAGATAACTAAATTTAATGGTGCTACAGGTTGAGGCGACAGAAAAGTAGTATCCATGCTGATTAAAGTGACTAACGAAGAGTTTGTAGAGGCAAAATAGGTGAAGGAAATCCATGAGAATCTATGCAGGTGGTTTTAGTCGGCAAGCATTTGTCACACTGAATAATATCTGAGGCCTATAGAAGATTTTCTTCTCTTTAGCCTGTTTGCCGTATTCTACTAGGTAGTGTGCTGCGTCATTAGACGGGTTTAAATTCCAGCTCAGATATCTGCTACGAATATGAAGAAATATTTCTTTCGTAGAAGAAGAATGCTCAGAGTCTTCAAAAACTCTGGAAGAAAATTAAATTGCCATGAAAAGTTTCTCAAATCTGTGTTTCGAAATCGACGTTAAGCTGTAGGTGCTACCACTCATGGATAAAATTCACACACACAACATGGGTAGTATGTGACACTAGGGCGTAATCAGCAGATTTCAAAAACTCTAAGGGAAAAGCAAAATTGCCATGAAAAGTTTCGAAAATCTGTCATACGAAATCGACATTAAACTGTAAGGATTCCACACTTCTAGATAAAATTAACACGCACAACATGGGTGATGTGTGAAGCTCAGAGATCAGCAATGAATCCTTTTTTCGCTACTCATAAGCACTCATGAAATTTTGAATATAAGTGAGTCAACAATATTAAAATTTAACTCCTCTGATACATTCGTACTCACTACAGCGTTGATTTATAAGTACAGGTTGCAATGAGTATGAGCACAACGTTGACATCAAACTCATACCATTCGAAATATGTTTGATTCATAAGCCTACTCATTTAGAATCATAATTTTAGAAAAATACTTATAATACTTATAAATGATTCGAGTGATTCGAATCATTCATCAAAAGTTGTTGTTGCATTTACAAAAAACGATAAAAGACAAAAAAAAAAGCAAAAAAGGCAGAGCAGAAAGCAGAGCAATCACCCAACTTTCTAGTGTATTTGAATCATACTTATTTTGTGATTCTTTTAAATGTTGATTCATGGAGAGTCGAAGTCAATCACATCATACGTGTTGTTAAGTATGAGTATAATGAGTATTTAAAACTTTGAATATGAGTAGAGGTTCCATGGTATTAAAATAAGTATGAATGCGTATAAGTATCAGAAATTATGAGTATGATTCGAATCTACTCATATTTTTGAATACTCATTGCTGATCTCTAATGCTAAACCTGACTACAGGCTTTTCATAAGCAATTATGTATGTAAGTAATGCTTTACTAAATATAAGGAACGTACCTCTCCAAAACTTACTACTCGGAATGGAGAGTTTGAGCGTTTTATACTCTCCTTAATTATTTTGTCATTTTCCTGAATATGGTGGGAGTTTGATTTGTTATAAAAATGTGTTGTAATGGAGATTGTCTTCGGTGAAACTGATCCCTTAGGAGTGTATAAAACGCAATCTATAAGCAGAACTATAAAATCGTTAACTTATTTGATGTTGTTTTTGATTATATCTCGTCAATATCCTTTTAGCGATTTTCTTGTTTTTTTCTTTTATGAAATTAAATAAACTTTAATGTTGTTAGGCAATATGCCACGCTACGCTACGCTACACTAAAGCAACGAAATGAATAATATAACAGGGGTCCTATAATTTTGTTAAGACTAAGAGACGAGATAATGTAACTTCTTCAATAAGAGAAATCATATTCATTTTGCTTGAAAAGCTTTTCTTTTTTATAGGAAACCTTTAAAATTTATTTTTCGAAATCCTTTTAATTGATTAGAATGCAACCCTGAGTATAGCGAATTTATAAAGTCTGTTTTGGCTTTTCGGAGTACTCTTACTTTACTGGATTTCGTTCAATGCATTTCTCTTTAAGGCACGGACTATAAAAAGGAAGTAAATGCGGGAAACAGTAAAAGAAAAAAGTTAAACTCGTAAAAAAAAATTATACAACATGTGGGTAAAATATTATGGCTGCAGTTCATGCAACAGATAGTGTTACACACACACACACATACATATTGTCTATCAATTTATCATGAACATAAAGTAAAAAAAATCAATATGTTGTGGCAAACATTTACCTGCACAATATTAAGACTTCTTTTCATTTTTACTGTATCCCCCCGTAATACACTCAAATGGAAGAGAAGACATAAAAATCAGAGAACGTAAAATGCTTTTATAGCCACCAACACCAACACCAATGGCATTCTGCTGTTGCATATGCTAGTATACATACCCAGATAAATATGCAACACAATACAATTACAGCCGTAACAACGCGGGTGTTTACGAGTTCTCTTAGGATTCAAGGAAGGACCTAAGTAAAGCAGCTTTTAACTGAAAATGCGCCAACAGTGATTTGTTTTTAAAACATTTCCACAGAAGCTGTTTGTAATAAAGAAATTTTTTTTTAATATTTTCCTTAGAAACCATCAAAAAAGATGGAAAAAATTCGTTTAAGGGGAATTTCTTTTCAACTTTTTTGTTTGGGTAGCACAAAATTGCAAGCTGCAGTAAAACTTTATGAGATTTTCGTGGCAAATATCAAGCAAATACCATATGAATGTAAAACATATTTATGGAAGCTTTCAAAGGACCTATTTTTGGTACAGCTAATCAGATTTAAAATGCAAGAAAAAGGTGTTAACATCAGTTTAAAGCAGTGATGACCAAAGCTAAAACTGTAGTTGTATTGGTGAGAGAAAGAGAACTGCACTGAAAGAAAAATTGTGAATACTTAAAAAAAATTCACGGACAAATGATAAATTAAAATTTATTTTATATAAATTTTCTACATTAATGCTATTATGACAGTTTCGTAGCAAAAGAATATATTTTAGGTGTGGGGAATTTAATTTATTACGTTGTTTAGAACCAATGAATTTTAAGTCTGAAAAAATCTATTCACATAGATAAGCTGAGGGAAAAAATGACATTTTTGATAACTTTAATTTTTAATTCTGGATATAATAAATCATCCAAATTTTGCCAAAATTCGGTGATATTAATTTTATTAATGGTGAATTCACTACGCAGTATTATCAACTCCGCTTGGATTTCAAACTCATATTTGGTGACGTCACAATTAAAAGGATTATTGCAAAGATAAAGCAGGAGTTGTACTTTCTTAAAATCTTGGAACCCCTTTTCAAAGTTGGAAAATAGTGTTTTGAATATTATGTGGTATTCATGAGTTTTATTCGCAGTTTTTTAATTTTTCAATAATAGCGAAATCTACAAAAATTTCTAGTTGATCTGTTCGTCGAACTACGCTATTCCGAGATAACGGAAGGGACTCTATAAACATCAGATTGTACTTAAGTTTTTCGAAACATTTATATAAAATATTTTTAATAAACATTCCATCAGAAAATGTTCTACCTTGTTTAACAATATTTAAACTTATAAGACTTGACAACTCTTTTTTTAAACTTTTATCATCTGAAGTCTTTTCGTTGGTTTCCGTATTAGATAACCAATTCTTCAGTTTTTCCGAAAAAATAATTTTATATTTTAAAAATAATTCTTCTTTTTCCCTATCACTAAATCTATCCTTATTACTATGAAAGGAATCATAGTGTCTTTTTAAAACATATCCCCTAATTTCCTTAAATGTTTTATAACATAATAGACATTGAGTATTGCCAAACGAATTTATAATCATAAAATATTTTTCGCATGCTATATTTATTTCTTTCAGTGCTCTAAACAAAAATATTAAAAGAAAATCGTACACCCGCTACACATGTGCATTCGCAGCTGGCTCAGTGACGACTAAACAAAAGAGAATAAGAATATGTGTGTGTTTTAGTAATCACAATTGTGCTATGAAATGGACATCATTGGTTTAAAGCCACGAAAAGTTAAAATGTCTATTCAAAGACACTTAAATTCATTTAAGTCATCAAATTCGAATACCCGTGAAGTTAAAGAGATTGAAGCAACAATAGAAATAGAATAAGAAAAAAATTACATCCTTACTTACATCCTCACTAGAACCCTTTAGTCAGTATTACAACCATAGATCACCAATAAGTATTCAAAAAGATGAGTAGAATCGAATTACACTCATAATTTCCGATACTTATACGTATTCATACTTATTTTAATATCATGGAACCTCTACTCGTATTCAAAGTTTGAAGTACTCATCATATTCATACTCAACAACACGTATGATGTTGTTGACTTCGACTCTCCATGACTCAACATTTACAAGAATCACAAAATAAGTATGAATCGCGTACGAGCACTAAAATACTCACTAGAAGGTTGTGTGTTTGCTCTGCTTGCTACTCTGTCTTTCTTCTTTTTTTGTAAATGCAACAACAACTAAGACTGTAAATTTTAATGTATAATTCGAGTCACTCGAATCATTTATAAATATTATAAGTATTTTTCTAAAGTTACAAATCGAAATGCGTTGACTTATGAATCAAATATGTTTCGAATGGTATGAGTTTGATGTCAACGTTGTACGCATACTCATTGCAACCTGTACGTATCAACGTTGTAGTGAGTATGAATGAATCAGAGTACATAGTTAAATTTCAATATTGTTGACTCACTTATATTCAAAATTTGTGCTTATGAGTAGCGAAAAAACGATTCATTGCTGATTACAACCTAGCTTCACACACCATACATGTTATGTGCAATATTTTCATACTGTGAGGCAGGCGTTGAAGAAACATTTTCTTCCATGTTTCGTTACTTTCGGCATGTCTGGGCTGTGCTTTGAACAACTGTCTTACATCTAATATTTCGGTTCAGGCATTTCGAAAAGAAAACGAAGTGTACAAATATATTTCTTTTTGCGATCATCTCTCAGCAGTCTTCTAGCAAAAACTCTGAGAATAAAATAAAATTTCAATGGAGAAGTTTCACAAAAACTTATGTATAAAACTTATGTATAAAATTCACACACACAACATTAGTGACATGATAAGTTAGGTTGAAAACCTAACTAAAGGGCCGTAATGATCAAATAAGTAAGTAAGTAAGTAAAATTAGTAGCTTCGTTGGTGTCTGGAGGAAGTGTAATCCAAATGGAAGAAGTATACTTCAAGTTAGAGATGTACATTGACAAGTAAATTTGACAACACTTCTTACCTTCTGAACTGGTCTACAAACACTGTAGAATTAATTTCAGATAACATAGGCCATTCGAGGGCCCAACCATTATGCAAAGAACCTTGAGGATAGATGAATTGACGGAGATGTTCCTATGATCCCAGGCAGACATGCACCACATGACTCTTTCAAATACAATTCTTCTTTAGCCAAAGATTTTTCAGCCTCCTATTCATACATACATACATACATACATAATAAGTCATTACAACCCTTTTGTCATCATTACAACGTAGCTTCTCTCACCACTCATGTTGTGTGTGTTAGTTTTGTACGTGAGTGGCCCGTGACCTACAGTTTAAAGTCGACTCCGAACGACAGTTTTTTTTAAGTCGCCAAAGAAATATTTTTTCAGATTTCGTTTTACTGAAAATGTCTGACCAGGGCTTTGAACCGTGGCCTTTAATACCTTTGCCTTATGCACAGCCTAACGGAGAGGTATGTCTTTAACCATGTATGGATTAGTATTAAGCAAGAGTATGACTGCTCTTAAAAGTTCATCAGCAATATTATTACTTTTTTTAGGTTTTAAGTTGGAGTGGTAGCCTTGATGCCAGGAGCTCAGTTGAGCACGTATAGCGGCTAGTTGCAACGCGACAGTCCTCCAAATCTGGGAATAAGAAATTGGTCAGCGTAAGGTCTGCACATTTAAAGCACGACTACCCCACGCTGGAAAACCAGCCCGAAGATTTGATAAATGAAGCTATATTCTCGACATAAATAGACGAGAGCTCCGTCAAGCTGACAAGGATTGAAGAGCCAAATAACCTATAAATGCACCTCGCAAGAGATGGGAATTGACAAAGAAAGTGGATAACCATCACCTCTTCCCCAGCGGATCTGCACCCATGGCAGAAGCCGTTAGATGGGAGCAGCATTCTCTCCGCATGTCTTCTCATAACACAATGAACTGTAAGCATGGCCACAGTGATTGAGATGATGTCACGACCAAGTCCTAGTAACTGGTTGCTGCGCTTGCTATCCATCGAGAGCCAAGTAAGCCTAGCGGTGGAGCACGACTACTCATTGACCCGGGATAGGTTGGCGTTTCGAAAGAATTTCCGCGCAATGGCCAGCTTGACCGAGGTAAATGGTATCCCCTAATTGATTGAAGAGGATTCCGGAAGTAGTGCACCAGCCCTGGCGAGCTCGTTGGCTTTGCAGTTTCCCGGTATATTGCTGTGCCCGGGGACCCAGCAGCTGAAGCGCCCAGAAAGAAGGTCGAGGTAATGGCAACATTCCCTGACGATCCTGGAGTTATTCACAACGTTCGACAGAGATCTTATGGCAGCCTGACTATCAAAAAAGATCGAGATGCGGATGAAAGGGACACCGTAGACGAGGATCCATTCAACAGTCCGGTAGATGGCCATTACCTCCACCTAAAATACTCTACAATAATCCGGTAAAGTTAGACCCCGCTACCAACCTCGATATCGAGTTTAGAGCCATCGGTGTATACATCCAGGAGATCCGGGGTGACGATCATGTCAGGGGCCTGTTATGTACATATATAATCTGGCTTCTCATAATCTTAAGTATACATATTCTTGTAAATAAAAAATCAGTCTATCATCAACCCTCAAAGTGTGTGGTCATTAATTCGCGTGTTTGAATCATTACAGGGCACAGTCGGCCCTGCTCGGGATCAGAAAGTAAACACCCCTGTCAAAACAATATTCAGTGGGCCACACTATCAATTTCCAATATAGAGAATTGACCAGAGGAGACGACGCGCGAATGAGACAGGTCATTGAGTCGAAATATTATTACTTGGGAGTGTGTTGGTTTACTAGATGTTAAGCCTCGGTTAGAACCCCAGATCAGACATCTCCAACAAAGCGAAATACAAAAAATATGTATTCCTAAGGCGATTTCTGGCAAGAACTGTTATAGAAAATAAGAATTGTAATGAAAAAGTTTCTCAGAAATCTGTCGTTCGGAGTTGACTTTAACCTGTAGGTCCTGGCACTCATGGCTTAATTAAAACACACAACATAAGTGATGTGAGAAGCTAGGTTGAAATCCTGACTAAAGGGTTGTAATGCCTAATTATGTTAGTATGTATGTATGTTTATCCCTACGTTCTCATAACCATATTGACACAAAACTGCTGCAAGAGTCGATCAAGGACTTAAACCCACCAGTTTCGATCAAAAGCCCTTTGGATGTGGATAAAGATTCATTTGCTACAGAATTTGTAGGAAACAGAACAGAGTTTGTATGAAAAGTGCCATAAAACCTTAAAAAGTCTAGGAAAATATTGGTTTTGAAACACAAACTATTACCGCTAACCCCCCAGGAGAAGAGATTTATACCGACTAGAGGCACATTGTACTAGTAACCTAAGCTGTATACTCTTACTTTGAAATTTTTTCTTCACCCCTTTTGGCAACTGGTCAGTAGCAATCATGTCCTGCCATGCAACATCAACATCATCAGTCCCGAATAATAAGGAAAATAAGGAAATGAATGGCAGAATAAATATTTTCTTATGAAAATTATTTAAATTCCATTATGAATTGCCACAAAAGACCACGACACAAAAGAAATTAACATTCGTATGGTAAAAATAAAGAGAATCATTTTATAACGTTATTACGATGTTAAGAAAATAAAAGAAATACGAAAAGAAAAAAGCAATTGCAATAAAAAGGACAATAAAAGTAGAAAGAAATCATAACAATACAAATCTTTATGTCAGATTCTGATTCTTTGCTTTTCAGACTTCTTTTAAAAAAATTTTTTTTTTTTTTTGTTTTTTTTTCACATTTTTCTTTAACAACACTGGCCAGATCCTTTTTAATGGCCTTTTATGTTGCATTGTTTTAAGTAAATTCTGTAGAAATTTATTGTATTTGTCTGATGAATGTAATCGGTGAATGTATCTCTCATGGGAGGACCAATATAAGGTAGAGGTACTCTATAAATGGTATTGAAGGGTTAGTGGGTACAGTTAAATGACAGGATGTTAGGATATCCAAAAGTATTTATTTTTTCTCGTAATTCCTGTAAGAAATAATATACATATGTATTACAGCATACATAGCTTCTCACACCACCCATGTTGAGTGTGTTGTTTTATATATGAGTGGCTGGACCCATAATTTAAAGTCGATGCCAAATGACAGATTTAAGAAACTTTTCATGGCAATTGTATTGACTCTCAGAGTTTTTGCCAGGGGTTGAACCACATGCTGTCGTCTAATAGGCCAATTCTACACTATAGTTTTAATTTTTAACCACCAGTTGAACCTTTAGTCTTCTAGTGTTTTGCAAATTAAAACAAGAAACAAAACATTCCACAATACTAGTACCATTAAAGTACCCTATGTACCTTGGTCGTAAGAATATATTGTTACGTTTTTACCATTTCAAAAACGTTTAAAATATGAATTCGTAGATTGAAAATAAAAATAAAAATAAATTTGTGTTTAGTTTTAATTAAAATTCTTTATTATTCGCACAATTCTGTGTGCCACTGTTCACAACTTTATATAAACAACAACAACTGCCTTTTTTTGTTATTCCTCTGTTTATACCCTTTGCATAAACAATAACAATTATTAGACAATTATTCGACAGATCTGTGTAGCGGAGATCTTCCAACCACGATTACTCTCTTCAAACACACCGTGTCTTCAGACAAGACTTACTAAGCTTTACTGACTCTGTCGCCTGCTTTGCCTTGCATTTTAAATGGCAAAGTAAACATGAATTCGCCTTCTAGAAAACTCTATAAATGTAAACGTCGTTGTTTACATTTGTTATTGTAGTGTTCTTTGTTTATTTTTGTTTACTTGTTTACCATTTTTTTATACTGGTCTTTGCTGTTATATTAAGCAGTACGATAATTTGTAAACAGGTCTGTTTACTGCATTGTTTTGTTTTTGTAGCTTTTGTTTATAATTTCAATGTTAAGCGATGTAAAAGCAAAACACCAGTATCTAGATTTTTCATTTCCGTAACAATATCAAGTATTAGGTTAGGTTAGGTTAGAGGACGTGTACTTGTCAATTAAGACAAGTACAGTACCCGGAGGTCGAATTGACCCATTGTACAACGTCCTAGTTTCTCACACCACTTATGTTGTGTGTGTTAATTTTATACATGAGTGGTGGGACCTACAGTTTAAAGTCGACTTCAAATGACAGATTTTTATTTATTGAGAAACTTTTCGTGGCAATTTTTATTTACTCTCAGAGTTTTTGCCAGAAATCTACTGAGAGAAAGTCGCCGAAAAAATGCTTTTTGTATTTTGTCTTTTATGCCTGGCCTGGGGCTCGAACCCAGGCTTTTGCGTCTAATAAGCCAACACACTACCTACTAGACTACGGCGACTTCAATATCAAGTATTGGCAGTATTGGATTCTTAATAAAAAATTTGTTTCAAAAGTTCGGCTCACATACTAGGGTACTTTTCAAGCAAGCCATAACGAAAGAACGGCAAGGGTAATATGCACAATATTACCAGGGATTAAAATCAACAACTGTCACCTACATATGTTTGTTGGTCTGCGGTGCATGTATTATTTAACAATCTAACGGGAGGATGCTCCATGTCAATTTAAATACAACAAGACAGTGATCGTTCTGAAGACCGCAAAAATTGACCAGAAACTTTACCTTGTTTGCAAGCCCTTTCCGAGCCCATTCTAACCCAGTAAAAGAAGTCACACCGAAATATATGTCATCGACAAGTTGTGTCATACTGCATATTGGATCTCAAATTACGGCCGGTAACTAAATTTTCGATGTTGTCAGTAAATTTGTTTACCTTGACTCCATCGTTACCAATAAAAATGATTTCAAGCGTAGGATCACTCCTTGCAAACTAGTTTTTATAGTAGGTAGGTAGGTAGTGGCTGTTGTCCATTTAAGGAGTTTGAATGGACATACTTAGGTCACAAAGGGCCCGTTGAGATACCACAGTTTTTCCTTATTCCCCCCTCCCGAAGCCTTTTGGAGCCTTTGATGTGGTCTGAACACACTTAAACCACGTAGAGCCGCCCATTGTGATACCACAGTTTGCCGTTATTCTCTTGTCCCGTGGCAATGCGGGACAGTTTTTCCAGATCATGTATGCAGGAGAAACCAAATGCCTATTTCTCCTACGACATAGTGTAGAGCATGTACCCAGTAGGTGAAGAACAGTCTCCTCTTCTTATTAATCTCTATAAATCTTTGCCACGGTCGCATGTGTGCTTATAATACAATGACGTGTAATAATCCCGACAACCATACTGAGCTTGCCTCTTTGGAGTTTAAGCACACTAGCCGTGCGTCCTTCATTCAGTTTTGGCCATATTTTTTAAGCCGTTCTGCTAACAGAATCGGTATTGGCATTTACAGTTGTTATGGCCTTATAGGCATCTGAGAGAGTTGACTCGTGCAAGGAAACTAATGATACAAGTCATTGATAGGTTAAGATTCCCGTATTAGAATTGAAGACTTTTCAGAAGTTGATGCCAATTGACCTTAGCAGCTTCACCGGAATATCTGAATAGTTTGCGTATAGTTGAGCTCATAATCTTAAGCAGGGTATACAAGATGAGGCTCGCATGCATTCTTATAATATAATGACGTGTAATAATCCTGACAACAATACTGAGCTTGTCTCTTTGGAGTTTAAGCACACTTGTCGTGCGTCTTTCATTCAGAAGCCGTCTATCTATTATTAACACAATCGACAATCGCATGGCGAATACAATTCTTACTTAATTGGCCATTAACAACCCGATTAACGTACTTCGACCTGCCTTAACACATACACATCATACGCTTCTGCTTCTTGCGCTCCTTCGCCAGTTGGTCACAACAATCGATTACAAGGCTTCCAGCACAGCTGCTGACTGTTAATACGCTACACAACGTTATTGTCGTTGAGAAGCTCATAGAGCTCATCTTATGTAAAATTTTTGCATCAAACATGAGTGGCGGGACCTACATTTTAAAGTCGATCCCCAACGACAAATTTTTTTGGGAAACTTTTCATGGCAACTTTATTTACTCTCAGAGTTTTTGCCAGAAATCTGCTGAGAGGAGGACGCCGAAGAAATAGTTTTTAAATTTCGTTTTGATGTCTGAACTGGGGTTTGAACCGTGGCTTTACGTCTAATAAGCCAACACACTGCTTACTAGACTACGGCGACTTGTTAGTGCTTAATAGTCAGCTCATAACTACTTTAACAGTAGATCGAGCCTTAAAAAACGTCATAATTCTAGCTTATGTATCACTTTTGATACATACTTGTAGTACATGGAATTGTCACGATTATTGATAGATTTTGTTAAAAAAATTTAATATTTTTATTTATTTTAATTCATTTTGATAAAACCATTTTATATTCTAACATTTTATTACCACTTTTATGAAATTTACGCCAAAATTTTGGACATGATGTACATAAAAATCAAACATTCATGTCAGCTTGATTTCATTTCATTCTAAATGCTAATAATTTGACGTGTAGCACCCTGCTCTGTGGCGATTTATAAGTTTCCAATTGCTTAGATAGGATAGCTTATTGTCACTCTCATCAGTAACACTCTCAGTTGAGGGCTGGCTAAAACCTGATGGTACAAACCATTCTTGTGATTCGTTAGAAATATTTGTTGTCAACGTCATGTGTGGTAAAAAACAATAACAAAGCTCTCTCTTTGATTTGATTAAGTATCAAGTTTCAATTAAAATCGCTGGAGGTAATTTTCAAATTTCACAATAAAACTGAAAAGTTTTTGAATTCTGTTGCTAAAAACTTTAATTTGAGATGAAAATATACCAAAAAGGAACATAAAAACATAAGCATCATTATTTAAATATGTCTTTAATTTTCTAACCTTTTAGGCGAACAAAAAATTAAATTTTTAAAAATATAAAAAAAGGATATATGGGCTGCTCTGAAAGTATGACAGCTAATCCTAAACTATTTATACAGCATTATTTCTTACATAAAACTACAAGTTGTGTGATAAAAGTTTTATGAAAATGGTTAAAATTTTCTAACAAAAAATTAAGATAAATATATTTTTTTTAGAAAAAAAAAATATTTTCATTCGAATTTCAAAAAAGGCTTTAAGCATGATTATTAAAGGCTGCAAGATTTTCAGCTCATTTTTCGAAAAGGCGTAATAGGTGTAAATATATCATTATCAAAGCGAATGATTCTGTTATCTGATACGTACGTATGTAGCTCACCGAAATATTATCATCTGTAATAAAACATGGGACGAACCACATTTTTCACGTGAGATAAATATGAGAAGAGCAGTAAGAAAGACTCTACAACATTTCAGGAAACAGCTGCTAGCAATCTACGTGAAAATTGGTAATATTTTTTTATCCCAAACTAATAAAGGCAGTTTGTTCTGTTCCAAGTAGTACCATCTTTGGCGATAATCATCATATTGTCATATTTGTTGCTGCCAATACTTACTTCAGTTCATAAGACGTGCTTCTAAAGGGTGTTTTTTATAGAGGTATAGAAGTTTAAGTTGCAATAAAACAACGATGGATTATTCGATTGACATGAATTTTATTTATCCGAAAGATAATCTTGTGGCATTACATTTTAAATATGATTTCTGGCATATGACCGCCAGGGCTGGCGCGGATGTAGTCCAATCTGGACGTCCAATTTTCGATGACTTTTTCCAACATTTGTGGCCGTATATCGGCAATAATACGGCGAATGTTGTCTTCCAAATGGTCAAGCGTTTGTGGCTTTACCGCATAGACCAATGACTTTACATAGCCCCACAAAAAGTAGTCTAGCGGTGTTAAATCACAAGATCTTGGAGACCAATTCACAGGTCCAAAACGTGAACTTAGGCGGTCACCAAACGTGTCTTTCAATAAATCTATTGTGGCACGAGCTGTGTGACATGTTGCGCCGTCTTGTTGAAACCACATCTCCTGGACATCATGGTTATTCAATTCAGGAATGAAAAAGTTAGTAATCATGGCTCTATACCGATCACCATTGACTGTAACGTTCTGGCCACCATTGAAAAAGTACGGACCAATGATTCCACCAGCCCATAAAGCGCACCAAACAGTCAGTTTTTCTGGATGTAACGGTGTTTCCACATACACTTGAGGATTACCTTCACTCCAAATGCGGCAGTTTTGTTTGTTGACGTAGCCATTCAACCAGAAGTGCGCTTCATCGCTAAACAAAATTCGCTTATGAAAATCGGGAGCAACGGTAATCTCGTTTTGGGCCCATTCGACGAATCTACGCCGTACTTGATGATCGTTTGGCTTCAAATCTTGCACGAGTTGGATTTTGTAATCACGCAAACCAAGATCCTTCCGCAAAATCTTCCATAAAGTGGATGGACACAGATCCAATTCCTGTGCTCGATGGCGGATGGACTCATTCGGGTCTTCCTCAATGCTACGCTCTACAGCAGCAATAGCTTCTTCTGTATGCACCGTACAGCGTCTCTGGGGATGCGAGTTATCAATAAGAGTAAACGTGGTGCAAAAACGTTCCATGGTTAATCGAATTAACTGCTCTGATGGACGATTTTGTCGACGATAAAATGGACGTAGTGCGCGATACGTTTTCCGCACAGAAACATTATTTTCGAAATAAAATTGCACTATTTGCAAGCGTTGCTCAGGCATGAGTCTATCCATGATGAATTGCCAAACCAAACTGAGAATAAATCACTTGACAGCTGTTAAATCGGTCGTCATCTTGAAAAGTAATGCCAACTTAAAGTTCTATACCTCTATAAAAAGCTCGCTCTACGGTTAATAATTGCTGTCGAAGGTATCGCGGTAGAATCTCTTTAGGAGAATTTGTTTCAATTTGATTTACAAAATTTTTCGCATTATCCTATGATTTGAGAAACCTTACAACAACTATTTACTACGGTCGGTGCTTACCGTTTCTACTGAACTATTCATAAATCCGAAAACATTTCTTATATATTTTCTTTTTTATTTTCATATTCCTTATGGCCTTTGTCTTAACAGTTAAGCACTTGACTCCTTCTTATAATTTGTTTTGTTTTTTTGTCTTTGTAGGCTTTATTTCTTTCAGACACACTCACTCCCTTATTTCTAGTGTGTTCTTACAATTTTCACTTCACTTTAATTCTTGTGTTACTTTTGTTGGGTCTCCCAGCGTTTTATATACGCTCCACATTATTCTACTTCATTCCACCAGTGGCATACACCAACACTGCACTTCACAGCACACTTATCTTAACCTCTTTAGCGTTACTTTGTGTCGCCTGGATTTAATATTCGTACTCATACTACACTTGTAATATGCTTGGAAGAGCCCAAGAAAATGAAAAACAGAAAAAAGGGAAACGTAAAGTCGCATTCAAACTGGTACAATAACGAATGCAATGCAATTTAATTTCATAGCATTTTACATTCAGGTCGTCGTTGGTGTATCCTCAAGGGAAATTGTATTGTCAGTAACAACATGGATGACAATGTACATCATAAACTTAAGCCCGCCATGGCACAAGAGGTATTGAAAAGAGTGCCAGAATTCCCAAATACTATAGATGGCAGGGGCGAGGGGTCTCTCTGTTTACGTTTCAGTTTTAGTTGTTTGGTTTTCCTTCTTTTTTTTGCACTCACTTTACAATGCAAAATGCGAAATTTTATAAAAGAAAATAACAGAAAGAAAATAGAAAAAAACAGAAAAACCAGGTGAAAAGATATAAAAATAAACGAAGCAAAACAGGAATTGCAGTATAAATATCCTTTAAATGTATTGTTTAAGTAAATATAATTATAATACACGGCGAATGAGAATGATAATGGTTATGGGAAACGGGAGGAGAGAATACAGCACAGTGTCAGCAGTGGTAAGTGGGTAAACTGTACGTTATTTTATTTTCATTTATTTCTTAAGCAAATAGAAAATGAATGAAAATAAAGTGGAATGCATAAAAATAAATATTCAGAAACAAAATACTTGTATTTTAGAACTCAAAAATTATAAACAAATTAAAATTAAATAAAATAGGATTACTGCAGGATTTCCTCTTGTGGAGGAAACGAAATCGGTACAACACCTTTTAAGCGAGTGCCTTGTCCTTCAGAACAAGCGTCATCGGTTTTTGGGCGACAGAATGTTTAAAAATCTGGACATGGTGTCGAAAGTGCTACCAAGGGAACTGGACGTTTTCACCCACAGCTCGGGGTGGCTCCACCACTAACGGCTCTTGGCAAGAGGGCTGACCTCACAGTGGGTAACACAATGGGCCATATGTGAACTTGCCTGTGAACAGCAAGCTGCCCACTAAGCTGCCCACTAAGCTAACCCACTAAGCTAATCGAAACCGAAACGACATTCTGAACATAACATTCGAGGAGGCTCCCAAAATTTAATTTCTTATAGGCTGCCCGACCGCAGCAGAATATTTCAGGCAGAATTCATGGTTAGTCTGAAAATAACGCAATGCTTGTTAGGTAGCAAGATTTTTGCTGAAAATCTATGGAGTTACTCGGATAGCCAGACTGCAATTAGTTTCCTAACGAACACAGTTCAACGTGTTTCCTTATCCATGAATTCCGAGGATTTCTCTGGGAAATTTCGGATCATTCAAAGGTAACTCTTATATATGTTCTGAAACATAGGGATATCACAGGAAATTGCATTGCTAATGAGCTGATCGGTACGTAGCTAGCAATCTCCGACATGTAACAGGGTATCGTTATTCCTCGGCATTCTGGAGCTTTGGATCTGTCTACGGAGAAAGTATAAACTATCTTTCACTTCGAGCGTCAAGGTCCTGCTCTAGTTATGAAAAGACAAAGGTTTTTGACTTCTCACTTTCTAACATCCTTGACTCAGCTCCCTCATATGAAAATTGCTGCAATAGAAAGCTTGATTTCCTCTAAGAAATGTGTGATCACCCGATTGTATATGGATTGTGATATAAAAATGGGCCTAAATGCTAAGTGGGACCTCTTCTTTAACCCTTTGACGACCATAGGCAAGTATGCTTGCCCGGGGGTTTTTGGCTTATATATTTGTACAGGTTACAGATAGAGCAAATATGCCAGAGAATGTTTTATAGAAGAACAAGAACTACAAAAATGTAGTTGAGTGCAAACCCCTAGCTGGCTCCCCTTGTACTCTACGAGGCTCCAAATTTGGCCAAATAATGGTCTTTATACCGAGGGCTACTACAGGGTAAAGATAGGGCACAATGGGGTGGGAGTCAATAATGTTTTGGATTTAGCCTTTTTCTATCAAAAAAATATAATGAACAGTTTTGGATAAACTCCAAACTGCCTAAAAATAGTCATTTTATGTTTGGCAATTATGTTTGCCTATGGGTTGAAACGAAAATTATTATTCCTAAAAACTCTAGAATTAAAACCTCTAAATTGTCATTAAATTTGACCTTTTTTAAGCGCGCCTGTGTCTCATGATAGTGGAGCAGCTATACAAAAAGGGAGTATGTTCACTTTAACCGTATCCGAGTTTAAGGCTTATATGGGTATTATCATACATATGAGCTTAGTACAACTCCCATGAACACGTCAATATTGGTCAACTGATCCAAAATTTCACCAAGCTCAGATTGCAGGAGTCATGACACGGAACCGATTTGACGAAACTACAGCCAATCTTCACTTTTTCGACAACAGTAAGGTTGATGTTACTGACCGTGTCTACAAAATCCGTCCAATTATAGAGCACATTAACAAGGCTATGCTTGACGCATATAAATTTTCCAAAAAACTCTCAATTGATGAACATATGGTAAAGTTTAAGGGACATAATGCCATGAAACCGTATATGAAGGACAAACCTATTTCATGGGGATTCAAACTATGGTGTTTATGTGAGTCAGAAACTGGATTGACATTCACGCAGGAAAAAAACCATTTGTTGAACTCGGTCTTGGCAAAGCTGTCGTCCTGCAGTTATGTAAGCCACTGAAAAAAAAAGGGGTTGAAGTTTACTTGGATAATTTCTTTACAAGTCTAAACTTAATACACATTCTTCAGCAAAATGAAATAATGGCGATGTAGTAGAAAGCACATACCGAAGAATTTTCCGGCGGATAAAGAAATGACAAGAGGGGACATAAGTTACTTCATGTCAGGAAGCATTTCCGTCGTCAAATGGATTGACAATCGTGGTATCTACCTCGCCTCAAATTTTATTGACCCAACTGAGGTAATCAAGGTCAAGCGGCCTGTTGCTGGACAAGCTAATAAAATCGATATTGATATAGATGTTGCTTGACCTCTGATTATACAGCACTACAACAAAGGAATGGGAGGCGTTGATCTAATGGACCAAAAGAAAGCTTATTATGAGTACTATCGCAAAAGTAAGTTGCAATTGTTCTTCGACCTATTTGAGCAATGTGTTAATAATAGTTATATAATATATAAGAAACTCATATTGGCTAATAGTTCCTCAATCAATGTGACTTCAATTGAATTTCGAGCACCTTTAGCCAAAGAACTGATAAGTTTCTTTAATTCAAGAAAACGTGCCTTTTCAGCGTCAACCAAATTTGAACTAATTTTATAAGTAAGTCCAAATCTCTTCATAAAATGGAAGAGAGTGAATGTTGGAAACGCTGCTTTCATTGTGCTTCCTATAAAAAATATAGTCGCTTAAATGTGTTTTGCGTTCAATGCAATGTGTTTATTTGTTTCACTACATCCCGTGATTGCTTTGGAAACTATTACGAACAACACTAATTATACATTTTTAAGATTTATTGTATTTTACTCTATATTTTTAATAAAAAATACTGTTTTTAAATCATGTCTAAAAATTAATAATTTGGGATAAAAAGTTTGCGCTCAAATCATAGGCAACTATATTTGCCAAGCGAAATGGGGGACTTAGAGGATAACCAGGAGGGCAATTTTTTTCGTCACTACTATTAGGCCACAGATTATTAAAACAAAACAAAAGGTTAATTCGCTTCAGCAGAAAATGTTTGGTCGTCGAAATGTTAAAAGCAGCAAAATCATAATCGAGTTGATCACACAGTAATCCAACATACTATTCTTACATACTTATATGTAACTTGCAAATAAAATTTTAAATCTCTTTTTTTAATTTTGAATTTTAAATTCTTTTTTCCATAAAAATAAGACAAGAAAAATATATACCATAAGTTCTTCGTACAATAATCAGTAGTTAGAAAATTCTGTTACAGTGCGTATGATTAATTTGATCAAAAGTTCCAATATTACTCATACGCAACATCTACCGTTTACTGTAATTATTTCTTCTACATACATTGGAATGCACTAGAATTCACACAGCCATTAGTAGCAGGCTTGTTTGTTATTGTACATAAGGAACACAAAAAAATAAGTTATCGTTACATTATAACCATCACGTACTTTTGGCAACATTTCCTTAACAATTATAGCCATACCAAGAAATGGCGATTCTGATTTAAATTAAGAACATCACATAACCTCTATTACATACACACCCCCATGACTAGTCACATGTTACATAAGTAGAAACATTATTGTATGACCTTCAAACTGTTTGCAAAATCGCATTTCAACCTGGCCACTAGTTTCGCAGAGGAACAGCCATGAACCATGGAATTTTATGAAATAATTGAAATTATGTGTGGGAAGTTAGCTATGAAAGTTATCTCCTTTTTCCAAATATGCCCTGCATAAACCGGATAAAATACTAAAAAAATTAAAAAGGTTCGGCTTTCAAGCCTAGAATATCAATAGCCATGGTGTCAAGGACTCCAAATCAGTTTTTCTTGCGGTCGAGCTTTATTCTGGCAATAAAGCTAATTATTATTCTGAAATGAACAAAAAAGAGTGTTCTATATAAAAAATGCATGTCATCGAACAAAAAATGCAAGTCATCTACCAAAGAATGCACTCCTGGCGACCTTAGACATGGAAAACGCCTTCAACAGTCTGAGGTGGACAGATGTGATAGAGGCCTTGGAGACAACTTTCCAGCGTATTTGATGAGAGTTATTAAGGACTACCGAAGGAATAGAGTGCTGATATACGACACAAACCAAGGGCCAAGAAGAAGGCAGGTCACTTCCAGAGCGGCGCAGGGGTCCATATTGGGACCAGATCTCTGGAACGCGACTTACGATGAAATCCTATGAATAGAGATGCCGGAGGATACTTTCCTAGTCGAATACGCAGACGACATCGCAGCAGTCATTAGGGGCAGAAACACAGATGAAGTCCAACGCAGATTACGACAAGTCATGATGCGGACTAAGCACTGGTTAGAATCTCACGGCCTACAGCTGGCCATGCATAAAACCGAGCTGCTTCTACTAACCAGACGACAAATTCCTATTGAGATCGAAATCAACATAGGCGACTTAGTTATTTCCACGAAGAATAGTTAGACTGGACTCGAAACTGACCTACTCAGAGCAGATAGAGTATGCAACAGCAAGAGCAGCTAGAATAACAACTCAACTAAGTAGACTGATGGCAAACATTGGTGGACCGCTCCCAAGTAAGAGGAAGCTACTCATGGAGGCTGGAAATAACATACTCCTCTATGGGTCTGAAATCTGTTCTACTACTTTGGAAACCCGGATCAGGGCTAGAAAACTACTGTCTGCGCAGAGAAAAGCTGCACTACGAGTGACATCCTCGTATCGCACAGTATCGACACAAGCTGTCCTAGTTATAGCCGGAATGGTTCCCATAGACTTACAAGCATATGAGCGCCGGATGATCTTCAACGCCAGCCAAAGTACGACTCAATCACAGAGCATAGAAGCTAAAAAGCACGAAGTCTTCCTAAAATGGCAATTTCGCTTGGAAAATGAACAGCATGGAAGGTGGACATATAAATTGATTCCCGAGTTGCAAGTGTGGAAAAACAGAAAAAACGGCGAAGTAGACTACTACATAACCTGTATCATAGTACATACTGTATCTATCGCAGAGAAAGAAACGTTAGATGATTCCGAACACATTTTCTTCAGCTGTTGTCGTTGGCCCAAAAGCCAACAGCCCTACAAACGTCGTGCTGAAAATGATAAACAGTAAAGAGAGCTGGAACGCAGTAAAACACTTTGTAGAGCACGTCCTGCGAAGGAGGAAATTTGATCTAGACGCAGCAGCCTGAGAATAGAGCGGAGCCTGTACGCAGGCTGACGACGACGGAACTGGAACATATGCCAGAAAAGGGGTCCATCTCGAAGTAATACAACTGTGGTTCCGAGGTGGAATGATTCCCCGGTGAGGAGCCAAGGCGGGTTTTTAGTCGGTATACCCAGTGGGAGAATCCGACATATCATGTCTGGTGACGACCATTATCAATGCATATAGCATTGTCCCTCCTTCCCGCGAAAAAAAAATCAAAAGACGCAAGTCATCGACCAAAAAATGCAAGTCATCTGCCCTAAAAATTCTAGTCATAGAACCAACAAATGCAAGTCGACCAAGAAAAATTCTAGTTGTCGAATCAAAAAACAAATGCAAGTCTTCGATCAAAAAAATTTAAGTCATTGACAAAAAAGAATGCGTCATCTACGAAAGAAAATTGAAAACATCAACCGAAAAATAAAAGTCAGAAAAATGGAAGCCATCGAAAAAAGTGCAAGTCATAACTTTGCCTCGTTTATATAGAAAACTTTTTGTGGCTCATTTGATAAAAACAATTATCTTAGACGCATATTTCTTCGGTTCTTAGTAACGCTCCTGCGTAAGGAAACCTGTTGTGGAATTCTTGAACTAATGGCTATCCAACCCACTAGGTTCATTTCACTTACTAGTTGAATGTTTTATCAGATTTTTATCAGATATTCTCTTTTGTTCATTTAATAAAAATAATTAACTTCGTGGGCTATATCTCCCGTTCGAAAGGTTACCCGAACTTAACAAAAACTGTTATGGAATCCTTGGTCTAATAGCTATTTAGACCAATATGCTCGAGAACCGCAATTTTATAAATTTTTTCGAATTTTAACTGATTTATGAAGTGGACTTTTATGCTCTTATAAAAAAATTTTCATCGACTAATCACATGCAAAGCAGAAAAAAACTCGAATAATTGAAGTTGGAGCAAAGCAAAATAAATATTAGCATAAGGAGTTCCGTTTGTACAAGTAATAATCACGTCCTGATAACATTTTAAAGCAGTTTAAATCATACTCCAACCCTTTCCATCTTATCTGGATTGATTAAAATACCTCTCACACATGATTGTAGATTTGTTTTGTTTTTTTAATTAACATGAAATCCTTTTAAGCGTGATGTAAATTAGGAATATTTCTTAAAAGCATGTTTTGCGGCAACCTTTTGAATAAAACAGTTTGAAGAACAATTTTTACTTCATAACTTCAGCATCCCGCTGACATTTCTAAGAAGAATAGCCAATGTTTTCTTAGGCAATTGAAAAATTTGTTCAAATTGCCATAAATTATGCATTTAAAGTATTTAAAATCTTTTGTTTACAAATCGCATAAATTTATTCATTTCTCGTGTATTTTAAGACATGCAATCAACAATAAATCAAAACGACAACAATTACGAAATAAAAGAAAATCTTTTAAAAATTTTGAAATAATTTTGAAAATATTTGTGCAATTAAGTATACGAGAAGAAGATATTCAAATGCACTGCCATATTGGGTGTGCAAAATTGTCTTTTTGAAAACAAGAGACTGTTTTCGAAAGAACATACAAAACTCACAAACCCATGCGGGAAAAATGGGTTGCTGAAGCCGTCTTTGGTGACGGTTATATAACGATCTTCACCAATGGCTCAAAAATGGAACGTGAAAGTGGATTTGGGGTCTATTCAGATAAACTAGCACTGAACCGGTCATACAGATTGCCTAACCAAGCCGGCGTATTACAGGCACAGATTTTTGCCAATGAACAAGTCGTACATATGATTGAAACCGGGTATCTATCCACCTACTTCGAAATTCATCATATGTCTGGGCAGTGAAGCAGCAATCAAAGCGCTAGTATCGCACCTCGTCAAATCAAATGCCATCTGAATATGGCTCTCTACACCGTATACATCGGCACAACACCCGTCTCTACTGGATGTCAGGCCACTATGGCATAGAAGGGAAACGAAAAGGCGAACAAACTGGCACAGAAGCGATCGGAGATGTCTGAGAAAGAGAAGACGACAGAGGGGAATAAGGGAACGGAGATTTCTGACGAAGAGACAATACAGGGCCCCTTCAAGTGCCCCCATTATTTTTCAATTTGGAAAGAGCATCACGGAATTCAACAAACCGTTGGTGGTTCAACATACCTGGTTGCCGAATTTCAAAAATTCTGTGTGGACAGCACATAAACCAAGGGACTACAGTCAACCCTCCTATAACGCGGTACTCTAAGAACGCGGTTTTCATATAACGCGGGGCTGAAATTTCGACAACCCTTCTAAAACGCGCTACTCTGAGAAAGCGGCTTCCATATAACGCGGTTTCCACATAACGCGGAACTGAAATAGCGACAGTCCTCCTACTTTTTTCCTACTGCGCGGTTTCCGTTCAACAACATCCCATAAGTTCCTTCCGCATAGCCTGTGAATGACGGTAGTAACTAAATATTGTAAGAGGGTTTAATATCCCGTAAAATAGCCGTCTACAACATCGATTTCTGTCATCTCAGAGCTCTTTCACAGTACATAATTCAATAAAAATACTTTATAATTTTTATCTTGCCTTTTGTATTTCTTGGTTTCCATATAACATGGTACAAATGATGGGATTTGTACTACTTCCGAGTTTCTTATAGCGCTGTTTTCATACAACGCGGTAGACGGTTTTCATAGAACGCGCTACGAATTAGCCTGGTTTGTATGGTTAAATCCGAGTTTCTTATAGCGCGGTTTTCCATACAACGCGGTATGCACTCACCGCGTTATAGGAGGGTTGACTGTAATTGAGTTCGACAAGAGAACGAATCGCACTCTAACAGGAATTCTAATGGGACACTGTGCTATTGGCTATATTGCACACAAGCTTGGTTTGCCCCACCAGCATTAGTGCAGAAGCTGCCTTGAACAGTCTATTTAAGAGAGGTCTTCAAACCACGATTACTCTCTTCAAACATAACACGTATTCACACAAAACTGACTGAACTTTACTAGCTCAGTCGCCTGCTTTGCCTTGCCTTTTATATGGCAAAGTAAACAGTCTGATGAGTGTTCTTGAAGCCTAACGTTCACAACTTTGCCTTCTCGAAATCCCTATAAATGTAGACATCTAGTTAACGTTTATTATTGTAGTGTATTAGAGATGAGCGATCCAGTGATTTTTGAAGAATGTTGTTCTCAGTGAACGTGATTTTTTAATCACTGTTCTTTAAAACAGTGATTGTGATCACAATGACAATAACGTATTTTATTAAGTCGTAAGAAAGAGACAACTAGATACATACTACGAAAAGACTACTAAATAAAATCAAAGTGGTGTCATCAATGTTATTATTTTTAATGTAATTTTTTTTTATATGAAGTTTGACAATTAAGTTTCACAGAAAGTTCATATATAAAAGACAAAAATAAATAATCAGCATCATCTAATAGTAATTCTGCCTCGCTCAAAATAAAATGAAATAAATTTGAGTACGTAACAATTTTGAAACAACGACATTATTAGTAACTGTTATTTGGCAATTTCAATCACTGTAGTTACCAGTGAATTATCATCGTAATTAAATCACAGTTTTGAAAATATCGCTCATCTCTAGTTGGTATATTTTTGTTTCCTTGTTTACGATTTTTTATGCTGGTGTTTGTTGTTGTATTTTTGTTTACTTGTTTACCATTTTTTATGCTGGTGTTTGTTGTTATATTAAGCAGTACGATAACTTGTAAACAGATTTGTTTGTTGTTATAATTTTCATGTTAAGCGTTGTAAAAGCAAAACATCAGTATCTGCATTTTTCATTTTCGCAACAATACTTTTGAGTTCTCATTTACTAAGGCAACACACTACTTACTACACTGGCGATTATTCCATATGATCGTCAACACTAAGGCTAAATTCGGACCATTGGTATCCTTACTTTACTTTACTTTCCTTTCAGACAGTATTACGACCTACTTTCTCACACCACTTATGTTGTGTGTATTAATTTTATACATGAGTGACAAAATTTATAGTCGACTCCTAACAACAGATTGAGCAAGTTTTCTCTGAGTTTTTGCCAGAACTCTACTGAGAGGAAGTCGTCAAAAGAAATATTTTTTCCAATTTTTTGTTTTGTTCGTGTTTGTAAACAGGTTTGTTTACTGCATTGTTTTACTTTTGTAGCTTATGTTTATAATTTTAATATTAAACGATGTAAAAGCAAAACACCAGCATCTAGATTTTACATTTTCGTAATAGTATCATGACAAGGGGGCTTACCTGACACTAGGTAACACAATGAATTTGTTTGTAACTTACTTGCTTGTGACTAACCTAACCAACGAAATCACTTTTCCTTCAACCCAATATTTAGAAAAGGAAGTGATTTTTTTTTCTTTTATTTAAAAACCATGTATTTGTTTGTTTAAATAAAACACTTCAGCAATGAAGACGACAACAACAACAATGGCATACACCCTCATTGATATTCTTTTCAAACAACACGAGGACCATTACCACATTGGCAATGATGATGCCATCAACACCATTACCATGATCATCAGGCGTCATTGTCAGCAGCAACACCAACATTACAATAAACTACAACAACAACAACAGAACCGTCATCATGTCAATTATTTTATAAAAGGATTTCAGTTAAACGTGTTTGTATGTATATAAGTATGTATGTGTTGCAAGCGCACACCTATAAAAATTAGTACGTGTTTATAAAAGAAGTCTTCTCTTGCTTTTGTATACAAGAAGAGCATACATACGCATACGTACATAACCTCACACTTTCACTTACAATTTAACAATACCGCAATTATTAATGAAAAAACAAACAAACGAAACAAAAACAAAAAATACAATAAAGAAATACTCAAAGAAAAAAAAAAAACAACAGCAACAACAAAATTGACTATAGAACGTGACATAACTAGCAATTCATTGAGTACATTCACTCGCTCATTCATTCAGTCGCTCATTCATTTATGCATGCACTCCCTCACTATCATCATTCATTTGCCATCAAGCGTCGTTATGCTGCCAATAACAATAACAACACAGCACCAACAAACAATCAAGAAGAGAAATAACAACAAGAACCCTTTTTCTCTTCTGTAAATCATATTGTAAGTACATGTGTGTGTGCGTGCGAATCTCTTTTATTTCCATGTATTCATTGCTTATGCCATTTTCTCTCATTACAGTACCCCTGTTTAAATGTTTACATGTATTGTGGTGTTGGTATTGGTGTATGCGTCCTCTAAACGTAAAAAAGTACTCCTTTGAGAGTGAATTTAAGTTATTGTGTGTTCGTGTATGTCAAAAAAAAAGAAAAGAAATGAAATGAAAAACAAAGAAATATTTAAAACTGTTTAATAACAACACCAACAACAATAAATAATAATAAGTACATCATGCAACAACAACATCAATAACAATAATAATAATAAACGCATGCCGAACATCTAGTCCAGGGTTCGTCAAAAAAATTTTGGATATGTGTTAGTGAGTAAGAGAGAGAAAATAAGTTGAGAGAATTTATTTATTTACAGCCATAGAAAAGTGTTAGTAATATACGCTATTTTTATTTTCATTTCATCAGCATACATATGTAAATCTATATAACCTTGGCTTAATAATTTTAGATAAATAAAAATAAAATAAAAAATCCATTTTTTATTAAAAGAACATAAAACTATCCGTCTTTGGCTTAAAAATTATGCCATGTTTTTTTAGATAAATAAAAATAAAAAGAATAAAAAACCCATTTTTTATTAAAAGAAAAAAAAAGCAATTAAAAAAATTATACTATGCGACAAAATAAAAAAATTAAAAACGCCCAGCTAATGTCATAGCCCATTTTTAACATAAAATATTTTTGAGTGTCATTCTGAAATAAAATGATAAAGCATCCGCCGCACATGTGTTCTTGCCGCAGTCTGATCGACAACTAAATGAAAAAACACAAGAATGCGTGTGAGTTCTCTCTGCACAATTGTGCTATGAAATGGTAAACTATGATCTAGTCACACTTGGTGGTATGTATGACAACTTAAAGAGAAAATAATTGCATAGACATACGGACACACATACAGGCGCACACATACCAAATATCATAAAACAATTCATAAAAACATGCAAATATTAAGCGAATGCATGATTCCCCGCTAAGTGAATGCGTTTTGTGAAGGGTGTCCCTTGAAGTAGAAAATAAGCCGTAAAGCTAGGGACATTGAAACTAAGGTAGTTAAAAAGTGAACCAATCGTTAAGAAAAATTGTCGGAATAACGTTTTTAAAAAGATAATTTTGGTGTTATTGAGGCAGGGGCCGCTGTAGGTTGGTTGTTAGCAGCTTCGTTTACTAGATGCGAGCGCAAAAATTTAAACCTCAGCGTTTGATGACTTGTAGAAACAAAGGCAAGGTTAGGATAGGTTAGAGGACGTGTACTTGACATTGGTACAAGTACAATACTCGGATGGCAAAATGACCCATTGTAATATATCCTAAAGGAGAGAGAAAGGATAATAAAGGAGATAGGAGGTAGGAAAGCAAGGATAAGGAGACGAAAGAAAAAACTCAGACCACAAACACACAAGAGAGCGCGACTACAACATTGAACTAGGACTTCTCAATCTGGTCAAACTAATAATGAATCTATGGAGTGGAGCCTTAATATCGGCACTCGACAAAGCGTTCTCAACTTCTAGCCTGCTAAGGCCTGGACAGTTACAGAGGAGGTGTTCGATAGTTTCCAACTTCACCTCGTCGCAACGTACACTGGAATAGACCGATTGGGATCTGTTCCAGATTCTTGTCAGCGATCTAATCTCACAGTGCCCTGTGATAAAACCAATAACAAACCCTAGGCTAGAAGTCGCCGTAGTCTTGTAGGTAGTGTGTCAGCTTATTAGACGTAAGGCCACGGTTCAAACCACAGGTCAGACATCAAAACGCAAATATGAAAATATTTCTTCGACGACTTTCTCTCAGCAGATTTCTGGCAAAAACTCTGAGAGTAAATAAAATTGCCACGAAAAAGTTTCGCAAATATCTGTCGGTCGGAGTCTACTTTAAACTGTAGGCCCCAGCTGCTCATGTATAAAATTAACACAAACAACATAAGTGATGTGAGAAGTCAGGTCGTAAACCTGACTGAAGGCTTGTAATGAACAATTATGTACAGTGGGCATCAAAAGAAAATGTACATTAAAAATATGCATTAGCAAATTACCGTTATTTTTGCTTTAAAATTGATTCATTGTCAGTTTTTAAAATTGAAACGAAAAAAAAATAATATTACAAAAAATTTCGAAATATTGTCAAAATTTTTTCGGGTACCTTTCTTAAGTGGTAAAAATTGTGCTTGGTGATTGTTAGAATTTTATCCTTAGTGTAGGTTTCTTTTGACGCTCATTGTATGTACATACGTATGTCTGTAAGGAAAATGAAGAATCTAGGTACTGGTGTTTTGCTTTTACATCATTTAACATTAAAGTGGTGAGCAAGTAAACAAAAATACAACAACAACACCAGCATAAAAAATGGTAAACAAGTAAACAAAAATACAACAACAAACACCACAAGAATAAATGTAAAAACAAAATACACAAACAACAATAATGGAACAACGATGTTTACATTTATAGAGATTTCGAGAAGGCGAAGCCACTAATATTCGCCTTCAAGAACATTCATCAGACTGTATACCCTGCCATATAAAAGGCGAGGCAAAGCAGCCGAGTGAGTTACTAGACGCTCAATCAGTCCTATGTGAAGACGCAGTGCGTTCGAGCTCGAAGGGGTTAATCGTGGTTTGAAAATCTCCGTCACAAAGATCTGTCGAAGAATTGTATAATATTTGTTATTGTTTATGCAAAGGGTGTAAACAGAGGAATAACAAACAAAACAATTGTTGTTGTTTACATCAAGTTGTGACCAGTGACACACAGAATTGTGCGAATAATAAATAATTTTAATTAAAACTAAACACAAATTTATTTATAATTTATTTGCAATCTACGAGCTCATATTTTAAACGTTTTTAAAAGGTAAAAACGTAACAGTATGTGCGTGTAAGGTGAATAGAATATTTGTTTCGACAACATAGACTTCGTCTCCCCATGGGTTTAGAATATTTCACTTTTGGGACCAAAAACTCACATTAATGTACGGAGATCCGTTCTAAAACTTTCCTATTTTCGAAAGTAATACAGTCTATTGGTCTGGGAAACAATTAGTTAAGGGGCTGCCATTTGATTCATTAATTTACAAAATCACAAAGGGGTGCCCTAAAACCCAAATAGAAAAATTTTCGTTGGCATATTTGAGTGTTAAAAACCAATACCACAGTCATGTCATTTTTTTAATTTCTGTAAAAATATTTGCATTTTCTTAAAATTTTTTTAGGTTTACTTTGCTTAGCATGGCACAGAGGGTGTTTAAAACTCATATTAAAGCGTAAATTTACTGTCAAAAGCTGTAATTACTTGAACAGGAAAACAATAATAATTGTTCGCCTTGATTTAAAGCCTTTAATTTGCACTTAAAGGCAACACACGGAAATAAATACTTGTGTGTCATGTGAAGGAGAATGGTATGGGGTATGTAAGTAGCAGTAATTATGCGTTGGAAGGATGGCGAAAAAAATTCTTCAACTTTCTTTAACAATCAATTTTTAAATGCATACACCCTCCTATCACTTTTAAGACGCTTTAAATCGTAGAAAAATATTTTTAAACACTTCATGTTATTAATTACTGGCATCAAAAAAAAAAGTTCCTTCTTTTTAGCAGCCATTAAAGATGAAATCTCCGTATAATAAAGCTTTATTTTCTTTAAATAGCCGCCAGTTTATTGAAATATTGAAATCATCTCCTTGCCACACACGTGAAGCTATTAAAGTGACACACAAAAGAAAAAAAGTGAAGTGAAGTGGAGACATAATGTAAAATGGAAATCGTAGAGATTTTAAAATTTTATTTCCATTCACATAAAATTTAAATTTATCAGGAAATTTTTAACAAAAGAATATAAGAAAAAAGAAAGGGAAAAATGAACAAGTAAACGAGAGAATAAAAAAAAGTTAAATGACAACATAATGGAACAAATATGATCTGAAATATGCATATGATTGCATTCAATGGCTTATGTTTCCTTTCATATGCAAAACATTTCTTTTTTTATTATACTTTTATAATCGTATTCCTGTAAATAACATGAAAAGTTTAATAGGGAGAGGGAGACTTTACGATTTTAAAATGAAACGCAGGTATTTTGTGATATTTTAGTACACATAATTAAGACGCTGAATCACTCTAAGGAGAATATTACATACATAATTGGTCTTTACAACCCTTCCGTCAGGATTACAATCAAGCTTCTAACATCACTTATGTTGTGTGTATTAATTTGTCGGGGGACCTACAGTTGAAAGTCGACTCCGATCAAAAAATTTTTGTGAAACTTTTCAAGGCAAATTTATTTACCCTCTGAGTTTTTGGCAGAAATCTGCTGACGGGCAGTCGCCGCGGAAATATTTCTTTATATTTTGTTTTGTTGGAGATGTCTGACGAGGGTTTGAATCGTGGTCTGACATCTAATAAGCTACGGCGACTTCTTCCAAAAGATAATAAGAACGATATAAGTCAGGATATTCTTGATGTTATGCAGAATAAGGTTGTTGGAATCACTAAAGCAATTTGATAGGGCCTATGACGTCATTTGCCCCTCATCTCATAAGTTTATTGACATGCCTCAGAAACAATACCTCTTAGACGTAGCGAAAGTAAGTATAGGAGTAAAAATAAAATACACACTTACTTAAAATACACACTTACTTAATTGGTCATTATAACCCTTCAGTCAGGCTTACAATCTACCTTCTTACAGCACTCATGTTATGTGTGTGTTAATTTTATATATAAATAGCGGGATCTACAACTTAAAGTCGACTCCGAACAAAAAATTTTTAAGAAACTTTTCATAGCAATTTTTTTATTTTTTGTTCACAGAGTTTTAGCCAAAAATCTGCTGAGAGGAAGTCAACGAACAATTATTCAAACTTCGTTTTGTTGAAAATGTCTGACCCGGGGTTTGAACCATGGCCTCCTACTAGACTACGGCGACTTCTTCAACAATGACTTAAAAGAACGCCATAAAAAGTAATTCATAGGCAAACGAGGGTGGCCATTGAATATATTTTATTCATTCGTGTTGCTAGAACCGCTTTTTGAATTCAACGTAATCGAACTCATATCTACTAGCCTATGGGGCTAGTTTTATTTTTTATGAAAAATTCCTATGAAAACTAAAAGGAATATGGAACATTTATACGAGATTTTTTTGTATGATTAAAATTTCTTCTAGACCAACACTTAAATAGTGGCTGAGAACAAAAACATGTTGTATTGTACTCTAATGTTCACCAATCTGGCAACTTCTAGAACTTACCATTAACTTGTAATTGTTATTTTTTTACAATTTTCGTGCCCTTTCTTTGGACTGTTTTTATTCAAATTTCTATTAAATGTTTCAAGTATGTTATCAAAGCAAATATACGCGGAACGAGGCTACCTTTTGAGCAAATGTATTAAAAGAAATTGCATGTTCCTTACTTCATACCCTTAAAGAATTTCTTAGAAAGATGGATCTTCCAACATGGACTTTCGAACACTGATAGTTGGCAATGGCCATCTTGTTGAAGCTACAACCGACGAATTAGTTATCATTTTCTTCGATCTATTTAGCTAAATCGAAATGTCTGCCTTAGATAAGCTCCGAAGCATTTGGAAACTGATACCAATTTTCATCCAAGTAATCATCTTCAGTAATGAAACCCATATTTGGATGAAACGTGAACAAACATTTCTTTGTTTAGACCATTGGTTAGGTCATCACTGTTAATGATGAGCAATAAAAGTCGAAAAGTCGAATAGCAACTACTTTTGATCAGAAGTGAACGATAAGAACACCAACGAGTTTCAACAAGATGAAGCTACGTGCCACTCAGCTCATTCGACTTTGAATATGTCGCACAAGCGATTTGACGGCACTGCTATCTCAGGAGAAGGTGTTGTGAACTGGCCACCCAAGTTGTGCAATTTGATCGCGTTAGATTTTTTCTTGTGGTGGCCCTAGAAGCCAACATAACTCAAGCCATTGATCAAATTCAGCCTATTTTTTGGTGCCATGATAACACGTGCTCTTAGAACCATAACTGGATACCACTCGATATGTTAGCGTAGCGCCACAAGAGCATGAAAGTGTAGAGGCTGTGATTCTGCCCAAAATTTTTATTATTGTTGAGCTGGATATACTCTCGGCTACAGGACACCAGAAACCGCTTCTGATTCTGATCTTACGACAAAAATACGGTATAGATTCTATTCTGATATATTTACATATCTCATAGAAGGACTTCCTAGTATTCACTAACGTATGTAGATCAGGCATCAAAGTTGGATGTGAAAACAATTCGGGAAAGTAGAGGCTCCATGTAGTCGCTGTAGTCTAGTAGGTAGTGTGTTGGTTTATTAGACGTAAGACCACTGTTTAAACCCCAGGCCATGAAAAATTTTTCAAAAATTTTTTGTTCGGAGTCGACTTTAAATTGTAGGTCGCGCTACTTATGGATAAAATTAACACACAAGATAAGTGATGTAAGGAGCTAGGTCTTAATCCTAATCTAGGAATGAAGAGTTGTAATGACCAATGTATGTATACATTGTTGAAGCATTCGAAGCCAACATTCAAACCACCCATGGTTCAAGCCCTTGCTCTGACATCTCGAACAAAACGATATGTAAGGAAAATATATTTCTTTTGGCAACAGCCCTGTGGGTAACTAAAATTGCCATGAAAAGTTACACAAAAATCTAACGGTCGGAATGGACTTTAAAATGTAGGTCCAGCCTCTCCTGTATAAAATTAATACACACAACATGAGCGGTATGAGAAGCTAGGTTGTTATCCTGACTAAAGGGTTGTATTTTATTTCAAATTGCAATTCTCCCCAATTGTAATCTTCCCCATGAAATACTCATTTTTAATGGCTAAAAAACGAACAATATTTTGGAATACATATCACTGAACTCATATTGCTTAATATGTACCGTCCTACTGTTAATACTTCAATGAATAAGTTTGATTTTTTATGAGTAAATATGAGAACATTAATACTTTGGCTGTGTATGTAAAAATGTATTTATCATGACAGATTTATGTATTTATGTTTTTGCAAGAGTGTATGTACATTACACTCACACATGGAAAAAAAATAATTTAAATAAATAAGTTTTCTTTATTTTTTTTTTTTTTTTGTTTTTTTCACATGGCACGATCTGCATGTACATTTGTATTGACACAGAGATTATCCTTTTCATACTGGAGTTTTTTTATTACTGTCCGTCCACTCAGTTCAAAATATGGTAAGCTTTATTACGACTCATCATTAAAACATTTGAAAACAGTATTTCCAAGTAGTATTGGCCATAAAAAAAGAAATTGAAAAACAAATTTGTTCTCCTATTTTTTTGGGTTTCCATGGACAAATTGTTAAAATTTTTGTCACAAAACTTTTTTCTTTTTTTGTAAATTCAAAAGCATAGTAAATTACGAACTATTGAACCAATAAATTTATGCTTTTCAAAAAGTTTTATTTGCAACATGTCAACTGGTTGCAGTAAATAAAATTTTTGTTTCATAAAATACTTCTCTTCATTCATCTTTGTATTCATATTATGCTCTTGAGCACTTATTTGGTTGATGGTTGAATACATTTTTGTAAATTGGATTCATTTTTTTTATTTCTCGTGAAAAGTTACATTTAAATAATGCACAGGGAAAGTTTAGCTTTGTCCATTAGCAACGAAATATATTTTCTTTGATACGTAAACTACTTCTACAATACAAAGGTCCATGCACCAACACACTACGAAATGTTTTTAAAAGAAAGTTCATGCATGTACTCGTATGTGTTACGAAAATTAAAAATCAAGGTATTGGTGTTTTGCTTTTACATCGTTTAACATTAAAATTATAAACAAAAGCTACAAACACACGTAATATAACAACAAACACCAGCATAAAAAATGATAAACAAGTAAACAAAAATACAACGACAAATGCTACAAGAATAAATGTAAACAACTTGTTTACATTTATAGAGATTTCAAGAAAGCGAAGTCATTCGCCTTTAAGAGCATTCATCAGACTGTATAGCCTGTCATATAAAAGGCAAGGCAAAGCAGTGAGTTACTAGAAGTTCAATCAGTCCTGTGTGAAGACGCGGTGCGTTTGAAGAGAGTAATCATTGTTTGAAGATCTCCGTTTCAAAGATCTGTCGAATAACTGCCTAGTAATTGTTATTGCTTATGCAAAGGGTATAAACAGAGGAATAACAAACCTTTTCCTTTCTTACTTTTTAAAAATGATTAAAATATGACCTCGTAGATTGCAAATAAAATAAAAATAAATTTGTGTTTAGTTTTAATTAAAATTCTTCATTATTCGCACAATTCTGTGTGGCACTGTTCACAACTTGATGTTAACAACAACAATTGCTTTGTTTGTTATTCCTTTGTTTACAGCCTACAAAATGCAATAACAATTACTAGACAATTGTTCGACAGATCTTTTTAACAGAGATTTTCAAACCACGATTATGAACTTCAAACACGCCGCGTCTTCACACAAGACTGACTGGACTTGTATGGACTAAAAAGAAAATTGGTTGTCTTCTGTCCATAAACCGAATGGGCATCCATCACACAATTCTCACATACCCCTATCATACTCTAGACCGCTTTCGTATTCTAAACCACTATCCTTCTCCTTTAGAATTGGAATTCCCTTAAATAACTACTACAGCTACTATGGGTCTTTAGGAGAAGAGTCTACCACTGCAATACCTTGATTAATTTTTCCTACAGGAATTATTTGATTATTTGAATATTTACTTTTGTCTCGCAATTGAACTAAAATCTGGTGTAAGAGGGACCCTGCAGTTGAAAGAGGTTCAGCCACTTAAACCAATCTGTCTTAGCTCACGTTATAGCCATGAGACCTTTAACAAAAGGCTAAGGAAACATCAGGCATGTTGCCGACCGACAATACCATGTACTAACCCTATAAATTCTTTGAATATTTGCGTGTAACAATCTGTTGAATTTAGGACCCCCTACGTATATTTATTAGTGATTTTGAGAAGGCCTTGGATTCTTTCGGTATGACATTGTCTACAAGAAAATTGAACGTAGAGATACGGGTAATAAAACTTTACATATGGCCTCCAGTTGCCATAATCTGCATAATGGCTTCGGCTTCCGAAAGACTCACACGGGTACAACTGCTCGTTTTTACCCTTTAAAAACGTTTACAATATGAGCTCGTAGATTCTAAATAAAACAAAAATAAATTTGTGTTTAGTTTTAATTAAAATCTTTTATTATTAGCATAGATCTGTCTGAAACTGTTCACAACTTAATGTAAACAACAACAAATGCTTTGTTCGTTATTCCTTTGTTTACACCCTTCGCATAATCAATAACAATTACTAGATAATTGTTCGACAGATCTTTTCTAACAGAGATCTTCAAACCACGATTAGTCTCTTCAAAGACACCGTGCCTTCACACAAGACTGACTGTAACGACTTTTGTTGTGTGTATACATGACTGGCGGGACCTATAGTTTAATTTCGACGCCGAACGAAAATGTTTTTGTAAAACTTTTCGATGACAATTTTTTTATTTACTCTCAGACTTTTTGCCAGAAATCTACTGGGAAGATGTCGCCGAAATAGTTTATAATCAGCTTTAGATCATGCATAGAGTTCTCGAACCCCCTTAATTCATAAATTGTACCTCTCTGATGAATTTGCCCAGATTATCGTTTACATAACATATATTCAAGCATAAATTATCTGCTAAAATACAAGACAAGACTATTTAAATAAAAATCTTTGCTTCCGTTTCCAAAAATATATCGCTTTACGTTTGTATCGCTCATATTATTTCTCTTCTCTCTATTTATCTAATACCCACCCATACATGACAGTCATCTATCTGTGTTTATCCTTAGGCTTTTCAAATTACTCAACTTGATGAGCAACAGTTAATTGAATTCTCATAAGGATTACCATTTTAATATAGAGGATATTCATCTATGTATGGATTTTGACATTTTACTTCATTTCTGGCTTCCTTTCCTTTTTCTTTTTTTTTTCTAAAGGAGAAGAAGAAGAACAGTAACGTATACGTTAAATTGTCATAAACATGTAGTAAGACAATACATACATATAATACATACATACAATATACTATATGTATAGCTATGAATATTATTTATGACATGATTTCATTAAAAGCCATTTGGGGGTTAAACCGATAGACTTCATTATGAGAAATTTATTTGAAATATGATTGAACATGGGTTTCTAGTTGCCGAAACAATAAATTATTATGACTAACAGTGAATTCCAAGGAGGAAATGTAGAATTCTATACTTAATATGAAAATTGGAAATGTTTATACCGTAAATAAGAAGAAAAATTATGAAAAGCAAATGAAAAAAGTTTCTTTTTTTATTTCAGTTTTAAATCTTCAATAACGAATGCCTATAGCAGGCTGTTGACAGTTAACTTATTACCCGTAATAAGGATGTATCAACGGAAGGGTCGGCAATTCAGGCTGCGGTGAAAATTATTTTGGACAAAAATGTTCATAGGCGGAAAATCACCATAGTTTCAGGTAGCCAAGCGGCTATCAGAGCATTGGATTTTAATTTAATGAATTTAATGAACTGCAAGCTTATAATTGGCAATGCAATCGTGGACCTTGTTAACAGTAGATGGGCGGCTTATCTGGCCAAAGCTGGATAAGATGCGCGCGGCGACTCAGCTTAAACTCCAAAGAAGTAGGCTCAGCACTATGTATTATAGGAACGCATGCGAGGCGTATTGGTCTTGGACACCTTGCAAATAATTTCTGTAGAAGCTGTGGAGATGAGGAGGAGGATGAAACTGTTCTTCACCTACTGGCCGGCACTTGGTCGGAGAAGCCTACTACATGTAGAATCTGGATGAGCTGTCATGCATGGATATATATTGCTAGTCTGAGTCGCTTCATCGGAATCTCCGAGTGGTTCCTGGACTAGGGGAGAATGTGAAATCACAATGTGGTATCACAATGGGTCCTGTGTGCGGCCTAAGTGTGTCCGCTCATGACTCCATCGCGAGGACAGCCACTTCTACCTACCTACCTAAGCATGTATCGAAAAAAAATTTTTATGTTTGTTTAATGCACTGCGTTGAGTCAAAGAATTTGAGGAGCATAAGGGGAAGTCAATATTTATCGTTTCTTGGGTTCAGTCTTCCAAAATTATATCAAAATATTGGAAAAATTTCACCCAAAGCCCACAAAACAATTATTTTCGAACGAAACAATTTTTCTTCTCAATGTTTTCGTAAATATTCGAAACAGCCATCACAAACAGTTTCTATCGATTCTTTTCTGGAGTAACTACTCCAGGCTACATACTTTATCTTATGGGACTTCAATGATCTGTTGGAATCAGAGATGGCTGGGAAATAGCTCGACATGTCGCTGGCAGATTGTTGTAGGTACTCTCGTACCTACTCTCTCACACGAGCATTTACCATGTGAATAGACGTCGACTGAATTAATGTCGACTCTGAACGACATGTTTTTAAGAAACTTTTCATGGCAATTTGTTTTTAATTTATTTTTGCCAACAGATTGCTACTGAGAGGAAGGTGCGGAAAAAATATTTTTTTTTTTGTAATTCGTTTTTATTCTTTCAGTTAAGATATTCAAATCCCTCCTATACCATATTATTATTTGCCCAGATCCGTGATCGTATGTACCTTTGCATGAAAAACCATATTGTGATCCATCAGCCGGAGATATAGTTTGGTTTCTGGTGCTACTATACAGAGTCACCAAGGTCGTTCTGTCTATATGTATAGTGTCATCTGTATTGCAACAAGTTCCCACGGTCATCTACTCAATGGATTAAACCAAGACAATTGTGCATGAACATGGTCCTTCAGCCGGAGATATAATTTGTTTTCTGGTTCTTCCATAAAGGTCTAAATGCTGTCCTATCTCTATATAGAGAGCCATCCGTGCTGCAACATTTACACAAGGTCATGTGCTCCATTGAACTATTTGACCACGAGAGTCGATATGGTATCAGAGTTAAACAATTGATCGCGATTAAAGTGTTAGGCATCATATATAATTTTGAGTTTAACAAGTATTCGTTCAGTATTCCAATTATTCGCTAGTGATACAGTTTGTGGCTTTGATTGATTCATTTCCAAATAGCATAGAGACGATATGTTGCAGGATCTAGTTCAGGGAAACGGAAAGGAAGTAATAATTCGTCTAAGTGTTACGAAAATTAAAAAATCTAGTTACTGGTGTTTTACTTTTACATCATTTAACATTGAAATTATAAACAAAAGCTACAAAAACAAAAACAATGAACACGTTTACAAATTATTGCACTGCGTAATATAACAGCAAACACCAGCATAAAAAAATTATAAACAAGTAAACAAAAATACAACAACAAACACTGCAAGAATAAATGTAAACAAAATACACAAACAATAATAATGAAACAACAATGTTTACATTTATAGATATCTCGAGAAGGCGAAGCCTCGAACATTGGCCTTCAAGAACATTCATCAGACTGTTTACGTTGCCATACAAAAGGCAAGGCAAAGCAGGCAACGGAGTCAGTAAAAGTGCAGTCAGTCTTGTGTGTGAATAGTCGTGGTTTGTAGATCTCCGTTACAAAGATCTGTCGGATAATTGACTGGTAATTGTTATTGTTTATGTATAGGGTGTAAACAAAGGAATAACAAACAAAGCAATCGTTGTTGTTACATCATGTTGTGAACAGTGGCACACACAATTGTGCGAATAATAAAGGGTTTTAATTAAAACTAAACACAGATTTATTTCAAAAAGTTAAAAAGTTTTTAAAAAGTTTTTATGAAGTGTAGTGTGTTGGCTTATTAGACGTAAGGCAGCTGTTGCAACCCCATTCCAGGCATCTCCAATATTCGGCGACTTCCTCTCAGCGGCTTTCTGGCAAAGAACTCTGAGAGTTAATAAAAATAGGTCCCGCCACTTGTTTTTAAAATTAACTCACACAGGATGAGTGGTTTGAGAAGCTAAGCCGTAATCCTGACTGAAGGGTTGTAATTGCATGTTATGTATGTATGTATGTATGTATGTATGTATGTATGTATGTATGAATGTATGTATGTATGTATGTATGTATGTATGTATGAATGTATTTATGTATTTATGTATGTATGTATGTATGTATGTAATCACCATGAATTCTACTTATCAGTCTCCTCAAACAGTAGCATCAACTCCATTGCATTTTCTATCCTTTGCATATAGCCACACACCAAACATCAATTTGCATTCCATTCTTAAACATTTTCAGCTTCAGATTTAAGTTTACTGATGCACATAAAAGAAACAACACCGAGGTTTTTCGTTTGATGCAATGTAGCACAAATTAGCATCGATGTCGATATTTCACCAAATACATCAAAGTTTTTGCTTAATCGATTGGTGATTCTCGTAAAATTGAAGTAAAATACACGATGCACTTTTTGTCGTGTGCAGATGTAGATAAGATAATTTATTATAATGCCCTCAGAAAATGTCGGCTACCTCTGTAACGTCTTCCCTAATTCTTTGGTAGGTGTCAATAAGGATAACTCCCTGTATAATATTTGATAACCATCGAGATATTCCCTTTTGAGTTGTATGAACGCGGTTCAGACTCCAAGTATTTGTTCTTACGATTGGTTCTCCTGACCACAGAGTATACATATTGGGACTGAATCACTCCCTATTCTAAGCATGTATTCTTTGAGTCTCCTATGCTTAGTTCTCAAGCTCTCTCAATGCCTTAGTACTGCTTCCATACGATTTATTGTCTTTCCCTCAAATTTTATAGGGTGTCCTTATAATGTCTCCTCCAAGCCTATTGCTTTGACAATGCTGATGCTCGGTGTCAAAAATGTAAATTGGATATATTAAGGTCATACAGAATTCAAGAATGTGTTTCGGTGATCGGTAGTCGACGTAGTCTAGTAGGTAGTGTGTTTGCTTATTAGACGTAAGACAACGGTTCAAACCCCAGATCGGATATCAAAAACAAATATCGACAAATATTTCTCCGGCGACTTTCTCTCAGAAGATTTTTGACAAAAACTCTGAGATTAAATAAATATTGCCATGAAATGTTTCTCAAAAATGTGTTATTCGGAGTCGCCTTAAAACTGTTGGTCCCGCCATTCATGTATAAAAATAACACACACAGCATGAGTGGAAGTGAGGCTAGGTCCTGACTGAGGCGTTGTAATGGCCAATTATGTATGTATGGAAAAGGTAAAAACGTAACAATATTATTATCAGTGACGAAAATGTGAAACTTTATGTTTTTTAGTTTCTTTTTATTCTAAAGTAATATAGGAAATTATATTTTAAACTCACATTATTTATTTCCTGTGTGTAAGCATACATATATGTATGTGGTACGTATGTATGTATATGTATTGTGATAAGAATCTAATTTTATTAATGCCACCATCAATGTTAAGCGTTTAATATCGTAGTGATTTTAATATTAATTAACTTACAAATCACTTGTCTAAAACACAACACAGCACAACACAATGAATTTCCTTAATTTCCTACATTATTATTATTAAACCTCCAACAACTTTTACTCTGTCATTTGCTATATGTATATACACATGTATTAAATTACTCATTAACATATACAACTACATGTTTAAATTTACTAAAAATACAAATTAGAAAAAAAACTATACGTATGGTTCTAAAATAAGATTGAAATTGAATGACATAACCATTAAATGGCTTACATTCACTCACAATCACACACTCTGTCACTCTCTCGCTCTCGTTTGCCACTAAAGGATAACCTTTTATTATTCTCTAATTACATATGCATGTATGCGTTTGCGTATGCATTGTATGCCTGTTTGTGCAAGTGTATAAACCAGTGGTGCTCAAACACATACTACCAAACCTATGAGGTTGTGTTGGTAAAGCAGCGGAGAACAAAATTCAACTTAATTCTTGAGAATCGTACACTGGGAAAATAATAAAAAAATTGGTTTATTGTGTTGCGTGTATTTTATTACATAATGAAATTATGTATGTATGTATATATGTATTGAGGAATATATTGATGTATGTATGTATGTATTGATGAATATATTGATTTATGTATGTACATATGTATGTATGCATTGATGAATATTTTGATGTATGTGTGTCTGTATGTATTGATGAATATATTGATGTATGTATGTATGTATTGATGAATATATTGATGTATGTGTGTATGTATGTATGTATTGATGAATATATTGATGTATGTATGTATGTATGCATGGCTAGCCTCGTAATGTCTCTTTATAAAAAAAAAAGAATTACGACATAAAGTGCGATAACACACAATACATTGTGCATTACCATCTATATTCTCTATAAAAAAGAAATCATATTCCCAATTTTCATCAAACATTTTGCTGCGTGCATTTGAGAAAAACAAAAAATCATTCAAAAAAGTTGCGTAGCGAGATTTTGCTTCATCAAGTGCTAAACATCAACTGAATTGATTTTGTTCTCTGAGTTCAACACAAAATAACAAACAAAGCAACAAACACACGATCATTATAAGAAACCACACAAGTAAGCTTATAGTGTAGGTGTGCCAACGCAGCGTCGGGTGAATTTTCTTTGCCTATCACATGTGATAGGAAATTTGGATTTTGAGCATCACTGGTATAAACTAACACACGCCCATATGCGTGTATCTGTGTTTAGTTTTACATGTTTTTATGTGATGTCATTTTAATTTCCTAAATTTCATGTATTTGTAGTTTATCGATTGGTCAAGTTGTTATAGAATAAAATCTCCGAAAACAAAATAAAAAAAGAACAAAAAATGTACACAAAATGTTTTGAGGACGACTAAAGCAATAACATTTAAAATTAGTACGAAAAATTTTACAAAAGTACCCTACACTTTAATACAGAGGGCTACGATAATTACTGAAAACTTTTAACCCTCAAACGCAAGTATTCTAAAGAACATACTGAATTTACTAATTCAGAAGATGTATCGTGAATCTATCATATGGTGTACTCGTATGTATATAGGCAATGGAGAATAAGGCCGTGAGCCGGGGATATAGTTTGGTTTCTGGTTCTGCTATACACAGACTCAATGCAGTCCTATCTCTATATCTGCAGCCATCAGTCTTACAACAACATTCCACGGTCATCTGTTCCATGTACTCATTTGATCAAGATTGTAATGCATTAAAATCCACATAATGGTCCGTGAGGCGGCGACATAGGTTTGTTTCTGGTTCTTCTATAGACAGACTCAATATAGCCATTTGTGTTGCAACATATATCTCCTCCATGAATTCTTTAGACCAAGAGAGTCGACCTGCATTTATTTACAAAACTTTTTTACTTAATTGGCCACGAAAAACTTTTAGTTGGGATTACAACCTAGCGTTTCACATCATACAAGTAGGATTGTATCCATGGAATATACAGTTTAATGTCGTCTAATAACGGTGGAATTTTGAGAAACTTTTCATGCAATTATATTCTACTCCCAGAGTTTTTGCCAGAAGACTGCTGAAATGAAGTCACCGAACGAAATATTTTTTTCATATTTCGTATCGTACGAGATGGTAGAACAGGCCCTACACTCTATATAGTGACCTACATCAATTTTATTTACAACAACTCATTTTAACTCTTTAGTCAGGATTACAACCTAGCTTCTCACAGCACCCATGTTATTTGTGTTAATATTATCCATGAGTGGCGGGGTCAAGTCCGAACAAGTTTTTGCCAGAATAATTCGCAGGAAGAAATATTTTTCTTTTCATATTTCGTGTTTGTTCAAAATGCCTAAGCTGTGCTCTTTTCTAATAAGCCAACAAACTACTTACGGCGACTAGGCGAGAATATCCTGAGGCATTTATGGACAACATATTCGTCCTGCTGCAATCACTTACTACAGACGTGCATCACAGGAACAATCGAAACTAAGTTCTGCTGAATATTCAATCACTGAATACTTCACTTCGTTGAGCTTGCTATTTACAACTGCCTATGCCATATATTTTTTTTATAACACCAACACTCATGGTATGGCCCCCACTTATGTTGTGCATTGTGTTGGAGTTAGGAAAATAGGTTATGGGCAGGAGGACAGAGGACATTAAGTTTGAATCTTTTTATTTTATAAATGGCAGGAAAATCTTCTGTAGGCAAAGAGTTCCATGCTATTTAAATAGACGAAAGTATCTTCGTATTCTACTGATTATTCCAGTGGCATAATGTTCTCTGTGTTAATGTTTTTTATTCTCAGGATTTTAATTTTCTTTCTAGAAGTTTAAATTTTATTTGAATATCCTATCTGTGAATACGTAAATCCCCATGAAAGTGTGCTTTTCACTCTTGACCGACTTCCCAAGTTATGTAATCCAGAATTATATTTTGAAGCATTCTCTGTAAGATCTTGAGTGTTCTGCATCCTCTTACATTACTTTGACGAATTCAATTATTATCTCAGGTACTTCTCTTCCTATAAATGCTTTCTATAAGGCAGCCGATCTATTGATATTGTTGCGTTTTTACCCTTTTAAAAAGGTTTAAAACATGCTCTTGTAGATCGCAAATAAAATAAAAATAAATTTGTGTTTAGTTTTAATTCAAATTCTTTATTGTTCGCACAATTCTGTGTGCTACTGTTCACAACTTGATGTAAACAACAACAATTGTTTCTTCTTTACACTCGTTTACGTAAATAATAACAATTGTTCGGCAGATCTTTATAACGGAGATCTTCAAGCCCCGATTATCCTCTTGACACGCAACGCGTCTTCATACAAAACTGACCGAATTTTTACTGACTGCTTTACCTGCTTTGTCTTGCCTTTTATATGCCAACGTAAACAGTTTGATGAATGATCTTGAAGTCGAATGTTCGTGGCTTCGCCTTCCTGAAATTTCCATAAATGTAAACATCGTTGTTTCATTTTTGTTTGTGAATTTTGTTTGCACTGTTTATTGTTGCCCATTTGTTTACTTTGTTTATCCCCGTTTTCTATACTGATGTTGTTGGTATATTTTTGTTTGCTTGTTTATTATGTAAACAAGTTCAAGCTTTTGTAGCTTTTGTTTATCATTTTAATGTTAAACGATGTAAAACCATTTATATTTTCGTAACAATATTATAAGCGGCAGGGAAAACCTGTATATATAGGTAGTTCCATGCTATTTAAATAGTATCTTCTTTTTCTGAGCTAACGTTTTTTACTCTGAGGGCTTTAATTTTCTTTCTAGAACTTTCAATTTTGTTTGAATATCTTATGCGGAAAAACGCAAATCCTCTATAAAATCCTAATGAAAGAGTGCTTTTCACTCTTGACCGACTTTCCAAATTATGTAAGGCAGATTAATAACGATTGTATAAATATCTATTAGATCTTGAGTGTTCTGCATCCTCTTACATTACTTTAACGAATTCAATTATTATCTCAGGTACTTCTCTTTCTATAATTGCTTTCTATATGGCAGCCGATCTATTGATATTGCAGGGAGACTTTATTACTTTCGATTGTTCCACTATATTGGAACTGACCATGCAACTTCTATTTTCCCAGAAACCCTTTGATTTCTTTCACAGCTCCTAGTTAAATATACATACTTAAAACCGTACTTAATGTTCTCAGTCCAAAGGTTTGGATTTCTATCACGTAACACTTAACACAAGCTATACTGGTTTGTTTTAAACATCCTGTACTCAATAAAGTCTCCAACGCTTTTGTAAACACAGAATGCAGCTTTAAACTCGAATTGTGGTTAATTTGCATAGATTTGTCCCATGTAATTGAAATGTTGGTGTAAATTTTCATATGCTCATTGATTTGATTGTCTATGTATATATTTGTGTATAAGTGTTAGTGGAAGTGTGTGTTTTAATGTTATATAGTGTAAAATACATTTACTTAAATAGCTTTTCATACACATACACAAACATGCATACAATCCTTTCATATACATGCACTCAATTGTCCAAAATTATATCGTGGTATACATGAACAAGTAAAGCTTGCCTGTGTATAATACGAAGAGTAGGATGTGATTGTCCATTTGATTTCACCCAAAATTTTCCTCATTAGGGTAGTTCAGTTCAAATACTTCGTATTGCAATTTTCATACATAATTGACCATTACAACCCTTTAGTCAGGACTACGACCTAGTTTCTCACACCTCTTATGTTTTGTGCGTTAAAATTATCAATGAGTGGCGGGGCCTACAGTTTAAAGTCTTCTGCAAACAACAGATTTTTGAGAAACTCTTTCATGCAATTTTATTTTGCATTCAGAGATCTGTTGAGAGGAAGTCGCCTAAAGAAATATTGTTTTCATATTTCGTTCTGTTTGAGATATCCGACCTGGGGTTTGAACTGTGGTCTCACATCTAATAAGCCAACACTAGAATACTGCAACAGTAGCATGTAAAACAAATTGGACTTGAAGACAGATATGTATGTCTTCGCTCCGCTTATACGAACTCTGCCCTTTCGAAGACCACAACTAAACAAATTTTTCGTGGCTATTTTTTGCTACTTGAGTGCTCACTAAATGTGTTCTGGGGCGGATGACCCTAACTTTGATCGGATTGTCGAATTTGAGATGATACCAATCCCATAGCGTTCAGTAAATTCCCAAAACTTCCCTGTTTGTTGTCGACTTTGTAATGGCAGCCTTATTGCTCAATATTTATTTAAGAACGACGTTAGCCAGGTCATCATTGCCAACGGTGAGTGGTAAAGGTCAATGAATTCTATCTTTTGGCCTGATATGGATGAACTGGACATGTGGTTGCAACAGAACGGCGTTACGTGTCACACAGCTCAAACCACATTGAGCACATCTGTACTAGCGATTTGAGGTCATGATCATCTCACGTGGAGATGATATGAGCTATCCATGGAAACCGTGCCATTTAATACCGTTAGACTTTTTCTTGTGTGGTTTTCTTTAGTTGCAGGTGTATGCGAATACACCACAAGCCACAGTGCTCCGCAAAAAAAAACACAATTCATGCCATCGTTATATCCACTTGAGACAGTCATTGAATGATGAATTAAGATTGTTCATCACCTCAGGATTTGTCAGCGCAGCTAGAAAGTACAGTTTTCTAATGGAGAACCAAACAGAAGTACAAGGCATGAATAGATTTCTATGTGGATCGGTATTTGATAGGAGTGAGCTTGCTTTAGCAAGTAATCAACTGAGATGAAATGTCATCACTTTCACATGGATCTGTCTTTTATAATATTTCTCCGAGCAGATGACTTATGAATACTTTTTATATCATACATACATACATAATTGGTCATTATAATCCTTTAGTTAGGATTACAAACTATCTTCTGAAACCACTTAATTTTATTCACGAGAGGTGGCACCTAGAGTTTAAAGTCGACTCCGGACGACAGATTTTTAAGAGGCTTTTTCATGGTAATTTTATTTACTCACAGAGTTATTCAAGAGTTATTTTTTCATATTTCATTTTGTTGGAGATAGCTGACCAGGGGTTTGTACCGTGACCATGCTACCTACTAGACTTCGGCAACTTGTATCATTGAATATTGTTACGAAACTGAAAAATCAAGATACTGGTGTCTTGCTGTTACATCGCTTAACATTAAAATTATAAACAAATGCTACAAAAACAAAACAATGCAGTAAACAAACCTGTTTACAAATTATCGTAACAACAAACACCAGCATTAAAAAATGGTATATAAGTAAACAAAAATCCACAAACAACACTACCAGAATAAATGTAAACAACGATGTTTAGATTTGTAGAGGTCTCGAGAACATTCATTAGATTGTTTACGTTGCCACATAAAAGGCAAGGCAAAGCAAGTGACTGAGTTAGTGAAGTAAAGTTAGCCTTGTGTAAAGATGCGGTGCGTTTGAAGAGATTAATAGTGGTTTGAAAATCTCCGTTACAAAGATTTGTCGAATAATTGTCTAGTAATTGTTTTGTTTATGCAAAGGGTATAAACAGAGGAATAACAAAGAAAAAACTGATCGTCGCATTGCTAGGAAATTAGAGTATAATCTGCGCAATAAATATGAACACAAACTGTATAGTTTTAGATTATAAAAGAATTACAATAATAAATCAGCAATTAGTTTCAGAAAATTACCAGACTAAAAAAATATATGAAGTATAAATAGAAAGACATTAACATTGGCAATAAGTTCCAGTAAAAGGGTTACATTGTAGCAATAAAATCTTCTTCTACAATAGTGTTTTGAGCATTTTCAATGTTCCATTGCTCTCCAAAGGTTATATACTACAACCCTAATAATCATAACAATCCCACAACAATCCCTAAAACATTCTTCTTTTTGGGTATGTGCATATATTTACTTGTCTTTTGTTAATGTACTCATGTACAATGCATTAGCAAATACAGATTGGCTCTATATCTCTCGCTCTCTCTGTCTCTCTGTTTAACGGTAATATATGGTGCATTTCTGAACTAATTACGAAATCTGATTACTCATGCCATTGATGTCATATGATGAGAATAAAATTTGGTTAAACATGACAAAAGATAAAATGAAATATATGTTACATCATTATCTTCATCTTCATCCTCATCCGCATGCTCATCCCCATACTGATACACATCACCATCGTCATTGTCATCATCACCAGCGTCGACATGTCATTCAGAGTCATCAAAATGAGCTTAATTAAAAACAGATTTTTTGATTTTGGGTCAGTAGCTGCAATATTTATGATGGTTACACTCTCTTAGCTCTAGCTAACATATGTACATACCACACGCTCCTATACTTGTGTAGACAATATTTCCTCACACACAGCAACGACCAGGACAACGGCAAAGTCATTTTGCACAATTTTAACGGTAACGGATAATTGTGTATGTGAGGTAACAGAGGAAATTAAAAACTTTTGGCATAAATTAACCCGCATAAATGGTAAGAGAATGAAACAACAAAAAAACGTATTTTCAATTGAAAAACAATTTAAAATTTTTAATGCAAATTTAGTGTGGAAAATAGGCATTTTCCTTGCCATTAATGACGTTTTGGGAAATGATGGAAGCACAAATTGAGTAATTGCTTTATCATACAGGAATTCAAACCTTAATGGAATTTTTTTTGTTTTACTTGGAATAGCAACACTTATCCAGTGAGAATGAGAAGGTTGCAGATATATGCCAAAGGACGATCCTTATCCTTACATTCAAAATTGGCCACTACAACCCTTCAGTCAGGAATACGACCTAGCTTCTCACACCACATATCCTGTGTGGGCTAATTTAATTCATTAGGGGCGTGAACTACAGTTTAAAGTCGATTCTGAACGAGGGATGTTTTTTGGGAAACTTTTCAAGGCAATTTTATTTCATTCTCAGAGTTTTTGCCTGAAATGTGCTGAGAGGAGGTCGATGAAGAAATATTTTCTTCATATTTCGTTTCGTTGGAGATGTCTGACCTGGGGTATAAACCGTGGACTCACGTCTAAAAAGCTGACGTACTACCTACTAGACTACGGCGATTTCATTACCAGTCCTTAATTCAAAATTACATACTCACTTCATACTTTCGTCTGTTGAACGAAATTGTTGACAAACTAAGACCCTAACTGTAGGTATAATTCGCAGATATAGAGCCTATGACATGCTTAACAGCTACATAGCATTCCGCCCAAACATTTGTTCAGGTTAAGGCACAAAATATATTTACTTAGCACTGGAGTGATTTACTAGGGCCTCAAAGTTAAAAATATTGTTACGTGTTTACCTTTTAAAAACGTTTAAAATATTAAAACTAGTTTTAATTAAAATTCTTTATTGTTTGCAAAATTCTGCGTGCCACTGTTCACAACTTGATGTAAACAATAAGTATTGCTTTTCTTTGTTATTCCTCTGTTTATACCCTAGGTATAAACAATAACAATTACTAGACAATTATTCGACAGATCTTTGTAATGGAGATCTTAAAACTACGATTACTCTCTTCAAACACACCGCGCCTTCACACAAGACTGACTGAACATTTACTGACTCCTTTGCCTACTTAGTTCTGCCATTTATATGGCAACGTAAATATTCTGATGAATATTCTAGAAGTAGAATGTTCGTGGCTTCGCCTTCCCGAGATCTCTATAAATGTAAACATCGATGTTTCATTATTTTTGTTTGTGCATTTTGTTTACATTTTTTCTTGTAATGTTTGTTGTTGCGTTTTTGTTTTCTTCTGTATATTTTTGTTTACTTGTTTTTGTAGTTTTTATTTATAATGTTAAAAGAATGTAAAAGCAAAACACCAGTATCTAGATTTTTCCATTTTCGTAACAATATCTTCAACCTAAAAAGGATCCAACATTTCATATTTTGAGTTTAATTTGAGTTTGAAACATAATTTATTAAGCTTCCTGTGTAAAGATTACTTACAAACAGCAAATATCTGCGTTGGAAGTGTTTTCTGGCAGCAGGCGACTGTACATTGCATTGTAATCGGCTTTGGAATGGCAATAGAGTGCCACTAAAATTTGTTATTACTCGCCATATAATCCCAGCTTAGACAACTGGAACAAAATTAAATACAAATTTTTTGGCAGTCTTCTGGCAAAAATACAATCAAAATTTTCTCAAAAATCTGTAAGTCTCACTAGATAGGTAGGTAGGTAGGTAGGTAGAGGTGGCTGCTCATCCAAGAAAAAAAATGTTCTTGGTGATGGACACACTTAGGCCGCATTGGGCCCATTGTGCTACCACAGTCATCCGTTGTCCCCTAGTCTCGAAACCATTCGGAGCTCCTGATGAAGCGATTTAGGCTGCCAATGTCAATCTCTGACAGTTCCTCCAGATCATCCATGTAGTAAGTACCCAAGTACTTCCTTCTCCTTTGGCATAGAGCCGGGCATGTACCCAGCAGGTGAGGAACAGTCTCCTCTTCTTCCTCATCTCTGCAGCTTCTACAGAAATCGTTAGCAAGGTGTCCAAGTCCAATGCGCCTCGCATGCGTACCCATAATGCAATGCCCCGTAATGACACCGACAACTACACTGAGCGCGCCTCTTTGTAGTTTAAGTAGACTCATTGTAGGTAGGAAGAAATGACTGTCCCCCCGATGGAGTCATGAGGGCCCACACAATTTCACATTCTCCCCTATTCCAGAAACCTCTCGGAGATTCCGAAGAAGCGACTCAGACTGTCAATATCCATGCATAGCACTAGATCCTCCATGTAGTAGGCACCCAGGTGCCTCTTTCTCCTCCGACCAAATGCCGGGCATGTGCACAGTAGGTGAATAATAGTCCCATCCGCCTCCTCATTTCCACAGCTTCTGTAGAAATCATTCGCAAGGTACCCAAGACCAATACGTCTCCCATGCGTTCCTAAAATACAATGGCCTGTAATAACCTCGATAACAGTGCTGAGCCTACTTCCCTTTCCGGAATGCATGTCCTAAAATTCATTGGGAAGTCATATTACTGTGTCATGCAGTCACTGCTTCCAACAATATCAATTTCTCCAAGTATCCTTGTATGGCCAATGTCCGGTGCATGCCATTGTCCAGTCGCCCAGAGACGCATACTAATCTTAGCCGCCGCGATCTTGCAGTAGAGGTCAAGCGGCAGAAGGTATAAGATTATCTCCAGAGGGATCGTAGTAATAATTATGCAAGCAGATCGTTGTAACCCGCGTATCAGGTTCAAGTTCAGGGATTTCCACCACACCAGGCATCCGTAGGTCAGGATAGGTCTGACCAACGCAGTGTAGATCCAGTGAGTCATCTTAGGTCTCAGGCCCCATTTCCTTGCTTGTTGCAGGCAAACAGGTCGATGGACGCTTTCCTCAGGATAGGAACCACGACCCAAGAAGCAAGCTTCCTCCTTGAATACAAGTTCCGCACCATACAATAACATACAATCTCAGTGCACGAAAACCACTAACCACGTATAAAATTAACACACACAATGAGTATGACATGAGAAGCTAGGTTGTAATCCTAACTAAAGAGTTGTAATGATCAAATACGTAAGTAATAAAGTCTTCTAGTAAAAACCATGAAAAAAAGTTGTCATGAAAAGTTTCTCAAGAAATGTTGTAAATCAGACTCAAGGGTTATAATGGCGGATTAAATAAGTTTGTATTTACTCTCCTTCTAGAAGACCATTACAGAAAACCAATGAAGCTTGTTTAAGTGGAGTGCGGTTTATTCGACATTTTAAAATAACCAGCCGATGTTTATAAAGCTTCGAAAAAGATATGTTTGTTTTACAGTTTCTCATGAATTTTGTGTATTTATTTATTTTTTATTATTTAATTTTTTTCTTTCATTATTTATTTACGCCAAACAGATGCATCAGTTCATTTATAAATATTTCGGTGTTGCAGGGCTATCCGTCATTGCACAATTCATATGGGAACTGATGATTAAAAAATCTGAATGGCTGGTTGAATAGCTGAATAAGAGAGAGAGAGACAGAGAGAGAAAGAGGGATCTTAAATGATTGACAGCCTAGCTTGTAGAATGGCTGTCTAACCGTACGCCAAGTTATTTCTTTTATTGTTTGACTGATTGCAGGCTTAGCTACTACTGTACAGCATACCGTCGTTGATTAATTGTTAAAACATGAGTGAGTGATAAAAAGAAAAAAATATTTCGGTTTTAATAGCATTAACTATTATAAGCAGTTCTTTATTTATTTATTTCAGTGTGTCTTCTTTCATATATTTTGCCATTTATTTGTAGTCATTGACAGTAAAGGAAAAAAACTTTTAAAGGATTTGTTGGCTGTATTGCTCTGCTGTGCTGAATAGTCAGTGACATCAGGCAATGGATGGATTTCAGGACTTATTTTTTTGAACAATATTTTACATACAAAGTATAATCGGGTCTTAAATAATGATCACTACGAATGGAAATGTAAATTGGACTGTAAATGTTCAATCCATGAACGGTTTTACAACACATAAATGTATAGAAAAAAAAAACAAGAGTTCTCTGTAATTGAATATGGAGATTTAATTCAAAGAATGTTTTCAATTAAATATTGAACATTGAAAATGCAATGTTGTTCACTTAGTTAAAAGCACATTCATTCACACGTAAGCCGAAAGCTTACTATAGCAGGATTTTTAAGAGCTTGAAATTTTTTATAATCTGGTAAATAACATTAGGAAAAGTCGGAGTAGTGCAGTAGTAAGTGTCTAGGCTTACAAGACAAGTATCTGTGATTCAAACCTTAACACAGACAACTCGAACATATTTCGCCCGAAGACTGCTTCCGTGTAATCTTATCGCAAAAACTATAAGAGTAAAAAAAATTGCCATGAAAAGTTTCTCAAAAATCTGTCTTCGTAGTCGACGTTAAACTGTAGGACTCACCGCCGATACTTGTAATCCTGATTACCCACTATTCAGGGTAATATAGCAATTAAAGATGGATCTTCATGGCTACACTAACTTACTTACTTACTTAATTTGCCCGATCAACGGATTTCGTACTGCCGTAACACATTCTTCCAGTCGCCTCTGCTTCTTGCCCGCCTACGCTAGTTGGTCTCACCAATCAATGACAGGGCTTCCTCGATTTGGTCCTTCCAACGTCGACTTCCGCAGATCCCCGCATCAAATACCCGTCTAGCCGGAGTATCCTCCTTCATTCGAACGATATGGCCGAGCCAGTGCAGCCACTGGATGTTAATACGCTGCTCTATGTCGTTGAGGAGCTCATACAGCTCACTGTTGGATCGGATGCGGAAATCATCGCCAACTCGCAATGGACCGAAGATCCTACGTAGGACTTATCTCTCAAATACCCTTAAGGCTGCTGCATCAGTGTATAATAGGGTCCATGCCACTGCGCCATAAAGAAGCGCAGATAGGATGAGCGGGGAGAACGAGAGTCATGGCTACACAGGGCAGTCATACTAGCTCTGTTCTTGCTGTTTTTAACGCCAGAATCTTTTTTTAATTGATACCAACAATAATATTTTCAATCTCTCAGATGGCTATCCTGCCTTTTCATTGCAAACATATGAAAAACAAGTCTATCTTCTCAGCATCGTTTCATATAAAAATGAATTAAATTCGCCATTTCCTTTAAGGTCCTTTGTAGCACTTCAGCCAGTTATCGAATACAATACTTTAAGTAACGTCTCGCAGTCTCGTAGTCTTTTTTCTAAGACTTGTTTTATGTTGAGGAATTTATTGTTACCGTTAGTCGCCTTGAGCTTTTGGTTTCCAGACACCAGCCTTATAACGTCCACCCGAAAACCCTTCTGCCAATAGATTGAAGTTGTAAGATTCGCAGCCTGTTGGAGGTCCTTACAGCCTCTGTTGTTCTTACATATTTGCTTACTTAATGGCTCATTACAACCCTCTAGTCAGGTTAACAACCCAGCTTCTGACACCATCCATGTTGTGTGTGTTAGTTTTAGACATGAGTGGCAGCATCTACTGTTTAAAGTCGACTTCAAACGACAGATGTTTGAAGCTAGCTTTCGGCCACCAACCTGTCTGTATAGGTTTGGATTCATTATGTATCTTTCATGGGCAAATTCGTAAAATCTCTGTGAGATTATTAGTACTCACCGAAATCGAGTAGGTAGTATGTTGGCTTATTAGACGTGAGGCCACGACTCAAACTCCAGGTCATACATCCTCAACAAAACGATTTTTCAGTAGATTTCTGACAAAAACTCTGTGAGTAATTAGAATTATCAGTCATGAAGATATTCTCAAAAATTCTGTGGTTCGGAGTCGACTTTAAAGTGTAGGTCCCGCCACTCATGTATAAAATTAACACACACAACATAAGTGGTGTGAGAAGCTAGGTCGCAATCCTAACTGTAATGAGCAATTATGTATGTAAAGGCAAGCGTCCTGACAGTATATTTTGCATAACACGTCTTTCTGAAAAAGTTGTAATCATGACTGAAGGTTTGTAATGATCAATTACTTATGTATCAGTATGAGTTGGGAGTTTACTCAAACAAAAACTGAAGGTAAACGGCCAAAGGCAACGCCAAATGTTCACTAAAATAGCTCTGGAGCAGTTGGCAATTTAGCCTAATTTTCATCAAAAAATCAACTTCTGCGGAAGAGTTCGTTTTCGATGGATAAAGAGCAATCTACATGAAGTGCCCAGGTTTCTGACAAAAACTCTGAAAATAAATAGAATTGTCATGAAAAGTTTCTCAAAAAATCTATGGTTCGGAGTCGACTTTAAACTGTAGGTCCCGCACCAATCATGTATGTATGTGTGTTATTTATATCTGACAAGATAGGTTGTAAACTTGACTGAAGGATTGTAATGGCCAATAAGGTATGTACATGTCTTCGGTTTATAAGCACAAACCTGCAAAGAATGTGTATGCATTTGACATCAAGCATCTGCTTAAAATGAATATGTCACCCATAAAAGATCACATGAAATCCATCATTGCGAATCCTTTTCTAGAATATTAAATTTCATATGAAAACCATTAAAATTTTAAAATCGTTTTCAATTCTCCAAAGCTTTTTTTTATGATAAAAAAGAAAAATATGGGTTAATTGCGTGCCTCTAGACAAGTTTTATTTTTTTTTTTTAGAAATAAAAACCCAGGAAAAAATTTTGAAAAGTTGAAAAGTGTAGCATAAATATGCAACATATTGTTTTTATTACGATTATTAAAAGTGTATCAAACTAGTCAGGTGTCAAGTAGTTGTTGCCATTAAAAAAAAAACAAAAAACAAAATAAAAAAGAGCAACATTAGAGAGAGAGAGAGAGAGAAAGAAAGGAAAAAAATTGAAATTGAAATTGGTTTGAAAATTGTTTTCAACACGCAATACGCCAGAATTTATTAAAATGACATCGCATGCAAATATTGTATTTATTGGCATCGTATAAACAGATAAAAACCAACTTCCACTGCCGCTCTCCCGTTCTCTTAGACTTTCTGAAGAGTCATTCATTAGACTTTTTAGATCGTATTTCGTTTTTGTTTGTCATATTTTCAACACAATAAACAAAATATGTTGGCATCGAATAAATAATAAAAAAAAAAATAAAAACTGAAATTCTTTTCAATACAACAATCCAGTCATTCAACCATCTATTCCAGAGAACACTCAACGGCAAAATGGCAGCATTAAATAACAAGTGAAAAAAACCGAAAAAGAAAAAAAATAATTTTTTGAATCAATAACTGGCATGGTGGTGCAGGGGTGTGCAGCACTAGGGGGGAAACATATAACGATAGTCAAGTACTGCAGTTTCACTTCAAAAAGTTCAACTTATTTTATGTAGATTTTGTTTTCCGTTAACAGTGTCACACGAAACAGCTGCAAGCTTTACTGTGGAAGTGTACCTATACTTGTAGCTTTAACTCAGCTGATATTCTCCCTACAATCTTCATATTTTCCATCACCCCGGAGTACATATCAAAAGTCATGATAGAAGATTAATAACTAATGGGGCCTTAAAATCCCTACTAATAGCGGGATAACCGCCATCTTGTTAAATCTATACCTTAACCATTCGCAGATTCTCATGTGGAACACTCTGAGCAGTCACTTAATGGCCGTGCGGAATGATATGCCTTCGAACTGTAAGTCACTAAAGTATGTGTGGTTTCCTGATTTCTAGGTCCTCGATATATCTCATCTTCCCTTCTAGCAGACTTTTCTTTAAAAGTATCGAATTTTTCATTAAGCATCCAAGTGTCTAATCTATCATGATACTATAAACACAATTAACGCGACGCAGCAAACACATCAATTTTGCACATGGGGCTTAGCTTCGGGCTACCATGGGGGTCAGTAGGTGGCGGATAACTGAACGGCCTATCCCAGGTAGGTTAGCTGCGAATAACCAATAAGCAGTCCCCGACCAAGAGCGGCAGATACGGAGGCGTACTACAAAAAGGTACAAGTGACCGAAGACGTTATCTGCGACATGGCGAATCGATGCCGCCATTAACTAGGCATCATCCCACAGGGGGTTCCCTCAAGAGATGGGAAAATAGGAGAGTAACGACTCCGTGGTTCCCTCAGTTCCACCGAAGCGGCGAACTACGACGCCCTTGATTGGGGCATTAGAACCGAGCCCGGTAAGGTTCTAATTATGGTATACCGGAAAATGGATTTGAATTGGTGATATAGGCTGACGATGGCAGTATTCCGGCACTTTAGTAAGCGGTGTGATAGCTGGCTGAAATGGCTGTCGGGCTAATGCTGTCATTGCCCCCGCCCCGTTAAAATGATGGCAAGTCTGTCGGTACGTTCCTGATTTATCACCGTTAAGTTGGTGTTGTAGGACCAGATGCGAATCCCTGGTTTACGTCGACCTGGCTCTGAACACGTATTCCCATGAGGTTATGTGTCAACCCTCGCGTGGCCTCCCTGCTTATGCATAGATAACCACGGGGTCTTTTGTGGCGACTACAACGATGGATTAGGACAGCGGCCGAGAGTTGGGGCCCAAATGAAATGATGAATAATAGAAATAAACCTACGAATAAAACGATGAATGATATGAATACCTTGGAGCTGAACGCTTTCGGTCAGAGCTCAAGGATTCTAAGATCTCCTGTGCGGAATCGGGAAATGAACCCATTCGGTCAGAGTACGAGGACTCCGAGATCACCAGTAGATGGAGAATCTTCAGGATTGGTGGCATCGGGGTCGGAATCGACGCGAAGCAACCCGACGGCATCGACCAGCGGGGTTTTTGGTCAACTCGGAGACCAAATTAGGAGCTTAGTTGATATGATGGAGGATGGAAAGAGGAGATCAATCCATCAGCCGATGAGAGATGCAATCGACTCTATTAAGACCCTATACGACCTGTACGCAGGTGAATTGAGGGGGCAGTCAACTGATGAGAAGAGTTGCAGCAGTTCTGCAACTCAAACTTCGCCCTGTATGAGAAATCAGAAGGGCAAGAGGAGACAGGAGGAAACTGTTGAGACTCCCGAAGCAAAGAGGAGAACTCCAAATCCAGCACCGAAAGCTTTGGTTAGGAGGACTACTGAGACGACTCTGAGTCAGCAGGTAAACGCTCAGGAATCGACTGGAGAGCCAGGGTGGCAAAAAGTCACTAAAAAGAAAAGGAAGGAAAAGAAACCTCAGGAGAGGAAAACAAAGCCTGATGCGATAACGATAGCAACGAGGGATGACACATCGTATGCTGACATTTTGAGGAGGGTTAAAACGGACCCTAAGCTCTGTAAATTAGGTGAAAACGTGACAAGAATTCGGAGAACCGTCAAAGGGGAGCTACTATTTCAGCTCGGCAAGAACGGTGAGCGAACGGAGGACCTCAGAGGAGCCATTGGAGAGCTCCTAGGGGAATGCGCTACTGTCCGCGCTCTAAAGGAGAGGAGGACAATTGAGATAAAGGACATTGATGAAATCACGGAGAAGGGAGATGTATATAACGCAATACAGAACATTCCAGGTCTTGAGGGCTTCGCTGAAGCCGACATAGTTGGTCTCAGGAGGGCATACGGTGGGACACAAACGGCCACGGTGAGCCTTAGTGCAGAAGATGCAGCTATTCTCCTGAAGGAAGGTAAAATTAGGATCGGCTGGGTCATATGCAGGATTCGCGAGAGGAACATTCCGACGAAATGCTTCCGATGCTTGCAGTTTGGACATATAGCCCGCCTGTGCAAGAGTAAAGTTGACCGCTCGGGAACATGCCGCAAGTGTGGACAGGACGGTCACATTGCTGGGAATTGCGAACGGGAACCACTCTGCATGTTCTGCAAAGTGGACAACCCAAGGTTCGCCAAACATATCGCTGGGAGCAGGAAGTGTCCTCAGTTTCAAAGCGCTCTTAAATCACGATCTAGGAGATGAAGTTAATACAAATTAATCTGAATCATTGCGAAGCAGCACAGGACCTATTGGTCCAGAGGGTAAAGGAGGAGAATATCGATGTCGCAATCATAAGCGAACCTTATAGGGTACCGAGGAATAGTACTTGGATCACGGACGGATCTAGTACTGCGGCTATATGGATTTGTGGTTCATTACCCTTCCAGCAAACCTATGCGCGGGACATTGGTTTCGTTATGGCCAGGATAAAGGGAGTTTTCGTCTACAGCTGTTACGCTCCCCCGAGGTGGTCAATGGATGACTTCCAACATATGCTGGAGAGGCTGGCGTCACACGTGCGCTTGAACACCCCCGTTATTATAGGAGGAGACTTCAACGCTTGGGCGACCGAATGGGGTAGTAGTTATACTAACGCCAGGGGTCGCTGCCTCTTGGAAACGTTTGCATCCCTTCCTGTGGCGCTGATGAATGACGGAAGAGGAAGCACATTTAGGAGAGCTGGATCGAGCTCGATAATAGATTTGTCGTTTGTGAGCGATGGCCTTGTTTCGCGGACCGCGTGGAGGCTAACTGAGGACTTCACGAATAGTGACCATCAGGCAATCGCGATGACGGTTACTGGACAAAACACGAGAGGAAACGGATTGCCGAAGTTTACGGGACCGAAATGGAAGGACTCCCGCTTTGACGAGGAGACGTATAGATTGATGTTGTCGTCTTTTCATACGACTGGCAGCACGGTCGAAGAATTAGTGAGCGGCGTATACCAAATGCTCAACACTGCATGTGATGCTGCTATGCCTAGGAGAACTGTGTGTAGGGGACGTTCCCCCTGCTACTGGTGGAATGACGAAATTCGAAGACTGCGGTCGGCATGCTTTGGGGCGAGAAGACGGGCCCAGCGTACGAGAGGAAGACCGACATGGGAAGTCGAACGGGCTTCCTATGAGGATCTAAGGCATCAACTTAGAAGAGCCATTAAAAGGAGCAAGAAACTATCCTTTCAGCGGATATGCCAGGAAGCTGACATCAATCCTTTTGGGACGGCGTACAGAGTCGTCTGCAAGAGAATCGGTGCTCGAGAACAGCCTAAACTAGGTTGTACAGTTTTGCTACGGGAGATAATTGGTACATTATTCCCACGGGGCCAGCCCTACACTTTTATAAGTAGGGAGCCGGAGGCCATTCATAACATACCCGAGGTAACAGGAGAGGAGGTACTCGCAGCATGCACTGGAATAGGAGATAGGAAGACACCGGGGCCAGACGGAATCCCAAATAGGGCACTTAAGGTGGCTATCCGGCTCAGACCGGATATGTTCGCCAAGGTGTTCCACAAGTGCTTCGTCGAGGGTGTTTTTCCACGTAGATGGAAGAAGCAGAAATTGGTTCTCATTCCAAAACCTGGCAAACCACCAGGGGAACCATCGTCGTATCGGCCCATCTGTCTACTTGACACGATGGGAAAAATACTGGAGAGGATTATATACAATCGACTACTGACGTGTGCCGAGGCAGGAGGAGCTCTCTCGGACCTGCAATACGGATTTAGGAAAGGACGATCCACTATTGACGCGATAAGAAGAGTGGTCGACATTGCAAGAGATGCAATAGAGGGCGAAAGATGGAGATTTGGCACCAAGGAGTACTGCGCGGTTGTCACACTTGACGTTAAAAACGCGTTCAACTCGGCGAATTGGGGGCGTATTATGAGAGCCCTCTTTAACATGGCTACGCCGCCATACTTAATGGAGATTCTGAATAGTTACTTTCAGGACAGGAAGCTAATATACCTAACGGATGAAGGAGAGCAGGAATACGTAGTAACGTCGGGAGTCCCACAGGGCTCCGTACTTGGACCACTACTATGGAACATTATGTACGATGGAGTACTTCGACTGCGATTGCCAAGCGGGACTACAATTGTGGGCTTTGCAGATGACATTGCCATAGTCTCGGTAGCTAAAACGGTAGGAGAAATAGAGGAGAAAACGAACACAGCGATTCGAAAGGTTGGAGCATGGCTGGATGAAGCAGGTTTGAAACTTGCTGCGCATAAAACGGAGGCCGTCTTGATAAGCGGCCGGAAGATAGTGGAGAAGATGGAATTGACCGTTGGAGGCACAAGGATCGAATCGAAGAGGGCGATAAAATACCTAGGAGTGATTATCGACGACAGATTGAACTTCAAGGAGCACGTGAAATACATCGGTGAAAAAGCATCTGTAACACAGGGAGCACTGGCGACGATGATGCCAAATATTGGAGGACCAGGTCCATTTAAAAGGAGAATAATTTCGGCGGTAGTAACGTCGATAATGCTGTATGCTTGCCCAATATGGTCGGAGGCACTCTCAGTGGGGACGACGAGGAGGATACTGTCCTCGGTCTATCGTCTGAGCGCGATTAGACGGATAAGTGGCTTCAGGACAGTGTCTGATGAAGCAGTTTTGGTATTGGCAAAGACAATACCAATAGATATACTGGCGGATGAAATGAGAAGGATATACCTTCGCCGTCTCGAGCACCCGGGACAAATAGCGGCTATAAAAGCGGGGGAACGAAGGACTTCCCATGCACAAATGGCAGTCACGATGGGAGAGCAGTCTAAAGGGAAGATGGACATTTCGTCTTGTCCCTCATGTAACCCCTTGGATGAAGAACGAACATTGCGAGTTGAACTACTACGTGACCCAGTTCCTAACTGGTCATGGGTGCTTCAGGAAGTACCTGCACAGATTTGGTCATGACACTTCTCCTATATGCCCAAACTGTGTAGATGAGGAGGAAGATGCGGAGCATATTCTTACATGCTGTCCCAGATTTAGATGGCCGGGAGAAACGAATTTGGAACCAAACCGGCTAATGGAAGAGCTGTTGAACTGTAGGATTTTATGGAGTCAATATAGCCAGAGAATGGCTGAAGTTTTGATAGTACTCCGAAGACTGGAAGAACGGAGACGAAATTTGAATTAAAGTGATAAAGCTTTCAAGCTAACCAGCCCTCCGCGAAGTAATACCTTACGGCAGTCCCGCGGGGGGAGAGTGGTTGAAGTGTGTAGGGCGTGGGTTTAGTACGTAGGCACCAGCGATGGTGAATCGTGCACTCTTTTGTTGGAACAAAAGTGTCTTTCGAAGATTCCCACCTCCGGCTCAAGACAAAAAAAAAAAAAAAAAAAAAAACATCAATTTTGCAACAACAATTTGCTTGTTGTCGCATTGCCTTATATCATAATTACCTAAGTCCTCTATATACCCCGTCTCTCCCTTGTAACAGACTTTTCATCATAAGTATCGGATTTTTCATTAAACATCCGAAGTGTTTATTTCATCATGAAACAAACACAGCAATTTCACCATAACAATTTGCTCGTTGTCGCGTTGCCTTATATCATAATAATCATTTCCAAATACACCCCTGAGTTTTCTGCGTTGCGTTTATTGTGTTTGTAGCACGACTCTGGCACATAAAGCAGATTCGATTCGATGGCATGTTTTGTATTAGAGTGGCGGGACCTACAGTTTAAACTCGACTCAGAACGACAGATTCTTGAGAAACTTTTCATGGCAATTTTATTTACTCTCGAAGTTTTTGCCGGAAATCTGCTGCGAGGTAGTCGCCGAAGAAATATTTTTTCATATTTCGTTTTGATGTCTGACCTGGGGTTTAAACCGTAGCCATACGTCTAATAAGCCAGCACACTACTATGGCGACTTCGTTGGTATACAGATCATCACATTCAGGAAAAAAATGTCAGGTTAGGTTTGCGGAAAGGATAGTAAAGGAGATAGGAAAATTGGAATAGGACAAGAGGTAGAAAAGGGAGGCTAAAGAGACGGAGGAAAACCCGATGGACCAAAAACACACAAGAGAGCACGACTACAACCTTGAAGCCCTAGGACAGCTCAAAAAGCTCAACCTATTTACACATCTATGGAGAGCCTTAATGTTGGCTCTCAACAAAGAGTCCAAACTTTCGAAGAAGCCCCTGCCCTCAACCTATAAAGGGCTGGACAGTTGCAGACGAAGTGTTCGATAGTTTCCAATTCCTCCTCGTCGCAACATGCCCTGCAATGTTTAAGATCATTCAGCGATCTAATCTCGCAGTGCCCTCTAATCAAACCACTAACTAATCCCAGACTAGTTTTATTTAAGCCCAGCTGTAAACTTGCTTTATCACTGTCTGTAGCAGGCCATACACACCTAAACACATAACATTCCAATCCATTCCATCAATGCCCCTGCTCTTCTCCGCTGACCCATCCAATAATGAAGCCGCAGAGGTGGCAGATACGAGGATCAGAATTAATTATCAAATCGCCCTCAGAAAGTGAACCTAATCTAGCAAGAGCAACCGCAAATGTTAGTAATCACCTATAGTAAGCCTATAGTGCTCAGCACCGATAGTGATGACCTGGTCAACGACATTCTTAACGAAATTTGGACACCACCAGCCAAAAATTCACACCATAAAGTGGCTTTTTAGAGATGCATTGAACTCTCTTTGATTTCATTCATTGACAAACGGGTTTCACCGCAGAAGATGATTTTTTGATGAAAATTAGGGTCAGTTGCCAAACTGCTCCAGAGAGAGCTCTTTCAGCGAACACTTGACGTTGTCTATGGTCGTTTACCTTTAGTGCCTAAGTAAGTACAATTTTGTTTGAGTGAACTCCCAACTCATACTCATACATACGTAATTGGTCATTACAACTCTTTAGTCAGGATTATGACCTATCTTCCCACACCACTTATGTTGTGTACGTTAATTTTATACATGAGTGGCGATACCTACAGATTTAAGTCGACTCCAAACGACAGAGTTTTGAGAAGCTTTTATTTACTCTTAGAGTTTTTGCCAGAAATCTGCTGAGAGGAAGTTACTAAAGAAATGTTTTTTTTTTTTAATTTCATTTTTTTTTAAATGTCATAGCATGTTGACCATAGCCTCACGTCTAATAAGCCAACTGCCTACTAAACTACGGCAACTTCAAATACCCAAATCACGACAGAAAATTCGCCGTGCCTTGGATTCTCCTGTTCATTCTCACAGAAAACGGTGATATTTTCGGCAGATCTGGCGTTGACGTAAGGCTGTTTGGTGGCCGATTGTTCACTGAGCCATTAGACTTCTCTCGGTAGGATAATTATGGTGACCGTAAAACGGGCGCAGTGAGCGATACATAACCAGAACAGAACACCCATTCTGATTTGACAAAAGAGACTGTAAATGAATATGACAAATGAAGCTTCATTAAAATGGCCGCTATCAACTGCCAAAGTTCAGAATTATTTGTTGGAAGAACCAATAAAATACCATGATTTTTCTCTAACATAACTATTGGTGCCTCATTTTTATCCATCACTGTTGGTTGTGTGATAACATGGCTTCTGAATTTATTTTACCATTTTTGTATCACAAAAAATTTTTTTTGATTTGAGTTTTTTTATTGTCGTTTCGAATATCCTTCAGTCTGTCTGAACGATTGTTGAGCGTGAGTTGTTGCAAAATTTTTTTCTGCCTTTTTCCCTCTCTCTCTCTCTCTCTCTGCAACAGAAATATCTCCGGTACTTATTTCGAGTGCTAAAATGTAATGAAACATGAAGTTTTATTAAATAAAATGTTTTTTTTTTTGAAGTGATTGGTTAGACTTAATTTTGTGACAGCGACATGATATCAATTATCACTGAACATAACAAATGAAAATCATCAAATCTATGTCATAAGAATTTCAACATTTGAAATTAAAGAAATGAAGGAATGTATGCTATTGGGAAGGAGTAACGTGATGGTACCTGCAGACCCTCTTTTAGTTATGATAACAATAAAGTATGCAAGCAACGTAGTGCTCAAATAAGTCCAGGAAATCTAATATTTTGTAACTTAGACCCACATATCTGTCGTAAGTTCAATAAAAAACTAGATTTTTCTAAAGCTAAATGTACTTTTTAATGCACTTTACTGCGCTTTACATACATAATTGGTCATTAAAAGATTTCAGTCATGACTTCGACCTAACTTCTCATACCACTTATGTTGTGTGCGGTAATTTTATACATGAGTGGCAGGACCTACAGCTTAAAGTCGTCTTCGAACAACAGATTTTTTTTTGAGCAACTTTTCATGGAAATTTTTTATTTCCTCTCAGGGTTTTTGTTAAAAATCTGCTGAGAGGAAGTCGCCGACGTTGGAGATGTCTGTTCTTTAGTTTGATCAGTGGCCTCCCGTCTAATTAGTCAACACACTACCTACATATACTAGACTATGGCAACTTTGCACCCAAATTGTAGTACACTTGCTACATTAGTTGGGAAGTTCCTACTGTGAATAAATGTTTTTTAAATCTATAATTCTCAGTTAGAACGCTAATCACTATCTCTCCCTAATAGCCTACCGCAAACACATATCTTCTCTTATTAAAATCATACTCACATACATACATATTTAGTCATTATAATCCTTCAGTCAGGCTTACGGCCAACTTTCTCACACTACTTATGTTGTGTGCGTTAATTTTATACATGAGTGGCAGGATCTACAGTTAAAGTCGACTGCGAACGACAGATTTATGAGAAACCTTTCATGGCAATTTTATTTCTAATCAGATTTTTTTCCAGAAATCTTGTTATAATCACACATCATAAGGATACTTTCCACTTTTTTCTTTCCACAAGTAATCTTCACTTCTAACAAGTTCATCTGTCAGCTCGTTGGCCTGAATTCATACATATGTAACTCCAGTACAAGGAAACCCAATTTCCTTTCTAAATAATTCATGATATTTTGACTTGACCCTACTTAAAACGGATCTTCCCCAGCAGTTTAATAATCAAAACTATGCAAGTTTTAGGATAGCAGTGTTATCGGCTCATATTTCTTTGAAAACAACATTGATCAGACCATCACAGTCAATGGTGAACACAACAGGTCGATATTTAAAAACTTTTTCTGACATGAATTGGCTGATTGGGGCATTAATGAAAAAAGGTTCAACAGTAGGGCGCTACCGGCCACACAACTCAAACCATTCTGATTCTCATTTAAATATATGTGAACTGGCCACCGGGATCAAGCGGTTTGATTTCGTCAAGTCGCAATTGTATGCGAATAAGTCACAAGTCACAGCGGTCCTCAAAGCCAATATAATCTATGTCATCGTTCTCATGCAGCCTTATTTATGTCATGGACAATTGAACACTTCTGGTGCACTGTAGCCAGAGAAGCAATGGCTTCAAGACCTCTTTCAGAAGAATAAAAAATTTCAATCATATCTCGAACACACAGTTTGTTTTATTTAAGTTTAAAGATAGGAAGTATTTAATGGAAGACCCGGTATAAAACAGTTCTCTAAACAACTGAGTGTATAACATTAAGCACAAGGCTTTTAAGGTTCGCACAAAATTGCATACAAAATTAAGACTGCAAGCGTGCTCATTAGGGACTTTCCCTAGTCAAGTTGAATTTAAAATGCCCGTTTCTCATTTGTATGAAGACGTTCTTTACATATCTTTCATGTGTTCCAATAAATTGGAACAGAATCAATGAATAAATTGCAGTTAAAAAACAGAACAAAACAAAGTCTTCTAAATTCAAATTAAAATCTTCAATACAACTATACACTCTTGTTTTGAGTTTGTACACTGCAATGGAAAATTATACAAACACCGCTCTCAAGTACATGAATTTTAATTTTGCAGAATTAAATTCAATTCAAACAGTTTTAATTGCAAATAATTTTCATCAAATGCTTTCTACTATTAGAACTGTACCTTTATATTGTTACGAAAATGAAAAATCAAGATGCTGGTTTTTCCTTCTTACATCGCTTTACATTGAAATTATAAACAAAGGCTACAAATAAGCAAAAATACAACAACAAATACCAGCATAAAAATGGTAACCAAGTAAACAAAAATACACCAACAAAGCTTCAATAATAAATGTAAACAACGATGTTTACGTTTATTGAGATTTTGAGAATGCGAAGTCATGAACATCCACATTCAAGAACATTCATCAGACAGTTTACGTTGCCATATAAAAGGCAAGGCAAAGTAGGCGACTGAGCTAAAGAAGTTCAGTCAGTCTTGTGTGAAGACCCAGTGCGTTATTGTTTATTAGAGCAATCATGGTTTATAGATCTCCGATCTCTGTCGAATAATTGTCTAGTAATTGTTATTGTTTATGAAAAGGTTATAAACAGAGGAATAGGTTAGGTTAGGCTAGAAGACGTATACTTGTTAATTAAGACAAGTACAGTACCCGGAGTTCGAATTGACCCATTGTACAAAGTCCTAGTTTCTCACACCGCTTATGTTGTGTGTGTTAATTTTATACATGAGCGGTGGGACCTACAGTTTAAAGTCGACTCCGAACGACAGTTTTTTGAGAAACTTTTTCATGGCAATCTTATTTAGTCTCTGCGTTTTTGCCAGAAATCTGCTAGCAAACTTCCTCGGCGAAGTAATCCTTTTTGTATTTTGTCTTGATGTCTGGCCTGGGGCTCGAACCCTGGCTTTACGTCTAATAAGCCAACACACTACCTACTAGTCTACGGCGGCTTCAGAACAGAGGAATAACAAAGAAAAGCAATTGTTGTTGTTTACATCAAGTTGTAAACAGTGGCACACAGACTTGTGTGTATAATAAAGAGTTTTAATTAAAACGAAACACATATTTATTTGTATTTTATTTAACTACAATCCACGAGCTTATATTTTAAACGTAACAATATATAGCGCCCACTGTTGTATTACATTTGAAAGTTTTTCTCTTCGAAATTCTTTAAGAAACAAAGCAAGAAAAAAAAAAGAAAGAAAAGTTTTGTACATCGTAAAAATAAGGAACAAAAAAGTACATTTCACTACAAAAGTTTTATGCCAATAAAAACGATCTGGAACAGATTTTGTTGTTTTGTCTTGTTCTTCTTTTATAAGCAATCAATGAATGGTTTAAGGGCAGTATTTATTAATTTTTTTTCTCTTTTTTCTTTCCTTTTGCCTGTGAATTAATTAAAATCAAAGTAAATGCAAGTATAAGTGAAGTTTCTTTTGTAAATGAATTACAAGTACTTTTGCGAAAAAGTTTACGTTTCGTTTTTTTTTTTGCATTACATCAGTCATTATTACCATACCATTTGGAAAATACAAGGACTAGGGAAAGTTATAAATGAAATGAAAAAGAATTTAAGAAATTACAAGAATTATTGATTCATCAGTAGTCTGAGTTGTAATTTGAAGTTTGAGTTGCAGCAGCATAAGCAGATTTGTGCACCGTGTAGGCTCATGAAAATGATCACATGATTACAAAGATACGGTTTTAAAAATACATTCCAAGATACTCATTTACTGCTGAAATATTCCATAGTGTATCATGGATGTTGAAGTCGCCGTAGACTAGTATATAGTGTGTTGGCTCAGACATCTCGAAACAAACGAATCGCGAAAAAATATTTTTCTCGGCAATTTCCTCCCTGCAAAAACTCTGGGTGCGAAATAAAATTGCCATGAAAAGCTCCTCAAACCTGTCGTTATGAGTCCATATTAAACAGTAGGTTCTGCTAATCATAGATAAAATCAACACACAAAACATAAATGTTGTGAAATGCAAGGTTATAATGCAATGTTGTAAAGCAAGATTATAATGCAAGGTTGTAATGCAAGGTTGTAAGGAATGTAAGGACATCTAGGCATTAACTCGCATCAAACAGTTACTTTTTTCGCATGTAATTTCTATTGAACAATCACTTCTGAGTTGTCCAAGATCCATCGAGTGAGAAAGCAACTCCTTCTCTAAACAAAATTTTATTCGAAAATTCAGCCTGTTGCTCTAGAACTCAATCAGCATATGTACGGCGTTGTGAATGATCAACTGGCTTAAATTCATGCGTGTTTTGTTTCAGATTTTATATGGAAGGCTCTTCAAATCCAAATAGAAGATACGTCATTACAAGTTGTAAGAATGTTGTAAATTTGAAGAATTCAAATTATTCGCTACACTGTCATTATGGCAGGGGGTCCCAATTGCCATAATGCACTGGTATGACCACACTTTTAATGCTGCTAGTTTCTTTAAATATCGAATCACTATCATAATACGTTCCCAGTTTGTTGAGTTTTTTAAAACTAAACAGCCGAGGGTATCTTCTATAACGATAAATCACGTCCGTCTCTTCAAACGCACCGCCTCTTCACACAATACTGACTCACTCGCCTGCTTTGGCTTGCCTTTTATATAGTAGGGTAGATAGTCTGATGAATGTTCTCGAAGGCGAATGTTCGTAGCCTAGCCTTCTCGAAATGTCTATAAATGAAAACGTCGTTGTTTAAATTCATTATTGCTGTTTGTGTATTTTGTAGTGTTTATTTTGTATTTTTGTTTTTTTTTTGTTTACCATTTTTATGCTGGTGTTTGTTATTGCGTTTTTGTTTACTTGTTTAAAATTTGTATGCTGGTGTTTGTGGTTGTATTTTTTTTTACTTGTTTACCATTCTAATGATGTAAAAGCATGTGATGTAAAAGCTAAACACCAGTACCTGGATTCTTCATTTTCGTAATAATATCATAAGAGGCACTCCAGCAACTTTCCAGCATAAGCAGCGGTCTGTATAAACTTGGAATCCTTGCTCAAAAGGACCACAGTTTGCATTCGCCAGCATTTCAAAAAGGCACCATGTTTCCAACATATGTTTCATGTTGCGGGCATAACTGTGAACAGATTTTTTAGACCAGCCGAATAACATAGTTTGTTATATACCAAGGTTCTGGAGTTTATCCTAGTTTAAATTACCCATTAGTAAGTTCAAGTTCCTCCCTTTAAAGACATTTAACAATCAATGCGTGCTTGATTCATTGTATATATCTATGGCGTCACAGTGTGCTTTGGGAAAAGAATTGGAATCAATTGTGAACCCCATGTGGGCCCTTTGTCTTTATTTCTATATTTAAGATTTATTTCACGGTTTCATATTCAACAGATCATGGTATTTATCACGTTTGGTTTTATCCATTGCTCTCTAGACCCTTTAGAGCATTGAGTCTGTAGAGTTTCCAGTTGATAGTAGCCGAGCTAAAGTCACCGTATTTTAGTAGGCAGTGTGTTGACTTATTAAACAAGAGCCCATGATTCAAACCCCAGCTAAAACCCCTCGAACACAATGAAGTATAAAAGAATATTGCTACGAAAATGGAACAATCTGTATAGATGTGTTTTGCTTTTACATCGTTTAACATTAAAATTATAAATAAAAGCTACAAAAACAAAAACAATGAAATTGTTTACAAATTATCACACTGCGTAATATAACAACAAACACCAATATAAAAAATAATAAACAAGTAAACAAAAATATATCAACAAACACTACCAGAATAAATGTAAACAAAATGCACAAACAACGATAATGAAACAACGATGTTTACATTTACAGAGATTTCGAAAAGGCGAATCCACGAACATTCGCCTTCAAGAACATTAATCAGACCGTTTACGTTGCCATATAAAAGGCAAGGCAAAATAGGCAACGCAGTCAGTAAAATTCAGTCAGTCTTGTATATAGACGAGGTGTGTTTGAAGAGAGTAATGGTGATTTGAAGATCTCCGTTACAAAGATCTGTCGAACAATTGTCTAGTAATTGTTAATGTTTATGCAAGGGAGTACAAAGAGGAATAACAAACAAAGCAATTGCTGTTATTTACATCAAGTTGTGAACAGTGGCACACAGAATTTTGTGAAGAATAAAGAATTTATTTAAAACTAAACACAATTTTATTTTTATTTTATTTGCAAACTACGAGCTCATATTTTAAACGCTTTTAAAACGTTAAAAGCGTAACAATATTTTATTCTCCCTTCAAGCAGTGTTTTGTCCAAAATAAAAAAATGAGTTCTTTCGGCGACTTCCTCTCAGAGGTCTTCTGGCAAAAACTTTGAGGGTAGATATAATCAGCATGAAATGTATCGCCTAATGTATTGTTTGGAGTCGACATTAAATTGTAAATCTAGCCACTCATGGATAAAATTAACATACACAACATTGGTTAGGTTAGAGGACGTGTACTTGTCGATTAAGTACCCGGAGGTCGAATTGACCCATTGTACAACGTCCTAGTTTCTCACACCACTTATGTTGTGTGTGTTAATTTTATACATGAGTGGTGAGACCTACAGTTTAAAGTCGACTCCGAACGACAGATTTTTGAGAAAAATTTTTTTTTAATGGCAATTTTATTTCCTCTCAGAGTTTTTGTCAGAAATCTGCTGAGAGGAAGTCGCCGAAGAAATATTTTTTGTATTTTGTCTTGATGTCTGGCCTGGGGTTCGAACCCTGGCTTTATGTCTAATAATTCAACACACTACCTACTAGACTACAGCGACTACAAACACAATATAAGTATTGTGGGAAGCTAGGTTGCAATCCTGTCTAAGGGGTTGTGATGACCAGTTAGACAAGTCAGCCTTGTTACTTAATCGGACTGTTATCCAAGTTTTCCTAAGTTCGTCAATCAATGTTTACCAGTACTCTGGCTGCTTTGTATGGTTGCATCTCCGAATCCATGGTCAAAACCAACTTTAAAATAGCAAAATTCATGGATTTTTATTACGATAAGGCATGTGCTCACTGATGAGTTTTTTTTTATTAAATTGTAACAAAACCATCGCAATCATGGCTGATCTTTAATATTCAGCGGATTTGTTACCAAAACCTGAGGACACTAACGCTTAAGTGTAGAACTTACCCCGATTGAATATTTTGAATCCTTTTGATTTTATTGCCTCTGACAATTTTACCTTTAAAAACGATAAATTTAACCTGAATTTTTACTATCGTGCAACAAAATAAATCGCTTTATGTACCCTCCAATCTCACACTTAAACAGCACAAAATATTTACGGCCGAAGACGAAAACACCTTCGAAATAATTTTATATTCATTGGCCCGGGATTGCAAAAGGCGGCCTTATGCTAATTATAAAACATGACCAAAAGGATTACATATGTATGTATGTTCAGCATTGGTTGGAAGGTGCAATAAACTTGTTGGCAGTGATAAAATTCAAGAAAAACTTGCCACCACAAGGCAAGTAAAGGGTAAGCGAGTAAGGATTTGAAACATATTTTACGATTTGAAAAACACAAACAAAAAAAAAAAGGAAATGGAAACTTAAAACATTGGTTTGTTAGGATAATAAGTACTGTACGGTACGTTTCTGTACATACATACATACATCTACACATGCTTACAGAGTAAGTAACAAGTGTAGTTAAAAAGTAGAAACAAGATTTATGAGGATAAACTCTAATTTTTAGGTTGTCTGCTTGGAAATTCAGTTACAATTTACAGACACAAGCATGTATGGATTGGTAGTGGGTAACACTCCATCTAATCACACATAAATACAATGAAGGTTTGCATGCGATTATATGTGTTCCAAATAAACCACCAGTCAAGGAATGAAACAATGTGTTGGGTGTATGACTTCAAAATGTGTTTCCAGTAAGACATTGCTAGATGTTTCAGGATTGAAAGATTCTCCTCAGGTCAATAACGAATCCATTCAATTTCTAATACTCTGTGTTCTTAAGAGGGTTCTGGCACTAACAGATTTCTGCTAACGCAGTTGAAAAAGTGGGTACAATAACTGGGGTGGCTATCGTATATGTTCTGACACAGACTTCACTAACGATAGATAGAAAAATAAGCCCACTTATATAGAGGTCAACCAATTTATGCCTGTAATGCATATACCGAGAAACATACATAATTGGCCATTACAACCCTTTAGTATGGATTACGACGCTCATCCTCCCCGTGCTTCATAATGGCGCAGAGGCATGGACCCTATTAAGCACTGATGCTGCAGCTTTGAGAGTATTCCACTACAAAATTCCTACGTAAGATCTTCGGTCCATTGCGAGTTGGCAGTGATTTCCGCATCCGATCCAAGAGTGACTGTATAAGCTCCTCAACATCATAGACGTTGTGGAGCGTATTAACATCCAGGGGCTGCTCTGTCTCGGCCATATCGTTTGAATGGAGGAGAATGCTCCGGCGGGACGGGTATCTGATGCGGGAATCTGCGAAAGTCGCGAAGAGGACGACCTTTTATGCTTTGAAAGTACCAAATCGAAGAAGCCCTGTCATCGATTAGCGTGATCAACTAACGTTGGCGCGCAAGAAGCAGAGGCGCCTGGAAGGATGTGTTACGGTAGGCCGAAATCCGTTAATCGGGTTATTAATGGCCAATTAAGTAAGTAAGTAAATGCCAATATCACGAGATCAATCGATATACTTCAGCTGCACTTTTTTAAATTAAAGAAACGAAACCAGTCTCTCTGCAAGGTATGCTTTGTTGGCACAAAATCGAAAACTTTGTCTTGAGTAAAAATAGTAGACTCTGGGTAATGTGTCATATGTTATCAGAGTTATTAAAAGAGAGACAGATGTACCTCATATTGTGAATTCCACATTTTCTATATTATACACCCAATATAAAATTATTTGCAAACAATTTTTACATCCATACTTTAGATGGTGGCTTGCAGATACGTAATATACACGTGTATGTATGTTATACAAAGAGTCGTCTTACATTTGTAAGCGAATATGTATGTACGCCATGGTCCATATTTGTTTGATACCATAAAAGAAGAATTAAATTTTTTTTCTTGTTTTCTTTGTGATCTAGCGTTCATTTTATTTACGTTGAAGATTTTTAGCAGATGGAAAAGCAAATTTCAAACGAAAGAGAATGAAAAAAAAACATCATTAAATTGGTCATAAATTTAGGTCAATGCTGTTAGCAAGCAGATAAGAAAATTTGAAGAAGACTCTTGCTCTTGGTTGGCAACACTGATTTGTAATTTAACAAATATGTGCACAAAACTTATGCGTACACCAAGCGTTATAGGGATAGTGTAACGGGGAACAAATGTAACAGAACACGATGAAATGCTGCAAGCAGGAATTAGGAGAAATAATTTGGGGCGCCTGTTAGGGAGACATTTCTCAACTAACTTCGGGAACAGATTAATGCTTTCAAAATATTCGTCCAGAATTTAAAAATTTTTTCTGGTGTTGAAAAGGTCATCAGACGTACTTAATTGGTCATTACAACCCTTTAGTCAGGATTAAAACCTAAATTCATACACTATTTTGGTTGTGTGTATTAATTCTTCATACATGAGTGGAGGGACAACAATTTAAAGTGGACTCCAAACGACAGACTTTTTTTTTAATATTTTATTTATTCTTGGAGTCTTTAATTGAAATCTACTGAGAGGAAGTCGGCTAAGAAATATTTTCTTCATTTTCTTCCTTTTGGTCACGGAGTTTAAGTCAGGTGTTGAACCATGGCCTCACGTCTAATAAGCCAACATACTACCTAGTAAACTACGGCAACTGACGGAAATCTTGCTGAACAGAAATGTCAATACAATTTGATATTTTCGGCTGTCAAAACATAGTTATCGGCACTGATAAAATCAGATAAAGTAAGAGAAGATTGCAGTTTAGGTTCACTTAGGAAATCTTGGCGAAAATCTCTTGGCGAATATAAATATTGTAAGGAAGGTTACTTAGTTTTATCAGGACTTCAGAATGGTTTGTCTATAACAAGGTTTTGTTGCGTAATTAGTTGATTTCTCTTTCCTTATAATACTCATGGGTAGTTATCTTCACGAAATTGTTATCCAACTTTTCCTAAATTTCCGTTAAAGCAGATGGAAACTTGGTCTTTAAGAGACTTCTAAAATGTGCAGTCAATAGAAAGGACGACGATTATTTTGTTCTTTGGTATCAAACAAGCAAAAGAGCGACCATTCCGTTGTCCTTGGTATCAGGCAAGCAAAATTACTGACACTGTGCTCACGAGTATACGTGGGAATGTATACGTTATCCAAATTATGTATACGGAAGACTTTTCCATGACTATATTATAATTTGAACTGTCTCGAGAAGGAAATTCTGCGATACCTACACAGATTTGTAAAGGTTACCGGTAGGTTCTCAAAGGATTCCACATCGATTACACTTCCTGAATTAAGGTTTTCACGACAAGAAAAGGGAACGGGGGTGATCAGATGTTTGTATTCCTGTTATTGGTTTTGTAAGGGAACACGAGTTTTTTTAATCTTGTCAGGAATAAAATCAGAGGGCTGTTATGAATGTTATTACTGGATCTTGTCTGTTTGAAAGTATGTCTGAGCGTATGAGCTCTCCAAATTGCGACCATTGTAGCAGCTTACTGGTACACAATCGGTCCAGAATTTTCTGCGTGAATATCTTGCTTCATGGAAAACTTGTTTAAGGCACATGAGGCAGGTAGGTTGCAGTGACTGTTTTGGAAGTGTTTCATCGTCGTGCTGGCTGATTTTTACAGAGACAGAATGGAATATAATATATTTTGTTTTTTGTTTATTCTGGTAGACAAATGTCAGATGCACAAAAAAGTTAAAAATTTTTTAAATGAGAGATTAAATGTGTTGCTGTTTCTTATTAAAAATTATATTACAATTTTTGTTGTATCTAAAATTTTACGAATTTTATTAAGTTTTTTCCTTCTCCTGTAAAGTAACCAAAAAGGCCTTTTTCATATTAAGCCATCGATATGTGGAACATAATTTGAAAATTTCGAAGTCTCTTAGTGAACTCAAGATGTAAATTTGCTGCCAATTTGAGTAAAAGAACTTAACTATACTTCTCTGATTTTGTTTGGAGATCCAGTGCACCGTTATAGTTGCTATAAGGTTCCGATGATGAATTGTGGGTATATTTAATGAAAACTGTATTAACGGTATAGTCGTCGTAGTTTAGGAAGTAGTATGTGGGCTTATTAGACGTGAGGCCGCGTTTAAATAACCAGGTCAGACATCTCCAACACAACGAAAGTATGAACAAATATTTCTTCGGCGACTGCCTATCAACGGATTACTAGCAAAAAATCTGAAAATAAATAAAAAATGACCATGAACAGTTTCTCAAAAATCTGTCGTTCATACATTTATGTAGGTCCAAGCAGGCTTTAAACTGTAGGTCCCACCACTCATGTATAAAATTAAGACACATAGTATAAATGGTGTGAGAAACTAGGTCGTAATCCAAACTAAAGGATTATAATGACTAAATATGTATGTATGTATGATACAAAGAGCATTCTTAATAAGCTGCTCAGGAAAATATAATGAAAGACAGATCCAAGTGAAAGTGATGACACTTGCTAAAGCAAGCTCACTCCTATGAAATACCGATCTACTTAGAAATCTATGCATGCCTTCAACTTTTGCTTGGTTCTTCATTAGAAAACTGTACTTTCTAGCTGCTGAACAAATCCTGAGCTGATGAACAACCTTAATTCATCATTCATTGACTGTCTTACATGTCCCAATATCGATATGTGCGATGGCATGAGTTGTGTTGGTTTTGTGTAGCACTATGGTTTGTGGTGTATTCGCATACACCTGCAACTTATGAAAACTTCATAAGAAAAAGGCTAACGAGGTCAAATCAATGTTGACTTATTAGACGTGAGGCCATGGTTCACACCCCAGGTCAAACATCTCCAACAAAACGAAATTTAAAAAAATATTACTTCGGCGGCTTTATGTCAAAAATTTTGCTGAAAGTGAATAAAAAATTGCCGTGAAAAATTTCTCAAAAATCCGTTCTGTCGTCCGGAGTCGACTTTAACTGCAGGTCTCGCTACTTATGGATAAGATTAACGCATACAACGTAAGTGGTGTGCGAAGCTAGGTCGTAATCCTGGCTGAAGGGTTGCAACGACCAATTATGTATGCATGTATGCCAATATTATGACCTTTTATAGGCGTAAAAGTAAGTTAAGGAACTCGGATTATTTCTTTGCCTTAATCCTTTAAGCGCGTGTTGCCAAATAAGCGAAATTTTTCGTTTGTATTTTATCTTGAAGATATCCTTGCTTGTTTTTTTTCTTTCGTTTTGTGGCACTATTTTGATTCCAACATACAATATTTATTTTGTACTCATTTAAGCGTGTGTGTGTCTTTTGACAACTTTATGTTTATTTAACCCTTAAAACAAACCCACTAAAACTGAAAGAAGAAGATGAAACATAAAATAACAAACATTGTCTACAGTATTCCATATGGACGATATTTTAAAGATGCTGGTGGCGGCTGCTTCTTAACATTTATGGCTGAATGATATGAAGTGGAAGAGTGTTAAAATAGGAAAATAGAATGGAATAGAATGAAAATGCTAATATGATAATAAGGGAAAACTGTCAAAGCTTTGACTTATGAGCTTGTATACATACATACATACATTTTAAGCAGCTAAACAAATGAATGAATGAATGAATGAATAAACGAGCATGTAAACGTATAAATGCCGGGTATGGTAATAAAGATTTATGCGCTACATTTTATATTACGTTATACATTACGTTACGTTACGTTACGTATTCCTTTTTCTATTTGAAAACATTTCTTGTGTACCTTTTTTTTACAGTTGCCAGGGGGATAAATTACAAAATTTTTTTTTAGATTCTCTTCTTGTCTTTTGTTGGCTGAAAATGTGCTTGAGAGAGAGAACGACACGACATAAATATTGTAAATGAGTTGCCATTAAATGAATTTCGATAAGTGTCATACGAATTGCTACCCTAACCATTCATCTGAGGTGTTTTGCCTCATAATATTAAGTGCGTTGGTGGTAATAAAATAAAAAGAAAAACGTCTTCTTTATTCCCCTCCTCTTTCTAAAAATAAAACTTAAATTGATGGCAATAAATTTGCATTTTACTCGTGTACCCGCACTCGTACTCATACTCATGCTTAGAAAACTATGCAAATATTGTTAAAGTCTCCTACCATCATCCATCATCTCATTAACTTAGGCATTAACTTTTGCCTTTTTTAGTCGTCATTATAAGTCAATTTTAATCCGATTTTACTAAGTTTTGCTTATGCAAACTTTTAAAGCCTTTTTCATAATAAAAATCAAACAAATCAAAAGAATTTCCTGCGTATACTCAGATAAATGAGAAAGTTTTCTAAAGCAGCTCACTAAAACAAATATTAGAGCGTATATATGTCTTTAACAATGTCTAACACATATGGCGCTTGTTAGAGCCAAGCAAAAAAACCCAAAGAAATGTTTTCTGCTCTTCTTTGTATTTAAAAAAAAAATAATTTTCCAATTAATGTCGCTGTCTGCCAGTATGTGTTCCGGAGCAATGCAATATCAAAGAGGTACTGAGAGATACGCACAGACGCGCATAATAACATTAAAGGACAAATAAAAATATAAACGGGATTCTTATGCAATTGAAACTACACCAGACAACAACGATATAAACTCTTCACAGTCTAAAACGAAGCTGGACGTAGAGATTTAAAAACACGTTAACTTTAGTGACCTCTTTAGGTCGGGGTGGTAGCTCTGATATCAAAAAGCTCACTTGAGCACGCACAGCGGCCCGTTGTGATGCCACGGGTGAACGCAGTCCCTGTACTGACGAAGTTCCACCAAAATCAGGGAAGAGGAAGAAGTTGGTCAGCGCAAGGGCTGCACATCAAAAGCACGACAACCCTCCACTTGAAAACCAGCCAGAAAGTGTGATGAACGAAGCTATATCCTTGATATCAATAGATGAAAGCTCCGTCAAGCTGACAAGAAATGGAGAGCCAAAGAGGCTATATCTACACCAGAAAGTGGATAAAAGTCTCCTATTCCTCAGCGGATCTGCAGTCGTTAAATGGGAGCCTCATTCTCTCCGCGTGTCTACCCATAACGCAATGACCTGTAAGCACGGCCACTGTGGTTGAGATGACGTCACGACCAAAACCAAATAATTGGTTGGTGCGCCTTCTATCCATCAAGAGCCAGCTGAGTCTAACGGTGGAGCAGGACTCCTCATTGACCCAGGATAGGTTGGCGTCCCTAGAGAATATCCGCGCAATGTCCAACTTGACCGAGGCAAGTGGCATACCCAGTTCAATTGAAGACGATTCCGGAAGGAGCGCGCCAACTCTGGCGAGCTCGTCGGCCCTACAGTTTCCCGGAATGTTACAGTACCCGGGGACCCACACCAGTGAGACACTGGTGAATCGCCCAGAAAGAAGGTCGAGACAGCGGCGACATTCCCTAAAGATCCTAGAGTTATTCACGAGACTCGTTATAGATCTTATCGCGGCCTGACTATCAGAAAAGACCAAGAAGCGAGTGAAAGGCGCACCGTTGACGAGGATTCATTGAGCGGCCCGGTAAATTGCCGTCACCTCCGCCTGAAACACGCTGCAGTAGTCCGGCAGACGGAAAGATATGTTCAGGTCCAGTTTCCCAGAGTAGAAACCGCCTCGAACCCCATTATCGAGTTTAGAGCCGTCGGTATATATATCCAGGACTTCCGGGGGGACAACCGTAATAAAGCATTACGTAGTCGGAGTACCTTCCCTTTTTGATAACAACTCATCACATTCATATGACTGCCTCGGCTGGTCTTACAGTCGGTAGCACTTTTTCGAGTGTATGGGTCGTATCTCGGTAATGGCATCACAAATGTTGACCTTCAAATGCTCAATTGTCTGTCGGCATAACACTCTTCTTTAACGGTGCCTCATAAAAAATAGCTCCACGGTGTCAAATTGCAAACAATTGACATCACCATTAGGGCTGATTAAACGGTCATCAAATATTTGACGCAATAAATCAATTGTGACATGAGATGTACGGCAAATTGCATCATACTGTTGAAACCAATCATCGTTCACATTAATACCATGAAGAGCTGGTACAAAAAGAAGTCGATTATCATGGTGCGATTGGTGTCTCCATTGACCGTAATGGTTGAGCCGTCCTCATTTTCAAAGAAATATGAGCCAATAAAGCCTCCGCTCCACAAGCCGCACTAAACATTTACTCGTAAAGGGTGCATTGGTTTATGTAAGATCACATGTGGATTTTCTGAGCCCCAACTGCGGCATTTTTGCTTGTTAACATAGCCACCAAGTTGAAAATGAACTTCATCCGAAAAGATGATTTTTTTTTAGCAAAATCGACATCATCGTGACGACATCAAAATTTCAGATAAATCCCAACGTTGTTCAAGCTTAAATCGATTCATTACGTTCAGTTTATATACTGAATTTTGTGACAGAGTAGAAGGACATAAGTGTGGCCAGATTCGAAATAACCGAAGGTTTAAATTTAAACCGATAGATAACCACTGTATAGAAGCTATGACATCGAAATGTATGGCAAACTGCGAAAACATATGCACGTACGCAATTGGTCATGACAACACTTCAGTCAGTATTAAAACCTAGCTTCTCACACCACTTATGTTGTGTGTGTTAATTGTATTCATAAGCGGCGAGACCTAAAGCTTAAAATGGAATTCAAATGACAGATTTTTTAAGAAACTTTTCATTGCAATTTTTATTTACTCCTTAGTCTGTTCTAACCAGAAATCCAGTGAGCGGAAGAAGCCGAAGAAATATTTTTTTCATACTCCGTTTTGTTTAAGCCGTGGCCTCACGTCTAATAAGCCTACACACTACTCACTAGACTATGGCGACTTCGGCGACTAATTTATGCAGGGAACAAAATAATGTTGGGTCGACATGGGTCGCACCTATACACACAATCTGTGGAAACATGAGCACGAAACAAAATATAAAGGAATGGTACGGGTTTCTTTCTCAACTAATTTCTAACTTGGTTGGTAGCTGAACTCTTGATGAAACTATAAAAAGCGGGCATTAACTGCAAAGGATATACAGTTGATATAGTCATGATGGCTAAAACCAAATTTGAAGAGACTCTTTGTAAGATTAACCATAAAATATTGTCACGTTTTTACGTAAAAAAACGCTTAAAATATGAGCTCGTAGAATGCAAATAAAAATAAAAATAAATTAGGGGTCAGTTTTAATTAATTTCTTTATTGTTCGCACAAATCTGTATGTCACTGTTCACAACTTGATGTAAACAACAATTGCTTTGTTTATTATTCCTCTTTGCACTCTTTTGCGTAAGCAATAACAACTACTAGTCAATTTGTTCGATAAATCTATATAATGGAGATCTTCAACACCGCGTCTTGCTTTGTCTTGCCTTTTATATCGCAGGGTAAACAGTCTGATGAATGCTCTTGAAGGCGAATGACTTCGTCTTCTCGAAATCTCTGTAAATGTAAACATGTTGTTTTCATTATTGTTTTTTGTGTATTTTGTTTACATTTGTTCTTGCAGTGTGGTTGTTGCATTTTTGTTTACTTGTTTATCTCTTTTTTTATACTGGTTTTTGTTGGTATATTTTTGTTTACTTGTTTATCATGTGAATAAGTTCATTGTTTTTGTTTTTGTAGCTTCTGTTAACAATTTAAGCGATGTGAAAGCAAAACACCATTTCCATTTTCGTAGCAATATCTTCAGATAGTAACTCTATCGTGTAAGCCGGTGGGGTTAATGATAAACTCGAGTAAGACATACGAAGACAAGAAAAATTCATAAATGGAAAAGTAGACAAAACCTAGTTGAAGGATCTTATAAAGAACATTTTAGGCATGGCCAGATATTCGATAATGATACGCAAAAGTATGTCCGAATCCGGGATTAACTTACAGCAGGACGTGTAATATGAATGTCGGATTGTTGGCACCATTTTATGAGTAGACACAAAAAATCTGAAATTAGCTCAAATGAAGTAAGAAAAGTTACAGAAACTCACAGGTTTTAGCATAGCAGGACCTACACCAGGGCTAAATGCCTTCTTATATTTAAATCTGTTGCAGAAGGCAATGAAGATCTGAGGTTTAGCTATGATCAGCTGTAGCTATTGTTAAGATATAGTGGAGACAAATCTAATACGAGGTTTATTAGGGGTCTACAACTTTGGAGAAAAATAAATCAATTAATTACGCAACAAAACCTAGTTGTGCTTAAATCATTTTTAAGTCCTGATACAACCATGTAGTCTTTTAATATTAACACACGCCAAAGATATTTGAGAGGCCAATTCATTTGCCCAATGTTTTTACTACAAACCATTAAATCATCGACCACGAAAAGAGGTTGAGGACGTTCAAATCGTACTGAAAATATTTCATTGACCGTAAGAACGTAATGTATGAGAGACAAAGATTTCTCCACATGTTGCGCCGTGAGATAGTAATCAAGAGGCTTTCTTTATGGCCATAATTTAAGCCTACAGGACATTTCAGCCTCCAGTAAAATAGTATTCAAGGTTCAGTTTAACATCGAAACATTGAGCAGTCTGTGTAGATGCTACCATCGATTCTATTACGAGAGGGAGATTTTCACCTCGAATCTATTGCCGAAGTTAAGCCCGGGAGTACAATGACCCCTGCTTACTTACCTACTTAATTGGTTATTACAACCCTTCAATTAGAATTACATGTTAGCTTCACACCATCCAAGTTGTGTGAGTGACATTATCTTCAGTTTATCATTGACTCCGAACGACAGATTTGGGACACTCTATGTGGCAAGACTTTATGCCAGAAGACTGGCATTCTTATCCTTATTCTCGCTGTTTGATTAGTATTCTTCATCAATTAATCAATACTGCTGATATCCCATATGTTCTGAAATGTCTTTTAAAACACTGTTTTAGAGTGACCTTCTGTGTTAAAATTCCATTTAAATGTGATTAAAATTCTTTTGCAGTGTTACCACAACGAAATCCTCGTAAAACATTTTGTTGAGTAGTGTAATCAGTAAGAATATTTCACTTTGACGCCTTTTTGAAACAAAAGCAACAACAACAACGGCAACGGCAATAACAACTATAGCAAAATAATTTTAGTTTTGTCTTGTGTGTCTCAAAAGAAAATTCTTTTACATGCCACTGCACATACTAACACACACACACACATATAGGAGTCATAGTGAGACATGTTTTTCAAAAAAGGACATCATATACATATGTATGTGTATCTGTATATCAGCATGTATTTTAAAATACAAAATACATCACACATATGCACAGACATGCATACATATATATTCATGCATAGGCAACACAAATATTCGTATTTAAATTCAAACACTCTTAAAACAAATCACAACATTTTTCGTTGTCATGTAACAGCATATGTGTGATGAGCGTGGCAAAAAAGAGAAAAAAGAACAAGAATGAGAGAAAAAAAATTAAATTTCCAGCATGTATTTTTATAACACAGGGAAAGTTGAAATAACCCAGCGAAATTTTTAGTTATTAATGACGGAATTTTTCATTCTTAATAAAATTCGAGGAAAATAGAAAACTTTATTAAAGAAATGTAGACGGCGTGTGCCGTCGTTCAATTATTGCTTCCAAATTTTTATAATTGAGGGGCTTTAATACACCCTCGGTCTAATACACTTCTACTACGTGAGGGTACAGTTTACCCATCAGGTCAAACATCTCCAAAAAGCGAAACTAAAAAAAAATATTTCTTCGGTCACTTCGTCTCAGCATATTTCTGACAAAAACTCTGAGTGTAAATAAAATTGCCATGAAAAGTTTTTCAAAATCTGTCGTGCGGAATCGACTTTAAACTGTAGGTCCCACCACTCATTTGTAAAATTAACACACACAACATAAGTTTGTAATCCTAACTGACGAGTTGTAATGATCAAATATGTATGTACCCTACGCGTGTTGCTGCACCACCAACTAAAATAAATTTGAAAGAAAGACATTACACAAACGTCCATTTAATTTTGAATCATTTTAATGATTTTGTTTCCCGTTGTTCTGATGATTCAGGTGAACGGGCCTGATTAATACACATTCGACCAGTTTCAGCGACATATACTCGAAGATTTTCCAGTCTCAATTCTCGTCTGATTCTGAGTCTCGTAATGCTTTTTTCTTCCGTGCTTGAAGTGTAGGTCGACTAATTGCTTGTCAATCATTTTGAATAATTTTCATTGACGCCATCCATCGGAAATTAATCACACCAACCTCCGTCGACTCATGCGCAACAACTTTGTTAAAGAATGCACAGTTTACGATTTAATTCATTTTAAGTAATTTTCAGTAGCGCCACCTGTTGGAAATTGGGCATACTAACTTAGAAACCTTTGTCGGCTCATGCGCAACAACTCTGCTAAAGATCATGATCAAATGTATAGTTTACGATTCTATAAGGTACATGCAAACAAACATTCATTTTTATATATGTAGACTATGGGAGGTGACACGCCCACTATAGCCAATCCGGCCATTTTGTTCATATATACGTCAAAGTCGTATACAAAATTTGAGGACTCTAGCTGTTTATATGATATGGGAGATTAAATACTTATTGGGTATGTGGGCGTGGCACCTCGCCTACTTGAAATTTTAAAACATAAAGTAGCCTATAACTCCTTCCAGACATACAGGAAGATACTGTGAAAATTTAAAGAAAATCGGTTAAGCCGTTTAGCCGTCTATAGACTTCAAACAAACCCACAAACAAATAAATAAACACACATTCATTTTTATATATAAGATTTATGTATGTAATACACCCTCCACAAGTCGTGTTACTGCACAGCAGTGGCAAATGTGCGCTGAGAGGACTCTAAACCAGTTATCAAATGACGCTAAAATTTTATCGAAAAATCATTTTCAACAATGGGTCTCATTTCCAAATTTCAAATTTGGGACGATACCGATCCATATGAGATCCAAAAGCATCCAAAGCGTAAAGAATAAGACCATTTTTTGATGATGATTTTGGTCTGGAATTAGATAACCTTTACATCAACAACAGATTGATTCAAACTGGAAATGCTACTTGACACACAGCTCACAGCTCAACGTAATTGCCGACTTTGAGACGATACCTACCCACAAGAGGTTCGAAAGCCTACAAAGCATCCCGAAAATTACTATTTTGGTATAGATTCTAAGCTGGCGACTGCATCAGTTCATATTTCATTGAGGAAGACGTTACCCAGGCCATCTCTGTCAACGGCAAGCACAATAACTCAATGATGGTCAACTTCTTTTGTTCTAAATTGGATGATCTGAACACCGTCAACACGTGGTTTCAACCGGACGATGTTACTTGACATACAGCTCATGCCACATTGGGTATTCTGCACAAAGGATTTGAGGGCATGGTCATCTCACATGGGGATGATGTGAACTGGCCGCCGCGATTTGACACGGCTGGATTTTTTCTTGTAAGGTATCTTAAGTCACAGTCGTATGCGAATAAACTAGAAGCCATAGTGGTAGTAAAAGCCAACGTAACCCGCGTCTTTGTTCAAATTAAGACTGATAAGCATTTTTATGACAGGAGAGGGAGAGTTTGGTCTTTTCTATGGTCGAATTAGGGAATGGTTCGGCTGAAGATTCAAAACTCGTGCACGATATAGAATGGTAATCGAGATCGTGCGATTTGACCCCGTTAGACTTTGTTGTGGGGTATTCGAAAATCGTACCAATGTATAAGAATATGGCAAGAACCACAACGGTCCTCAAAGCTCAGATAATTCGGTCGCATTCAGTTTGATTTATACGACAAAGTCATGGAAAATTTAACAGAGAAACCATGATGGGCATTTAAACGATGTTTTATTCTACACATAATGCATCAACAAGTTTTTCAAATGAACAAGAAATTTCTATGATAACTCACACACATGCTTACATACATACATAATTGGTCATTGCAATCCTTGAGCTAGGATTACGGCCTAACTCGTCACACCACTTTTATGTTGTGTGTGTTAATTTTATACGTGACTGGCAGAGGGACCTACAGTTTAAAGTCGACTCCAAACGCCAGATTTTTTGAGAAAATTCATGGAAATTTTTTATTTACTCTCGGAGTTAGTTCGCCAGAAATCTGCTGAGAGGAAATCGTTGGAGCAATATTTTGCTTTCAGATTTGGTTTGTTGGAGATGTCTGGGGTTTGAATAGTGGGCACACTTCTAATAGACCAACACACTGCCTAGTAGACTACGATGGCTTTCACACACATTTTGTTGAATTTAAATTTGACGATAGGAAGCGATAGTGCTATTGAACGGAAGTCTAAGAAGAAGGGTCCGGCAGTAAATGAGTGCAAAACAAAGTATGTGTTATCGACAATTAAAAGCGTGCGGCGTATTGATTCTCAGATTACGGCCGATAACTATACTTTTGATACAGTCAAGGAATTTATTTAACTTGGCTCTGTCGCCAAAAATGATGTCAGCCTGGAGATCAAACGCAGGATCACCTTGCAAACGTGTGCTACTATAGTTTCAATAGACAATTGAGTAGCGGAGACCTCTCTTGTACGATAAAACTAATACTCGACAAGACGCTCATCCTCCCCGTGCTTCTTTATGGGGCAGAGGCATGGACCCTATTAAGCACTGATGCAGCAGCCTTGAGAGTATTCGATAGAAAAGTCCTACGTAAGATCTTCGGTCCAGTGCGAGTTGTCGATGATTTCCGCATCCGCTCCAATAGTGAGTTGTATGAGCTCCTCAACGACATAGACGTTTTGCAGCGTATTATTATCCAGGGGCAGCGCTGGCTCGGCCATGTCGTTCGAATGGAGGAGGATGCTCCGGCGAGACGCGTATTTGATGCGGGGATCTGAGGAAGTCGCCGAAGAGGACGACCTTGTTTGCGTTGGAAGGACCAAATCGAAGAAGCCCTGTCATCGATTGGTGTGATCAACTGGCGAAATTGCGCAAGAAGCAGAAGCGCCCGGAAGGATGTGTTGCGGCAGGCCAAAATCCGTTAATCGGGTTGTTAATGGCCAATTAAGTAAGTAAGTAAGTAAGTAAGATAGGAAGCGCTTAGTGAAAGACCCGCTAAATATGTATATTCAAAAGTTTTGTCAGAAGTATACAAATATAGGCGTAAACTTTCATAATACCTACAGCCTATCTAACAGTGCTATACCCTGGGATATAGATGGGATATGTCTAGGATATCTTAATGTCTTTAAGGGACTCGTAGTAAAAATGGTAATGGTGGACTTCCTATTAAACTGTACCTTAGTTTTCTCCTATTGTCTTACATAATCGCTTTGCGAATAAAAAAGTAAAGAAGACATGATTGCCGAGCCTGTAACAGCATAGGCTAATTCATTGAAGACACTTTCAATATCCAAAATGCTGTTGGCATATGTCCCCCTCCTATACAAAGGAATGATTCAGTAGTGAATGAAACACTTGGTGCGTTTGTGTTACTGGAAATGAGGAAATGCAAGAAATATATTCACGTATATGTAAGTGGCTGTGTGCGCGTATGTGTCTTTGTATATTTCTACGTGCAATACGGTCGGACATTTTCATTTACAATTCTAATTTTCTGAACTTTTTTTTTGTTTTTGCCTTCATTCCTTACACGTTTGTCAAATGCTAAAAGAAATGTGCAACACACAAAATGGCACTTCACTGAAAACTATAAAAAGGCTAGTCAGGCAGCGTCTAGGAGCATTCACAACGAATATAGAGTTTGCCTACAACTCCCTATTTAACAGAAAAATGTTGCAGAAACTGTTTAAAAGATTTCAAATCCAATTTGAATTTCAATTTTAAGCTTCAAGCCTAAGGACCTTAGCAATCCTTTGAAGCAGGTGGGTGTCTAACGCTTAAATTTTGTAGCTCAATTTTTATATTAAATAAGCACGACGACGGTAAATAGAATGTCATGTGACAACTTTACAATTTATGCATACAAAGAATACATATGTACATAGAAAAAGGAATCCAACGGAAATTATTACAAAAAGGACATTAAAACATCACGAGTAAAAAGGAAAAATGTTAACACATATACACACACACACATACAAACACTAATGCATTTATTAAAGTAGCACTAGGATTTTCTCTTTTTGCTCCTTAAAAAAAAAAAAAAAAAATAAAAAAAGAAGGAAGCAAACGAACATTAAAACAAGAAAATGAAAACGTAACACACTGACATGATAATTACAGTTTAAAATTCCATCCGTAAATGTCATTTCGTTTTACAGGGGTCTACTTTACAAAAGGTTGTAAATTTTAAAGTCAATATCCTCCACATAAACCAGCATAAAAAGTCAGAATTTATTTTCAACCAGCATTCGTTTTCATGCATATCTTCGATCCTGTACCATATTGGACGGTGGCTTGTTCTTATTGTTACGATATATAGCACCGCCCTGAACCTATATAGGAAATCCGTATAATGTTTCCTGCAAGCTTACTTGAGAGTATTGCACAGTGCCAACAAGGACAATTCTCTGACCAGCACCTAATATGCAGAAAGTTGTTGTCTCTTGGGTCGCCGTAGTCTAGAAGATGGTGTGTTGGTTTATTAGACGTGAGGCCACACTTCAAATCCCAGGTCAGACATCTCGAACCAAACGAAATATGAAAAAATATTTGACTTCCTCTCAGCAGATCTATGGTAAAAACTCTGAGAGTAAATAAAAAATTGCCATGAAAATTTTCTCAAAACAGTTGTTCGTAGTCGACATCAAACTATAGGTCCTCCCCTCCTGGATAAAATGAACACACACAACATAAGTGGTGCGAGAAGCTCGGTCGTAATCCTGACTGAAGGGTTCTAATTTTATGTAATTATGTACAGTGGTGGCAACATGTATGTTTGTTAATTTATTTTACAGTTTTCACTGTGTACCTGGGATCAAAGTCTTTGTTTGAAGGACGCCTTATATAACTTTTTCCATCAGATTGGGACAAATTAAAGTTAGATTCGTCACTCCAGAGAACTCTGTTCCAGAAACATCGTTTCTAATTATAAGGCCACCACAGTACGTGTGTATAAAATGTCTCTGGCAAGCATATTGCCCCCGGCAAACTTGAACCATGACCAGCACATAATATGCGCAAAGGTTTTGGCTCCTGGATTGCTGTAGGTAGTATTAGGTAGTGTGTTGGCTACGCTTCAAACCCTATGTCAGTCGAACAAAACGAAATACAAAAAAAAATCTCTGTGTCGGTTTATTCTCAACAGATTTATGGCAAAAACGCTGAGAGTAAATAAAATTGCTATGAAGCTAAAGTCTATACCTTCAAAAGATGCGCTCGATGCAACTTGGACGAGAGGTATCAAAAACAGCACATATCTGACAGTCAGCTCGCTATCGCCGTGCACTTGACTTTTCGAGCTTAACTCGCAAATAGTACAGTACTGTCTGAAGACGTGAATCTGAAAGGTTGAGGAAATACGGTTACCCCCTGCTGGCTCGTGTGGGAACTCTCCACATTGAGCAGGCAGTTAGCTTGTAAAGAGTACAGCACTGTTTGAGCAAGGTGAATCTGCTCAGTAGAGAAAACACGTTTACCCTCTTCTAGCTCGTGTGGGAATTCTCCGCAATGGGCAGGCACTTAGCTTCTAAAGAGTGCTTATTCCAGGCCACTGATACGACTCAGAAACTTTCAATAGGAAGAGATCATTAATCACATATACTCAGCAAAATTAAGGATAAACAGAGGCAGAAAGTCTTCCCAAAAGTATTACGTAAGCAGAGATATTTAGTTGTTTGATAACAACTCTCCAAAAAGTCATGGAAAAGGCTTTAAATGGAAGGGACATAGAACCTATGAAGTCGAAATGGATGGCAAACTACGGAAAATATCCACTTACGTACGTGACTCGTTATTACGACACTTCAATTAGGATTGTGACGTGTCTTCTCGTCAGCATGTCAGCAAAATGGAGGTTAAACAGACACGGAGACTCTTCTCTTCAATTTTGCTGAGTATACGTTTCAAAAGATCTCCTCCTCAACTGAAAGTTTCTGACGCGCATCAAAGCGGTTTGAAAGCGCCCCAACCCAGAAAATAACTACCCCCACTCACTGCCGAGAAATCCCACATGACCTAGGACCTAGCAGAGGGTAACCGTATTTCCTATACCCAGCAGATTCAGCTTCCTCAGAGAGACTCGTACTATTTTTGAGTTTTGCTCGAAGAGCTGAGCACTTGGATGTTCCTCCTCTCCAAGTATAATTAAGTGTATGTTTCGATGGCATTCCAGGCTTCCAAATGGAAAATGCCCACGACTGGCATCGTGGTCGAGGCATATTTCATTCTGTGACTACTATTCTCCTGATGCGTCCGTATGCCAACGTATTCTTTAGGTACGAAACTATTGGGTTGTTCGGAAAGTAATTTCGTTTTTTTTTCGTGGGAATGAAAGACAGTTTTGTTAAATTTAATATCAATCCGATCTCATGCCTTTTTTGCTTCTTTATCAGATTCAACCGGCCTTCCGGAAGGTGGGACATCAAAATTGCCGGATCCAAATTTAGCGAACCAGTTCTGGCACTGGCGTAAAGTCAACACACCATCTCCATGCACATTGGCCAATTTCTTTCTGGCTTGAACAGCATTTTTAACCTTTCTGTAGTGAAATAGTAAGATGTGTCGAAAATGCTGCTTATCGCTCTCCATATTTAAAAGGGCACCAACCAAAAACTACTGCGTAGAATTAATTGGAATTTCTCACAGACGAACCTTGCTATAAAAATTGCATATAAAAATTATACGGCTTAAGTGTGAAGTTGGGTGCAAAAAAAATCAATTGAATACTGTGTTGGGAAAAACCGAAATTACTTTCTAAACAACCCAATAATTTTAAGCAAAAATAGGTGAGATTTGAGAGCTTTACGGAGTTTTAAAGGGCCCCTTAAACACAATAGATTGAACGGAATATTTTCGTAGCTTATGCGAAAAAGCAGAAGAAACAGTTGGTCATATTTCCCGGTCTCGGTCAATTTGTTGAAGAACTGGTATATTTGAGGGATAGTGAGCTAGCGAATAGGGTTTGTAAACGGTATTGACTGGCTACTTACTTACCTTTAGTCAGGATTACAACCTTGCTTTTCGCACCATCCATATTGTGTGTGCGCGTTAGTTTTATCCATTAGTTGCGGGATATACGTGACTACATGACACCGCGGTACGACTTCACGAGGAGATTCAAGACATCGGTTCCGGACAACGGGGTGGTGTGACCCACCTGTTAAGAGACTCCGTACATATCTACACTGACGGTTCTAAGCTGAACGGAGCTGTTGGCAGTGGAATTTTTTCGGAATCGGTTGGAATAGCTCAGTCTATAAGATTGCCAGACCACTGCAGTGTATTTCAGACGGAGGTGGTGGCCATACAGGCTGCGGCGAGTATTATTGGGGACGGAAGGGTCTCCAAGCGGAGCGTCACCATACTTTCTGACAGCCATGCGGATATCAATGCTCTGAGTTCTAATGTGATGAACTCCAAGACGGTGTACGGCTGTCGCAGATATCTCGACGAGATAGCGGAACGATATGATGTCCATATTGTATGGGTACCGGGGCACAGTGGTATTCCGGGTAACTGCAGAGCTGATGAACTTGCTGAACTTGCGATGATTTCTCGAATCTGGGCATACCTGTGAGGACCTGCAAGCTCATAATTGATAATGCGATCGTCGATTCCGTCAACGACAGATGGGCGGCCTCGGACGCGGGTAGAACGGCTCGTAAAATCTGGCCAAGGCTGGACGAGGGGCGCACAATGAGTCTTCTTAAACTCCAAAGAGGCGCGCTCAGTGTAGTTGTCGATGTCATTACGGGGCATTGCATTATGGGTACGCATTGGTCTTGGACACCTTGCTAACGACTTCTGCAGAAGCTGCAGAGATGAGGAAGAAGAGGAAACTGTCCCTAATTTGCTGGGTACATGTCCAGCTCTTTGCCAAAGGAGAAGGAAATACTTGGGTACTCACTACATGGAAGATCTGGAGGAACTGTCAACGATTGACATTGGCAGCCTGAATCGCTTCATCAGGAGCTCCGAGTGGTTTCGTGACTAGGGGATAACGGATGGCTGTGGTAGCACAATGGGCCCAATGCGGCTAAGTGAGTCCATACCTGCGGGAATACACTTTGATATCGACTACGAACATCAGATTTTATAAACATTTCATGGCAATTTTATTTTACTCCCAGAGTTTTTGGCCAGAAGACTGCTGATAGGAAAACATATTTCGTTTCCAATTTCTAGCCCTCAGTCAACTACGCTGTGTAACAAATTCATTTCAAATTTTATGACACTCTAATGTTTAAATAGATATTCTCTTGCGGTATAATAATTTATTGATTAATTCTTCTTTTTCTTCTGCTTCTTCCTCTTCTTCTTCTGCTTCTTCCTCTTCTTCCATAATACGACTTAAATATGAAAATAATTTGAATATCATTCGTTTGAAATATGGCACTTGCTAGAGTATGAGTAATTAATTAAATTTTCTATAATTTGTCTATTAAAATACACATCAGAAAACATATATACATATATACTGACTGACATACATACATACATACATTTGTGTATTGTAAATGCAATAAAATGCTTAAGAAAAAAACAAAAAAAAAATTGTCATTTAAATATAAAATCCAAATGAATTTTACACATGACATCATTTGGAAGTATAAATTAATTAATTTGTAAATAATTTACGAATAAAATTTATTTCCATTTCATTCATATTGAAACACGATGGATGTATCAAGGAATTGGAAGGGAAATTTAAAAGAATTTACAGAAGCTTTCTTTCATTGGTGTTTGCTTTCTATGATTATTTCTTGTTGTAAAGGATGAATACATAAGAAATGCTTATAAAAGTCAGGAGTTGAAAAGAGTAAAATGATCGAAAATTGAACAGAAAAATTGGTTATTAAAATTGAGCTTATCACACCACTTATGTTGTGTGTGTTCATTTGAATATATCGTAACAATAAGAGTAAGCCACCAGTCCAATATGGTACAGGATCGAAGATATGTATGGAAACGAATGTTGGTTGAAAATTAATTCAAACTTTTTGTGCAGGTTTAGGAGGAGAATATTGACTTTAAAATTTACAAGATTTTGTAAAGTAGACCCCTCTAAAACGAAATGATATTTACGGATTGAATTTTAAACTGTAATTATCATGTCAGTGTGTTACATTTTCATTTTCTTGTTTTAATGTTCGCTTGCTTCTTATACCATTCTTGGAATATCAATTCCGAACGCCAGAGTTTTTGCCACAAGATCGCTGAGAGAAAGTTGTGGAATTGAAAATTTCTTCATACTTGGTTTCATTTGAGATATCTTAGTCGGGTGTTTAACCACAGATTTTTGTTTAATAATTCAACAGAGTCAGTCTCTGCTGTTCGTTCAGCTGTGAATGACGTGTCTCTTTCTTCGCTTCAGTGAATAATTTGTTAATAAAAAAAAAAAATCAAAATTAATAAACGAAAAGCTCAAGTTAAATCTGAGGACTTATGGTCCTCAGAAAATTCCTCTGGTAGTAAAATGAGGAAGTTTAATTTTTGGACTCCTTTGCAGGCATTGGATGAAGATGAAGATGCTGAAAATGCAAATAACACAGACACTCAAGTGCAAAACACCAAAAAAGAATTTATTTCACCAATAAAAGTGCTTTCACATAATTGTGAATCTTTTCATAAAATGTTTAAAAACGCTGGTATGACTAAATACTGTATAAAAAAGATTTCAATTGGAATCAAAATAATTTGTGAATCAACAGACACTTTCAACGTTATTGTTACTATTCTGAGGGAACATAACTGTCAATTTTTTACCCATGAATCAAAACATGATAAACCATTTAAATTTGTCTTATTTGGCCTTGAGGGTAAATCTGAGGAAGAATTAAAAAAAGAATTAAATTCTCTTAAATACAATTGCATTGATGTCAAAAAATTGAAAAGAAATATAATGAGTATATTGATACTCTTTATATTGTTTACTTTCCAAATGGAACAGTTAAACTCCGTGATTTAAAACAAAACGTCAAATCTCTTTTTCATATGATAATTCGATGGGATTATCAAAGAAAGATTAAAAACAAACCAATTCAATGTCATAACTGTCAAATGTTTGGACATGGAGAAAAAGGTTGCTTCATTAAAACAAAATGTGCTTACTGCTCTGGTAGACACAAAACCAAAGATTGTAAAAATAAAGATAAAGTAAAATGTGCAAATTGCAACAACACGCATACATCAACTGACATTTCATGTCCAGTAAGAGCATCATTTCTTGATATAAGAGAAAATATTCAACGCAAAAACAACCGTTACCCAAGTCATGGTAATAGAATTTATCAAAGCAGAAAAAATATAACAACAAATCTAAATACTTTGGATAATAATAATTTCCCTCAACTTCCAAACTCAAATGCTAGATTTGAAAATAATACAATGGCCTGGCCACGATCTCAAATCAATAATAAGAGAAACACTACTCAAACATCAAATGAACTCTTTACGGTAGAAGAGATAAGTCAGCTGACTTTAGATATAGTGAGCAAATTAAAATCTTGTAAAACAAAAGATGAACAATTTTATGTTATCACACAATTAGCAACAAAATATTTGTATAATATATAAGTTATAATGGCAGCTACACAATTAAATATAATCTTTTGGAATTGTAGAGGCATTAGAAATAAATATTTAGAGCTTTATGATTTTTTAAATACTAATAATGTAGATTTATGTTTTCTTACAGAAACTTGGCTAACAAACAGTGTAAATATACCTCAAATAGGATATTATTGTGTTCGTTGTGATCGACCCGATCGGACTGGTGGAGGAGTAGCAATACTTATTAGAAAATGTATTACGAATTTTAAACCTATATTTGTTAAAACTGAAAAAATTGAAAATGTAGGAATCTGTTTAAAAACTTCTGATGCGATGGAAATAAATTTATTCTCAGTTTATTTCCCTGGGGGTGAGTCAAATTCTCAATCACAGGGTATTTTTAGAAAAGACATTAGGAAACTTCTTAAAACTGATAGAAATGTAATAATCTGTGGGGATTTGAACAGCAGGCACAGAAATTGGATGTGTAATCGAGCAAACACTTGGGGAAATATTTTATGCAATACAGTTGCTATACTTCCTTATACTATTTTACACCCTAGTTCACCAACATATATTCCTACTTCAAGAAACAAAACCCCTTCCATTTTAGATATTGTTGTTTCAAATGTTCCGCAATACATTACAAATCCTATAACCATAAATTCTTTAAGTTCTGATCACTTACCTGTTTCATTCAACCTTAACCTGAGTGCCTCACAAACTGAACATTTGTTTTTCAATTACAAAAAAGCAAACTGGGGATTTTTTAAATCTTCAATTTATAAATCAGTCTCGCATTTGCCCCGTGATATAAATAATACAACAAATTGTAACTCAATTGATCTCAGTGTAGATATTTTAACTAACAGCATTATAGAAGCAGCAGATATTGCAATTCCAAAAATAAAATCCGACTTAAAGTCAAATTCTATAACGCCTCATATTAAACATTTAATAATAACTCGGAATTATTACAGACGACAATGGATGAGATATCGAAACACATCAGACCTTGTTTCTATGAACATATACAGTACAGAAATTCGTTATGAAATATCTAAACTCAGAAATATATCATGGAATAATAAAATAAAAGATCTTGATAAGGCATCTAAACCATTTTGGAATATAGCAAAATGTCTTAGAAAGAAAAAAATATTTGTACCACCTTTTTTGGATAAAACGACTACGCATTATAGCGATGAAGAAAAGGTGAACCAACTTGCTTTTAATTTTTTAAAAAATCATAGAGTTTCGGAAGATTTAGGGGATGAAACACACGTTTCAATGGTTGATAGTGTCAATCAACAATTATCTTCTTTTACTATTGCAACAGATCCAGGGGATTTTGTAAATACCAATGAAATAAGATCAATTATTAAAGAATTAAAACCCCGAAAAGCAGCTGGTATTGATGGGGTTAAAAATTTAATGTTAAAACAATTACCTAATTCTGCTATTCTATATTTTTGCTTTATAATAAATTGCTGCTTAAAACTGCAATATTTTCCAAAAATTTGGAAAACTGCTAAAGTAATCCCGATTATAAAGCCGAATAAACCCCCCAATTCAGTTAGTAGCTACCGCCCAATAAGTCTTCTAAGCAGCCTCAGTAAAATCTTAGAAAAAGTTTTAAAAAGTAGAATTTCAAAATTTATGGATCAACGTAGTATCCTTCCACTAAACCAGTTTGGCTTTAGACCATTTCACAGCACAACCCACCAAATTAAGCGGTTATATAATCACATAAATACCGGTTTCAAAAGTGGAAGTTCTACAATTATGGTTACCCTGGACATTGAGAAGGCTTTCGATTCCGTATGGTACAATGGCTTATTATACAAAATGGTTCAATTTAATTTCCCACTTTATCTTATAAGAATTGTTGAATCATTTTTAAAAAACAGACTATTTTGTGTTTGTCTAAATGATAAGTATTCTGATCTCTTAGAAATCCCTGCCGGTGTGCCACAAGGCTCAGTTTTGGGGCCAATTTTATATATTTTATATTGTTCAGATATGCCGGATCTCAACGGTTGTAATTGCGCTACATATGCTGACGATACTTGCCTATTCTTTTCGCATGAATTTGGTCAAAATATAGTGATTAAATTACAATGCGCGCTAGAAAACTTGGTATCTTATTTTGAAAAATGGAAAATTAAAATTAATGAGGAAAAAACTCAAGCTGTATTTTTTACTCGAAAACGCAAAGCTTGCTTTTACCCCACAACCCAATTGAAAATTAATGGCACAAGCATACCATGGAATGATAGTGTTAAGTACTTGGGAGTACATATGGACAGAAAACTCATATTTGAACTACATGTTAAGAGACAAATTGAAAAATTCAATATGGCTAGGAACATGTTATATCCACTCATTAGGCGTGGATCTCCTTTAAGCAGTGAAAACAAAATCATTTTAGCTAAGGTAGTTTTTCAATCAATAATTCTTTACGCATGCCCAGTATGGGGTGTTTGCGCTGCTTCGCATGTTAAAAAATTACAAATTTGTCAAAACAAATTGCTCAAAATGATGCTAAGCCTGCCATGGCACTTCTCTACCAGAGTCCTACACAACAACAACAATATTAGGTTAATACGTGACAGAATAAATACTGTCACCGAACGTTTTAAAATTTTTTGTGGTTTATCTGAAAATCCACTTATATCTAGCTTATATGACTGAATGTCCCTCCCTATACACACATGCATACACATAACCTTTTGGATGTATGTATGCATGTGTATAAATCTCGTTTACCCCCTTTTCTTAATTATAAAATAAAACATGTTTCTAAAAATATCTTTATATAAATAGACAAATACTTTTGTCTCCAAATAATAAATCAGGGGTTTTTACATTTAAATTTTCCTCTGAAATAACTCTTCTTTTTTTTTCAAACTTAATATACTGTAATAAAATGTTAAATTTCTAAGATGAAAAGTTAAATAAATAACTAAAACTCTGTAATTTGTGTGATAACATTAGGTTAAGCTATTATTTTAAATAAAATACAAAAAAAAAAAAAAAAAAAAAATAATTCAACAGAGTACTTACTATAGGCTACGGCGACTTCACCTGTAAGCATAAGTTTGGTAAGCATAAGATTGTTGAATACAAACAATACGGATCAGGTGACGTTACTCTCCGAAATAGTGATATGGAATATTTATTTATTTATTTATTTATTTATTTATTTATTATTTATTACATTATTTATTTATTACAAATTATATTCTAAATATATACGAGCGGAGTAACTTGACCATATGCTCGGTGTAGTATCACAGATCAGAGTCTCTGGTGGGAATCGAACCCACAACCCTCACGCTAATAGTCTAGCACACTAGACTACCAAGGCACCCAGTGATATGGAATATTTTTATCGAAAAGTATTCATGCTAGTGTAGGCAGTAGCTTCTCTCGACTTATAGCAAGCTTTCTCAAGGATAGCACCATAAGGGGTGTTACAGATGGGGTTCCATCGGAATAGTTCAGGCTAAACGCAGGTGTATCATTCGTATCTTTCCTATCCTTAGATTTGTTCTTTTTAACGATCTCTTTTTAACTTCACAGGACATAAACATTTCCTCAGATTGCTGCCGCTGGTGGAGGATGTCCATCGCTCTCATGCCCTCTCGTGCGACCACTATCAAGCAAATTACTTTAAAAGAAAATAAAGAGGATGATAAGACGAATGTACTGCTCAACATACTCAAATTTGAAGCAGACAACTCAATTGGTCGATAACAATGCTTGAGACATAGAACTTCTTGACAGCACAACATAAACTCTTACAAAACTATTGAAGTTTATTCCTTCAGGCGTATAACAGAAATCCCAATTCATGGCTAAGATATAGTATGAGGCTCCTAATCCTTAACTATAACGCCAACCTAAACATTGGACAAAGGACTCCACTAAGAGAAATCAATTTCCGACACTATGACCACTAAGATCAGGAACTCCTCGTATTGGTGTTCTGTGATTTCTTCTAAAAATTCGCTTGCAGCAGGCGGAAAGGTGTGATGTTGAGGGATGGTCAAGAACCATCCATAAATTGTTCTTATGGATGCAGAAACTATTTGGTAAGAAGGAAGCGGCCCTCTGCGGAACTATTGGCAAAATATAATCTAGCAAATTCGGAGATCACATCGACGAAATCAGTTGTGTTCGCAATGTCATCAGATTTGCTGATGAGTTAACCAAGAATTTGGAATTTCTTACAAGCTCCGTTTAATTCCAAACTTCTTTGAGATCTGCATGAATAGGGCCTGTGATGCAAATCTATTGGGGATTTATTCCAATAATTAGTGATTCTGTCAGGTCTAATCTTTGCGTGTATGGTGCCTCATTATCGCACAGCTGATAAGTCTGCAGAATTCTGCGTATTTGAGTAATGATGGAAGGTACAGTACTTGTATCACTAGTGGCCGTAATTCTGTAGTTGCTAAATCTCCTTAATCTCCACATTTTATCGCTTTTGACCTCGTATGTAATTGTTAGTGGTGCTTGTAGGACTTTCTATGGATCTTCATTGATCTTCACGTTTTATCGCTTTCTATCTAGAAGGCAGAGGTCTCCGTATTTGAGTGTTACTGGTGCTAGCAAGACTTGTCTCAAAGCTGGCCGCAATCTCAGTCAGCTCTTATTGCCTATTGATCTTCACGTTTTATCGCTTTTGACCTAGAAGGCAGTGGCACTTACAGGAATTGTTTTTCTTGACTTGACTTAGAAGACAGATATCCCAGTATTGCAGTGCTCGTGCTTGCATGACTTGTCTCAGAACTGGAATCAATGTTACTCTGTTATTATTGCCTATTGATTCCGCGTGTTATTGCTCTCGGCTCAGAATGCAGTCTAATTAAAAGCAATTGAGGCGTTGTAACAGTGATCATAGAAGTATTTTGAGACATTTTGACCTTCGTCTTGGTATACCACAGCCTGCTTTCAAGGAAGGAAAAGAAATGCGGAAATGCAGTCTTCTCAAAAACACCTGTGTTGTCATCTCATATAGGAGCTGTTATTCGTTCTTTAGATTACCGAAAACCTCTCATAGTTTTCAGGCAGAAGATTTTAAAAACATGTAGAATACTGAGGATCATTCATTCTCGTTGTGCGTGTCTTTTAAGTGTCTTGGAAAATCTGTTTTCACTGGCTTAACGCACTCAGCTAGCCTAGTCCCCATCGCATGAATCAGTTCTTTTAAAGGCATGCCACCATCTAATATTTAATGTATGGGTATTAAATCATTTAAACTTGCCATGTTCTAAGTGGTTTTATGGCAGAGTACATAAGACAATTTTCATCTTCATAGGATTATTGGAATTTCGATAAATTCTGAAAAGAGATACAACAGGAAAATTAAAATGAAGAATGTATTCATGCATAAATTCAACATTAAAAAAAGAAGGTATTGCAGTTGTCAATAAAAATTAAATGTAATTAAACAAACAGTACTTTGATGTCCAAACACCAAACAAGGAAGTACTAGCACAACTAGTGGGCATTTTCGTACACAAAAATGGTACAAACCCAGTAAAACATAAAACGATCCATACGAGGAATGCGATTATAAAGCACTGATGCGTATGGTGTAATCATATTGTTACGATTTTAGTTTTTAAAAAATCTGTGTTTTAATTAAAATTCTTTATTATTCGCACAATTCTCTGTGCCACTGTTCACAACTTTATGTAAACAACAACAATTACTTTGTTTGTTATTCCTCTGTCTACACCCTTTGCATTAACAATAACAATTACTAGACAATTATTCTACAGATCTTTGTTATGGAGATCTTCAAACCACGTTTACTATCTTCAAACGCACCGCATCTTCACACAAGACTGACTGAACTTCACTCACTCAGTCGCATGCGTTGCCTTGCCTTTTATATGGCAAAGTATACAGTCTGATGAATGTTCTTGGAGACGAACGTTCATGACTCCGCCTGCTCGTAATCTCTATAAACGTAAACATCGTTGTTTAAGTTTATTATTGTAGGGTCGTTGGTATATTTTTGTTTACTTTTTTACAACGTTTTTATGCTGGTGTTTGTTGGTATATTTTTGTTTACTTGTTTATTATGTTTTTATGCTAGTGTTTGTTGTTTTATTAAGCAGTGCGATAATTTATAAACAAGTTCATTGTTTTGTTTTTGTAGCTTTTGTTTATAATTTCAATGTTAAACGATGTAAAAGCAAAACACCAGTATCTAGATTTTTTTCATTTTCGTAACAATATTAAATGAATGAATATCAAGTATACGTGTTTTTCACATACAAAACGAAATCCATGAATATTTCAATTGGAGTTACATCGTTTCAAATGGATCTTATACGATCTAAGTAAGCGGCTGACAATTTCACCTTATATATCGAGGAAAAATTTTATTTTGATCCTCCACTGATAACACTATGCGCTAAAATTAAATAAATGAAATACACCCAGCCAAAAATATAATGTAGGTCGTGAGTTTCGTTGAGTAGAACTCAAAAATATTTTTTTATATTTCTCGAACTCTTCAAACTCGTTTTATTTGACAAAAACTGTTCCTTAGGCCTTTACGCACAAATTTATTGAATACACAAACAGTTCTTAATCAATGTCATAAATTTAAACTTTCTTAGAAAGGGTATACATGTACATATTATTCGACTTAATATTCTATGAAGTTTGATGAGGTAAACTTGGCAAATGTGAATTTTTTTTCATATTTTTTCAGTTTGTCCATTCGTAGTAGCAAACTTTTATTAAAAAGTATAAAATAAGTGGAGAAATTCTTAAAGTGCAGTCTGTTGTGAAGACATCTACAATTCGTTCGATAACATCGAACATCTTAACGTGATAGCAAATGTAAAAGCCTATTCTTGGAATAGAAATATTCAGGGCAAATAATCATGTTTGTTATTCATTTGCGAGCGACCGCATAGTCGTTGCGATTAGTTTCATTAGGAAATAAAGAGTAAGCGTTTCGAATAGTGAATCTTGCGTTCCGATTTCAAAAGGGTTACGCGGCAACTAAAAAGTTGTGCACGCATGGATCTAAAATGCTTCCACGCAATGGGGCAGCAGAATACCTACACCCAGGGCACGTTAATCAATTCCTCTTCTACACAACAGGAACTCTAGCTTGGCATGTCCTTTTTCGAGTGACTTATATTAAACCTAAAACACGGGGTGGTTCCTACAAATTCAACAAAAATGTCCCATTTTCGTTTGCAATATTTCTTCTTCCACTTTTATTTGTTGGTCTCACTCTCAAGTGTTTATGGTATCTTATCGTATCATCACTCTCCTAATTACTTACCATATTAAGTGGCTAATAAAACATTTCTTATGTCATACGAAAAAAAATTTACATACGTGTTTAGCATTTTAACACACTCACTCGCTCACACACCTGTGCCTGTGCAAAGGTACTTGAATTGAATTAATTGATGTGTCCAACATTGTCCACTTACTGCGATACGTTTTAAGTGTTCATTTAAATAAAATGTGGTTTGTATTGTAATTTATTTAATTAATTTTCGTTTTTCGATATAAAATGAATAAAAGCCATGATTATACATACGACAACACCAACACAAGCAATTCATTTCAAATTTACATAAAACGTATATACTTTAGATATGCGATAATAATACAGACATATGTATATGGGGCTTTTCGTGGTGGCTCTTACCTTTAAAAAACGTTTGAAATATAAGCTCGTAGATGGTAAATAAAATAAAAATAAATTTGTGTTTAGTTTTAGATAAATTCTTTATTGTTCGCACAATTCTGTGTGCCACTGTTCACAACTTGATGTAACAACAACAATTGCTTTGTTTGTTATTCCTTTGTTTCCTTATGTCCAACGCATAATTACTGCCACTTACATACCCCATACCATCTTCGTTCAGATGACACACAAGTATTTATTTCCGTGTGTTGCCTTTAAATGCAAATTAAAGGCTTTAAATCAATGCGAAAAATTATTATTGTTTTCCTGTTCAAGTAATTACAGCTTTTGACAGTAAATTTACGCTTTAATATGAGTTTTAAATACCCTCTGCGCCATGCTAAACAAAGTAAACTTAAAAAAAATTCAAGAAAATGCAAATATTTGGTTTTTAACACACAAATATGCCAACGAAATTTTTTCTATTTGGGTTTTAGCGCACCCCTTTGTGATTTTGTAAACTAATGAATCAAATGGCAGCCCCTTAACTAATTGTTTCCTGGACCAACAGACTCCATGACTTTGGAAAATAGGAAAGTTTAGGAACGGATCTCCGTTCATTAATGCGAAATATTCCCAAAAGTGAAATATTCTAAGACTATGGCAAGACGAATAATAAAAATAAATTTGTGCTTAGTTTTAATTAAACTCTTTATTATTCGCACATTTCTGTGTGCCACTGTATACAACTTTATGTAAACAACAACAATTGCTTTGTTTGTTATTCCTCTGTTTACACCCTTTGCATAAACAATAACAATTACTGGACAATTGTCCTACAGATCATTATAAGGGATCTCTTCAAACAACGATTACTCTCTTCAAACACTCCGCGTCTTCACACAAGACTGACTGAACTTCATTATCTCAGTCGCCTGCTTTGCCTTCACGAAATCTCTATAAATGTAAACATCGTTGTTTACATTTATTATTGTGTGTTGTTGGTATATTTTTGTATACTTGTTAACCATTTTTTATGCTGGTGTTTGTTGTTTAATAAGCATTACGATAGTTTGTAATCAGGTTTGTTCGCTGCATTGTTTTGTTATTGTAACTTTTGTTTATAATTTTAGTGTTAAACGATGTAAAAGCAAAACACCAGTATCTAGGTTTTTCATTTTCGTAGCAACATGTATGCTAGTTATTTTTGATAAATCAAATTTGTCCTTGACTGTCTTACGAAGGTTTAGGTTTAGGTCGGAGTGGTAGCTCTGATATCACAAGGCTCACTTGAGCACGCATAGCGGCCCGTTGTGATGCCACGGGTGAACGCAGTACCTGTACTAACCAAGTTCCACCAAAATCGGGCAAGAGGAAGAAGTTGGTCAGCGCAAGGGCTGCACGCTATCTAACGAAAATAAATCTGGTTTGTGTTTGCATCTCATTTTGCTCACTCGATCAACAACCACATGAATCAGGTGGCGAAAATCTAGGTTAAATAAAAAGGGTTTCATTGGACCACTTCATCAACAGCAGTTCTCATTCAGTACTTGTAGATTTTGATGTACAGAAGTAAAGTCGATTAAGTAGCTTTGGCCTCATTACTTTCGACTTTTTCACCGTGGCTTTCTTCCAACATTTTTGAATTTTTGAAAAATCCATTCACTTAGCTTCACAAAAAAGTGGGATCATGGTAACGGATGGTCTTGGGATTGTTTTCAATACAATCCTGTCACTTTTTTGCGGATGCAAAGGCTTTCCAAGTCCCCGTAGTCTCGTAGATAGTGGACGTGAGGTCATGATTCAAATCACAGGTCAGACATCTCCAACACAAACGAAATTTAAAAAAATATTTCTTTCGGCAACTTCCTCTGAGTATGCTTTTCGGAAAAACTAACTCTGAGTGTAAATAACATTTCCATTACACACAACTGGGGTGGTGTGAGAAGCTAGGCTGCAATCCTGACTAAAGTGTTTTAATGAGCAATCGCCGTAGTCTAGTAGGCAGTGTGTTGGCTTATTAGACTTGAGGTTGTTGTTGGCTTATTTCTTTCGGCTACTACCTCTCAGAAGATTTCTGGTATAAACCCTGAGAGTAAATAAAACTGCCATGAAAAGTTTTTCAAAAACCTCTCATTTAGAGTCGGCTTTAAATTGTAGATTCCCTCACTGTGAGAAAAAATGGACACAATTAACTTGGTTGGTTGTAATCCTGGTTAAAGGGTTATGCGAGAAGCTAGATTATAGTTCTAGCTAAAGGGTTGTAATTACCGAGAAGTAAATAAGTAAGCAAGTTATGGTTTCTCTCCACATACGATAATTTTGCTTGTTGACAATCTACGGAATCAGGTATGAACTTAACAGCTGAGAAAAATTTTATTCGGAAAATCAGCATTGAAGGCCTGTTGCTCTAACACCCCATCAATAAATCAATGGTGTTGTAAATGGTTAGCCTATTTGAACTGTAGGGTGAGTTAAACCAATTATTGAATAGAATTGAATGTGAAGAGACAAATACGGATTATCCGCCATACTGCATATAAAGGGGGCCATTTAAAAGTTTAAATTTAAATAATTAAAAGAAAAATGCTTTGAAATTTTGTCAAATTTATTTTTTGGTGTTGTGAAGTACTATTGTTCCGATTAGAAATGAAATATTATTGCATTCATATGGCTGCCGCGGCTGGCCCCACATTTCGTGCACTTTTTCGAGTGTATGGGGACGTATCTCGTCAATGACATCATGAATGTTGACGTTCAAATGCTCAATTGTGTCTGGTTTGTTGGCATAACACTTTTAACGCCGCCCCACAGAAAAAGTCCAACGGCGGTGTAAAATCTCAGCTTCTTGGAGGCCAGTTGACATCACAATTTCGGTTAAATAAACGGTCATCAAACGTGGCAAGTTGTTCACAACAATACCTTGAAGAGCGGTTAAAAAAAAAGCTGTTATCACGGTTTCCATTGCCCGCAATGGTTGCGCCGTCCTCAAAGAAATATGCGCCAATGATGTTGACGCTCCACAAGCCGCACCAAACAGTCACTCGCAATGCGTGCATTGGTTTCTGTAAGACCACTTGTGGGTTTTCTGAGCCACAAATATGGCAATTTTGCTTATTAACATACCCACCAAGATTAAAATGAACTTCATTCGAAAATTTTTTTTGGCATAATCGACATCATCGTGCTGTTTCTCGTTGGCCCATTTAGCGAGGCGAAACCGAAGTGGATGGTCATGCGGTTTCAACTCTTGAACCAATTGAACTTAGCGAGATCTTTTCGCGGTGTGTGAAATGTTAAATTTTTGAGAACGATGGTGTTGGTGGATTCCAACGCACACTCTCAGCCACAGTTTCGATATTTTGCGATTGTACGCACTGTACTGGACTTTAGCAATAAACTTGCTTATACAACATACTTTTGGTTCTTCTCTGCAAACAAATTTTGTACGACATTTTTGTCCAATATACGATCAATTGTCTTTGTTTTGGAAATAAATTTCCAATAAATCCCAACGTTGCTCAGGCGTAAATCGATTCATTACGTTCAGTGGAGATAGTTTACTGAATTTTTTGACAGAATAGAATGACAAAAGTAGGTTATGATGACCATAATTACCTCATAATAGTGAAAAAACGGTTGTCGTAAATTTATCTGTTTTTTAATTACGAAAATCGATATGGAAAGCCCCATAGCTTTTATAGAGACAAACAACACTCTTGTAAAGTTTGCATATGTAAGTGTCTCATACAATTATGTATTAACAATACTTACAACAGTATCCATATAAATACTATACTGTTAAGTGTATTGGTATATATTTTACATTGTATTAGTGTATGCATGTATGTATTTTGTTAGCCATTAAGTAATTGTTGATATATTTTTACGATAAAAAAGAATTAAAAACAGATCCTTAGAGATACACTTGTAAACTAAAACAACAGCCATAAAAGAGCAAAAAGCAAAAAGAAAACTACAACAACAACAACAAAAAGGTCAGACTATTATTATAAAAGCAACAATTTTCGATGAGCATGATACGTACATAGAAGGTAGAATCGTGAATAATAATTTTGCAATTAAAATAATTGAATACCACAACGAACGATACATTGATAAACATTTATGAGCGTCTAATGAAATGAGTGTGTAACTTTGGCTATTGTAGTAAATGGAATATCTTGGATATTAAAATTACAAATAAATTACAACAACAAATACAATGATGTCATAGAAAGTGTAAACGCAACCTTAGCCGAATTACGAGAATTGACCCCCCAAATAATGCCATTAACGCTAGGCCACACACGCCTATACAGCGAATTAATTATAGAATCGATTATAAGAGACCGCCACCACCACATTACCACCACTACTAATCTATTTCTATATGACCAAAGCCATTGCTATAGAGGTTTTTGAATTAAAAACACAATGGGGTGTTAACATTTGAAATTATTTTATACAGGATAGTGGCAGAAGAGGAAGACACTCAAATACCTGGAAACGACTTATCCAAGTAAAGTCTCAAAGATAAAGCACAAACATGCATTGTCTACAGACTAGGGTCTTAAACTTAATAAAACTGAAACTGACTGAGGCAAGCAGAAACTGTCTTCAGCATGCAGATGATACAGTTCATTCAAAGAGGCCTCGAGGTTGTAGGGTCATTGGTGCATATCAGTTGGGTTTAGGATAAAACCGAGGAAAACCACAGTATTACCAATTGCGACAGAGAAAAACTTCCTAAATGGAAAAATGTTCAACTTCTCGGAAAAGTAATCTCACAGGAACTGTAGGCGTAATAAATCGAAATATCATTGGATAGCTAATTAACATGGAGAACTCATACACAAAGCCTTTCAAGAAAGTCTAGACATGTCTTAATAATACGCAGGAGGCTCACGGGGAAAACTTGAAATGTAAATCCTTGTGAGAGTGCTTACCATAATAGTCAGATCAGTGGGGATCTATGAGGCCATTGTGATGCAGTTGGACAAGAAATAGAGACCAGCTTGTGTTGGACTTAAAGCCATTGCATACGTTAGCAATATCCAAGGCTTTGAAGATTACATACATACATAGTTGGTCATTACAACACTTTAGTCAGGATTACGACCTAGATCTCACACCACTTATGGTGTGTGTGTTAATTTTATACATAAGTGGGGGACCTACAGTTTAAAGTCGATTTCAAACAGCAGGTTTTTTTGAGAAACTTTCTACGGAAATTTTATTTACTCTCAAATTTTTTGCCAGAAGTCTGATGGTAAGAAGTCGCCGAAGAAATATTTCTTTAATATTTTTGTTTTGATGTCTGTCCTTTGAACCAAGGCCACAAATCTGCCGACATGCAGTTGCCGAACAAATATTTTTCAGATTTTGTTTTTGTTGTTGTCTGACCAGGGATTTGAACCGTGGCCTCATGTTTAAGAAACGAACACACTACTTACTAGACTATTCCATGATATACGAATGGAATAAATTGTATGTATTTTCCATAGGGAAATTTATGGCGTCGAAAAAATTTATGAATACAACTCGGTTAGAGGGATGGAACGTGGCAATACTATGTGACAGTTAAACCGTTATTCAATACCAGTGTTGTATGGTATTGACGAGAAAATAGTATGCAATTGTCTGAAAAAATTTAATCAGCTCAGTAGGGAATATATTATTATCTTGGATCCTATTCATGTGGGAATTAACGTTAATGTCGGGACAATGAGTTTGCAAAGAAGGAGTTTACATGCCTTTAATGGGACCAGAAGTTTTCTAGGAGCAGGATATTCTCAGCGAAATTGAAGACAGAAAGAGAGATGGGAGAAGATTTGTTTGATGCTTTAGACTATCGAGGAATAAGCTGAGTTAGTAACCGGCCTTTTAAGAGAGCACAGTGCATTCAAGGAATACTTTTTGTGCATATATATCCTCTTGAACCTGAAACGTAGATTCGGTGTTGATGAGAACAATTCATCAGAACGTGTTGTTACGAAAATGGAAAAATCTAGATATTGGTGTTTTGCTTTTACATCGTATAACATTAAAATTTAAACAAAAGCTACAAAAATTACAAATTATAGCACTGCGTAATATAACAAAAAACACCATGATAAAAAATTATAAACAAGTAAACAAAAATACAACAACAAACACTACAAGAATAAATGTAAACAAAATATACAAACAACAATAATGAAACAATCATGTTTACATTTATAGAGATCTCGAGAAGACGAAGCCACGAATATTCGCCTTCAAGAACATTCATCAGACTGTTTACGTTGCCATATAAAAGGCAAGGCACAGCAGGCAACTGAGTTAGTAAAAGTTCAGTCAGTCTTGTGTGAAGACGCGCGTTTGAAGAGAGCAATCGTGGTTTGAAGATCTCCGTTATAAGGATCTGTCGAACAATTATCTAGTAGTTGTTGCTGTTTATGCAAAGGATGTAAACAAGGGAATAACAATCACAGCAATTTTTGTTGTTACATCAAGTTGTGAACAGTGGCACACAGAATTGTGCGAATAATAAAGAATTTTAACTAAAACTAAACACCAACTTATTTCTGTTTTATTTGCTATCATATTTTAAACTTTTTTAAAATATAAAAACGTAACAATATATTATGATTCTAAGAGGCATTCATGCATTCCAGAATGAAAAACCTGTCTGTCTTCAGCAGCATACCAAGACAATGGGATTGAAAGTGGCCGTACTCTAGAAGGTAGTGAGGCCACAGTATAAACTACAGGTCAGACATCTCCATTAAAACGAAATCTGAAAGAGTTTTATTCGGCAACTTCTTCTCAGCAGATTTCTGGCAAAAACGTAAATAAAAATAATATGAAAAGTTTCTCAAAAAACAATAAAATTGTCTTTCGGTGTGGCGTTTAAACAGTAGGTCCCGCTAACTCTCATGTATAAAATTAACACACACAACATAAGTGGTGTGAGAAGCTAGTTTGTGATCCTGGCTAAAGGGTTGAAATGACTAATTATGTTGTGTATGAGGCATTCATTCATTTCAAAAGGAGGAACCTGGCTGACTTTAGCAATATTCCGAAATTTGTCAAAGCAATGGAATGCAAAGAGGATGTAGATTAAGGGTATTCGAATAGATTGTATAGCCGCAATACTATGGCATCTTTTCACGACAATAATAACAATGAGACACTGGATCCCCTCTAAGGAGCAAAGGGTCGCAACAAGTTGATTCCACTGAGCTCGATCATCAGCGCGATGTTTGACTTCTTTCCACTGTAGACTTAGTTTGGATAGTTCAGTTGTGATTTGGCGTTTCAAAGGTGTGTGACGGTCGTCCGATGCGCCTGCTTCCCTGGGGGTTCCAGTCTATGGCTTTCATTGTGATGTCATCTAATGGCTTGCGAAGAGTGCGCCCAAGCCATACCCATTTGCGCCTCCTTATTTCCCCCTCAACAGGTTGCTGGTTTGTATCTGACCCGAGTTGAGCATTGGACATTATGGAGTGCCAGTAAACACACAAGATTCTACGCAGGCACTTGTTAACAAATACCTGAAGAGATTGGAAATCGTGCGGTGCCATATTACAAGTTTCGCAATCGTACAGTAATGTGGATTTAACGTTGGAGTTGAAAATTTTAGTTTTGGTGTGTCTCGATATGTTAAATGTGCTCCACACAGGGTTAAGTTGAGCAAAAGCATTGCGTGCCTTGTTAATGCGACTGACAACATCTGCTGATGAACCACCGGATTTACCGATGCCTAGATAGCAGAAGGACTCCACTTCATCAATTTCCTTACTGTATATTAGGAATTTTCACGCTGCATTAGCATTTATCCTGAGTATTTTGGTTTTGTGGATATACATCTTCAGTCCAGCTAGCTTTGCAGTTTCGCTAACTAAATTTAGTTTTGACTGCATGTCGTGGAAAGACCGACTTCGTAAGCATATATCATCCTCATATTCCAGGTTTTCCAATCTGTCTTGCAAACCCCATATTATCCCTCTACTATGATTTTTTGAGTTTTGCATCACTACATCGGTTTTTATTTTCATGCTATTGTCCAGTTGTTTCTCATGCATTGTTGTAATGGGTGATTTTTTAAGAGCTATAGGAAAATTTTTCGAAAAAAAAACACATAGAATTCAGAAAAAATGCATGAAATCTTTATTTGAATCGACAGTACGGTCCATATAATTTAATGTTTGAAGATTATTTCATGCAAATGTTGACCGCGACTGTGCCTCAAATGGTCCATCCGCATAGTCCAATTTTGGCATACTCTTTCCAACATTTCGGCCGGTATCTTACGAATAAATGCTTCAATGTTGCCTTCCAATCTTCAATCAATTGAAGCGGGCTTGTCTGTATAGACATGAGCTTTAACATAGCCCCAGAAAAAATAGTCTAAAGGCGTCAAATCGCACGATCCAATTAACCGGTCCCGAACGTGAAATAAAATGTTCACCGAACTCGCCTCTCAATAAGTCCATTATTACGCGTGCTGTGTGGCATGTGGCACCGTCTTTTTGAAACCACATGTCATGCAAGTCAAGCTCTTACATTTTGGGCAAAAAAAAAAATTGGATATCGTCTCACGGTAGCGCTCACCATTCACAGTTACGTTACGATTCGCAGCATCTTTGAAGAAGGACGGTCGAATGATGCCACCAGCCCATAAACCGCACCAAACTGTGACTTTTTCTGGATGCATTCGTAGCTTTTGCAATGCTTCTGGCTGATTTTCACTCCAAAATCGACAATTCTGCTTATTTACGTATCCATTGAACCAAAAATGAGCTTCGTCGCTGAACACAATTTTTCGATAAAGAAGTGGATCTTCGGCCAACTTTCCAAGAGCCCATTCACCAAAAATTCTGTGTTGCGGTAGGTCGTTCGGCTTCAATTCTTGCACCAGCTGTATTTTGAAAGGCTTCCCACGTAAATCCTTCCGCAAAATTTTCCACGTTGTTGAGTAACAGAGGCCCAATTGCTGCGAACGGCGACGAGTCGATAATTGATGGTCATCATTAACACTGGCCGATACAGCTGCGATATTTTCTTCAGTTCGCACTCTGTGTGAGCGTGTTGGTGGTTTAATGTCAATATCCCGAATAGCCGCTTCAGTGGGTCGATTAAACTGACCATAAAATGGAAGAAGCGTGCGATGAACTTTCTTAACAGAGCACGCATTTTGATAATAAAATTCAATGATTTGCAAGCGTTGTTCGTTTGTGAGACGATTCATGGTTAAATTATAGACCAAACTGAAGAAGAAAGAAGTGAAACAAAACACGAAACATGCGTGAGCTGTTTAAACCAGTGTTGCCAAAAAGATAATAGAGAAAAAATCACCCGTTACAATGTCATTATAAAGTTTATTTTTTTAGTAGGGACAGCCTTGCAAGCCTGTGTGCTCCATATGGCCGTGTGATTGAGAGTCTCAAAACCCTTTTCGAAGTCCACAAATACAAGATACAGAGACAATCTCCATTCAACACTGATGATGCATGACACTGACAATGCATGATACGAAATAAATTATTTTTCTACTGATAAGATGAAGTGGAACAGATTAATCAACTTGTTGTTGGTTGTTATTGCCATGAGAAATAAATTCATTACAAAATTTTCATTTAAATATGAATATGACCTTTTGTTGTTGCCTATTTGCATACGCTTTCATTGGAGTTTTAAAACTATTGCTGCCTTGAGTTTTCAAATTAAAATTCATTTCAAAAAAAAAAGAAGAAGAAGAAAAGAAATTTTAAACTTTTTAAAGTTCATTGTTTAATTAAATACCTGATGATATTTCCGTTGTTTCGTTTGCATTTAATTGTTGTACATACGTTTTTCCGTTGAATGCCAAAAGAGTTTTTGCATTTCATTTCGACGGTAATTAAATATGATCATATTTCGCATACGTTTTATTCTAGAAACACCAAAAAAAAAGTTGGAAAAACTTTTGCTTTTTGTTGTTATTTTAAACGCCGTACTAAATATTCATTTTGATTATCAAAACGAATGCATTTTTGCTTGCTTCCTCCTGCTGTTGCTATTCATCAAACTCTTAATATGCCATAATGCAACTACAGCTGCATAATGGCAATAATAACAACAATACCATGCAAAAAGTTTTTTTGTTTTATTTTTTCATAAAATTTTTGAAGAACTCTTTTTATAATTCATGTGTATGTATTGTTTTAGTTTGCCTGCGTATGTGTGTGTTCGTATGCGTGTATATGTAATTACGTGAGCGATTTATTTACCTTTTTGCCTGGAATAGCACATCCTTTTGTTCTTTTTCAAGCAAAAGTTTTTCTTTTATTTGCTACAAGCTCATCAAAAATATTCAAAATATACTCGTTCATGCTCGTGCTCATGTGCATGAGCATTTATAATTTGTCAAATTTAGGAAAAATGAAAAAGAAAAAAGTTTTTTAAATTCAAAACTTATTTTTTATTAAAGATAAAAGCTCAGAAATTGTAAAAGTTTTGCAAGAATGTATAACTGAATTAATTAAGAAGTTCACGAAACTAATATTCGCCATGGAATACTTATTTCAATCATTTACTTGTACGCATACATTGTAAGACTCAAATTATTAAAGCGGATTGTTTAATAGGATAAGTTTAGGTAAAGTGGCAAACCCCACGGAGGCCAACATTGAAGCCCGTTGTGTTATCACAATCTATTCTACTCGTGGATTAAACATTCTCTAGGAAACCATCCACAGACCAAAACTACGAATCTTGTTATTGTATTGTTATGAAAATGGAAATGGTCTTACATAAAATCTTAAAATTATAAACAAAAGCTACAAAAAAAAAATGAACTTGTTTATATGATAAACAAGTAAACAAAAATATACCAACAACATCGCTAAAAAAAGTTGACAAACAAGTAAACAAAAATGCAACAACAAACAATGTAAACAAAATTCACAAACAGCTATGAAACAAATCATTTATGGAGTTCTCGAGAAGGCAAAACCACGAACATTCGACTCGCAGATCATTCATCGGACTGTTTACGTTGGCATATAAAAGGCAAGACAAAGCAGGCAACGGGATCAGTAAACATTCAGTCAATTTAGTGTGAAGACCCGTTGCGTGTAAGAGAATAATCGTGGTTTGAAGATTTTTTAGTGTTTACACAAAAGAGTATAAAGAAGAATAACAAACAAAGCAATTGTTGTTGTTTACATCAAATTGTGAACAGTAGCACACAAAATTGTGCGAATAATAAAGAGTTTAATTAAAACTAAACAAAAATTTATTCTTATTTTATTTGCAATCTACGAACTCATATTTTAAACGTTTTTAAAAGGGTAAAAACGTAACAGTATCAATCTTTACATTAGACAGCTCGGTCAAGCATGTCAAAATATGAAAAATAAAAGTCTCCGTCTTTTGATGGCAAGAGCAAGGCATTGACACATGACATGAAATACAGTATCTTCCTTCTACTCACACTCACAGCTCCTGCAAGAGTCATTCCTCAGAATGCCAAGTTTATCCGCTGTAATGTATACAAAAAAAATGTTACTGTAGTTTAACGATATACAAAAACAATGCATATATCTCTTAATAAAGGATAAAGCAGGTCTTCAGGAGCCTATGATTGCTAGCTAGCCGCCTCTGTTGCATTACACAATAGTTTTATAAAGACTCCCTATTTTTTATTTATTACCTTTACTCTATGTGGTCCTGAATAGTATAGATAAAAAAAGAAAAATCAAGCCCCTACTATACTACTAATTGCGGTATGAAAATGTATTATTTATCTTTACTCCATAAATAGGTTCTCTGGTGTTTTTGAGGAACCACGCTTCTTAACCCTCCCATGCGAAACTTGTTAGCATGATCCCTAAATTTACCTAGCCTATTTCAGTCAATCCATATAAGAGAATTTACATGGCTGTTCAACTATTCATTTTGAATTCATTAATACTTTATTAAAATATAAACTCAAGATAAAATTCTTTCATAAGTTACTCATTTTTAAACGATCATTAAAGACGTTAGTATTATAAGTAAGAAAACGAAATAAAATTTTAGAAAAAAAAAACTACTAACACTAGTTTAACCGAAATATAAAGGAAATATTAAATATAATTATAAATTAAAATGAAGTTTTCATTCTTTTTGTTAAACAATTTTTTTTATGAGTGAAAACATATTCACAAATCCAAATATAATAGTAATATTGGGAGAATAATGATACAAATAATAAAATAGATTAGAATAGAAAATTTACGCGACAAAAAAAAATATTAACGAAATTTTATGTTTGGAAAAGTATTATTATTTATCTAAACGTAAAAACTTCTTAATGCACAATCTTTTACATTACTACCGAAAAGAATTGCAATCCACAAACGACGATTTATTTGTGGAATTTGTTCATTAAGTACTTTTTACGTTTATGGGACTTACATACATACACTGCGGTTCATCAGGATAGAACCAACATATTTTAAATTAAAAAACTGTATAAATTGCAAATACAGATAGAATAAAAAAATTTTGTTTTGCATAAAAATAGTTAATACTGTAAATGATAATTTGAATACAAAAAATAGTAGGGGTTTTCACTCTTGGTAGTAAAGTACCCTTGTAGGTTTGGTAAGTATGGTAGATATAGTATAAATACTACATTTACATCAACGCAACAACAAAATGCATTCATTTCAAATATACAACGCTCTGTTAAATTTACCATGAAAAAAGGTCTAGTAAATAAGCTTGGTAAATATAAAACTAAACAGCTGATCGTCCATCCGCCAAAATGATAACAAAAAATATCAATAATCAGCTGTTTAAATAAGTTTACCATGGTATATTTTTTATACCATGTGAGTTTACAATAGATGAAAAAAAGATGCTCGCGCTTTGTTGTCGAAAGTACGAGTAAATATACTAGAGTATTAAATATACTACAAAGAGTGAAAACCGCTAGTATAAAAATGAATTATAACGGTACTTTTTCACTTTCTGTGTAGTCAAGTATTAAATTTTTCATTTATTTTTTGGTTCAACAGAATAGAAACATTTTTAACTTAAATCAGTAGGCGGTTGTAATAAATCTTTATAAAAACAAAATAAAATTAAAGTCACAGTTTTTGACTGCAGTTAGCTAAATCAATATGGGAAGAAAGAGTTCTTTAAACTCGTTGGAAATGGTAAAAATTGATGTCTACCATTCTGAAAATTATTCTTATCGCGAAATCGGTAGAAAAATCGGACGAAGTCATAATGTGGTAATGAATTACATAAAACATCGTGAACCATATAATAAAAATTATAAAGGATGTACTTAGACAGCTCTAACACCACAAGACAAGCAAAAAATTCTTCGAATTGCCTCAAATTCAGCCCATTCTACCTCTAAAATTAAGTATTTAGCAGGAGTTAAAGCAAGTAAATCAACAGTTCGTCGCGCTATTTTAAGCAGTGAACATTTGCAAGTCCGAAAACTAAAGAAAAAACCTCCATTAAATGCAATATATATATATATATATATTATGTTATAAAGAAAAAATAAATACTCTAAACATCTACATATATGCAAGATATTTTTACGCTCAATAATTTAAAATAGTAAAATTTGACTTACCCCTATTGCAGCAGCGATGACGATGAGGCCTCTTCGTGTCGATGCTGGTGTCTAATTGAGAAGAGTATATGTATTATGTTATGATTCTTGCATATAAATACATGTATTTATACGGACACTTCTTAAAATTAAAAATAATCTTAAATGAAGGAAGTTGGTTATAGATGATGTTGGGTAAATATGATGTTGGCCTATAGATGAGATTGATTATACATGAGGTTGGTTATATATGGTATAGATGAGGATCACAAAAAAAAAAAACTACAAAGATGGTTGATCCTTTTTCGATCTCTAGTATAGATGCCTCCAATAGGAGAAGTTTTTTGGAGTTGAGCAATACTGTATTTAAGGGCATACCACGTTATTGTACCGTTAGGATACAAGTCGCACAATTTTTTTTCGGGAAAATTCCCAACGTGCTCGTGCCCTTAATAAACAAAGGCACGCGATATATAACCTCCCGTAAGGTTAAGTTCTTTTTGCGCAAAAATTTTCACAATCTAACAAAATTAATAATATAATTTATTTATATCTGCTAACTCACAAAAAAAAAAACTGTATAAAAAACTTATTTCAAACTTACCCCAAGGAAAAACAGTTATTTGTTTATTGGAACTTCCGATAAAATAACCAATAGGAATGGTAGCTTGAACCACAAACATTTGCTTGTTTTATTTATTAAGAAAATGTTTTTAAAATTAACTAAAATCCACTTTTTTATATTTAAAAAATTTGTAAATATAAAAATTCTATGAATTTTCTTATGAATTTTATTGTTTGATTGCGACTTGTTATCGCTTGAAGATGGAAAGCAAGAGAACTTTCCCAAATATGACTGAAGCCTAGGTAACTTTCTGAGAAGTTTCTAATTGGATAGAATGAAAGCTGTTGCAATTTTACAGTTAATTAGGGTTGCATGCTAAATATTCGATCAGTCAGTGACAACATTACTAATTGACCAGCCGAATATTAAAATAAAAAAACAAAAACAAAATGTAATTCCATGAAATTAATCACGAATATTTTAAATGCAATTAATTGAATTTTTTAAGGTAATATGTAAGACATCAAATAAATATAATTCAATTAATTTCTTCATCAATAGAAACATTCATGCCTGCATAGTAGACATTGGCAACATTGTTGAGGAGCTTTGTGACTTATATACATGTAGGAGAACCTTGTTGCAATATATGTTTAATAGATGTTTTTGTCATATGTAGCTAAGCTTGAATTATTTTCATGACAGCTGATATCTACGCAACATGTTTATCAATGTGGATGTTATATCGTGATCGAAAATGCATACATGAAACGGTGGGGTGGATGTTAATCATTTTACTAAGAAATACCAAATTTAAAATTTTAACTAGAATCGTTCACCACATCGCAAAGGAGAGTGGCCTATAAGAATCGCCATGGGGCTATGCGACTAAAGGACAGAAATGATTCATACCTCTTCTTGCCCGTACGCGTCCAGTCACAACAATATTGCACATACCCTCCTGCTGTCAACGAGACAGCAAATTTAAATCAAGCGAATCAATGTGAATTCATCCACGGTTCAAACCCCAGGTCAGACATCAAAACGAAATTTGAAAAAATATTTCTTCGGTGACTTCCTCTCTGCAGATTTCTGGCAAAAGCTCTGAGCAGATTTCTAGCAAAAATTGCCATGAAAAGTTTCTCAAAAATCTGTCGTTCGGAGTAGACTTTAAACTGTAGGTCCCGCCGCTCATGTATAAAATTTAACGCACTCAGCATAAGTGGTGAGAGAAATTATGTCGTAATCCTAAAGTGTTGTAATGACCAATTATGAATATATGTATGTACTAGAGACGAACGATCCAGTGATTTTTGAAGAACGTTGTTCTCAGTGAACGTGATTTGTTAATCACTGTTCTTTAAAACAGTGATTGTGATCACAGTATTCCAAAAGAAAACAATAATGACAATAACGTATTTTCTTAAGTCGTAAGAAAGAGACAACTAGATACATACTACGAAAAGCTACTAAACAAAATCAAAGTGGTGTCATCAATGTTATTATTTTTAATGTAATTTTTTTTATATGAAGTTTGACAATTAAATTTCACAGAAAGTTGATGTATAAAAGAAAAAAGTAAATAATCAGCATCATCTAATAGTAATTTTGCCTCGCTCAAAATAAAATGAAATAAATTTGAGTATGTAACAATTTTGAAAGAACGACATTATTAGTAACTGTTATTTGGCAATTTCAATCAATGTAGTTACCAGTGAATTATCAATCACCGTGATTAAATCACAGTTTTGAAAATATCGCTCATCTCTAGTATGTACAGAATCCGTCTATAGTGATTTATTAAATAGACTAGTTTGACAACTAATTTGAGAGATATGTATACAGTAGCCCCTGTTTGAAAACCGGAAAACTTTCGTAAAACTTTTCTTCTCAAAACTATCAATACCTCCATCTTAAGGAGGTCCAAAGGCTTGTAAAATATTAGTTGTGAGATTATAATGGCATCTGTTAGCGAAAGGAATTTAACATCTCCAGACTGATGCCTTAGTAACAATGGCACGAATATGAATTAAATTCCGGACTGAATGAATCTCTGAGGTTTGAAAAAATCGTTAGGATTCTTTTATATGAAATAAAAAGAAAATATTTTTAAATGCCTTAACGAAATTAATTGAGTTTTAAACATATTTTCATGCAATTGCCGTCAACATTCAAATACAGATTGTATTTCACATTTCATTGACATTCATGTATTCATTTAACAACCGCAATTCCTTTTGTTTCATGTTAAAAGTGCAAATTTTCTAATTTTCTCATTTTCGAACATGTTGAATAACAACGGCTTCTTTAAATCTATAATTTCTTCATTAAATAATTAAATAAATGCCAGCTACCTACCTTAACTAGGCCTTCTTTAACGAGGCATTTTGTTGGTATATGTATAATTTGAAAGAAAATGAACATAAGAAAAGCCATCAAACGGAAATTTATTTATTGAAGTGTCGGTTGGAAAAAGAAAAAGAAACGACAGGCTTAACCTTCAGGAGGAATTTAATTTGGTTTTACTTACTTAGGCATTACAACCTTGTAGTCTGGCTTGCAACCTAGCTCCTCACACCACACATGTTGGGTGTATTAATTTTATCCATGAATGGTAGGATATACAGTTTGAAGTCATCAGATTTCTGAGAAATTTTTCATGGTAATTTTATTTACTCTCTGAGTTTTTGCCAGAAGACTATTGAGAGATAGGCTGCGAAAAAAATATTTTTTGTCGTTGATGTCTGAGCTAAGGTTTGAGCCACGGCTATTAGACTACAGCGATAATTTTGTGACTTATTTGAGAGCAAGCTTATTGTATAATATTATACAGTATGTAAATGGCCTCAATATTTTCAAAAATTCCACCCTTAGTTGATGCACTCTTTACTGACATTTTTATTTCCCTGACATCAGTTAGAAGCGTTTGTATCGTTTTGCAATAAATTGCTCGTGTGACATGCAATGTAGAAAACATATTGAAATTTTTCTTTATTTTTCCTCAATAGAGTTCCACACATTGGCAAGGCATATATTAAATAATACAGTCAGCAACAAAGAAAAGTATACACATTGAAATGAAGTTCGAATAGCTCGCGTAATTTATTTCAAATCGAAAACAATGCTCAAGTCGGTAATCATAAATTTGTGCAGAATTTTCTTTTCGAACGCTGTCAGCACTGTTGGGTAGAGGAAGAGGAAAAAGGGATCGCACTGAGGCCAGCATTTGGCCCTTTGTTATGCCACACTACCCTGGTATCAAACATTATTTAAAGAAAACCATCCCTTATCCAAAATAAATTTAGCTATTGTAGCAATCTTTATATAAAAAACCTCGGTCAACAATGTTAGAAAATCAGAGGTCAGAAACCTCCGTCAGTGCACTGACACATGAGGTGAAACATAGTCTCTTCCTCCTCCTCAGATCGACAGCTCCTGCAGAAGTCATTATTCTTTATGTCGAGTCTTGCAGTGACCCGTAAGTATCGCTATCGTTCGATGGTTGGCCATGTGATTTAAGGACAGAAGTGTGTCAGTCCTCTTCTTGGCCGTACGTATCCAGAGTCTTGCAAAATTGCACGCACTTTGCTGCCGCCAAAGAGTTTGAGCCTCCACGTAAATCTAGTGGAGATTATGTCATATGACATTGCCAGCTTCGTACCGGCTCGGGCCACCAGTAATTCAATTTCCAACCAAATCTCTGTGGCCCGGAACCCATTTAAGGTTTACCTTTGAATGATCTCCGAGAAATCCTTGGTATTCGTATTCATAGAAGTATGCCCTGTAATAAGTTGGTGATTGGCAACTTCGTACCGGGCTTGAACAGCTCACCAGCAATGTAATTTCCATCGTTATCCCTGTGAACCGGAGCCCATATAAAAGTTGCCTTTTGAATGATCCGAAATTTTTCTAAGAAATTCTTGGCATTCATGGACAAGGACGGCCGTTAAAACTATGTTCAATAGGGCCTTAACTGCAGCCTGACTATACGCGTAAATTAAGAGATTTTCAAGGAAAATTTAGGAACTCAACAAGCATTGCGCCACTTTCAAAATAGCCAAGACCTCTGCTTGGAAAACACTGCAGTAGATATTGACAGATGATAGACTTGAATCTGAAGACTTTCGTAGAACTGTCCTCCTCAATACTCTCAAGACATCTGCTTAAGGACGTTAAACGACTTGTAGAGAGGCTTAGTTTCATTTCACGACAGATGTCTCTGCTTGGAAAACACTGCTGTGGTCAGGCTACTCGTTTTTGAGCCATCAGTGTAGACATCACAGCCCCACCTAGTACCTTCCAGAAATCTTTAATTGGAATTTTAAAATCGAATGTTCTGATTAGAAGATTATAAGGAATCTTATAATCGAAATTCTAGAGTAGCCAGGATCGACTTAGCTTTTTACAACATCTAAGACATTGACTACGATCGAGGTCAGCTGATAAGGCTATCATAAGATGGAAATAAAGTTCAGATTTTTTTGCTACATTTGGACCTGATGTGAATGACTAAATTGCTTTTATGTCACGTGGCTGCAATTTGCCACCAGATGTATAAGCCTGAACAGAAAAAAAATTCCAAAAGCCATCTTTCAGGAAAGGAAAACGGAAAACAAGAAAAATTTTATAAAAAAAAACAAACTAAAAATAAGAAAATAAATAGAATAACAAAATGGAAAATACAAAAATATACATTTTTACACGATCTAGGGGGGGTAGAAGATAAAAAACAAAGCAACAAAATGAAAGAAAATAAATATGGACAGAATTGACAGCCATAAGTTGAGGTATTTCCTTCATATGCATATAGTTCCAAAGGGCGTAGTAACGGTTTATAAGAAAGAGGGGAAAATTGGCAAACATTTGCCAATTACCTCAACGCTTTAAATCGCAGCAACATTTTCAAATTTCTTTAAAATTATTCAAGAATTTAGTGCCTCGTATATCTAAGGCCTAAAGGATACGCCCATATTGTTCAGGAATTTTTCTCTATATTAGCTCAACATGAAATGGTGACAGGTTGATAAGATAAAAAAAAAGTATTTTTCCTACATTATACCAGTATTCGCATATAAAGAAAAACGACTTTTACAAATGCGAGTGTCGCACACTTAAGAAATGAATAAATGAAAGAGAGAAACAAGGAAAATTGTCATGTGACCTGCTGTTTGAATTTATTTCTCTTAATATCTGAAATAATGGTAAATATTTGAATACTTTAAGGAAAGTGGATTCAATTCTCTATGAGTAGTCAATCCGGGAATACTTCTGGCCCCCGAGTGCGTAAACGCAAAAACGAACATCATAAGAATGTCAGGCAGTGCCATATATTGAGAAAAACGAGGGCTCTATGGGGACAGTCCTCAGCACAACACATCTTGGAGTTTTAGCGAACTTTCTCTTTGCCCTCCAACACAACCTACAACACAACCTGTAACCAAGCTGTCCAAGCGGAGCTGATGGAATCAATTACTGTATTGGCAAATCTAAGCTTGTAGCTTCTCAGTTGGATTCTCAATTTTATGCAGAATTTACCCTAAAGTTTGCCATACCTTCCGGAATGCTATTGGTCCTGATACACATATATTGTTACTTTTTTACCTTTAAAAAACGGTTAAAATATGAGCTCGTAGATTGCAAATAAAAATAAAAATAAATCTGTGTTTAGTTTTAATTAAAATTCTTTATTATTCGCACAATCCTGTGTTCCACTATTCACAACTTGATGTAAACAACAACATTTGCTTGTTATTCCTCTGTTTACACCCTTTGCATAAACAATAACAATTACTAGACAATTATTAGACATATCTTTGTAACGGAGATCTTGAAACCACGATTACTCCCTTCACCGCGTCTTCACACAGGACTGACTGAACTTTTACTAACTCCGTCGCCTGCTTTGCCTTGGCTTTTATTTGGCAAAGTAAACAGTCTGATGAATGCTCTTGAAGGCGAATAACTTCGCCTTCTCGAAATCTCTATAAATATGAAAGCATGTTGTTTACATTTTTTCTTGTAGCGTTTGTTGTAGTATTTTTGTTTACTTGTATATCATTTTTTATGCTGGTGTTTGCTGTTATATTACATACATACATACATACATAATTGGTCATTGCAACCATTCAGTCAGGATTACGACCTGGTTTCTCACACCACTTATGTTGTGTGTGTTAATTTTATACATGAGTGGTGGGACCTACAGTTTAAAGTCGACTCCGAACGACAGATTTTTTTGGAGAAGCTTTTTATCGCAATTTTATTCGGAGTTTTTGCCAGAAATCTGTGGAAAGAAAAATGCCGAAGATGTATTTTGTTGGAGATGCCTGACCTGTATCTTGAACCGTGGATTCCAACACATCACCTACCTATGGCGAGAGATATAATCGAATTGTTGAATTCGTTTGAAAACCTTATGGATTATGGAATAAAGAGAGAGAAAAAGAGAGATAAAATTGGCTCATGTTAGATTTTAAATAATTGGTCATTACAAGCCTTCAGTCAGGATTACGACCTGTTTCTTACACTACTTATGTTGTGTGTGTTAATTTTATACATGAGTTGTTGGACCTACAGTTTAAAGTCGACTGCGAACGACAGATTTTTGAGAAACTTTACATGGCAATTTTATTTACCGTCAGAGTTTTTGCCAGAAACCTGCTGAGAGGAAGTCGCCGAAGAAATACATTTTGTATTTTGTTTTGATGTCTGGCCTGGGGCTCGAACCCTGGCTTTACGTCTAATAAGCTAACACACTACCTACTAGTCTACGGCGACTTACAGTGTATCCATCTTTAAAAGTCGAGGATTGTTGTGTTTGCCTAAGAGTTCCATACCAGGCCACTGTCGATCAACATGAGTCTAACCTAAGCCACATAACGCATCAGTAGGTAAACAAACTTAATTCTTAACACTGAATTTACTTGACTTAAATACCGGACGAATTTGTAATTAAATTTTTAATTCATTTAACTTTTCATAGACAATTGCGAATTGTAAAGACAATAATTTAATGGAAAGTTTTGTTGTTTTTATTTCTTCAGCCATTAACAATTGAAATCCTCTTAAGATCTTTGTGTCGCTATGTACCGTAAAGCACCTGCAATTTGTTTCCTTTAACTTCTGTTTAATTGTCCACTTAATACAGGATTACAGGGGAGTTTACAATACAATTTTAAGTGATTGTTGGCAGCCAGAGATCATCTTAAAATTATTATTCCTTTTAATTAAACTCTGCCATAATAAAAAAAGGCAATTAAATCATCAAGAATGAGTATGTAAATATGGAAGCCTTGTAAAATTTTAATAAGGATGTGTGGAAAGAAATCAAAAAAAAATGGAAATCACAAATACAGCTACCCAGTAACAAACAGAGAATACAAATACCAATACATGTAATAAATCCTGAAAGACATATGATAGTTAATGATGAAGTAAGTCTATATGCTAGGACAGCATTATAATACAGAAGTATTCAGAGAAGAGGCTTCGAGCGAGGTACAGTAAGACCCCGCTTAACGCTGTTTCAATATTATGCGGTAGTATTGGGATTCCCCTAAATCGCATACTGTATTGGTATTTGTTGTATATGCGTGCAAATGAAACGGCCATGCATCAACCAAAAGCTGTGCACTACATAGCGACGGTGTATACTATGTTTCTTTTTCGCTTCTTTTTAGTCTGTCCAGAGTAAAGATTCCAACCGTATTTTCCGAATTCGCAATCACAGTACGAATGCATATTTCCTGCGTCACAGTTGATTTATTAGTTTAGTACGTTATTAGTTAAGTACGTGTTAAATTGCCTCGTCTAACGCTGTTTCATTTAGCGCTGGAGCTTATTAAGCGGGGTCTTACCATAGTCCAAAGCCTGCTAGTGCTTTAAACATGATGCTGATTAAACATTGCTTGTGCTAACTACCTCAGATCCATTTATTGTATTCAATCAATAAAAGCTATCCCTAATATCTCTTCCCACAATCCAGTTGCTTTGAAAAACTTAAGGATATTGGTAGGCGTACGCCTAATGTTGCAAAAGTTTCAAGTCAATGTTCTGAATATTTATTTCACATATTGGGCTTCAAGCCATGGCTATTCTAAAAAACTATTGCTTGAGTCTACTACTCGGGCTACTTCTGGATAGCCATTATAACTCTTTAGTCAATATTACAACCTAGTTTCTTACATCACCCATATTATGTGTGTGTTAATTTTATCTATGAGTGGTCGTAGGTACAGTTTAATGTCCACACCCAACAATAGATTTTTGAGCTACTTTTTTATGGAAATTTTAATTTCTCTCAGAAATCTGTAGTTTTCTGGCAAAAACTCTGAGAGAAAGTCGCTGAAAAAAAAATTTTTTTTTTCGAAATGTCTAAGCCGTGGTTTGAAGAACGGGGAGTCGTCTAATTAACATCAACCATCACAATAGCCCCCTTGGGGCCTAAGTGAGCCCATCCGATTCCTTGGGGGGACGGCCATTTATACCAACCTACCCACCTAATAAACCCACACACTACCTACTAGAGTGTGGCTACTTCTGGATCTGGTATACATGTTGCAAATCGCACAATAAAAGTTTAGATTGCCTCAAATCCATGCCCCTTTTATCTTCTTTTGGGCCGAATATAGAGTTCCAAAAATCACTTTACACTTCCCAGAATGAATGTGTTGAAGTTAACCTGATCGCTTGTTTATCACCCGGAATTCACATAGGACCTAAAATCCAGCAGATATAGAGATCATATTTTCTCTGCCTAGCTGATCTAACTTGCTCAGAAAATTCCACATCGTTTTCGGTATTACCTTATAGTCTTAGAGAGCTCGAAGGGCAACCTAACTGTCATAAAATATTTAAATGTCTGGTGCTTTGTATATGCTATCGTTCTCAATGGAGTAGACTTTCGCGAGTTTTTCCAAAGTCCTGGAGTAAACTAGTTCTGTACAGAGGCCAAGGGACATGACATTCATTTGTAAAAAGCTTAAGTATAACAGAGTCTTTACTGTCTCTGAAGGACACATTCTCATTGTCCCTGTTATACTGAAATAGTTCAGTCCCCACATTTAATCCAAACCCTGTTTGATGCTATTCATCCAATAGTTTGAACATTTAAAATACAAAGGTCTTCTGAACATCATTATGCTAGCTAAGGTTTGTTTTAAAGTGTGTGTGAGATATCATACAATACATAATTGGTCATTACAACCCTTCAGTCAGAATTACAACCTAGCTTCTTACACCACTTATGTTGTGTGTGTTAATTTTATACATGAGTTACGGGACCTACAATTTAAAATCGACTTCGAACGTCAGATTTTTTTTTGAGAAACTTTTTATCGCAATTTTATTCGGAGTTTTCGCCAGAAATCTGTGGAAAGCAAAACGCCGAAGATATATTTTTTTCTTGTTTCGTTTTGTTGGAGATGTCTGACCTGCAGTTTGAACCACGGATTCCAACACATTACCTACTAGCCTATGGCGAGAGATATCATCGAATTTTTGAATTCAATTGAATAATAATATTGTGTTATGGAATAAAGAGAGAGAGAGGGAGAGGAGGAGAAAAAGAGAGACAAAACTGGCTCATATTAGATTTTAGAATTTTCAAAAAAAGACATAAGACAAATATGCTGCAGCCGTTTGTTATTGTTTTTAAGCTTCTTAAAAATAATTTGTATCATGATTAAGAATACTGCCTCAAAAGATAAAAGTTTATCGGTTTAATTAATTAGGACGCCACTAAAAACTTCTTGGCAAGTGCTTGCTTTTTTGACTCATTTAACAGAATTTCTTTGAAGACACATGGTGTTCTCCTAATACTTAACAGGCATTAACAAGCAAAAGAATAAAAATCGAGATTCTTTAGGGTATTTAAGCTTTTACTATGACAAAAGAAAAGTTTTTAATAAATACTTGAGCAAATATTGAGAGAAGTTTTTTGGGAATATGATAAAACGCCAAAGCTCTGAACAGTGTGTAACAAAATTAAGTTCATAAAAGTTTAGGAACTCTCTTTTTTTGTTTTGAATTGAAATTGAAAGTATTTTTGAACTGAATTTAAATTCTTATCAAAAATTTATCAAAAATGATACATTTAAATTTTTGAGACGATATAACTTTAATTCAGAAAAAGTTAGGTGTCTGATATTTTTTGAATTCGTTAGTATAGTGATTGTCGTTATTTTAAACCAAATAAAAAAAATTTGAGCAGGACTTGTGTATCTTTTTTGATACATACGACTATCCTAGGAATTTTTTGGTGTTCTGTATGTAATTTTTTAAATTTTCAAATATTTTGTGAAGTTTTATCGTAAAAAGTACATTATTTAAAGTATTTGAGAAGGAATTGAAAGTTAAGTGTTGGATGAAAGTGAAAAGGTTGAATTTTCTGTTCTTGATATTTATTGAAGTAGTCGCAGTCTAGTATGCAGCGTGTTAGCTTATTAGATTTGATTCAAACTTTAGTTCAGTTATTTCCAATTCACAACGAAAAATTTTAATGATCGATTACGTCTGTATGTATGTAATATTTCTGCTGCTGAAGACTCGTCTTATGAACTTTATGAACTGACGAAAGCATTGACAGCTACAAACATGATAATGAGATGTGTGTCACCAAAGATGGTACTACTTTGGGGAAAAAAAATATTACCAATTTTCACTCAGATTGCTAGCAGCTGTCACATAAAATGTTGTAGAGGCTTTCTTACTGCTCTTCTCATATTTATCTCACGTGACAAGCATTATAAGAAAGTGTTTCGTCCTATGTTTTATTTCATAGATATTACAGAAGGATAATATTTCGCTCGACTACGTACGTATGAGATAACAGAATAGCCTTGATAATGTGCTACTCGGATGAAAAATTTACACCTATGAAAGTCTTTCAGCTTTTAATAATCCCAATAATTTTGTAGCTAATTGAATTTTATGGTTGTTATAAATTTCGTGTTCCACCGAAATCGAATTGGCAGTTTTAGATTCAACTACATGCTACGAGCGTAGCAACTACTAACAGCCATATTTGGGGAAAACTGTAACCAGAGAGGAATTAAAGAGAGAGCATTGTTATTGACATAATGAAGCCGCCGTAGTCTAGTAGGTAGTGTGTTGGCTTATTAGACGCAAAAGCCTGGGTTCGAGCCCCAGGCCAGGCATCAAAGACGAAATACAAAAAGTATTTTTTCGGCGACTTCCTCTCAGTAGATTTCTTGCAAAAACTCTAAGAGTAAATAAAAAAGGCCATGAGAAGTTTCTCAATAAATAAAAATCTGTCGTTCGGAGTCGACTTTAAACTGTAGGTCCCACCACTCATGTATAAAATTAACACACACAACATAAGTGGTGTGAGAAACTAGGACGTTGTACAATGGGTCAATTCGACCTCCGGGTACTGTACTTGTCTTAATTGACAAGTACACGTCCTCTAACCTAACCTAACCTATTGACATAATCGATGTTCTATTGCAACGGGAAACTTTTTTACCTCACATGACGTAGACAACAAATTTTTCTAACGAAATAACGAATCGTTTGTACCATCAGATATTACCCAGTCCTCAATTGAGAGCGTTACTGATGCGAGTGACAATACGCTGCCCGATCTAAACAATTGAAAACTTATAAATCGCCACAAAGCAAGGGTGCCAGATGTCAAATTTTTACCATTTCGAAAAGAAAATAAAACCGAACTGACATGAAGTGTTTGATTTTTACATAAAAAACAATACTGAAATGTACATCATATCAAAAATTTTGACGTCGATTTCATAAAAGTGATAATAAAATAAAATAATATCAAATAGTTTTATTAAAATGAATTGAATTAAATAAAAATATTTTAATTTTTTAACAAAATCTATCAAAAATGTGACATTTCTATGTACTACAAGTATGTATCAAATGTGATACATAAGCTAGAATTATGAAGTTTTTTAAGGCTCGATCTACGATTAAAAAAATTAAATATTTAATCCATTTTGTTTTTATATTTTTGAACTCTATTTGCCTTCACTGTAGTAAAAAAAAAAACATTTCTATTGTAAATCTCTTTGTTACACAATAAATTCTTACAAAAGAAAGTTTGCTTTTAATTTCTCTACAGTTTTCTCTTTTTTTCTGATTCTATTTTATCATATTTAAACTTTGTTTTTTATGTGCCAAAAATAGTTTTTCAACTAAAAGTAGAAAAAGAAAAATAAAAGATTTAAAACTGATTACATTTTACTCTACACATACATACATACACACAAGCAGCAAACGTACTATAAAAAGTTTTAATTTTTTTATGAAATTAATGGAAGCTTCTGGTTATTTTTTTCTGTTTCGAACAATAAAACATTCATGTCAGTCAGCATAAAGAAGAAATATTTCATAAATAAGCAGCTTGTCAGCTTAAATACATGGCATTGGAGGCAAGCAAAAACAAAAAAAATACCGGCTTTAATAAAACCAAATGCTTTTAATTTACAAAAAAAAAATAAATTAAATTTAAAAACACGTAAATAAAAATAATACCTTATTCCGGACATAAGGCCATGGATTGGTCGGAAATTTGTAGAGGTAAATTACTACGTTACACAGATGCTATCGGGTCACGTATATTTTAGAAAATATCTGCACAAAATGGGCAAGACCGCCTCCCCTTACTGTCTTTACGAGGAAGGGGAGGTAATTGATGACGCAGAGGACACTGTTTTCGAGTGTGCACGCTGGCTACCGCTCTGTACTGACGACAATAGTTGGAACGATCACGGCCGCTAACATTGTCGGGGTCATGATTGAGAGTAGTGGAAATTGGACCTCGGTGGTGAATTACGTAGGGCGCATTCTAAGGCGCAAAAAGAGAGATCTTGAGGCTGCAGAATAAGTAAGATACTGTCACACGTTCCAGGCGAAACCGAAATGATAATTTAGACGAAAGGAATAGTGGAGACGCATAGATGTCTCCTCAACTTTCGATACGCAATCCGGACGCGAATATAAACATGGAGAGGCCAAAGGGCCAAAAGGACTCCACAGTGGGCACAGACAAGTCCAAAGGAGACGAGGGGGGATTTAGTGGGTGAGGGCCCCACACACGGAGGATGTGACGACTTCCTCTATGGTGCGGTTAGGTACCAAAAAAAAAAACGCCACCTATGTTGCGTGTGTTAGTTTTATACGAAAGTGGCGTGACCTTTAGTTTAAAGTCGATTTCGAAAGACAGATTTGAGAAACGTTTTCATAGCAATTTTATTTGACTTTCATGGCTTTTGCCAGAAGACTTACTTAATTGATCATTACAATCTTTTAGTCAGGATTACAACCCAACTTCTTCCAGCTCTCATGTTGGGTGTATTAATTTTATACATGAGTGTTAGAACCTACAGTTTAATGTTGACTCTTTACGACAGATTTGAGAAACGTTTTCATTCTTATTTTATTTGAAATTCATGGCTTTTGCCAGAAGACTTACCTAATTAATTATTACAATCCCTTAGGATTACAACCTTGCCTCCGACACCACTTATGTTGTGTGTGTTAATTTTAAGTCGACTACGAACATTAGATTTCTGCGAAACTTTTCATGGAAATTTCATTTTACATTCAGAGTTTTTGCCAGAAGACTGCTGAGAGTAAGTTGCCGAAATTAATATTTTTTTCATGTTTGGTTTTGCGCGAGATGTTTAAGCAGCGGTTTATTTCACGGGCTCTCGTCTAGTATACCAATACACCATCTACTAGACAACAGCGTTTCCCATCTTAATATTTGAATAAAACAAAGTGTGTGTAAGTTACCATCGATAGTTTTTATACGCTTAAAGAAGCTATTGATGCCATTATGTGTGGAATATATAAAATTGTTCAAATGTCCGCCAAGGATTCTTTGTGTGGAACGTATGCGAAATGTTCAATTGTCCATGACTCTGGTGCCTAAATCAGCCAGAATTTGAATGCTGCCGTGGATTATGCTGGTTTTAAGCACCGCTGAGGTTGCTGACTCACAAAAAGCACAAGAATAGCATTATCGCGGTATACATTCACTTACACCTGCAACTTAAAGAAACTCCATAAGAATCGCACGATTTCGGTGATCATTTCACAACGCCTCCATGTGAGAGGTCCTCAAATCACACGTGCAAAATATTAAATGTAGTGTGAGCTCTTGTCCCATGAAAGCCACATATCGCTGGTGTCTTGAACATCCAATTCAGGTTAAAAGAAGTTGGTATTAAACGATTAATATTTGGAAGATACCAATCTCAGACACAGCTTCGATATTTTCGGGTGTATGCACTGTACGAGCACGCTTACGTCTTGGTGCATCAACAATGAAACCAGTTTCACGAACTTTAGCAATAAGCTTGGGCATACCAGACACTGTTGCTCCTTCTCTGCTCATTTGAATTTCGTTTCAAAATGTTTTTTTTTTATTTCTGAAAAATTCTTTAAAATTTCCATTTGAAAACAGCGAAAATTCTCATTTCACTTAAGTTTTTAAATCAACAAAAAAGAGAAAAAGAAGAAGAAAAACTAGCACTGATAGGCAAACATTAATTTTATTGCTGCTGTCGTATATGAACACAAGTGACCTTGAATTTGTGCCACTTTGTTCAGCGAGTTTTTTCTTTCTCGTTTTTGCTGTCATTTTACTTTCCATTTGGCTGTCATTTAATTTCAGATCCACAGTCCTTTTTTTCTATTTTCATTTCATTTTTTAGTTTTTTTTCTGCCGATTCTTCTTAAAATACTTTTCAAAAATGCTGATTCGCACTGTGTGTTGTCATAAAATATTAAAAAGGCAGTTGAAGAACAGCAACAACAACAGCAACAGCAATAGTGTGCTGCAATTTTGTCGTTTGCAACCATAACTTACACGTTTTTGTGAAATGTCATCAGAAAAAAAAAACAAAAAAATAAAAGAGCATCGTAGACAACAACAATAACAACAATAAAAACAATATTAAACTAGTTTAATACACATACAATTGCAACAGTAGTTTACCATGGAAGTATGGCTCACACTATAAAGCATTCATATTTTTTTCCAACCAAACACTCTCTCTCCAACAGACTCATGGAAAACATAAGCAAATAAATGCTCTGACACCAACACTGGGATGTGTTTGTATAAGGCATAGACGCATACATGCATACATACATACATATAGAGATGCTTATACACAAATAACTACACTCGCATTCAGAGACTGTTTAGAGTTAACGAGTAGCAGTAAGTCCACACAGATTTCATGGCAGGCTACATACACTATTAATTTGGTAAAGGATTTTAAAGAGTTGAAGGATTTAAAGACTGAAGTTGCCGTAGTCCAGTAGGTACTGTTGGCTAATTAGGCATGAGGCCACGGTTCAAACACCAAGTCAGTCTCAATCTCCAACAAAATGCGAAGTTTGGGAAAAGATTTATTCGGCAACTTTCTTTCAGCAGATTTCTGGCTGGTTTCTCAAAAATCTATCGTTCGGAATCGACTTTAAACTGTAGGTCCTGCCAGTCAAGTATAAAATTAACACACACAACATAAAGTGGTGTGAGAAACTACGTCATAATCCTAACTGAAGAGTTGTAGTGACCAATTATGTATGCATGTTTTAATGATTAACGTACACTAAGCACGTCTGCTGTTGGATGAATGCTTACGCAGATGACATAGTTTGAACAGTTTTAAGAGGATTTGAGGATCCTATTAAGTATTGAAAACAATTTGGTTTGGAAAGCGTTTAAGAATGGGGATCTAGTTTCGGCTTGGGAGTCAACCGCAGTAAATGGAGGTAGTCCTTCCTACTAGGAAGCACAAACCGCTGTCTTTTCCTTCATTAAGGCTGTATAGAGCGGCTATTATGCTCAGTGATAGGACTTACTTCCTTCGGATACATTTTGGATACAAAGTTTCTTTCGAAATCAAATTACTCTACGTTATCAAAGAGGCCTCCTCTGTTCTCTATACATGCAATAATGTGTTGAAAAGAAATTTGAGCCTTACACAACAGTGAGCAGACTTATCTATGGGTGCCTGACATGGTGGGTGGACTCATGGCAGAATAACTAACCTCAACCTGATAGAGCAAAAACAAAGACCTGCCTTTATCAGTATTAGTGGTGTTTTGCGTACAACACCCACGTCGTTGTTGTATATAACTTTAAGCCTCTAATCGCTGGAACTTCAATCTAAGGACTTTACAGCAAAAACTAATCAGTATCTCTGAGCTTTCAAACGCAGGCCCACGTTTAATGTTGAACACTTGAAGATCACAAGAAAATTTCGAACTTTCTCAAGTATTGACATCATGATGACGCACTATGACTTCTTAAGGACCTTCAGACTATCCAGTCCGTAAAGAGAGGTTTGGAGAATAGTGTAACGCACCTCATTAACGACTACATTCCGATAATCATGGATGATTTTAAACTGTAAGGAACTGTGAATGGCGATGGAATTATTTCTTCGTCGGTAGGCTTAGTTCACTCCATAAAATGTGAAGCCACGATTCGAACCCCAGATCAGACATCAAAACGAAATATAAAAAAATATTTCTTCGGCGACTTCCTATCAGCAGATTTCTGGCAAAAACTATGAAAAAAAATTAAATTGCCATGAAAAGTTTCTCAAAGATCTGTATTTCAGAGTTTACTTTAAACTGTAGGTTCTGCCACTCATGTATAAAATTAACACACACAACATAAGTGGTGTGAGAACCTAAGTTGTAATCCTGACTGAAGGGTCGTAATGTCCAATTATGTGTATTATGTATGTAAGAAGACGGATGTCAGAGTAGTGAACTCTAATGTAACGAATTCCGAGGCAGTTCTGGGCTTTACGACATTAATATCCTAATGATACCGCAGTATAGTGGTATTCTAGATAATAGAGAGTATGAACTCGCCAGGTGTAGTTCAACCATCGAACTATCCGGTGAGTTTTCTACATTAAGAACTCTTGTGGAGATCTTTGAGCTTGTAATTCGCAATGCAGTTTGGCTTATTATGCGTAAAAGTTCTCGGATACAGGCAGGATAGCACAGCATATCTGACCAAACTCTGCTCAAATAAAAACCTACACTTTCGTTGTGGTTCTAAGGTACTAATCATTTCATTAAGACGCCTCACAATTAACACATTGATTTTGAAAACATAGGCAGTCGATCTAAATGACATTCATTTCGAATGATTCCAAGATAAGGGCAAATGGGTAACACAATGGACTATCAGTACCAACTTCTTTTGATTTGAATTGGACGGCGTCAAACAGCTCATGCCACATTGGATAATCTACGGAAGGGATTTGAAGGCCTGATTAACTCATGAGAATTTGATAGGAATTGGCAACCGGGATCGTAAATTTTGACGCCGTTAGACTGTTTCAGATTGTCCATCCTAGCCTACCTATCTACCTAGTAAACGCACGAAACTTTTGTTGAAAATTCAGAAGTGTAAACTTGGCGTCAATGTTAGTCTTTAGTGGACCCAGCATTCTGGGAAGCCTGGCAATCCATCTAACTGTCGTGTCTGTGTGCCTGTGACTTTTGATTTATAAACACGAAGAGGACAAGAAAACTGTTCTTAACCTATTGATTATACGTCCGACGTTATGTCGAAAGATAAGAAATGATCCCACTGATCTGTTGGAAAATTTGAGAGAAACTTATGAGAATATATTACCAGCGTTTCAATCAAGTTAATGTACCCTTTAGCGTGTGTAGTAGCTACAGAAGCATAAATATGAAAACAAATACATACACAATCTACTACAATATTATGATGATATTGTTGTTAGCTACTACGTCGCTTGCTTGTAGTTGTAGGCTAAACTAAGCACTCTAACACAGATTGCGTAAAGTGTGTGCACAAAGGAATGTTAACGGTTAAGCTAGTAGGTGCCTACGATTCGAGTTGAGAATTGTGGGTTTGATATGAGAGACAAGGCAGTGTTACATTAGAGCCAACTTATATACAAGACGACCTGATCTTAGTAATTAAAGTACAACTAATACGTTTAGAAAATTTTAATAATACCAAGACTTTGTTTGGCGTAAAGCCAGGGTTCGGGCCCCAGGCTAGACATCAAAATAAAAATACAAAAAGTATTTCTTCGGCGACTACCTCTCAGCAGATTTCTGGCAAAAACTCTAAGAGTAAATAAAAATTGCCATGAAAAAGTTTCTCAAAAATTTGTCGTTCGGAGTCGACTTTAAACTATAGGTCTCGCCACTCATGTATAAAATTAACACACACACCATAAGAGGTGTGAGAAAATAGGTCGTTATACTGACTGAGGGGTTGTAATGACCAATTATGTATGTATGTATGTAAGACTTTGTTTATAAAATCACATAGGAATTATAAATGATTTTCTGGAAAAACTTGAATTCTGCAATATAAACCCTTTATTAATCGAAAAAAAATAATTTTTCAAAGACTTATACATGAGAATCTTTTTATTTTGTATACAATTCAACGTGCACATCCTTTAATAAGTGAACAGCAACCGCATCATTGTTATTGTTTTCAACATCATCTCACACACAGTCATTGTCATTCAACATTATAGTCATCATAACAGTCACGGTTATTGTACAACAATAGCAACAGCTTAAAACAACAACACCACCAACTACTAATGTTAGAAGAAGAAAAAAATCAACGATTTTGTTTGCCAGTTTATTGCAGCCGTTTAGGATGAGCTTGTGATGCCTTTTTGGATCATTTAGCAGAAGTGTCCAGCATTTTTTGAAAGACTTGATGCCATTATGTGTGGCATATAATTTCATGGTTTTATTGTGTAGAGAGAACCGAAATGTTAAATTGTCCATGACTTAGCCGTTTATATTGGGCTGAATTTGATTGATATTATTGAGTATTTTGACACGCGACTTCGCCTTAAGAACAATCCACAAGAAATAGACTAATGGCGTCAAATCGCATGTTCTCGGTTGCCAGTTCCTACGAAATCCTCCTTATTAATCGTGACCTCAAATCACTCCCGCAGATTATCCAATGTGGCATGAGCTATGTGGCTCTGACTCAATAAAATCACATTTTGTAGGTGTCCAGATAATTCAATTCAAACCGAAAGAAGTTGGTAATAATTGTCCATTGAGTTGCCCATTTTCCCCTATCTTGGAATCATTTGCATTTAATGTCATTTAGATCGTCTATACATGTTTTTAAGTTCAATACGTACCTTATGAGTCACCATAATGCATAGTTCAGCTCCTTAAAACCATAGCGAAAGTGTATAATTTTATTTGCGCAGATTTGCTGTGCTATCCTACCCGTATCCGAGAACTCTTGCGCACCATAAGCCAAAACTGCATTGAGAATTATACGCTCAGAGTTCTTCACAGGTGTCCTTAATGTAGAAACACCGGTATCAACAGGATATGAATGCCGTAAAGCCATAAACTGCCTCTAAATTCATTACATTAGAGTTCACTACACTGACATCCGTCTGGTAAGTTATTAGAAAATATGTTGATGTAATTGCCAGTACCAATACTTATTCCTAAATGTCCTTAACGCAGTTTGTATAGGCGACACTTCCCCTTCAAAGACGATGGTGTGATCTAGTAGCTTAATGACAAAGAAACAATTCCATCGCCATCCATAGTTCCTTACATTTTAAAATCGTCCACGATTATCTGAATGCAGTCGTTAAAGAGGTGCGTTACACCATTGTTCCAAACCTCTCTTTACGGACTGGATAGCCTGAAGGTCACTGAGCCCAATAGCCGCTCTATACAGCCTTAAACAACGAAAAGACGGCGGTTTGTGCTTTCTAGTAGGAAAAACGACCTCCATTTACTGCGATTTACTCCCAAGCCGAAAGTAGATCCCCATTCTTAAACCCTTAACAAACCAAATTTCCTCCAATCCCTAATAGGATTCTCAAATCCGCGTAAAACTGTTCAAACTATGTCATCCGCGTTTAGAATTCACCCAACAGATGACGTGCATTTTTTTTACATGAGTGGTAGGAACTACAGTTTAAAGTCGATTTTAAACGACAGATTTTTTAAACATAGCCAGAAATTTGCTGAGGTGAAGACGCCCAAAAAATATTTTCTCATATTTCGTTTTATTAGAGATGTCTGACTACGGGTTTGAACCGCGGTCTCACGTCTAATAAGCCAACACACACACAACGGCGACTACATGTTCTGCCATATGATTACAAATTTGTTATCATCAAGCATGATAATTTGAGCGCCTAGGCTCCGGGATCTTGTTATATCCTTAGTTCTATATGGGATTCTTTTTGTTTTGGCACGGGGAAATTTTCCAATAATTGCTTTAAGAATCACTCAATTTTTTTAATAGGTTTTCGTGTGTGCATAAGTCCATGACTGACTAGCAATTATCACGCTCTGATACTGGTGGAGATGTGTTCTAACAGTTTAGTAAGTGATCACACTCCGTCAGTTTCATCCATCAAACCGGAGTCGCAGCCATTTGCAGTCTATCTTTATTGCCTATATTGGCAATGTCTATCTTTATTGCCTATATTGGCAATGTATTTATGAGCGATGTTATGCACGGTAGACGAAGAGTAGAAGAGACGTTAAAGAGCTCTTTCTTATTATAATTGCTAAAAGCTTTAAACTGTTTGCGTTGAATATATCACTGAGGTTTCCATTTCATTGATTATTTTGGAAAACATTGATGGCTCGGCTGTTGTTCTAATATTACACGGTATTGCTCTAATATCCACTTTCGTTTGAAGTATCCTATGTCGTCGATCGGCGCTCACGTTAGCACACAGGATTAGCACACAGGATTGGCAATCCTGTTAGATCGAAAATAGTACACAGTGGCAACGCACAATGTACCGACCATTGCAGAGAAAGTGGGATGAGCAAGCCGATCTATGAGTTGCATTGGTGTAGATTATTAAGAGTTGTGATATTGCTTTAGCTATACATAATTGGTCATTGCAACCCTTTAGAAAGGATTCGGACCTAGTTTCTGCTACCACTTATGTTGTGTGCGTTAATTTTTATACATGAATGGCGGGAAATACGGTTTAAAGTCAACTTCGGACGACAGATTTTTGTGAAACTTTTCATGGCAATTTTATTTACTATCACAGTTTTAGCCAGAAATCTGCTGAGAGGAAGTCGCCCTCAGGAATACGTTTTGTAGCGTAGCATATTTTAGATAATTAGAATCTTATATTTATTATGTAGTATACCGATTATTTTGTAATATAAATTGTACGTCACTAGCATGTGTGACTTTCTTAAGATACAACCCTGTAAATAGTTGAATACAACACTGCTATGGAAAAGTACTATTTCGTTGAGTTTGAAACTTGATTTAAATTAGCAGTGCTTCCTTAGATCTATATGTAGAAAAGCCCATATTGAAAAGGGTATAAAAGCAGTGCAATCAACGGAATCAGTCTTCTCTATTGTTGCAGGTTAGTGAGGATGGTCTCACAACCAATTGCAAGTGGACTATAAGCTTCGTGGCAGCGATGGTTGTCGTTGCTTATTTTGTATATGCAATTGGTTGACAAATCCTAAGTAGATGTTGGAGCGATGGTGGCCGCCAATACTTGGAATTTTTGTGACTCTCTCTCTACTTCTCTTTTCTATTGTTGCAGATTATTTTGTAAGTATTGTTAATACAGAAAACGTTATAGTTTTCATATTTCGTTTTGTTGGAGATGCCTGGCTTGTGGTTCGAACCGAGGCCTCATGTCTAATAAGCCCACACACTACCTACTAGACAACGGCGACTTCAATATAAATCAAAAATCTTCATTAGCTTTTGTTCAAGTTTTCCTACTCCTAAGCCTCTAACTTTTACCGCCTCTGTTTGAGTTGACTTTCTATTTACGAGAACATTGAAAAACACATGTATGCTAACCGCTCATCAACATAAAGACTACAAATAACAATTGCAATATCAGCACAATTATTTTCTCTCTCCCTCTCTTTCTCTCTCTCTCTCTCTCTCTCTCTCTCTCTCTATTTTATAGGGCAAATACACATGCACTCCAATACGCATTATGGCAGATGCTACTGCCACTGTCACTGTCACTACATAACATGCTTGCCCTAACGATAACGAAAACGTAAGGAAAACCCTGAAATAAAAAAATGCATGGCGTTGCTCTATTTGACAAGAAAAAAGAAGTGGGGTTTTTAACTTAATAACAGGCGTACAAGTATGTGTTTGAATGGTAAAACAGGGACAGTTTGCACAAAATTCAAGGATAATGTCTAATGCAAACACATACATACATGTATACCTACACATACATCCACCACTATGTTTTGTAAACATAAATATTGAATTGTATTACAATGAAAAACTGAAAAGGCAAAGAATTTTAAATTATTTTTCGAGTAAAGAAAAAAATTTAAAAAATTTCCTGAAAATTCTTTAAGAAATCTTAGGCAATTTTTTGGCTTCCAGAAATTATCTATGTTATCTACAACTAAAGGCCATAAAATTTAATATCCCGTTAATATATTTTGTTTCTTAAATTCTTATTCCCGTTAATACTTCACCTAAAATCTGTGTCTACTTGTCTGGATGTTCGTTTTTCTTCTTTTTTTCCCGAAGCTTAAGGAAAATGTTCGAATATTTCCAAAATAATCTGATTTATCTGTCACCCAAATAAGGAAAATGAAACATTTTCTTATATTCCGTAAGACAGACAGTATTACTGTATAAATAATATCGCATATAATATTTCTTCTTTAAGACATACTCAACACATACATACGTAATCATATATAAGATATGTACATATATATTGTATAGTAATAATACCTATGAGATAAGACGACAACACTGTAAGAAATTTGAATAAGTCGTACGTATGTTTCTAACACAATTTTATTGCTAATACAGTACCATGTATGGGAAAGTAAATATGTTTGACAGGAGGTTTTCATTTCCTAATGATGACAAATCCGCGTAAATTCTTCCCCCAGAGTTTAGCAAAACCAATCCTAATCACATAGCAAACATATTCCATTCAATAGTCTATGTCAACTGGGTTCGGTACCGTAAAATAATAATTAGGTTTAGGCTACAGGATGTGTACCTGCCAATTGAGACATTGTACATCGTCTTAAAGGAGGAAAGGATATTTATTTATTTATTTATTTATTTGTTATTAGTCATAGTACAACAAGATAATAATCTTATAAATGAAAGTGCTATGGGAGTACATCAAAGAAAGAAAATAATAACAAATCATTGATTATATATGTAATGAAATGTTTGAAATAATGTAGAAATAAAAATTAATAAGAACGTGTTAAAATAACGGGTTATAGCAATCAATATAAAAAAAGGATAAAAAAATGAATATGTGTAAAAAATAAATTAGGAAAACTACAAAGAACAATATATAGAAATATAAAGAAATATACAAACAAAGTAAAAATATATTCATATACTAAGATACAATGAAATTTAAAGATATATTAATTAAAAAAATGAAAAATTAAAAACAATCATTAATAGAAATAGAGAGAAAAAAATTCACAAAAAAAATCAAGATATGCTAAAAACTACTTGAACAGATTGTATAACTCCTTTTTGAACTTAACTGCATTGCCTATATTCTGAATATAATTAGGTAAAGTATTCCAAAGACTGATGGTGCATATAAAAAACTGGCGTTGTGTCAAAAGAATCCTATGTCTGTGTTGGATAATCTTCATACCTCGGTTGGATCTAGCAAATGTAATCCTACTAAATAAGTATATTGGCTGTTTTAGGGTAATAATTTTATGGAGGAGAATAAGGCATTTTATATTTAATAGATTATCAAAATCAACTCCGAATATCTGGTATGAAAATTGTGATATATGGTCTCGACGTCCCCTAATAAAAACATATTTGGCTATATTATTATAAGCCAGGTTGAGTTTCCGGTTATCATCAGTATCACAGTTCGCGAAAATTTCAGATCCGTATAAAAGGACAGGAATCAAATACGTTTTAGCCAGTTGCATACGTATGACAAAGGGAGTCAAATCTATAACAGCCCACAAGTTCCTAAGCATACCATAAACTTTACCAACGATGGCATTAATGTGGTTAGACCACGTTAGCCGACCATTAAAGATAACACCCAGATCAATTTTATTCCCCCTGATAATAATATCCGGCATAACTAATGCACTCTTAGTCCTGGAGAGCAATAAACATTTAGATTTAGAGGGATTTATACAAAGTCCATTGGCCCTAGCCCAGCTATCAATTTTTCGTAAATCACAGTTGATGGTGTCTATACATAGTTGGATATCCTCTATACGCGTGCTTCTATAGAGCTGAACGTCATCAGCGTACAGATGTACGCTACAATTATCCAAAACATCAGGCAGGTCGTTAATGTATATACAGAACAAGAGAGGCCCTAATATTGATCCCTGAGGAATACCTCTTCCAACGCTTAGCGAATTCGAGATCTTGCCGTTTAGATAAACTCGTTGTGATCTGTTCACAAGATAAGAACATATGAGATTACAAGCTGAGTTAGAAAAATGAAAGAGAGCCTGTAGCTTCTTCAATAATATTTTGTGGTCAACCGTATCAAAAGCCTTGGTGTGATCCAAAAGAACTAAAAAGGCTATGTAATTTTCATCTAGTTCCAACCTAAGATCATCAACTACATTGACTAAAGCAGTAGTGCAGCTCCTAGCTTTCATAAATCCCGACTGCTTATCAGATATGAAGTTATTACTCACGAGATAACTATTTATTTGTTTAGCCATGAGATTTTCATTACTTTAGACAGGAATGGAAGAATGGCAATTGGCCTGAATTCGTTGTTGGATTTAGGAATGGGAATGGTTTTCGACTGTTTCCATTCATCAGGAAAGGACGACATAGTTAAAACTGTATTGAATAAATGAACCAAATACGGCAAAAGTCTAGGTGACAAAGCTTTCAAAAACAGAGGATCTAAGTCATCAGAACCAACCGCATTCGATTTTACCGAAGATAAGCATTCCAAAACTTCGAACTGATTAACACAACGAAAACTAAAGGGATTTTCAAGCGGAACAAAACAAAGGTCATTATATATGTCACTATCAGGGGTCGGAACACTGATATTAACAAATTTATCATTGAGAGCGTACATACATACATGAATCAAATACGGCAAAAGTCTAGGTGACAAAGCTTTCAAAAACAGAGGATCTAAGTCATCAGAACCAACCGCATTCGATTTTACCGAAGATAAGCATTACAAAACTTCGAACTGATTAACACAACGAAAACTAAAGGGATTTTCAAGCGGAACAAAACAAAGGTCATTATATATGTCACTATCAGGGGTCGGAACACTGATATTAACAAATTTATCATTGAGAGCGTTTACATCGACATCAGCAGAAGTATTATGACACTTCTGTCCAACACCAATATCACGGATTACCTTCCATTTAGCCTTGTTATCCAATGCGGAAGCGAACTTCCCGACGTAAAACAATGTTTTCGCAATCTTAAAACGTTTGGTAACCTCACTACGAGCTGACCTATGGATGGCTTTCAGATCGTCCGTTCTGAACCTCTTCCATCGCCTGTAGGCAATGTCGCGTTCATAAATTAAAGCTTTAATTTCAGCATTAAACCACGGTTGGTGTTTGGCTCTAACAAGTTTAGTTCTGACAGGAACACAACTGTCGTATAGCAGACGAACATTTTCCTGAATTAGTGCCACCTGGTCATTTACATTATCCAGTGAGTAGATTTGGTTCAACAAAAAATTTATTTTAGACTCAATAGAGTGCTCCTCTCCACGGAAATCTTTAGTAAAAGGCGAAAGATTTATTCGACAACTGAAGAGAAGCCAGAGGATAATATGAGAAATAAGGAAAAAGTAGAGATTAGGAAAGGGAGAATGAGGAAGCAGAGGAATTACACAGACTAATAAAACACACAAGAGAGCGCGGCTACACTATTGAAGCCCTGGCACTTCTCAACCAGCTCAAACTAATAATGAATCTATTGAGAGCCTTTATGTCAGCTCTCGACACAGAATTCAAACTCTCAAAGAAGCCCCTGCCAAGGGTCTTAAACCTCAACCTCCTAAGGGCTAGACAGTTACAGAGGTGGTGTTCGATAGTCTCCAACTCCTCCTCATTGCAACATACACTGCAAAAGTCCGGCTGGGTTCTGCTCCATATCCTTGTCTACGATCTAATACCGAAGTGCCTCGTAATAAACCCAATAACTAAACTTAAGCTGGCCTTATCCTAGCCCAGCAGCCAACCTGTTCTTACACTGTCTGTAGTAGGACATAGACACCTAGAAACATAACAATCCATTCCCCCAACGCCCATCCTTTGATGAGGCCGTAGAGGTGGCAGATTGTGGTATCAGGACCAACTATTAAATCGCCCTCAGAAAGTGAACCTAACCTAGTGGGAGCATCCGCCATTTCATTAACGAGTATTCCGCTATGACCCAGAACTCGGCGTAAACGAATTCGGTCTGGTCCAAAAGTCCTTAGCGACTCCTTGCACTCGCTTACGAGCCGTGATTTTCACCAAACCGACGCAATGGCCCTTAGGGCAGCCTGACTGTCAACGAAGATCATATAAGATTCCGTCAGCTATGATCTCAATAGCCTTCAAGATTGCGAAGATCTCTGCGTGAAACACGCTACAGTCTTCCTTTAACCTGAAGTGAAGTTCAAGACCGAGTTCCCTACAGAAAACCTCAGCACCTGTACCTTAATCTAACTTCAACCCATCTGTGAAGAATAATACTTACTTTACTTACTTAATTTGTCATTACAACCCTTTAGTCAGGATTACGACCTAGTTTCTCACACCACTCATGTTGTGGGTGTTAATATTATCTATGAGCGGCAGGGCCTATAGCTTGAAGTTGTCTCCGAAATACAGATTTTTGAGAAACTTTTCAGTGAAATTTTTGTTTTAATTCCAGAGTTTTTTTCCAGAAATCTGCTGAGAGGAAGTCAACACACTACCTACTTGGCTCTACGACGACTTCGAAAATTATAATGAATCGTATATCAAAACATCTGGACAAAGAGCTGCGTAAGCAACAGCCAGCTTTCCGACCAAATAGTTCAAGCATGAATCGCCGAAGAAATATTTTTTCATACTTCGTTTTGTTCGAGATATCTAACCTGGGGTTTGAACCGCGGCCTCATGTGTAATAAGACAACACACTATCTACTAGACTACGGCGACTTCGTAAAATAATAATGAATCGTATATTAAAACATCTGGGCAAAGAGCTGCCAAAGCGGTCAAGCGTCAATCAAATAAAAATTCTGCAACTCATGATAAAACATTGCAAAGAAGTAAAAGATGTATTTCCTTATTGATCCAATAACCAACATGGGGCCTTTTGGTTTCCTTAAATCATGTTGTATCATGGTGAACAATTTTCTTCATACCATTTTGATGATGGTGTTTCCTTCGAAGCCATTAGAATGGCTATTGAATTTACGTAGATCCGCTTAATGTCACCTAAGAGAGAACCTCAACTAAGACAATATTCGCTGCATTTATATCTCACAATTGGCCGAGGTTAAAAAGGGTGTTTAAAACTTGACCCAGAGGACATCACTTGGAGATATTTAAGTAGGCATAGAGTGTGATAGAATAGGATCACGGTGAGAATTTTTACCCTGCCGAACTCCAATGAAGCTAGCACCAGTACTTAATTGGCCTAATTAAAGTGAAATGTATATGTTATCGACAAGTAGAGACGTGCGGCGTATTGGATCTCAGATTACGGCCGATAACTATACTTTCGATATAGTCAAGGAATTTATTTATCTTGGCTCCGCTGTTACCACCAAAAATGATGTCAGTCTGGAGATCAAACACAGGATCACTCATGCCAACAGGTGCTACTATAGTCCCAATAGGCAATTGAGTAGCAGAGACCTCTTTGTATGATAAAACTAATACTCTACAAGACGCTCAATCTCCCCGTGTTTCTTTATGGCGCAGAGGCATGTACCCTATTAAGCACTGATGAAGCAGCCTTGAGAGTATTCGAGAGAAAAGTCCGACGTAAGATCTTCGGTCCATTGCGAGTTGGCGATGATTTCCGCATCCGATCCAGCAGTGAGCTGTATCAGCTCCTCCCAACAGTACAAGCAACAGTGACTTGTTCAGGATGCATTGACCGCGTTTGTTCTCATATGGATGGTATCGTACCAATTTGTTTGTCCACGTACCCATTTATTATAGAAATAAGCCTCATCGCTAATAATGACTTTTCGATGAAGGTTAAGGGTCAGTTGTCAACCGTTTTTTATGGTCGTCCATCTTCAGTTTATGCTGATTTGGCAAAAACATGGACTTATTTTGCACATGTTCCTGATCAACTACTTGATGTTCACAAGCCGTTCTTTCGACATGTTATTGAATAATTCGTATGGCAAGAGAAAGGACGCTTATAGTATTTTAAAGGTTGATTAAATTTTTATTTCTCTTTATTACTTGCTCTTTTGATACAGGGTGTATTTTGCTTAACCACAAAAATAAACTGCGATAGCGAATACTAAATTTCATATCCTTGACACAAATCAGTGACATAAACAACCAACAAAAAAAATCTTTTTTTTTTCTTTCACTTTACATTCCTACCTCATTATTTGCTGTTTCTGCTGGTGTATATCAGTTTTAAACACCCTACAAGCGGCCATAGGGAATTGGTTATACAAATAAAAGCGGAATATTAAATTCATTCTGTCAAAGTTTTTTTTGTCGAACGAGGAAATTAAATGTGAAATCGAAATTTAAAAAACTTTAGTGAATGCAGTTTCCATATACCGATGAGACATATTGCTACACGAATAACGTTAAACATATATACGGAACGGGATTGGAAAGAACTAGAATCAAAGTGTGTCTACCAAACAATTTTGTGACTTTCTAATCACAGATACTTGCAATTGAAGAGGGCATAGAATGTACGCAGGAGATAATTTGGTAAACTTGAAAAGCAGGAATTGAAACATGTTCTCTGATAGTCAACGTCAATTAGGGCAATAGGACCTAGGCATACAGTACCATGAACTAGGCATGGCATTCGAGCAATAGAATACTACTTTCTTAATTGTTCATAACAACAATTCAGTTACGATTATAACGTTGCTTCTCACACCCATGACCGCAGGAATCTCTAATTAAACGTCGACTTCGAGCGCTGGATTTAAAAAACTTTTCATGGCAATTTTATTTACTCTCACAGTTTTTGTAAAAAGACTGCTGAGAGGAAGTAAGCGAAAGAAATATTTGTTCGCCGTCATAGTGTGGTGTTTAGTGTGTTGGCTCATTAGACGTGAGGCCACTGTTCAAAACCCAGGTCAAACATCTTCAACAAAGCGAAACGATATAAAAATATATTTCTTCGACTTCTACCCCTCAGCAGTTTTCTGGCAAAAACTCTCAGAGTAAAATAAAATTGCCATGAAAATTTTCTGAAAAATCTGTCGTTCGTATTCGACTTTAAATTCTAGGTCCTGCCACTCATATATAAAATTAACACATACAGCATGGGTTGAGGGAGAAGCTAGGTGGTAATCCAAAAGTGCTGCAATGACCAATTATGGGATGGGTTTTAAACCACAAACTTTTGTGTAATAACCCAACACAATATTTACAAGAGTACTACAACTTCGAATATGATGAAGCGTATAGCATAGCAGAACATAAACCTGTAAGTAATCCAATGCTTTTATTGCATTAAAATCTAGACCCACTCCCCTGGGTGTCAGTCATATGAGCTATTATGGAATCTTGGCTTAGAAAGAAAAATTGCAAGAATACTTTGACATGATCCGAATGAAATTAAAACCATGAGCTTATTAATACTAAATAAATACGAGCGTGAAATCGCCATAGTCTAGTGGTAGTCTGTTAGCTTATTAGACGGTAGGCCACGGATCAAACCACAATGAAACGAAATATGAAAAAATATTTCTTCCGCGACTAATACTCAACAGATTTCTGGCAATAACTCTGAGAGAAAATAAAATTGCTTGTTCGGAGTCGTCTTTTAGATCACGCCACTTATGGATAAAATTAACACACACAACATAAGTGGTGTGAGAAGCTAGGTCGCAATCCTAACTGTAATGAGCAATTATGTATGTGTGTGTGTAAAGGCCAGCGTCCTGACAGAACATTTTGCCTAACACGTCTTTCTGAATCGTATAATAATTAACGCAAGATATTTGGTGAGGATATCGTAAGGATAGAATAATTTTCATTCATTTTATTCAAACAAGATAAGCTCGATGTTTTAATATTTTAGTGAAGACGCCTATACCAGACATACATCTTCTAAGAAGACTGCATTGAAGGAAGCTTAGGAAGTTTGCTACAACATTGTATATATCCCTTAATATTGCTTGCGTATGCTGACGACATTGACACCATAGGGCATACCAAGCTAGCAATTACTGCTGCCTTTAGTGCTATTTAACGGGAGTCTATTAAGGTGGAAGTCGATGAACGCAAAACGAAATGTATGTTGTCGTCAAGTAACGACATGCGGCGTATTGGATGGTCGATAACTATTATTTCGCTGCGGACAGTGAATTTGTTTATCTTGGCTCCATTTTCACCACCAAAAATGATGTCAGATCAGGCGTAAAATCACTCTTGCCAACAGTTGCTACTATGGTCCAATAAGCAATTGTGCAACAGAGATCTCTTTCGTACGACAAAACTAATACTCTGCAAGACGCTCATCCGCTCCGAGTTTATTTGTGGCTCTGAGGTATGGAAACAATGTAGCACTGATGCAGCAGTCTGGAGAGTATTCGAGAGAATAGTCCTATGAGCTGCTCAATGACATGGACGTTGTGTAGCGTATTAACATCCAGCGACTGAACTGGGTCGGCCATGGCGTTCGAATGGAAGAGAATGTTCCGTCGAGATGGGTATTTGAGGCGGGGATTTGCGGAAGTCGACGAAAGTGACGATCTTGTTTGCAGTTAAAGGACCACATCGAGGAAGCCCGGTCGTCGATTGGTGTGACCAACTGGCAAAGGCGCACAAGAAGCAGGGGCGCCTGGAAGGGTGTGTTAAATCAGACCGAAATCCGTTAATCGGGTTGTTAATTCCCAATTACATCAAATTAGTTGTGATTCCTGTTAGATCGAAGACATTACCCAAATGGCACGACATACAAACCATTGCAGAGAATATGGAACCAGCCAGCCAATCTATGACTTACCTTGGTGTAGATTATTAAGGATTGTGATATTGCTTTAGCTATACATAATTGGTCATTACAACCCTTCAGTCAGGATTAAGACCTAGCTTCTCACATGATGTGGCGGAACCTACAATTTAAACTCTACTCCGAACGACAGACTGTTGAGAATTTTATTTACTCTTAGAGGTTTTGCCAGAAATCTGCTGAGAGGCAGTCGCCGAAGAAATATTTTTTTCATGTTTTCGTTTTGATGTCTGACCTTTGATTCGAACCATAATAACCCGACACACCACCTACTAGACTACGGCGACTACAATTTCCAGTTAAGTCAGTAAATAAGTAAAAAAGAAGAGCGCACAGAGAGTAGACTTTATGATTTTTATGGGCATCAGTCCTTGCACAATATGATTAGTCTCCTGCCTTTTTACCAGCCAAAGTGAACGGTTTTATATAAAACAGTCTAGTTTACGTAGTTGATATAGGGTGTTGTCAATTTAAGTTTCCTTTTTTTGCCATTTTTTTCTCCTCTTTTTCTTAAGTCTAAAAAATTAAGCTCATATTTGGCTTCTTAGTTACATCAACCAAAAAATAAATAAATAAATAAATAAACAAAGTAAATAAATTACTGAACGTCTTAGTCATATTATGTTAATAAAAATAAATAACAAATTTTCTTATATACATACATATATACATACATATATATGTATATGTATCTATACATCTATGTAAAGAAATCCATCTACACAGTCACACTTATAACACCTACAGGTCTAGTTACGCTTAAATGGGTTTAAATACAGAAGCTGCCTAAATATGCTGTGCATGTTATTAACAGTTGCTGAGTTTGCATATGTATGGTATGGTAGGTATGTATGTATGTATGCGTATAAGTATGTAAATATCTTATTAAATATACTGTATGGCTCTATTCACACGAGAACAATTTTTAGTCGCACAATTTTTGTTCTTTTCAAATCACACGGGATGAATATTAGTTTGGCATGAAATGTATAGGTATACACAGCTTTGTATGTATTAGTGTTTTTGCATTGATTTGATGTTTGGCTGATTTTTAAAAATGTGCATGTATTAGTTTTGTGCTGGTAATGCGGGGTTGGAGCTTGTTGAAACTTAACGCCACCAAAAAAACCATTCTCTTCACCTCTCTTGCCTATAAACTATCATTTTTCGCCAGCACAGTTGTTCTCGTGTGATTAGAGCCTATAGGTGTTAGAGAATCTTAATATATGAATAAAAGTAAGTGAGTATATCATTATTAAACGAAAACAAAACAAAAAAATAAAAGAATCCTATACACCAAGACTCTTATAAGCCCTCTCTCTCTCTCCGTGTCTCTCTCTCGCTCTCTCTCGCCACTAACACTTTAAAACGAAATAGAGTGAAAGTGGTTTCTTAAGGAAAACAACACAATATGATTGGAGTACATGACACTCAGGAGGCTGTTGACATGCAACATTCTTTACAATGTTTATATACCCACAATACACACTTACATATGTATATGTACTGCATGTAAACTTAAATATTTTTTTTCACTTATTTTTGCTTGTCTTCATTTATTTTCATTTACACCTTAAGCTGTAAGCAAAAGTTTACTGCTCCTTAAAGTACATTTGTATGTATGTATGTGTGAGACTGAGTTTTAATAAATTGATGGCAATTTAAGAGAAGCGTCTTACATTTACTTGTACATGATGATGTTAGGCTATGTATGTACTGTGTAATAACACGGTAAGCGAAAGTAGATTACCGTTGTATGTAATGTATTTACAAGTCAGGTGTAAATAAATTCTAATTTAAATAATAAATACAGTTTTAATTAGAGTGCCTATAATGAAATCGATATTTAAACAGGTAAGAGTGATGAGAACTAATATGTGTATGTGTACAGAAATTGATTTTTGTAAGCAGCGTAAATAATGTGGAAAATACAAAAAGTGTAGCAATTAAATATTTTAAGGCTGTCAACATTGCATGGCAGTTAGGAAATGTAATAAATATTAGTCGCCGTAGTCTAGTAGGTACTATGTTGGCTTATTCGAGGTGAGGCCACGTTTCAAACTCCAGGCCTGACATCTCCAACAAAACGAAAACTTTGATGGTAAATAAAACTGCCATGAAATATTTCTTCGGCGACTTCCTTTCAGCAGATTAGTGGCAAAAACTCGCAGATTCAAATAATAACTGGCATGAAAAGTTTCTCAAACAATTTCTTTTGTTCAGATTAACACACACAACATAAGTCGTGTGAGAAGCTAGGTCGTAACTCTGACTGAAGGGTCGTAAAGACCAATTATGTATGTATGTATTGTCGTTTAAAACAAACATTGCTTCGACTATAAGAAAACCAGCAAGAGCACTATCTTCAAAAACCCATGTTTGTTACAGTTCTGTCACTATATATTTCTCATCCTCCTTCAACCAGACCAACTATCAGTTTTCGTTGTAGATCTGTAGCCGTCATTGGAGATTCAGTTGTTGTAGTCTCTCTCTATTATTCACAGTCTGTGCAAAACAGTTGACATTCCACTTGTCACTCGATTTGCACAATCAACAACCTTTAACCTGCAAACAAAAACTTCCTATAATAATGCATAACATTTTACTCGAAATTTTCGAAGTTTTTTCTGTTACTCTGTTTCGAATTCACACGGCCTACTTGGAAACTATCTTACTCACTTACTTCCTTAACTGGTCATTGCAACCTTTTTAGTCAGGTTTACAACCTAGATTCGCATGTTGCATGTGTCAATTTTATACATGAGTGACAGGAACTACAGTTGACTTCGAACCACAAATTTTTAAGAAACTTTTCATGGCAGAGTTTTTACCAGAAGACTGTTGAGCAGAAATCCCCGAAGAAATATCTTATAAGGGTCCGCCAAATAACTTTTTTTTGAAAATGCTTTAAAAAAAACTACTGAATATTTTCTCAAATTTCTTTTTTTATTAGAAAGTACAATCCTTCCGGTTAATAATTTCATTCAAATGGCTGCCTCGGCTGGCCATGCAGTAGCCTACACGGTCGGTCCAATTTTTAAGCACATTATCGATTGTGTGCAGGTGTATTTCACCAATGGCTTCACGAATATTGTCATTTAAATTGTCAATTGTCTCTGGCTTGTCGGCGTAACACTTATCTTTGACGGCACCCCACAAATAATAGTCCATCGGTGTCAAATCGCAGCTCCGAGGTGGCCAAACGAAATCAGCTCTGCGGCTGATAATGCGATCTTTAAAAACAGAGCGCAAAACATCAAGTGTAGCTTCGGCTATGTAGCACGTAGCGCCGTCCTGTTAGAACCAAATGTTGCCAATATCCTCCTCTTCAATTTTTCTGAACAAAAATTCGTTCAACATGGCTCGTTAACGATCGCCATTGACTGTAACGGCCACTCCTTGACCATTTTCGAAGAAAAATGGCCCAATTATGCTTCTGGACCAAAATCCGCACCAAACAGTGACTCGTTTTGGGTGCGTCTGCTTTTCAATGTATGCGTGCGGGTTTTCTGTGTCCCAAATGCGATAATTTTGCTTGTTTACATACCCGCCAAAATCAAAATGAGCTTCATCTGAAAAGCCAAATCGGCATCTTCTGTAAGTCGATCGCAAGCCCACTTATCGAAGCGAAAACGCATTGGATGGTACATATTCGTTCAGCGGAAGGATAGAACTAATTATCTGTCAAATCAGACATGTTACCATTCACGAAATAAGCACTAGTTGAAAAAAAAACGTTAGAGGGCGGACCCGATATATATTTTGTTGTTTTCGAGATGTCATGAAGAAAATATTGCTTCGGTCACATCCTGTCAGTATTATTCTGGCAAAAGCTTTGAGAGGAAATAAAAACTGTATATAAATATCTCAAAAAAATTTTGTCATTCGAAGTCGACTTTAAACTGTAGATCTCGCCATTCGTGGTTAAAATTAACATACACAACATAAGTGGTGTGTCAAGTCAGATCATAATTGTCAGTGAAGGACAGTAATGACCAATTACGTATGTATGTATTCTAAATTAAACTGTGCAACATTTCCTAGATGTTGCTGTAGTCAAGCAGGTCCAAAAACTGTTCGTCTTTTGAAGTCAACCATCTACATACATACATAATTGGTCATTACAACCCTTCAGTCACGATTACGACCTAGTTTCTCAAACCACTTATGTAGTGTGTTTTAATTTTATGCATGAGTGGTGGCACCTACAGTTTAAAGTCGACTCCGAACGACAGATTTTTGAGAATCGTGCTCATGGCAATATTTTATTTACTCTCAGAGTTTTGGCAGAAATCCGCTGAGAGGAAGTAGGAAGGAATACTTTTTTGTATTTTTGTTTTGATGTCTGGCCTGGGGCTCGAACCCTGGCTTTACGTCGAATAAGCCAACACACTACCTACTAGACTACGGCGACGACAACCATCCAGTTAACCATCTAGTCACACAACATTCGACCTCCACATAGGAATTGAAATACTGCTCAGCCAATACGTGTTCCATCGTTTAAAATAAACAATAGTCGGAAGGAGCCAAGTCGTATACGGCGCGACGAGTAGCAGCTCCAAACCTAATACTTTGATTAAATCTTAAAGCGATTTTGCTTAGTGTACTTGACATGTTGTAAAATTATCTTGTCTTGTGGCCCAGTTTTGTCGATTTTCGATCAATTTATGGTTTAAATTGATCATTTGTTGTCGATGGCAATCTATATTTACAATTCCACTAGGCTTTAAGTGCCTGCGGTACACCACACGTTTCTGGTGCCAACAGAGACACAGCATCTTACATTGTATCAGTAGAAACAAATATAAGTCGGAAGGACAGAAGTCTAGGGAATATGGTGGTTGGTGTAGTAGGTCCAAGCCTAATGTTTTGTTTAAATCCTAAACTGGTATTGCTTTCAGTGCATTGTCATACTTACCGTATGTTATGGCCTATTGTGGTTGTTTTTCAATTAATGAACGGTTCATATTGATCATTTGTCTTCGCTAGCGATCTGTATTAATGATTTCACCAGGTTTTAAAAGCTCGCGGTACGCCACACTTTTCTGGGGCCACTAAAAGACATACAGCATTGTCTTGTAGCCAAACTAATATGGTTCTGCAAACGAAGTTGATAAATGCCCCCGATTAACCCAATCAGGATTACGACCTAGTTTCTCACACCACTTATGATGTGTGTGTTAATTTTATACATGAGTGGTGGGACCTACAGTTTAAAGTCGACTCCGAACGACAGATATTTGAGAAACTTTTCATGGCAATTTTATTTACTCTCAGAGTTTTTGCCAGAAATCTGCTGAAAGTCGCCGAAGAAATACATTTTGTATTTTGTTTTGATGTCTGGACTGGGGCTCGAACCCCGGCTTTACGTCTAATAAGCCAACACTCTACCTACTAGACTACGGCGACTTCACATTTTAACTCTTTTTTTAAATTACTATACAAACATACATGAAAAATTACATCTACGCGCTTATCTATTTAAGATAATGGATTTGAAACCACTCATGTCTACATATGTATACGTACTTGGCCCTTTAGACCATATTGAAGAGGATTTAAAGAGAGACTCAATGTAAATATTTGTATAAAATTTTTGACCAATTTCTCTATATTTTTGTGGGTGTGTGTGTAGATGTGTGTATGCGTATGTTTTTTCTTAAATTTATATTTAACTTTTGTAGCCCAATTCAATATTTTACAATTTGCATTACATATATGTACGCAAGTAAATCTCTTCTAGAAATTTGTTTATATGTTTGTTTGTATGAAATTTTATACAAAATAATTGCATGTATAAAAGTATTTGTCCATGTAAATATTACCAGTAACAATAACTAGGACTTAAAGTTATTTGTTTAGATATACGAGGGCAGTCTTTAAGTTAACTAACCTAATAAAGAAAACACAACTAGTTTTGGGTAGAAATTATTTTTGCTGTAAAATTAATACACACGCTGCAAACAGAATTTGTCATTACAACCCTTCAGTCATAGGATTACGACATAGCTTTTCGCATGTGTGTGTCCTGAAAAACGAAGACCCTACGGTATGCGCCATCTACAGGAGTATACGCCTTCTCCCTATCGCAAATAAGGTCCCATCAGGCGTATTGTGTGAACGACTGAATCCACTCGTCAAAACACTGATTGAACCTTATACAGACCTGGCAAGTCCACCATCGACCAGATCTTCACACTACGCCAGATCCTGGGAAAGACCCTAAAAAAATAAGTCGACACACACCATCTTTTTGTCGACTATAATGAAGCCCTCGATAGCCCCATACGGGATTGTGTTTTTGTCGCAATGTCTGAGCTCGGTATACCTGCAAAGCTGATAAGGCTATGCAGAATGACAGTGAGCAATACCTGCAGCTTCGTCACGGTAGGAATGGACCTCTCCGAAGCTTTTGATACCGTGCAACGTTTCAGACAAGACGATCTCTTATCACTCGATCTCTTCAGCATCGCCATAGGGAGTGTTCTGCAAAAGGCGGGAGTGCATCACAATGGCACTATTTTTCAGAAAAGCGTCCAGTTGCTTGCGTACGCTGACGACATTGACATCATAGGGCGTACCAAGCGAGATGTTACTGCTGCCTTTAGTGCTATTGAACGGGAGTCTACTAAGATGGGTCTGGCAGTAAATGAGGGCAAAACAAAGTATATGTTATCGACAAGTAGAGACGTGCGGCGTATTGATTCTCATATTACGGCCGATAACTACACTTTAGATATAGTCAAGGAATTTTATCTTGGGTCCGCCGTTACCAACAAAAATGATGTCAGTCTGTAGATCAAAAGCGGGATCACTCTTGCCAACAGGTGCTACTTTGGTGCTACATCCTACCCGTGCTTCTTTATGGCGCAGAGGCATGGACCCTATTAAGCACTGATGCAGCAGTCTTGAGAGTATTCGAGAGAAAAGTCGTACGTTAGATCTTCGGTCCAATTCAAGTTGGCGATGATTTCCGCATGCAGTCCAACAGTGAGCTAATCAAAGACAAAGAGTGTGCAGCGTATTATTATCCAGTGACTGCGCTGGCTTGGCCATGTCGTTCGAATGGAGGAGGATGGTCCGGCGAGACGGATATCTGATGCGGGGATCTCCGGAATCTCGCGAATAGAACGACCTGCGTTTGAAGGACCAAATCGAGGAAGCCCTGTCATCGATGAGTGTGACCGACTGGCGTAGGCGCGCGAGAAGCAGAGGTACCTGGTGTTGCGGCAGATCGAAATCCGCTAATCGGGTTGTTAATGGCCAATTAAGCAAGTAAGCAAGTAAGTAAGTGTTAATTTTATGCATGATTGGCGGGATCTAATCTGGGGTTCAAAGTCCAATAAGCCAACACACCTCCTTCTAGACTACGGCGACTCCAGTGCATAATTCTTGGGCTGCATGAATTGAGATGCTCTCAATGTGATCCCCCCAGGCCATCCATATTCCGAAACACTTTATATAAATTTTGTGTGATATTATCTTTTCCAGGTGGCGAATATTTTTCCATTTAAGAAGTTTTTGTCTTTCTTTGAAATGAGACTAGATCACCTTCCCCGGAGTCAGACCCACTTTCCACCTCTTTAAATGATATCGCAGAGAAACTCTTCATATTTTCCCAGGAATTCATACACAACCAGTCTCCCTATTAGTAGCTACAGAACATTAAGCTGCATACATAGTTTAAGCGACTTTGAAAATTGGAAGATTGGGAATCATTATGTTCAGGCTTTTTCAGTATTCTGAGGAGTTTATATCGTTCACTCAAACAAACTCGAGAACAGTTTCTGTTTTATGCTTTGCTAGATTTGGGACTTAAAATTCGGTTTGGTTTGGTCCAGTGAATGGATACCACAATCACTTGGTGTACATCGGAGCAGTTCGTATGAACAAAGGTGGGAACAGTTTTATTTTTATTATTTGCTTGATTTAATACTTGGAATCCAATCTTACGATTACTTATACTGTGCTACACAATGTCCTGGGGATAAAAAATAAGAAACAGAAACTCTAGGTCTACTCCTAATTTATATGTCAAACCAGTTAATATTGAAATTACCCTCGTAAATATACAAACACTCTTAACACTAAACATACATGTTTATGGTATGTAAAGTATATTCTTTTGTCTTTCTACAGTGCTTGGTTGTCACAATAAAGACAATATAACTGTTGCTTTATTTTTTGTAATAATTTTTCTTAACTGTTCTCATTTTAACAACCAAATACTGTTTATTTCTTAGTAATAATCCTTTTTTGTATTTCTGTATGTACGTTATTTACCCACTAATTTATTGTTGCTTATAAATCTTTAAGCATTTATAATTCGTTATATTTTTCTTCTTCTTCACAGTTTTATAAACGAAAAACTATTTGGAATTAAAATTTAAAGAATTTATTATTGCCTGTCTGCCTTGAATGGTAAAGAGAAAGAAGGTAAAATAAATTAAAATCTGCATTAAATATGTTTCCGGTAAACAGGGACTCTCTCTATAAATATTAAAGCAACAATAAAATCATTAATTCTTAATTAAAAAACAAATTTTTCTTATTAAACCAAGGATTTAAATGTAGAGTTAAATGTAGAGTTTTTTATAGCTTTCCTTAAGAGATATGGAGTTTTCTTCATAGAAAACTACATTTCAAATTCTAGAAAAGAGAGATTCCACCAATGCCTAATGAGAATCAATGGATATACCCAATAAATAGCAACACAAGAAAAATATTAAAAAATTTTATGGTAGTTTTATGGTAGTTTTATATACATGCCACGGTCCAAACCATGTTGTATTCAAATTAAATCTACAAATTTAGAATAGGTTGACAAAATGAAACAAGTTTGCTGTGGCAAATGTAATAAGCTTCAAGACATTTCAAATCAACATTGTATTTCGCTTAATTGACATTTCGATTTAGATGAAGAACGTAAGAATTTGTGGGCATCCCATACCAGTTTTAATGGTTTAAGGTTTATAAGACTGCCGTGATAGAAGTCACCGTAGTCTAGAAGGTAGTGCATTAGCTTCTTGGACGTGAGGTCAATTACAGAGTTTAAAGTCTTTATTTCAGCCAAAATAGTACCTGAGTAAACAGGTTGTGCAAGCGACAATTTAATTTAAACTACTAAATTGGACATTGCAACCCTTTAGCAAGGGCTACAGCCTAGCTTCTGACATCATTTATGTTGTGTGTGTTAATTTTATCCATGAGTGCTGAGACCTACTGGTTAATGTCGATTGCGAATGACAGATTTCAAAAAGAAATAATTTTTTGGACTCGGCTCTCGTCTTATAATACAACACACTATATACTAGACTAGGGCAATAAAAGGCACAATCTAAGATTCTTAATAGACTCTTCATCCGATTTTGTCGCGTAATTTGGAATGATGTTCTCTGCGAGGTGTAAACTATTATCACATAAGGATGGAGTCAAGAGAGATTTACAGATAAACTGTACTTAAGTTTCATGTTTCTGTTGCTCAAACTAATTACCTTGTTCTTAGCCACTTGTTCCGCAAACACGTCTGGTTTCACTCATATAAGAATGGTAAACATGATATCCACTGTTCTGATAATCCATTCAAAACGGGGTTAATAATTTCTTTGCCTTCAAACTTAACTACCAAACCATGACCCTGTAGAATGAAGTAGGTTTTCGTTACAAAATCCTACAGACTCAACTTAAAGTTGATATCCTTGTTTAGGCATATTCCTCTCGTACAACAATTAAAGCTGTTCCCCTTTTATTGGTTCTGGATTGTGTATTAATTTTGCAGTTTAGCTTAGTTTGCTGCCCAATTTAGCGTTATTGGATAGGAAAGGAGGTATGTCGTTGATTCTGTCTTGCCGACAGCTCTTTTTTTCTGTAATGCTATGCGTACATATACCTGACAGTCGTCAGAGTCTAATAGGTATTATGTTGGCTTACTAGTCGTGAGGCTTCGGTTCCAACCCCAGGTCAAACACGTCCAACAAAATGAAATAACGAAAAAATATTTCTTCAGCGACTTCCTCTCAACAGATTTCTGGCAAAAACTCTGAGAGTAAATAAAAAATTGCCATGAAAAAGCTTCTCAGAAAAGAAAACTGTCGTTCGGAGTCGACTTTAAACTGTACGTCCCGACACTTATGTATAATATACATGATAATAAACACATAATCTAAGTGGTGTGCGAAGCCAAGTCGTAATCCTGACCAATACTGTACGTATGTAAGATTAATTTAAAGAGACCATCCATGTTCAAAACTCCATGCTCATTACGCTTCTCTCACTGTATTGTTTATCATTATCCTTACACTACCTGACAAGCTGTCAGTTATCGTTATAGATCTTCGCCGTCATTGTAGATCCAGTTGTTGTAGTGCCATACATTAACTTTCTACTATGCTGAATCTACGCAAAACAATTTACATTCCGCTTGTCACTCGATAGGCACATCTCGGAAATTACATTATCAAGTGTTGTTCTGCCAGCAAAATACTTCCTTTGAATCTGTTGAACTAAAAGGTCATGTGTTCCTTTGTTTCGAATTCATCCCGCCTATTTAGAAATACTAACTCGCTTACTTACTGGTCATTGCAATTTTTTTGGTCAGGTTCAACACATTATCTACTCGAATACAGTGCCTTTACTAGGCAATATCTGTTAACTTCAATCAATGCAAGTAGTACCGGAAACACTCGTAACCGTACAGGGTCTATGCGAGGTAAAAAGTCAGTTCTCCCTGTGGTCGTGAAATCCACACTTTGCTGCAAGACATAAGTGCATATAACTGTTGTAATGCGTTTCCCACCTATGCTGTCATTCTCTAATAAATTTAGGGCTCTCCTTTGATTCTGTTTTCTGTGATAGTGGTGTACACTGCCTATAATTGAGCCGGCTACACTCTCTCGTGTAAATATCTATCGGCATGTCCACGGATGTTAGTGAAATTACAACTCAGGATACTGTTTTGTATGCGCAGGACACTCTTAGCGCAGTGCGTCTATGCATCTGTATTAATTATGCACCATACATTGGATATTGTTGCGAAAATGGAAAATCAAAATACTGGTGTTTTGCTTTTACATCGCTTATCATTAAAATTATAAACAAAAGCTACAGAAACAAAACAGTACAATCAAATTAAAGTACTGCTTAATATAACAAACACCAGCATAAAAAATGGTAAACAAGTAAACAAAAATACAACAACAAACGCTATAAGGGAGATTTCGAGAAGGCGAATGACTTCGAATTCATCAGACTGTTTACCCCGCCATATAAAAGGCAAGGCAAAGCAGGCGAGTGAGTCAGTGAAGTTCAGTCAATCTTGTGTGAAGACGCGGTGCGTTTGAAGAAAGTAATCGTGGTTTGAAGAACTCCGTTACAAAGATCTGTCGAACAATTTTCTAGTAATTGTTATTGTTTATGCTAAGGGTGTAAACAAAAAGAATAACAAACAAAGCAATTGTTGTTGTTACATCAAGTTGTGAACAGTGACACACAGAATTTTAATTAAAACAAAACAGAAATTTATTTTTATTTTATTTTCAAACTGCGAGCTCATATTTTAAACGTTTTTAAAATGTGAAATCGTAACAACATTCACACATGCCCATAACCAGTAACAGAAGCCGTTTTCTTTCATCCCAAGGCCTGCTAATATTTGCCATTAAACTTGCGAGCGCAAGAAGAAATGAATTAATGCACAGCCTACCTGATCAAGTGTCTACGAACGGAATTGTTGTGGCCCTCAGCTCCTCATAGAAGTAAATTGAAACGATGTCTGCTTATAAGGGAACAATTTTTTACGCTTGTGTTGGTGCTCTTCTCTTCTCAAATTATGTGGATCCTTAAGAACCTGTTTTTGAATTTAAATTCTCTTTTGAATAGAAATTGAAACAATCTTTCAAATGCTGTCTGGGAAGACTTTATTTACGCATACAACCATACTAAAACATAACAATGAATGGAGAACATGACAATTGAAAAAAACGGATTATTTTCAATTGTTTGTTTTGCAAATTGTAGTTTCCTGTAATGCGTATATGTATGAATATATGTATGTGGGTGCGTGCATGCTTCGGAGTTAGAGAGAGAAACAAAAAGACTTTATTGTATGTGTGTAAATAGAACTGAGAGGGAAATTTAATTTAAAAATTTGCTTTACAACTCTTCTTAGTTTTGTTTGTTTTTCTTTGCTTGTTTTTCTGTTTTAATTTCATAGAATTTTTTGTTTGTTTTTTCTTAGGAAAATAATCAGTAGCAAAATGTTTTGCTATGCTCAAGTCTACTAAAGTCGTTATTAGTCTGTAGTAAGTAAGTGAAAATTGTTTTATTCTTGAAAAATAAAAAATACATAAACTAAACTTGAATTTTTATTATGAATTTCTACTTTAATTTTATCAAAGAGAAAGAAAACAGTGCCACTGGAAATTCTCAACAAAAAATACATTGTTGTATATGACGGAGCGTTACTTACATATTAAATTTGCCTTTACAACCCATCAGTAAGGATTCCAACCTAGCTTATCACAACACTTATGTTGTGTCTTCATTTTATACATCGACTCCGAACGACAGATTTTTTTCTGAGAAACTTTGCCGTTAACTAAAGGGACGATTTTAATGGGCAGATAAATTGTTTTAAATTATTATAAGTGGACGATAAGGTAGAAGTGAGCGTTAAGCTAAAGGGAGGTTCAACCTACTGTTAGCTTTTAAAGTTTAGTTTATGTCTGAAATTGCAAGATTATTATTATTTTCAATATGGCGACTTCATATATAAACAAAATGAGTAAATACAATAAAAAGAGAAGCCTGTCGTTGCCACGGCGCTTAAAAATAACTGGTTTAATTGAGCAAAGTTATCGACATTGCTTCGGAGCTGCCAAATTTTTGGAATTAGGTTGTAACAACGAAAAGAAGTTAAAGGTGACTTTAAAGTTCACTTTTGCTAAAGTTACCTTTAACTAAACCCAACTTTAACGGGAAGTTGTAATATTTTTTTGGCTGATCAAATTTATTTCATTTTATTTTACTTTTTTATTTATTTATTTATTTCAAGTCTATGGAAAATCCTTACAGACTATTATTATTATTATGATTTCAATACAAAAAAAGTTAAAAAATAAGTTAAAAAAGAGAAAACATTGAAATTATTAATTAAATGAGTTTAATTGTAAAATTATATCTTTTTTAACCTTCTCATGCCCGAATTAAAATGGGCATGCCTAAAATTTTTTGAGTAGACATAAAAGATAGAGTTGACCTCAATATCAACTGACAAAAATTTCAATATCCTGTTGTCCTGGTTGAAGAGCTACAGGATGTTGCGTATAGGCAACATTGGGCAATGGTGTTATAAATTTAAATACAAGTTGATTTTTTCAAATGCAGTTTATTTCAATTTATGTATGGTAGGATACAAGACAATTTTTTGGCGGATTGGACCACAAATTCACATTGCATTTAATGCATTTACATACATACATACATATATAATTGGCCATTAAAACTATTCAGTCAGGATTACGGCCTAGCTTCTCATACCAGTCATGTTGTATGCCTTAATTTTATACGTGAGTGGTGGGACCTACAGTGTAACATCGACTCCGAACGACAGATTTTTGAGAAACTATTTCATAGCAGGTTTATTATTCTCAGCGTTTTTGCCATAAATCTGCTAAGAGGAAGTCGCCGAAGAAATATTTTGTTTTAATGTCTGACCTGGGGTTTGAACCCGGGCTTTATGTCTAATAAGCGAACACACTACCTACTAGGCTACGGCGGATTCGAAGATACCAGTCTTACGTTGGGCTTATTGAGCCACATTTCCTACATTTACCGCTTCGAAACTCAGTGTTATATAGTTTACATCTGCCCCTTGTTCCCCATTCCGGCCAATGATTATAAACATCTTGCGTAGGGATTTTGCAGGCTCTGCAAGATATGCTATTCTATAGGGGTTTGCTTTAGAACCCGTAGAAGGAGCTGGTGATAACGGAGTCGATGGAGAAGGAGATGAAGTTCTTGAATTCATTATCAAAAGGAGTGATAATGGACGGCCTCTCTTTTTTGCGACAACTGTAGTTTGACTTGCGTTCAAAAGCTCGGTAGCTGTTTACTAAGCTCGATTTTGTGCACAAGTACACTATTATGTGCATACATAACAAAGTTTTTATTTTTCGAAAATTGCAAAATTATTACAGACAAACTAAATAATACTTTCAAGCCGGGTTTTTTTTAAATTACTCACTAACCTTTCTTTATTTATTTGCTGAACTTGGTTTTAGGATGAATTAATTATATTAACCCTTTCATGCCCGAATTTTTTGGGCCAGAGCTAAAATTTTTTTAAGGACACGTGTTTGTTAGTCATGGCCTAAATATGAAGTGATATTAAATTCAGAGTCCTACGTATTCTGGTTTTACACGTTTTTAACCAAGCTTGTTTGCACAAAAAAAAATCGTTTAAAAAAATTAAAAATTACGGAATTTATGAACCAAAATGTACAATGTTGCCTATAGGCAATATCGGGCATGAAAGGGTTAATGGTTTTTGACACTTTTTCAAAACAACGTTATTTTGCAAAATTAATTTGTCGATTTCGTTCTCGGGAGAATAGCTACTAACTGAAAAGATGCACAACTGTAAGCTTAAACAACACATGTGGCTATATTTTTGCGAAAGGTTCAAAAAATATTTAAAATAGCGGTACCTAGACGCTCATAAACACAATGTTGCATATACGCAACATCGGGCATGAGAGGGTTAATGGATTCGAAATTTTTATTAAAATCTATATGAAGGTAAAGATTATTAAAATCATTACAGATTCTACGAAATGGATCGAAGTTCGCATAGTTAGTTGTGTAACATTTTATATTTATCATTATCATTTAGCATTTTACGACGGCTTTTTAAAGATGGTAATTTAATGAGTACTAGGCGTTTTTCATAAGATGGTAACCTTTTATTAGGACCCTATCCATTTTCTAAACCACGAAGAGAAAATAATAAGAACTGTTTTTGAACTGATTCGATTTTGTCAGAGTGTACAGCATATTGAGGGTCCCATATTACAGATCCATATTCAAGAACTGGGCGAACCAGTGTGGTAAACAATTGCTCGGTAACATAATAACGTTGGTTGGAGATTATCCAGTGAAGCACATATATTTACATTTTTTAACATTCAGCTCCATTAAATTTATACTACACCAAGAGGTTAAGTAGTTAATATCCTCTTGTAAAAGTACTCGGTCTTCAATGTTATTAAATGATAAAAATGTTTTAATATCGTCTGCATACATTAATGTGTTTGAATTTTTGATAACAGAAGGGAGATCATTTATAAAAAGAGTAAAAAGGATCGGTCCAAGGCAAATAGCCTGTGGTACGCCTGACAGTACATCAATAAAGTTAAATTGCGTATTCCTGAATTTAACGCACTGTTTTCTGTTTATAAAATACGATTTAATGCAATTCAATAATGATGAACAAAAACCAAGTTGAATAAGCTTATGAACAAGTAATTTATGATTTACTTTATCAAATGCCTTACTGAAATCGCTATAAATAATGTCAGTTTGTTTGCCTACAATAAATCCATCATTTACCAAAGTTGTAAATTCAAGAAGATTTGTGATTGTTGATCAAGACTTACAGAATCCATGCTGGGAAGCAGATAAAATAGACGATGCTTGAAATGACAGTGTGTCACATAAGAGTTTTTCAAATAATTTCGGTATAATGTTCAGTTTAGCAATTCCTTTATAATTTGAAATATCGGCTTTAGATCCTGATTTAAACAGTGTAATTATAAATGATTGTTTCCAAAAGGAGGGAAAATAGCCCAATTTAAGCGATTTATTGAATAAGTAGGTTAATGAAGTGCTCAATAATTGAGAATTGTGTTTCAAACTACTGCTGGGAACCCCATAAGGACCGGCAACATGCGAAGATTTTAATTGTTGTATATACTTGGAACTAGTATGTTGATCAAGGCCTTTACTTCAGGAATATAATTTGGATTATTGGTGTTAAAAGAAGATGATGAATAGGTAAAACAAACAAAAAAACCGCAAACAAGTCACTTATTAACTTATTATCTGAAGATTCATGACTAGCAAGCTCCATAACAGAAGGATAATCTGGCCCTTAGAGTTCTTATCAGATATCTGATGAAAGGAAGTCACTAAAGAAATATTTCTTCGTATTTCATTTCGTTGGAGGTGTTTCACCTGGTGTTGAAACCGAGGCTTCACGTCCAATAATTCAGTGCACAACCTTCTAGATTACAATGACTTGTATCACGGCAATCTTATAAACCTTAAATCTTTAAAACTGGTACGCGGTGCTGACAAATTCTTATGTTCTTCATTTAAAGCGATATGGAATATCTCGAGTCTTATTGTAAATACCAATGCAAACTTTTTTTGTCAATCTGTTCAAAATTCGTAGATTTAATTTGAATACAACAAGGTTTGGATCGTGGCTTGTATATAAAAATACCAAGGCATTGAAGTCGCCGTAGTCTACTAGGAGTGTGTTGGCTTATTAGACGTAAAGCTCGGGTTCGTATCCCAGGTCAGACATCAAAACGAAAAACAAAAAAAAAATTTCTTCGGCGACTTCCTCTCAGTAGATTTCTGGCAAAAACTCTGAGAGTAAATAAACCTGCCATGAAAAAGTTTCTCAAAAATCTGTCGGTTGGAGTCGATGTTAAACAGTAGGTCTCGCCACTCACGTATAAAATTAACGCACACAACATGAGTGGTGTCAGAAGCTAGGCCGTAATCCTGACTAAAGGGTTGTAATGTCCAATTATGTATGTATGTATGTATTGATGGAATCTCTTTTGTCTAGAATTTGAAATAAGTTTTCTATGGAAGAAACTGCGAAAAAGCTTTAATAAAGCCGAAAACTCTACAGTTAAGTCCTTGGTTGTCCTAAATTAAACATTTTCCCCTACACACTCATCCCTGCTGCCCTTAAAATAGATTAGTACTGGAATAGATTAGAATCCCTAGCGTAATAACTACATATACATGATTGTAGTATTTTGTTGCGGCTTTTAACTTCTGACTCTTAATGATATCCTGCTTAAATCATCAAAAAAAAATATACCTTTTTGGGGTCTTAAATGTACTTAGTACCTAAGCACGGTTAAGAATCAAAAATTAGTTAAAAAAGCCTTTAAATTGTGCTGATGATGCATGCAACAATGATTAATGATTTCAATCATTTTCAGGCAAAAATTTTACTTTCTCTTAAAACCCTTGCCGCAACTCATTGGGTACTTATGAAGGAATAATTATAGGAACAAAAAGGGGAAACAATTTTTTTTTTTTGTTACAAAAAGGTTCAAAGAAGCTGACGAAGAAATTAAATTAAGAGACTTGAATTTTTGTTTTTCTTTTGTGAAATTTCTATGAAAAATATTACTTCACAGATTTTTGTTTGCTTACAACAAGGCAAGGCACCTGAGCTTACAGTTTTGCAAAAACAAAATCCTATAAACTTGGACTTTGGCGTGGTAGTTTCGGTGGTGGGGTAGTAGGTAAACTGTAACGTAAAAGTATCATAAAAATGAAATGAAGAATGTCGTAAATTTTTTTAAACAAAGGCACACTTAAGAAGAGTCATTTCGAAGAAATTGCCAGTAACTAAAAACACAACAATACATTTACACTGCTCCTCCCCCCCCCCCCCCCCCCTCACAATGTGTTCATCTTTCAACTTCTGTTATGGTCATGCAGATACTTACTTATCTTCATGGCCATGGTGCAGAAAAATAACTGCGTGTACTTTGGTAATACATTATATGGTATGGTATGCGTGTATATGTTTTTGATTTCATATACCTTTTGTGTAACGGTAAAAGAACACTTGAGCCATAAATAGGTAGCTGGTGTTTAAGTAGCATCCGGTTTATTAGCAACAGCCATAGCTGGTCCTTTCAAAGCCTTAATGTGCGACTCATTTACTTGTCGATTTTAATTTTTCTTTTTTTGCATTCAGTCACTTGGGTTCGTTTTCATTAAAAATTTAATCGAATTTTAAAAATTATTCATATCATCATTCAACAATAAACAGTTTGAAAAATAAGACTCTGAATTGTTAAGAAGAATTGTTTTAAGGATACTCACAAGGTGCCTTAAATTAAAAACATATTCCAATCAAATACCCTGCAATCAGGATTACGACCTAGCTTCTCACGCCACCTATGTTGTGCATATTAATTTTATCTATGAATGGTGGGACCTACAGTTTAAAGTCGAATCTGATATAGGGGCATAGAATTTCTACCAGCGGTAGCAAGCTTATGCAAAGCTCTCGCGATAATTGAATACAGAGAGATAATATCATAAAGTAAGCAGGATGGTGGCGACAAAAGATAGGAATTGGAAATATAGAACTACTGCTACAAACACAATACCCAGAAAGTAGTGATAATAGGATCTAGAAGTTGACAAATAAGTTTTGGCAATTCAAGCAGGCAGGTTGAGACTTTTATATGAACTTGTGAGCATAGCTGCCAGATAAATGAGGAATCAAATCGTCAAATATTTGAGAAAAAATCGTTAAAATCGTCAAAGGCGTTTAATTCCAAACTAACGGTATACTTCATATTTAATTGAGCTTGAAATATATTACGTATACGATTCATATTACTTATACTGGATTAATTACCTCGAAAAGTATGCAATAAAAATGATAACATTTAGTCGTGTATCAAACTAATAGAATTGAATATCACTCATACGCATAGCTGCCAGGTAAATGAGGCACCAAATCGTCAAATATTTGAGAAAAATCGTCAAAATCGTCAAAGACGTTTATTGAAATCATCAAAAATTCGTCAGAAAAAATAAATAAATAAATTAAAAGTTTTTAAAAACCAAAATTATTTCTATTGTAGTAAAACATATAAAGTCAATGTACATATGTATGTACATGCATAACTGAGTATAAAAATAAAACATTAAAAAAAATTATTTTGAAATCTTCATTTACTAATTTTTTTTCCAAAAACGTAGATATTTTATATCATTTTCAGGAAAAAATTGTTTAAGGATTAAATAATATATCCCAGTCTTGTTTATTGACACATAAACGCAGCAATAATATTGCATCATCTTAATCTATGGATGGTGTAAATATAAGGAGTCAGAAGGTCTTGACATTCTGAGCATTCTGAGCTTTCAGTGTAATGTTGGCTTCAACCGACACATTTTTCAGTTATTTCAGTTCCTTCTTATTTATTTATTTATTATTACAATACAATTACAAATTATATTCTGATTATATACGAGCGTAGTATCTTGACCATATGCACGACCCTCACGCTAATAGTCTAGCACACTACCCTCTAGACTACCAAGGCAGCCTCCTTCTTAAGATCTTATGATCTTACTATTTACACCATTTGTAACCGACCGAGACCGGAATACAACTCTCATGTATGGATCGGTGCCTCTACGTCTATTTTGAGGTCTCTCGACCGTATACAGGAGAGGCCGTAGTAGCTCGTTAATGACGGTAGTGTGTCCAACTCCATTGAATCATTGGAGCATCGTTGCAATGTGGTTTGTGTTTCACTGTTCTATCACTTCGACAAAAGGATTTTGCTCGAACGTAGTAAGAGGACTTTTCCACTTCCGCATGTGGTCGATTGGCCAGTGGATCGCACTTTGCATTACAGTAAAAATACGTCTTTTAATCTGACTATTCGTATGTGGAACTCATTCACTGCAGAGGCCTTTCCTGTTACTTGTGGTACAAATATACACAAGCCTAGTGTCCATAAACACTGTTCTCGCTTTCCTTCTTCACATAACATATTTTCATAGTTCCAAGCACAATACCATCGATCCTCTGAATGGTGGTCGTACGAAACAAACCAACGGCGCTTGACTTTGTTCTTCCGATGGTAATATTAGAAGCTATACTCGAATTTTCAAAATTGTTTGCAACGACGAGTGATAAATTATTCTCAACTACGAGGTTATTTGGAGTTGTAATTTTTTTTTTGGCTTTTAAGGGGTTAAAAAGGAATCAAATACAGAAAAATTATCACAGGTATTCAAAAGTAACTTAAAAACTTAATACTTTACTCCTTGTTTTTACTAACATAGATTTCCAATAGTAACAATTGCAAAGTAAATACAAAGCTTAAAGTGGCTCCTAATGTACTAAAGTTAGGAATATGATATCAATTTTTAATTTCTAAAAATCGTCAAAATTAGAGCATAAATCGTCAAATCTGGCAGCTATGCTTGTGAGCAAGAGAGTTAAATAAATTATTGTACACAAGGCCACAGAGAACATATTAACAACCTCGCTCTTAGATAAACACCGTCCGCCTATAATTTTATGAAATATTTCGCAAGACACTGAGTAACAAGAGTGTATGGAAGGAGTCCCGAAAAGATGGGAGTGTTCGGTCCCAGAGTGTCATATTCAGAGCTTAAGGTTACACATGCAGGAATGAAATGGAATGAAGTGGTCAACTTGAACATAGCCATACCATTTGACACTCAGGCTCATTCATCCTAGTACTCGACTCATATGAGGCATGCTATAGAAAAATATTAAATTTTCTAGAATCAGAGAGGCAGAGGAAATTGGACATTCACGGCAATTACAAGGTAGACATTGGCACTTACCTACCACTTGTACGCATTGATCGCAATATATAGAGATTATGTGCTCAGTATGAAAAATCATCAGAAGATGTACTTGAAATTCTTATGGATTGAGGTCAATTGAGTAGCTCATATGGTTGTAGTACTCTAGCAGCTCAACAAACGGGTGAGCCTACCAATGGAATCTCCAAAAGACTGATTGCTTGTTGCTGGACAATATCTAATAGCGCAAAAAGAGCCTAGTCGTAGTGTTGCTAGGATATATGGTAGTACCTTGGGTGTTTATGTCTGACGTTCCAAACTTCCCATCCTTGGTGACATAAACAGGATTGTTTAAATGTTGGCAAATTAGCAACAGAGGGCGCTGCAGTGTATAATTAAGCTTTTTTTATATTTTAATATTATTGTTGTTTTTGGCTTAAAATCTTTGTTTGTTTTTTTTAATTAAGTTATTCGTTTTTTGATCGCCTGGAGGCACTTAGAACCCCAGAAATTTTGAATTTTTTATTTTGAATTGAAATAGTGATAGTGAATTTAAAATTACATATTGTGTAAAGAGAAACATAAAAATAAAAGAAATACCGTGAACAACATAAAATTTTACATATAAAAAGGAAGTGTTGCTTGTTTTTTATTCTTTATTTTGAACCATTTTTTGGATCATTTTGCCTTTGTTTGCCAGAAATCTGAGCCCAATTTTGGTTCCAAGGAGTTGCCACAACTACCCACCCCTTTACATACAGTCCACAGATTTATCATTTGGTCCAGACGACCCGGATTTTGGAACCTTTTGATTGTTTTTATGCCCCCAATTTAAACAAGGTAAAGTTTGTTTTTGTTTTTCTTTTTGCTAATTTTCTATTTGGTGATGATTCATATACTTGTAAAGTTTTGTTGTCTTGTCTAACAGAACTTTACTTGTATATAATATAACAGTGTATGGTTCCATAAAGTATTGATGTTATAACTTCCATAGGACAGACATACTTTAGGAATTTATCGAATATTAAAACCGAACTGGTTTTAATATACACTGTTAATCCCTTTTGTCTTGGATTAGCAGCAGGTAAATTTTAAATAAAAGGATCAAATTGCGGTGAGGATAAATGGTTGAAGATTGAGTTCAACAACCCATTTTGATTTTTGTCCCAAGTTTTGTAATATTGGTAATTGTAGTTTGTGTGGATGGCAAAGTCTATTACCATTAATGACGATCCTTGGAATCCACCTTTTACATGACAGAGCTACCCATTAATAAATGTTATTTATTTTTTATTATTGGTAGATTTGAATTTTTTAATGAATCTTTAAGTTAATGAAAATTTTAAATTGTTTGTTAAATTTTTTGAATTGAATAACCAAGTAAAATTTATTTATGGGTTTCGTTTCGTGTTCTTTAATATTTCGATCTATTTACCTTTAATTATTTGTAACTTTCAATTAGATTAAAATTTATTAAATTTATTAAACTAAATTTATTGAATAAGGAAAGTTTACATATATATAATTTTTTTTTTTGAAAACAAAGTGTGGATAAATAGGTATACGGAACTGAACGTAATAAGTAATTTGCGATTTATTGGATGTTTTTCATTCTTGTACTTTTTTGATATTTGATTATCAGAGCTTTTGCCATTGTAAACTCGTCCTTTTGCTAAATCTTGAATTGCGCGTAATATTGTGGATGTATATGTCCGTCTATTAGCGTACTTTTCGGTATCGAGCACGTGGTTAATTACATCTTGTTTATTTTTCGAAATATTTTCGTTTAATTGTAAGTCGTTGAATTGATAGAGATCGGGAAGCTAATATATTTCGATTTTATTCCGTCACAGTTTATTATTTATTTAATAATTTCGTGAGAGGATTTTTAGTTGGATAGTGTGAAACTTATTCAATCATTCTCTTATTTATCTTGCATTTTTACTGATTAATTTATTTTGTAATTTAACTTGTTTAATATGCCAAAGTCAAGGAAATTGTTGACTTTTGAGACATTTGCCCAAATGTTTCTAGATTTCGAAAGGGAATTGAATGCGACTCAGGAAGGTAATACGGCCTTCTCTATAGAAATTCAGAGGGAAGAATTTAAATCGCTATGGACAAAGGTCAAGAACGCTTATGAAGCCTTTGCCACAGGAGATGAGGAGGATTTAGAAGGTGAACGAGAGGCAGCACGGGAACTTTTCGGCCATTGTCGTTTGGGCTACATTACTGCAGCTGCCCTAATGAGTGAGCTCTCTCAGAATTTTGTCAATCGACCTGCGATGTCCGCGACCCATTGCCCAAATGGTCAAGGTAACGGGAATCGAAATAGGAACCACATACAGTTGCCACCTTGTACCATGGAGGTATTTCATGGCGACTACAAATCCTGGCCATCTTTCCGGGATATGTTTACAGCGGTGTATGTGAATGGTGCCAATATTTCACCTGTCGAGCAGTTATTTTATTTGCGGCAGTTTACGCGAGGTGAGGCATTGGAAATTGTAAAAAAATCATCTTTGACGACCCATGGGTTCCAGGAGGCCTGGAACAATCTTAGGGATAGGTTCGAGAACAGGAGAATACTGGTGAATTCGCAATTGAAGACTCTTTTTACACTGGAACCTATAAAATTAGAATCGGCTCTTGAGATCAAAGGAATCCAAAGAGATATCAATAATTCTATATCAGCACTTCGGATGCATGATATTGATATCTCTAACTGGGATCCGATTTTCGTATATCTGTGCTCCACAAAATTGCCCGTACTAACTTTGTCACTATGGGAACAGACAATTCGGGACAAAATGCAGATTCCCAAATGGAAAGATTTGGATGAATTTTTAACTTCGCGGTTTCAGTCTTTGGAAACCATATCTGACCTTAAGAATTTCGAATCAATGGATAATTGTACTGCTAGATCTCTTTCTAATCCGAAAAGGGGAGTTCGATCCTTTTCCACTAAGTTAAATAGAAAAATTTGTAGATATTGTTCGGAAGACCATTTGATAAATATTTGTCCCAAATTTTTGAATTTATCTCCCGAGAGACGGTTTGTGGTTGTGAAGAGGTACAGTCTTTGTATCAACTGTCTCACAAGTGGTCACAGACTCAATGAGTGCAAGAGTACTTTTGGTTGTTCGGTGTGTAAGTTAAAGCACCACACTCTACTGCATCGAGAGGTGTCTGGATCCTCTTCGGAAATGGGCGTTTTGGATGCTCCAAATTCGAGCGGTGCAGTCGGGTCGATTGGTGAGGTTCAGAGTTGTTTTGCTGCTACGTCGAGGCAGATACTTTTGGGAACTGCGGTAGTTGGTATCTATCACCGAGGAGAAACGTTTAGAGCTAGGGCTCTAATAGATTCAGGGTCTCAAGCTACCTTCATTTCGGAAGGATTACAGAAGAAATTAGGATTGCCAACAGTTCGGATGAGTGCCGAAGTTTCAGGTTTGAATGGAGCTTCTACGGGTACAGTTCAGAGGCAATGTTCGTTTGTCCTGACTACGCCTTTGGACGACAGGATTAGGGTACAGACAACGGGTTTAGTACTACCCAAATTGACGGGCATGTTGCCCAAGTCGACGGTCGATATTTCTGGATCAGTAGCCTTTTCGGGGATTTCGTTGGCTGATCCGAAATTCGATAAAAGCGGTCAGATTGATATTCTTATTGGTGGTGACGTATACCCTGACATCTTGTTGGAAGGTGTCAAGAAGAATATTTTAGGAGACCTAATGGCACAAGAAAGCGTATTTGGCTGGATTGTAACCGGGCCTCTACCAGCACTGCATTCGAAGGAGCTCTCAACTTATGCGTCAGGTTACGCGAGAATAGAGGTCAGCGGAAAATCTAGGAGAATTATGAAGCCGAATAATCGAGGGCATAAATTGTTCTCAAATGGTCCTAGGCCCCACTCCGGTGATATAGATAGGTCTTTTCGTAGAAAGACTTACTGCCAATATTTAGGGAAGGATGTTAAAGTTGGTGACACAGCAGCAATAAGAGAAGGTATAGGGCCTACCACTAAATGGCGTTTGGGTCGCATTCGAAATTTACGTTTGGGTAACAACGGTACTGTAAAAGCTGTGAATTTAGCAACTGACTGTGGAATAATTACAAGGCCGATTGGGAATCTTGTAATTCTTCCAACTAACTGAATATTTTAATACGCAACTCTAGCTTATAGTATCATGGTACAACGAGGAAATCCCGCAGTGGTGAAGATGTCGAAGGCGATGAATTGTAAGGTCGCTTGAGCCACGATCATACCTGGTGGACGTATGCGCAGCTGAAGTTAAACCTTCCATTTACCGGGCAATAGACCTAGTCCGTCTGTCCCTAGGAAGGTTAGGTTAAAAAACTGAAGCACCGAAGAGGACTATCCGCCCACTAGCCAAGAAAAATATCGGACCTCGTTCGTCCTGATAATCCACCAGTGGACCTAGTTCGTTCAATGATCGTGAGAGCGGAAGACCTAGTTCGTCTGAAGCTCTAGTTCCGATTTAGCAGAGGAACAATAAGCCTTAAGAATTCAATACCTAATTTTAGACCATGATACTTATTTCTGAATATATTTTTCGATTGCAACGTTTTTCTTTCTGGAGTATCAGACTTGGAACTGCTGCAAGCTGTCAAGTTTTTGGTGTTTGGTTTTCTATTGTTTTGAAATAAGAAACTAACATGAGAGTTTTTCTTTTGATTTTTTCCTTTCTTTAGTTAGTCATTAGATGGAGGACATCTTTCTTGGTTGCAGTACTGCAAGGGCGCCGGCATGTTTATGTCTGACGTTCCAAACTTCCCATCCTTGGTGACATAAACAGGATTGTTTAAATGATGGCAAATTAGCAACAGAGGGCGCTGCAGTGTATAATTAAGCTTTTTTTATATTTTAATATTATTGTTGTTTTTGGCTTAAAATCTTTGTTTGTTTTTTTTAATTAAGTTATTCGTTTTTTGATCGCCTGGAGGCACTTAGAACCCCAGAAATTTTGAATTTTTTATTTTGAATTGAAATAGTGATAGTGAATTTAAAATTACATATTGTGTAAAGAGAAACATAAAAATAAAAGAAATACCGTGAACAACATAAAATTTTACATATAAAAAGGAAGTGTTGCTTGTTTTTTATTCTTTATTTTGAACCATTTTTTGGATCATTTTGCCTTTGTTTGCCAGAAATCTGAGCCCAATTTTGGTTCCAAGGAGTTGCCACAACTACCCACCCCTTTACATACAGTCCACAGATTTATCATTGGGTTTATTACACTGTATATAAGAAATCCATTAAATTTGATGAACAGAAACAAAGTGTTGACGTCTCTGAGAAGTGTATGTTCATTTATGATAAGGCTCTACAGCGTTTAGTTCTGCTGCTATCGTTGTGTTTGAAATGTCTAAGCCAATAAGCGTCTAATAAAATAATACGTTGCCTACTAAAATAAAATGTCCGACCACGCTACCTACTAGACTACGCTACCTAGAATACGAGGACTATCGGCTACATACGGATGGTGTAGCAAAAGAAAAAACTTCTTTTGTGCGTCTCACAAAGCAATCAACTGCAAATGAAGACATATACTATGTACTTATAGGGTGGGCCATTTAAAAATTTAAATCTAAAAATTCAATCAAACAAAAACGATTTGAAATTTTGCCAAATTTAATTTTTTTGTTGTGAAGTATAACTGTGAAGTCGCCGCGGTCTAGTAGGTAGTGTGTTGGTTTATTAGACTCCAGGTCAGGCATCTCCAATTAAACGAAATATGAAAAATATTACTCCTACCACTTCCCCTCAGCAGATTTCTGGCAAAAATATTGAAAGTAAAATAAAATTGCCATGAAAAATTTCTCAAAAATCTGTCGGTCGGAGTCGACTTTAAACTGTAGGTCCCGCCGCCACTCATGTATAAAAATTAACGCACACAACATAACTGATGTGAGAAACTAGGTCGTAATCCTGACTAAAGGGTTGTCGTGACCAATTATGTTATGTATGAAGTATAATTGTTCCTGTTAGAAATGAAATGTTATTGCATTCATATGGCTGACACGGCTGGCCTCACAGTACCTTATTCAATTGGAGCATGGGATTGTATCTTGGCAATGACATCACGAATTTTTGGCCTTCAAATTCGCAATTGTCTCTGGTTTTTCAGCATAACACTTTTCTTTAACGGCACCTCATTGAAAATTGTCCAACGGCGGTGTCAAATCGCAGCTTCTTGGCAGCCAATTGCTACCACCATTTTGGCTAATTAAATGCCATCAAACGTTTGACACAATAAATCGATTGTAACATAAGATATGTGGCAAGTTGTACCTTCCTGTTGAAAGCACACACTGTTCACATTAATATCACGAAGAGCGGGTACAAAACAGTCAGTTAATATGGTACAATAGATGTCTCCATTGACCATAATGGTCCTTATTTTTAAAGAAATATGTTCCAAAGATAACTCCGCTACACAAACCGCACCGAACAGTCACTCGTATTGGCTGTATTAGCTTCTGTAAGACCACGCGTGGGTTTTCTGAGCTCTAAATATGAAAATTTTGCTTACTAACATACCCACCAAGATGAAATTGAGCTTCATCCGAAAAGATGAATTTTTTTTTGCCAAAACCGACATCATCGTGCTGTTTCTTGTGGCCCATCTAACAAAGCGAAAATAAAGCGGATGGTCAATTGAACCAATTGAACTTCGTAAGGCGTCATACAGAGAAAATTTCGCAAAATTAAACGTAAACTGGTGCGTGAAATGTCCTGAGAACGATAACGTGTTGATGTTGATGGGTACTCACGCACACTCCCAGCCACAGCTTCTACATTTTCGGGTGCATGCAGTGTAAGAGCACGCTCTCATTTTGGCTCATCAACAATGAAATCTGTTTCATGAAATTTAGTAATAAACTTGCATTTACCGGGCACTGTTGGTCCTTCTCTGCGGCTAAAATTTTGTACGATATTTTCATGCAATTTCCAACCAATTGTCTTTGTTTTGGAAATAAAATTCCAATCAATCCCAACGTTGCTCAAGCGTAAATCGATTCGTTAAGTTCATTGGAAATAAGTTATTGAATTTTCTGACAGAATAGAATGGCAGAAGTATTGCTAGATTCGAAATAACAGATGGTTTAAATTTAAACCGATAGATGGCCCAACCTATGCAACAGAAATTATATATTCTAATGAATAGTGTGATTCACAAGCCAATGGATGGGCTCTACGTGTGAGACATTAGAATTCGGGTAGCAAGTTCCTCTATTTTACTGGAGCACAATCTGATGCATTCTCCGGTAAACTAATGGCGATATTGTGAGACCGGATGTAGAGTGTAATCTAGATAGCAGTTGAAGAGTAGAGGATATATGAACTGTAATGCAATAAATGCATTGGATTTGAACAGACATAATTAAAGACAATTAATAATGGCCCTATGATCTAGTCTAGCAATCGGCTTTATGGTTCAATATTTCTTCGGCTACTTACTCTCAGTAAAAATAATTACCATGAAAAATCCCCCAAAACAATGCCATTGAACCGCCACTCATAAATAAAATTATCACACACATCACAGGTGGTGTGAAAAACTAGGTTGTATACCTGACTAAAAGGTTGTAATGACAAATAACGTTATGTCTGCAAGTTACAGCCGTAAGTAAATAAGTCGCCATAGTTTATTAGCCGAGGTCTATAACCCAAGGTCAGACATCAAAACCAAAATATGAAAAAATATTTCTTAGGCTGCTTCCTCCTAGCGGATTTCTGGCAAAAACGCTGAGCGTCAAATAAAATTGCATTGAGAAATTTCTCTAAACTCTGTCTTTCGGAATCGGCTTTAAACTGCAGGTCCCGACACTCATGTATAAAATGAACACACACAACACTGGTGGTGTGAGAAATTAGGTTGTAATCCTTGCTAAATTGAACTAATAAATATATATACTAAAAAAAAGATATAGAACGGTTTAAACAAAATTAGTAAAGCATGATATTCACATATTTTGGATGACAGCAGAAAGGTCAAAAATCACGAATTTTTCAAAATCAAAATTTCGTGCAAAGAACTTCTGCGGAATATGTGTGAATGATGTTCTCAGGAAAACCTTGAGATGCCATGTAATATGATATATCTTTTACCCGATGAAAAAACTTTTACTTGAATTGGTCTACTTACCTAAGCTACAGGTGCGATTAAATGAATTGGGTATAAAAATATCCACTTAGGCATTGGTATGAAAAAACAATTCATTTTATTATAAAACTTTTAAAAATTAATTTCAAATAGAAATTTCAAATCATTCATTTTTCTTTATTTTTCCTATATTTTTTGGAGTTCTGTCAAGAAATTGTGCAAAACAATCCCTTGGATGCACATTTAAACCGCATTTTGTACAACCGTACTCTGTTTTCCCACCACATTGCGCACAGCGACCACGTTTTCCAATTTTATCAATCATGTGGTAAAATTTGTCAGTGCGTTTCACATCTTCTGCACATGCAGTTTAGTTTCCATGCGTTTACCATAGCTGCGTCAATAGCGTTAGTGAGTAATGGCCAAAACCACTTTTTTCCGCGGACTCGAATACGATAATTGTTGACGCTATTATCGAATAAGTCAACTCCACCCATTCGCTGATTACATGCATATATTATGTATGGTTGTTCAACGACAACCATCCTACGATGTTTACTGTCATATCTTTTGATTTTGCACATCCAAAAAATTAGACATCAGAGTCACCATCTTCAGAAAGATTTAAAATATATATGTACATAGGTATCACATGATAATAAATATGTGTGCAGGTAATTATCGAATTATCGTTCCACCGAACTGCGATAATATTGTTATTTTTGTCAAAGCAAAAATTTGATGAACCCTGAGGTTTCTTTTCCATCAATTTAGTATATATTGGCTTGGATCTGAAATATTCTCTAATAGTCGTAGAACCACGTTTTCTTCAAGGAAGCAGTCAGCACTATTATTACAGAAGCGCCAGAATATGGGATAAAGGAATAACGATATCCTATCATAGCAGCTAACACCCAGTATTTGTAGCCAAATCGTATTGACTTGCCCTTTATGTACATCTTTAGGGAATGGCGAGTTCATCCGCAGAAAGACTATGAGTGATTCCACAATTATCTTTTAAGGCACATTTTCAATAAAACCCTCAAAAATAGTTTAACTAAGCTGTTTAGTAGCCATATAATAGGGAGAAAAAATTTTTATTTCAGAACACACTTCTACCGAAGTGGATAGAAAAATACCCATGCCCTACAGAGGCCCCCACGATACCTAAAAAAAGTAAAAATATTCATATCAATATAAATACTCCAAATACTATTTGTGCCAAATTTCATCGGACCACGGATTCTAGGGTCAGGCGTTAATGAGTTAAGACGGTTATGATAGAAGTTTCGGATGTTCTTGGTAAAGCTTTCGAGGTCTACACTGAAACCTTCAAAATACAAGACAGTGAGATCTGTGGTATAAATAGAAAGAGCTCCTATGTTTGATTTTCATATAGGCCTTCTGATCATTTGAATTTGAGTGTATTTGAGGCGAAGTACTTGACTGTAATTTTCTGTATGTCATGCTAAAGTGAAGGAGCTTTGTTTGTTTAATTTCTAAACACACCTCGTATAATAACTTTATTAATTTCATTGCAAACTCTTCTAATCATTGATTGCAATTGAATATTTTGCCTTTGAATTCCCAAACGTTTTCAAATTTTCATTTTGAACCGTTTATTGAACGAAATCAATAAAATGCTTAATTCCTCTCTCACCTTAAATAAATAGAATTTTCTTCCAATATTTCCTTTCCTTCTGGCATTCTTGGCAAGCAAATAGAAAAAAGTATTCTGCTGAAGAGCAAAGAAGAGCATGCGATGAAGAAGAGCAAGAAGATTGTATTGTCAAGGCAAAATATTGGTATTGAAAGCCAATGTTTAGGTGTCGAAAATATTGGCTGTTTGCCAAAGATTAGAACGGAAGGAGTCTTAATAAAATTCATTTCTTTTATCAACTTCGATTCCATTTTTTTTGCTAAAATGCTGGAAAGCAAAAAATGAACGAAAAAAAACATGAAGAAAAACGTTAAAAGAATTTTAATTTAATGTCAGTCGTTGTGTTAAGTTGCATAGCCTAAGAAGAGGCACAAAAAAAAGAAGAGGATGTTGGGGAGTAAATTGTTAGCAAAACTTTTACGATCAATTTCATTAATAGAGTCTTAATAAAAAAAGGAAAACAAAATTTAAAAGTGTCTGCTTGGAAAATAAATTTAGAGCAGCCGGCTATAATTTTGTGAAGAGATGCCTGGCATAGATTAAGTGTGTAAGTGAATTAAAAGAGAATTTTTTGTGAAACTTTCTAAAGCTTTAAAACGGAAACACAATTTCGAAGATTTAAAAGCAAATAACAAGTAAGTCTCGGCAAGAAAATTAAACGAATGTCAACAGTTAATGAAAACATTCAACGAATTTTCATCGATTTTTCTGATACCATGGCACACATGCCATCACAAGCAAAAGCGAAAACATAGCTACTAAGTGGGAATACTTAAGTACAATTCGTGTTTAAAATTCAAGGAACTTCAAGCAGTTATAGAATGACTAAATTCTTGTTGAGATAACTGTAGGCTTAGCATAGAACATCAGCGAGTATCGATTTTGTAGAATTAAAAACTCATTTCATCACTCATACCGTCCAAGCAAGTTCACAGTGACATTCATGTAAAGTTAGGTTAGGTTAGGTTGGAGTGGTAACTTTGATCCGAAAAGCTCACTTAAGCACTCTTAGCGGCCTGTTGTGACGCCACAGGTGAACGCATTCCCTATACTGAACAAGTTCTACCAAACTAGGGAAGAAGTTGGTCAGCGTAAGGGCTACACATCAAACATCACGACTGTACTACGCTGGAAAACCAGCCCGAAAGTTTGATAAACAAAGCTATATCCTTGACATCAATAGATGGTTCTTCCTTCAAGCTGGCAATAAATGGAGAGCCAAATAACTTATGTATATCGGCACCTCGCAAGAGATGGGCATTGACAAAGAAAGTGGATAACAGTCTCCTCTTCCTCAGCGAATCTGCACCCACCGCAAAAGTCCTCAAATGGGAACTGCATTCTTTCCGCGTGTCTACCCACAATGTAATGACCTGTAAGTATGGCCACAGTGATTGAGATGATGTTACGACCAAGTCCTAGTAACTGGTTTGTAAGCCTTCTATCCCTCAAGTACCAAGTGAGTCTAGCGGTGGAGCAGGACTCTTCATTGATCCAGGATAGGTTTGCCTTTCGAAAGAATTTCCGCGCAATGGCCAACTTGACCGAAGTAAGTTGAATACCCAAGTCGATGGAAGCGGATACCGGAAGGAGTGCACAAGCCCTGGCGAGCTCGTCAGTCCTGGAGTTTGCCGGAATGTTACTGCGCCCAAGGAACCCAGACTAGTGAGACACTGAAGCGCCCAGAAAGAAGGTCGAGGAAGCGGCGACATTCCTTACCGATCCTGTAGTTATTCATAACGCTCGACAGAGATCTTATGGCAGCCTGATTATCAGAGAAGACCGAGACGCGGGTGAAAGGAGTACCGTTGACGAGGATCCATTGTGCGACCCGGTAAATGGCCACTATCTACGCCTGAAACACGCTACAATAATCCGGCAGTCGGAGGGCAATTTTCAGGTCCAGTTTCCCAGAGTATACTCCGCTATCAAACCTATTATCGAGTTTAGAGCCGTCGGTGAATATATCCAGGATTTCCGGGGTGACGATCATGTTAGAGTCCCTGTCGTCCCTACTTGGAATCAGAAAGTGAAAATCGATGTTCAATTGTGCCACAGGATCAACCTCCAAAATAGAGGAGTGACATCCAACTTAATTTTTCCACAGCACTTTAGTCTTCAGCGACAACTGGTTCACTCACATGTCATTGACAAACCTTCAACATATTGCCAAATGAGTATGGCTGGCCAATTTGCTAAGAAATATACGCTGTAGATACTTAGTATATCTGTACCTAAACCTCTCAGAGATGTCAACACTTTGTTTCTGTTCATAAAATTTTATGGATTTCTTATATACAGTGTAATAAATGCAATTATATCCTAGCAACACTACGACAAGGCTCTTTTCGCGCTATTAGATCTTGTCCAGCGACAATCAATTAGTCTTTTGAATACTCCAGTGGTAGGCTTATCCGTTTGTTAAGCTGCTAGAATACTACAACCATAAGAGCTATTCAAATGCCCTCAATCAATAAGAATTTCAAGTACATTTTCCAATGATTCTTGCGATTAATATGTACAAGTGGTAGGTAAGTGCCAATGTCTACCTTCTAATTGCCGTGAATGTCCGATTTCCTCTGCCTCTCTGATTCATCTCATCTAGAAAATTTAATACTATTGTATAGTATACCTCATATGACTAGAGTACTAGGATGAATGAGCCCAGTCTAATAGGCTTATTAAACGCGAAGCCACGGTTCATATCCCCGGTCAGACATCAAAACGAAATATGAAAAAATATTTCTTCGGCGATTTCCTCTCAGCAGATTTCTGGCAAAAACTCTGAGAGTAAATAAACCTGACATGAAAAAGTTTCTCCAAAATCTATCGTTTGGAATCGATGTTAAACTGTAGGTCCCGCCACTCACGTATAAAATTAAAGCACACAACATGAGTGGCGTGAGAAGCTAGGCCGTAATACTATCTGAAGGGTTGTAATGGTCAATTATGTATGTCCCAGTTGATCACATCTTTCCATTCCTTCTTTCTTTACGACATTATCTTCCTCTGTATTCAATATTCGCAAGAGTTTTGCATACGCTTGCTACCTTTGATACAAATTCTAGGCCCCTATAGATGTTCCTAAAGCTATCACGTTTGGCCCTACTTATTTTCTTGTAGCATTCTGTCTATTTGGATTTATATTTCTAACTGTACTCATTTCCATTCGCAGTATTCCCGAGACTATACAGTGATTATCGATATTATAGGCCTTGAGTAGTTTACTAATTTGCTAGTAATTAACTCAGATCTCTAGAAATTTCCTAAGGCATCCTAAGACCATAAATTCTAGTTGGGTGTAGTTGGGCTTTATTGTTTAGGGAACCTTGCAAACTTTTCTACTCCAGATTCTTATCATTTCTTGTACCATAATGACACAGCTAGACACAGCATTTTGTTTCTATCATAAGTTCCATTAGGATATGGTTGAGTTCCACAAGAAAATATTCAAAATACTTGAGTATCATTGGCACAATGCATAGCATTTTAACGATATTTGCTTGTGTTTAAGAACAATTTGCAACAAATGTAAGGGAAGACAACCCTACAAATTTATTGAAAGCAGTGTGTGTGTGAAAATATCGTTTTTTTTTGAGCCAATGAAGGAATGAATGGTTGATTGAGTAAATAATTTATTTAAGAATAAATGGAAATGTTTAAATTTATTATTTTTAATTTATTAAACAAATACATACATACTTTTAACGCTATTTACACACACATAAACACACACATATACAATCAAATAATATTTTTGTTATGGTTGGCAAAGTGGTAATGGTGAAAAAACTTAAATACACAGCTGTAACGAACTAAATAGTAGTAAGGTAAGGGCAAAAATTATTTTTTTTAATTCTCTACGCTGTTTTTAATTCCAATTAAATTATCATTAAATATTGTTACGTTTTTACCTCTGAACTCGTAGCTTGCAAATAAAATAAAAATAAATCTGTGTTTAGTTTTAATTACTTACTTACCTTCTTAATTGGTCATTAACAACCCGATTAAAGGATTACGGCTTGCCTTAATACATCCTCTCAGACGCCTTTGCTTCTTGCGCGCCTAAGCCAGTTGGTCACACTAATCGATGACAGGGCTTCCTCGAGTTGGTCCTTCCAGCGCAGACAAGGTCGTCCTCTTCACCGACTTCCGCAAATCTCCGCATCCAATACCCGTCTCGCCGGAGCATTCTCCTCCACTCGAACGACATGGCCGAAGCAGCGCAGCAGCTAAATTTTAATACGCTGCACAACGTCCATGTCGTTGAAGAGCTCATACAGCTCACTGTTGGATCGGATGCGGAAATCATCGCCAACTCGCACTGGAGCGAAGATCTTACGTAGGACTTTTCTCTCAAATACTCTCAAGGCTGCTGCATCAGTGCTTAATAGGGTCCATGCCTATGCGCCATAAAGACGCACGGCGAGGATGGGCGTCTTGTAGAGTTTTAGCTCTGTTGTACGAGCGATGTCTCTGCTACTCTGTTATATAAAAGAGAACAAACATGAATTGAGAGAACATAAGATAAATTTCCTTAAACTAAGAGAAGATATCGTAACTTAACATAGCGTGAGAGAGAGTGCTTATGTGCTAGCTTAAATTATGTTACATAAACAAAAGATGATGCAATCTTAGCCCTTTTCGGGCTAGATTTAGCCCTTTTTGAAGTACCTTTAACGCGAAAAAATTTTTTTAGCCCTATTTGTTTAGCCTTTTTTGTCCGTTTTTCCTTTAACTCTGTATGGTAATATTATCTTATGTTTCTCTGGCAATGTCGAATTCTTCTATTCATCGTTTTCTTCATTGTCAGTTACATAGAATTACTGAGAAACTCAAGCTTTGCTGAAAATTTAAAATTGTATTTACATTGATAGGCATTGGTGAACAACATAAGTATATGAGTGAGTTATAATTAAATATTCATGGATGTGTCTGTAATGTAAGTGTTATGCTATGTTTAGATGGAGCGCTACACGCAAAGGCATCGAAAAATTTGGGAGACAGGTCCCCTTTTTAAGAAATGGATAAAGCCGTGCAAAGATGAATGTAAAACAGTATGTATTTACTGCAACACGCAAATCGCCGCTAAACACTACGACCTGGTCAGACATTCAGAAACCAAAAAGCATAAAAAGCGTCCGAACCTTTAAACAGCATTAATATGGTACAACCACAAATTTGTTTTACACCTGCAGTGGTATCAGCGGAAAAGAAATGTCAGGCTGCGCTATCGTTATATATTGCAATTCATTCACCATTTGCTTCCATAGACCACTTGACAGAGATATGCTGTAAAACATTTAGTGACAGCAAAGTAGCAAGCATAAACCTCCACCGTACAAAATGTACAAAGATAATAACAAATGTTTTAGCTCCACATTTTATAGAGCTATTACTGAAGGATTTAAATGAAACTAAATTTAGTCTGATTCTCGATGAAGGTATGTAATAACTTTTTACTGACGTTATTTTTGTGTATTAACCATAACTCAAATCTTTGTTTAGGGACGGATGTGTCTGTTGAGAAAATATTAGGAATTGTTATTCGATATTTTAGTACCACCAAAAATGATTTAATAACAGCGTTTTTGACTTTAATTGACGTAAATGGGGGAAAAGCAGAGGATTTATTGCTTGGGTTGGAACGAGCTTTAAAAATATACAAGTTTAACATACAAAATTTGGTAGCAATAGGTACGGACAATGCAGCAAATATGACAGGTGTTCACAACTGGTTATATATACTATTGAAAAGAAAATATGGACTAAAAAACTTAGTTTTAATACGCTGTGTATGTCACTCGCTTCAACTGGCCGTAAGTTCGTCAACTCAAACTAGTTTTCCACCGAATATAAATTATATGGTAAGAGAGACGTACAATTGGTTGTCACATTCTTCTATAAGACAAAAATCCTATAGAAGAATATATAAACTTATTAATAGCGATGCTAACAGTCCTATAAAAATTCCCAAGTCGTGCCCAACTCGTTGGCTTTCCGTTGAAAAAACGATTAACTCGATTTTAAAAATGTGGTTAGAATTGAAAACTCATTTCAGTGTGGTAAATGATAATCATTTGGAAACAACTCTGCTTAGAGAAATGTATGAAGATGGCAAAAACTTTATTTATTTAAAATACCTGCATTCAGTCTTAAAAGAAGTACAGGAAGTAAACCTGGCTTTCGAATCACGAAATGCTGATCACGTTAAATTATTTGATGACTTGTTACGTTTGCTGAAATATTTAACAAACAAAATTATTATTCCTATGGACAATTTTGATTATTTGGATGGAGACCTTGATACATTTATTAATACTTTTTTAAATTTCGGTTACAGTTTTGAAAAAAGTTGTAGAGACAACAATATTTCACAAAGTGATAAGAAAGTTATTGAAAAAAATCTTCTTCATTTTGTTAAAAAACTTATAATGGAAATAAGAGCTAAGCTGCCATCTAATATTCAAATATTTAAAAAATATCCTTACTTAGCTCCCAAAATGTTTTGTCCAATAATGTAATAAGTCTGCTCCCAATATTTGAAGAATTTTGTAATGATACACAGGAGATTGAAGAACTAGAAAACTGTCTTAAAAATTTAAAAACATGTGAATGCAAGAACACTGAAAGAACGGATAAGTTTTGGATCGAGGTTCACAGCTACAAAATGGCAATTGGTAACAACCCATTTAAAAACTTTCTACTTTTGTTTTAAATATATTAATATATCCATACTCAAACGCTGAAGTTGAAAGGACTTTTAGCGTCATGAACTTATTTAAAAATAAAATCAGAAACAAAATGTCATTAAATACATGCAATAGCCTAATTCATATTAAATACAGTCCCAAAAGAGATAATCTTTGTTGTTCAACTTACGAAATACCAGATCAAATTTGCGTGAAAATTAATTCTAATGAAACGTATAAAAAGTCTCAATACCATATAGAAAGTGATTTATGGAATGAAGAAGAGGATGACCAAGAAGTACAAATCGTATTTAACAATGGCCAACTTTAAAAGATTGTTGTTGTAGTACCTTAATTCTATTGAATGTAAAATGATCTCAAATAATATCTATTAATAAATTGTTTTGTTTAAAAATTTTGGTGTTTTTATCTGAAAAAACTATTTTAATTTTAGCCCTTTTTTTGCGCTTTTTTGGAAAAATTGAAATTGTATTGTACTAAAAACGTAGTTTTTTCAATTTAGCCCGTTTTAGCCCGTTTTTCGTTTTTGTTCACGCGTTTGGTGTTCTAAGAGTTGGCATCACTGAAAGCAATAGTTGCTTAATGTTACGTATGAATACTTGACAGTTACAAGAAAGAGAGGGTAGAGATAAACATTTAACATTTAAGCATAACATTTGTTAACATAGAGAGAGGAAGAGTACTTATGTATTAGCTTAGATTATGGTATATAAACAGATGATGCAATATCGCTTAACATTGCGTATATAAAAGAAAGTACAAATGAGAATAAGGAAATATAACTGTTGTTTAACAATGACAATGTGTATTAAAAAAAGATGATGCAATACTTAAACAATATACATGTATATGAATTCATAATAATGCTTGTTGGACACATGGACGTCACACGAATATATTGACTACAAATCATAGCTGTGTTTCTGTGCTTTTGGATGTATCTGAAAATATACGTCATGAATTGGATGAAGGTAAGTTCAATTTCTCGGTGCTCCTTGATCATTCAAAAGCTTTCGACACGGTTGATCACGGCATGCTTTCTATGAAGCTTGTGCACTTTTTTAACTTTTCTGGAGCTTCGACACGGCTTTTATCATCATATCTTTCAAATCGTTCACAATTTGTTCATTCGGTAAATGCCAAGTCTTCTGCCTTAAACGTATCTAGAGGCGTGCCTCAAGGTTCTATTCTTGGACCACTTCTTTTTGCATTGTATATCAACGATTTGCCAAGCCAACTTCAGTACTGCAGAATTCATATGTACGCAGATGATGTACAGTTACATTTGAGTAGTCCTGTGTTATCTATTGGTGTGAATGTAAACAGACTCAATGATGACTTGGATGGAATATATCATTGGGCCAAGGCAAATGGCCTTCGTTTAAACCCTCAGAAGTGCATGGTTATTCGTAGGAGGACGCTTGATTCCAATATCGGTCTTGATATTTTGATGGACGGGGAGAAAATCAAGATTGTGGATGCTGGCAAAAATCTTGGGTTGACTTTTAATGACAATCTTACATGAACAAATCATGTTAACACACTCGTGGGTCAAACTTATATGAAGTTGAGGTGTCTTTGGTCGACACAATACTTTACGCCTTTGAATATAAGACAGTTGATTGCGAAATGTTATCTTCTTTCTGGTTTAATGTACGGTTGTGAACTTTTTGCAAGTTGCGATTCCGCTAGCAAGGAGAAGCTCAACGTCTTATTAAATAATATTGTGAGATATGTTTATGGTTTAAGGAGATATGACCATGTGTCCCGTTTTTCCTTGAAGCTTTATGGTGTATCGTTTGACAATCTTTTGAGCATCCGTGTATTATTACTTCTGCATAAGATCATTTATTCAGAGTCTCCAGGATAGCTTAGGGATAAAATAAGATTTGCTAGATCACTTCGAGGTAAAAGGATCATAATTCCACCACACCGTTACCTAGTATCTGAATGGCATTTCTTTATTCATGGTGCACGGCTTTGGAATTGTCTTCCAAATTCTCAGCAACTTAATAGTAACGCAATTAGTTTTAGGAAATTTTTATTTAATTATTTTGCACCGTAGTAGATTAAAATTTTTATAATTTATGCATAATTTATTACTATTGTTATTATTATTATTATTTTGTCTGTTTTACTTTAATCAATAGAAAAGTTTGATCTCCAAATGTTGTTTATGAACACTTCTTTCTTGTACTTTAAATATAAGATTAAATCTTGTTGTACAGGAATTGAATAAACAAATAAATAAAAAAAATAATTAAAAAAAAAATAAATAAATATCGAGAGTATAGTTATCGGCCGTGGTCTGAGATCCAATACGCCGCACGTCTCTACTTGCCGATAACATATAGCTTGTTTTGCCCTCATTTACTGCCAAACTCATCTTAGTAGACTCCTGTTCAATAGCACTAAAGGCAGCAGTAACATCTCGTTTGGTACGCTCTATGATGTCAATGTCGTCAGCGTGCGCAAGCGACTGTACACTTTTTTGAAAAATAGTGACATTGCGATGTACTCCCGCCTTTCGCTGAACACTCTGCATGACGAAGTTGAAGAGGTCGCATTATAAAGGATCGCCTTGTCTGAAACTTAGCACGGTATCAAATGGTTCGGAAAGGTCCATTCCTACCTTGACGTAGCTGCAGGAATTGCTCAACGTCATTATTATCAGCTTCGCAGGTAAACCGAACTCAGACTTTGCGGCAAAAATACGGTCCGTTATGAGGCTATCAAAGGCTGCCTTATATATTAGTTATTCATCTGTTTATGTCCTTTACATAAACAATAACAATTACTAGACAATTATTCTTTGTAACAGAAATCTTCAAACCACGATTACTCTCTTCAAACGCACTGCGTCTGCACAAAACTGACTGAACTATTCCTGACTCAGTTGCCTGCTTAGCCTTGCCTTTTATATGTCAACATAAACAGTCTGATGAATGTTCTTGAAAGCAAATGTTCGTGGTTTCGCCTTCTCAAGATGTAAATGTAAACACCGTTGTTTCGTTATTTTGTAGTGTTTGTTGTTGTATTTTAGTTTACTTGTTTACATTTTTTTATGCTGGTGTTTGCTGATATACTTTTGTTTACTTGTTTATCATTTTTTTATGCTAATGTTTGTTGTTATATTACTCAGTGCGATAATTTGTAAACAAGTTCATTGTTTTTGTAGCTTTTGTTTATAATTTTAATGTTAAACGATGTAAAAGCAAAACACGTGTATCTAGATTTTTTCATTTTCGTAATAATATCATGTTGACAAATTGTTTTAAATATTTATTCTAATTATTTACCCTCAACTGTTTGGCAATGATAATGCAAATTACAATACATATTGTATTTACTCATGTATGCATATGTACAACTACTTAAAATCAAACTTGACGTTTGTCCATGTATGCATACAAACAAGGATGCATGTGCTTATATATATCTATGTGTGTGCGTGTGTGTAACTGTGTTTGTTTTTTTCCATTTAAGCATGAAAGTAAAATGGAATAACAAACGCAATTTAAATATGCACAAATAAATACACACATACACAGCAAAGATATGCATCGTATACAAGCATTCCCTTACATTGTCAATGTTTTATGTGGCAACTCACAAGAAATATATACGATATGAATGAAGGATGTACATATACAATTACAAATGAATGCGAATGCATGCTGAAAGTGTAAGTATGTGTGCATAACTGTGAATAACAACTGAAAGCAGCATATGTAATTTCAGGTGAATACGTATGTATCTGTATGCGTAAGTAAATGTATTTAAATACTTACATACATGCCCATACATGCATGCAGTATAAACACTGATGCAACATGCATAATGTGCAAGTAGATACGTACTGTACAACTGTTTATGTTCATGCTGGGACTGGGAGAGAGATAAAATATTTATTTTATTAAAAGATAACAAAATGGTTATTCTTTCTCTCTTTACTCTCCCCCTTTTTTGGCTCACAGAGGGGCATCTTTCTCTCTCTCTCTCTCGTTTTCTCAGTTTGTTTATTTTTTCAATTACTTATTGCTTAAAAAGAGAGGGGGACATTTAAAACATCAAAGTCGCATGATTGAAGGGGTGTTCATCTTAAATGGCACAATAAAGTAACATAAGATGGGTTTTTGGTACCCTATGCAATACATTTTTTCAATCGAGTGATTTTTTATCACCAGCATTGTGGTAAACAACACATCCACAAGAATATTACAACCCACTCGATTACGACCTAGCTTTGGTCATGTTTATGTTCTACAGTTTAACGTCGACTCCGTAGTAAAGATTTTAAAAGGTGTTTCATAGCGTTCAGAGCTTTTTCTAGATGGTAGCTGAGAGTCGAGAGGTCGTACAAAAATTGAGTTTTGAACTTGGAACCCCAATCCAATATGTAAACCTTCTACCTACTAGACTTTGGCGACTATTGTAGTAACGAATTAGCGTGGCCATCTTTCGTCCTATTATTTCTGTTGAGAATTTTCACTGCATGCAATCATAACTCCGACAATGTTAGCGGCTGTGATCAGACAGCCTGATTTATCCTCTCGAATGTGGAACCCAGCAGAGGATAACCTTTTCTTCCATACGTAGCTAATTCGCCAGACAGTGCCATACTATGTTCGATATAATCTCATAAGAGCCGAGTGCTTAAATGACAGCCTAATTGTAACATCATATTGCAATGCCTTGTCTTTCGTACCTGCTATCCCTTAGAAAATTAGTACATCCATCTTTTCATAACTTTCCATTCTATAGACTTCCATTTAGAGCATACCAGCCAATTTCCCCATGAGCTGGGAATATTTAATGCTGGGAGCACAAACTTTCGTTCCAAGAGACGTTCTTAATCCATTCCTATACCACAATAGCCAATATTTTCAGAAAGTAAGCAGCTGCCTGAAGCAGACAACAGTAATGAATCATTTTTACGCTACTCATAAGCATTCATGAAATTTTGAATATAAGTGACTCAATAATATTGAAATTTAACTATGTACTCTGATTCATTCGTACTCACTACAATGTTGATTTATACGTACAGGTTGCAATGAGTATGCGTACAACGTTGACATCAAACTTATACCATTCGAAATATGTTTGATTCAAATGCCTACTCATTTAGATTCATAACTTTGGAAAAATACTTATAAATCCTATAAATGATACGAGTGAGAAAAAAGACAGAGCAGCAAGCAGAGCAAACACAAAACCTTCAAGTGAGTATTTTAGTTTTCGAACGCGAATCATACTTATTTTGTGATTCTCGTATACGTTGAGTTATGGAGAGTCGAAATCACCAACATCATACGTGTTGTTAGGTATGAATATGATGAGTACTTCAAACTTTGAATATGAGTAGTATGAGTATGATATTGAAATAAGTATGAATGCGTATGAAGTTGCAGTAGTCTAATAGGTAGTATGTTTGCTTATTAGACGTAAAGTCCGGGTTCGTATCCCAGGTCGGGCATCAAAACCAAATATGAAAAAAATATTTCTTCGGCGATTTCCTCTCAGCAGATTTCTGGCAAAAACTCTGAGAGTAAATAAACCTGCCATGAAAAAGTTTCTCAAAAATCTGTCATTCCGAGTCGACGTTAAACTGTAGGTCCCGCCACTCACGTATAAAATTAACGCTCACGACATGAGTGGTGTGAGAAGCTAGGCCGTCCTAACTGAAGGGTTGTAATGGCGAATTATGTATTATGTATGTATGAATGCGTATCAGTATCAAAAATTATGAGTACGGTTCGATTCTACTCATCTTTTTGAATACTCATTCCTGATCTCTGGTCTGAAGATACATTGAAAATCACTGAATATATGAGAGAGAGAGTCTGAATGGCTTAGGCCAGATTATGCTTTCTAATGCATCAGAACCTTTCACGTTGAATAAAAGCTAAAAGCACAAGGAATTAAATGAAATAGGAGATTTAACCTAACCTAACCTAACCAAATATATGGCTTTTCATTTAAATTTCTGGTATCGACTAAAAGTTGTTTACATCTTTTATTTGCAAACATTGCTGTGCCACAACTATAGGCTGATTGCAGTCTTCTCATTCCTTTTTTTAATTTTTTGATTTAAAATTGTAAATTTTGGTTTTTGTCCAAATAATTTGTTATTTTAAGAAAATTAAAATTTTTCTTTTTTAGAATTATTCTTTAATAACTTGTAAGTGTTAGTGTGCATATGCCAACCAGTATAGTTTCTATTTGCATATCTTTAGTTGAGGCATTCAAGTGGAAAATTTCCAATTTATTTACTCCATAAACTGGAAAAAAATTGCAAAAAAAGAGAATAGAAAAACAATAACAATAAACAATATGTTTAACAAATTTGTACACTTTTTTTTCTTTTTTTAAAAGGATAACATAAATATTTAAATTATTGAATAAAAACAAAAGAATTTCTTGAAAAAATATTTGATTTTCAAAACAAAACAAAAACAAACAAAAAAAAGTATCAGAGCAATAATATTGTTACGAAAATGGAAAATGTGTTACATCGTTTAACATTAAAATGATAAACAAAAGCTATGAAAACAAAAACAATGAACTTGTTTACATGATAAACAAGTAAACAAAAATATACCAACAACACCCGTATTAAAAGGGGGATACACAAGTAAACAAAAATGCAACAGCAAACAATGTAAACAAAATATGCAAACAACAATGAAATAAATATGTTTACATTTATGGAGATCTCTTCAAGAACATTCATCAGACTGTTTACGTTGGCATATAAAAGGCAAGACAGAGCAGGCAACGAGTGAGAAAAAATTCAGTCAGTCTTGTGTAAAGACGCGTTGCGTGTGAAGTGAATAATCGTGGTTTGAAGATATCCGTTATAAAGATCTGCCGAATAATTGTTAGTGTACAAAAGCGTGTAAAGAAGAATAAAGTTGTGAGCAGTGGCACACGAAATTGTGTGAATAAGAAAGAATTTTAATTAAAACGAAACACAATTTTATTTTTATTTTGTTTGCAACGTACGAACTCATATTTTAAACGTTTTAAAATGGTAAAAACGTAACAATATTTTGGCCGGTGCATTAAGTACTCCACCTATCGGTGCTTGGAAACAATTTAAAACCATTTTCCGTAGAACCATTTTTGAAAGGGTGGTTTATTCGATGCTTGCGAGTATTCAATACTTCTGAGCGACTCTATAATGCCACAAGTCTAACACATTTCAAGGATAATGAAGGTGTTGAAAAATATCGGAAATATTGATTACTGACACCGTTATGAGTGACTGTGGCGATGTGAAATGATGGAGTGATTTCGTATAGATTTTCACCAATGTTTCGTGACTGCTTTAACTCCAAAGAAGTAAGCTCAGCACTGTTATCGGGGTTATTACGGAGCATTGTATGTACCTCGAACGCATGCGAGGCTTATTGGTCTTGGACACCTTGCTAATGATATTTGCAAAAGCTGTGGAAATGAGGAAGAGGATGAAACTGTTCTTCACCCTCTGTGTACATGCGCTTGGTCGGAGGAGAAAGAGGCACCTAGGCGCCTACTACATGGAGAATCTGGATGAACTGTCATGCATGGATATTGGCAGTCTGAGCCGCTTCATCGAAAGCTCCGAGTGGTTTCTGAACTATGTGAGAATGTTAAACAGTGGTACCACAATGGACCCTGTGTGCACCCTAAGTGTGTCCGCTCACGACTCTATCGAAGTGACAGCCACTTCTACTTGTAGTTGTGGTTGTAGGTTAATTACCGTAGTTAGTTGGAATCGCTCAATCGATAAGGCTATAGGCAAGGCATATACAGTGAGCGTCAAAAGAAACTGTACATTAAAAAATTTACATTAATAAATTACCGTTATTTTTATTTTAAAACTGTTTCATTGCCAGTTTTATAAATTGACACAAAAAACTTACAAAAAATATCGAAATATTGTCAAAAGTTTTTCGGGCACTCTCCTTAAGTGATAAAAGTTGAGCTTGGTGATTGTGAATTTTATTCATAGTGTACAGTTGCATTTGACGCTCACTGTACTTGCATGTGAGTCTCCAGGTATATGATGGGAGTTTCCAGAGTGGGTTATTATCAGGATTCCTGTCTGCAAAAATTATACAAAGTCTTGCTCGAGGTATGCACCATGTAAAATCATTACTCACTATCTTATAGTTTACAAATAATTCTAGAACTTATGTCAATGGACGTCACTATTGCGCTCTGGCTATCAGTAATAATATTAGTATTAGCATTTAATTCTGCAATGTAGACGCCTCGTCAAATCATACCCATGCTTAGAACCTACTGTGTAGCTGCTAGTTTCCACAGCCTGCTGTGTTAGGATCACATTTGATTAGGCTTGTCTATCCGATGATGCAATTTCTCATAACAGATAGTCTTAAAGTCATGCCCCAGATCTCACAATTGTTGATGTAGCCTGGCAGGTTCTTTAAAATGGTAGAATTTATGGCCCCACCAACCTATCTGCTTTCCAATAGTTTGAAGCCGAAAAATCGTAAGAGCGGCTTAATACCACTTAGGCACTTAGGCAGCGTATCCCCGTATTTTGATTTTGCTTTTCCTCCCATCCGAAAATACCCATCATACTAGTAAAGTTCATGTTAGAATTGAGGCCCGATTTGAAATCTATGCCTCTTCTACTAATACCGGACTGTTAACTCAACCTTTTCCTACGGGTATTGTTTGTCCAAGTTGCATTATAGTCTAGTAGGTCGTGAGTTGGCTCATTAAACGTATAGCCAGAGTTCAAATCCCAGACCAGGCATCAAAACGAAAATGTGAACAAATATTTCTTTGGCGACTTCAGCCGAGTAGGCGGCAGTTAAAGACGACTCCGAGAAAATTTTCTAGCTAGAAAACTGCTGAGTTTTTGCTAGAAAACTGCTGAGAGTCAAATGAAATTTCCGTGAAAAGCTTTTCAAAAATATGTCGCTCGGAGTCGACTTTAAACTGCCACCACTCATGAACAAAATAACACACCCACAACATAAGTGGTATGAGAAGCGAGTTCGTAATCCTGACTAAATTTAATGATCAATTATGTGTATATGTTTCTGTGTGCTGTTTTCAAAGTTGCCCTATAGTCGTGTGGATTTAATTTTTTATGAACTAACGTATATCTTAGATTCTTTCGTTTCCAAAGTATTACGACTTTGTCCAGCGAATTAAGAGAGAGAGAGAGAGACTATAAACCTATTGTTACGTTTTTTACCATTTAGAATATGAGCTCGCTGATTGCAAATAAAATAAAAATAAATTTGCGTTGAGTTTTAATTAAAATTCTTTATTGTTCGCACAATTATGTGTGCCACTCTTCACAACTTGATGTAAACAACAACAATTGCTTTGTTTATTATTACTCTTTGCACTCTTTTGAATAAACAATAACAATTACTAGTCAATTGTTCGACAGATCTTTGTAGCAGAGATCTTCACCGCGATTACTCTCTTCAAACACACCGCGTCCTCAATCAAGACTGACTGAACTTTTGCTGGCTCCGTTTCCTGCTTTTATATGGCAACGTAAACCGTCTGATGAATGTTCGTGATTCCGCCTTCTCGAGATCCTTGTAAATGTAAACGTCGTTGTTTCATTATTGTTGCTTGTGTATTTTGTATACATTTATTCATGTAGTATTTGTTGGTATATTTTTGTTTACTTGTTTATCATTTTTTTATGCTGGTGTTTTGTTCTTGTAGCTTTTGTTTATAAGTTTAATGTTAAGCGATGTAAAAGCAAAGCACCCGTAACTAGATTTTTCATTTTCGTAACACTATTTTAGTAACCAACAGTGCCAAAAATAGCTCCGTTTTAAAACTGAAAATCTCACACTTGCTGGCTTACGTCGTTGCTATTTTTTCAATGAGAAGAAGAGGATCTTTTCTGTTAAGCTAGAGCTTTTCTTCATTGTAGTTATTGTGGTATCAAACTATATTTTACATGTATAGGCTGTGTGTGTGCCAGAGCTCAGCAATGAAAGATGAGAAGAATCGAATCATACTCATAATTTCTGATACTCATACGCATTCATACTTATTTTAATATCATTGAACCTCTTAAAGTTTGAGGGACTCATCATATTCATATTAGGCTGTGTGTGTGCCAGAGCTCAGCAATGAAAGATGAGAAGAATCGAATCATACTCATAATTTCTGATACTCATACGCATTCATACTTATTTTAATATCATTGAACCTCTTAAAGTTTGAGGGACTCATCATATTCATATTAAGCAACACGGACGATGTTGTTGATTTCGACTCTCCATAACTCAACATATACACGAATCACAAAATAAGTATGATTCGTGTACGAACACTAAAGTACTCACTAAAAGGTTGTGTATTTGCTCTGTTTGCTGCTCTGCCTTTTTTGCTTATAGGTATTATAAATATTTTTCTAAAGTTATGAATCTGAATGAGTAGGCATATTTCGACATGTATGAGTTTGATGTCAACATTGCACGCATTCTCATTGCAACCTGTACTTATAAATCAACGTTATAGTGAGTACGAATGAATCAGGGTGCGTAGTTAAATTTCAATATTGTTAACTCACTTATATTTAAAATTTCATGAGCGCCTATGAGTACCGTAAAAACGATTCATGATCTCTGGTGTCTATTTATGAATATTCTTGTGGATGCCACTTCACTGTCATTTTCCAGATTTTATTTCGTTTCATAATATGCTTTTCATTAGCCTGTTTCTACAGTCTAGCGTTTCAGATGGCAATTGGCTTTTATTAACAAATACTTGATGTTTATTTGCATTGTGTTATAATACGAGCGTGAATCTAAGTTTCAAGTTCTTAATAATTTTAATATTTCAAATCAAGTTATTAAAAACAAAACTTTTCTAAAAGATTTCTTCGCAATACTTTTCAAGCTTAAACATGCTTTTTAAGGCTTTTCTTGTGGCACAATTAATTTAGCATTTCCGCAAATAATGCTCAGTTATAATGAATGTGAGAAAATTAAAATAAAAATTTTTATTTTTTCTCATATTTCAGAGTGTGTGTGTGCTAAAGTTAAAAATGATTTAAAAAAAAAATAAAAAATTTAAAAAGAAAAACACAATAAGTGTGGGTAAAAAGGCATCTGGAATGGTTTTCATAATTCTTTTAAAAACAATAAGCTTCTGAAGATTAAGTGGGATTATTTGGGAATTTAACACAGGTTTGGTAAGGAATAAAAACAAAAACAAAAACAAGAAAAGAGCTCAAGTTTTATAATATTTTTCAAGTGGAAAGTATTACGAACGATTAACTTTAGCAAGGCAGGATAAAAATATTAAAAAAAATTATACACAATAAAAACAAAACAAATGAATTTAAATAATTGCAAAGTTAATGTTTTAAACTCTTCAAAAAAAGAAAAAAAATTTAAATAATGTTTCACAAATACTTAGAATATCTAAGAATTATTGAATAATTGTTACAAACAAAAGGTCAATTTTTTTCAATTTCTAAAACAATTGTTAACAATTTCATGTTTTTATTATCAGCTTTTATTTGTTTTCTATAAAAAAATATTTGAATATTTTAAACCCAACATGACAACATTCTTACATTTAACAGATCTGAACAATATGATTAAAATAGGCGGACGGTTACAACAGCCAATAATGAATGCCATGCTCACTAACCATTACTGCTCATTCCGAAGAATATGCATACAAACTGGCAAGAAACGTTGACCTTGTCTTTTAAAAGCATCGCTGCTTATGAAATATTACTACGGTGTAATCATTACAACTGTTCAGCCAGGATTACAACGTAGCTTCTCACATCACCCATATAAGGTGTGTTAATTTTATCCATAAATGGCGAAATCTACAACTTAAAGTAGACTCGGAACGACAGATTTTTGAGAAATTTTTTCCTAGCAATTTTATTTCCAAAATTCTTTACTTAACAGAATACTAAGCGTTTTAAAGTCTTTCAAGAAATTTTACATGTTTCTGTCATTTGCTTTGAACTGTAAATCGCTGCCTAGAACAAAAATGGTGTACATACATGTCTATATGTATATGGTACTAGCTGTACCCTGCGCATGTTGCTGCGCCACCAACTAAAATAAATTTGAAGGAAAGACATTACACAAATGTCCAATTAATTTTGAATCATATTATTTTCAGATTTTGTGATGTCCTGATAGGTCAAGAGAAAATAGTGGGACAGTGCCAGAATTAAATATTTTTGAAGCACATGGAACATTTTTTAAATTGTTTCCAAGCGAAAGTTTACACCATCAAAGACGGAACATAACAATACTAACTGGCAGTTAGGCTGTAATTCGAGCATGCAGAATGGAAAATTGTATCTGATAGGTATTACTGAGGATCCTAAGACACCTAAGAATTCATGGTAATGATTAGATCAGCTTGCAAAGAGGATAACTTCTACAACTCTGATGTGGCCAGAATCGTTCTGTAGAGTAGGAAGTGGGGTTTGGAAGAGTGTGGTCGGCCAAAGGAAAGATGAACAACTCAAACGAATTTTAGACACTCTTAACTTTTATTAGATAATTGTAATGACAAGTGATTTAAACTATTTAAGATTGTAACGGGTGTTTTACGAGGCACGGTAGACTCAGAAAAAGGTATCGTTATATGCGCAATAGGCAGTCTATGTGATGAGAAAAACGAAATACGAACACATACTTGGAAATATGTGGCTAATAGGCAGACAGTTCATCTAACTGACGCCGAACTGCATTCTCAAGAGCAGCCGCTGGGTATCGAGTTAAAAGGAAAATTCTGTTTGTTGCAGCAGGATTACTGCAGAAGCTGTCATGATTGGGAGGAAACGGAATTGTTGCAAAACCTTTAATGCTAGTGCACTCGCATAACGAGAGACAGAACAAACTTCAACGGTTTTTGGATGACAGAATGTTTTAAGATCTGGGCATGGTGGCGAGCATGCCACTTAGGTAAGTTACCAGTCTCATCTGAAACTCGGGGTGGTTCAAACTCAGGCTAAGAGATCGTGACAAGGGAGCTTACCTCATATTGCGTAACACAACAGGCCATATGGAACTGTGAACGGCAAGCAGCCCTCTAATCTAATTTAAAAGGAAATTTAACATATTTTACTTGTTACTTTTTTTTTACACCCCCGTAATCATTATTCAATGTAAACTTTTAAGAGTTAACTTATCTGTGATGCATAATAACTTTGCATGCAAAACTTTAGGAAAGTTGGACAGCTCGTGCTTACATTTTTAGGCGTATTTCCCTAAACACTTTGCCAATAATATACGAACAAAAGATTTTTAAACAAAAGACAAGATTATAAATATTTTTATGATGTTCAATTTAAAACAATGTCAAGCAGTTGTGCTGTCTCTTTTTATATATTTTTTTTTTTTTTTTTGAAAACCTAAAGTTTTGTTTCGAAACATAATTTGCATAAAATTTAGTACCATTTATTGATTATTTTTGTTTTCTTCTGTAACTTTTTGCAGGCAGGTTGCCCTTAAAACCCAATTTAAGATGTTAAAATTAAAATTCTTTTAATTTTTTTTTTATAACAGAAATACAATATCAAAGCGTTTGTTTTTCTATTTTAATTAAATTACGTTTCAAAAGAAAAGAATGCAAAATTTTTTAACTGCCAGAATTCTAAATTGAAAGAAAGCAGAAAAAATTAATTTTGTTTGGAAAAATGAAAGCGGACTTCTTTCTGTTACACCTAAAACCTAATAGAATATCTATCGTTTTTAGTCACAAACGCCATTTAGGATTTCTTTTACAAGTCTAGTGCTAAGGAATCTCTCTTCTTTGTATCGAACCTTCTAAGTCAGAGCTAGTTTTCTTCTCCAAGAAGTTTAAATTGGATTTAAAGTTGTTTAAAGAGGCTAGCAATCTTGATGTTTTTCCATAAACTGGAGCTTAATGATTGCTATGCGATTAGGAGTGTCGATGTAGGGGATCTCGTTAGAATAGATAAGTTCGAACATAAGCAAAAGTTGATAGATATTGATAAGGGCAGGGACTTTAACTCCAAGGTGTGTAATTTCGATAATTTGCCCTCGATGATATTTCGCGTCGCCGTAGCCTAGTCAGTAGTGTGTTGGCTTATCAAACGAAAGCCCCTGGTTCAGCCCCTAGCTCATACATTTCAAAACAGAACGAAATATGAAGAAATCATTTATTTCGGCTACTTCCTATCAGCAGTTTTCTGGTAAAAACTCTGAGGCCAAATAAAATTACCATGAAAAGTTCTTCAAAAATCTGTTGTTCGGATTTCACTTTAAACTGTAGGTCCCGATACTCTTGTATAAACTTAACAGATGCAACATAAGTGGTGTGAGAATACCGACCAAATGTGTAATGACCAATTATGTATGATATGATTTCGATAACTTGCCCTCGCTAATATTTCGGATCGCGATATTCTAGTATATAGTGGGTTGGCTTATTAGACGAAAGCTCGTGATTCAACCCCTGGCTTATACATCTAAAAGCAGAACGAGATTTGAAAAAAAAGATATTTCTTTCGGCGACTTCGTATCAGCAGTTTTCTGGCATAAACTCTGAAGCCAAATAAAATTACCATGAAAATTGCTTCAAAAATCTGTTGGTCGCAATTCGATTTTAAACCGGGCGCTACAGCCACTCATGTGCACAATTAAAACACATAACATAAGCAGGTCGTCATCCCGACTGAGGACCAATATGACCAATTGTGTGTGTTATGAGTTCGATAATTTGCCCTCGATGATATTTTGATTCGCTGTAGTCAAGTAAGTATTGTAAGGCTTATTAAACGAGAGCCCTTGGTTCAGCCCCTCGCTCGTACATTTCAAAGCAGAACGAAATATGAAGAAAAAAATTTTTTTGGCTACAACCTATTAGCAGTTTTCTGGCTAAAACTCTGAGGCCAAATGAAATTACCATGAAAATTTCTTCAAAAATCTGTCGTTTGGGGTCAACTATAAGCTGTAGGTGCCGCCACTCATATATAAATTTAACACACACAACATAAGTGGTGTGAGAAGTTGGCCGTAATCCTAATTGAAGGATTGTAATGACCAATTATGTATGTTATTATTTTGATAACTTTGATATTTCGGATCGCGATATTCTAGTAAATAGTGGGTTGGCTTATTAGACGAGAGCTCATGATTCATAGAGCTCATACATCTAAAAGCAGAGCAAAATTTGAAAAAAAAAGATATTTCTTTCCGCTACTTTCTATCAGCAGTTTTCTGGCAAAAACTCTGAGTACAAAATAAAATTTGCCATGAAAAGTTTCTCAAAAATCTGTTGTTCGGATACGACTTTAAACTGTAGGGCCCGCCACTCATGTATACAACTAAAACACGTAACATAAGCAGGTCGTAATCCTGATTGAAGGATTGCAATGACTAATTATGTATGTTATAATTATGCATGTTATTACTTCGATAACTTGCCCGCGATGATATTTCGAGTCGCCGTAGTCTAGTAAGTAGTGTGTTGGCTTATTAGACGAGAGCTCTTGGTTCAACCCATGCCTCATACATTTCAAAGCAGAACGAAATATGAAGAAACTATTTCTTTCGGCGACTTCCTTTCAGCAGTATTTTGGCGATACCTTTGAGCCCAAACAAAATTGTCATGAAAAGTTTCTCAAAAATCTGTCGTTCGAATTCGACTTTAAACTGTAGGACCTGACACTCAGGTATACAATTAACATACACAACATAAGTGATGTGAGAAGCTGGTCGCAATCCCGACTGAAGGTTGGTAGTGATCAATTATGTATGTTATGATTTCGATAACATGCCCTCGATAATATTTCAAGTCGTCGTAGCCTAGTAAGTATTGTATTGGCTTATTAGACGAGAGCTTGTGGTTCAAACCTTTCGGTGAATTCGCTTCATCAGTCTTTTGGCAAAAACTAAATAAAAATTGTATTCAAAAATTTGTCGCTTGGAATCGACTTTAATTAAGACACACATAACGTGGGTGGTGTAAAAAGCTAGGTTGTAATCCTTACTAAAGTGTTGTAGGGACCAATTAAGTAAGTAAGTACATAAAGGACTAATAAGATGGGAAGATGCTTTGTGACAGATATAAATAAGATGGAGAGCTAAAAAAGCAATATCTTTTACTAGGAGAGCAGAGAATAAGATTTTCCTGGAATATGTCGCATAACAGCTTCAACCAACCAGTTTGGTACGTGTAACACCAAAAATAATTTATTGTACAAGCATAAGTATGTATATTAAGCGGTATACTAGGAATTCACACTAAATTCTAATACAATCCCGTTTAAAAGAAATATTTACATGGAGTGAGTGTTAAGGGGGATACTGTTATCGAAATTAAATTTTGTAGTGTTATATTCTAGCCTGGTTTTATATTTAAATGGCATGCATTCCACCCATGGTTAATGGTTATGCCCCTAATACTCTATAGATTTAATCTTTTATATGAAAATCTACATTTACAATGTAAATGTAAATGAATTTTCTACTCGTAAATGCATTTTCTACTCGTTTAACACAAACAGAAGGAAAGAATTTCGTTTTCAGTTTTTCATTTTTGTTTTTGTTTTTGTTTTTTGCACCTTTTATTGTCGTACTAAAATGTAATTTGTCTTCTATACCTCTGTGGTTAAATTTTATATTCTAGGAAACCTTAGATATGTAGAGCGATGAAAATATTTTTGAAAAATATTGAAATACAGTGATAAGTCAGGTTTTCTAAACTGGATATTGCTTCTGAATATGTATGAAAAATTGTTCCTCTTCTCATGGCATTTACTGTTTGCCACACAGCAAAATATTTAATTTAAAATATTCCGTACCATATAGAGTTTCTTCTTTTGGTTTGGCAAATATTTGGTAAAAAGTAACATTTTCCCATCCCTAACACATATGCTACACACATACATAGTCAACTATGAATGAAATAACGGAATAAATCATTTCGTACGTTTGCTTTTCTTTCAGTTTGAAAAGGCTTGAGTTTGTTTGCAGCCGAAGTTTGTTTCTTAATTTCAATTATTTGTGAGGGCTTTAACACCTGAGTGTTGTTAAGCGTCGCAATTTCGTATTGTGGTTGATTGAAGACAATTTTTGATCATCATTATACACTAAGATGGCATCTTTCATGATTTCGAATTCCTTAAACAGACTGTGTGTAATGCATTAGAGAAACGCATTAGAAAGTAAAGATTTTTAATTGATTTTAGTTGGCAACAAATTACAGAAGAAACAAGGAATTTAACACCATTTGGTATTGAGGTTGCAAGCATGAATATTGTCGTATGGCATTACTAGGGATTAGAAAATAGGTTCACACCTTTTGCATATTGTGTCTTGAGTATGATTAATTTGCTTAGACATGATATCTCAATGTAGAGGCCCACTCTTTTCCTATTTCCATGTTCACTAACCATTACTGCTCATTCTGAAGAATATTCATACAGACTGGCAAGAAACTTTAACCTTTCTTTTGAAAGCATTGTTGCTTATGGAATATTACTTAGGTGTCTTCATTACAACCTTCAATCCAAGTTTACAACTTAGCGTCCCACACATGTTGGCTGTATTAATTTTATCCATGAATGGCGAGATGTACAATTTAAAATAGACTCGGATCGACGGATTTTTGAGAAACTTAATCTTGGCAATTTTATTTCCAAACTTATTTTCTTAGCAGAATACTAAGCGTTTTAAAGCACTAAATTTACTAAACTAAATAAATAAATAATAAATTTACTAAATAAATAATAAATAATAAATAATAAATAATAAATTTACTAAATTTACAACAACGTACTCACACGTATTAAAAACACTCTCAGTTTCGTTTGAGCATTCATTGAAAGAGGTTGTGTTGTCGCATGTTTCTTGCGTTTTTAGAATTATAATCTTTTTCAAAATAAATTATTCTAATTGATTAAAACAACTTATATTTCACTATTCATAAAAACTATGTACATATAAAAAAAGAAGTATTTTTCATAAAAATTCTATAAAAAAGAAAAAATTTCGAAATTTATTAAAACAAAAAAGAAATTTAGTAAAACAAAAATAACTTACATTTCACTATTCATAAAAACTATTTACATATACAAAAGGAAAAATTGCTAAAATTTTGATTATAAAAAGGAATTATTTAAAAAAATTATATAAAAATATATGTAGTTATGTAACACATTCATACTGTATTGTTTATAACTTCATCAATATTAATAGAATATGGACAACATTTTATCCTAAGTAGATTTCCAATATTATTTTCAGATAAACTGTTTCTAGTTCTGGTTTTTATTAATTTTAAAAAAGAAAATGAGGATTCGCAAATATAAGTTGAACCAAACATCGAATATAATTTCAAAATTTCATTTTTTGTTCTTAGGTAAATTTTTTCATCAACTTTTTTCCAAAATTCGATGCCGTTTGCTAATGGTAATGATATATCGTTTATCATTTGATCAAGTTCAACTTTAATTTCATTTGATTGATTGTTTATATTATATAACAATGGATTATTATGTGTTCTATTTTTGAAAAATTGCTAAAACGCTTTCTGCAATTTGTTAATAAATTTTCAAGTACTTCTACATATTCATCTAATTTAAAGTTTAAATTTTCATTGAAAACTTCTGCATTTCTTTTAAAAGTATTTAAATTTTTGTTTTTTAAATTAATTATTAACATTTCCAGTTTATTTGTAAATAGTTTAACTGCGCAAACAAGTTCAAAAATGTTTTTATTTTTGCCTTGTAACTGAAGATTTAAGTGATTCACAAATTCTGTAATATCAGTTAGAAATCCTAAATTTAAAAAAAATTAGGGTCTTTTAAAGACGTCAGTAAGTCGTTAATTTCCATTGCAGAATTATTTTCAAAATAAAGAATGACCTCTTCGCGAAGACTGAAGAGTCTCTGAAGGCAACGCCCTTTGCTTAACCATCTAATCTCGGTATACAACAATAAATCACCATATTCAGCATTAATTTCATAGAGAAAGGCTTTAAACTTTCGATGGTTTAGGGCGTTATGCCCGCCACGTATTTTGTTTACAATTTTTGTTGCCGTTTTCATGGTATTCATTAAATTTAAATTTTTTGCAAATAATGCCTGCTGGTGAATTATACAGTGAAATGCGTATATATTAAAATTATGTTTCAGTAAATGTCCAATAAAACCGTAATTTTTTCCTATCATCACCTTAGCACCATCCGTACATACAGTATACAATTTTTCCCTAACAGCAAATGAAAAAATGTTTCTTGGATTATATCAAAAATAGTTTTTCTCTTAACTTTTCCATGAATGGCAACCAATGACAACATTTCTTCATGGATTTCAAGATTTTCATCTACTGTTCTTACGCATATTATTAACCGGGCTGTATCACTTATGTGGAATATATAAATGAGCTGATATCTTGTGTTCTTCTAGCCACAGTACGTGAGGATAACGGAATATCTGTTATTATTTTACGAATTTCATCAGCTTTTGCTCCAAAACATTCTAAAACGTCATTGCTCAGCTCCTTGAAAAACTCTCCGTCCTCGAACGGACGGCATCGTTTAGCAAGCGCTGCAGCAACGACGTATGAAGCTTTCCTTTTTAACGAAAGATCATCTTTATTTTGAGATTCGTAATCTAAAACAAATTTTTCAAAAAAATTTTTTTTAAATCTAATAAAAACATGTAAGATAATGTCTTTCTACATAAAATTTGTTAATTCGTGTCGTCGTCCGTTTACTCGGGTTTACCAAAAAAAATTTCGGCAAACAAGAAATTGTTTTCCCATTCTACATTAAACATTTTTTATGTGTGTCTCTAGCATCAAGTGTAAAGCAAACCTCACTCATGAAAGCTCGAGCGAGACTGATCGATTTTGTTTGTTTTCATTCATTTTGTGAGTACAGTATAAATTTCCCAGAAAGTTTTCTATTAAATATGTATATTTCTAAAAATAAAAACAAATTTTAATCTACAATGCTTTCTGAAATAGATATAATCAAAGAAGTCTAAACGAATTTTACAAATTTAAAAATTTACATTTTCCATGCCTGTATTGTAGTGAATGTGAGAGTATAAATTTTTCTCTTTTCTTATTTTTCGCTCTCGAAACAACTGACCAATAGCAAGTGTTGCCTGGCTCTGTTTTAAATTCTCAAGAAATTTTACATGTCCTGCTTATTGCTTTGAACTGTAAATCGCTGCCTGGAACAAAATTGTTGCATATTGATACGGTATTACTTATTCGAACTGTACAGCGTAACGTATGATCAATATATATTATCAAAGTCTGATATAACACATACCTTTGCATTAAGACAAATCATTAAAGTATAGCATATTTTTAAGCCGAACCGAAATATTCCATGTTGATTTTGTTTTACTTATTGAAACGTATAATCAATATTAATTGACACAATATTATATTACTCATACGTCAGCATTAGGAAAAATCCGTAGCATATTTTAAAGCTAAATTAACATATGAATTCGGTTTTATGTTTGCACTATGAATATTGAATTTTACTGTTTAACTCATTTGTACCAGGATCATTAAAATGATTGTAACATGTATAAAATGTAGGCAAAAGCCTATATCGAATCAAGTTTATAAAACTAAAAGAGTTTTTGTCAGAAATCTGCTGAGAGAAAGTCGTCGAAGAAATATTGCTTTAACATTTCGTTCTATTGAAGATGACCTTGGATTTAACCAATACCTCATGTTTAATAAGCCAACACACTACCTACTAGACTACGGTGACTACGATATTTTAGATGTGCTGCCTGATAATTCCACGTTAAGTGAATATCCGTCAAGTTGGATGGCTTTCTTGACTATGGTTAGCAAATGGAAAAGAAGTGTTAAACAGGAATCGTCAGAGGACTTCATGAACTGATAAGGCGAGTGGCTAATAATTACTGTCTCCTGAACAGCACAGTGTATAGTGTATGATATTTGACAATGCTTCACAACGTGGCTTAGTAACATAAACGAATTGAACAACTTAGAGGCTTCATATTCTTTGTACGGATTTGTCGAGTGCAGTTATTGTGAGAGGCTTTTGTCCCAAAGTAAAATATTTGAATCCAGAGGAAACTCGGTAGTATCTTCTAGGCGGAGTAAACCTAAGCTTTCGAAGAATATGCTGTTTGGGCAACTAAACCATCTAGGCAGGGGATATTGGGTCACGGTCTGGTGGATTAGAGGTTATATATAGGAATTCACGAGAATAAACAGGCAGATAAGCTTGCACGGCGTAGATAGTGTCGGAACCTTTCTGTGGTCAGAGAAGAGACGTTCAGAAGTGCTTACTCGGAGAAAGGGAAGAAAAAGTAAGACAGAGAAACTAAACACAAACCATTTGGATTATGAGCCAATCTTAAATTTTGTTGGGTAATTAAAAAGATAATAGTTTTGAAGTATGCAGACGTAGCCTGGGGATAACTGCTCAAAATAGGTATCGCTTCAAGCCCTTTACGTTGAGTCTGTGATAATAAGAATAATACTTGCTTGAAACATATACAGTGTTAATGCATCTCGGATAGAAAAGCCTAGGCATTAAGTTATCTTAGCTGATACCGAACAACATTCTAAAGTTTTATGATACAACAGAATTGGGAGGCATCTCATATTGGAAGTAGGAAAGAGGAAGTGGTTTTGTCGACACTAGATTTGAATCTCTTTATATCATAAGTGACCTCTGCAGGAAGAGAGTTTTACACATGAATAGTCGTGCAACAGAATGAATTTTGTTTGCGTTTGCGCTTCACTGGCCAATATGCTTTGCAAGAAAGCCGAGTGTTATGTACGAATACATGATTCTCTGGAACAAGTCCCCTTATTTCGCTAGAGCAGAATCCTTTATAGTAGCGATAGAACAGTGAAATACAAGCCACATTGCGACGTTGCGACGTTGCGCTAATGAATTAGTAGAGTTGGACACCCTATGATATGAGCATATCATATGAGCAACTTCGTCCTCTTCTGTATGCGGTCGAGAAACCCAAAGTATACTTCGAGGCATCGGCTCATACATGAGAGTTGTTTTCCATTCTCGATCGGATATAAAAGGAATTTCTTGCACCGCCTTAAGAAACCGAGACACATGAATCGTTCTTTCGACACGTGGATCTCTGCGAGAAAGGCGGGTGTTACGTACTAATACATGATTCTCAGGAACAAGTCCTCTTATTTCGCTGTGAAACCCAAGCCACATTGCGACGTTGCTCTAATGAATTTAGAGTTGGACACCCTATGATATGAGCGTATCATATAGGCACCTTCGTTCTCTTCTGCATAAGGTTGAGAAGCCTCAAAGCAGACTTCGAGGCACCGGCCCATACATGAGAGTTGTGTACTCGATTGGATATAAGTGGTGTAAATAGTAAGGAGTGAAGTGAAGTGAAGAATTTCTTGCATCGTCTTAAGAAACCGAGACACGTGAAAACTTTAGACACGTGGAAAATGTGCTGATTTCATGCCCAGCATACGTCAAGACCTTCTGGCTCCCTAATATTTATCCATCCACAGATACAGATGAGACATGGCTGGGCTAGAGTATCAATTAGCAATATTGAGTCTTATGCGCATTCAAATCGACTCTATTTATCCGATTTCATTAGCAGATTGACCGTGTTGCAATCGAACAACAGGGATTGCAACTTAATTGATCGAATTGAGGTATGGTACCGCATACCACATACCGCGTACAAATTGTTAGGTTTTTACCGTTTAAAAACGTTTAAAATATGACCTCGTAGGTTGAAAATAAAATAAAAATAAATTTGTGTTTAGCTTTAATTAAAATTCTTTATGATTCACAACTTGGTGTAAACAACTACAATTGCCTTTTTTGTTATTCTTCTTTACACTGTTTTCCGTAAACAATAACAATTACTAGTCAATTGTTAGACACATCTTTGTAACGGAGATTTTCATACTACGATGACTCTCTTTAAATACACCGCGTCTTCACACAAGACTGACTGAACTTCACATACCACAAAATACCGTTTGTGTTGCGAATAACACTAAATTCTTAACAAAAACCTGCATTCCAGTGTAGGGGTGGCACAAAGTTAGCAAAACCCCATAAGAACGTTCCTTTCTGTGTTCATTAGAGAACGTGTAAAACACGTTAATTTATCTTTTAAACAAAGTTCAGTATTAATTATTAGCAAGACATTGTTTATTAATTAAAATGTTACACTGAAACAGAACAGACACACACACAGAATATTTATTTGAATTATCCTGGCCCAGACATTTTCATTTATTTATTTTATGTTTTATTTTTCTTTTTTGTTTAAGAAATATGTATTCTTTTTGCCTATGCTTTCCTTTTCTTTTTTTTTTATTTTTGTCCCAGACATAAGTCAAAAAGTCAAGTGTCATTAATGAAAACATTTACAACGATACCTAACGTAACGTAACGTAACATTTGCACTTGTATCCTTCAATTCTTTTTGTATTTATATTTTTTTTTTTTTGGATTAGACGCCAAGGGTTTGTGGGCATCTAAATGGGGAAATTTGTGTGTATGAGTGTATGTGTTAACTTGTGTTTGTGTTTTTATTTTGGTTTCGTAAAGGGGTGTCTAGGCAAAAAAAAAATAAATAAATGCGTTTATGAATGTTACTTGGGTTACAGTGATACTTTTTCTTTTTGCTACCGAACAAAATTTATACAACTTTTTACGTCAATATGGAGAGTTTCATATTTCAGTGTGGATTTTTTGAGCGAGCGAAGAGAAGGAAGGCCAACCTTTTGCGATATTAAAGAATTTCTTTAAACAATTTGATTCTTGTTGAGATAAAATTGAATTTAAATCACCTTTACGAGCTTTCTTTTAGCTGGAGATCTACATACATAATACATACACAATTGGCTAATACAACGCTTTAGCCAGGATTACGGCCTAGCTTCTCACACAACTTATGTTGTGTATGTTAATTTTATCCATAAGTGGTGAGAGTTACAGTTTAAAGTCGACTCTGAAGGAAAGATTTTTTTTATAAACATTTCAAGGCAATATTTATTCACTCTTAGACTTTTTGCCAGAAATCTGCCGAGAGGAAATCGCTGTAGAAATATTTTTTCATATTTTGATGTCTGACCTGGAATTTGAACTGTGGCCTTACGTTTAATAAGCCAACACACTACCTACTACCAGCATTTAATCAATTCCATTCAATTAATTCCATCCAGCGTACGATCATTCCCTAGAGAGATCATTCCAAGTCCAAAACAAATCCTGCTGTTGCAGCAATCTTAAATTAGAGAGCTCAGTTAAGAAGATCAGAAAATGGAAGATCAGAAACCACCATCTCTTTACTGCAAGAGTAGGCCACAGACACATGAGGTTAAAGACAGGGTCTACCTTCACCTCAGACCCACAGCTCCTGTAGAAGTCATTAGTTGGAATGCCGAGTCTTTCGGCATGCCTAGCAAAAGGACAATTGCCCGCAAGGATCATTATTGTGCGTTCGATGGCCATACGATTTAAGGACAAAAGTGCGTCCATGAAGATTTCTGAAAAATAAAATTCCTATGGAAGCCAACGAGCGGAAGAATAAATCTTATTGAGCCTAAATGGCTTCTCCCATGTGGTTTATTTAGGTAGAGGATTGACTTCAGTACTTAGTGTATAGCTGCCTGGTCCTTTCCGTTATATGGTTTATGTAGATTAGTGTTGCAGTATTGTGCATTGATTCGAATGTCACGATTTATTATTATTTTTCAGTTGGAGTTTTTTTTTATTGATCATTACAACCTTTTAGTCAGGATTACAACCTAGGTTCTTACACCGCCCATATTGTGTGTATGTCAATTGCCAATTGTCCATGGGTGACGACTTCACACAACACACTTGAGAAAATTTACGTGGAAATATTATTGACTATCAAAAGAAAACTGCTAAGAGGAAGTCGCCTAAAAATATGTTTTCATATTTAAGGTGTCTGAGCTAGGGTGTGCTTCTACAATAAGCCAAGACACCTCCTACTCAACTACCGCTATATGTTTGATTTGATTTATTCTATTTCCCTTGTCGTTATCATCGTATGCCAATAGTTTGTTCTTACAGGAAATACGCACCACTCGCTTGATGGAAGAAAATCCTTTTAACAGTAACCTCGATGCTTTACTGTTCAGTCAGTATCTTAAACAGTAAAGTTTAGTATCCCCTTCCATAAGATAATAACTCGTGTTATAAAACTGCCCCTAACACGGTAGTTGTATGTTCAATGTCTACGAGCAACAAACACCCCCATTAGAAAGGAAACACCGTCACAAACAGCATAGTTTTGTATTCTTTTTTTTTTTCTATTGCCTTGGGCTGTTTGTTGCCCTCCAATTTAAAGGCAAGCTAAGAAAATTTTGCACAAAAAAATTAAAAAAGGTTCAAGTAACACCACCAGCAAGTACCAGGGAAAAACTCTGTACAAAATATTGGAAAATAATACGCTGTCTGGGTTATAAAATGAAAATCATTGTGTGCCAATTGAAATTTAAGAAATTCCACGACTTTAATTCATTTAAGTATAGTCCACCGAAAGCAATGACTTTTTCCCATATTTTTAACAATTCATGAATTCTTTCCCAATAAAAATCACCTACGTTTTGAGGCCAAGAATGAATTGGAGTCAATTTTTTCAAATCTGCTGTAGGGTGCCCTGGTTGTGCTAGCCTGTTAGCGTGAAGGTCGTGGGTTCGATTCCCACCAGAGAATCTGGTCTGCAACACTACACCGAGCATATGGTCAAGGTTACTCAGCTCGTATATGTATAATTAAAATATAACTTGTAATTGTATTGTAATTAATAAATAAATAAATAAAATCTGCTTTAAAGTATACTTTAAAGTATTCCAGAAGGGGCAAGATCTGGACTATATGCCGAATGTGGTGAAAGTTCCTGTCCATTGTTTTCGAAGCCGTTTTTGATGACAATATGTGGCTCAGCATATTACTTTTCATTTGAAATTATGGTCTTGCGTCTGGTAGCAGATTGCCTTAGTTTAATAGGTAGCGTGTTGGCTTATTAGATGTGAGGCCACTATTTAAACCCCACGGCAGACATCTTCAACAGTACAAAATATAAAAAAATATTTCTGCGGTGTCTTCCTCTCAGCAGATTTCTGGAAAAAACTTTGAGAGTAAATAGAAAATTGCCATGAAAATTTCTCAAAAACATTGTCGTTCAGAATCGACTATAAAGTGTAGGTCCCCGGGACTCATGTATAAAATTAACAACATAAGTGGCGTGAGAAGCTAAGTTTAATCCTGACTAACGACAAATTATTTGTATGTTTGGTTGGAAAATGAGAGCATTTTTCGGTTAGTGCCTGCTTCAAACAAATTAAATGTTTTCTGCTGAAAACTGGCCTGGTTTTAGCAGCTCATTATGGATCAAACCCTTCTGATCTCATCAAATACAGAGCACTACCTTGGCGCAGTAGATAATCTTGTGTTTGGGATAGTCGTTGTGAATCTATTTTTTGTCGGCAATGATATGATATACGACATACGACAACGATATATTTTTTTTTTTGAAGCCATCAAACAACTTTTTTGTCATTCAAAATTATCTTTCAACGTCTTTCGTCTGCAGTTTCCAATTTATAGGGTCTCCAAACTATTCTGACAGTCGCGGATGCTCTTTGTCTGACAGCAGTCAAGATCATAATTTTTGATACACACACACCACAAGATGGAGCGTGCTCACCGTATAGTTACACAGGCAAACGATGCACATGCCAGAATTTAGACCCATTGTGATACCACAATTAATTCTACCTGGGGATCAATCATTCCCTAGAGAATATCATTCAAGGTTAGGTTAGGTTAGTTTAGGGGATGTGTACTTGTCAATTAAGACAAGTACAGTACCCGGAGGTCGAATTGACCAATTGTACAACGTCCTCGTTTCTCACACCACTTATGTTGTGTGTGTTAATTTTATACATCAGTAGTGGGACCTACAGTTTAAAGTCCGAACGACAGATTTTTGAGAAACTTTTTCATGGCAATTTTCTATTTACTCTCAGAGTTTTTGCCAGAAATCTGCTGAGAGGAAGTCGCCGAAGAAATACTTTTGTATTTTGTCTTGATGTCTGGCCTGTGGCTCGAACCCTGGCTTTACGTCTAATAAGCCAACACACTAGGTAGTGTGGACTAGACTACGGCGACTTCATTATCAATCATTCAAAGTCCTAAACAAATCTTGCTATTGCAGCAATCTTAAAATAGAGAGCTCAGTCAAGGAAAAGTCAAAAAATGGGAAATCAGAAAGCTTCATCTCTTTACGACAAGAGTAGGGAACTGACGCATGAGGAGAAAGGCGCACAACTCCTGTAGAAGTCATTAGTTGGAATGCCGAGCCTTTCGTCATGCCTGCCAAAAGGGCAATGGCCCCTAAGGATCACTATTATGAGTTGGATGGCCATACGCTTTAAGGACAGAAGTGAATCCATGAGGATTTCTGAAAAGTATAATTTCTATGGGAGTGAACTAGCGGAAGAAACTCTTATTGAACCTAAATGGCTTTTTCCTTGTGATTTATTCAGTTAGAGGATTGACTAAAGTACTTCCTGTATAGTTGCCTGGCCCTTTTAAATAGCCGCTCATAGTTTCTCCTCTATATAGTTTATGTAGGTTAGTGCTGCAGTATTGTGCATTGGTTGGGAAGTCACGATTTTTCAGTTGAAGTTTTTGCTTTCTTTTTCTTCAAAAGAGTTGCTCAACAAATTCTTTCGCAAAGAATCTTTGTGGACGTATGCACTTAAGTTCCATTCCATCACTGTATTAAGCAGAAACACGCGTATTTACCTCGTCATCTTACACTAACGTTCAAGACAGCAATTTGATCTTGTGTTGATGTAAGCATTGCGCCAATACTATTTTCTTATCTTGAGATACACATGTTGCTTACTGTATTCTCTGAAAACTATTTGCTTAGACTTATCTTGTCCCCAGTAATAAAAATGAATGAGCAGCTTACGTTATCACTTGTATATCAGTCTGCTTTTAATAACACCACTGTGTGCCATCTATGAAAGTGGTGGATTACATTTGATAGCTTTAAGGGGGTTCGTGATCTAATCCACAGTTTTAGAAGTTAAGGGATGTTGGTCAATTGGCAGAGAATTTAGAAACATTTTAAAGAAGCATAGGTAAGAGCTGGGGTCTTCCGCCTAGGACCATTCGCTGGATATATCTGGGGATTGTTACATCGGATATTACTTATGATTGTGTTGTTTGGTGGAGTGCCATGGATAAGAGTTTCCAAAGAAAAATCTTGGATAAGGTTCAGAGGATTGCCTCCTTGAGTATCACTGGAGTGAGGAAGAGTTGCCCTCAGGCTGCTCTTGATACTATGCTCTGCCTGATTCCGCTTGATTTGTATGTCAAGCAGTATGCAGCGCGTAGTGCCATATCACTCCAGGTCACTGCAGGGTTCTGAACGTCGTCTTTCCTGAGGGGAGGTACGGACATTCGGAAAAAGCCACCGACTACGTTGTGCCTGAGGCTATGTTTCTGCCACGTTTGAGGATACTTATACCGAATAGGGCACTATGGAATGGCGGGGTACTCCAAAGGCAGAAAGATATACCCATCATCATACATGGGTCGAAGTTAGGTAGAGGTACAGGTGCTGGGGTTTTTTTGTAGGGAACTCGGTTTTGAACTTCACTTAAGGTTAAAGAATGACTGTAGCGTGTTTCAGGCAGAGATCTTCGCAATTTTGAAGGCTTTCGAAGCCATATCTGGTAGGCCTACATCGGATTCGGAATCTTATATGATCTTCGTTGGCAGACAGGCTGCCCTAAGAGCCATTGCGTCGTTCTGGTGCAAATCATGGCTTGTTCGCGAGTGCAAGGACCAGACCGAATCCGTCCATGCTGGTTTCCGGGTCATGGCGGAGTACTCGGTAATGAGACGGCGGATGCTCTCGCTAGATTAGGTTCACTTTCTGAATGCGATGTAATAGTTAGTCCTAATCCCCCAATCTGCCACTTCTACGGCCTCATCAATAGATGGGTCAGGGGGGAAGAGCAGAGGCGTTGGGGGAATGGATCGGGTTGTTATGTTTCTAGTCTATGTCTATGGCCTAGTCTATGACCTGTATAGACATTGTAAGAACAGGTTGGCTGCTGGGCTTGGATAAGACCAGCTTAAGGTTAGTTATTGGGCTTATTACGTGGCAGTCCGAGATTAGATCGCTGACAAGGATCTGGAACAGACAGCCGGACCATTGCAGTGTATGTTGCAATGAGGAGTAGTTGGAGACTATCGAACACCTTATCTGTAACTGTCCAGCCCTTAGTAGGTTGAGGTTGAAGACCCATGGCAGCGGCTTCTTTGAGGGTTTGAATTCTGTGTCGAAAGCGGACATAAAGGCTCCCCATAGATTTATATTTAATTTGAGCTGGTTGAAAAGTGCTAGGGCTTCAATAGTGTAGCCGCACTCTCTTGTATGTTTTGTTAGTCTGTGTTAATCCTATGCTTTTGTATTCTGTCTTTCCTACTTCCTTCTCCTATCTCCCTTTAGGACGTTGTACAATAGGTCAACTGGACCTCCGGATACTGTACTTCTCTCAGTTGGCAAGCACATCCTCTAATCTAAACCGAAATCTAAAGAAGCAAAAATAGGATTCAGACATAAATTTCTATCTCTTAAGGGTAATTAGGTGATAAAATTCAAATCTCTATTAAATTCGAAAAACAAACTGGCTACTCGTTGATCTTTAAAGCCCTCAAGTACATTCTTCATTACATCTATTCTACAAGTAATGGAAAGAGTATCCTTTAAAGGTATTTTGCAGCTTCATTTAAAAGGCCTCTCATAAAAGATTCCATTTTTGTTAAATATTTTTCATTTTTTAATTTATATTCATTTTTATTTTATTATTTATTTAAAAGCAACAAAAAACGAACAAAAAAAATTATTCTTTATTTTATTCATTTTAATTTCGATAAAAAAAAGAGAGAAAAAAACGAGAGAAATTCTTCATTATTCATCTGTACGATTACAAGGCTCTGCGAACGTGCACAATAACAATCCTGGCAATTTAAATGTATTTTATAATTACACATACACACACATAAATACCATACAAATGCAAATGCACGTAGAAACAATTTATTATTGTACTGACTCACATACGTACATACGCTGTTATTCATCGTACACATTCACTTTCGAAATGATGTTAATTTCGAATCGAGGTGAATAAACACATGTATGTGTATACAGAGACACATACATACATACATGCATATAGACATCATCATTGCAATTTAACAGTTATAGGAATAAGTGTCCGTTAAGTGGTCTCGTATATGAGAAATAAAATTTCGTTCACTCTACTTTTGGCAAAGACAGTGTGTAGTGCAGTTTTATTTTGGTGTGAAAGATACATATAAGCAAACGCTGTCAGCCAATTTTTTATCAGGAAAGCTTAACGTTCAGATTGTCTGCCATGCGCGAATTTGACAAATTCTATCCTTTCCGAGGGTACTGGAACGTACTTATTTATTCCTTTCTTTCTGTTTTGAAAAGGATAACACAACAGCTCACTGTATAGCAGCCTTCCAAAATGTATCAATACAAAGTTTGTATGCAGTTCTACTACTGTATATAAACTATGTATATATGGAAAGTAACCAAACAATGCATCAACTTTAAACTGCGTTAAAATACACATTGACAACGTTTTGAAATATAATACATTGTATATATTTTGTACAGCGACATTATTTAACAAGATACTTTGTTCAAACACAAAGCAACTAACATTTTAGAAGCCAGTCTGTTTTGTACCAATGTTTGCTGTTACACATTCACAATGAGCTGCACACTAATAACATGTCTGGCTTTCCCTGTGTGTGGTTTACCACTTACGCTCCTTTAATTCCTGATTAATCAATTCCTGTTTAGTTACGTTCCATAAAACTGTATATGGTGTTGCACTACGTAAGAAAACTTTTATATTTCACACGCCTATTTGTGAGAATCTCCTGTAACTCAAACAATCTTATGTTTCAACAAACAAACCTGTTTACAAATTATTGCTGAATATAACAACAAACACCAGCATAGAAAATGGTAAACAAGTAAACAAGAATACAAGAACAAACACCAGAATAAAAATGCTAAACAAGTAAACAAAAATACAACAACAAACGCTACAAGAACAAACGTAAACAAGAATGTTTAAACTTGTAGAGATTTCAAGAAGACAAAGTCATTAACGTTCGCCTTCAAGAACATTAATCGGGCTGTTTACACTGCCATATAAAAGGTAAGGCAAAGCAGGTCAGTCAGTCTTGTGTAAAGACGCGGTACATTTGAAGAGAGTAATCGTGGCTTGAAGATCTCCATTACAAAGATCTGCCGAACAATGGAATAGGAATTGTTATTGTTTATACAAAGGGTATAAACAGAGGAATAACAAAGAAAAGCAATTGTTGTTACATCAAGTTGTGAACAGTTGTACACAGAATTGTGCGAATAATAAAGGTTTTTAATTAAAACTAAAATCAAATTTATTTTTATTTTATTTGCAACCTACAAGCTCATATTTTAAACCTTATTAAAAGGTAAAAATGAAGCAATATAATGAGCTTGACATTCAAGTATAATATCCACAAGATAACCTTGAACTAAACGGAAAGCCAAACATTTTCACAAGCTCTACTATAATGCAGCCGTTTTTATTTATTACACTATCAAGATATGTAAATGGATCTATGGTTCCATGGCATTCTAGAGAAGGCTTCGTGTTGAAGGATATGAGATGTATGTTACTTAGCTCCTCAACAGCAACCCTTTGATTTCGGCCTCATTTAATACTTTTTTCCAGACGCTTTAGTTAAGTCAGCATTTTCGCCAATTATGCATACCAACCGATGTTTCTAGAAATTAGGCCTTCCAATGCAGACAATGTCGACCTGTACTCTAAAGTCCCCTACTTCTCACATCAAATACTTGTTACATTTGCAGCGGTTTAGATAAACATCGAATTTGTCACATGAGAGAGGTGTCCATCACTCAATTGCCCACTACATTATATCAACTGTTGACAAGAGTAATGCTACGCTAAATCTCCTGACTAATGTCATATTTGTTGCGGGCCAAAGATGAATAAATTCATTGACAATGTCGGAAGTATAATTCTCCGTATAATCTGGGAACTTGTCCGATTTTGGCCATACTAAAGCACTAAAGGTAGCTGTAACTTCTCGTTTGTTACGCTCAGTAATATCAATGTTGTCAGCGTCCATTGGATATTTGTAAGCTTCTCCATACAGATTGTAATCATTCGAATACCGCTTTCTCTCCCTTTTTTGGCTCGTAGATTACAAATATTATAAAAATAAATTTGTGTTTAGTTTTAGATAAAATTCTTTAGTATTCGCACAATTCTATGTGCCACTGTTCACAACTTGATGTAAACAACAACAATTGCTTTGTTTGTTATTTCTCTGTTTATACCATACAATCACTAGACAATTATTTGACAGTTATTTCACGATTACTCGCTTCAAACGCACCGTGTCTTCACACAAGACTGACTGAACTTCACTAGCTCATACGTCTGCTTCGCCTTACCTATTTCATGGCAGAGTAAACAGTCTGATGAATGCTCTTGAAGGTGAATGACTTCGACTTCACGAAATCTCTATAAATGTAAACGTCGTTGTAACCATCGTTGTTTACATTTATTGTTGTTGCATTTCTGTTTCATTGTTTACCATTTTTAAGCTGGTGTTTGTTGTTGTATATTTGTTTACTTGTTAACCATTTTTTATGCTGGTGTTCGTTGTTATATTGAGCAGAATGATAATTTGTAAACAGGTTTTCTACTGCATTGTTTTGTTTTTGTAGCTTTTGTTTATAATTTTAATGTTAAGCGATGTAAAAGCAAAACACCTGTATCTTGATTTTTCATTTTCATAACAATATAATAAGGAAGCGTGTCAGAAGTATCGTCAATGCCATTCATACAGAATGCACTCCTTCTGAGGCAACGAAATAAATTTCTCTCCTTTCAATTTCAATAAAATTTCGGAAAGTCTCTCTCAGACGTGCTGGTCTTTTCTTTTCTTTTCCATCCATTGTATGTCTTTTGTTTTAATTTGTGTGGCGATTATTGTTATTATTTTTCATTGTTTTTATTGTTTTTATTGTTGTTGTTATTGTTTTGTTTATATAGAGAGAGACTTTATATTTCTTTTATTATTGTCTGTGCAACATTTGCAACACTTTTGATTTTATTTAATTTTCCTTGTGGCTGCCTTTTGGCAAATAAATAATATCCACTCACATACATACAAACACATACACATCATAAATATTGCCAGGCATAAAGACATATTCATGTCTATGTGTAGCATATCCTTTCCTTTATAATAATGTGTGAATTGTATATGCAAGTGTGGTAATATAAGTCCTCTCTTGTCTGTCTCTCTTTTGTTTTTCTACTGTGGCTTGCTATAAAAGGCTGTGTTTTATTGTACGTAAATATGAATGGACAGACAGACAGTCGTGTGTTCGTTCATTCATGTTCTACACATTGTCATTGTAGTTATGTATGCAGGAGACAAATTTTCTTTTAAAACTTTTTATTCCTGGTTTTTCTTCTTTTTTTCTTTTGTTGTCTTTATTATTAAATTTACTTTTCATACATTTTCATCATGTCATCTTATGGACATGAATTCCAACATGCATCATGTCCTCTACCAGGATCATGCCAAAATCATGAGAAGACTTAAAGGAAATGAATATTTTTGGCGTACGTATGTAGTTTCTTTGGCAAATGTTGCCATCAGGCTTAAATTGTAGAAAAGGAGAGAGATTCGGAGAGAAAACAGAATGAAATAAAATAAACTGTTTAAATATTTTATTGAGATTTTAAGGGATTTTCTTTTGATAAGTTTATGGGTGTATAATAAAATATACCGACAGACATACCATATTCTATACCAATATAGAAGTATTGTTTTTGGTTTTTGAGAAATATTAGGGCGGAAAGTATTTATCGGAATAAAAACGGATTATTTCATGATCATTGTCTCTTGCCTACTAGCAAGTACATGAGAGGTAAAAGAAAAAGAGTCATATTACAAGCCTTGATGAATTTCGAATGTTTGCCTTAAGCATGCTAGATTCAAGATACAGAATGTGCTCGCTAGTTTCAAGCTAGCCTACAGTACCACAAACCCCTATGTAAAGCAAGAGTATACATATGTCCTCTAATCTGGTGCTTTCCCTCAAAGCTCAATGGCTTGTTAAAAAACGTATCAAGGCTAGGTTAGGTTAGGTTAGAGAACGTGTACTTGTCAATTAAGACAAGTACAGTACTCGGAGGTCGAATTGACCCATTCTACAACGTCCTAGTTTCTTACAACACTTATGTTGCGTGCGTTAATTTTTATACAAGAGTAGTGGGACCTACAGTTTAAAGTCGACTCCGAACGACAGATTTTTGAGAAACTTTTTCATGGCAATTTTATTTACTCTCAGTTTTGTCCAGAAATCTGCTGGAAGTCGCCTAAGAAATACTATTTGTATTTTGTCTTTATGCCTGGCCTGTGGCTCGAACACTGGCTTTACGTCTAATAAGCCATCACACTACCTACTGGACTACGCCGACTTCAAAAAAAAAAAAACCTATCAAAATCCAAATAGATCCACTCATGTATTAAATTAACATGTCCACATAATAAGTGGTGTGAGAAACTAGGTCGTAATGCTGACTAAATAATTGTAATGACCAGTTATGTCCATATGTATGTGTCGTATGATCACTAGACCGATCAGCGTTAAGAAAGTTTCTAAGGAGTTTCTTAACAGCTATATGAAGCTACACAGCGTCTTGCATGACCAGCTTATTTCAAATTTCATCGCCCAATGTTACGGAACTCAGTGCATTACAACCATATACCTGACCAAGTGCTTTTCACGGGCTTCCAGCAGAATGAATTCAAAGTTGAGTGTGACTATCTACATAGACCGTATCTATTAATAAGCCAGCTTCACATTATCCCCAAAATATACTGAATCATCTGTGTCAGCCAGCCAGTAAGCTACCTTATCTTGCCTTCCTATTATGAATGGCAGAATGGAAGACAGCTTTTCGAAATCACATACCCTTTCCAAGCCGTCAACGTTCGTATGCCCACTTAATTTTAGCAGGTAGTGTGTTGGCTTATATGACGTCAGGCCGCGGTACAATCCCCGGGTCAGACATCTTGATCCAATTGAAATATGAAAAATATTTCTTCGGCGACTTAATTTCAGCAGATTTCTGACAAAAACTCTGAGAGTGAATAAAAATTGTCATGAAACGTTTCTCAAAAAAAAAATCGATCGTTCGAACTCGACTTTAAACTGTATGTCCCACCACTTATGAATAAATTTAACACATACACCATAAGTGGTGTGAGAAGCTAGGTCGTAATCCTGAGAGAAGGATTGTAATGACGAATTATGTATGTATGTATGTATGATTGCACATGTCTGTTACGACTCTTTGAATAACTTTGAAAAACCTAGTCCAAGAGAATTCTGGCCCTAGTCCCCAAGGAAAACTAATTGTTACAAGTGAGGTTAGAACTGGACTGTGTATTAGTATACAGTCTGAAATGTGCATTCCGTTACGTACCGTTGTGCGGTTTTTTACTACAAACTTAAATGTTCACACATTTTTTTTCAATAACTCAATATCCTGGGGCATATGACGTCATCCATTGCATGTAAATTTTTTAAATTTTTTTAAAATGAATTTCCTTTTAATTTTTTTGTAATTGAACTCCCCTAATAAGAACTGAATTACAAAAAAAACCACAAGAAAAAACAAAAAACTTTATGTATGTATGTATATGTGTACGTATGTATGTATGTTGTGCTAAAAACCACAAAATCTATTTATTTTATCGAAAATTTGTAACAAATTTATACAAATTTATTATTCTTGTAAAAATTACTAAAGCCAACAACAAAAAAATAAAATGAAAAAAAATCCAAAATAAATTGCATTTTAAAGATTTATTTTCGTTTTTCTGTTGTTTGTTTTTAGACCCCCCCAAAAAAATGAAATAAAATGAAATAAAATATTTTAAACTAGAAAATGAAACACATACGTTTTAATAAATATGTTTTTTAAATCCTTTTTAAAAGTCACAGGTTTTCTTTAACTGGTAAAAAATATTTAAAAAACGTATCGAAAATAAATGGCATTTGAATATTTAAATATGAGAACATGGAGGTACGTTTGCACTGGTAACTTAGCCTTAACAAACCACTCTAACATATGGAAAGAATATGGTGCAAAAATTTTAAATTACCTTCAGAAAGTCTGCAATCTTGGCTGATCTTACTCTTAATCAACCAGGAGGGAGTTAGTATTATTCACAAGGAGATAAAAGGTTCCACATTTTTCTACCCGTAATATTAATGGACATCCAACAAATGTGAATTTTGTAATCAGATTGGACAGTTCGGATTATGACATAGCTTCTCACACCAATCATGTTGTGTGTCTTAATTTTTCAGTAATTTAACCATGAATCGTCTTACAAACGCACAACGCTTGCAAATCATTGAATTTTATTATCAAAATGCGTGCTCTGTTAAGAAAGTTCATCGCGCGCTTCTTCCATTTTATGGTCAGTTTAATCGACCCAATGAAGCGGCTATTCGGGCTATTGTGACTAAATTTCGCACCAAATTTACATTGTTGGACATTAAACCACCAATACGCTCAGGTAGCGTGCGAACTGAAGAAAATATCGCAGCTGTATGAGCCAGTGTTAATGATGACCATCAATTATCGATTCGTCGCCGTTCGCAGCAATTGGGTCTCTGTTACTCAACAACGTGGAAAATTTTGCGGAAGGATTTAGGTGTGAAGCCTTTCAAAATACAGCTGGTGCAAGAATTGAAGCCGAACGACCTACCGCAACGCAGAATTTTTGGTGAATGGGCTCTTGGAATATTGGCCGAAGATCCACTTCTTTATCGAAAAATTGTGTTCAGCGACGAAGCTCATTTTTGGCTCAATGGATATGTAAATAAGCAGAATTGTCGATTTTGGAGTGAAGATCAACCAGAACCATTGCAAAAGCTACCAATGCATCCAGAAAAAGTCACAGTTTGGTGCGGTTTATGGGCTGGTGGCATAATTGGACCGTACTTCTTCCAAGATGCTGCGAATCGTAACGTAACTGTGAATGGTGAGCGCTACCGTGAGATGATAGCCAACTTTTTTTTTTGCCCAAAATGCAAGAGCTTAACTTGCATGACATGTGGTTTCAACAAGACGGTGCTACATGCCACACAGCACGCGTAACATTGGACTTATTGAGAGGAGAGTTCGGTGAACATTTTATTTCACGTACGGAACCGGTCAAGTGGCCGCCTAGATCGAGCGATTTAACGCCTTGAGACTATTTTTTGTGGGGCTATGTTAAAGCTCATGTCTATACAGACAAGTCCGCTTCAATTGACGGATTAAAAGACAACATTGAAGCATTTATTCGTGAGATACCGGCCGAAATGTTGGAAAGAGTATGCCAAATTGGACTAAGCGGATGGACCATTTGAAGCGCAGTCGCGGTCATCATTTGCATGAAATAATCTTCAAACATTAAATTATATGGACCGTACTATCAATTCATATAAAGATTTCATGCATTTTTCTGAATTTTATGTGTTTTTTTTTAAATTTTCCTATAGCTCTTAAAAAATCACCCATTATTCACGCAAAAGAATGTAAAGAAGAATAACAGGAAAAGCAATTGTTGTTGTTTACATCAAGTTGTGAACAGTAGCACAGAATTGTGTGAACAATAAAGAATTCTAATTTAAACTAAACACAAAATTATTGTTATTTTATTTGCAATCTACGAACTCACATTTTAAACGTTTTTAAAAGGTAACAGTATGATATCAGAGTCAAGTTTGCATGACCAAGACCTCAAATCAATCGTGCAGAATATCCAATATGGCATGTGCTGTTTAGTGCAGTTTTTTTTTTTGTATGTGGGGAATAAATTTTGTCAGATGCAGTACAATGGTGATGTTGTTTCTTTTGAGCAACTAAACCCAGATTTGAAAAACTGTTTAACACTTGAGATTTTAAATACCATTTGGGAATAAAGCTACCAGCAGATATCTCAGCTCTAGGTGAACAATACAGTCTTTTATGCGATTTTGAATTCTAAGGACATCATCAATAATGTTTCCTCAGTAGCTGTGCAGAGTTTTGATTTTTTGAAGTATTTCACGTTGATTTTCAATTGAGTGCCTTAAAAGAAACCATTCTCACAGTGTTCGTTTAATTTTCAAACACATGCACAAAACTTTTGTTTTCCACTTCATCTCATAATTTAATAAAGTAGTGAGAAAAACTTTTTCTCTTTTTTTCAAATGATGTTGCAACATGTCTACCAACACCATACAACAACTACTTCAAGCGTACACTTAAGTTTCTTGATTCATTTTTTTAAGAGATTTTTTGGTTTAAAACAACAAAATTCTTTGCCTTTAACACAATGACTGGCAAATGACTGCATTGGATGGATGCATTGGATGCATTGAATTTGAAAAAAGAATATAATTTTTTTTAATGATTTCATGCTGGTCTTTAGTTTTGCACTTTCCAAAAAACTTTTTGCTGAATATGAATACAAGAAAAAAAATGTATTTCTTAAAAAAAACTTTATTTCTCCACAATACTCATAAGGTCTCTTGCAGGCTCTTTTTCTATAACAAAGATTTGATTTGATTTGTAACAGAAAAACTTGCTCAAAGAAGTCTGCTTGTAAGGGAGAAGCAAAGAACACCAGCAAAAATATTCTAAGGGTCTTGGTTCATTTCTTCGTTTTTTTTTCTTTTTCTTTGCAACTCAAATTGTGGCAATTGATTGGAATGAAAAAGCAAAAATTAGTTGTGTTTTTGAAAAGTTTTTGATTAAAAATAACGGTTTTATAAGACTTTTTTTATTTTTTTTTTTGCGAGAATAAAATTTTCAGTTCAGCTTGCTTGGAGTATTTGTTTTTCTATGTGACTGCCTTACCAAGTGCCTTAAATTGAATGGAATTTTGAGCACGAGTGTAAAATAAACTCCAAGAAAAAACTAAAGACCATTGGCTTATAAAAGTTGAATAAAAAAATATAATTTTTCTACAATTTCTTTGACACAGCAATTTTTTTGCATAGTTTTACTAAATTGTTCTGGCATTTGAAATATTTAATATGCAATCAAGCGTCTTCTGTTTTTCTCTTCACAGTATGATTTTCTTTAGGAAAAAGGCGAACTTTAGGAGGCAGCTCAAAAAAAAAAAATTGGCGTAAGGTAGTGCAATCAGTGGAAGATTTAAAGGCAGGTTCTTTAGTCATCAATTTCAGTCTTTAAAGGTCAAAATTAAATCAAAATTAAACCACAATTTAACTAGAAATTTATCGTGATTAAAGCTCGAAGTGACAATCCTTCCGCCTTTATAATCGTTCTCAAGGCGTCGCCATATAATATTGTTACGTTTTTACATACATACATACATAATTGGTCATTACAACCTTTCAGTCAGGATTACGACCTAGTTTCTCACACCACTTAAGTTGTGTGTGTTAGTTTTATACATGAGTGGCGGGACCTACAGTTTAAAGTCGACTCCGAACGACAGATGTTTGAGAAACTTTTCATGGCAATTTTATTTACTCTCAGAGTTTTTGCCAGAAATCTGCTGAAAGGAAGTCGCCGAAGAAATACTTTTTGTATTTTGTGTTGATGTCTGTCTTCTGGTTCGAACCCTGGCTTTACGCCTAATAAGCCAACACTCTACTTACTACGGCGATGCTACAATTCAGAACAAATATTCCTTATTAAAATTGTAATTCCAATTTCGATCTTTCGTTCTTTTTGGCAATATCCAGAAACAATCGACTTTGACTAGGTGTCGTCTTTAACCTAATAACTAGATGCATGTTGTCTCTCAAAAAAGCTCCTGGATAATCAGATAATAGGACCCCACTCTTCTAGAGGCACCAAAGGATCTTTTAAGAATGTATATCAAGTGATTATCTTCCATTGTCAGGGATGGCTAATATAGAAAGAGTCTCAGGAATGACCAAACATGCCATAAAGATATGCAGAAGTCTTCAAGGGAAATTCTGAGTATGTAACCAAGGAATTATGTATCCACTGCATATGTACCTATGGGACCATTGTCGAGACAGAAAGAACAAATCTGGACAACAGCTCAAAGGGACTTGGACAAGATACAGTCAGCAGCAGTCTTTTAGATTTAAGTCCATGATAGTGAAGGCCAGAAATTATGTTTAGTATAATGGGATACAAGTCTAACATAAAATACGTTAGGGCTGACAGAACTAGCAGACTCTCTGATTTTGGGCAGTGCTTTGCAACGGGGTTGAGTAACAAAAATGAATGGAGTAATGCGATGCCAGTACCATAGAAAGGAAGGTTAACCTTCCAAAATGAGCATTCAATTTTCCTCCAAAACCCATGATTTTTTTTGTTTGCTACACCCGTTTAAGAAAAAGGTTTTTGGGTTTGGTTTTTTCCACAAATCTTTTTTTTACTGAAATAAATTGCGAACATAAGAACTCTTCATTGTTAACGAAACTAAATTTAAACACTAAAAAGAACTAAAATTTGAAATCTAAATGAAAAGAATTAAAAAATAAGAATTAAAAACGCTTAAGGTGCTATATTTTCACACTCACACTATAACACTTTTGTGCTACACTTGTATACATACATATATACACACAAGCACTTCAGTAAAATTAATATGTTTGTGAATAGCGTAACAAAATCCACAAATCTTAATGTACTTATACACACACACATACATATAGACTTCTATCTGCATTCATATATGTATATATACAGTGTTGGGAGCAATAATAGGGACAAATGCATTGTCATACCATTTGGTACTGAGCTTGTAGCTTCGCATACCAAAATCAAAAAAATTGCAATAAAAAAACACGCCTAAATCAGGAGATAGAAACTTTCCTTCTATTTTACCTATGATAGGTTGCTGAGCTTAAAGGAAAACAGCTTGTAAAGTATGTAGAAGGGGCTATAGGGGCCTTCTCTCTCAAAATTGGAGCATATTTTGCAAATACAATTAAGTGGGCATACGAACGTTGACGGCTTGGGAAGGGTATGTGATTTCGAAAAGCTGTCTTCTGTGGTATTTCTGAATAGGAAGGCATGAGCTATCTTAAGCTTACGGGCTCCTGACACACATGATGCAATCTACTTTGGGCATAATGTGAAGCTGGCTTATTAATGGATACCGTCTATATAGATAGTCACACTCAACTTTGAATTCATTCTGCTGGAAGGCCGTGAAAAAGCACTTGGCCAGGTATATGGTTGTAATGCACTGAGTTCCGTAACATTGCTACGTATAGGGCGATGAGATTGCAAATAAGGTGGTAATGCAAGATGCTGAGTAGCTTCGTATAGCAGTTAACACCCTCCTTAGAAACTTTCTTATACATACATAATTGGTCATTACAACCTTTTAGTCAGGATTACAACCTAGTTTCTCACACCACTTATGTTGTGTGTGTTAATTTTATCCATGAGTGGAGCCACCCAAGCATAGCTGCCGGATAAATCGTCAAATATTTTAGAAAAAATCGTCAAAATCGTCAAAGACGTTTATTAAAATCGTCAAAAAATCGTCAGGAAAAATAAATAAATAAATTAAAAATTTTTAAAAACCAAAATTATTTCTATTGTAGTAAAACATATAAAGTCAATATATATATGTATCAAAAAAAAAAAACAGAGAATTTATTGGAAATTAAAAGTTAGCGTCCTCATCTTCATTTAATATTTTTTTTTTCCAAAAAAAAAAAATGGAGAAATTTTATATCATTTTCAGGAAATAAATTTTTTAAGATTTAAAAAATCTATCTCAGCGTTGTTTATTGACACATAAGCGCAGAAATAATATTACATCATTTATATCTATGGGCGGCATAGGTATTAGGGAATCAGAAGCTTTTGATGTTCTGAGCATGAAAAATTAGTGTAAAATGCTGACATATTTTTCAGTTCCTTTCTTCTCATCTACTACGGAATACTACTCTTATGTATGGGTTAGTGCCTCAACGTCTATTCTGCAGTTTCTCGACCATGTACAGGAGAGGCCATAGCATCTCGTTAATGACGGTAGTGTATCCAACTCCATTGAATCATTGGAGCATCGTTGCAAAAGGGGACTTCCCTTACCGAATATCATATATTCCTACATAACGCTCGTCTTTTTTGGCCAAAAAATCCGTATGTGGTCAATTGGCCAGTGGATCACACACTGCATTACAGTAAAAATAAAAATTTTTAGTCGGACTATCCGTATGTGGAACACAATTCCTGCAGAGGTCTATCCTGTTACTTATGGTATAAAAATATACAAGTCTAGTGTTCATAATTTATTATTTTTTTATTAGGTTATTCAGGAGTTGTGAATTTTCAAGCTTTTGAGGGGTTAAAAAGGAATATAATACAGAAAAATCATCACAGGTATTCGAAAGTAACTTAAAAATATAATACTTTACTCCTTGTTTTTACTAAATAACATAAATTTCCAATAGAAAACAATTTCAAATTAAATACAAAGCTTAAAAGTGGCTTTTAATGTACTAAAGTAAAGAATATGATGTAAGTTTTTAATTTTTAAAATCGTCAAAATAAGGGCATAAATCTGGGAGCTAGGGGCAACCGCGGCAGCCATATAAATGAAATAAAAATCCATTTTCAACCGGAGCAGTACAATAAATTTATGAAAATTTATATTTACTCACATTATGCTCATATTTAATATGTATGTCAAATTCATAATGCAGAGAAGATATGTGACGTATGAGTTATATTTAATTACATTAGTTTCATACATGACAAAATCGAAGTTTTTTTATTGCGTACTTTTCAGGGTAACTATTCCAGTACATGTAATATGACGCGTATGAGTAATATATTTCAAATACAATTTAAAAGAAGGTATACCCCATAAATTTGGAATTAAGCTAAATGATTCTATGCAATTCTAGGCTATATTCTAGTAGGTAAAACATCATGACCTGTATCTTCATAGTCTGTATCTTAAACATCTTCGCATCATAAAAAATTTATTTAGCAAAATTTCAAACCGTTTTTGTTTTATTGCATTTTTAAATATAAACTTTTAAATGGTCCAGAGGGTCTAATGGTCTCATGTCAGAAGTGAATAGGCTGCCGGTGACTATCCATCTTCCAATCTAATGAATATTCAAAGCTATAAACTCTCATTTCCAAACGCTTCCTATTTAGTTTAAGTAAAGGAAAGTGTGTGTTGGATATCACTGATATTTTTATTCATTTGAAATAGCAATTATGTGTGGAATATAACATTGTTTAAAAGTCCATGACAGACTTTTGTCTCGGTGGATCACATTCAAAACGTCTAATTTTCCATGATATCAGGCCAAGTTTTATTGATGGCATTGGTTATGTTAGGTTTGAGAACAGCTGTAGTTTGCGGCTTATTCGCATACAACTCAAGAAAACTCCTCAAACTAGCTAAGGTCAACTCAACGTGAAATTAACATGCCTTCAAATCGCTGCTGCATGATATGCAACGTGGCATGAGCTGTGTGACAGGTAGCGTCGTTCTATTGAAACCATTTGCCGCTGGTGGCCAGATCATCTAATTCAGGCCAAAAGAATTTTGTAATCATTGGCTTATAGTGTTCACCGCTTTTTCATAGAAATATGGACCAATATTTCCGCCAGCCCAAAATACAAACCAAACTGTAAGTTTTTCGAGATTTATTGGATATATTTACTGTCATAAATGTATTTTTCAATCAATGCGTGAACTATTTTTGAATGTTCCAGAATTGCACACATATGGCAATAATTTGGTAAGAGTGTTTTGCTTTTCATTACAATATATTTTGTTGCTATTTTTTAAATAGAACGATTTGATGTTTATTTTCATACGTTTATTAGCACTAGCATAGAAATAATGTGCTGCCACAACAACTTTATTTATAACAGTATTACAGTCACTAGGAACTGAACAAATTTAAATACGTGTTATAGTTACTCAATAATTATCCCTGTTAAGTCACACTTTAAATCAGTGAAATTATTATTTTAAATCGTTGATAATATTATAATATTAAGTTCAACTTAATCACCCCTATCGTGAATATTATGGGAATAAGTTATTTGGGAGTAAACTTTTTTTAGCATAACAAAAAAATCGGTATTACGAATATATTGGGAGTAAAAGTTTTTATTGTGAATTAGTTATAAATGCTGTATAAACAAAACTTTTTATTGTGAATTACATCTCAACAATTTTTCAAAGAAAAATACTAATATTAAAAAATATGTAGCGTATATCTTCGTTTTTTGGTGCTAGAAGAGGAGAAACTTTCACTCTCTGAGATAAAGTAAGAATTATACATACTAAAATATTTATGTTTGACGTTAAATCATGTGTCCTTTACAGATTCCAGGAATATTATAGGGTGAACAAAGAAGGATTCAAATACCTGCTGAATGTGTTGATGGAAAATTTGATTAGTAACAATTGCAAAGTAAATGCAAAGCTTAAAGTGGCTTTTAATGTACTAAAGTAAAGAATATGATGTAAATTTTTAGTTTTTAAATATCGTCAAAATAAGGGCATAAATCGTCAAATCGTCAATATGATATTTTTGGTGCTCAAAATCGTCAAAATGACGATAAATTGTCAAATCTGGCAGCTATGTACCCAAGGCTTAACATCGATTCGGAACGACTGATTTTCGGAGAAACTTTTCAAGTCACATTTTATTTACTCACAGAGTTTTTGCCCGAAGACAGCTGAGAGGAAGTCATCGAAATGAACATTTATTTTCTTATTTTGTTTTGTTCCAGATGTCTGAGCTGGAATATGCAATAAGTATTCAAAAAGATGAGTAGAATCAAATCACACTCATAATTTCTGATACTTATACGCATTCATACTTATTTTAATATCATGGAACCTCTACTCATATTCAAAGTTTGAATTACTCATCATATTGATATTGATTTCAACTTTCCATGACTCAAAATTTACAAGAATCACAAAATAAGTATGTTTCGCGTACGAACGAAGGCACTCAGATCATTTATAAGTATTATAAGTATTTTTCTAAAGTTATGAATCTAAATGTCTTACAGGCGTATTGTGTGAACGACTGAAGCCACTCGTCAAAACACTGATTGGACCTTATCAGTGCGGCTTCAGACCTGGCAAGTCCACCATCGACCAGCGCCAAATTTTGGAAAAGACCCACGAAAAACAAGTCGACACACCCCATCTTTTTGTCGACTATAAGGCAGCCTTCGATAGTCCCATAAGGGATCATGTTTTTGCCGCAATGTCTGAGCTCGGTATACTTGCGAAGCTGATAAGGCTATGCAGAATGACGTTGAGCAATTCCTACAGCTACGTCAAGGTAGGAATAGACCTCTCCGAACCTTTTGATACTTGAGATGTTACTGCTGCCTTTAGTGCTATTGAACGGGAGTCTACAAAGATGGGTCTGGAAGTAAATGAGGGCAAAACAAAGTATATGTTATCGACAAGTAGAGACGTGCGGCGTATTGATTCTCAAATTACGGCCGATAACTATACTATTGATACAGTCAAAGAATTTATTTATCTTGGCTCCGCCGTTACCACCAAAAATGATGTCAGTCTGGAGATCAAACGCAGGATCACTCTTGCCAACAGGTGCTACTATGGTCTCAATAGGCAATTGAGTAGCCGAGACCTCTCTCGTACGACAAAAATAATACTCTACAAGACGCTCATCCTACCTGTGCTTCTTTAAGGCGCAGATGCATGGACCCTTTTAAGCACCGATGCAGCAGCCTTAAGAGTATTTGAGAGAAAAGTACTGTAAGTAACTAAGTATGTATCTAAATGAGTAGGCTTTTGAATCAAACATATTTCGAATGGTATGATTTTGATGTCAACGTTCTGCTCATATTCATTGCAACTCGTACTTATAAATCAATGTTGTATTGAGTATGAATGAATCAGAGTAGTTAAATTTCAATATTGTTGTCTCACTTTTATTCAAAATTTCATGAGTGCTTATGAGTAGCGAAAAAACGATTAATTGTTGTTGTCTAATAAAAAAAATTATTGTTTAGTTTTCATAAAGAACTTAGTAGCTACAATTTCTTCCACCACTGTACCATACGAATGCATATAAAGTTAATTTTATGGTCTTTGTTTGTTTTTTATTGTAATATTTTTTTAATTTTTTTTTTTTTATTAAAAAAAAGAAGCAGAGAAAATAAAATCCAAACAATACACCAGCCAACAATAAACAATTTAACACATTGACGCTTTTGTATAATAGTCGCAAAATAGAAGGAGAGAGAGAGAGAGAAAGCGAAAGAGAAAAATAGAAACTCTGTGTTGCAAAAATAAAAAAAAATTTAAAAAACTCATGTTTATAACACACACACATGCATTTATACGAGCGCTAGAGAGTGAAAAAAAATGTTATGCTAACGGAAAACTTTTATTTGAAGCAGGTTGATGTGTTGCTTCTTTTCTACAATCTTCTGCATTCATATAGTCGGACACACGTTTTCTTTAGTTGTAGCATTTTCCCGTAGTTGTAGTAGTTGTTGTTGTTGTTCTGATTGTTAATTTTTGAACTTCCTGTTAAATAAAGAGGTAAAGAAAGGAAAAATAACGCTGAGCTCACATAGTTGAATATTTTTTTCTTCCCTCTTGGCTTTTGTTTCATTTTGAAATGAATCACAAGGATTGTGAGATGTAAGGATTGCATATGGAAAATAAAATGCCCTACAAAATCTTAGAAAATTTGTATACGTTCCAGAATTTTTAAAATCAGAATTTGTACAGGCACACAAAAAGAAATCGCCATAATTTAGCAGTTAGTAGTAGTGGCTTATTAGACAAGAGTCTGTAGTTCAAATCCCAGCTTTCAGAAGTCTCGAACAAAACGATATAAAAAAAATTTTTCTTTTAGCAACTTCCTATCTACATAGGTTAGGTTAGGTTAGAGGACGTGTACTTGTCAATTAAGACAAGTACAGTTCCCGGAGGTCGAATTGAATCATTGTACAACGTCCTAGTTTCTGACACCACTTATGTTGTGTGTGTTAATTTTATACGTGAGTGGCGGGACCTACAGTTTAAAGTCTATTCCGAACAACAGATTTTTGAGAAATTCTTTCGTGGCAATTTTATTTACTCTCAGAGTTTTTACTAGAAATCTGCTGAGAGGAAGTCGCCTAAGAAATACTTTTTGTATTTTGTCTTGATGTCTGGCCTGAGGCTCGAACCCTGGCTTTACATCTAATATGCCAACACACTGCCTACTAGACTACGGCGACTTCCCTTGTAGTTTCAATGACTTGAAGATTCTTAACTTTTGAAAGTTATTCAACCTCGAAAAGACTTAATGAGTTTAGTGGCACACAATTAAGGGATGCGAAGACAAAACTTTTCACCATAGACGTCAGGATCACCGACTAAAACTGGTTCAAATACCCGCTACTGCTTCTGTGTTTAAAGGGCACCCAAAATGTTCAATTTTCCATCACCCTGGCGCATAAATCAGCCTGAATTTATAATGGCTCTGGAGATAGCTGTTGCTTGTAACTTATTCGCATATACCTGCAACTTACAAAAACCCCACCAAAAAAAGGCTAAGGGGTTTAAAACTGCAGGATCTCGTTGGCAAACTTATATCACGTCTACGTGAGACGATAACTGGTGCAGAATATTCAATATGGCATGCGCAGTGTGGCACGTAGCTGCATTCTGTTGAAGCGACATGTCGTTGGTATCCAGATCATCCCATTGAGGGCCAAAGAAGATGGCAATCATTGGCCTACAAAGCTCGGCGTTTGCAGATCGTTCTTAAAGAAATACGAACCGATAAGGCTGCCAGCTTAAAATGCTTACCAAACAGTGACTTTTTCGGTATACTTTAAAGGCTTTCAGACCTCATGTGGTATCATTTCAAACAGGATAAATTTATTTATTCACGTACCTATTTAGCACGAAATGGGCCTCATCGCTGAAGATGATTTTTCTATGAAAATTAAGCAACTGACCCTGTAGAGTCCTTTAAGCAAACATTCTTCATTGCCTGCGATTCATGTCTATACATTTATGGTGAACAAATGCCAACTAATTTGACAAATATTGCTTGAACAATAATGCATGTTTTTCTTACAGTGAAAGTTCGAAGGTCCCTTTTTGAAAGACCCTATAATTTCCAATAAATGTTTGCAAAAATTCTGCACTAATATAAAATCCATTGTCAACGTGATATTGAAAATCTAGTGGAACAGAATTGATGCGTTTCTGCGTACGGCATAGTGGGAGATTTCATGTTATACTGTAAAGTAGGGCAACATTCAAACAACCATGTTTGACGAGAACTTCCATACATGTTTTACAAATAATCAAGATGGTGTTGCTGCCACTAACTATGCATTGAGAGTATCAGTGTCTTTTGGGTAAATCAAAGCATTGATGTGTTCGTAACTTAATGAATGAATAAATGAATGAATGAGTGTTAGACTGCATATGCATGTATGTAGTGTATGTAAAAAATTATAATAAAACAACAATAACAGCAACACAAAAGGAAGGATATAAAAAACTAACACTGGTATATATAATTGCAGGCTGTTAATAACAAAAAAACGAACGAAATTCTAAAAGAAAAGTTTACCTAAAAATAACTATAAGGACGAGCAACATATGCAACAGAAAAAAAAACAGAGAAAAATTCCTGTGAAAAATCACTACCTTTCACTTGTAGGTATGAATGTATGAATATGAGTGTGCATGTAAGGGAATACACTGTAAAGGAATCGACTGTAAAGGAATGATTGTTCATGATAAACCCTGTATACATGTACGAGTATGTGTTATAGACCAACCAGTGTTAATAAACACCGTTTGTTTTATTTTCCAATCTTTTTTTTTTTCGATGAAAGAAAGAATGAATGGGAGAATGATAGAAAGAGATGGAAAATTATTAAGATTGCATGTGGCCATGAGGTTAACAATGTTGACGCTGTAAACATAAACACAAGTTCTTTCAACTTCTGCAATAACATCACTACGTCCAATTCATTCAGAAACACTTTTGTTTTAGCAACTCCAACTGCATCCATATCACAGAATTTCATGAAGCAACTGAATAAGCTTAACAAGACAACAGTGTATAACGAACGACAGAGTAGACTTGGAAATAATTTTGCACCCGAAAATATTTTCGATTATGAGTCGATTGTCCTAGAAATGTTGCTGAAACAAGTGGCAGTGAAATCAGCATAGAGACAATGCATTACAAGAGCTTGAAACTATTGCCTGGATATACCCATTTGCTATGTGTATACCTTTAAACGGATACAAATAAACAAGACAAACAGATAGCAACAACATACAAACATCGTACGGTACTCCAACAAGAACGCTTAAAGAAAGATAACAAAATTACCAGACACGAAGTGAAACAGAATAAAAAGGTAGATAATAATGCTGTCAGTCAGTCCTGTATAGTCAGTCAATAGTGAGACGTGAAAGAGCAAAGAAAACCGAATGAAAAAACTTAAAAATTTTTAAGAGTTCTGTCTGAAAACTTGTATATATTTGCGATGAATATGGTGGTCTATGTAGGTAGGTATTCGGTGGTCTAGGAATTTCATTTGATGATTTTGATGAACGACCCATATTTGGACATAAAATGTCAGGTCCAATATTAATATTATTACTTAATTGGTCATTACAATCCGTTACTCAGGATTGCGACCACAAACGCACTAAACCTGAATTCGCTCTTGAATCTGTTTACACAACGAAGATGTTAGACAGTACGTCATACAAGTATTTTCCTACTGATCCAGATCACGCGGCAGTGTCGATTTTTTCAAAAGCCAGTACATCAAATACAGGCCAGACATCAAAACAAAATACAAAAAGTATTCTTCGGCGACTTCCTCTCAGCAGATTCCTGGCAAAAACTCTAAGAGTAAATAAAAATTGCCACGAAAAAGTTTCTCAAAAATTTGGCGTTCGGAGTCGACTTTAAACTGTAGGTCCCGCCACTCATGTATAAAATTAACACACACACCATAAGTGCGTCTCACGTAGACGTGACATAAGTTTGCCAACGAGATCCTGCAGTTTTAAACCCCTTAGCCTTTTTTTGGTGGGGTTTTTGTAAGTTGCAGGTATATGCGAATAAGTTACAAGCAACAGCTATCTCCAGAGCCATTATAAATTCAGGCTGATTTATGCGCCAGAGTGATGGAAAATTGAACATTTTGGGTGCCCTTTAAACACAGAAGCAGTAGCGGGTATTTGAACCAGTTTTAGTCGGTGATCCTGACGTCTATGGTGAAAAGTTTTGTCTTCGCATCCCTTAATTGTGTGCCACTAAACTCATTAAGTCTTTTCGAGGTTGAATAACTTTCAAAAGTTAAGAATCTTCAAGTCATTGAAACTACAAGGGAAGTCGCCGTAGTCTAGTAGGCAGTGTGTTGGCATATTAGATGTAAAGCCAGGGTTCGAGCCTCAGGCCAGACATCAAAACAAAATACAAAAAGTATTCTTCGGCGACTTCCTCTCAGCAGATTCCTGGCAAAAACTCTTAGAGTAAATATTTTAAAAACGCAGATCGATTCGAAAATAGCTGCAATGGTGGAAAGCTGGAGCGGACACAAAACCAAAAAATATATTCCCTCAGTTTGTTGTTGTTCTTATTGTAACAGCTCTACTGCTGTCTCCGGAAGTGTCTGCCTTGAGAAAAAACTTCTGGTTGAAAGAGCTTTCGCTGGGTTCACAGTCCTTGGCCGATGTGTAATCGGGTCGATCCGGAACGTAGATCCAAATGTCGTGCGAACGCTCTCAGTTTTTTGAGGCCTTTTGCTTCATACAGGAATGATGGGAACATACCTTTAATGCCGGAGTGCAGATATTGGCTACACTGTTACCAGGAAGTGCTATAGTATAATCACAAGAAAGAAATCATCAGGCCCCTAGAAGAGGACAAAAGAACATCCCTGATTTTGAAAAACTAGGCAGCAACAAACCCTGAGCTCACATAGGTGAATATTTTTCTTTTCCATTGGCTTTTGTTTCATTTTAAAATTAATCAGAAGGATTGTGAGATGCAAAATGCCCTACGAAAGCTTAGAAAATTAGTATACGTTCCTTTTATACGTGAATTTGTAAAATCTGAATTTGTATAAGGAGTCGCCATAGTCTAGCAGGTATTGTGTTGGCTTATTAGACGAGAGTCTGTACTTCAAATGCCAGCTTTCAGACGTCTCGAACAAAACGAAAAATGAAAAATATTTCTTTCGGCGACTTCTTCTCTACACTCTGCCAACAAAAACTCGTTCAAATGTCTGCCACTACTTTAGCGGTTAAATGGCATCCAAAGCGTTCAATTTTCCATCACTCTGGCGCAAAAATCAACCTGAATTTATCCAGTAGCATGGATTATAATGACTCTGAGGATTGCTGTGACTTATGGCCTTTTGCTTCATACAGGCATGATGGGAACATACCTCTAATGTGATAGGAATTTAGTCGGAGTGCAAATATCGACTACACTGTCAGCAGGAAGCGCTATGGTCAAAATCACAAGAAAGTAATCATCAAGTCCCTAGAAGCCAACCAAACAACATTTGAAGATCACTGATCTTTGAAAAGCTAGGACTGCGTGATATTATATGTACAGCAGCGAACCGTATAAAATGAAAATGTTTAACACCGGAACCCCTTAATGCCTTTATAAAGTCCCTTTTCTGTGTTAGTTTCCACTTTCATGCACAGCAAAAAACCTAACAGAACTTTTACCCAAACTGCAGTAAAAATATATATATAAATATGTATACATATATAATATATACATATGTAGATACACGTATGTATGTATGTATATTTATTATTCCTTAATACTTTCCTTTACTGTTAGCAGTACTGTTGTTTTGCAAGTAACGTTATAGTTGTAGTGATTGCCGTTACTGGCTGCTACTCAAAAGATTTGCATAATGGAATAATAATGAATTTCCTGTAGTGTATTGTATAGAAGTTACTACCTCGCACCACTCCCCTCCTTGTATTTTGTTCATGTGTTCATTATACAAGAAAAATTGTTGCAACAAAAAAGTTTTCCTTTCATTCAATGGAATGTTTGTACAACCAAAACTATTTTCTGGTAAAATACATAGAAAAAAAACCGAATAACTGATTACTTTTTTTTACATTGTTATTGTTGTTCTTGGAGCTTTTAATTACAGGCTTGGTTTGTTAGCAGGTTGAACAAATTTTTATTAAAAAAATTAAAAAACTAGAAGGTAAAGAAAAACGAATTTCTGTTTTTGTATCCGAGGTTTAGACGTCAGGCACAACAATTTCGATTGTTTCAATTCGACCAATTCGCAATACATTATTGGCCTTTACAACCCTTTAGTAAGGATCACGGTCTGTCCATTTATATTGCCCATGTTGGATGCATTAATTTTTTTATTCATGACTGACTGGTCCCCTCCAATTTAATGTTAAAACCTAATGACGGATCAAAGATTCATATTCATGGCTATTTAAATTAAGTTAGGTTAGGTTAGGTTAGCAGGTAGCTTGCCCTTCACAGACAAGTTCACTCGATGGCTTATATGGTGCATTGTACTATCCAGGAAAGTCCGTTGTTGGTGGTTGATCTGAACTCCGTATGAAATCGGCCAGTTGCCGTAGTGACACGTTCACCGAAATTTTTAGACGTTCTAGCAAGTTCACTGGGTGACCTATATGCGCCATTTTGTTACCCAGTGTAAGTTTAGCCCCCTGCTATAATCCATTAGTGCTGGATTTGAATAACATTGAGCCTTGTATGAAACCGGCCATTTGACTTAGTGGCACGTTCACCATCATGCTAAGATCTTTAAGCTTTCTGTCACCCAAAAACCAATGACGTCTGTTTTGATGTGCAGGGCACTCACATAAAAGGTGTTTGTACTGATTATGTTGCTACCATATTCTGTCAGTTGTTGCAGTAATCCTTGCGGGAGAAGTCGCCGTAGTCTAGTAGGTAGTGTGTTGGCTTATTAGATGCAAAGCCGGGGTTCGAGCCCCAGGCCAGACATCAAAGACAAAATACAAAAAGTATTTTTCGGCGACTTTCTCTCAGCAGATTTCTGGAAAAAACTCTGAGAGTAAATAAAATTGCCATGAAAAAGTTTCTCAAAAATCTGTCGTTCGGAGTCGACTTTAAACTGTACCACTCATGTATAATATTAACACACACAACATAAACTGATGTGAGAAACTAGGAGGATGTACAATGGGTCAATTCGACCTCAGGGTACTGTACTTGTCTTGATTGACAAGTACACGTACTTTAACCTGACTTAACCTAATCCTTGCGGGACCGACCAAGTTTTTTAGCAAAACTGTCAAAAGCGCATTGTCCCTTTAGAATTCCTATTACAGTGCGAACCATTCTCTTGTCGAACTCAAGTAGTTCCATAGTTTTCCTGCCGTCTACAGCTGAACACAGCAGTTTTTAAATTCGGCAACCAAATATGTTGAACCGTCTAAGGTTTGTTGAATTCCATGCTGCTTTGTTCCAATTTTAAAAAGTATTCTTTTAGAAGCGCATACATATATCCCCTCTATCGACTCTTCCTCGAGACATCTCCCATGTCTTCCGTGCCAGTTTGTGCAACTTTTCATTTCCTACTACCGTTCTTTTGTCGAACTTAAGTAGTTCCTTGGTTTTTCCAAGGAAAAACTACTACTGTGGTTGACACAGTAGTGTTCAAATTTGGCAACCACATATATTGGACCACCTGTATTTTGTTAAATTCCATGCTTCTTTCTCCAATTTGATTTGAATTTGAAGCGTTCAAATGTTTCCTGATTTTAGAATGTTCGTTTAGAAGCTTGACTACTGTCCTTAAGCTATTCCTGTGTAGAATGATAGGAGACCTAAATCGCTTGCCACCATAACTGTCCAGTAAAAGTATATATTGACTTTGCGCCTCCTAACTTCTCTAACATTTTCGCCAAGTATACCAATTCAAAGCGCTTTTCATTTCGGCAACCGTAAACAACTAGACATAGATCTCAGCTGAACCGGGGCCGAAATCTTTCTGTGAAATAGGAGTTTTAAAAGTTATACCCAGTGGAAGACCGAAAATAGTTTATATATTCCTCAAGCTGACAATTATTGTGAATAGATTAGAGCCTTGTCAGACCATCAAGGTGCAAGGTGGTTATGGTAACCGCCTATCAGACCAGAACATTTGGTAAGATAAAATGTTGCAGCAGCAAATTTACATATACTGTGTATCTACGCTGCTTATCAAGTACCAGGCAAGAAGTTGCTCTAACTGATTAAAGGATTAAAAGAAACGGGGAAACTGAGGAACAGGGAATCCTTGTATACATTTAGTCATTATTACGACCGAACTTCTCACACCCATTTACAGTGAGCCGCAAAAGAAACTGTACATTATGGATAAAATTCTAACAATCACCAAACTCAACTTTTTTATCACTTAAGGAGAGTGCCCGAAAAAATTTTGACAATATTTCGAAATTTTTTGAAATTTTTTTGTTTCAATTTTAAAAACTTGCAATGAAAGAATTTTAAAATAAAAATAACGGTAATTTATTAATGTATATTTTTTTAAATGTAACTAAATGTAAATAACGCAAACTGTATGTTGTGTGTATGTGTTAATTTTATACATGAGTGGTGGCGGGACTTACAATATGAAGTCGACTCCCAATATGAAATTTTTTGAGATACTTTTTAATCGTAATTTTATTTTACCCTCAGAATTTTTATTCCGGGAAGTCTGGTGAGATGAAGTCACTAAAAAATAAATTTTATGGGGGCTGAATTTTGAATCCGAGATCAGCAATGAGTATTCAAAAAGATGAGTAGAATCGAATCACACACACAATTTCTAATACTTATACGCATACACAAATACATATATAATTGGTCATTACAACCCTTCAGTCAGGATTACGACCTAGTTTCTCACACCACTTATGTTGTGTGTGTTAATTTTATCGTGACTGGTGGGACTTAATGTTTAAAGTCGAATCCGAACGACCGATTTTTGAGAAACTTTTCATGGCAATTTTATTTACTCTCAGAGTTTTTGACCGAAATCTGCTAAGAGGAGGTCGCCGAAGAAATACTATAATAAGCCAACACACTACCTACTAGACTACGAACACTTCATAGTTATTCATACTTATACATACTTATTTTAATATCATGGAACCTCCACTCATATTCAAAGTTTAAAGTACTCATCATGTTCATACTTAACAACAATCACAAAATGAGTATGATTTACGTACGTTGTATGTTTGCTCTGCTTACTGCTCTGTCTTTTTTGCACCACAACTAAGACTTTAAATTTTTATGAATGATTCGAGTATTAGAATATTTTTCTAAAGTTATATGATTAGGCTTACGAATCAAACATCGAATGGTATGAGTTTGATGTCAACGTTGTACTCATATTCATTGTAACATGTACTTGTAAATCAATGTTGTAGTGAGTACGAATGAATCAGGGTGCGTAGTTAAATTTCAATATTGTTGACTCACTTATATTTAAAATTTCATGAGTACTTATGAGTAGCGAAAAAACGGTTCTCTGGTTTAAATCCTGGCCTCATGCCTAACAAGCCTTTCATTTCCTTCTAAAACGATGTAGAAAGTAAACCTTGTATGGCATAATGAACAAGGTTTGGTGTTAGCAAGTCATTCTCATAATTATGAAAAATGTTCTTTTAACCCATAACTGTCATCATTTTCTACTATCCAGCAGCATAAGGCTTTAAAGGTGTTCAATAATTGTTAATAAATGAATATTTTTTGATTGCTTTAATGTTTAAACAATTAAGAAAAAAATTCACTTTTTTAAACACATTTCTGCCATCATTTTCACATCACAGTGTTAACACTGTAAATTAATAAAAATTATTTAAAAAAATAATAAAAAGAAATTAATCAGAGTGTTAAAAAATGATCAAAAAAAGAAAGAAATATATTCATGTTATATACGTAATTAATAATTGCAACAATTAATATTAATTTTAATGGACAATCATAGTCTTATTTGATTTTATTTTTTATATTATTTTGTATAATATTGTGTTATTTATTGGTGTTAATAATGGCTTTCGACACATTTACATCCCTAATTATTATCGATAAAAATATGAAATTATAAATGCAAAGTGTTAACGACAATAGAAGGCACTGCATTATAATATTGTTACCTTCTTACCTTTTAAAATCGTTTAAAATATGAGCTCGTAGATTGCAAATAAAATAAAAATAAATTTGTGTTTATTATTCGCACATTGTTCACAACTTAATGTAAACAACAACAATTGATTTTCTTCGTTATTCCTCTGTTTATACCCTTTGGATAAACAATAGCAATTACTAGATAATTGGGCGACTGATCTTTGTTACGGAAACCTTCAAGCCACGATTACTCTCTTCAAACACACCGCGTCTTCAAACAAAGCTAACTGAACTTTACTAACTCAGTCGCCTGCTTTGCTTTGCCTTGTATATAGCAGAGTAAACAGTTTGATGAATGTTCTTGAAGGCGAATGTTCATGACTTCGCCTTCTCGAAATCTCTATAAATTTAAACATCATTCTTGAAACAATTTTATTTTATTATTTATTCTTGTAGCGTTTGTTGTTGTATTTTTGTTCCCTTGTTTAAGTTTTTATGCTGGTGTTTGTTGTTGTATTTTTGTTTACTTGTGTACCATTTTTTATGCCGGTGTTTGTTGTTATATTAAGCAGTACGATAATTTGAAAACAAGTTTGTTTTGTTTTTATAACTTCTGTTTATAATTTTAATGTTAAGCAATGTAAAAGCAAAACACCAGTATATAGATTTTTCATTTTCGTAACAGAATATTGCGTCAAATGTTGGATGGCCTTTTAATTAACCGAAATTGGCCGCCAAGAAGTTGCGTTTTGACACCGCTGTTGGACTATTTTTTGTCGGGCGGCCTTAAAGAAAAGTCTTATGCCGACAACATAACATAATTGGCCATTCCCTTCAGTCAGGATTACAACCTAGTTGCTCATACCACTTATGTTGTGTGCATTAATTTGTGTCGGGACCCACAGCTTAAAGTCGACTCTGAATGACAGATTTTTTGAGAAACTTTTCATGGCAATTTTATTTGCTCTCAGAGTTTTTGCCAGAAATCTTCTGAGAGAATGTCGCCGTAGAAATATTATGATATTTTCGTTTTGATTATCTGGTTAAACCGAAAAACCAGAGACCAAATTGAGCATTTGAACGCCAACATTCGTAATGCCATTGCCGAGATACGACCCCATACACTCGAAAAAGTGCGCGTTCAAATGTTCGCCACTACTTCTGTGGTTAAAGGGCATCCAAAATGTTCAGTTTTACATCACTCTGGAGCATAAATCAGCCTGGATTTGTTCAATAGCATGGATTATAATGGCCCTGAAGATCACTATGGTTTGTGGCTTACCTGCAACTTATAAAAACCCCACCAAAAAGTCTAAGGGGGTCAAAATAGCATGATCTCGTTGGCCGTTTTATGTCACTTCCATGTGAGATAATCACTTGTGCAGAATATTCAATATGCCATGCGATGTGTGGTACGTAGCTGCGTTCTGTTGAGCTTACATGTCTTTGTTATCCAGATCATCCCATTCAGGCCAAAAGAAGATGGCAATCATTGGCCTACAAAGCTCGTCGTTAGCAGTGATGTCCTGGCCAACATCGTTCTTAAAGAAATATGAACCGATAAGGCTGCCAGTTTAAAATGTACACCAGACAGTGACTTTTTCGGTGTGCTTTAAACGCTTTTAGACTTCATGTGTTATCATTTCAAACACGACAATTTTATTTATTCACGTAGGTACCAATTTATCACGAAATGACCCTCATCGCTGAAGATGATTTTTGCTATGAAAATTACGCAACTGACTCTGTAGAGCCCCTTAAGCAAACATTCTTCGTTATCTGCGATCCATGTCTATCCTTTCATGGTGAATAAATGTCAACTAATTTGACAAATGTTGCTTGAATAAATGGTTGTATTTCTTACAGTGAATGTTCGAAAGTCTCTTTTTGAAAGACCCTATAATTTCCAATAATTGTTTGCAAAAATTCTGCACTAAAACCAGGGTATAACCAGATAATCAAAACGAAAATATGAAAATATTTCAATCGGCAACTGCTTCTCAGCGCATTTCTGGCAAAAACTCTGATAGAAAATAAGAATTGTCATGAAAAGTTTCTGAAACATTCGGCGTGTGAAGTCTACTTTAAACTGAAGGTCCTATCACCACTCATGTATAAAATTAATACACAGAACATATGTATGTATTGCAAGAAACTAGGTCGTAATCCTGACTATAGGGTTGTAATGACCCATTGAGTAAGCTAGTCAGGTTATAGAGTTGTATTGATTTGTAGCAGCATTGCCATTATGTGGTTTGTGTTTCACTGCTCTAACCATACTACAACGGATTGTGCTGGAAAGAAATAAAAAGACTTGTTCCCGTCTCTTTCCTATATAGGCCAGTGGAACCTACTACATATTACATGGAAAATTCGTTCTTCAGCCACATTGTGAAATATTCTTTTCGCAGAAGATTTTCTTGTACATAAAAAGGAGACGCCATAGTCTAGTTGGTAGTGTGTTGGCTTATTATACGCAAAGCCGCGGTCCAAACCCAAGGGCAGACATCAAAACGGAAATATGAAAAAAATAATATTTCTTCGGCGACTTCCTCTCAGCAGATTTCTGACAAAAACTCTGAAAGTAAATAAAATTGCCATGAAAAAGTTTCTCAAGAATCTGTCTTTCAGAGTTGACTTTAAACCGTATGTGCCGCCATAATGTATAAAATTAACACACACAATATGAGTGGTGTTAAAAGCTTGGCCGTAAACCTTACTGAAGGGTTTTAATGTCTTATTAATCCTATAAAGTAATACGACCTCTAGATTCCTAGACAGTGTGTACATCGCATCTAAGATTGTCCGCGAGTCTCTGAAATAAGTATATACTCCCGAAGACGAAGATATTATTGAACATGTCTTATGCCAAGAAACAACACTTGGGGACCTAAATTCCATAAACACCATTTCCTCTTTCATTTTCTGCCTCAACCTATTTTTTTAAAATTGAAAGCAATCCACTGCATGAGGAGGACGCATTCCCTCAGTGTTGAGCATTCATACGTCTTTTCATTTACTTGAATGTCTTCGGTATTTCCCTTGTTTAATACGGTCCTAAGCTGAACACACCACACTAACCAAGTGCAACTGAATAGAGATGTCGTCTCAATGGTAGGGTGTAAATAAGTATCATTAAACCATTACGAGCAGCTAATAATTTGCCTTGGCTTTGGCATTATTCTTTATATAAGTATATAAGTAAAAAAAATAAATATATATGACAACAATAATTAACAAAAAAAATTCATTTGAAAGGACACACAGGGCCAAGGTTTTATTAAGCCAAGCAAACGTTAAAAGCAATTTAAGTGTGTGGCAAAAATTTAAAATGAAATGAATTCATGCTTATGCGAGAAAACTAGGCGCTTAATTTCTGTTTGTATACAAAGCTTATCCCCAATGATAGCGCCTTCGGAGACTTATTCAGATAAGTGATATAACCTAATCAAACGAAACCGCGTAAGGCTAATGACATCTGCCTATGATGACAATATTTTCAATTACCTATAAAAGCATGGGTTCAGGCGTATGGACTTACAACATTCCATGTATTATGACGTTAGTAGACGTAAAGGTTTCCTTTGTTACATTCCTCACAAGTGTGTGTGACACCTATTGTCACTTATTGTGTGACAAAAAGTTTCCTTCTCTTCCCAATCACGACAGCTCCTGCAATCAAACGTTTCGCATAAGTGCCTATAATGCATTGTCCAGTACAACTATACTGAAAGTATATCTTTGGAGTTAGAGCAGACTTTCCATGAGCTCTATATACAACGTTACCAACATTGTTGCTCAATTCCACCCGTATTTGAAACCACCTAACCGACATTGACAATCTCCATACAGTTGTTACCAAAGAAAAATGGTAGTGCAAGGCCTGGTAAGTTCATGCACTCTACAGTTACCTGAAATATCGTTAGGTTCTGTTACCCATATGATACCAACATCACACCGCTTCGCTCTTTTGTTAAGAGATCTGCGACAGCAATAAACCGTCTTGAAGCTTGTGCGGTAGCACGGTTTTAACCTGCTGGACTCTCAAACTTGAATAAACGCTAGGTACTCCTATGGATTCAGGAATGCCCATCGATTCCGGTGGAATTCCACCATCTATACTTCCATTTAGTTTCACATCAGCAGTGAAAATCTGAATGGAGTCTTTAATTGCAACACCCTTCCAAATCCCGGCATGGATGTTTTGAACTTGCTTCAGAAGTCATATTATAATACCATGTAGTCAATATGTGCTACCAATAATCCAAAAAATTTTCAGAATTTTTGGTTGTCTGATTGACCAAAAATGTCTACTAATTTCAGCCGCCAAGTCCTAACAAAAATCGAGCGTAAGAAAACATAAAATAGTCTCTAGTGCCAACGTGTATAGATGTACACTCAGCCAAAAAAGTATACATACGGTTAACAAATTTCAGAAATTTTTTAACCAATCCGTTTTCGTTGAAAATCTTTATAATTGTCTGACATCTTTCTTCGATTTTAAGACGATCTTTTGCATAGGTTCAGAAATTTGTGAAATTTGTTAATCGGATGTATACTTTTGTGGGCCAGCGCGCGGCCACAATTCAGTTTAATTTCAGAAATTTTTTAACCAATGCAAAAGACCGTCTTAAAATCGAGGAAACTATAAAGATTTTCAACGAAAACGGATTGGTTAAAAAATTTCTGAAATTTGTTAACCGTATGTATACTTTAGTAACTGTGTGTAGTACACATGGTACCACTAATAATAATGTTACGTTTTTACCTTTTAAAAACTTTAAAATATGAGCTCGTAGATAGCAAAAAAAAAAAATAAATAAATTTGTGCTTAGTTTTAATTAAAATTCTTTATTATTCGAACAAATCTGCGTGCCACTGTTCACAACTTATATGTATACAACAACAATTGCTTCTTTTGTTATTCCTCTGTTTACACCCTTTGCATAAACAATAACAATTTCTAAGCAATTATTCGACAGATCTTTGTGACGGAGATCTTCAAACCACAATTACTCTCTTCAAGCACACCACGGCTAACTTTCAAAATGTATCAATACAAAGTTTGTATGCAGTTCTACTACGGTATATAAATTATGTAGATATGCAAAGTTACCAAACAGTACATCAACTATAAATCCGATGCCTGATTGGTTTTTGGCTGCGTTAGAAATACACATTGACACCGTTTTAAAATAGTATACATTGTAAACATTTTGTTCAGCGGTTTTATGAAACACTATACTTTGTTCAAACACAAAGCAACTAACATTTTGGAAGTCAGCCCGCGTCTTCACACAGGACTGGCTGAACTTTTACAAACTCACTCGCCTGCTTTGTCTTTTATATGGCAGAGTAAACAGCCTGATGAATGTTCTTGAAGGCGAATGTTCTCTATAAATGTAAACATCATCATTATTGTTATTTATGTATTTTTGTTTACATTTATTCTTGTGGTATTTGTCGTTGTAATTTTGTTTACATGTTTACTAATTTTTAAAAGCTGGTATTTGTTGTTATATTACACAGTGCGATAATTTGTAAACAAATTCATTGTTTTGTTTTTGTAGCTTTTGTTTATAATTTTAATGTTAAACGATGTAAAAGCGAAACACCAGTATCTAGATTTTTTTCATTTCCCTAACAATAATGACAGATCTATGCAACTGCCGTATCAGGCGCAAGTTAGTTGTTCTATCGAGGAATTATCACTATGCTAGTCCTCCAAAGTTCAGAACCCACTTTTTCCATCATCTTCCACGATTCTGATGAATTTCCATTCATTTTTGATTAGCTTGTGATTTTTTCTAAATTACATTACATATGACATTACACTACATGTTTACATTACATACGACATTACATTACATGTGTACATTACATATGACATTACACTACATGTGTGCATTACGTATGACATTACACTACATGTGTACATTTCATATGAATGACATTACACTACAATTGTGGGCTTTGCAGATGACGTTGCCATAGTCTCGGTAGCTAAGTCGGTAAGGGAAATAGAGGAGAAGACGAACATAGCAATTCGAAAAGTTGGAGTATGGCTTGATGAGGCAGGATTTACACCTGCTGCTCACAAAACGGAGGCTGTCTTGATAAGCGGCCGGAAGATAGTGGATAAGATGGAAGTGACCGTTGGAGGCACTAAGATCGAATCGAAGAGGGCCATAAAATACCTGGGAGTTATTATCGATGACAGGTTGAGCTTCAAGTAGCACGTGAAATACATCGGCGGAAACCCAGGGAGCACTGGCGAGGTTGATGCCAAATATTGGAGGACCAAAATCCATTTAAGAGGAGAATAATATCAAGGGTTGTGACGTCGATAATGTTATATGCTAGCCCGATATGGTTGGAGCCACTCTCCGTGGGGACGACAAGGACGATACTGTCCTCGGTGTGTCGTCTAAGCGCGATTAGACAGATAAGCGGCTTCCGGACAGTGTCTGATGAAGCGGTACTGGTATTGGCAAAGACAATACCCATAGACATATTGGCGGATGAGATGGTCCGGATGAGATGGGGCGGATATACTTTCGCTGTCTCGAGTGTCCGGGACAAAAAGCAGCTATAAAAGCGGAGGAACGAAGGACTTCCATGTACAAATGTCAGTCACGAGCAGTTTAAAGGGAAGATGGACATTTAGCCTTGTCCCTGATGTAACCCCTTGGATGGAGAACGAATATTGCGAGCTGAAGTACTATGTGACCCAGTTCCTAAGTAGTCATGGGTGCTTCGGGAAGTACGTGCACAGACATGATACTTCCCCTATATGCCCAAACTGTGTAGACGAGGAGGAAGATTCGGAGCAGATTCTAACATGCTGCCCCAGATTTAGATGGCCCCGGGAAACGAGATTGGGACCGAATCGGCTTATGGAAGAGGTGTTGAATTCTAGGATTCTATGGAGCCAATACAGCCAGAGAATGGCTGAAGTTATGCTAGAACTCCGAAGGCTGGAGGAGCGGAGGCGAAATTTGATATAGTGTGATAAAGCTTTAAAGCTAGATTCCCACCTCCGGCCCAAGACAAAAAAAACACATTTCATTACAGGTGTAGATTACATATGACATTAAACTACATGTTTACATGACATATGACAATACACTACTATGTCGAATCAATTCAATGGGTTCTAGTCTTATCTACCGGAGAAAATTTTTGTGTGGTAACACCATACTTCACCATACATTACAGGATGTTGGCCTTAAAATAGGCACCCTTTATTATAATAGAGGATCTGACTTCATTCTGTTTAAATTAATGCATTATGGGCGTAATTCTATGACATATGCAACTCAAATATTATGAAAAAAAAAAATGTCACGTTTAACAAGTTTGTCTTGCTGTTGCACTCACATGTGCCACTTGTTCAAGTTCATAAAGACTTTACTACTCCATATGTTTGTTCAATCACTTCTTCTTGTGTCAGAGTTTTTTAAGTTTTGCAAGCATGTTGTAAAGTAATCACTGCGAATATTTTTATATTTTTTTTTTTTTTTGAAAAAGTTTTTAATTTGTTTTTTTTTGCAAGCAGAGCCAAAAACTTTTAATGATCGAATAACAAGAATTTTGCTGACTGCAAGAGACAAAAAAAAAATAACAAGAAAATAAAAAGTAAGATGATTAAAATTAAAATAAAAATTTCAATAAGAAAGTAAATATCCTTGAAGAATATAATGTCAAACGAAAAAAGCAAGAGGTGCGTTGAGCACATCCAGTTGGAAAAAATTTAATTTTGTACTTGTCTTTGGTTTCTATATTCAGCATTCAGTCTTTAAATTAAGTTCAGAAGTTCTTCTTAAAAAGTTTCAAAATCAATACTATCAGCCTTCTCCTGATGACATTCCCCTTTGGATTTACCTCGCTTTATGAAAATTTTACGACGCCTAGCCTAAGCCTGAGCCAATCGTACAATAAAATTTCTTTCGCTCCATTATAAATAAAAAACAAACAAGCTAAGCAGTGAATGGCTTTATGCTTAAAATAATGGAGAGCCATAGAGCCTGATGATATTTTATTATCAAGGATGCATAGCTCAATCAGAATGCCGCTTAAGTCTACATACCTCCCTCACTTTATTTGACTATATGAGCAGAGACTATGGTAGCAGAGCCTGCTCTCGTATGAGCATACAGTACTCACACTTCCACACGGACAGTGACTGTCATATAACGATCTTCATCGATGGCTTAAAAATGGAAATGTTGAACTTTGTAGCTTGTGTATTTCAGGCGGAGATTTTCGCTACTGAACAAGCTGTGTGCACATGTGTGCACAGTCAAACAGCAATCAAAAGACTTCAGAAGTTGCATAGACTCTGTATACCGTATATGTCGACATAATAACCGCCTCTACTAGGTTACGGGCCACTGTGACTTAGTAACAGTAAATAGAAAATGAAAAGTTGTACAAACTGGCACCGAAAACATGAGAGATGTTTTGAGGAAGAGGCCAAGAAATAAAGCAGCATGGAATTCAACAAACCGTAGATAGTTCAACATATCTGGCTGCCGAATTTCAAAACTGCTGTGTCCATCAGTGGATAGCAGGAAAACTAAGGAACTACTTAAGTGCGACAAGAGAACGTTTCGCACTCTAACAGGAATTCTAATCAGACACTGCGCTATTGGCAGCTTCGGAGACAAGCTCGGTTGGCCACACCAGGTATCGGTCTGCAGCAGCTGCCAGAATGTGAAAGAAACAGAATCAGTACAACACCTTTTATGTGAGTGTCCCAAACTTCAAAACAGAGCGTCTAAATATCTGGGCATGCTGGCGAAAGTGTCACTACGGGAACTGGCCGGAACTGGCAGGAATTCTAATGGGACACTGCCTAATAGCAGCATCGCTGACAAGCTAGATCGTTCTCACCACGATTACTGCAGAAACAACCAGGATGTGAAAGAACTAAATTGCTATAACAACTTTTATGTGAGGGCCCTGTACTTCAAAACGGACATTATTGGTCATTGGGTGACAGAACATTTAAAGATCTAAGCATGGTGAAGTGTACTAGCCGGTTTCATATCAAGCTCAAGATTTTTCAAATCCAGCTCTAATGAATTATGGCAGGGGGCTAACGTTACACTGGATAAAAAAAATGGGCCATATAGGCACCGAGTGAATTTGCCTCTGAATGGAAATCTATCCGCTAACATAACCTAACCTAAAACCAGACCAACATTTGCAGATTGCTAGGTTTTTTCTAATATTTTTTCATTTTTTTTTTTTGTCGAAATAATGATTTTGTTTGTATACTTTGTCGATTTTATAATGAAGATAATGGTCTCAATTTGCATAAAAATGAATTGTTTCCAAACCACATTTACTCTTAATGATAATAAGCATCCGGCAGGCGTTGAACAGTACTTTTAGAATAACCTGTAGCCGTTGTACGGGAAAGCATTGAAGTAAGATCCACAACAATTATTTCGTTCTCCTTCTTAGAGACAGAGATTGTGTCCTTTCCCCATTTTTGGAGTGAAAAGTATTTACAAGTTTTTATCCAAGCCCAATTAAATACATACATGCACAATAGGTTATTACAGCACTTCAGTCAGGATTACGACCTAGTTAGTTATAAAGAACAGAAACAGTAGGCTCTTGGTCTTATTAGACTAGAGCGCTTGGTTCAAACCCCAATTCAGACATCTCAATCAACAAACGAAATCTGAAAAAATATTTCTTTGGCAACTTTCTCTCAGCAGATTTTTGGCAAAAACTAAATAAAAATTACCATGAAAAGTTTCTCAAAAATCTGTCGTTTGGAGTCGACTTTAAACTGTAGGTCCTACCACTCATGTATAAAATAAACACACGACATAAGTGGTGTAAGAAACTATGACGTTGTACAGTGGGTCAATTCGACCTCCGGGTACTGTACTTGTCTTAATTGACACTAACCTACTCAAGATGAGATGATAAAGTTTTCAATAATTGAATGCAAATGAAATGCTCTGGCTTCAATTGCCAATGTAGAGAAAACAGGAGACAGACGATAGAATCCAGGATATTGTATATTGGAAAGCAACCCGCTACCCTAACTAATAGAACCTGAACCAACTATGTCTGTTATTAAGACTTTCCAAGCTAACATAATCTAACCTAGCCTAATCGCTTAAAGATTGATTGAAGTAACTCAGATTCTTAGATTTTTCAAGAAAATCAATTAAATTTGGCTAAGTCGTGTTAAACTATAACAAACTTTTTATATCAAACCCGTCCTTAGCTGGTCTATGGTGGTGGCATTTAAACAGTTTTAGACTGCAAAAAATTTCTGTAGTTGTTGTTGTTAAAGCTTTTATTTTTTTATCCTTAAAGATTATTTTAAAAATATTCTCTTTGAGTATTTATTTCTTGTATAAATCTCTACTTATTGTGGTCATACTTAAATGCACAATTTTTTCGTATTCTTTCGAATGCTTTTTCTTGTTGTGTTTCTTTTAAAGCAGCAGAAGTAAATCTTTAATAAACATTGTATCCATTTTAGTGTTCGTCTTTTTATGCTGAGCATTATTTTCTTTCCTTTTTTTGCTCTCTCTCTGTCCTGAAATCTTGTACTTTTCTTGTACTTCTATTGACATATTCTTGAACCCTTTTTTGTGTCACAAGAGTACATTTTGTTGTTTTTTGTTGAAATAGAGTACAAAAGTTTCTTTTTATAGAAATTTTTATTTTCTTTCTTTTTATCTTCCTTTTATTCTTTTTTTATTTTTTAAGTAGAAATTATACTCCTGGCATACAAAGTATTGGAAAGAGAGTACAACATGGGACAATTTGAACAAACACATGGAGTGTGGTTTTAAAAGTTGGTTTGTAAGACATTGAATGCAGTTTTCTTGTGAAAAAAGAAAGAAACGTATAAAAAAAGTTGTTCAATTATTTGGATAACTTATGGACAAATGGGCTTTTTTCAGTCGCATCTATTTTGCTTTATACAAGGAATTCTATTATAATGTCATGAGTATGATGGCTTTCCCTTGCCTATGAGCTCGTTTCGACCGTATATATTGAGCATGTTTTACTAGCTATTGGATGCAAGCACTAGTTCTCATGGTTTCATAGATTCTTATATATTGTATCTATCCGAACCCTTTAATACCTTGCAAGGTTTCACCAAGGCGATCCCTTATCAAGCGACTTCTTCAACTTGGTCTGCGGAAGACGGGAGTGTATTGTAATTACACTATCTACAAGTAGAGACATGCGGCGTATTAGAACTCAGATTACGGCCGATAACTATACTTTCGATATAGTCAAGGAATTTATTTATCTTGGATCCACCGTTTTCACCAGAAATGATGTCACTCTGGAGATCAAGCGCATGATCACTTTTGCCAACAGGTGCTATTATGGTCTTAATAGGCAATTAAGTAGCAGAGACCGTACGACAAAACTAATACTCTACAAGACGCTCATCCTACCCGTGCTTTTTGATAGCACAGAGGCAGGATCCATGCCTTAAGCACTGAGCCTTAAGAATATTCGAGAGAAATGTCCTACGTAAGATTTTCGGTCCAGTGCGAGTTGGCGCAGATTTCTACATCCGATCCAACAGTGAGCTGTATGAGCTCCTCAACGACATAGGCGTTTTGCAGCATATTAACATCCAGCGGCTGCTCCGGTTCGGGTATTTGATGCGGGAATTTTTGAAAGTCGGCGAAGAGGACGACTTTGTCTGCATTGAAATTGTCCTATGAGTTCCTTAACGACATGGACGTTGTGCAGCGTATTAACATCTAGCGACTGCGCTGGCTCGGCTATATCGTTGGAATAGAGGGGTATACTCCGTTGAGACGAGTATTTGATGCGATATATGTCTTTTCACTGAAGGAAGCCCTATCATCGATTAATGTGACCAACTGTCGAAGAAACGCAAGAAACAGAGGCGCCTGGAAGATTGTGTTATTGCAGGCCGGCCGAAAACCGTTAATCGGGTTGTTAATGGCCAATTATGTAAGTAAGTAATATAGTCTATCAGCTAAAAGATATGTGCCTTCGTCCGTAAAAGGTGTATTTAGGAACTGTTTGTATAATTTTTTGACCTTTAAGCAATCTGTAACCACTCACCATCCATAGCTTAAAAGACTTAAAAGTAGTCACACAATCCTAAAGAAATTTTTAATCCTCAGAGTAAAGTCCTTTCAACCCCTCTGCTATGACTGATTGTAGGCATCATTACAAAGTGCTTGAAAAGTGGAAGCTTTACAGTTGCGGCAGTGCCGCTGATTGGGTTATTCTAGTAGAGGGAATATTTCTCCCAACGCTTTTAGATCTTATCAAGTCTGCCCGCTTTAAACTCCATCTTAGCAGCAACACATAAGTTATAACAGGATACGGTCAAATACTTTACAGACTTCAGCAGAAGTTGCATTAACGTGAAAGAAGATTGGATTACAAAACATTTTCTCTGTCTTTGCTTTGAATTTGGGAAAGTTAGGTTATGTTGGGTTAAATGGCCGACCCCCTCAAGAGGTCCCATAATTAATTCTAACCGGGGGTCAACCATCATTCCCTAGAGAAAACCATTCCGAGTCCAAAAAATATCCTGCTTTTGTAGCAATCTTTATATAAGATATCAATCTTTATAACGACGTCAGAAAATGAGAGATCAGAAAGCTCCATCTCTTATGATAAGAGCAAGGCATTAACACATGCGATGAAAGACAGTCTCTTCCTCCTTTTCAGACCTACAGCTCCTGCAGACGTCGTTAGTTGGAGTGTCGAGTCTTTCGGCATACCTAGCAAAAGGATATTGACCCTTAAGAATCGCTATTGTGCGATGGATGGTCATACGATTTAAGGACAGAAGTACGTCAATCCTCTTCTTGTACATACGTGTCCAGCAAAGTTTGGAAATAGTGCACACGTATCATCCTGCTGGCAATGAGTCTCCCCGTAAAACCAGTGAACAATGTCCATATAAACCTAAGCAATGGGAATATCTGTGCCTTGTAGCATGTCGGAGATTGCCAGCTTCATATCGGCACTAGCCATCTCATCAGAATGCAATTTCCCTAGTCCCGCCAACCATATAAGAATTATCTTGGAATGATTCGAAATTCCTCTAAGAAATCCACGCCTTTTATGGGCACGGACAAAGACTAACACTACATTCGTTAGGGCTGTAATTACAGCCTGGCTATACGAGTAAATCAAGAGATTTTAAAGGAAACTCCTCCCACTCAACAAGCAATGCGTCTTTTTCAATATCACCATGTCCACTGAGTGTAAAACACTGCAGTGATCACGCAGCCTTTAAAAAAATTTAATATCAGAATCTTTGAGCCCTCAGTGTACACTTCAAAGATGCCATTGAAAACTTCTAGTGCGTTCCGGTGGGAATCTGAGACAAAGATACATGGACAGTTTAGTTCAACGTGATTTTAATAGAATTCACACCTAACGGAATAAGTACCAACGGTATGATAAAGTACCTAAATAAATACCTTGCACTCCCAGGTACAGTGAGCATCAAAAGAAACTGTACATTAAAAAAATACATGTACATTAATAAATAACCGTTATTTTTATTCTAAAATTGTTTCATTGCCAGTTTTTAAAATTAAAACAAACAAAAATTACAAAAAAAAAATTCAAAATATTTTAAAAAATTTTCGGGCACTCTGGTTCAGTGATAAAACTTGAATTTGGTGATTGTTAGAATTGTATCCATAGTGTACAGTTTCTTTTGCCGCTCACTGTATATTCCTGAGCCTGTATGTTTCAAGCCTCAAAGTTTAGGAAGAGATTTTGGACTTCAATCCTTACTTACTTACTTAATTAATAACACGATTAACGGAATTCGACCTTCCGCAACACATCCTTCCAAGTGCCTCTGCTTCCTGCGCGCCTACGCCAGTTGGTCACACTAATCGATGACAGGCCTCCCTCGATTTGGTCCGTCCAACGCATACAAGGTCGCCCTCTTCGCCGACTTCTGCAGATCGCTGCATCAAATACCCGTCTCGCCGGAGCATCCTCCTCCATTCGAACGACATGGCCGAGCCAGCGCGGCTACTTGATATTAATACGCTGCACAACAACAGCTCACTTTTGGATCGGATGCGGAGATCATCGCACTAGACCGAAGATCTTACGTAGGACTTTTCTCTCGAATACTCTCAAGGCTGCTGCATCAGTGCTTAATAGGGTCCATGCCTCTGCGCCATAAAGAAGCACGGGTAGGATGAGCGTCTTGTAGAGTACTAGTTTTGTCTGCTATATTGCCTATTGAGACCATAGTAGCACCTGTTAGCAAGAGTGATCCTGCGCTTGATCTCTTCAATCCACTCCACTTTATTCAACAACAAAATTAATGCCTAAACCCAATACCTCTTATAACCTTAAACCACTACTTTCGTATACCGTAGGGTATATTCTATGAACGAATAATCTATGAAAGGGAAGAACACGAAAAAATAGAACGAAATTTTTTAAAGTAAAAGGTTAAGAAATTGCAACCACAAACGGATGTGTACGAGTACACATGCATAATCATTTTACAGTACAATAGGAAGTACTTTAAGACTTTTCTTTAGTTTTTTTGCCTCTCTTTTTTCCCTCATATTCTTCATTTTTAAGCAGGTTAAAGCTAAGAAAATACACATACATACATAATTGGCCATTACAACCCTTCAGTCAGGATTACGGCCTAGCTTCTCACATCACTCATGTTGTGTGCGTTAATTTTATACGTGAGTGGCGGGACCTACAGTTTAACGTCGACTCCGAACGACAGAATTTTGAGAAACTTTTTCAAGGCAGTTTATTTTACTCTCAGAGTTTTTGCCAGAAATCTGCTGAGAGGAAGTCGCCGAAGAAATATTTTTTTTTTCATATTTCATTTTTGATGTCTGACCTGGGATACGAACCCGGGCTTTACGAATAGTAAGCCAACACACTACCTACTACACCACGGCGACTTCAAAAGAAAATACTTCTAAGAAAATAATACAATAGAAATTACAGTAAAACAACACAAAAAAGAAAAAAGAAAACTAACAAAAGAAAAACCATAAAATGATATACGAATAAAGAAATCAAAAGAAACAGCATAATGTGGCTTTAAGTACACATTATGCTTCTTGTAGTACTTTTTTTCTCTCTTATTTTTTCAGCCTTTTTTTTCTTTTTGAATAGGAAAAGAAAGGATTGCAGTTTAGTTTGGTTTTGTAAATGTGGAAGAAGTTGAAGCAGAGAAAAAAAGGATTTTTTTAACTTAAATCAGTATTTACCTGAATACGTCAAATAAACAAACATATCCGGGCAAAAAGGAGTTCAGATTTAGTGCCAACTCTGAGTGCCACATACTGAATTAAAACTGAAGGAGTTGCGGTCATGTAACATATTGCCTTATTACCATCCTTCAGATCACTTGAAATAACACTCGTCATGCCATGTAGTAGAAAGAGGATTACAGTCTGAGAATGGAAAATGAGTTATGTATTGAATTCCTTTGCTAAGTGTCATGTCGCAGCAAATAACCAATGTATGCCTAGGTCCAAGGCATATTCATAGGAGGTAGCCTTATCTCAAGAACTGAGGACATTTGGACTGTCAAAAAAATTGTTTGTTTTTTGAGTGTTTTGTTTCGATATTCAATTTCGTATTTATATTAGTCATAAACCCTCATATGTACTGCATGTATCCTTAACGATACGCACTCTAGAAATTCTTTAGGATTACTATTTTAAAGCCAATTATATTAAAATTTTTGCAAGATGATTAACAATATTTAAGCGTTTAACACTAAATACATATATTTTTTAAACTACAACCTAGATTTACTATATATATAGGTATTTAGATGAAAGTGATGAATTACAAAAAAAAAAAGAATTCCATGTCTCCAACTAGTTGCCTAAACTATGACTGAAATAACTTGTGTGTTATTTTTAAAACAAATTCTCTTTCAGAAGATTGGGATATAGGGATTAAAACAAATTGGGACAATCTTCTGTTGAAAATATGTTATTATAATTCACAATATAATTCAAGAGATAATAATTTAAATACGTATTCAATTTCAAAATTCAGTCATAGAATAAATATAAATTAGGTGCAAATTTTAATTGTTACAATAATAAATAAGAAATAACGTTTGCAACTGATACTTTTTGTAATTCACAGGTGCTGCTCTATTGTGTAATTTAGCATGACATAAAAATCATAAGAATTTTCAATATATAAAATTTATTTAGTTTTTTTAATTGCTTTAACTAATTTCCTATGGAGGTTTGAGGGTTGATTTTTTTGGCAAGCTGAGTACTCTTTAACAAAAACAAAATGCCTGTTGCTTTTGCATTGTTGTACTTGTTGTAGAGTTACGGCTACCTCCTATATATATGCCTTGCCTAGGTCCAATGTGAGGTCATTGTTATGTTTTTACCTTTTAAAAACGTTTAAAATATGAGCTCGTAGACTGCAAATAAAATTAAAATAAATTAGTGTTTAGTTTTAATTAAAATTCTTTATTCTCAGTGTTCACAACAATTGTTTTGTTTGTTATTCCTCTTTGTACTCTTTTGCGTAAACAATAACAATTGTTCCACAGATCTTTGTAACGGAGATCTTCAAACCACGATTATTCTCTTCAAGCAACGTTGCCTGCTTCGCCTTGCCTTTTATATGGCGACGTAAACAGTTCGTGGCTTCTCCTTTTCGAGATCTCTATAAATGTAAACATCGTTGTTTACATTCATTATTGTAGTGTTGTTTGTGAATTTTGCTTACGTTTATTCTTTCAGTGTTAGTTGTTGCATTTTTGTATACTTGTTTATCTCTTTTTTCATACTGGTTTTTGTTGGTATATTTTTGTTTGCTTGTTTATCATGTAACAAGTTCATTGTTTACGTTTTTGTAGCTTTTGTTTATAATTTTAATGTTAATGTGCAAAACACCGTTTCCATTTTCGCTAGGTGGCGAAATCTTCTTACAGAAGTAGATTAGTGCCTGTAAAGTAAACCAACCCGAATCTAAAATAAATCTTGCAATTGCAGCAATCGTTACATTGAAGAGAGAAGTTAATTAAAACAGAAATAGAGAGATTAAGAAGTCCGGGATGAAAGATAGTCTCCTTCTCATATAATAAGACACTGGCTAGTAAGGCCATGGAACATACAACATTCTTCCATACAACTCTCCTACAGTCTAGCTATATTGCAAGTATCCTCCTGCTGTCAACGACGTTGAGCATCCCAGTAAAACGAGCGCGGAATACCTATTCTAACTGAGGCAACCGAAACACATGTGACCTGTAATATGACGGAGATATCCCTATGCCCTGGAGCCTATGAAATTGAATGATTGCTTTGAGAATACCTAGGCATTCATTAAATGGTATGGGTGCCGAAAAGCCAAATAAAAAAGAGGTTTTCAGGGAAAATCTTACAAACGATCAATTATTGTAAGATTGTGAGCATGACCCTTTACGAAAATTGAAAATCAGGAGCCTTAGTATATATCGATTCGTATATTTTTAGTATATTCGATTATTAAGTGCCTCTTATATTTAAATTCAACAATAAAAAAGGTGTGTGTCGTCAAAATTTTTTTGCCACTATGTGTGGCATATAACATCTTTCAAATGTTCGCCACGACTTCTCTAAGTGGAGCGAAAAAGCACGTTAGACTTCCTGTTAGAGCACAAGCCGTTCACTTATCGAACTTAAGTAGTTCCTTGGTTTTCCTGCTGCCTTCTGCTGAACACAGTAGTTTTGGAATTCGGCAACCAGTTATGTTGAACCACGTACGGTTTGTTAAACTCCATGCTGTTGTTTTCAATTTGAAAAAGTATTTCTGACGGGTCGCATATATCTCTTCTATTGTCTCTTCCTCAAGATATCTCCGATGCCTTCCGTGTTATTTCGTATGGCTTTTCATATCCTTCTGTAACGCAGTGGTCCGGAACCCAGTAGAGGTGGGTGTTATGTTGACGTATACGGTGTAGAGATTCTATGCAACTCCTAACGCTTTTTCATTTGACGGGGTGGGATCCAAGCGCTTTGATTGATTGATTTTGATTCAAATTTGAAGCAGTTATGTTCCCGCTGCTTGTTCAATAGCAAAAATTTCCGCATGAAGTACGCTGGCCTGGCTAGGAAATCTATATTGTTACGTATTTTCCTTTTAAAAACGTTTTATAGATATGAATGAGCTCATAGATTTCAAATAAAATAAAAATAAATTTGTATTTAATTTTAATTAAATTCTTTATTGTTCGTACAATTCTGTTCACAAGTTTATTTTATTTTATTTATTTATTTAAGTCAATGGACAAATTCCTTACTGACTAATAACACAAATCGAATAAAATTAAATAAGATTACAATCAATTTCATTCAAAAATATAAGTAATAGTTACAATAAAAATATGAAAAGTTACAAATTGAGAAAACCAATAAAGTTATGAATTGAGAAAAACAATAATGTTCCGTTTTATAACACAAGAATTTAAAGAAAAATCAACAAAGTCTGACAAATAATTAAATTGACGGCAAATTCTAGTTAACGGATCAGCAACAGCATAATGAGTTCTGCAGAATTGAATATAAATAAGATTATAACAGCGGAAGTTACGACGAGGTACATTGAATTTAACAGATTTTAACAGAAATTCACAGCAAATATTACCATTGATCAGATTAACCATGAACGATATATTTAACATTGTTCGACGACTCTTAAGGGTAGGCAGTTTTATTAAAGCCAGTCTGCTAGTATATGAAGGCATATCCAAGTAATTTCATCCAAGGCCACGCAAGCAGAAGAGTAGAAATTGTTTCTGAACAGATTCGATGTATTCGCTGTAAACATTATAGTGAGGATCCCATACGATGGATCATACTCCGAAATTGGTCTGACAAGCGATACGTATAACTGTTTAGTAATAAATGGATCAGTAAATTCCTTTGCCCAACGTTTTATGAAGCCAAGAGTGCTTCTTGCCTTATTTACAGTAAAAGTGATATGATCATTAAAGTTTAATTTTGTGTCTAATAGGATCCCAAGATCAATAAAAGAGTCCACTATTTCCAGTTGATGACCTCCAAGCAAGTAATTAACCGCGATACAATTATTTCTTGAGAACCGCATACGTTTGCATTTTTTAATATTCAGCTCCATCATGTTGTACTCGCACCATAAAAAGAAATTATTGAGATCACTTTGAAGATAAATATGCTCAATGAAATTATTAAAGGAGAGAAAAACTTTTACATCGTCAGCATACAGCAAGATATTAGCAAAATTAATCAAGTTGGGAAGATCGTTTATAAACAGCGAAAAAAGAAGTGGACTAAGATGGCAGCCTTGAGGAACACCAGATAGCACATAAATATACTTAGATAAGCTATTGTTCACACATACAGTCTGCTTTCTATCAGTCAAATACGACTCTAGCCATCTTAAACTCCTATGATTTACGCCCATTAAATCTAATTTAGTTAACAGGATTTTGTGATTCACTTTATCGAACGCCTTACTAAAATCCGTAAAAATTACATCAGTTTGCTTCCGTTGAAAACAGTCCGCATTTATCATGGATGTTAACTGAAGCACGTTAGTTGTTGTTGAACAGCCGTTACGGAAACCATGTTGATAAGGTGATAATAACAATGAGGTATGATGAACCAAAAAATCAGCATTCAGTTTCTCGAACATTTTTGGAATAGCACTCAGTTTTGCAATGCCCCTATAATTTGTAACATCAGATTTATTGCCAGATTTAAAAAGTGGTATAATATACGAGTTCTTCCAAAACGCAGGAAAATGTCCATAATTAATCGAGGTATTAAACAATATGACTAATGGTGTGATGAATGACTCTGCACATCGATTTAAAATACAACTTGGAACCCCATCGGGACCAGGACGTAAAGACATCTTTAAACTTTTCAGGTTCATCAAAATATCACAGTCACTAAATGTTGGAATAGATATTACTTGAGCTGATGTCAGCGAGTAAGGGTACATATTTGTATCATTATAAGCAGCGTTAGAATAAGTACTGGCGAAGAAATCTGCAAACATATCACAGATGACATCAACACTACCGGAGTCTTTATCAACAAATTTCATAAAAGATGGAAAGCCAGTAGATTTTTTCTTCGAATTTACAAACATATAGAAAGATCTAGGATTCTTAATAAAATTATTTTTCATTTTATCCATATAAGTTTTATATAATAAGTGATTTAGAATATTATATTCAGACCGGCTAATATAATATCTTCCATAATCAATAATGGAGCCAGAACTTTGGTATTTCTTGTAATACTTGTTCTTTCGATTTTTCAGTCGCGACAGTTGTTTAGAATTCCATGGTGAACCAGCCAGAGTATACGCAGGTTTTAAGGGAACACAAATTTCAATTATTGAATGCACTTTCTTATAAAAATTAGAAATCATCAAGTCAATATCAAAATCATTGTTAACAGGAATAGATAAGATTTCATTCCAACAAGTATTTCTCATCATGTCGTTAAATAAATTGTAATTGGTCTGATTAAAACAGTAGACTTTACTAACTTTAGAAGGCTTAGCTTTGAAATTAGTTGGAAAGAAAAATTTAGTTTTTAAAGTCGGATGATATCGATCCTCAGGCAAAGTTACAGGTTCAGAACGTAAAATACTACAGTGATTAACATCGTTAACAAATACAAGATCCAGTATTTTTCCAAAGTTATTACAAAGTGAGTTTATTTGATACAGTGAAATGGGGAATTAGTGTTCGCTAATAGATGAGAGTCGCTACGTAACAAGCGAGAATTTTTTGGAGTGTTCTCCATTACATCCTCTCTTGAAAATTGTTGTTCAGTAGAAGTGGTTTGTTTATGCATGTTAGATTCTTTTTTACTTGTTTTCTTCTTTCTGTTTTGACTACGCAATTTAGCTTTGTACATTGAATTTATTTTGATTTAATAGAACTGTATTTTGTTTATTGTTTTTGTTTATTGTTTTATTGTTGTCCTTTTGTAATTCTGTTTTATTAAATATTATCCCTTTGGCGCGAACTGTTTTAACACAAAATTGTTGTTTCAATTGCTTTATATATTGTTTATGTTTTGTTATTGTTTTGTTTAGTATGTATATAGGATTAATTTTTAATATATTTTTTTAATGTTGCTTTGTAGGTGTTAGGATTTTTTGTAGACGAGTCACCAAAAATAAGAATAATATTGTCCGTTGTATGTATATTAGTTTTTGTAAATTTAAATATTGCAGAAAGAGTTGTATTCTGTTGCTAAGCGTTATTTCAATTTGATAAATTTCAAATTGTTATTGTGCACTGTAGAATTAACTTATTTTTATGTTGAGATTTATTGTACTAAATGAAAGCATAGAAAATATTTTTAAGGTAAACTGTTTATACTAAAATTTCAAAAACACAACAATAATTATCGAACAATTGCTTTGTTTGTTATTCCTCTGTTTATACCCTTTGCATAAACAATAACAATAACTAAGCAATTATACGACAGATCTTTGTAAAGGAGATCTTCAAACAACGATTACTCTCCTCAAACATACCTTATCGGAATAGACCCCAAATCCAGTTCCGCATTCCATTTTTGAGCCATCGGTGAAGATCATTATAACACCGTCACCGATGACAGTGTGAGTTTTGTTCGTCTGAAAACAGTCTCTGGTAGCATTTTGTTGCATTTAAAACCCGGGCGTTTCTGTCCTAATTCATTTAGTATTGACGCATGCCCTACCGTATATGGCGTAAACATATGTGAGAAGTCAAGCCTAAGTGTAGTTCCAGCAGCCATGTTTTGGAGGAAGATGTCTGATAGTTGTAGAGAGAGGGCTTCAGAGCACTCGTGGTGTCCAGGCATGTCAAACTCTGTACTTTGAACTGTATTGTACTCAGTAGTATGTATGGTACTAAAACGTTAATAGTTTGTCAGAGCGATCACTACATGATCTACAATTGCATGTAAGTGCCATAATAAGGTTGAGGAAATTGAGAAAGAAAAATAAAATTCCATTGTGATATTTGTTTGCTAATAAAAGTTGCCTTTTGAGTACATTCTGACATTAATAGTAATTTTACTATGACGTATGACGTCATCATTTATTTTCAAGTTATTTTAAATCCTGAAATAAATTCATATTCGTATTCATATTTAAATGATTATGTTTTTGGCATATCATTGCCAAATAAAGCCAAATAAAGCCAAATAATTATTATGAAAGAAATTGAAAATAGAATTGACGTTCATGTGTATGCACTCGGGTGTGTAATAAATATAGTTTAACGCCTAAAGTGTAAACAGAAGATATATTGTGTCATTTAATTATAATCACATTTTGCTTTTTATCTTGAAGAAATAATAATAATATTGAAAATAATCTTGAAGAAATAATAATAAAAAAATAAAAAAATAAATAAAAAAATAATAAAATAATAATCAGATGTCTTATCTCTCAATTAAGAAAACAACTAATCTTTTATGGCAAAAATGTAGTTTAACTTGGGATTTCTACAGTGATAAGGATAGCAAAATAAAAGGAATTCATTTTTAAAATATTGATACGAAAATGGAAATGGTGTTTTCCTTTTACATTGTTTAACATTAAAATGGTAAAAAAGCAACAAAATCAATGAACTTGTTTACATGATAAACAAGTAAACATAACTCTACCAACAAAACCAGTATAAAAAGGGGGATAAACAAGAAAACAAAAATACAACAACAAACATTGCAAGAATAAATGTAAACAAAAATCCACAAACAACAATAATGAAACAACGATGTTGACATTTATAGAGATATCGAGAAGGCGAAGCCACGAACATTTGACTTCAAGATCATTCATTAGACTGTTTACGTTGGCATATAAAAGGCAAGGCGTTAGTAAAATTTAAGGGTGTTAGTAAAAATTCAGTCAGTCTTGTGTGAAGACGCTTGTGTTTCAAGAGAATAATCGTGGGCTGAAGATGTCCGTTACAAAGATCTGTCGAACAATTGTTATTGTTTTCGCAAAAGAGTGTTAAAAAGAATGACAAACAAAGCAATTGTTGTTGTTTACATCAAGTTGTGAACAGTAGCACACAGAATTGCGCGAACAATAAAGAATTTTGATTAAAACTAAACACAAATTTATTTTTATTTGCAATTTATGAGCTCATATTTTAAACGTTTTTAAAAGGTAAAAATGTAACAATATTTTATCGCTTGAATATCGTATTGATTTATTTATTAAAAATTTGTTCTAAAGGTTCCTAATAAAATATATCGCTTCCTTAAATTTATTGTTACACGTGATTTATTGCCAGGCATATTCCTTTCCTGCGTAAATTTTCATTCAACCACTGTAAGTCATGTGTTTACAACACAGCAACACCAAATAAAATTAAAGTAAGGTTAAATATAGAAAAGTACCGCTGTGTGTGTGTGCATATAAATAAAGCAATTCAAATACAAAGTGACACTTCTTTATACCGCCAAGATAACTTAACTTAAAATTTATTTGCGTTTTTCTGTTGATATATGAATTTATGACGACATGAGTACTTGTGTGTGATTGAGCCAATGAATACAAATTCATGCAATTCTGTAACGTATTACACGACAACACTACTACAGTGGGTGACTAAAAACAATAAAGTGCTAGTCTATCAACACGTTAACTACTTGTATAGAAACGTTTTCATATCAACTCCATTCAATTGGGCCGCTGATAAACACCGTTTTAAACTTACTACAACAATAATATCAATATCAGGTGCTCTTAACGCTAATTCCTCTGAAGGGTACTGAAGGATATTCTTAACTATGCGCCCCTTACTACACGCTGGAAAAACAAAGTCAGCGAATAGGTCAATTACTCTAAACGCTACGAATGCATGAAAGCTTAGAGCCGATAGTATGTTTAAATCTCAGGTACTTTGGATCCTTCTAAGGCATCTCCCTTTCTATGCTCGCCTACATCCAAAAAAAAACACTGGAAAGATCAAATTACATGTTCCAGAGAATATCATCAAGTATTCACTAACGAATCAAACGACAAGTTCGCATATAATATTTTTCGGAAAATACTTTCGCTAAGCGACTGGCCATTACAACCCTTCAGTCAGGATTATGGCCTAGCTTCTCACACCACTCATGTTCTGTGTGTTAATTTTATACAGGAGTGGAGGGACCTACAGTTTAAAGTCGATTCCGAACGACAGATTTTTAAGAAACTGTTCAATTATATTTACTCTCAGAGTTTTTGCCCGAAATCTGCTGAGAGGAAGTCGCCGTAGAAATATTTTTTTTATATTTTGTTTTGATGTCTGACCTGGGGTTTGAACCAAGGCTTTACGTCTAATAAGCCAACACACTACCACTAGACTACGGCGAATGATTCGAAACATCTCTGAGATATCCGCGAAATTAATGGACAACTAAATCCTATACTTGATAAACACTGCAGTGGTCAGTCAGGCTATAAAAAGTTATCACAGCACACACTGTCAGTCATCCTTGAGCCATCAGTGTAAACTTGACAACTTTTTTTCGTCGCCACATGTATATTGACATAAATTTGTCGGAATGTCAAATTTTATTTTGTGTAAAGCTAATGAAATCCTTACAAGAAAGTTACATGAGTAAAAATGTGTAAATATTCTACATTCAACTTGTGTTCATAATAATTCATTTAATATTTCAGTCAGGTGCTATATGTTAATACCCTTCACCCTCCTGTTAGTATCAAAGGTAGTAACAATATTTGAAGTGGTAAATGCAAGAAGCGAAAAACACATCCAGGAATTTTTTGAGGTCCCTTTGATGCAACTTCGAGTCATGGGAATCAATACATATGTATGGATGTGTTTCATTCTCTCAAACCGTACTCTATTTAGGCAGTTATTAAGCAATTAAGAGTTTTGTGGCATAGAATTAATAGAAGAAAAAATGGCACCAAAATTTCTTTTTAAAGTAGGGCACCCCAGTGTCGTTGTATTTGATCCATTAAGACTTTCTTTCTTTTCCTTAACATTTTAGGAAACAAAACATAAATTATGTTTAAAACATCTCAAAGATTTTAAGAGGTTAAAATAAATAACAACAAATACATAAATAGATATGAATACATACATACATACATACTCGATGAGCATAAATCCATACAAGCATTGAAATGTAGGTAAAATGTACAACGGATTTACATATATATGGTAAGTATATTAGAGTGTCCCTTAAATGAAATTGAGAGCGCACTTTTGCAACTGTAAATATTTGACTATTTCGCCATGGGTGTCTGTCATTTAAAATTCCTTCAGGATGAAGTAGTCCCCGTAGTCTAGTAGGTAGTTTGTTGGCTTATTAGTCGTAAGGCCACGGTTCAAACCCCAGGTCAGACATCAAAACAAAATATGAAAAATACTTCTTCGGCGACTTCCTCTCAGCAGATTTCTGGCAAAAACTCTAAGAGTAAATAAAACTGCCATACACAGTTTCTCTACAATCTGTCGTTCGGAGCCGACTTTAAACTGTAGGTCCCGTCACTCATGTATAAAATTAACGCACACAACATAAGTTGTGTCAGAAGTTAGGCTGTAATTCTGACTGAAGGATTGTAGTGACCAATTATGTATGTATATATGTATGTATGTAAAGATAGAAAACTTGAAAACCCAATGATAGGTTACGTTAGGTTCGAGGACTTTTCATTAGACAAGTCAAAATGACTCATTGTAAATGTGTCGCAGAAAAGAGATACGATAGCCAATGTTATAGGGAAATGGGGAAAAGGGAAGGAGTCCACATACAATCTAAAAGCTGCAGGAATTATCGCACCGAGATAAAATTTTTATTTTAAAACTGATACCTAGAAGAGCTGAGATAACTTCCAAACTCAATCACTCTGAGTTTTTTCTGTAGGGCCATATTAAACCTAAAGTTTGCGCCTATAAATCTGTATTCTCGGGGTTTTAAAAGCAAAATATTCGCCATTGAAAGCCTACCTAATAAAATGTGACACACTAAATTCAACATTAAGGTTATGGATTAAATTTGCAGACCTCTTAAGCATAACTCTCTGGGGTTTCATTTCAAGGTTACTGTAAGTATGCAACTTATGACAGACATTTCTCTCTGGTTGCTTAAAACAATACTTTCGTTGAAAACCCCAACTGCCGAACAATGATTACCTCATCTTTCTCATTAGTTCCTTCCTTCCCTACTTAGTTGGTCATTACAATCCTTTAATCAGGATTCTAAACTAGCTTCTCACACCACCCATGTTGTGTGCGTTCAACTTTGGTTGAATGCCTTCGAAAATGAGCACAATTATCGTATTTAGAGGGAAAAGAATTCATAAGTACAGTACAGTACTTACAGTACACATATATGAATTGGTCATTACAACGCCTCAGCTATGATTACAACCTAGCCTCTCACACCACTCATATTGTGTGTGTATTAATTTTATACATGAACAACAGATTTTTCATGGATATTTTATTTCAGAGTTCTTTGCCAAAAACAGATGAGAACAAGTCGCGAAGAAATATTTTTTCATATTCCATTGTATCACACTTCACACTACCTACCAGTGTACGGCAACAATCAATGACAAGACTGCCTCAAATTGGTCTTTAATATACATACATTAGTGTAAACGCTAATTCCAACAGGACCGAGCCCACTACATCGCTACATCGTTGCATTGCAGCGTCAAGAGTTTCATGACATAGAGAAGCGCAGTACACATTCACACGAAAGAGGTCTCTGCTACTCTCAATTGCCTGTTGATTCTACGCTTAATTGCCAGACTGTGGTGTAACAATTAGTTTGCAATCACTTTTAGAGCTATATTGGCATTACTGGCATTACGTCCGACTATGTAAGCAACTTTTTAAAACATTTTGTCGCTCTTACACAGTAGGTGGAAACATAATCTTCCGGTGGAATGGGAGGAGAATTCATATAGGTTATACTGGACGCAATATAGGATAGAGCCAGACGGAGAGTTATAAGCAGATTAGAGTTTTGCATCGGAATATTTAGGTATACATAGCTTGTGGGTAGTAAACAAGCTTCTGATCTGGCATTGTAAACCCAAGAAACATTTGCGCAGAATTCGATTCGCTTCAAGCCCAATAGATGTAGATTCTGTATTGTTACCAAAAGCCATACCTTTACTCTAAGCAGCATTATTGCCTTTAAAGGCATAACGATTATCAAAGAGTAGTCATCCTTTATGAAACAAGTTAGTATCCCGAATTTCGTCAGATTATTAGGAACAGAGATCAGCAATGAATCGTTCTTTCGCTACTCATAAGCACTCATGAAATTTTAAATATAAGTGAGTCAACAATATTGAAATTTAGCTATTTACTCTGATTCATTCATACTCACGTCAACGTTGATTTATACAGGTACAGGTTGCAATAAGTATCCGTACAACGTTGACATCAAACTCATACCATTGGAAATATGTTTGATTCATATGCCTACTCATTTAGATTCATAATTTTAGAAAAATACTTATAATACTTATAAATAACACGAGTGACTCGAATCATTCATCAAAATTTACAGTCTTAGTTGTTGTTGCATTTACCAAAAAAGAAGAAATAATACACATAAGCAAAAAAGACAGAGCAGCAACCAGATCAAACACACAAACTTCTAGTGAGTATTTTAGTGTTCGTACGTGAATCATACTTATTTTGTGATTCTTGTATACATATTTTTTTTTTTTTTTATCGAACGTCCCCGGCCTCACACTAACCCACCCTCACCCGACCGCGGAAGGCTCGTCCCCATTACGTAGGGACACGTACACACTACAGTCCGGACTATAGCGGGTAAGGGAAAAGTAAAGGCAACGAGAACATAAAACAGCTACAGAAATTAATCACAAGCTGAATAAAGTTACAATAAACATGAACTACGTATAACAAGAACGATAATACATTTCTACACAACAATCCACAAATTCATGTCAGCATATAAGCTACGTTTTATATTACAAACACTACTATTAAAATCAATAAAATCATAATATATGTTAAAATCGTTACATAATCGACGAAAAGGAAAATTACAACCATAGTTCGTTCTATAAAAATCTAAAGAAAGAGGACGATAGTGTCGTGAAAATCTTGCTGGAATATTGAAATTCAGGTTATAAAGCAAAAACTCAGAATCGATATCACCTTTAATTAGATTAAAAACAAAACAAACCCCTAAAACAGTCCTTCTACGTTCCAAAGTTGGAAGTTTTATCAAACCTAATCTAGCCTCATATGACGGAAACCCATTGGCATAATCCCATCCTAAGCCACGTAAACAGAATAATAAAAACTGCTTCTGCACAGACTCAATTGAGTCACTATGACAACGATAGTATGGATTCCAAATAATAGACGCATACTCCCAAATAGGTCTAACAAGTGAAATGTATAGCAGTCTCGTTATATAAGGATCAATGAATTCCCTAGCCCATCTTTTCACAAAACCAAGAACAGCCCGAGCCTTGCCAATCATCATACTAATATGATCAATAAAAGACAATTTCATATCCAATAATACTCCCAAATCAAGAAATGTAGTCACAGTTTCCAAGGGGCAAGAATTAATCACATAAGTGGACGAAATTACGCCCCCGCGAGAGAAAACCATGCATTTACATTTCTTCAAGTTAAGATCCATTAAATTAATTCTACACCAAGTTACAAACAAATCAATATTTCGCTGAAGAACAGCCTGACCATGATCATCATCAAAAGTATAAAATAATTTAACGTCGTCAGAATACATCAGAATATTACAATCAGAAATAGCACAAGGAAGATCATTAAGAAACAATAAGAACAGTAAAGGACCCAAATGGCTACCCTGCGGAACACCAGAAGTAACATATACTGTCTTAGACAATACATTCCTAAACATTACCCTCTGAGTCCTAAGGGATAGGTAGGAGTCTAGCCAACGAAGAATAATATCAGGAATACCGATTAATGAAAGTTTAAGAAGCAAAATTCTATGATCAACCCTATCAAAAGCTTTACTGAAATCAGTATAAATTACATCAGTCCGAGCTTATGTTGAGTTATGGAGAGTAGAAATCAACAACATCATACGTGTTGTTAAATATGAATATTATGTGTATTTCAAACTTTGAAAGAGTAGAGATTCCGTAATATTAAAAGAAGTACGAATCAGAAATTATGAATATGATTCGATTCTATTCATCTTTTTGAATACATACATACATACATAATTGGTCATTACAACCCTTCAGTCAGGATTACGACCTAGTTTCTCACACCACTTATGTTGTGTGTGTTAATTTTATACATGAGTGGCGGGACCTGCAGTTTAAAGTCGAGAGGAAGTCGCCGAAGTTATACTTTTTGTATTTTGTTTTGATGTCTGGCCCGGGGCTTTTCGTCTAATAAGCCAACACACTACCTACTAGACCACGGCGACTTCCATTATTCTTTTCGAATACTCATTGCTAATCTCTGATTGTCACCAAAAGACATACTTTTACTCTATGAAGCATTATTGTCTTTAAGGCCAAAACGATTATCAAAGACTAGTGTGCCTTTCATACTTTATTTCACACTCGTCATGCCATGTAGTAGAAAGAGGATTACAGTCTGAGTATGGAATATGAGTTATGTATTGAATTCCTTTGCTAAGTGTCATGTCGCAGCAAATAACCAATGTATGCCTAGGTCCAAGGCATATTCATAGGAGGTAGCCTTATCTCAACAACTGAGGACATTTGGACTATCAAAAAAATTGTTTGTTTTTTGTGTGTTTTGTTTCGATATTCAATTTCGTATTTATATTAATCATAAACCCTCATATGTATTGCATGTATCCTTAACGATACAATTATATTAAAATTTTTGCAAGATGATTAACAATATTTAAGCGTTTCACACTAAATACATATATCTTTTAAACTACAACCTAGATTTACTATATATATGTAGGTATTTAGATGAAAGTGATGAATTACAAAAAAAAAAAAAATTCCATGTCTCCAACTAGTTGCCTAAACTATGACTGAAATAACTTGTGTGTTATTTTTAAAACAAATTCTATTTCAGAAGATTGGGATATAGGGATTAAAACAAATTGGGACAATCTTCTGTTGAAAATATGTTATTATAATTCACAATATAATTCAAGAGATAATAATTTAAATACGTATTCAATTTCAAAATTCAGTCATAGAATAAATATAAATTAGGTGCAAATTTTAATTGTTACAATAATAAATAAGAAATAACGTTTGCAACTGATACTTTTTGTAATTCACAGGTGCTGCTCTATTGTGTAATTTAGCATGACATAAAAATCATAAGAATTTTCAATATATAAAATTTATTTAGTTTTTTTAATTGCTTTAACTAATTTCCTATGGAGGTTTGAGGGTTGATTTTTTTGGCAAGCTGAGTACTCTTTAACAAAAACAAAATGCCTGTTGCTTTTGCATTGTTGTACTTGTTGTAGAGTTACGGCTACCTCCTATGTATATGCCTTGCCTAGGTCCAATGTGAGGTCATTGTTATGTTTTTACCTTTTAAAAACGTTTAAAATATGAGCTCGTAGACTGCAAATAAAATTAAAATAAATTAGTGTTTAGTTTTAATTAAAATTCTTTATTCTCAGTGTTCACAACAATTGTTTTGTTTGTTATTCCTCTTTGTACTCTTTTGCGTAAACAATAACAATTGTTCCACAGATCTTTGTAACGGAGATCTTCAAACCACGATTATTCTCTTCAAGCAACGTTGCCTGCTTCGCCTAGCCTTTTATATGGCGACGTAAACAGTTCGTGGCTTCTCCTTTTCGAGATCTCTATAAATGTAAACATCGTTGTTTACATTCATTATTGTAGTGTTGTTTGTGAATTTTGCTTACGTTTATTCTTTCAGTGTTAGTTGTTGCATTTTTGTATACTTGTTTATCTCTTTTTTCATACTGGTTTTTGTTGGTATATTTTTGTTTACTTGTTTATCATGTAACAAGTTCATTGTTTACGTTTTTGTAGCTTTTGTTTATAATTTTAATGTTAATGTGCAAAACACCGTTTCCATTTTCGCTAGGTGGCGAAATCTTCTTACAGAAGTAGATTAGTGCCTGTAAAGTAAACCAACCCGAATCTAAAATAAATCTTGCAATTGCAGCAATCGTTACATTGAAGAGATAAGTTAATTAAAACAGAAATAGAGAGATTAAGAAGTCCGGGATGAAAGATAGTCTCCTTCTCATATAATAAGACACTGGCTAGTAAGGCCATGGAACATACAACATTCTTCCATACAACTCTCCTACAGTCTAGCTATATTGCAAGTATCCTCCTGCTGTCAACGACGTTGAGCATCCCAGTAAAACGAGCGCGGAATACCTATTCTAACTGAGGCAACCGAAACACATGTGACCTGTAATATGACGGAGATATCCCTATGCCCTGGAGCCTATGAAATTGAATGATTGCTTTGAGAATATCTAGGCATTCATTAAATGGTATGGGTGCCGAAAAGCCAAATAAAAAAGAGGTTTTCAGGGAAAATCTTACAAACGATCAATTATTGTAAGATTGTGAGCATGACCCTTTACGAAAATTGAAAATCAGGAGCCTTAGTATATATCGATTCGTATATTTTTAGTATATTCGATTATTAAGTGCCTCTTATATTTAAATTCAACAATAAAAAAGGTGTGTGTCGTCAAAATTTTTTTGCCACTATGTGTGGCATATAACATCTTTCAAATGTTCGCCACGACTTCTCTAAGTGGAGCGAAAAAGCACGTTAGACTTCCTGTTAGAGCACAAGCCGTTCACTTATCGAACTTAAGTAGTTCCTTGGTTTTCCTGCTGCCTTCTGCTGAACACAGTAGTTTTGGAATTCGGCAACCAGTTATGTTGAACCACGTACGGTTTGTTAAACTCCATGCTGTTGTTTTCAATTTGAAAAAGTATTTCTGACGGGTCGCATATATCTCTTCTATTGTCTCTTCCTCAAGATATCTCCGATGCCTTCCGTGTTATTTCGTATGGCTTTTCATATCCTTCTGTAACGCAGTGGTACGGAACCCAGTAGAGGTGGGTGTTATGTTGACGTATACGGTGTAGAGATTCTATGCAACTCCTAACGCTTTTTCATTTGACGGGGTGGGATCCAAGCGCTTTGATTGATTGATTTTGATTCAAATTTGAAGCAGTTATGTTCCCGCTGCTTGTTCAATAGCAAAAATTTCCGCATGAAGTACGCTGGCCTGGCTAGGAAATCTATATTGTTACGTATTTTCCTTTTAAAAACGTTTTATAGATATGAATGAGCTCATAGATTTCAAATAAAATAAAAATAAATTTGTATTTAATTTTAATTAAATTCTTTATTGTTCGTACAATTCTGTTCACAAGTTTATTTTATTTTATTTATTTATTTAAGTCAATGGACAAATTCCTTACTGACTAATAACACAAATCGAATAAAATTAAATAGGATTACAATTAATTTCATTCAAAAATATAAGTAATAGTTACAATAAAAATATGAAAAGTTACAAATTGAGAAAACCAATAAAGTTATGAATTGAGAAAAACAATAATGTTCCGTTTTATAACACAAGAATTTAAAGAAAAATCAACAAAGTCTGACAAATAATTAAATTGACGGCAAATTCTAGTTAACGGATCAGCAACAGCATAATTAGTTCTGCAGAATTGAATATAAATAAGATTATAACAGCGGAAGTTACGACGAGGTACATTGAATTTAACAGATTTTAACAGAAATTCACAGCAAATATTACCATTGATCAGATTAACCATGAACGATATATTTAACATTGTTCGACGACTCTTAAGGGTAGGCAGTTTTATTAAAGCCAGTCTGCTAGTATATGAAGGCATATCCAAGTAATTTCATCCAAGGCCACGCAAGCAGAAGAGTAGAAATTGTTTCTGAACAGATTCGATGTATTCGCTGTAAACATTATAGTGAGGATCCCATACGATGGATCATACTCCGAAATTGGTCTGACAAGCGATACGTATAACTGTTTAGTAATAAATGGATCAGTAAATTCCTTTGCCCAACGTTTTATGAAGCCAAGAGTGCTTCTTGCCTTATTTACAGTCAAAGTGATATGATCATTAAAGTTTAATTTTGTGTCTAATAGGATCCCAAGATCAATAAAAGAGTCCACTATTTCCAGTTGATGACCACCAAGCAAGTACTTAACCGCGATACAATTATTTCTTGAGAACCGCATACGTTTGCATTTTTTAATATTCAGCTCCATCATGTTGTACTCGCACCATAAAAAGAAATTATTGAGATCACTTTGAAGATAAATATGCTCAATGAAATTATTAAAGGAGAGAAAAACTTTTACATCGTCAGCATACAGCAAGATATTAGCAAAATTAATCAAGTTGGGAAGATCGTTTATAAACAGCGAAAAAAGAAGTGGACTAAGATGGCAGCCTTGAGGAACACCAGATAGCACATAAATATACTTAGATAAGCTATTGTTCACACATACAGTCTGCTTTCTATCAGTCAAATACGACTCTAGCCATCTTAAACTCCTATGATTTACGCCCATTAAATCTAATTTAGTTAACAGGATTTTGTGATTCACTTTATCGAACGCCTTACTAAAATCCGTAAAAATTACATCAGTTTGCTTCCGTTGAAAACAGTCCGCATTTATCATGGATGTTAACTGAAGCACGTTAGTTGTTGTTGAACAGCCGTTACGGAAACCATGTTGATAAGGTGATAATAACAATGAGGTATGATGAACCAAAAAATCAGCATTCAGTTTCTCGAACATTTTTGGAATAGCACTCAGTTTTGCAATGCCCCTATAATTTGTAACATCAGATTTATTGCCAGATTTAAAAAGTGGTATAATATACGAGTTCTTCCAAAACGCAGGAAAATGTCCATAATTAATCGAGGTATTAAACAATATGACTAATGGTGTGATGAATGACTCTGCACATCGATTTAAAATACAACTTGGAACCCCATCGGGACCAGGACGAAAAGACATCTTTAAACTTTTCAGGTTCATCAAAATATCACAGTCACTAAATGTTGGAATAGATATTACTTGAGCTGATGTCAGCGAGTAAGGGTACATATTTGTATCATTATAAGCAGCGTTAGAATAAGTACTGGCGAAGAAATCTGCAAACATATCACAGATGACATCAACACTACCGGAGTCTTTATCAACAAATTTCATAAAAGATGGAAAGCCAGTAGATTTTTTCTTCGAATTTACAAACATATAGAAAGATCTAGGATTCTTAATAAAATTATTTTTCATTTTATCCATATAAGTTTTATATAATAAGTGATTTAGAATATTATATTCAGACCGGCTAATATAATATCTTCCATAATCAATAATGGAGCCAGAACTTTGGTATTTCTTGTAATACTTGTTCTTTCGATTTTTCAGTCGCGACAGTTGTTTAGAATTCCATGGTGAACCAGCCAGAGTATACGCAGGTTTTAAGGGAACACAAATTTCAATTATTGAATGCACTTTCTTATAAAAATTAGAAATCATCAAGTCAATATCAAAATCATTGTTAACAGGAATAGATAAGATTTCATTCCAACAAGTATTTCTCATCATGTCGTTAAATAAATTGTAATTGGTCTGATTAAAACAGTAGACTTTACTAACTTTAGAAGGCTTAGCTTTGAAATTAGTTGGAAAGAAAAATTTAGTTTTTAAAGTCGGATGATATCGATCCTCAGGCAAAGTTACAGGTTCAGAACGTAAAATACTACAGTGATTAACATCGTTAACAAATACAAGATCCAGTATTTTTCCAAAGTTATTACAAAGTGAGTTTATTTGATACAGTGAAATGGGGAATTAGTGTTCGCTAATAGATGAGAGTCGCTACGTAACAAGCGAGAATTTTTTGGAGTGTTCTCCATTACATCCTCTCTTGAAAATTGTTGTTCAGTAGAAGTGGTTTGTTTATGCATGTTAGATTCTTTTTTACTTGTTTTCTTCTTTCTGTTTTGACTACGCAATTTAGCTTTGTACATTGAATTTATTTTGATTTAATAGAACTGTATTTTGTTTATTGTTTTTGTTTATTGTTTTATTGTTGTCCTTTTGTAATTCTGTTTTATTAAATATTATCCCTTTGGCGCGAACTGTTTTAACACAAAATTGTTGTTTCAATTGCTTTATATATTGTTTATGTTTTGTTATTGTTTTGTTTAGTATGTATATAGGATTAATTTTTAATATATTTTTTTAATGTTGCTTTGTAGGTGTTAGGATTTTTTGTAGACGAGTCACCAAAAATAAGAATAATATTGTCCGTTGTATGTATATTAGTTTTTGTAAATTTAAATATTGCAGAAAGAGTTGTATTCTGTTGCTAAGCGTTATTTCAATTTGATAAATTTCAAATTGTTATTGTGCACTGTAGAATTAACTTATTTTTATGTTGAGATTTATTGTACTAAATGAAAGCATAGAAAATATTTTTAAGGTAAACTGTTTATACTAAAATTTCAAAAACACAACAATAATTATCGAACAATTGCTTTGTTTGTTATTCCTCTGTTTATACCCTTTGCATAAACAATAACAATAACTAAGCAATTATACGACAGATCTTTGTAAAGGAGATCTTCAAACAACGATTACTCTCCTCAAACATACCTTATCGGAATAGACCCCAAATCCAGTTCCGCATTCCATTTTTGAGCCATCGGTGAAGATCATTATAACACCGTCACCGATGACAGTGTGAGTTTTGTTCGTCTGAAAACAGTCTCTGGTAGCATTTTGTTGCATTTAAAACCCGGGCGTTTCTGTCCTAATTCATTTAGTATTGACGCATGCCCTACCGTATATGGCGTAAACATATGTGAGAAGTCAAGCCTAAGTGTAGTTCCAGCAGCCATGTTTTGGAGGAAGATGTCTGATAGTTGTAGAGAGAGGGCTTCAGAGCACTCGTGGTGTCCAGGCATGTCAAACTCTGTACTTTGAACTGTATTGTACTCAGTAGTATGTATGGTACTAAAACGTTAATAGTTTGTCAGAGCGATCACTACATGATCTACAATTGCATGTAAGTGCCATAATAAGGTTGAGGAAATTGAGAAAGAAAAATAAAATTCCATTGTGATATTTGTTTGCTAATAAAAGTTGCCTTTTGAGTACATTCTGACATTAATAGTAATTTTACTATGACGTATGACGTCATCATTTATTTTCAAGTTATTTTAAATCCTGAAATAAATTCATATTCGTATTCATATTTAAATGATTATGTTTTTGGCATATCATTGCCAAATAAAGCCAAATAAAGCCAAATAATTATTATGAAAGAAATTGAAAATAGAATTGACGTTCATGTGTATGCACTCGGGTGTGTAATAAATATAGTTTAACGCCTAAAGTGTAAACAGAAGATATATTGTGTCATTTAATTATAATCACATTTTGCTTTTTATCTTGAAGAAATAATAATAATATTGAAAATAATCTTGAAGAAATAATAATAAAAAAATAAAAAAATAAATAAAAAAATAATAAAATAATAATCAGATGTCTTATCTCTCAATTAAGAAAACAACTAATCTTTTATGGCAAAAATGTAGTTTAACTTGGGATTTCTACAGTGATAAGGATAGCAAAATAAAAGGAATTCATTTTTAAAATATTGATACGAAAATGGAAATGGTGTTTTCCTTTTACATTGTTTAACATTAAAATGGTAAAAAAGCAACAAAATCAATGAACTTGTTTACATGATAAACAAGTAAACATAACTCTACCAACAAAACCAGTATAAAAAGGGGGATAAACAAGAAAACAAAAATACAACAACAAACATTGCAAGAATAAATGTAAACAAAAATCCACAAACAACAATAATGAAGCAACGATGTTGACATTTATAGAGATATCGAGAAGGCGAAGCCACGAACATTTGACTTCAAGATCATTCATCAGACTGTTTACGTTGGCATATAAAAGGCAAGGCGTTAGTAAAATTTAAGGGTGTTAGTAAAAATTCAGTCAGTCTTGTGTGAAGACGCTTGTGTTTCAAGAGAATAATCGTGGGCTGAAGATGTCCGTTACAAAGATCTGTCGAACAATTGTTATTGTTTTCGCAAAAGAGTGTTAAAAAGAATGACAAACAAAGCAATTGTTGTTGTTTACATCAAGTTGTGAACAGTAGCACACAGAATTGCGCGAACAATAAAGAATTTTGATTAAAACTAAACACAAATTTATTTTTATTTGCAATTTATGAGCTCATATTTTAAACGTTTTTAAAAGGTAAAAATGTAACAATATTTTATCGCTTGAATATCGTATTGATTTATTTATTAAAAATTTGTTCTAAAGGTTCCTAATAAAATATATCGCTTCCTTAAATTTATTGTTACACGTGATTTATTGCCAGGCATATTCCTTTCCTGCGTAAATTTTCATTCAACCACTGTAAGTCATGTGTTTACAACACAGCAACACCAAATAAAATTAAAGTAAGGTTAAATATAGAAAAGTACCGCTGTGTGTGTGTGCATATAAATAAAGCAATTCAAATACAAAGTGACACTTCTTTATACCGCCAAGATAACTTAACTTAAAATTTATTTGCGTTTTTCTGTTGATATATGAATTTATGACGACATGAGTACTTGTGTGTGATTGAGCCAATGAATACAAATTCATGCAATTCTGTAACGTATTACACGACAACACTACTACAGTGGGTGACTAAAAACAATAAAGTGCTAGTCTATCAACACGTTAACTACTTGTATAGAAACGTTTTCATATCAACTCCATTCAATTGGGCCGCTGATAAACACCGTTTTAAACTTACTACAACAATAATATCAATATCAGGTGCTCTTAACGCTAATTCCTCTGAAGGGTACTGAAGGATATTCTTAACTATGCGCCCCTTACTACACGCTGGAAAAACAAAGTCAGCGAATAGGTCAATTACTCTAAACGCTACGAATGCATGAAAGCTTAGAGCCGATAGTATGTTTAAATCTCAGGTACTTTGGATCCTTCTAAGGCATCTCCCTTTCTATGCTCGCCTACATCCAAAAAAAAACACTGGAAAGATCAAATTACATGTTCCAGAGAATATCATCAAGTATTCACTAACGAATCAAACGACAAGTTCGCATATAATATTTTTCGGAAAATACTTTCGCTAAGCGACTGGCCATTACAACCCTTCAGTCAGGATTATGGCCTAGCTTCTCACACCACTCATGTTCTGTGTGTTAATTTTATACAGGAGTGGAGGGACCTACAGTTTAAAGTCGATTCCGAACGACAGATTTTTAAGAAACTGTTCAATTATATTTACTCTCAGAGTTTTTGCCCGAAATCTGCTGAGAGGAAGTCGCCGAAGAAATATTTTTTTTATATTTTGTTTTGATGTCTGACCTGGGGTTTGAACCAAGGCTTTACGTCTAATAAGCCAACACACTACCACTAGACTACGGCGAATGATTCGAAACATCTCTGAGATATCCGCGAAATTAATGGACAACTAAATCCTATACTTGATAAACACTGCAGTGGTCAGTCAGGCTATAAAAAGTTATCACAGCACACACTGTCAGTCATCCTTGAGCCATCAGTGTAAACTTGACAACTTTTTTTCGTCGCCACATGTATATTGACATAAATTTGTCGGAATGTCAAATTTTATTTTGTGTAAAGCTAATGAAATCCTTACAAGAAAGTTACATGAGTAAAAATGTGTAAATATTCTACATTCAACTTGTGTTCATAATAATTCATTTAATATTTCAGTCAGGTGCTATATGTTAATACCCTTCACCCTCCTGTTAGTATCAAAGGTAGTAACAATATTTGAAGTGGTAAATGCAAGAAGCGAAAAACACATCCAGGAATTTTTTGAGGTCCCTTTGATGCAACTTCGAGTCATGGGAATCAATACATATGTATGGATGTGTTTCATTCTCTCAAACCGTACTCTATTTAGGCAGTTATTAAGCAATTAAGAGTTTTGTGGCATAGAATTAATAGAAGAAAAAATGGCACCAAAATTTCTTTTTAAAGTAGGGCACCCCAGTGTCGTTGTATTTGATCCATTAAGACTTTCTTTCTTTTCCTTAACATTTTAGGAAACAAAACATAAATTATGTTTAAAACATCTCAAAGATTTTAAGAGGTTAAAATAAATAACAACAAATACATAAATAGATATGAATACATACATACATACATACTCGATGAGCATAAATCCATACAAGCATTGAAATGTAGGTAAAATGTACAACGGATTTACATATATATGGTAAGTATATTAGAGTGTCCCTTAAATGAAATTGAGAGCGCACTTTTGCAACTGTAAATATTTGACTATTTCGCCATGGGTGTCTGTCATTTAAAATTCCTTCAGGATGAAGTAGTCCCCGTAGTCTAGTAGGTAGTTTGTTGGCTTATTAGTCGTAAGGCCACGGTTCAAACCCCAGGTCAGACATCAAAACAAAATATGAAAAATACTTCTTCGGCGACTTCCTCTCAGCAGATTTCTGGCAAAAACTCTAAGAGTAAATAAAACTGCCATACACAGTTTCTCTACAATCTGTCGTTCGGAGCCGACTTTAAACTGTAGGTCCCGTCACTCATGTATAAAATTAACGCACACAACATAAGTTGTGTCAGAAGTTAGGCTGTAATTCTGACTGAAGGATTGTAGTGACCAATTATGTATGTATATATGTATGTATGTAAAGATAGAAAACTTGAAAACCCAATGATAGGTTACGTTAGGTTCGAGGACTTTTCATTAGACAAGTCAAAATGACTCATTGTAAATGTGTCGCAGAAAAGAGATACGATAGCCAATGTTATAGGGAAATGGGGAAAAGGGAAGGAGTCCACATACAATCTAAAAGCTGCAGGAATTATCGCACCGAGATAAAATTTTTATTTTAAAACTGATACCTAGAAGAGCTGAGATAACTTCCAAACTCAATCACTCTGAGTTTTTTCTGTAGGGCCATATTAAACCTAAAGTTTGCGCCTATAAATCTGTATTCTCGGGGTTTTAAAAGCAAAATATTCGCCATTGAAAGCCTACCTAATAAAATGTGACACACTAAATTCAACATTAAGGTTATGGATTAAATTTGCAGACCTCTTAAGCATAACTCTCTGGGGTTTCATTTCAAGGTTACTGTAAGTATGCAACTTATGACAGACATTTCTCTCTGGTTGCTTAAAACAATACTTTCGTTGAAAACCCCAACTGCCGAACAATGATTACCTCATCTTTCTCATTAGTTCCTTCCTTCCCTACTTAGTTGGTCATTACAATCCTTTAATCAGGATTCTAAACTAGCTTCTCACACCACCCATGTTGTGTGCGTTCAACTTTGGTTGAATGCCTTCGAAAATGAGCACAATTATCGTATTTAGAGGGAAAAGAATTCATAAGTACAGTACAGTACTTACAGTACACATATATGAATTGGTCATTACAACGCCTCAGCTATGATTACAACCTAGCCTCTCACACCACTCATATTGTGTGTGTATTAATTTTATACATGAACAACAGATTTTTCATGGATATTTTATTTTTCTCTCAGAGTTCTTTGCCAAAAACAGATGAGAACAAGTCGCGAAGAAATATTTTTTCATATTCCATTGTATCACACTTCACACTACCTACCAGTGTACGGCAACAATCAATGACAAGACTGCCTCAAATTGGTCTTTAATATACATACATTAGTGTAAACGCTAATTCCAACAGGACCGAGCCCACTACATCGCTACATCGTTGCATTGCAGCGTCAAGAGTTTCATGACATAGAGAAGCGCAGTACACATTCACACGAAAGAGGTCTCTGCTACTCTCAATTGCCTGTTGATTCTACGCTTAATTGCCAGACTGTGGTGTAACAATTAGTTTGCAATCACTTTTAGAGCTATATTGGCATTACTGGCATTACGTCCGACTATGTAAGCAACTTTTTAAAACATTTTGTCGCTCTTACACAGTAGGTGGAAACATAATCTTCCGGTGGAATGGGAGGAGAATTCATATAGGTTATACTGGACGCAATATAGGATAGAGCCAGACGGAGAGTTATAAGCAGATTAGAGTTTTGCATCGGAATATTTAGGTATACATAGCTTGTGGGTAGTAAACAAGCTTCTGATCTGGCATTGTAAACCCAAGAAACATTTGCGCAGAATTCGATTCGCTTCAAGCCCAATAGATGTAGATTCTGTATTGTTACCAAAAGCCATACCTTTACTCTAAGCAGCATTATTGCCTTTAAAGGCATAACGATTATCAAAGAGTAGTCATCCTTTATGAAACAAGTTAGTATCCCGAATTTCGTCAGATTATTAGGAACAGAGATCAGCAATGAATCGTTCTTTCGCTACTCATAAGCACTCATGAAATTTTAAATATAAGTGAGTCAACAATATTGAAATTTAGCTATTTACTCTGATTCATTCATACTCACGTCAACGTTGATTTATACAGGTACAGGTTGCAATAAGTATCCGTACAACGTTGACATCAAACTCATACCATTGGAAATATGTTTGATTCATATGCCTACTCATTTAGATTCATAATTTTAGAAAAATACTTATAATACTTATAAATAACACGAGTGACTCGAATCATTCATCAAAATTTACAGTCTTAGTTGTTGTTGCATTTACCAAAAAAGAAGAAATAATACACATAAGCAAAAAAGACAGAGCAGCAACCAGATCAAACACACAAACTTCTAGTGAGTATTTTAGTGTTCGTACGTGAATCATACTTATTTTGTGATTCTTGTATACATATTTTTTTTTTTTTTTTTATCGAACGTCCCCGGCCTCACACTAACCCACCCTCACCCGACCGCGGAGGGCTCGTCCCCATTACGTAGGGACACGTACACACTACAGTCCGGACTATAGCGGGTAAGGGAAAAGTAAAGGCAACGAGAACATAAAACAGCTACAGAAATTAATCACAAGCTGAATAAAGTTACAATAAACATGAACTACGTATAACAAGAACGATAATACATTTCTACACAACAGTCCACAAATTCATGTCAGCATATAAGCTACGTTTTATATTACAAACACTACTATTAAAATCAATAAAATCATAATATATGTTAAAATCGTTACATAATCGACGAAAAGGAAAATTACAACCATAGTTCGTTCTATAAAAATCTAAAGAAAGAGGACGATAGTGTCGTGAAAATCTTGCTGGAATATTGAAATTCAGGTTATAAAGCAAAAACTCAGAATCGATATCACCTTTAATTAGATTAAAAACAAAACAAACCCCTAAAACAGTCCTTCTACGTTCCAAAGTTGGAAGTTTTATCAAACCTAATCTAGCCTCATATGACGGAAACCCATTGGCATAATCCCATCCTAAGCCACGTAAACAGAATAATAAAAACTGCTTCTGCACAGACTCAATTGAGTCACTATGACAACGATAGTATGGATTCCAAATAATAGACGCATACTCCCAAATAGGTCTAACAAGTGAAATGTATAGCAGTCTCGTTATATAAGGATCAATGAATTCCCTAGCCCATCTTTTCACAAAACCAAGAACAGCCCGAGCCTTGCCAATCATCATACTAATATGATCAATAAAAGACAATTTCATATCCAATAATACTCCCAAATCAAGAAATGTAGTCACAGTTTCCAAGGGGCAAGAATTAATCACATAAGTGGACGAAATTACGCCCCCGCGAGAGAAAACCATGCATTTACATTTCTTCAAGTTAAGATCCATTAAATTAATTCTACACCAAGTTACAAACAAATCAATATTTCGCTGAAGAACAGCCTGACCATGATCATCATCAAAAGTATAAAATAATTTAACGTCGTCAGAATACATCAGAATATTACAATCAGAAATAGCACAAGGAAGATCATTAAGAAACAATAAGAACAGTAAAGGACCCAAATGGCTACCCTGCGGAACACCAGAAGTAACATATACTGTCTTAGACAATACATTCCTAAACATTACCCTCTGAGTCCTAAGGGATAGGTAGGAGTCTAGCCAACGAAGAATAATATCAGGAATACCGATTAATGAAAGTTTAAGAAGCAAAATTCTATGATCAACCCTATCAAAAGCTTTACTGAAATCAGTATAAATTACATCAGTCCGAGCTTATGTTGAGTTATGGAGAGTAGAAATCAACAACATCATACGTGTTGTTAAATATGAATATTATGTGTATTTCAAACTTTGAAAGAGTAGAGATTCCGTAATATTAAAAGAAGTACGAATCAGAAATTATGAATATGATTCGATTCTATTCATCTTTTTGAATACATACATACATACATAATTGGTCATTACAACCCTTCAGTCAGGATTACGACCTAGTTTCTCACACCACTTATGTTGTGTGTGTTAATTTTATACATGAGTGGCGGGACCTGCAGTTTAAAGTCGAGAGGAAGTCGCCGAAGTTATACTTTTTGTATTTTGTTTTGATGTCTGGCCCGGGGCTTTTCGTCTAATAAGCCAACACACTACCTACTAGACCACGGCGACTTCCATTATTCTTTTCGAATACTCATTGCTAATCTCTGATTGTCACCAAAAGACATACTTTTACTCTATGAAGCATTATTGTCTTTAAGGCCAAAACGATTATCAAAGACTAGTGTGCCTTTCATACTTTATGACGTAAGTTAGCATTCCGAATTTTGTTAGGTTATTAGGAAGGACAAAATATATCTTTTTTATTCAATTTTCTTCAAATTTATATCTGTTTATGAGTCATTGAATACTTCTACGTTTTATTTATATGCCTTGTGTACGGTATTTCGAAAGTAAACAGTTTCGAATGATTTATGCGTTGACTATATCTTCTGTTGGCTGTTAATTTTATTAAATTTACAACTTCTTTATCATTTCTATCTGGATATTGTAACAGAGATAGAGAGAGAGAGAGAAAGAGAGAGAGAGAAAATAAATGAAATGACAGTTTCTATGAAATGGAAATATTTTGAAAAAGAATGGAGAGAGGAGGAAAAGTAACAGCAAAAAAGGCAGATTTACTGTGCTTAATTGTAATTCATTTGATCCTTTCACTTAAATGACAAACAATTTTACGTATTAATTTATTAAATTGCCTGCTAATGTTGAAAGATAAAATAATTCTCTGTTGTTCTTTTCTTTTTGTACTGCTCAGTAATTTCTTAATTAAAACATTGTTGTTGTTGTTAAAATTTAAGAAATTTTTATTTCGGAATTTTTATTTTTTTCCCATTTCATTTCATTTGTAAAATTGTTGTAAAATTATTTGCAAGATTAAGCACAAAATATTCATTTTTAATCGAAAAGTCATTAAACTCATGAATGATTTTAAAAAGATTATATTATGATTTAATAGATAAGGACAACACTCAGGGGATGTGCCCTACTGATGCAGTGCAAAATTCGGAAAATGCAAATATGGTGAGAGTAAATAGAAGTAGAAGTAGTCGTACGTGGTGTGTTCCCTTATTCATCTCCAATAAATATGTTTTTACTTTTTTACATTTTAAAAAAATTTAAAATATGAGGTCGTAAATTGCAAATAAAAATAAATTTGTGTTTAGTTTTAATTAATGTATGCCACTGCCTACCACTTGATGTAAACAACAACAATTGCTTTGTTTGTTATTCCTCTTTGTACTCTTTTGCGTAAACAATAACAAATCACCAGGTAATTGTTCCACAGATCTATGTAACGGAGATCTTCAAACCACGATTATTCTCTTTAAACACACCGCGTCTTCACACAAGACTGACTTAATTTTTACTGACCCCGTTGCCTGCTTTGTCTAGTCTTTTATATGGCAGGGTAAACAGTCTAATGAATGCTCTTGAATGTCCGTGGCTTCGCCTTCTATAAATGTAAACATCGTTGTTTACATTATTGCTGTTTCTGTATTTTGTTTACATTTATTCTTACAGTGTTTAATGTTGAATTTTTGTTTTCACTTTCTTTATGCTGGTGTATTGTTGGTAGATTTTTGTTTACTTGTCTATCATGTAAACAAGTTCATTGTTTTCGTTTTTGTAGCTTTTGTTTACAATTTTAATGTTGGCGTAACAATATCTTCGGCGACTTCTTAAAAAAAGACTGCCCTGAAAACCTTCTCAAATCGGTCGTTCGGAGTCGACGTTGTACGACAGATAACTCATGGATAAAATGAACACACATAACATAAGTGGTGTCAGAAGCTAGGTGTAATCCTGACCGAGTATTTTTAGGCATCATTACCATACAAAACTATTGGAGTTGAAAATCCTGATTTTTAAATTTGTTCATGAATCGCCCAAAATATTTGCTTTACAGTTTTGATGCGATTTAGTTATTCATCGAGGAATAAATGAGATCGTTATAATGCTATGCTCCCATACTCCTCTTATTCCCTTAAGACTTCATCCATAAAATTATCTTGCAAAGTTTCTCAGAAAAATCTGTTTTTTGGAATCGACTTTAAATTATAGGCTCAAAAGTGGATCTGCATTTACACTATATGCCTACCATAATGATCAGAATAATAGTGACCTCTAAGGGTATGTGTTAGGGCATGTGGAAGAAATATGTAAACCGTTCAAATGTATTTGAATAAGATGCAGAGACTAACATGTGTTTGTCTCACAGAAACTCGGGAAATTATGCTGGACTTAAGACCGCTGCGTATGATAGTGAACACCAACGATTTGGAGACTAGTTTTAGGTTGATAGAAGGCAAGTTTAACATGAAATTCATTAGAGGATTTCGTGACAACAACCTCTCCTTAGCTGCCTCCTGCATAGAACCAGTAAATTCAATTATTTTGGGAAATGATTCGGAACGAATTTTATTAACAAAAATGAATGGAGTTATTTGGAAGCTACATACTCTTTTAAAAGAGGGACTTCTTTGTGGCTCAAAAAAACAACTTAAAACAAAGGCAGGAAATCTATGACATCGAAAGTTGTGCTCAATTCAACTTTCATCGGTGGTACAAAAAATAGGAAATAACAATTGTATATGACAGTCAGGCCACTAATCGAGCACACGACTCTTATGAGGCTAAATCGATGATAGTATGGAAATGTGTGAGGAAGTTGAAGGAAGGTTGCCAAACTATATATTCCCTTCTACTGGATCCCAAAATATGTGGGAACTATCTAGGCAATGAGCAAGCAAACGAGTTTGCAATGATTGGAGAAAAAACTCTTCTCAAACCAAGTTGGGCGATTACTATAAGCAGAGATCTGAGTTATGCATCAGTATATCCAGAATGACCTGAGATTGGTAACCGGAGTAATGGCAGGGCACTGGTAACTCAGGGTACACTTATTCAAAATGAGGATTATTTCGAAGCTAACATGTAGATTCTGTGAGGATGAGAGTTAATCATTCTGTTACCAAAAGATTATGAAGCATTTTATTATGCCATCAGGGATTTGTATTAAATAGAACACAGAGGTCAAATTTGTAGGTTTAGGTTTATGTTTAGGTCAGAGGAGATAAGTACAGTACCCGGAGGTCAAATTTACCCATTGTACGAAACGTTCCACCCCAAAGCATCTGCTCTCCCCCACCGACCCATCTATTGATGAGGCCGTAGAGGTGGCAGATTGAGGGATCAGGACCAACTGTTAAATCGCCCTCAGAAAGCGAACCTAACCTAGAAAGAGCATCCGCCGTCTCATTGCCGAGTATTCCGCTATGACCCGTAAACCAGATTCGGTCTGATCCGAAAGTTCTTAACGACTCTTTTCATTCGCGAACCGACACAATGGCTCTTAGAGCAGCCTGACTGTCAACGAAGATCATTAAGATTCGGAATCCGAAGCGGGCCCACCAACTATGGCCTCAATAGCCTTCAAGATTGCGAAAGTCTCAGCCTGAAACACGCTACAGTCATCACTCAACCTGAAGTGAAGTACGAGTTCCCTACAGAAAACCCCAGCACCTGTACCTCCAGCTAACTTAGACCAATCTATGAAGATGGATATACCTCTCTGCCAGTGGAGGACCCCACCATTCCATTGTGGCCTATCCGGTATAAGTATCCTTAAACCAGGCAGGAACATAACCTCAGGCACAATATAATCGGTGGCTTTTTCCGAAAGTCCATACGACGTTCAGAACTCTGGAGTGACCTATCGAGCGCTGTTTCCAGCAGGTCGATTCCCTCAGACGTATGACGATCACGATACAATATCTCCAACAAAAAATTCATAAGACTGGACAATATGGTGCAGCGCAAAAACAAATAAGAGTATTTTGACCAGTGTCAAAAATCAACGAATTTTATATTCTCTGCTATGCTAGTCGCCGTAGTCTAGTAGGTAGTGTGTTGGCTTATTAGACGTAAAGCCAAGGTTCGAGCCCCAGGCCAGACATCAAAACAAAATACAAAAAGAATTTCTTCAGGCGACTTACTCTCAGCAGATTTCTGGCAAAAACTCTGAGAGTATATAAAAATTACCATGAAAAGTTTCTCAAAAAAATCTGTCGTTCGGAGTCGACTTTAAACTGTAGGTCCCAGTATTCATATATAAAATTAACACGCACAACATTAGTGGTCGCAATCCTGACTGAAGTGTTGTAATGACCAATTATGTATGTATGTATGCTATGCTTCAAAATGGATAAAAAATGATGCAAAGTAATGAAATGACAACATATATCGGAAGTTGTATACATCATGATACGTGAGAAATACTACACAAAACTTTTCTGGTGACAATGCTTTTGTCACTACGTATTCAATTCATACGTAATTTCAAATAAAATGAGAAGTGAATGTCGAAATTTTTCATGGGCTTTACTTCATTTCTTGTTATGGAATTTTTCTTTTGTTGTTACTGTTGTCGTTTGGTTAAGCTTTTTGGCATCTTTTAGCTTTATTTCCTATGATCTTTAGTTCTATTTCTCAATTTCATTTTATTTTTCTTTAATTTTTTTTCTTTCAAGTAACTATACGCCGGTTATTTTGTGCATTGTTGCTGCTCATAAATATTGAAATCTTTTGTTGAAAGCATGAAGGACTTAGTTTTTTATCTGCCAAAGGACTCTTAACACTTGCCTACAGTAAAAATAAACGAATGCATATTAATATATGCACATAGAATATACACATGTACAGTGAGCGTCAAAAGAAATTGTACATTAAAAAAAATATATGCATTAATAAATTATCTTTATTTTTATTTTAAAATTGTTTCATTGCATGTTTTTAAAATTGAAACCAAAAAAATTAGAAAAAAATTTCGAAATATTATTGAAATTTTTTCGTGCACTCTCCTTAAGTGGTAAAAAAGTTGAGTTTGGTGATTGTTAGAATTCTATTCTTAGTGTACAGTTTCTTTTGATGCTCACTGTATATGCTGTTTGTGTGTATGTATATATAAATAGTGTACATATGTATGTACATGAAAATTTATGAATATTGTTGCATAGCTCTCTATACGTGGATGTATGTGTTTTCGGATGCATACATATACGTACGTTTTGTAGAGAATAAAAATCACTACTATACAGAGACTATTTTCCTAATAGTCTGTGAGACATACAACGACAACTGTGAGCTGTTTTAAGAAGTATATGAGCTCAAGTTCGGTTTTTTTATTTTGAATTTATTTTTTCTACTTTATTTCAGAGTTTTTTGTTGTTGTTTTTGTAAAGAAGTCAAATATAATACAATATTAAGATGATTATATTGTTATGCTAGCATGTGTGCAAGTGCAATCATGGTCCATTGTTGTGTGGGGGGCATGTGATTTGTAAATTGTGTTTCCGAAAAAAAGCAATTTCATCTCAACCTCAACCTCTTGTCGCTTCTTTTCAGCATTTTCTTTTCTTTTTCTTTTTTCTGTTTGTTTTCTTTGTTGGTTGTTTTTGTTTTTCGTCAGCTATTTTTTTTTTTACCACATATTCGCCTTTAATAATGTAAAATCTGTTGTAAATCTGCTACTGCTTTTTACTTTAATACAACTGTTGATATTTTCTTTAACACATTGCTCTCAACACTCTTCTGCTTTCATCGGCTTAATGCACAATGGCTTGGCAATGGACAAATTTCAAGAAAAAAATTTTTTTTCGGTTTTTTTTTAAAGCGTTCAAAATCTAAAATTATTACAACAACATATTTATCGACTGCAAGGGAGTCCAAGAATATCGGTCGTAGTCGACAACTATCCGTATGTCCCGCTAGGGACTCCACAAGGGTTAATAAATAATCAATGCCGCGCGTTACATCAACATATTGTGTTGATTTAATAAGGATTTGAACCAAACGATTGCACTTGGCTAAAAGGAAAACGTTAGTATGCACCTGAGTAATAGAAGGGTGAGTACATGTGGGCCACATACAGGCTGACTTCCAAAATGTTAGTTGCTTTGTGTTTGAACAAAGTATAGTGTTTCATAAAGCCGCTGTATAGAATGTTTACAATGTATACTATTTCAAAACGAACTCAGTAGGTTTCTCGATGAATAAAAAATGTCGCATCCACATCTGTAAAAAGCAAATAGTTGGACGATTAACGAACAAATTTAAAAATCACGATTTTCAATTCAAACGTTAGGTCAATAGTTTTATATGGTAATGAGGCCTAAATCCCCATAGTCAGGATAACAACCTAGCTTACCACACCACTCGTGTTGTGTAGTTTATTTATAAATTCGAAAAAGCGTGACACAATTCCCAAACTCTGGAAGACAATTTTACAGCTGCCATTGCTGACATACATACATAGATAATTGGTCATTTCAGCGCTTCAGTCAGGATTACAACCTAGCTTCTCACACCTCTCCAGTTAACGTGTGTTAATGTTATCTATGAGTGGCGGGACCTACAGTTTAATGGTAATATATATATGTATGTTCCTCTTACTCCTCTAGGGAGCATAGGGCCGCAACAAGTTGGTTCCAATAAACCCGATCGTCAGCGCGGTGTTTCACTTCGTTCCACTGTAGATGTAGTTTGGATAATTCGATTGTGATTTGGCGTTTCCAGGTGTGTGATGGTCGTCCGATGCGCCTGCTTCCCTGGTGGTTCCAATCAATGGCTTTCCTTGTGATGTCATGTAATGGCTTGCGAAGAGTGTGCCCAAGCCAGCCCCACTTGCGTCTTCTTATTTCTATCTCTATTGGTTGTTGGTTTGTATCGGACCAGAGTTGGGCGTTGGATATTATGGAGGGCCAGTAAACACGCATGATTCTACGCAGGCATTTGTTCACAAATACTTGAATAGACTGGGAATCTCAGGGTGCCATATTCCACGTTTCGCAACCGTAAAGTAATGTGGATTTGACGCTGGAGTTGAAAATTTTAATTTTGGTGCGTCTCGTTATATTAGATGATTTCCAAACGGGGTTAAGTTGGGCAAAAGCTTTGCGTGCCTTATTAATGCGGCTGGCAATATCTGCTGTTGAACCGCCGGATTTATCGATTATACTGCCTAGATAGCAGAAGGACTCCACTTCATCAATTTCCTTGCCGTATATTAGGAATTTCTCCGTTGCATTAGCATTCATTCTGAGTGATTTAGTTTTGTGGATACTCATCTTTAATCCAGCTAACTTTGCAGTTTCGCTAACTAGATCTAGTTTCGACTGCATGTCGGAGAAAGAATGGCTTAATAAACATATGTCATCCGCATAGTCCAGGTCTTCTAATCTGTCTTGTAGACACCATGTAATGATTTGTCGACTTTTGCATCACTACATCGAGGACGCAGTTAAAGAGGAGTGGTGACAGCACACAACCTTGACGGACTCCAGTTTTTAATTTTATGCTCTTTCCTAGTTGTTTCTCATGTAGTGCGCGGCATGTTGCGTTGTTGTACAATGTCTTTATCAAGTTTATTATTTTAGTAGGGACACCCTTGGAAGCTAGTGCGTTCCATATGGCCGTATGGTTGAGCGTATCAAAAGCCTTTTCAAACTCAATAAATACGAGATAAAGATGCGATCTCCATTCAGCTGACTGTTCCACAATAATCCTGAGACTATTGACCTGGTCGACGCAAGATTTGTTGGAACGGAAGCCAGCTTGTTCCCCTCTGAGAAAAATTGCTTTTGACAGTCTTTTGTTTATTATATTCGCTATAACTTTGTTGACCATGCTCAACAAAGTTATGCCTCTCCAATTCTTCCTGTAGGTCAAATCGCATTTTTTGGGGAGATTTATAATTGAGCCGGCGGTGATTTCGTCTGGTATAGGTTCGTTATTCCAGAATGCCCTTATGACGGGTTCCAATAAGCGAGCATTAGTAGCGCGGTCGGTTGTAAGGAGTTCTGGGGAAATATTGTCCAAGCCTAGAGATTTGTTGTTTTTAATTGACCCAATTGCTCCGCTGATCTCATTCATTCCTGGGCACTCAGTAGATATGTTCTGATTCGACACGTGCGAGGTACAAGTGCAGATTGAATCTTGTGGAGCAGACGTCGTATTCAGCATATTGGCGTAAAATTTTTCCCACAAGCTGAGTTGCTGCGTTTTTGATGTTATAAGTTCGCCAACGTCATTTTTCAGGGGTCTGCCAGTCGAGAATGTTCTATTAGTGAACTTGTTCACAGCAAGATATAGGTCTCTTGTGCGATGGGTTGCTGCTGCTGCTTGTAACTCGTTTGCGATATTGCTGACCCAATTCCGCTTATCTCGCCTCGCATTACTCTTAACAGCTCGGTTAAACCAGTTTTTACATTTCCTGGTGTTTGATTTTATGGTAATAGATTTGAGAAACTTTTCATGCCACTTTTATGTTACACTCAGGGTTTTTGCCAGATGACAGCTGAGAGAATGTTGCCGAAATTTTTTTATTTCGATTTATTCGAGATTTCATAGCCGGGGGTTGAATCACGGGCTCTCGTCCAATAAGCCAACACACTATCTACTAGACTACGTCTATTTAAAGTTACAAGATACATATTTAGTAATAAATGCTTGCGAAATAAATCTTTATGTTCTAATAAATGTCATCTTAAATGTTGGAATATGGGCACGGAGAAGTCATATTCCAAGCGGCCGATGAATGAGAAAACATTTGGAGAACCAATATAACCAGATATTGCAAACACCCCATGCCTTTCATAGCTGAAGCAGGCATATAGATAAAGATTTTGCAAAATTGAGAAACTAGCAATGGATATACGAAGTTGGTGAATATTTATTGAGGCCTTATGCTACTTTTGTCAGTTGTACTCTAAACTCTCTCAGCTCAATTTGATTCTTAAGATATCCTATGACTACTATAATCCTATTAGGGTTTTAGCGTTTTTTATTTTTAACGCAAAAAAATACGTCCCATAGTGCATCGTATGTGGTTTGCTGCCTGCAGTATATTCAGATTTCTTTCTCTTTCTTACACTTCTTTTGTATGTCTAAAGCACTTTCCATTTTTTTTTATTGTTGTTTTTGCTATTGCAAATTGTGCTGTAGTTGCAGTTGTTGTTGGCAACTATAAACAGCCATACTCACAGACACACTAAAGTTGTTGGCTTTTGTGGTTTAAGAAGGAGAAAGAATGCAAAACAAAAATGGCAGAAAATAATATTAAAACTGGGTTAAGTATCGTTTATATTTTCTACCATGCCATGAGGTTGTTGTTGTTTTTTTTCTTCACTAGATTCTTCACAAAATATGCCTTAACAAAAGCAGACTAAAAGCAAGTACAAGAGATTGAAGGATACAAGGACATAGTACATACGTACATATGTATTCGAAGAAGTATGTTAATGCGTGCCTGTGTGTGTCTGTGGCTTGTGAAACAATAAAAGTGAACTGAACTCACAGAACTCTATAGAGAGTAATGAGTTTGCAATTGGTAGCAAAATTGTTTACGGTTTATTTGAAAGTGTTTGTTGCCATATATATGTGTGTGTGCGTGTTTTACTGTTAGTTTTACTCCATGTTTTTTTTACCAAAATTGACAGTAAAACACTTCAATTTCCAGCTTTGCTTGATACTCCTTATCTCTTTAAATTTGGAATTTTTAGTTTTCAATCAGGGATTTTGTATTATTAAGAGTGGAGTATTAGAAGTTGTTTTATTTGTAGGCCATATTAAAAGACCTCTATCACTCCTTTTTGATCGCGTCAGGAATAATTATTTGAAAGAGTTTTCAATGTTCAGTAGAAGTAATCAAGGTAAATTAGGTTCTCTAGTTGATTATTTTAAATGGGTTTCTATCAGAGATCAGTAATGAGTATTCAAAAAGATGAGTAGAATCATACTTATTTTAACATCATACTCATACTACTTATATTCAAAGCTTGAAGTACTCATCATATTCGTTCTTAACAACAGGTATTATGGTGTTGATTTCGACTCTACATAACTCAACATTCGCATTCGACGCCTAAAATACTCACTAAAAGGTTGTGTGCTTGCTGCTCTGTCTTTTTTGCTTATTTGTCTGTTTTCTTTTCTGTAAATGCAACAACAACTAAGACTGTAAATTTTAATGAATGATTCGAGTCACTAGAATCAGTATTTTTCTGAAGTTATGAAACTAAATCAGTAAGCTTATGAATCAAACATATTTCGAATGGTATGAGTTTGATGTCAACGTTGTGCTCATACTCATTGCAACCTGCACTTATAAATCAACGTTGTAATGAGTATGAATGAATCAGAGTACAAAGTTAAATTTCAATATTGTTGACTCACTTATATTCAAATTGTAATGAGTGCTTATGAGTAGCGAAAAAACCATTCATTGCTGACCTCAGGATTTTGGACCTAGTTTCTCACACCACTTATGTTGTGTGTGTTAATTTTATACTTGAGTGGCGGGACCTACAGTTTAAAGTCGACTCCGAACGACAGATTTTTTGAGAAGCTTTCCATTGCAATTTCATTTGTCCTCAGAGTTTTTGCCGGAAATCTGCCGAGAGGTAGTCACAGAATAAATATTTTTTTATTTTCGTTTGATGTCTAACCCGGAATTGAAACAGTGGTCTTACGTCTAATAAGCCAACACACTACCTACTGGACTACGACGACTTCATTCTGCGCCAGATAGCATTACAATTTTAAACCTGAAATAATGTCCTCTGGTTACAGGCGGTCATAGGTAGATAGGTCGAAAGAGATTAGACCAACCAAAAGTCCCATGCGTATCAGCATACATCCAAGCCAGCAAATATGTTTGTTGTGCATTCCATTTTAAGGACTGTCAATGGTAAGTCTATGTTTTGCACAAACTTCCTATTTTATTTTACTCCACTGTTCTGGAATAATTATCTTTAGGCTAGGATCCTTCCCTTTTTCCAAAGCTGTGAAATGATACAAGAAGCGTTTACCACATTTATAGTTTAGTTTAAGTGTTTAAGTGGAGTGTCCTTTAACGATTCCCTTCTGACTACTTAAGTTGTGCTTATTCAGTCTCAATATACTCATGTAATTTTCCCATTAGAGACGCCCTAAAGCGTCATCATTTCACAAATAATCAATGAAGCATTTCTGCCTGATTCTCAAAGCTGTGTCTAAGGTTGTAGTAATAACTGACATCTGTGCAATGAATCCTGAACTATGGACCGATCTTCATACCAGATGGAAGTAATTGAGCATGAGTGCTATGTTAAGTAATTTATCGGATAATTTTTATTTTATTTGCAATCTACGAGCTCATATTTTAAATGTTTTTTAAAAGGTAAAAACGTAACAATTGGTGTCAGAAGTGGGATCACAAAATTTAAAAATAAAAATAAATTTGTGTTTAGCTTTAATTAAAATTCTTTATTATTCGCACAATCCTGTGTGCCACTGTTCACAACTTTATGTAAACAACAACAATTGTTTTGTTTGTTATTTCTCTGTTTACACTTTTTGCATAAACAATAACATATACACAATAACTTTTACTCACTCAGTCGCCTGCTTGGCCTTGCCTTTTTATGGCAGAGTAAACTACCTGATGAATGTTTTTCAAGGCAAGTATTCATGACTTCACCTTTTCGAAATTTCTATAAATGTATACATCGTTGTTCTAATCGTTGTTTACATTTATTCTTGTAGTGTTGTTGCTATATTTTTGTTTACTTGTTTACCATTTTTTTCATGTATTATATTAAGCAGTACGATAATTTGTAAACAGGTTTGTTTACTGCATTGTTTTATTTTTGTAGCTTCTGTTTATAATTTTAATGTTAAGCAATGTAAAAGCAAAACACCGGTACCTAAATTTTTAATTTTCGTAACAATATGCGACCTCCTAGAAAACTGTTCTAAATTTTTAAATTCATTCCAATTTAATTTTGAATCCTTTCAAGATAAATGCATTCATCTTTTGAAAACTTTTTGGAGCCAAAAGTTGAATATTTTCTTGAATAGTTTTTTTTAGTAAAAATCCTTTAAAGAAAATCTTTATTATTGCTGGACAAGTGCTCTTAATTACATAAATTTTATTTTAAAAAATAATTTTTTTATTCAAAATAAAATGCAAAAGAAGTTCTCCTTGGTTACGACTTCATTAAAAGGCAAAAACTTTTGATTTTCTTCGTTTGTGGTTATTAAAATATAATCAAATCAAATAAACTAAAAAAATATTCTCAAAAGACAAGAAAAAAATTTAAAGAAAAAACTGAAATACCACAATGGAAAAGAGAGGGAGGGAGAGAGAGAAAAAGAGAGAAAGCCAATATCTTTTTGAAAGAATTAAAATTTAAATAAAATAACAATTCTTTGATAAGAAAACAGTTTAAAAAATGATTCATGATTTGAGTTGAATGAAATGATTTGAGTTGACATGACTGCTTTACTTGACAATCGATTCGACAGCTGGTAGTTGCTTCATGTTTGATTTGATAGCTCGTTTGATAGCTCTTGTACTGCAGCATACGTTCAATACGGTATGAACTAGAGCAGAAACACCTGGGTTTATATACAACTTTTTTTTTTTTCTCATTAAATTCTCATTTATTAATTATTACAACTAGTTATTATAACTAACAAGTTTTTTTTTTTGTTTTCTTTAAATATATTTATTTATTTACTTCATGTTTTATACAACTTGTATTAGGTTTACAATTTAAAATTATAACAATAAATATCGAAATAATAACAAAATTAAAATAAAATAAAAAAAGAAAAAAGGAACTAAAATTATTAATTCATTACTATTTATTAATTACTAGTTCCGCGAAGCAATATAGCTTGTCTGCAGAAGTATTAAATAAATAGGTTTTGCCACTAAAAGTGATATTTATAAATAGAATAAAAAAAATATAAATAGAATAAAAAAAAACAACAACAACATGGTACCAGAGATTGTTTTCGAACATACGAATCTCACATGCCTACATGGAAAGAATAAGTTGTTAAAGCTGTCGTCGGTGACGGTCATACAACGATCTCCAATAATGGCTGCAAAAATACAATGTAAAACTGAATCTGGGTTCTATTCCGATAAGTTGATACGGGCCGAGTCTTGCGGATTACCTAACCAGTCCAGAGTATTTCAGGCCGCAGTATGTTCGCCATCGAACAAGCTGCCGGAACCTACCTCGTTCGTATTTCATTACATGTGTGTGGACAGTCAAGCAGCAATCAAAACGCTGGGATCTCACCTCGTCAAATCAAAACGTGTCAGGAGTTGCATACACTCTCTACACCGTATACGTCGACACCCGCCTCTATTGTGTACCAGACCACTGTGGCATAGAATGAAACGAAAAGAATACTTTTTCAAATTGGAATAAAGCAGCATGGAATTCAACAAACCTTGGGAGATTCAACATACCTGGTTACCGAATTTCAAAACTACTGTGTTCAGCAGTGGACAGCAAGAAAACCAAGAAACTACTTGAGTTCGACAAGAGAACGATTCACGCTCTATCAAGAATTCTAATGCAACACTGCGATACTGGTAATTTCGCTTACAGGCTCGATCTGCTCCACCAAGATTACTGCACAAGCTGTCATGATGTGCAGCAAACAGAATCGGTACAACACCTTTATGCGAGTGTCCTTTAAAATTTTAAAACAGACCTCATCGGTTTTTGGGTGACAGAATGTTTGAAGATCTACGCATGATGGCTAATGTGCCACTAAGGGAACTGACCGGTTTCATATAAAGCTCGGGGTGATTCAAACCCACCACTAACGGATCATGACACAAGGGAACTTACCACACAGTGGGTAACACAATGGTCCATACAGGACACCGCGTGAACTTGCTTGTAAACGGCTAGCTATCCGCTAACATAACCTAACCTAAAAACAGAGTAACATTTGCAAATTTTAATGATTTTTATATTTTTTTTCCATTTTCTTTTTTTTTTGTCAAAATAATGATTCTGTTTGTATACTTTGTCGATGTTATAACGTATATAACCGTCCCGATTTGCATAAAAATTAATTGTTTTCAAACCACATTTACTCTTAATGATACTCTGTATTCCGGCAGGCGTTAAACAGTACTTTTAGAATAAGCTGTAGCCGTTGTACAGGAAAGCATTAAAATAAGATCCACACCAATCATTTCGTCGTCGTTCTAAGCCACCTTCCACCGTTTTTGGAGTGAAAAGTATCCACAAGCTTTTATCCAAGCACCATTATATACTACATACATACATACAGTGGGGTGCGCAAATGAGTACATGTTTGTACTTTGAACGCTTTTTATTGAATAAAACTAAAAGTAATAAACAAAACTTCAAAAGATTTTGTAGCTGCTTTACATGGTGGCACTTCGTACCACTGCAAAGAATCAATAATGTTATGAAGAAAAAAAAGATTATTTGAGAATTTTGCAAACCCATCTTCCCGATTTTTTCGACAAGAGCGCCTATACTGAGCAAGAAGTACTTTTGCAGCAGGAAAGTCCCGACCTCAAGCCGATTGAGAATTTGTGGTCAATCGTGAAGAGACGGTTGGCACAGTACCGATAAGCACCAATCAATTCAGATGAGCTTTGAGAACGGATTCATCAGGAATGTACAAATATTTCGAAAGAAATTATAGAGAATTTGGTGGAGAGCATTCCTAGTCGCGTAAATGAGGTTTTACATAACAACGGTCTTTGGACTAAATATTAAAAATACTCGTATTCCCTAAAATTTTGGAATGGTGAAAAATTTAGTACATCCGAGTTATCTTCCTCTTGATTGTTTTTTTTCTTAGAATTTGATCATTTTAGTTTTAAATTTTATATTATTTTGTTAAGTACTAAATACTAAATTAAAAACGAAAGAAATTGTTTGAATTGCTTTATCACTTTTATTTTCAAGCAATTTAAAACAAACTTGTACTCATTTGTGCACCCCACTGTACATGCATAATGGGCCATTGCAGCACTTCAGTCAGGATTACGAATACACAAGTGTTGTGTGTATTACTTTCATCCATAAATGGCGGAATATCAGGTTTTCAATTCGACTACGAAAGGCAGATTTTGGGAAAGATTTTCATGGCGATTTCATTTACTCTCAGAGCCAGTTTGCCAGAAATCTGTTGATTGAGATGTCTAAATTGGGATTTGAACCTCGAGCTCTCGTCTAATATGAACAAAAGCCTAATGTTTCTGTTGTTAATAACTTTTTGCTCATGAGTTCTCTAAGAAAACTAAAAACAATAGAAAAACCCATGTACCCGACTCCACTCTACAGACTTATTCATCAATTGTATCAGACAATATTATTGAATTCAATAATAATTCATGCATTCTTCTTCATCCATGGTCATATTTACTCGAGATGAGAATGATAAGGCTTTCAATAAATAAGTGCAAATGAAATGGTCTGTCTTCAATTGCCAATGCAAAGAAAACACTTGACAGACAATGATTGTCTTTTATGGTGTGTCCGTATTCTGTTTGTATAAAAATACAATCCAGGATATTGTTCAATTCATTTTGTAGTCTTTTTATAAGAACTTTATTATTTTAAAAACATTTTCTTTTCCTATTCCACTCTAAGGCATGAGTCTAAACCATTTGTAATCTTTAAACTACTACAACTACAATTTGAGTATAAAAAAGAAATTAAATAAAATCTAGAATGGCTTGGTATGAATAAAAAAATCATACAAAAAAAGTAAAAAATAATCCATGGAGACATACATACATACATATATATACATAGACATTCTATAAAATCTACATAAATTTCCATGTAATCCATTATTTCTCAGAGTATTCGATATGCAAAAGCTGTTGTAAAAACAGTTGTTATTCCATATCCTTCTTATTTTCATTTCCTTTCTCCTTTTTATATGTTTGGGTACTAAAAATATAATTTTTAATACATGTTTTCGGTGTTAAAAGGACATTAAAACACAATAAAAGCCTTTGGAGTCTAGTCGTAGTGTAGTGTGCTGGCTTATTAGACATGAGGCAAAGGTTCAAACCCCAGCTAAGACATATCCTCTCAGCAGATTCGTGGTAAAAACTCTGAGAGTAAATAAAAATACTATAAAAAGTTTCTCAAAAATTTATCGTTCCATGTCGACTTTAAAGTGTATGCCCCGCCGCTCATGTATGAAAAGAAAACACACACAACATAAGTGGTGTGAGAAGCTAGATCATAATCCTGCCTAAAGGGTTATAAATGCCAATATGTATGTTTGTAATGGTGTTTGGACAAATGCTGTGCTTTCTTCTCACTCCAAGTATGATAAATCTGCTTATTTTCATACGTTTGCAACTAAAGTGGAAGGAAGCAGTGGCATGATACAATCTCATTTGCTAATAACGATGACGTTGTGATTGTTTTGGATCCTCTTCAAGGCATCCCAGTACAGCGGACTACTGTTTGATGGCTCCGAAAGTACTGTTTGACGTCTTCGGAAGTGCACATTATCATTAAGAGTAAACATGTTTCGAATTTTTATGCAAATTGGGATGATTATGTACCTTACAAAGTCGACAAAGTGTACAATAAGTGTGACCAACAGAAACAAAATTTTGGCAAAAATAAAATCCTAACAATTTGCAAATGTTATTCTGGTGTTAGGTTAGGCAAGTTCACTCGGAGTCCCATACGACTCATTGTGTTACACCATGATCTGTGATGTAAAGAAAACGAGACTAATTAAAGGCGACTTAATGCTCCACTTTATATACACATTTGAATCGTAGAGGCATGTTAGAGAATAATAAATGGAGGGTATCTGTTGAAGGCTGCCACACAGTAGAGTACTTTTTTGTCATGGCGCAACGTTTGAATATTCGAGTTTTCAATATATAAAAAAAAAATACTACACAAGACATTACTCATCTCAGAGGATAGGAATGTAAGAAGTTAAGAAAGTTTAAACAGAATGCAATATTTCCCTAGTGGCGATAGGCATGAGGCCTTCAACCACTATGGTTGTTGGTATTCTTCCCTTTAACCTGCATGCCTACTTATCTAAACAATTATGTTGTATTTTTTCAGTATTCAAATTACGATTAAAACGACTAAAAAATTACTCCTTAAGTGATAATGCTCAGCAATATGTTTCCAACGACAATGCTTTGCAACATGTAGTTATGAACAAATTTGTTGTTTTTCTGAGTTCAAATCCCGATACGATACAAATGTTTAAAAAATTATCTGGTAAAAGACTGTGCTTTGCTACATGTTCCCAATGGCAGTGCATTACAACATGTAGTTGAGAACAAATTTATTGTGTTTTTCAGTAACCAAATTCCGATATAAACGATTAAAAATATTAACAGTTGAACTAGTAGTTGAATTAACAGTTGAATTGTTAGGCAACATGCCACGAATGATAATGTTTGGCAACATGTAGTTAAGAAAATATTATGGTGTTTTTAGTATACAAATCCCGATTTTAACGGTTAATAAAGTAAAAAACATGTTTAGCAACATGTTGAAAATATGAAATGGTGTTATAAAAATGATAAACAAAAGCTGCAAAAACAAAACAAAGGACTTGTTTACCTGATCAACGAATAAGCCAAAGATATGGCAATAAAAACAATGGACTTGTTTACATGGTATATGAATAAGCAAAAATATAGCAACAACATCAGTGTAAAAGAAGGGGATAAACCAAGTATCAAGTCGAGACAGTTGGCACACGGAATTGTGAGAGCAATAAAGTATTGCTTTAAAATCTACGAACTCATATTTTTAACGATTTTAAAAGGGTTTAAATTTAAATTGAGAACAAATTTGTTGTGTTTTTAGTATACGAATGCCGACTTAAACTATTATTTACCTGATAGAGACAATGCTTGACAGCATGTAGTTGCGAATAATTTTGGTATGCATATCAGTATTCGAAATTAAATGACAACGTTTGGTCTCATGTTGCGATTAACAATGCTTGGCAACATGTAGTTGAGAACAAATTTGTTCTGCTTTTCAGTATTTAAATACGAATTCAAACAATTAAAAAAGTTATCCATTAAATGACAATGTTTGGCAACATGTTGCCAATGTTAATGCTTGGTAAAATGTAGTTCAGAAAAAATTGTAATGTTTCCAGTATGCAAATTCCAATTTAATCAATTATAAAAATTAGCTTTTGAAAGACAATGTTGTGAATGGCAATGCTTGTCAACATGTAGTTGAGAAAATAATCAATCACTAACTGATCTCATAAGGTCTTAAAAATGAAGCATTATTTATAAAACGCAGTATCTCTTCGAAATTAATTCATTTAAATCATTACTGTTGTTCCGTTAGTTGCAACCTTAAAAATGAATATTGATGACTAAATCTCTCTCTATCTCTCTCTCTTTCTTTCTTACGATTTGTTATAGAATGAAAATATTTTTTGACAGCCATGCATTTAGAGAAGATTTTTTCATTTTTCATCCGGGGTTTTGTTTCGTTTTTTTTTTTTAATAAAAAATTTTATCATTTGTTTATATTGCTTTGAAATTAATATCAAATATTGACAGTTTGTTGTATTCATTTTCGCTTTTGATTGTTTCGATTTGATTCGTTTTGCGTGATTTTATTTAGATTTTCCCTTCCTTTTCGTTTATTTTTTTTTCGAAAATTCATTCTTTTCATCATTCCATAACATGGCACATGCATGTGTGTGGCGTTATAAATCAATCAAAGTATCGGAAAATTGTAGCAGATTTTTGTATTTTTGTTTGTTTTTATATTCATTCCTTTTGATTTATTTTTTTCCATTTTCCTTTTAGAAAATAAAACATTTTTTAGCGAATGCCAACCAGCGCCAGCCTCATCAGCAATTCCTTGTATAGCCTAGTGTTAGTGGGTTAAACTCTATGCTTTACTGTTATGTAGGATTTTATGCTGGCCTTTTTTATTCGAATGCTTTTTAGCAATTTGTCAATGAAAATTAAAAAAGAAATCCATGTCAAAACTGTCAACGTTTTATGGATGAAATGGAAAAAGGAAAAAAAAAATAGAAAATAAATTAACCGTGCTGGCTGACTGACTAACTAACTATCGAAGAGCAGTAGTAGAATTTTACTTTGTATTTTACAAAATCAAACATGACATACCAAGTGTCATATGGCGATCAAATCATAAATATTTAAACAATCCCTTCTCTATGCTTTTCTCTAGTTGCGCAAACAAAAGCCAACATTTTAGCAGTAAATTGAAAAAAGAAGAAGAAAAATGTTCTGTAATTTCCATATTTTTTTTTTGTACAAAAAAAAAATCTGTCAAACATGCTTTGAAACAAATTGGTTAGAGAAACGAATGTAAATCCTAATTTCAGTGCAAAAAAAGAAGCAGAAAAAACTACAGAAATTAGTTTTAAAATTTTCACTCTCTTTGCCTGTCATACGAGTATGTGCCAGGAACTAGGCCGTGACCAGATGTGCTTCGCAACCCTTTGATTGAAAATAAAAAAAAATTTCTAGCCATCGTAAAGTCTTGTGTTATTATCTTTCCTTTTAAGTAGGACTACCAATCGATGGTTCAATTACCCTGGGTATTTCTCGAATATCTTTCGATATTTACTGGCTATCTAAACTGCTTCTACTCTGAAGTGTTTGCCACAAGTAGAGTACTCCCACCGGGTCTAATCCATTCTATTTTCTTGCAGATGCATTTGCTATTAACATTTACGCCTCAGTTTTGGTTAATTCTGTTACCTTCCAATGGTTTCCACATATATTTTCCATACATATCAGACTTTCAGTCTGCTGTAGTAACTCTCGGTCTCGGGAACAGAAACTGCCCAGAATTTAAAACCTTTAACGATTTTGTTGCTATCAAAAAGGCAACGGAGGTGTATCCTCTGTAATATCGTTAACTGACTTGTTTTCTGTCAATCATAAATGAGCAGCAAAGGTTTCCAGAAGCAATATTGCTAGACTCTGTTAGAGACTCACTTATGTCCCTAAATCGCATGACCAACCATCGAACAGTAGCTATTCCCACGGGCCATTGTATTTTTGGTGGGCACATCTGCAAAGAACTTCTGCAGGAGTTCTGAGAAGCAGGAAGACACTGTCAGTGCCCTGAGATGAAGGATTTTGACCTCACCCTTTTTAACATATTTCTGTAATAAAAGGTCCGCCAAATAACTTTTTTTTTGAAAATGCTTTAAAAAAAACTATTGAATAAATTCCCAAATTTCTTTTTTTATTTGAAAGTACAATCCTTCCGGTTAATAATGGAAAATAATTTCATTCAAATGGCTGCCTCGGCTGGTCATGCAGTAGCCTAAACGATCGGTCCAATTTTTAAGCACATTATCGACTGTGTGGAGCTGTATTTTACCAATGGCATCACGAATATTGTTCTTTAAAGTGTCAATTGTCTCTGGCTTGTCGGCGTAACACTTATCTTTGACGGCACCCCACAAATAATAGTCCAACGGTGTCAAACAGCAGGTCCGAGGTGGCCAAACGACATCAGCTCTGCGGCTGATAATGCGATCTTCAAAAACAGGGCGCAAAACATGGAGTGTAGCTTCGGCTGTGTGGCACGTAGCGCCGTCCTGTTGAAACCAAATGTTGCCAATATCCTCCTCTTCAATTTTTGTGAACAAAAATTCGTTCAACATGGCCCGATAACGATCGCCATTGACTGTAACGGCCACTTCTTGCTCATTTTCGAAGAAAAATGGCCCAATAATGCCTCTGGATCAGAATCTGCACCAAACAGTGACTCGTTTTGGGTGCGTCGGATTTTCAATGTATGCGTGCGGGTTTTCTGTGCCCCAAATGCGACAATTTTGCTTGTTAAATACCCGCCAAGATCAAAATGAGCTTCATCTGAAAAGGTTTTTTTTTTCCAAAATCGGCATCTTTTGTAAGTCGATCGCAGGCCCACTTAGCGAAGCGAAAACGCATTGGATGGTCAATTGGCTGCAACTCCTGAACCAATTGGACTTTGTATGGCGTCATACCAAGGTCTTTATGCAAAATTCGTCTCAATGATGTCTCCGCAATGTTAAATTGTTGAGAACGACGGTGAATTGATGTTGATGGCGCTTCACGCACACTTTCTGCCACAGCAGCAATATTCTCGGGTGTACGCACTGTTTTTGACTTTTCACGCTTTGGTTTATAGAAGAGGATGCCAGTTTCTTTCACTTTTTTCACAAGATAACGAACATACGGAGCTGACGGCGCTGCTCTTCTTCCAAAATCCGTACGCAATTTTCGCACACATTCTGCAACATTACCATAATTTTCAAAGTAATGTCGCAATATTTCCCAGCGTTGTTCAAGCGTATACACAAACATATTCGTTCAGCGGAAGGATAAAACTAATTATCTGTCACATCAGACATGAGCTAAGTGTTACCATTCACAAAATAACCACTAGTTGAAAAAAAAACGTTCGATGGCGGACCCGATATAAGGATTGCTGCAAAGGCAAAATTAGTTTTCTTCCTTTAGGGAATGTTTAATATTCGGGTAGAATTGACTGCGATAACACAATTGGCCTAAATGTTGGTCTTAGTGGAACCTCTTCTTACCTAACCTAACCAAACATTCCAAGTGCTCTAGTCCATGGAGCAAATCCTATGATATCTTAATAATCGATTGGTAGGTGAGTTGTCATGCATCATCACAAAAGAAAAAAAAACATTTGTGGATCTGAGGAATATACTGCAAATGCCCCGTTCTTGTAGGTGAGCTGTCACGCATTCTTGAGATATCATGAAAAGAATATAAGCCTGGCTCGCTACAATTAGAATCAAATGGTTCAACATTTTCCTGAAAAATAAATGCGGTGTTGCAAGCAACAATAGACTTTTAACAAACGAACATACACTCCCTTCTTCGTATCAATTTAAATTCTATTTTCAAGCATTTTATGGCTTTATTTTTTGCATTAACAAAAATGTTTCTTTACTTTAAATTAAACCATAAAACATTTCAATTTATTTTCATTTTATTATATGCCATGTATTTGATAGATTTTTGTGCAATTTTTATAGCCTACATTCGGGCGGGGAGGTGTTAAATTTTGTGTTTATTGGGTTGATAATAAAAAAGAAAATATTTGAATTAAATTTTACGAAAATGTTGTAAAATGGTTTCTATTTAAGTATATAAAACTGTTGAAAGATTAAAAAAAAACAATAAAAACATTTATTGCATATTTTAAGGGATGTTCCAAAAAAAGGAGATTAAATGCCTAAATAAATGGGTCAAAACTTAAAGGGCTTTATGAGTTGAAATAATTTAATAAAATTGGTGTTGTTTCCGTTGTTGAGATTTTTATTACTTAGAGGGTAAGGGGCTGTAGAAGCCATTTACTTTTTTAATAATGACAACTTGCACGGATTGGATTATTCCCAGTCTTAAGAGCTCTTTGAATTATGTACACTTTTGCCTAAAGCTAAAACCATTCTACTGAACCACACTCAATCCCAAACTTGTATTCTGGCCCATTTTAATGAAGCTTATGCCTTTATGTAAACCTATGGAATAATGAAAACTACAGCTGTAGTCATGGAAATCATTACCGACTGAAGGAACATGAAAGCCCAGCGGAGGCAAGGAGTGGCTTAGAGTTGATAGGACGTCAGAATACCAATATCAATAGAACATTAGTCACTACATTACTCTACACTGGGTCCCGATGGCATAGTTTGCAGTGTAGGCTATTTGAAGATTAGGTAGCAATATTATCAGACTGAGGTCTTCATTTTCATCAGAAAATAACCCTAAGCCGTATGCTATAATGTTTTCAGCCTATTCAGGTAATTAAATTTCTTTAAAATAATTTTTTCTCTTTATTTTATGTTGCATAAGTTTTATGAAAAATTCATTTAAAAAGTTGTTGCCTATTTTTAGGCAAATTATTTGCACAAATATTTGCAACATGAAAAACGAAAGTTCATATTTAATTTTAAATTTCCAAACAGCTTAACTAAATAAATGAATAAAATTTTTGGTAAATTTAATTTAAAAAAGTCAAAAAATCAATAATTTATTAGATTTGCAAAACATTTATATTAAAACGCCTGAATATATGCTTTAAATAAATTTGCTAAATACAAACATATGGGAAAACTAATTTCGCTTTATTTATTTGTTAATATTTTTAAAATTAACATTTATTTGCCCTATGGCTCCTGGAGCACATAAAATCCATGTGAAAATTAAAGTTTATTTAAGAATAATTTTATGTTTATTTTTACTGGCATTGTTTTTATAGCATAATTTTAGGTGTTTTTAATTGTTGATTTGCTTGGTTTTATATATAAAACTTGTATACATCAAGTAGAACATTATGTTTATCAAACTTTTTAGTTTAATTTTATTGTTCTTGTTATTTTTTACTTTTTTTTCTAATGAAGTCTTCAAATTTTTATTGCCTATATTTAGGCTGTCAAATTTATGATTTTCTTGATTTTTATGACATTCATTCCATTCCATTCATTATTTTTTATGTTTATAATTAGTTTTTGACTATTTCTGTTATATTTACTGTGTAGTTTTTTTAGTTTCCACTTAAAAAACCATTATTTTCAACAATTTCAGTAGAAATATTAAAAAAAAATTGTGTTTTTATGACATCCAGTAAAACATGTATAACATTTGCTTTCACAATATTTCTCCAAATTCTTTGAAAAGTTTCTTTCTTATGTATTGCTTTCATTTCCATTGCTTTATGGCTAGCATTAGTGAAATAGTAATACAAGAAAGGAAAAAGAAGAAAGAAGCAAGAGGTGTCATTAAGGTGCATTACAATAATAACAAACATTTAGCAAGATTATAAAGAAATTTGAGGTTATGTTTATCATTTATTTTTAGATAAGCAGGAGTTTAGCCCACAGTATTCTACTGTATCGAATAATGGAGCCACCATCTAAGGCAACGTACGACCAACTTCTTCCTATAAGAGAAATAGCTGCATTTGCCCCTCACTACTCGCCAATGCTTGAAAGATATCAAGAACAACATCAAGAACATGAATCTATTGTAACGTAATGTATTAGCATCTATTCTTTTAACCACTTTTAAACTTATAAAATGCTTCTTCTTAACATTACAACTTTATTTAAGCACTTCCCACCTAAAAATTTAAATACATATACCAGAGGATATGTGAGATATCTATTAAAATTTTTTATTTATTTTAAAGACCTTTGCGTGACATTATGTACCATTATATACCTTCGTTCATTGTTGAAGTCGTCGAAACGAAAAAAAATATATTTCTTTCGATAACTTCATCTCAACAGATTTCTGGCAAAAACTCTGAGAGTCAAATAGAATTCCCTTGAAAAGTTTCCCAAAGATCTGTACGTTCCGCCACTCATGTATAAAATTAACACACACAGTATAAGTGGTGTGAGAAACTAGGTTGTAATCATGGCTGAAGAGTTGTAATGAACAATTATGTATGCATGTATACCACCCTGCAAATATTCGCAGTCGTTTCTCTGTGTGGGGGCGCACCCAGCGAATTTCTTATGATTCTGGCGTTTAAATCAAGGCAAATTAGACTACTAGAAGGGATTTGAAGCCTTACTTAAGAAACCGTCACATGAAAAAGTCTAATGAAGTAAAAGCTCATAATCTCGTTGGGGAGTTTACAACGCCTCCACTTAGATGACCGTGACCTCAAATTCCGCCTGCAGAATATACAATGTGGCATGACCTGTGCAGAACATAGTGACATTCTGTTGCAACTGCATCCAGATATTCCAATTCAGGCAAAATTAAAGTCAGCAATCATTGACTCACCGTTGGCAGTGATGGCATAGCCAGACTAAAATCCAAACCAAACAGTGACATTCGTTCGGGATGCATTGGACGCTCTTTAATCTGAAGTGGAACTTTCAAAGATTGAAAGTCGATGTCGCGTATTGGCAGGAAAAATATTGTTACATAAATGAAAAATCTGATACTGGTATTTGCTTAATATGACAACAAACACCAGCATAAAAAATGGTAATCAGGTAAACAAAAATACAACAACAAACTTTACAAAAATAAATGCAAACAATGATGTTTACATTTATAGAGATTTCGAACAGGCGAAGTCATAAACATTCACCTTCAAGAACATTCATCAGACTCTTTACGTTGCCATAAAAAAGGCAAAGCAAAGCAGTGAAGTTCAGTCAGTATTGGGTGAAGACGTGGTGCGTTTGAGGATCTCCGTTACAAAAATCTGTCAAATAATTGTCTAGTAATTGTTATTGTTTATGCAAAGGGTGTAAACAGTGGAATAACGAACAAAGCAATTGTATACCTTTTGAAGAAATGCGGTTTTTCTTAATAATCAAGACACCCTTATGGACATACTTCCTCCTAGAAATCTCTGAAATAGTTCACTACATTCATAGGGGGAACTATACCTACTGACTCTAATAAAGTGGCTCCATTCAGTCTAGGGAACGCCAATAAATAGGTTTGTAGTTAAAGTGATGTACTACTAAAGAAGGCTCCTGCATTGTAAATTCTACAATTGGTCATGAGTTAGTGAAGTTCAGTCACTCTTATGTTAGTAATTGTTATTGTTTCTGCAAAGGGTATAAACACAGGAATAACAAAGAAAAGCAATGTTGTTGTTAACATCAAGTTGTGAACAGTGGCACACAGAATTGTGCGAATAATAAAGAATTTTAATTAAAACTAAACACAAATTTATTTTTAATTTATTTGCAATCTACGAGCTCATATTTAAACGTTTTTAAATGGTAAAAACGTAAAATATAGCTACAGTCTGTCTGAAGTTGTTGATAAAAAATCCAGATTGATCCGCATACACTTTTAGACGTACCATATTGTTTTGATGTTATCTTGTTTGGCTAAGAGACGATCTATAAGTGGAGGTAGAAATCACCCACCGTAGAAGAAATCTTAGAACTTTTGAAGCTAGCTAGAATCTGCAGTTGAAGACATTTGTAAGAGTCTAGAAGTACATAATGAAAGCTAGGCGCCTTATGTGTAGTACAAGACCACTGATAGATGTAAAATTGTTTGTTTGATTTGTTTGGCTCCTAAATTTCGAAACCAGAATTTGCTTGGAATTGTTAAGCATGGCCAATGGATAATAAAGTATGTCGTCACCAGGTATGGGCAGCTTGAAATTTCCAGCCTCTAGCCAACAACGCCCACTAAGCAGTCTTATGCTAACAAGAAGAAAACAAATAAAATTTGTTGACATGCAATTTGTTTTTTTTAATACTTAAACGAATAATGCGATTATCGCTAAGTAAAGAAACAAAAGGGAAGAAAAAATGGAAGAGAAAGTAGAGAAAAACTTATTAAAAACACCCTCATCATTTGAAATTTCAACAAGTTTTTCTCACATAAAAATATGTTTCTATTAATATGTGTGTGTATGTGTTTCGTTCTCTTTTAATGGCTTTCATTTCATTTACTTTTGGTCGATTTTCATTTCATAAAAATTGGTCGATTTTTATGACAATAAAATTAAAAAAAAAAAACGTATATATTTACAGCCGATATAAGTATTAAGAGCTTCTTATCGAATTGTTTAGTACAGGACATACGAAGGATATTTTCAAAAAAAATTGCGATGAAGATTGAAATGTTTTATAGAAGACAACATCAGAATGATGATATAATATTAGAGATTTAGAAACTATTGGTACAACTCAGCAGAATTTATTATAATTCAGTGTCACACTCTATCACTTTAAGGGCTTGTTAAGGCACTATCGTCATTTAAATTCGTACCGATTAATAAGGCATCATCCATTATACCTATGGCTGCACAATAATCCGCAATACGTGCCCAAGTGAGTTTTCATATCAGAGCTACCACTAGAACCTAAACCATGTTAAGTTTTTACCTTTTTAAAAACGTTTAAATTATGAACTCGTAGATTGCAAATAAAATAAAAATAACTCTGTGTTTAGTTTTAATTAAAATTCTGTATTATTCCCACAACTTGATGTAAACAACAACAATTGCTTTGCTTGTTATTCCTCTGTTTATACCCTTTGCATAAACAATAACAATTACTAGGCAATTGTTCGGCAGATCTTTGTAACGCAGATCTTCAAACCGCGATTACTCTCTTCAAACACAACGCTTCTTCACACAAGACTGACTGAACTTCACTAACTGACGACCAATTGTAGAATTTATAGTTATTTGGTGGCGTCCCTAGATGGAATAGAGCCACTTTATTACAGTCAGTAGTTATAGTTCCCTCTATAAGTGTAGTGAACTATTTAAAAGATTTCTAGGAGGAAGTATAGCCATACGGGTGTCATGATTATTAAGAAAAACCGTATTTCTGCAACAGATATGAGCATAATTTCTGATAGTCGGGTGACCTTCCGGGTTGACAGAAGAGCACAGCATTTACACGAGTGTAATTCTTGGAAATTGTTAAGCAAATGAATTAGAAAGAAATAGCACCACAACTGAGAACCATAAATAGCTTTGGATATGTGAGAGATACCAAAGAAAATCTGGCCACGGTTACATAAGGTGCACGAATACATACATAATTGCTCATTACAACCCTTCAGTCAGGATTACGACCTACTAGTTACTCACACCACTTATGTTGTGTGTGTGTTAATTTTATATATGAGTAGCGGCGGGTCGAATCTGAACGACAAATCTTTGAAAAACTTTTCATGGCAATTTTATTTACTCCCAGAGTTTTTGCCAGAAATCTGCTGAGAGGAAGTCGTCGAAGAAATATTTTTTCATATTTCGGTTTGATGTCTGACCTGGGGTTTGAACCGAAGCTTTATGTATAATAAGTCAACACTCTACCTACTAGACTACCACGACTTAAAGAATTGATGTGTACGAATGGTTTGCTCAAACTTCAAATGAGCATGTTCGGCGTAGTTACTGGACATTAATGCGAGTCGCAATGGTACTGGCCGTATGACCAATGACTTCTATATGAGTTATAGAGGCACAAAAGAGGAGAAGACTGCTGTTTACCTATTTTGTAAACGTGCAGCACTATGTATTTTAGCAGACGATTCCACTGATCTATCTGAGACGGACTTTAAAAGAAAATTACCAGGATTAGAGGAAGAGAATCCCTGTTGGAAAGTTTAACTCCATTGAAAACTGATAATTACTGACAGTAAGTACTTCTAGCGCCTTGTAAGAAGCATCAGAAGTCACCGTAATCTAGTAGGTAGTGTGTTGGCTTATTAGACTTGAGGCCTAAACGAAAAAACGGAAAAATATTTCTTCGGCGAGTTCCTCTCTGCGGATTTTTGTCAAAAAATCTCTGAGAAAAAAAAATTTCCATAAAAAGTTTCTCAAAAATCTATCGTTCGGGGTCGACTTTAAACTGTAGATCCCACCACTCATGTATAAGTAATTAACGTACACAACATAAGTGGTGTAAGAAACTAGGTCGTAATTCTGACTAAAGGGTTGTGATGTTAGATGAATCAACTTCAGTTTGCAAAGATTGACACTTAAACAATACGATGCGTACTTTAGGGTCTGGTTGCATCTCAAAGAGAGAGAGAGAGAGTGCTCGAAATAATAAATATGCTACCATAATGATTAGATCACAGAACCATAGATTTCAAAACCACATCCCTGCAGCAGCCTACAGTTCTTCTACATTCATATGTCACAGCAATGTTGCCAGAAAACCACTCTATTAGAAGGCAATGATTTTAATTTCTTTTTAAATTTTCATTTCTTTTGTGCAACTTAAAAGCTGATTTAAACTTTAAAATTCACTGTTTTCAAGCATTTTAAGTTCAGTGTATAGAGAGTGTGCAAACGAAAATAAAATTTTAAAAACAAATTTTTTTAAAATTTAAATAAGATTAATTGCTGCGGCATAAAATGTAAATGTTTAAACGAAATAGTGTCTACATGATGCTGTTGCTGTTGTAGCTGCTGCTGCCATTTACTACCAACATTATTTGCGATCTACAATATATTTATGCCCAGCAAGGAAATCAATGAATGCGATAGGGTGACTCAGTAATAAAATAAAATTAAAAAGGAATTTTTTAATTACTAAAGTGCAACAAAATATTAATCCCTTAGAGCTACAGGCTAAAGGCTCACTATAGTGTTCCATTAGAAATAATTTTATTTTTCATGGGTCACCCTATACCTTGTGCATCACTTCACTGTTATCTCTGTAGCGTTTATGCCATGAACAAATTGTACGTGAATTGTGAGAAAAAAAATCCATGACCGTTGCATACATTCGCATTAAATGAATACAAAAAAAAAAACGGACGAACAAAAATAATTAAAAAATAGAACAGTACAAGGCAGCAAAAAAGAAAATCAAAAAAAAGAAGTAGAAAAACTGAATAAATAGTAGAAAGGAATGAAAGAATTTTTATTGGAAAATTAATTTAGATCATGAGAGATAATTGAGGTCAAGTTTAAATTGTTGAGTGAGTGTTAATGCAGTAATTGCTTAAACGAAATGCTTTCGTTTGCAACAAAAGAAAGAAAAAATGCCAATGAAATGAAGGTCAGACAAATGATATCCAATAATAATTAATTCCAATGCATATGAAAGTACTCTAGATAGGTGGCTCAAAGGGTATGCAGCGTAGTGAGTAGGTAAGAAATGTCACTGTTTCTTGAATTAGTGAGGCCGTGGTTGCAAGCAGAGATCAGCAATGAGTATTCAATCATACTCATAATTTCTGATACTTATACTCATTCATACTTATTTTAATATCATGGAACCTGTACTCATATTCAAAGTTTAAAGTACTCATCATATTCATACTTAACCATACGTATGATGTTGTTGATTTCGACTTTCCATAACTCAACATATACAAGAATCACAATATGAGTATGATTCGCATACGAACACTAAAATACTCACTAAAATGTTGTATGTTTGCTGTGCTAGGTGCTCTGTCTTTTTTGCTTGTGTGTCTTTTTTTTCTTTGTAAATGCAACAACAACTAATATTGTAAATTTTGATAAATTAATCGAGTCACTCGAATCATTTATAAGTATTTTAAGTATTTTTCTAAAGTTATGAATCTGAATAAGTAGGCTTATGAATCAAACATATTTTGAATGGTATGAGTGTGATGTCAACGTTGTAAACATGCTCATTGCAATCTCTTCATCAACGTTGTAGTGAGTACAAATGAATCAGACAGAGTAGTTAAATTTCAATATTTTTGACTCAATTATATTGAAAATTTCATGAATGCTTATGAGTAGCATTCATTCATTGCTGATCTCTGGCTTTAACCCCTAGCGCAGACATTTCGAACAAAGCGAAATAATGAAAAAAGAGTATTTCTTCGGCGAATTCCCCTCTGCAGATTTATGGCAAAAAATACTGAGAGTGAAATAAAATTGCCAAGAATCTATGGTTCGGAGTCGACTTTAAACTGTAGGTTCCCGGCACTCATGTATAAAATTAACATACACACACAACATAAGGTCGTAAAAGAAGCTAGGTCGTAATCCCGTTTAATGGGTTGCAATGACCAATTACGTTAGGTAAAGATGAACGTCATAGAGCAACCGACAACAATCATGATTTGACGATTTATACGAGCTTCTATCAACAGTTATTTATTGCAACATAAATGATAAAAAGTTCGAATAAACTGTAGCAAGGCATTGGCATCCACTCATCGTTAAGGCTTATCATAAAGCATTCCAATGGCGATAAACTTACTGTAATCCTAACTGAGTCGCCGTACTGTAATAGGTAGTGTGTTGGCTTATTCGATGTGAGGCCATGGTACAATACCCCTGGCTCGGACATCTGAAACAAAATGAAATTTGAAAAATATTCCTTCGGCGACTTTTTCTCTGCAGTCTTCTACAAAAATTCTGAGAGTAAAATCAGAATTGCTATGAAAAAGTTTCTCAAAAATCTTTCGTTCGGAATTGTCTTTAAACTGTAGGTCACGCCACTCATGTAAAAACTTAACACACACAACATGGGTGGTGTGAGTAGCTAGGTCGTAATCCTGACTTAAGGATTGTAATGACGTATTATGTATGTACGTATGTGTAACTACTTCTCTATACATCGTTGTAAGGTAACTACTGTGTACTACTACTGTAGCCAGAGGGCATCTAGGAACATATATTGTGTTAAAATTACAGCACAACTAGCTTCTTTATTGCCGTTGAATGCCACTACATTACCCATTTCCCTTCTTCGTGATTAGTTTCCAGTATTACTAAGACTTGTCGTCAGCGCGACTTGTAAACAAAAAACAAAAAAAAAATAATTTTGAATTCCATTGAAAATGTTAAAATATTTGCAAACAGAAATAACTAATTTTGCTGTCTTTAGTAATGAAAAGTTAGATTGTTGTTCCAGAAATAATAATAAAACAACAACACTAACTGCAACAACAACAACAGTAACTAAGAACAAACAAAATAATTAGGAAATTGCTGAAGAGATTTTCATTAGAAATTTTCCACCACAAAAATTATTATAACAGGGCAACGGCAAACGGCAAGTGTTGTACAACAGCACGATAAAGGAGGATGCCACAGTGGGTGGCTTGTGGTTGCCTAGCTGCCAGAGTAGATAATTGTTGCATTGTTTTATGAAATGCTGGCAACATAAAGTTTTTCAGTTTCTATTTCGTGTGTCAATTATTTGAAATGGAAAATTGGGTTACTGGTCCAGTATTTGAAATTGTATTTTCTAGCACAAGCGGGTAAGCTCTTTGAAATTGAAAATGACTCCCATATATGTATAACAGACATAAATTTGTTATAAAAGTGCATGGAAGCTGTCTAAACTGTCATCTTTACTGTATTTTGTAGTAAATACGAAATATTTTGTTTGCCTTCAAAGTGTTTTTTTCGTAAATAGATAGAGGTTATCTATGCTGATACCGTCTTCCATACAAATAATAATATCATCAATGGAGATGAGACAATTTTCCATGTCATTACAACCTTTCAGCTAGGATTATGACGTAACTTCTCACACCATTTATGTTGTGTGTGGTAGCCTAGTGTATAATGTCGACTCTAAATGACGGACATTAGGAACTATTTATGGCCGATTTATTTACTCTCAAAGTTTTAGCCAGAAATCTGCTGAGAGGAAGTCGCTGCAAAAAGTTTTTTTCTCACATTTCGTTTTGTCGGAGAAGAGTAACTTGGGGTTTGAACCGTCGGCTCAAGTCTAATAACCCTACACAATACTAGAATACTAGACTTTGGCGACTTCCCTGACGATAGATCAGCCGGAATTAATTACTTAAGGCTTTATACTCATTAACGTACGACTTAAGAAAACCTTATTAGAAGAAGTCTAACAAGGTCATATTCCAAGATCTGCTGACCAGCTTATCTCGCCTCCACGACATTAAATCGCTCTTACAGAATATCCAATGTTGCGTGGCCTGTGTTGCTCTTACCACTGTCCTATTGAAACCACATGCCCAGATTATCCAATTCCGGTTGAAAGAAGTCAAAAATCTGTCGTTCGGAGTCGACTTTAAACTGTAGGTCCCACCACTCATGTATAAAATTAACACACACAACATAAGTGGTGTGAGAAACTAGATCGTAATCCTGACTGAAGGGTTGTAATGACCAATTATGTATGTGGTTATGTATGTGGTTTATAATTATCGATCCATAGCACATGCCACTCCAGATCCCATTCAGCATACACAGGCCGTTATCTAGACTCATTTACTTTCAGTTTCTGGACAAATTGAATTTTGTACGTGTGCAGGCAGAAGTCATGAATGAAATTTTACCAAGTTCCGTATTTCAAAAGTCCTCGACTGCAACGGATTTTCCTACAAAGTTTGCGGACAGTGGGTATGTTTTTAGCATGTCTTACGTTCCGTCAGCCTTGCGCGATTGTATCTAGACAAGTGAATTGGAATCTACGATATTGCGGAAAGTCCTTGCAGTAGAACGATTATGGCGATAGCAAAATGGGGATGACGCCGTAGTCTAGTAGGTAGTGTATTGGTTTATTAAACGTAATGCCACGGTTCAAAGCCCCAGGTCAGAAATCTCGAACAAATGGGTACTTCCTCTCAGCAGATTTCTTGCGAAAACTCTGTAAGTAAATAACATTGCCGTGAAAAGCTTCGCATAAATCTATCGTTCGGAGTCAACTTTAAACTGTACGTAGCGCCACTCTTGTATAAAAATTAACATACACCACATAAGTGGTGTGAGAAACTAGGTCGTAATCCCTGACTAAAGTTATGCTATGTTCCGACATGTACTTTTATTGAATTAATATTCGGTTTATTGATAACAATATTTTTAGTGTTCAGACACATAATATACGCAAAATTTATTTGACAGCTGGTAAACAAAACAGCTGATTGCTTTAACAACATTGCTTTTAATTTAATCGCGAAAATTAGTGCCAAAAAATTTGAGAAAAATGGTACACAATTTAACATTGGAAAAGGTCTTACTAATGATTAACCGAAACGTCGAGCTGTTGCCATTAGTAGGGAATATTTCTGACTCCAAAGTGGCTTCTCTCAGAAGGATGAGAAAGAAAAATTTTATAATACTGCTTGCGGAAAAGAAAGCTTTTGCTTATGGCACTGTTAGAGGAAAATGAAACTCAAAGGTCTTTATTTGTTAAATGCTGAATACGTCATATTTTCAAAATATACCGGTCAGTTAACATATTCTGCATAAACCCGAGGACGAAATTACGAGAACTGTTATAGATTATCAGTCAAGACCTAGCAGGTCAGCCATACTTGGGGAAGACAGGCAGGAACAGAAGCTGCTTTCTTCATTATATATAAATAACATTCATTATTATAAACAACTTTTCGAAATAAATTAGAAATTATCATCAAACAACATTGGGATCGAAAGAGTTAAAAATTAAATACGACATCAAGTCTGTGATGTTATTAAAATTCTTTTTTATATGACATCAATTGGAAATATTTTTTCATTCCTTTCTGCTGACGTTCCATTTTTTGTTTGTTGTTGTTTTGTTTTTGTTTGTTGTTGACATTTGAATTGTCAAATATCAATAGAAAGTGTTCAGAAAATAGTAATATGCTCACTGAACGTACTTATGACAGTGCTGTATTTAAAGTTTTAATCAATATTATAACAATTTATGAATTTATTGAGCACTAATAATTGACATTTTATATGAAATATTGACATCAATAATGCCGTTTATTGCGATTTTTTCAATATACATACGTGCATGTCTGAACATAGTATTACGTTACGTGAACGGCAATAAAACAATTTTATTATTTGCACGTTTTGTTGGATACTATATCCCTCCGTGGTGATTTGGCAAAAGAGACTGGAAAAAAACAGATGTAGCTTCAACAAGATTGCTGTTATCAACAGTTGTTACGTTTTCAAAAACGTTTAAAATATGAGCTCGTAGATTGCAAATAAAATTAAAATAAATTTGTGTTTATTTTTAACAAAAATTCTTTATTATTCGCACAATTCTGTATGTCATTGTTCACAACTTGATGTAAACAACAACAATTGCTTTTCTTTGTTTATTCTCTGCTCCTTTGCATAAACAATAACAATTACTAGACAATTATTAGACAGATCTTTGTAACGGAGATCTTCAAACCACGATTACTCTCTTCAAACGATGATGATATTCTGTCATTGTAAATATCAGTAAAAGTACAATATCCTACTCTCCCTCTGAAACTATGGTGTGTGATATTAATATAATCACTGTTAGGGCTCTTTACAGCAAACTCTTTGTATCGCCATTATGAAAAATTTATTTCTTTGGTATTTTATTTCCTTAATAAAGCCGCATTTAATTGCAACAATAGACTCTGAATATAAGAAATATTTTCACAATTTCTTGCTAAATCGCAACAACCATTTAAAAAGGAATTTCTGCGTAACAATTTCATTTCTTTTTAGCTTTGCAATGTCATCCATTTTAATGTAAAAAAAGGAAATGTAAAGAAAGAAGATTAATGTTGACAATACTTTAGAATTCTTAGCGTTTTGTTTTTCATCTTTTCTTTACTATTTTCTGTTTTTTGTTGTTTCTTCTAGAAAATAAAACTTATTGATGGTCATTTGTCTGTTGTAATTTACTTTCGTTTAATTTGCCATAAAGTCTCTTTCCCTCTCTTTCTGTTCTTTTTTACTTCTGCCACCACTCCTTGCCTTAGCGGTTCCAGTCATTATGAGTATGGTATGACATGTCATTCGTATACAACTAATTTAGCCTCTAATCATTGTATGCCGCCTTGGTATTTACCAGGATATCGTTGTTAACATTTCAGTTTTTCTTTTTGTCCAATAAAATACAAACGTTTGCATTTAAACATCAATTGTATGCCAGATTTGGCTGGGAATGGGAGAAACATCACAGGGTAATCCCCAGGGTGGGGGAATTTTATAGTCGCAGTTGTAGAAGTTTTTTAAACGGTACCTTAGATCGGCTGTCATCTCATTTTTCTCTATCATAACCAATTTCAAGTCTTCCACAATTTTTCATTATAAAAAATAAAGAGAATGTATACCACAAATATTGCCTGCCACACAAGACCATGTTGTTATTAAACGCACTACTGGCCACAGTATTTACTCAACTGGTTAGTTTGTGGCTGAAAGATCAGCTTTTCTGCTTCGTGCTTCGTATTTTTACGTTTTTACCTCTTAAAAATGTTTAAAATATGAGCTCGCAGATTGCAAATAAAATAAAAATAAATTTATATTTAGTTTTAATTAAATTCTTTATTGTTCGAACAATTCTTTGTGCCACTGTTCACAACTTTATGTAAACAATAACAATTGCTGTGTTTGTTATTCCTCTGTTCACACCCTTTGCATAAACAATAGCAATTACTAGACAACTGTAAGACTGATCTTTGTAACGAAGATCTTCAAACCACGATTACTCTCTTTAAACACACTGCGTCTTCACACAAGACTGACTGAACTTCACTAACCCACTCGCCTGCTTTGCCTTGTCTTTTATACGGCAGGGTCAACAGTCTGATGAATGTTCTTGAAGGCGAACGTTCATGATTCTTGATTGAAATATCTATGAATGTAAACATCGTTGTTTACATCCACTATTTTTGTTTGTGTATTTTGTTTACATTTATTCTCGTAGTGTTTGTTGTTGTATTTTTTTGTATGTTGGTGTTTGTTGCTATACAGTATAATCTCGATAATCCGGACAATTAAAAACCATGTGGTGTCCGAAATATCGAAATGTCCGAATTCCCGAAGCAAAAGAAAACATTTAGAAAATACATGCTAACTTATATTTATTTACAAGATATTCACTTTAAATTGAAATGTTTACATTTAAATTAATATACCAGTAGATTAAAATCATTTTTATAAAATATTTTCATTATTTGCTGCACAAATAGTCAGACATTTTCATTTGACGATGTTTAGTTTCATTTTGCTTTTTGTACGCAATATCTCTGAGGCTTAAAAGTTTTAAAATATCCGCAACAGGAAGTTTCTGTTCTACGCAATATTTTATACAAATTTTAAGGGCAGATAGGGCATGAGAATGCTGTTTTTTTGGAACATTTTGCAACATTCTTCATTAAATGATTCAATCTCATCATTTTCATCAGTCTCATCATCAGTGGTTTCAATTTAATCATTCAACCATTCGGTAACCTCATTAGAATTAAATATTAGGTGCTAAGTTGATAAATAAATCAACTAGTTCGGTGGAATCGCTGCATCTTTGCATTGACAGAGGTATTTCATCATCTGAGTCCCATTCTTCATCATACAAAATTTTATTAAAAAATTTTTTAAGGATATTTGCATCAATTCTATCTCAAGCATTGGCAATTAAAATTGCGACGTTTTTCAATGAAAAGGTTTTAAGAGCATCCATTAGATTTTCTGAACTTGATAAAATTGTGACCAAAAAACTTTTACGATAGTTTGGTTTTTAAATTCGAATGGCATTTTGATCCATTGGCTGCATGAGTGCTGTACAGTTAGGTGAAAAAACATAACGCATATTTCATTATTTAAATCTACTAATGACTTTGAATGACATGTTGCGTTATCTAGTAGTAAAAGCGCTCTATTTCATAAATTATTTTCTTTGAGATATCTTTTTACTTGCTTTTGTTTTTGTGCAAAAGCAATAGGAATAAGAACTGTCCGAATTTTTGTAATAAAATATGTGTCCGCATTACCGCGTTGTCCGGATTTGCAGGTGTCCGGAATATTGAAATTATACTCTATTAAGCAGTACGATAATTTGTAAACAAGTTTGTTTACTGCATTGTTTTGTTTTTGTAGCTTTTGTTTATAATTTTAATGTTAAGCAATGTAAAAGGAAAACACCAGTATCTAGATTCTTCATTTTCGTAAAAGGATTAATCGGAACCAGCTCTTTCGAAGATTATGTTTGCTGCACTAGCATATTTCAGTCTTCTAAGAAGTTGGATATTCGTTCATCTGTTTGGAAAGCCCTTGAACAGAGTCTCACCAAAGCTGTAGCTGATAACATTGCCTGACTTCTTGGCTACATTAAGTGATCCTTCGTTTATCCGCCGTTTGTTATCACCCTTCGTTGCCTTTATCTTCGATTGCAAGGCTATATGAGTGTAGGTGGGTCCTTATTTTGGCATTCAAAAGAGTCACTATGTGCTGCGTTAAGAAAGTATTGAGTGTCTTTATAATCAACCAGAATATGACTTCAAAAGAAGTTGATTCCTACGATTTTCAATTCATGAGTGAATCCCTGAGCTACTCCTATTAGTTTCCTCTGAGTATTAAAATAACTGAAGGGTATGCTATGGGCTTTAATGCTATTCTGATCGTTTTGAGCCCTCCTGTTACTTGCAATTCTTTTTGCGAATCTCACTGTATTGTTGACAGAACAATCAAGATGACTCTTTCTTTAAATCCGCTGCTTCTGGCTTGTGCTAACTTTGCCTTTCGTTTGAATTAAAGAAGAGGGAAAACAATCCCTGTTTCCTTTAGCCTTCCTCTTGACCTCAATCGAGGTTATTTCCTCCTTGACGTACCTTAAGGAGTAGATTGTTTCAATTCTTGGTCCATTGTCTGGACTTCAATCGAACTTAGCCCCTCCTGGACCCACCTTAAGGAACACATTGTTACACTTCTTGGCCCTGTATCTGGACTTCAATAGATTAGTAGTAATAGGTTAGTATTTCCTACCTGACGTACCTTAAGAAACATCTATTATCTGCACTATTAAGGCTCTGTAGATTGCTTCAGCAAGGAATTATGCTGCCATTCAATTTCTTTCATTGCACCTTCGTCGGTGATGTTTTTTTTGGCCAAAACAACACTGTGAAACTGGATGCAGATAACACATCATTCCGCTAAACTTCTGTTATTCTTGCATTTTAAGAGGCTCTGCTATTGTAGATTATGGGAGCCTCCATATTGATTGATTTTCAGTGCAAGTCGCATTAGACTTAAATCCAGCCTGTGGGATAATTCTTAGTTACAGCTCCACAACTAGATTTCTAACAGGATATTGGAGACCTTGGGAATTGCCCACACCATCAGTGAAGTCAGCTTGTTTCTTGCGCTATAAGCCTTCACACATTGCGGCCCAGGTGCTCATTGAAGGAGATCTGGCTTTTTATTGACTTATGCAGACGTCTTAAGACAATCTTCGTGGAAATTTCTTCTTCAATTCTTCTTGCATAGTTGATGAGTTAATAAAAACTTTTATGACGGGTTGTGGGACGTACTATATGCTTGTGTGCTGCATTTAGCAGCTCCGGAGACATATTGTCAATTCGAGATACCTTATTACCCTTGAGTATTCTGATAACGTTCTGATACTCAGATGCATTAAACTTATACGTGAATGTATCGCACCTTTGTGGGGATTGAAATCAAAATAAAGTTCTTTGGGCTTCCATGACGAGACATATCTCAGTCCAGTAGCCAGTTTACAAACACCAGAAATTTTTAACTTCTACAACGCTTTAGAATTTAAACTTCTTCTTTGGATTGAAGGAAATAACTAAGATGTCCATAACAACTAAGTGGGACACCCTATCATGTCACTCCATTTCACATGTCATACTTAACGAAATAGTCCAGTTGATCATTTAATATCTCCTCTGCTTGTAACAAAAAAAAATTTCCCAATATGTGTCTGTTAAGTATTGTCTACGAAATGATTTTCTATGAATCATGTCAAGAAATCACAATTTCCACTTGGAAAATATGTCTGTCAGTCATATCCAATGGAAACATACACACACACATACATACATACAATACCGCTACAATAACAATAATAAGAATGTTGAATATAACAAATGAAAATGGAAAATAAAACCTCATCATCGTCATCATAATTTCAAGGACAATAACAACAAGTAAAATAAGCAACAATGGCAGTTTTTGATATTCAACAAATGTTCTCGAAAGTACCAGCAAAACGTTTGGACAACAATAGGAAGAGACCCCACATGAACACCAGTAAGATAAAATACTTGGGGTAAGGGGAGAGAGAGAGAAATTTGTGACAAATATACTCGTTAGCAAATGAATTGAAAGATGTGTCAAGAAATATACACACAATAAATGATAATGGATTTGTAATACACATACAAATACATACATATGCACACACATAAATACACTCTTGGATATATGATTCCCTTATTCACATACATGCCCACATGAATGATGAGTTAAATTAAAGGGAGTGGTAACCAAACAAATGTATTTCAACTGCTCCTTTCCTAATATACTATCATTAATTACATTTGGTGTCAGCTAATTAGAAATATCAGAGTTAAGATTAGTTTCGGAGGCTTGATATTGCCAATCTTTGAATTTAATCTAGAAGATCTTGCGTCCTGTGCCTTCAATGTAAGATAATTTCTACAAAAACTATTGTCTTTTGAAAAATCGGTGTTAAAAACTCTTCCGCTCATAGGTAATTGAGTATCGGGATGCATGACAGTGTTGCTATAAATACGATCTTTGGAAAGAAACTCAGGTATTCAGCAATGCTGGGATTCTATTATAAACAATGCAGTGCACAAACCTGTTTACAAATTATCGTACTGCTTAATATAACAACAAACACCAACATAAAAAAATGGTAAACAAGTAAACAAAAATACAACAACAAACACCAGCATAAAAAATGGTAAACAAGTAAACAAAAATATACCCACAACATTACAAGGATAAATGTAACCAAACTACGCAGACAACAATAAGGAATGAAAACAACGATGTTTACATTTATAGAGATTTCGAGAAACCGAAGACCCGCACATTCAGGAACATTCATCAGACTGTTTACCCTGGCATATGAAAGGCAAGGCAAAGCAGACGAGTGAGTTAGTGAAGTTAAGTCAGTCTTGTGTGAAGACGTGGTGCTTTTGAAGAGAGTAATCTTGGTTTGAAGATCTCCGTTACAAAGATCTGTCGAATAATTGTCTAGTAATTGTTATTGCTTATGCAAAGAGTATAAACAGAGGAATAACAAAGCAACTGTTGTTGTTTACATAGAGTTGTGAACAGTGGTACACAGAATTGTGCGAATAGTAAAGAATTTTAATTAAAACTAAACATAGATTTATTTTTATTTTATTTGCAATCTACATGCTCATATTTTAAACGTTTTTTAAAGGTTAAAACGTAACAATATTATAAGAATAGTCACAACCTGATGTTGTGTGTACACTCTGAACTCTTGACGAAACTACCTGATGAGACGACATACTTTGCTTATAGTAAATTTGACGAGAAACTCTTTGTCACACCAGATAAAAAGCTTTTGAGGCTGTTAGCTTCAATTTACATGTGAATCAGGTTAAGGATAAACACGGGCAAGCCCACAATAATACGATAATAATGTGACCAGGAGAAAACTTCCCAAAACCGAAAAACAATCAACTCCTGGCTGAAGTAATAATCAGGAAGAATACTGAACAATAAGATGCTCATGGAAGGCTGATAGAGTGTACTTTTCAAGGAGGTCCAAGCACGTGATAATGACATGCAGAAGACGCAATTAAAATCTTGAAGGCGCAAACCAATAACAATGCGTTCGAAGTGTACCAGAATTTTCAAGACCTTTGTTGTTCTGTAGAACGAACTTGAAGTTAGCCCAGGTAGAGCTGGATAAGGTTCATTGGCTGACATGCGTTAGCATAAAAGGGGCAATGCATGTCTGAACTACAATAGCAGTGTGGACTTTGCCAGATTTTAGACTGCTGACATGGAGACATGAATAAAATATTGAAACAAAAGCCCATCACAAGATTCATTCGAGGTCATCATGACCTAACAGTACATTATAGTTTCCTACTTAACTGTCTCCTGGACGGATACAGTAAAGAGCATAAAGAGCGAAAGCTTTTCAGAATGAAATATTCTAAGTCCGTGGGACAAACTCACGGGTATCTATCAATATGCTCCATTCAGTTGGAATAGATATATCAAGGGACGGGACACAGCAATGCAGTCTGATAGTCATTCCTTTATCCGATCATTTGAATCCTGAGGAGACTGTATGGACAAACTGAATCAGCTGGAAAGGAGGAAAAGGATTACTCTTTCTGCCGGATCTCAGTTTGTATGGGACTTTTCGGCAATAAGCAAGCAGATAAGCTTGCATATCTTCCTCAGACATCTTCGATCCTTTCCGTCCCTTTCGTTCATCCGTCTTTTCGTTTCCTTCTATGCTACAGTGGTCCGATACCCAGTTGTTGTTGTAACAGTTCTGCTGTTGTCTCCGGAAGCTTCTCCCTGTGTATAAGATATAAGATTGTTAGTTTTGGTTTTGTGTATATTGTTGTATGCCTGTGTTATTCGGTGGAGATGGAATGGGTTAGAGATGAAAATTATTTGTTGCTAGTTGTGTGTGTATGTTGTCTAACGTTATGTGGAACTCCGCTGTTGTTGTTGCGGTCAGCCACAGGTCTAAAGACAGCTAAAGATATGCACCGTGTCGTGTGGTGCCTGATTGCATGAAGGGCAGCTATCCGAGGTTCCCGGGATGATCCCCTATAGCTATTCAGGATGTAAGACCATCCTGATCTTAGCTAGGCCAGAATGGTTCTGGTAATCCTTGGCAGCTGCCCTTCAGTATCGGATATTGGTGGAGGATGCCGATTTATGACCCTGTTGTGGCTGAGTTCGTCTCTGGCTGTCGTGACTGTCGTCTGAAGAAGGGAATTTTGTGCCTCCCTCACAGACTGTAGGTCAACTATTGAAGTTATGAGGTGGGTGATGTCTGAGTTGTAAGTTGTGAAGTCTTGTCTTATGCGGCGAGGAGAAAGATTGTTCATGACCATATGGTGTTTGGGATAGGTAGGCAGGTAGCAAGCTATGAGATATTGCTTAGTCAGTAGATCATTATGTTTTCGCACTGTCAGGATTTTGACTCTTCATGGAGGTGGTTAATACTGGTCATCTTCACGTATCCGGTGGCTATTCGTAAGGCGTTATTCTGCGTAGTTTGTAATGCCCGCCATTGTGTATCGCTCAGGAATGATGTCCAAATTGGAGCAGCATAATTGAGAAGTGACGGTCCAATAGCCTTGTAAGTGGTGATGATAGTTTTTTGTCCATTCCCCATGTAGTGCCTGCTCGTTCCTTTAGGACCTTGTTTCTCTTTCTCACTTTGGCGTTGATATTGGTCGCATGACCCCGAGAATCTTTGGGTATCGAAACGTGGGAATGATGTTACCTTACTGCGACGTTTAGTGTTCTTCTTTCTTCCTTCGTCCATGTCGTGAAGAGAGATCCCGTAATTCGATACCCAGTAGAGCCAGGTGTTGTGTATACGTAGAAGGAGGTAGGTTCCTGCGGCATGTTCAATAACAAAAATCTCCGCCTGAAATACTCTGATCTGGTTAGGTAATCTGTACCATCCGTTCAGTGCCAGCTTATCAGAATGGAACTCAGATTTAGTTCCACTTCTCATTTTCCAGCCATTGGTCAAGATCGTTGTATCAGCATCACCGATCACTTTCTTCCCGTATGGGAGTGTGAGTTTTGTATCTTCGTCCCATCACCCATGCGATTCGGTTCTTGTTCATACAGTATTAAAGCGTGAAGCAGTGATTACTTATTTTGGAATATTTGAAGTTGTTACTAATTAGATGACAACAACTGTTTTTTACCATGTAATCGAGCATCATAACTAAAGCATGTATGAAAACATTTAAGTGTTTAGGGACTGTGGGTAATACTTGTAAATTCTCTGTCTCTGTATTAGAAATAGTCATGGAAACATGAAGACTTGATTGACTGACATGACCAAGACAAGAAACCGACTAAGATGTATTATTGGTACTGGTATGTACTTACATATATCAAGTTGGGTTAATCGTAAAACGTAAATTGTTAACAAAATATTTAATAAAATGAATTGCTTCAAACCAGAACACAATACATATCACATAACAAATTACAATTGCACTCAGAGAATAACACCAACAACAACAAATTGTTATAAATTTATAGAAACATAAGTATTAAATACAAGTTATGATATGATATGATGAGGATGGGATAGGATACTGTATCATATTAAAACTAAATTTGATTAAATTATTACAGTTATGGTATGGGTATGGCTATGGGTACGGGTATGTTATGAGAAGGACAAGAAAATTGTAATTTTATTACGATTGCCTGGTCAAGAATTCAATCTATGTACAGAAGTATGTATTGCAGTTGCTATGGAGCTTAAGATACAAGGTTGGTTATAAAATTATTCTCTTATGGATTATACAATTTAATTATACATTCAGTAGAGACTAAACGAAGCATATAAATTAGTTGCCTTACATTAAATTTTAAATATTTCAACTGATTTTCATTCGAAACATGACATCTGAGAGCAATACTACATACATTAGGTTAGGTTAGGTTGGTGTGGTAGCTTTGATACCACGCATAGCGGCCTCGTTTGATCCCACAGGTGATGGCAGTCCCTGTACTGACCAAGTTCTAGCAAACTAGGGAAGAAGAAGAAGAAGAAGTTGGTCAGCGCAAGGGCTGAACATTAAAAGCACGACTACGAAAACCAGCCCGAAAGTTTGATAAGCGAAGCTATATCCCTGACATCAATAGATGATTGCTCCGTCAAGCTGACACAAAAATGTAGAGCCAAATAACCTATATCTGCACCTTGCAGATATGCATTGACAAAGAAAGTGGATAACAGTCTCCTCTTCCTCAGCGGATATACACACACGTTAGAAGTCGTTAAATGGGAGCTGCATCCTTTCAGCATGTCTACTCATAACACAATGATCTGTAAGCATGGCCGCAGTGATTGAGATGATGTCACGACCAAGTCCGAGTAACTGCTTCGAGTGCCTTCTATCCATCAAGGGCCAGGTGAGTCTAGCGGTGGAGCTGGACTCCTCATTGACCCAGGATAGGTTGGCGTCACGAAGGTAATTCCGTGCAATGGCCAACTTTACCGAGGTAAGTGGCATACCCAAGTCGATTAAGAAGATTCCGGAACTAGTGCACCAGCCCTGGCGAGCTCGTCGGCCCTGCAGTTTTCCGGAATGTTACTGTGCCCAGGTATCCTAGCGGAGGCAACCCCGAAATGTGATCATGCACGTGGTGTACTTCTTCTCGTGCGCCCCTTGCTCTTATTGCCGCCTTCGTCTGTCCCTGAGCGCAGATAGGCATGCGATCGTTGACAGTTTTGAATCGATTGCTGTTGGTTCTTTTGCTCCGCTTCGCCTTTCCTGTTGCTGCTGCTGCTGGTTATGTGCGGGCCCAATTTGCCCCTCTCCCTTGCTGTCATCATCCCCGTCATTGCCGTCACCGCCGCTGCCAAGCCTGCTGCGTTGTTGTGTGTTCGCCTGTTACATTTGTTTTGTCCATTCCTGGTGCTACACCATGTAGGCAAAGCCTCGTCCGTGAGGACGCTGTTCAATTTCAGTACTATAAGTGTTGTTCTTTATGTCGGTGTATGTTTATTGTGTTGCTGTGGGCCACCACTCCCGAACTGTTTGAAGTTCAACTGGTAGTAATCGATTTGATTACGAGGTCTGACCGGAGCCAGACCACGGAAGCCAGGAGCCCCTGGATCCTCGGTTTCAGCCTGGCTGTTGATGTGGCCCCTTTTGGGAGCATCGTGGTGGCTGTAGTTTGGACCCAAATCGCGGGAAGTCAGTAGGCTCGGTGTGGAGTTGCATTTTCAACCGGGTGCCGTGACCCAAAGATCGGAAGGAGTTTTAGATAGGCTCCGCTAATCAAGGGGGAAATCATGTCCAAATACATGGTTTCGAATTGGTACTCAGGTGTAGCAGTCTGCTAAATTTGGGGGCGTTGGTAGACGCATTGTATTTCACCCTGTGCGAAGAGCACCATGGGATTAGGTCCACGCCCACGTAAAATCAATCGACGTTGTGCCCAGGGGTCCAGGCCAGTGAGACGCTGAAGCCTGAAACACGCTACAACAATCCAGCAGTCGGAGGGAACTGTTCAGGTCCAGTTTGCCAGAGTAGACTCCGCTACCAACCCCATTTATAGAGTTTAGACCCGTCGGTGTATAGAAGTTCCTGGGGGGCGATCATGTCAGGGTGCCAGTCCTCCCTACTCGGAATCAGAAAGTGAAAATCCCTGTCAATACAATATTCCGTAGGGTGATAATGGATGCCCAAAGGGGCCACAAGATCAACCACCAAAATAGAGGAGTGACCAGAAGGGACGATATGCTACAACCTAGCTTCTTAAGCCACTTATGTTGTGTGTGTTAATTTTATACATAAGAGGGGAACATACAGTTTAAAGTCGACTCCGAACGACAGATTTTTGAGAAATTTTTCATGGCAATTTTTATTTACTCTCAGAGTTTTTGCCAGAAATTTGCTGAAAGAAAGTCACCGAAGAAATATTTTGTCATATTTCGTTTATTTGGAGATACCTGACCTGGAATTTGAACAGAGACCTCACGTCTAAAAAGCCAACACACTACCAACTAGACCACGGCGACTTCCATGATTTCTAAATAAATTTACCTCGGCCTAATAGATATGATAGGTAAAGAAGTTGAGTGAAGGAGAGGAGACTAACTAACCATAGCTATCGGTATACAGCTAAGCCATCGAATCGTCGTATTGTACTCTCGCTATTAAGGATGCCACCCATACGTTCTATATTTAACAAAACCTTCCTTATCTTCTTCCAATTCACTCCTCTGACATGTGTTATATCCTGGTTAAAGCATCAAAGAATTCTCAATGCAAGTCATTGGGAAGTAATTTTTATTTCCCTCACCTGTTTTCTAAGGATTTCATTGAACGATTTGATACAAAATCGATTAATTTTATGGAAATATATTCTCAAAAAGTATTTGAATTTGTTTTCCATTTGAAATATTTTATTTTTTCTCTCTGATATTTATTCAATCGAAAAACAAGAAAAACTAAAAATAAATTACAATCTCAACTTGTTTACATTCATTCATTGGCAAAGAAGTTAATTTAGTTTCGAATAACTTTCTCTCTTCATTTACCGGGTGTGCTTTACAGCACTTTAAAGAATTTTTATTTCTTTTTTTTTTGTTTATTTAAAATGGAAAACATTTCTTTTTTATATTTGAAGTGTACAAATGGTCAGTGTAGAATGTTTAATTTTACTACTTTACATACTTTAAAACTTTAAACATGCAACACATATGGGGCATTTCACATATAAAACGAATGAAAACGAATTTAAACAAAAAATAAATAAATTGGCTTGAAGCAGTCTATACACGGTGAGCGGCAAAAGGAACTGTACATTAAAAATGTATGTACATTAATAAATTATCGTTATTTTTATTTTAAAATTGTTTCATTGCTTACTTACTTACTTACTTAATTGGCCATTAACAACCCGACTAACGGATTACGGCCTGCCGTAACACCTCTGCTTCTTGCGCGAAGCAGTTGGTCACACTAATCGTCACAAACAAGGTCGTCTTCTTCGCCGAGTTCCGCAGATCCCGGCATCAAATAACCGTCTCGCCGGAGAATCCTTCTCCATTCGAACGACATGACCGAGCTAGCGCAGCCGCTGGATGTTAATACGCTGCACAACGTGTTGGATCGGACCGAAGATGTTTTCTCTCGAATACCCCAAGGCTGCTGCATTAGTGCTTCATAGGACCCATGCCTCTGCGCCATAGAGAAGAAAGGATGAGCGTCTTGTAGAGTATTAGTTTTGTCGTACGAGAGAGGTCTCTGTTACTCAATTGCCTATTGAGACCATAGTAGTTTTTTGGTGGTAAAGCCGAGACAAGATAAATAAATTCCTTGACTATATCGAAAGTATAGTTATCGGCCGTAATCTGAGATCCAATACACCGCACGTCTCCATTTGTCGATAACATATACTTCGTTTTGCCTTCATTTACTGCCAAACCCATCGTAGTAGAGTCCTGTTCAATAGCACTAAACGAAGAAGTAACATCTCGCTTGGTACGCCCAATGATGTCAATGTCGACAGCGTAAGCAAGCAACTGGACACTGGACAATAGTGGCATTGCGATGCACTCCCGCCTTCCGCAGAACACACTCAATTGCGAAGTTAAAGAGGTTGCATGAAAAGGGATCACCTTGTCTGAAACCTTGCACGGTATTAAAAGGTTCGGAAAGATCCATTCCTACCTTGACGGAGCTGCAGGAATTGCTCAATGTCATTCTGCATAGCCTTATCAGTTTCGCAAGTATATCGAGCTCAGACATTGCGACAAAAACACTATGCCTTATGGGGCTATCGAAGGCTGCCTTATAGACGACAAAAAGGTGGTGTGGTTTTTCGTGGGTCTTTTCCAGGATTTGAGGTAGTGTGGATATCTGGTCGATGATGGACTTTCCAGGTCTGAAACCGTACTGATAAGGTCCAGTCAGTGTTTTGACGAATGGCTTCATTACTAATTTTTAAAATTGAAACAAAAAATTTCGAAATAATATCAAATTTTTTCGGGCACTCTACTTAAGTGGTAAAAAAGTTGAGTTTGGCGATTGTTAGATTTTTTCCGTAGTGTACAGTTTCTTTTGACGTTCACTGTAGGTATGCAGATTAAAAATTTCACTACATGTCATCTACTTTCTTGGTCAAATTTATATTAATAGTTTGAACAGAAACTAAAACATATTCTAGCGAATGTTTGTGAACAGATTTGCGCAAAAAAATTGAACAAACTAACGCTACACTCTTCTTTGATCATTAAATAATATCGAACACGGTCCATATCTTCTCTGCGTCGTCTTTACATAATAACAACATATATAAAACCAGCGGCTGTTATAAGAAGGGTTTATATAACCGGAGTTTGACCATCACCACCATTAATATGTAATCTGCCTGTAATCTGTAGGGATCTGCACTGGTCTGTGGGTATATTGACTTCAAAAGCTATGCAGACAAGATAGTTCGCATGGCAACAGACTAGAGTTTGTTGTGACATACATTCAAAGCGAACATAAGATTATAAGTCGACGGTGTACGTATGCAAGATTGAAAATTTGTCTGGACTAAAACCAAATTTGTATCGTTTGTGTAATAGAATATGTCAGAATATTGAATTCTTTATGAGGGTGTTACCGTAACTATTTAGAAACAATATCAGAAAGACAGCATTTCAAAGAGTTGAAGAATAACAAAGATCTTGTAGGAAAATCTTGCATTTACATACATAATTGGTCATTACAATCCTTCAGTCAGGATTACGAATTAGCTTAGGCGGGAGCTACAGTCGATTCCGAACGACAGATTTTTTGAGAAACTTTTCATGGCAATTTTTTATTTACCCGCAGAGTTTTTGTCAGAAATCTGCTGAGAGGAAGTCGTCGAAGAAATTTTCTTTTTTTTATTTCGTTTTGTTGTAGATGTCCGATCTGTTGTTTGAACCGTAACCTCACGTCTATTAAGCCAACACACTACCTACTAGACCAAGATGACTTCAATTTCATCAAATCTTGCATTTGTAAACCGAAAACGCTGAACTATTCGGCCATGGTAGACGGAATGGCATAGTCTTAGTTGTGGTGCAAAAAAGACAGAGCAGCAAGCAGAGCAAACACACTACCTCCTACTGAGTATTTTAGTGTTCGTACGCGAATTATACTTATTTTGTTCTTCTTGTAAATGTTGAGTCATGGAGAGCCGAAATCAACAACATCATATGTGTTGTTAAGTATGAATATGATGAGTACTTCAAACTTTGAATATAATAGAAGTATCAGAAATTATGAGTACGATTTGATTCTATTCATCTTTTTGAATACTCACTGCTGATCTCTGCTACGAACTTTGACGGTTAACAACGATGGTCATTTGGTTGAGGCTACTGAGGCTACTACTCAAATAGATGATCTGAACACTAACGACATGTAGTTTTAACAGGACGGCACTAACTACCACACAGCTCATGCTGCATTGTATATTCTGCACGAGCTATTTGAAGGCATTGTCATCTCACATGGAGGTTATGTGAATTTGAAAATCATATTGTACGATTCTGCACTGATAGACATTTTTTTGTGGGGTTTTCTTAATTTGGAGCTGTATGGGGATAAGCCACATACCATCGTGGTCCTTGAATCCAATATAATCCATGCCATCGAAATAAAATTCAACTTTTGCGCCTGAATCATAGAAAATTGAATATTTCTGATGTGATGCAATCTTCGATTTAAATATGAAGATAGGATGCGCTTAATTACGCGCCCAATGCATTCATTCCACGTGGTAGTAAAGGTCACAGCTATAAATGCAAAGTTTAGTTTGACGCAAAAGTGCAGCATATGCTTTTAAGGACATTATGATTGCCATATTCCCTTGGATAAAATTATAAAAGCCTATGATTTTTGGGGAAGGCTTTGTAACAATACATAGCCAAAGTAGTGAAGTAAACAATTTGGAGGCCACTTCTTCAAGATTAGAACCATGATAACATACACTGATGTATTGACATCTCATGGGATGCTCATGGGATGCATTGTTATTAGAATTAGCCCCTGTAAAGGGCGATTAGGTCCCCCACCAAATGAACGAAATGATTGACGATCAGAATTATTATTTTGAAGTGAGGCACGAACGGAATTAATTGAAAGTTTTTTTTTTTTGTGAGACCCAGGTGTCTGGTCGAATATAATTGAAAAGAGTTACTGTGAGACGCAGGTAGTCCGCACGGCATTTTTTTTAAAGTTTTTTGTGAAATTACTTGGAAAGAGTTACTCTGAGACGCAGGTGTCTGGCTGAATATGATTGGAAAGAGTTACTGTGAGACGCAGGTGTCTGGACAAATATGATTGAAAAGAGTTACTGTGAGACGCAGGTAGTCCGCACGGCATTTTTTAAAGTTTTTTTGTGAAATTACTTGGAAAGAGTTACTCTGAAACGAAGGTGTCTGGCTGAATATGATTGAAAAGAGTTACTGTGAGACGCAGGTTTCTGGCCGAATATGATTGAAAAGAGTTACGGTGAGATTCAGATGTCTGGCCGAATATGATTGCAAAGAGACATACGCTGGTGTCCGGCCGAATATTTATTGTTTGCAAATGAGCTACAAATTGCCTAATCAAGGAATCTGTTTATGGCATTAAAAAACTGAACAAAATTAATAAAAAAAAAATTTCTTTTAAATGAAAATGAAAATACGCATGTATGGTATACAGTTGTATGCCTACAACACTTATATTTCATTTCCAGTTTTTTTCCTTCGCCTTGTTTTTTGTTTTTGTGAAAGACAAGCTTTAATGAAATTTTTTCTCTCTTTGATGAAATCAAATTGTATGGTGTGCGTAGGTGTATTTTTTTGTTTGTTTATATTTGTATCGACTTCGGATTTACATCCTGCTTTACTGTTTTTCTTTAACAATTTTTCTTTTTATTTTGTTGCATATTTTCCTTCATTTAATTTTTTTTTCCTTTAACTGGAATTGTATTTTCCTTTTCATTCCCCTGAATAAGCTCGTGTACATACATTTACACTTGTTATGATAAATACGGTTTTTTTCTTTATATATGTATGTATGCATATAAATGTATATGTTTCTTCCTGTTGTTTTTTTTCTTTTCGTTTTTCTAACATGAAAACTCACATTAATTTTCATGCCTTATTTTCCAAGTTCTTTTTCTATTTCAATTTTTTTTCTTTTTCGTTCATTTCTTTCTATTTGAGGTGTTCCACCACATAACTTTTCTCTGTATTTTGTATAAAATAACTTCAGATCCTTTGTTTAAGCACTTTGGCTAAAGCCTTAAAACCGGAAGTAGCAACAGCAATACAACAGTAAACCAAAAAAACTGTGTAATACCCATATTAAAAGCCGAGAAACAACTGTATACAACTAATATCATATATTTTTTTTCCTTACTGGCTAAATTCTTGTTGTAGTTGGTCTTCTTTATCAGGTTTTTATAGGGTTTCCCTTCAAATAGCTTCTCACATCACTTATGTTGTGTACGTTAATGTTATACATGCGCGGCGTGACCCACAGTTTAAAGTCGACTGCGAACAAAACAGATTTTTTGGGGGAACTTTTCATGGCAATTTTATTTGACTCTCAGAGCTTATGCCAGAGGACCGCTTAGTGTTAATCGCCGAAGAAGTATTCATATTGGCGATTGGTCTTAGCCTAATGATTAAGAAGCAAACACACTACCTACTAGACTATGGCCACTTTGGTCCATCCAGCCAGTTCAATTAGGTCTAATGCTAGTTTTACGTGGTACCAAGGTAAAGTTCTATATGCGGAGAGTCGAGAATACTTATTTAATACATACATACTACATACATACATAATTGGTCATTACAACCCTTCAGTCAGGATTACGACCTAGTTTTTCACACCACTTATATTATGTGTGTTAATTTTATGAATGAGTGGCGGGACCTACAGTTAAAAGACGACTCCGAACGACAGATTTTTGAGAAACTTTTCATGGCAATTTTATTTACTCTCAAGGGTTTTGCCAGAAATCTGCTGAGAGGGAGTCGCCGAAAAATACTTTTTGTATTTTGTTTTTATGTCTGGCCTGGGGTTTGAACCCTGGCTTTACGTCTAATAAGCCAACACACTACCTACTAGACTACGGCGACTTGTTTGGTCTACTATAACCTGCAAAAAAATTTACATAGGATTGGAAGTTAAAAAGAAGATAACCACAGAAAAGATAGAAAAGAGTTAAAAAAAAGTTGGACATAAAACAGAACCTAGAAGTACTTTGATTAGTCCTTGAGTATCGCATTGAATTTCATCTATAACAACCTGACTTCACCTGAGAAACAAAATCCGAAATTGACAGTAATAACTCGAGCACATAGGCAACTTCTGCGGTCTGGGTAGCATTATAATGAACGCAGATAGCTCTTCGATAAACGTTGGAAATTGTATCATGTTTGCAAAGCAAGCATTTGGGCGATTGGCGTATGTTTGGAAATCAGCTTCATATTCAACAATATCTCATTTGTTCGTTTCGTGTGTGATTGTGAGATCTAGAACGCTGAAACCGCAACCTTAAGGCTATTCATACATAATTGGTCATTACAACCCTTCAGTCAGGATTACGACCTAGTTCCTCACACCACTTATGTTGTGTGTGTTAATTTTACACATGAGTGGTGGGACCTACAGTTTAAAGTCGACTCCGAACGACAGATTTTTGAGAAACTTTTCATGGCAATTTTGTTATTTACCCTCAGAGTTTTTGCCAGAAATCTGCTTAGAGGAAGTCGCCGAAGAAATACTTTTTGAGATTATACAGGTCTTTATTACCAGAAGCTTAAGGGCAATACAAATTTTACTATGTGTACATATCAAATGTCAATCAGACGAGAGAAGATGCAAATGAAACTTGCATTTATAGACTTTCTGAAAATTCCAACAGAGATCAGCAATGAGTATTCAAAAAGATGAGTAGAATCGAATCATACTTATAATTTCTGATACTTATACGCATTCACTCCTTTTTAATATCATACTCATATTACTCATATTCAAAGTTTGAAGTACTCATCATATTCATACTTAACAATACGTATGATGTTGTTGATTTCGACTCTCCATAACTCAACATTTACAAGAATTGCAAAATAAGTATGATTTGCGTACGAACACTAGAATACTCACTAAAAGGTTGTGTGTTTGCTCTGCTTGCTGCTCTGACTTTTTCCTTTGTTGTAAATGCAACAACAACTAAGACTGTAAATTTTAATGAATGATTCGAGTCACTCGTACGATTTATAAGTATTTTTCTGAAGTTATAAATCTAAATGAGTAGGCTTATGAATCAAACATATTTCGAATGGTATGAGCTTGATGTCAGCGTTGTACGCATACTCGTTGCAACCTGTACTTATAAATCAACGTTGTAGTGAGTACGAATGAATCAGACACGGTAGTTAAATTTCAATGTAGTTGACTCAATTATATTCAAAATTTCATGAGTGCTTATGACAAGCGAAAACGATTCATTGCTGATCTCTGAACACCATTTCATAGGACAATAAAGACTTCACTTCAGACTAAGCGTAGGATTTTTTGTAAAAGTCTTATGCTGCTTAGTGCATAATATTGAAATACAATACATAATCTCGACCTGATAGATTTCGAAAAAGCTTTCGATAGTATTTAGATAGCAGGATTAATTTATAAACTGGTTAAATACAAATTTCCCATGCATTTAATATTTCTTTAATGTAATATGTTAAGCAACAAATCTTTTATTGTCTCTAACAACAACAAATCTAGTACGAAAAGTTTTATAATAGTTAGTGGTCTACAACAAGGCACCGTTAACTCCCCAATTCTCTTTAAATTATATATACATGATCTCCTCCATAAAATAGATAATAGCATTGGATTTGCTGACGATATAATCGTTTTTCATTCTGACGATAAAATTGAAAAAATAAACCAAGAATTTCAAAACAAGTTCAATATTGTCGAGAATTATGCTATCGATTGGTATATGACAATCAATAGTAATAAATGCGAGACCATTCTTTTACGGGTAAGTGCAACAACAATGTTAAAAAGGAATTGGAAATCATTCAAAATAAAACCTAATAGCAATTCAATTATTCCCAATAAAGAAACGGTTAAATATTTAGGTATTCACCTAGATAAGTTTCTGTATTTTAACACACACGTTAATTTACAAATAATTAAAGCAAGAAATGCCTTTTATATGTATAAAAGACTATTTTTTCATTATCAATCTTTAATACGCCCTTTGTTAACATATGGATGTCAAATATGGTTCAACATATCACCATCATATATGGAGAAGCTAAGAATTTTTGAGAGAAAATGCTTGAGAGCGTGCACACTACTTTTCAGATCTGCTAATAGTAATAATTTTTTAAAATATGATTCAAAGAAAAAATTATATTATGAGGCAAAAATAAGTAGGATCGATAACTTTATTATACATCTAATAAGGAACCATATCGTGAAAAGCTCTGAGTGTATAGAAAATAATTTAATTATGGCTCCACACTATGTTTGCAATGAATTTATTCAAAAAGCACTACAAATACACTCCAATAATGGATACATACCACCTGAGGCTTTTGTATACCTCGAAAGGAATGTTTATATTCAAAACGAGTTCGGCGTTCCTATACTTTATCATTTGTATAGACGGGCCAATATCAAAGCAATTCAAAGCAATCAACTTACAGATACTAATAAAACATTCGACACTAGCGTTTATACAAAAGATAAAAATATGTTTCCAAACGTAAATATTAAAAAAATTTTGGTGGCTTACAAACTACGTTGCACTTCCTCCTTCCTTCTTTTTACCCTTAATAACTTTTATTTTTTTTACATATTTAAGTAAGGTTTTTTGCTTATTTTTTCTTTACATTAAATAACAAATATGTACATACAAATGTAAATATTGTATAAATAATTAAAATGTATGTAGAAATACAAATATTGTGATAATTATTGTACTAGAGAGCTCCAATTTGGGACAGTGTATGAAAGTCTATTCAGATATAAGTACTGTTGTTTATTTAAGTCTAAGAATAAATATGTTTGTTAAATAAACCAATTAAAAAAAATACATAATCTCGACATGATTGCAAGATAGAGAGTTAGGGAGCTAGTGAATGAGTTTTGGTTTCCAAAGGTTATCACAAAAACGCCAACGACATTCTAGAACTTGTACTGTTGTTGACTTTTCTTGGGTTATATTAAATCATTGTTTTGTGCAACTCTTGAAGGATTGATAATCAATATACAAGCCACCATTGAGGCCATACTGTCAGATTTTTTGGAAAAAGTCATCACAAACTGCACGGACAGATCTCGACGGATATAGCTTAGTCTTGCCTATTCCTAGATTCTTACTACTTAGGCTGCTTTATGAAAGTACTTTTAGTTGAGGCAGTTAAGAGTCCTTCACGCCTCCAGAGTTGTTATTATTGTACTCTGAGATGCTTTTCCAAAATATAGTTTAAAAACCTATACAATAATACAAGAAAAATTAGCTTCACCTTGTACAAAATCTTTCTCTATTGTTTCTTAGATTACCCTAATTAAACCCACAAAGCCAGGAGGTTTTATGTTTCCAATTAAAAGGATATTTTATCAACAATATATGGAATCAGCAGCTCTTAACGACAATATCGAAGTTTAACTTTAATGAGTTTCTTGATAACATTTAAAGAATGAACATGAATAACATTCATGGAACACCCTTAACCATACGTATGTGTAATCGTCACATGGAATTTTTTTGTATGACAAATGTTTGGCATATGGTCCTCACAACTCAACTTCGAGCATGTTAACTTGAGTTGAGTAGCTATTTCGGCTCTTGTACATGCCATACATGTTAATAACGCAATATACGGCATTATGGCAGGTCATAAATAATTCCACTTCTTTTTTACATTTCTTTTTTGGAAAAAGTTGCTCATACACTGCTCATACCTTCATACACTTTTTAGGGCTATTCGTACTACTCTATTGCTGCTTGAAATGTTAAATTATACGCAAAACAAAAAAAGAGAAAGGAATTAGATTCAGGTGTCTTTCATTCTTTCTTTCTTACGTTCCCTTTTAATAAATGTGCACATTTAATATAAAGTCATTAAGAAGTTATAAATTACTTCCAGGTTTCGGGTTTTTCTTTCGGTTTTCGCTCCTAAGGTTTGTATTAGAATTACTTGGTTTTGTTTTAAATAAATTGAAATAAAGAATGACTTGTTGTGGATAATTGAGCCAGGTTTCTTTGGCCCCCCTTCCACTATGGAAAATTAATGGATATTGTGTGTGGAAATAGGGTGACTCTCATTTGCAGGTTAACCCGCAGGCCACTAAAACCACTTGATTGTCCTTTTAAACATCTACCATTATATCTGTAATTGTAACCCACGGTGACCCTACGATATGCGCCAACTACAGGGGTATTAGCCTTCTCCCTATCCCAGACAAAGTTCTTACGAGCGTATTATGTGAAGCCACTCGTCAAAACATTGATTCCGCCATATCAGTTCGGCTTCAAAACTGGCAAGTAAACCATCGACTTGACCTCTATCTTATGACAAATTCTGGAGAAGACCCTTGAAAAACAAATCGGCAGACGCCATGTTTTTGTTGACTATAAGGTAGCTTTCGATGTGTTTTTGTCGCTAGGTATTCTTCCGCCAAGGTAGGAATAGACTTCTCCTAATCTTTTGATACCGTGCAAGAGGTTTCAGACAAGGCAATCGCTTATCATACGACCTTTTCCAGTTTGTAATAGAAGAATATTCTTCGAAAGACTGGACGGCATTGCAATGCCACTATATTTCCATACACGAGTCCAGTTACTTCTGTGCGCTAACGCGATCGCCATCACAGGGCTTACCAAGCGAGATGTTACTAGTGCCTTTAGTGCTATCGAATCGGAGTCTATCAAGATGCATTTGGCAGTCAATGAGGGCAAAACAAAGTATGTATATGTTGTTGACAGGTAGGGACATTCGGCGTATTGAATTCCAGACCACGACAGTCTGGATATCAAGTGTTGAATTACACTTGCCAGTAGGTGTTACTATGGTCTCAATAGGCAATTGAGTAGCAGAGACGCAACTTCTGCTCTACAAGTTGCTCATCACCACTGTGCTTCTTTACGATGCAGAAGTATGGACGCTATTAAGCACCGATGCAGCAGCCTTAAGAGTATTCGAGAGAAAAGTCCTACGTAAGATCTTCGGTCCAGTGCAAATTGGCGATGATTTCTGCATTCGATCTAATGCTCTCCAACGACATAGACGTTGTGCTCCTCATTAACACCCAGCGGCTGCGCTGACTCGGATGGAAGAGTATGTTCCAGCAAGACGGGTAATTGATGCGGGTATTTGCGGATGTCAGCGAAGAAGACGACATTATCTAGGCTGGAAGTACTAAATTGAGGAGCATGTGGTGTGGTGGCTCAGTAGACGTGAGGCCACAATTCAAACCTCAGGCCAGACATCTCCAACAAAACGAAACATGAACAAATATTTCTTCGACGACTTCCTGTTCTGTTTTTCTGGTAAAAACTCTGAAAGTCAAATAAAATTGCCATGGAATGTTTTAGGTTTTGCCAATTCAGACAATACAGTACCCGGAGGTCTAGTTGACCCTTTGCACAATGTCCTAAAGGGGAGAGGATAATAGGGGAGATAAGGAAAAAGGAGAGGAAATAGGAAAGGGAGACTAAGGCAGCACAGGAATTACACAAACCAACAAAATACACAAGAGAGCGCAACTACACTTTTGAAGCCCTAGCACTTCTCAACCAGCTCAAACTAATAATGAATCTATGGAGAGCCTTGATGTCGGCTCATGACACAGAATTCAAACCCTCAAAGAAGTCCTTGCCAAGGGTCTTCAACCTCAATCTACTTAGCGCTATACAGTTACAGAGGTGGTGTTCGATAGTCGCCAACTCCTGCTCATCGCAACATTCCCTGCTATAGTCCGGCTGGGATGTGATCCAGATTTTTGGCAGTGACCTAATCCCGCAGTGCCCCGTAATAAACCCAATAATTAACCTTAACAAGCCCAGCAGCCAACCTGTTCTTACACCATAGGCCATAGACACCTAGAAACATAGTAAACCAATCCATCTCCCCAACGCCTCTGCTCTTCCCCCCTGACCCATACATTGATGAGGCCGTAGAGGTGGCAGATTAGGATTCAGGAACAACTATCACATCGAGCTCAGAAATTGAAACTAATCTAGCGAGAGCATTTGCCGCTTCATTACCGAATATTCTGCTATGAACCCAGCATAGTCGGATTCGGTCTGCTTCAAAAGTCCTTAACGACTCCTTGCACTCGAGTACGAGCCGTGATTTGCACATGACCGAAGCAATTGCTCTTAGGGACGCCTGACTGTCAACGAAAATTATTTAAGACTCCGAAACCGAAATAAGCCTACCAGCTGTGATTGCCATGAAGAGTTTCTCAAAACAATTTATCGTTCAGAGTCGACTTTAAACTACAGTTTCCGCCACTCATGTATAAAAATGAACACACACAACATTAGCGGTGTGAGAAGATAGCTCGTAATGCTGACTGAAGGGTTGTAAGGACTAATTATTTATGTATGTATGTATTTTCTTTAAATTATTCGAAATTAAATTTATTTTTTAATTCCCATACAAGAGACATTTTGAATAAAATTCTGTCCTTTTTCATAAAATTATGTGGTTTTCTTTAATTTTTACATTTTCTATCATTTTGTAATGAAAAAAACAATCTTTTGAATAGAATTTATTGTGGTTTTATAATTTAATTTAAAGATATTTTATATCCAAGTGTCTGTATTTAATTTACACATGTATTAAATTTAAATTTAAATTAAATTAAATTTTTAAATTTTCAATAAAATTGCCATAAAAATTTTAATATTTTTTTTTTGAATTTTATTATTCTTCTTTAAAAATTTAAAAGAAAAACGGATAAAACCAATAAAATAGAAAACCATAATTAAGACTAAAACAAAGGAATTGTGTAGACAAAGCAAAAATAAATAAAAAATTAGGCATCAAAAGAACAATTGCGGTCGAAAGAAAACAAGAGAGGTCCAAAAGTGAGACATATTAAACAAGGCAGTAAATTGTGTATGTTAAAGCCGACTTTGAGTTGCCATACAACCCTTCAGTCAAGATTACGACCACCTAGTTTCTCACACTACTTACGTTGTGTGTGTTAATTTTATACATGAGTGGCGGGACCTATAGTTTAAAGTCGACTCCGAACGACAGATTTTTGAGAAACTTTTTCATGGCAATTTTTATTTACTCTCATAGTTTTTGCCAGAAATCTGCTGAGACGAAGTCGCCGAAGAAATACTTATTGTTTTTTGTTTTGATGTCTGGCCTGGGGTTTGAACCCTGGCCAACGCACTACCTACGACGCCGACTACGGCGACTTCAAGTTGCCATACGAATAAAAAATTGAAAAAAAGTTTCTGTACTTTGGAACTGAAATTCATTTCGAAATTTGTATTAAACGGGCTTAAGAAAACAAAATTAATGTGTGTGAAGCAGAGATCAGCAATGTGTATTCAAAAAAAAGATGCGTAGAATCGAATCATATTCCTAATGTCTGATAATTATAGGCATTCATACTTTTTTTAATTATTTATCATGGAACCTCTACTCATATTCAATGTTTGAAGTACTCATCATATTCATAGTTAACAACACGTATGATGTTGTTGATTTCAACTCTCCATGACTCAACATTTACAAGAATCACAAAATAAGTATGAATCGCGTACGAAAACTAAAATATTCACTAAAATGTTGTGTGTTTGCTCTGCTTGCTGCTCTGTCTTTATTGCTTATGTGTCGTTTTTGTAAATGCAACACTAAGACTGTAAATTTTGATGAATGAATCGAATTACTCGAATCATTTGTAGGCATTATAAGTATTTTTTTAAAGTTATGAATATAAATGAGCTTATGAATGCTTATGAAACAAACATATTTCGAATGGTATGAGTTTGATATCAACGTTTTACTCACACTCATTGTACTCATACTTATAAATCAACGTTGTATTGAGTACGAATGAATCAGACAGAGTAGTTAAATTTCAATATTGTTGACTCGCTTATATTGAAAATTTCAGGAGTGCTTACGAGCAGCGAAAAAAAGAATCATTGCTGATCTCTGGTGTAAGTTAGCTATGAAAGTAATATTCATTTTTTTCCCACTAAATGTTAAGTTAACAGGGACTTTTAAGTTAACAATTAGTAGTCTGTTAAGTTAACAGTCTGTTTAGTTAAATTAACAGAAACTGTTAAGTTAACAATTATTAGTCTGTTAAGTTAACAGTCTGTTAAATTAAGTTAACAGAAACAGTTAAGTTAAGAGGAACATTTAAGTTAACAGAGACTGTTAATTTAACAATTATTAGTCTGTTAAGTTAACATAGACTGTTAAGTTAACAGAGACATGTTAAGTTAACATAGACTGTTAAGTTAACAGAGACATGTTAAGTTAACAGAAACAGTTAAGTTAACAGAAACATGTTAAGTTAACATAATTAAAATTTTGGAAAGTACGAAAATCTATTACAAATCACAAATATAATGATAAATTATAGAAATAAAGGAAGAAAAACGATGCGAAACCTTTGAATTTTATAAAAAAATAACAAAAGAAAATAAATGAAAATAACAATTTGCTTATTGGAGGCAATAAAATTGAAAAATCGAATATATTTAGCAAAATTCAATACAATTAAAAAAGCTGTAGTTTTTGGTACAAGCGGGTGAATAGCTATTGAATCAAGGATTCCAAAACAGGTTTCCTCATGTTTGAGCAATACTTAAGACCGGAGTTATTGGCCACGAAGTTAACTTTTTTCAAATTAGTAAAAATCGAGCCCAATCGAATAAAAAGTGGACCCAATAGACAAAATTAACCCATAGATAGTCATAGTTTTAAGTATTCTAAAACAGCATTCCTTACGGTCGGGCGTTACTTAGGGCCAGAGATATAAGCATCGAAGCTAATTGTTTTCACCAAATGAGAAAAAAAATGTCTATATAAACGAGGCAAGGCTATCGGTAACTTGCGGTTGTTTGTGGGTGGATTCTTCGTTTTTTTTGGGCGATGACTTCCATTTTTGGTTGATCATTTGATCACTTGCATTTTTGATAGATGACTTGCATTTTTGGTCGTTGATTTGCATTTATTTGGTCAATGACTTGCATTTTTAGTCAATGACTTGTGTTTTTAGACGGATAACTTGCATTTTTTTGGTCGCACACTTACATTTTTGGTCGTTGACTTGCATTTATTTGGTCGATGTCTTGCATTTTTTAGTCGATGACTTCCATTTTTCTACTCGATGACTTGCATTTCTTTTTTTTGGCAAATGACTCACATTTCTTGGCCGATAACTTGCATTTTTTGATCGATGACTGACATATTTTAGGTTAAAGACTTTATCATCTAGAGACCTCTCTATGTAGTCGATTACTTCGTCTAAAGCTGACCTCATTGGTCTTCCAGTGAGTTAGATCTGTTGTTGCAATAGATCAGGCCTGCATTACTAAGGGTAAAGTAATATCGAAAGTCACACACAATAGCTTTAAAAATTGACCAGTATCCTTATGAAATTTACAATTAATTTCAATTACATTCAAATGTAAATGCAGTGGCATAAATTATTCTCATGACAATTACTTTATATGACCTGTGTTCCACTTTAAGTTTCCGTAAATACGTACATACATATATATGTATGGTAAATGATAATAACTTAAGGAAAGGATTTCTACTTTTCATTTAATGTTCTCCCTGTTTGGTAAACGCGTGATAACGATGCGTCAATCAAAGTGTCATTTATGTGAAGTATCCCTTGTTCACGTTGCGAAAACACATGTTTAAGGCGGTGTTTCCTTTTATTATAGAAAAGTAACAGGACAGGACATCCAGCGGATATGTTTCAATGTTTAGTATGTCGTCACTTCTTCGATTACTTTAACTCAACCCATGCTATTGTTTTAAGTTAAAGGATATCATGATGATGATGATGATGTTGAAATAAAATCTTCCATTGTCTTTTCATTTTATTTGTTCCTTCATCTACTTTTATTTGCTTTCGTTTATTGCTTTGTTTTTTTATTCTTTTCGTTTGTTATCTGAGTGTTGACATATTGTTACAGAAACGTTTGTGACAGTTTTTCAAAACTTTATGATCGTATTTCAAAAACATTTGACAACTTTATGTTGTCAAACGTTTATCCGACAAAATGTTCATTGAATTGTCAGTTTTACGAAGGGGAGAGCATTAAATGATAAAAAATGAGAAAATGCAGAGAAGTTATGAGAAGAGTTACAATTGAACAAAACAGAATTGAAGAGGATTTTAATTGAATTATTAGGCACAGGCACCAACATATTATTGAAATATAAAGGTGACTGTATTAGATTTCTTTTGTTTTTTAATTCAGTGTTGAAGTTTGTCAAATCATTTCTTTTCCTTCATCGTTTAAAGATTAATTTTTTATTCATACTTAGCTCTTCGGTTTCATAGTTTAAATTATTCCTTGGCTATGGCCTTTCCATCAACCCGTCCAGAACAGCATTTGAAGAGGTTACTAGCAAAACAAACTTGAAGCCCAAACTGTGCTTCAACTGTGAATAGAGGGGAATATATGGATATCGCCGTAGTCTAGGAGGTAGTGTGTTGGCTAATTAGACGTAAGACCATGGTTTAAACCCCAGGTCAGACATCAAAACGAAATTTGATAAAATATTCCTTCGGCGACTTTCTCTCACCACATTTCTAGCAAAAACTCTGAAAAGTTTCTCAAAAATCTGTCGTTCGAGGCGACTTTAAACTGTAGGTCCTGCCACTCATGTATAAAATTAGCACACGCAACACGAGTGGTCTGAGAAGCTAGGCATTCCCATTACATTAGGGAACTATAAAACTTTTATAATGAGTTAAAGTCTTGGACGGTGGGCTACGAGGATAATAAGATGGCAGACTGGCAAATAAAACACGGGATGAGTCATTCAGTAGACTTATAAAAATCAACAGCAACAAAATACTTTGGAACTTGAGAAGTAAAATTCGCTGCTTACTGATCTTAAATAAGCAGGAGAGCGTCAGCTTTTTATGCTCAATTCATTACTCTCAAATAAGTTGCTTTCGCTTAGTAGAACAAGCTAAAGCCTCTTATCGTGCTCTTTTTTCATCATTACCGCTTAAGATATCACTTGAACAAAATTGGTCTCTCTGACATCAACGTTAATTTGAAGTATTGAATCATATCGCGCACGCAAAATCTGCAGGATCTAAAATATTGTTACGAAAATGAAAAATCTAGATACTGTTGTTTTCCTTTTACATCGCTTAACATTAAAATTATAAACATAAGCTACAAAAACAAAACAATACAGTAAACAAATCTGTTTACAAACTATCGTACTGCTTAATATACAAAAAACGGTAAACAAGTAAACAAAAATACAACAACAAACAATACAAGAACAAATATAAATTCATGAACATTCGCCTGCAAGAACATTCATCAGACTTTTTACTTTGCCATATAAAAGACAAGGCAAAGCAGGCGACTGTTATAAATAAACAGAGGAATAACAAAAAAAGGCAATTTTTGTTGTTTACATCAAGTTGTGCACAGTGGCACACAGAATTGTGCGAATAATTTAAGAATTTTAATTAAAACTAAACACAAATTTATTTTTATTTCATTTGCAATCTACGAGCTTATATTTTAAACGTTTTAAAAGCTAAAAATGTAACAATATTAAGTAATCATAACTATATATATGGGATAGCATATCCAAAATTAGGCGACCTTAATAGGAAACACAATAACTTTAGAAAAGATATTGGTTTTTATGCAATTCTGTGTGCCACTGTTCACAATTCTATTTAAGCAACAACAATCACCTTTTTTTTTTGTTATTCCTCTATTTACACCCTTGGCATAAACAATAATGCTGTAATTACCCACACGTAACGTAACGTACCGTAGCGACCGTTCTCATTTTATCATATGGAGAACAATGTAGACGATTACCGAAACGTTCTCTCTCGTTAGCAAAACGGAACGATCTGTATAAAATAGAATTCTCCCACGTTTTTACGTGACATTTGAACATGAGAGATGGTCAGCAGTGTTGCCACGAAAAAAAATATTGTAACTAACATTTGTAAAAAAATCACCAAATAAGGAAAAATACGACCAAAATTAAGTTCGCAGTTTTTTTATATTATTTTTTTTAAATTTAAATTATAATTGAGAAAACAAGAAACAAAAAATAACAAAATAAAATTATAGTCTTACTAATTAATTAGTTTTAACAAACAAAACAAAAGTTATTTTTACAAGAAAAATAATAACCAAATTCGGAAAAATCTACACATTGAACAAAAAACGGCAAAATTGATGATGAGTCTGTATACCAATTTCATTGCATTGTGTTGTGTTCGTTTGAGTGTTGCTTTGTGTTCTGTTTCGTTTTTATTTACATTCTTCGTTGACATATGTCCCGTTTTAAACGTTTCTATAACTACACAAACGTTTTTAAGGCTACGTACGTTACGATTTTACGTTTCTTTCGCTTGGGTAACCAGGGCATAAATGTAAACTTCGTTGTTTCATTATGGTTGTGTGTGTATTTTGTTAATATTTATTCTTGTAGTGTTTGTTGTTGTATTTTTGTTTACTTGTTTACCATTTTTTATGCTGGTGTTTGTTGTTATATTAGGCAGTGTGATAATTTGTAAACAAGTTCATTGCTTTTTTGTAGCTTTTGTTTATAATTTTAATGTTAAACGATGTAAAAACAAAACACCAGTACCTAGATTTTTCCTTCTCGTAAAAATATTCATCAAATATTTGTTTAGTCCGATTTGAAATAATGTTCTTTTATTATTTACTGCTATCAGAACCTGAGCTTAATTCATTTTATTGCATTCGGTTTTGTTCAGATATTTTTATTTAAATGGTTATGTGGTCCCCCACAGCCACAGCTTTCCCACAATGTATTCTCTTGTCATCTACTAGAATAGAACCAGTCTTGTGCTGTCTGCCACTAACATATTTTGACATGATAATGTGATTTCCTTCCTTTCCTCTAGAAAGTTACAACCTGCACCACTAACTGTCTGCCTTTTACTTAAATTATTCCTTTGTTTTATAAATAAAATAAATTTCGTATTTTTCTTCTTCGTTGCAGTTATTATTCTAGTACGATTTCCATTGGAATTTTAAAATAGTTCGGAATTCCTCCACTATCACTATCACTTCATTTCCACTGAACGTTTTCTCTGTTGCTGTTATTGAATTTGATTTAAAGTTGTCATAATTATTTCCCCCACACTAACAAACCCAGTAACAAACCATTTTACATGACAGAAAATCAAATTTGTACATCAAAAACAATTTTTTTTTTTAACAGGAAATAAAAATAAACACTCAAGTATTTGGCTTGTAAAACTATTTATATGAGGCGCTCTGACAAGTAAGCATGTTTTTGCAGGGTTTAGGCCATGTTAACAATATAAATTGTATTTTGTTTCTTAACAAAAGAAAAGAAAAAGAAAAACTTTTCAACAACAATAGAATAATTGGAAATCAATTTTTGTTTTAGTTTTTATTTACCTGTCAGTTGTTTCGCTAACAAGCATATATATGGTGGGTATGTACACGAGAAGCAAAAATAAGGGGAAGTGAGTAAGAGAGAGAGAGAGAGAATGACTTAAAGTAAAGCCTTTAGCATAGTTTTCTTCATAACTACACCGCCACATATGTGGAATATTGCAAATTGTTAAGTTTTTACTTTTTAAAAACGTTTAAAATATGAGTTCGTAAATTGCAAATAAAATAAAAATAAAATTGTGTTTATTTTAATTAAAATTCTTTATTATTCGCAGAATTCTGTGTGCCACTATTCACAAATTGATGTAACAACAACAATTCCTATTCTTTGTTATTCCTCTGTTTATATTCTTTGCATTAACAATAACAATTACTAGACAATAATTCGACAGATCTTTGTAAGGGAGACCTTAAAACCATGATTACTCTCTTCAAACACACCGCGTCTTCATACAAGACTGACTGAACTTTTACTGACTGTGTCGCCTGCTTTGCCTTGCCTTTTATATTGCAGAGTAAACAGTCTAATGAATGATCTTGAAGTCGAATGTTTGTGGCTTCGCCTTCTCGAGATCTCTATAAATGTAAACATAGTTATTATTATTGTTGTTTGTGTATTTTTGTTTACATTTATTCTTGTTTGTATCTCATTCAGTGTTTGTTGGTGCGTTCTTGTTTACTTGTTTATCCCTTTTTTATACTGGTTTTTGTTGGTATATTTTTGTTTACTTGTTTATCATGTAAACAAGTTCATTGGTTTTGTTTTTGTAGCTTTTGTTTATAATTTTAATGTTAAACAAATGTTAAGAAGTCTTTAATTCTATCGATTGTGTTAAATTCTTAAGTGCAGGAAATTTTGTCTTAAAGTCCCTAAGACAATGCTCTTAAATTTTGTTTAGAATCGGTGGGACATTATCTAGTCGAAACTGTAGTCCTTGCATTATAAGGATTTTTTTTACTAAAATGGGTTTAGGACCGTACTATGTTTTAGCTGCAAACCAAGAACACAACTAAGAAGTTACTACATTAAGTTTGTTGCAAACCAGCCCGTAATTGACGGTGAGTAAGGATATTCAATTTGACAAAATTATGTGTTCCTGTATTGATAAACCCGCAGTTAATTTTCATAATTTCAAGCAAATTCTCAATTAGTTAATAGGGAAGGGGCACATGGGAGCAATGGGCACTTGGTAGCAATTTAGGTGTTCATCCTGGAAAAACGAAGGGCTGATCTTTTCCTTTAAAAGGTATAAAACGCATCATTTTCGTCCATTGCGATTGTATTGAGCGCCCATTTAGTTTAAGGATGATAAGATCTTCGTAGATATTATCCTCGATAGGAAGTTGACCTGGGAACAGAATATTCTTAGAAACGTGGAAAAGTCCTACAGTGCCAATAATGTTTGTAAAATATGGATTGGAGAAAATTTGAACTTGGACCTAGAATGACACATTGGATCTACACAGCAGTCAACCTAATACAGCGAATAAAAGGATCTGTTTGGCTCATTATAAGTGGTGCCCCGTTTACTTCATCTGAATCGGTACTGGAGATAATTTAACAAATTCTTCTGCTGACCCATTATTGTAAGAGCTTACCAGCTAAAACTAACTAACTAAAACATCTTTGAGAGCCTGGTCAGTGTGATGTATCAAATATTGGTTCACATTTAGACCTCTCAAGAGTATTTAACAGCATGACACCACACCATAACTTCTCAAGGAATGTCAGAACATACTTTTCGAAAAGAGACGGTTTGTCCAAATAGCGCATTGGGCATCATAAATGACTCCGTTCAGATTTGCAAGGATGTATCGAAACTAATTAGAACTGTGTGAACAAATTATCGCACTGCGTAATATAACAACAAATGGTAAACATGTAAACAAAAATAGAACAACAAGCACCAGCATAAAAAATGGTAATCAAGTAAATAAAAATATACCAACAACACTATAATAATAAACGAAAACAACGATTATAGAGATTTTGAGAAGGCGAACGTTCACCTTCAAGAACATTCATTAGACTCTTTACCCTGCCATATAAAAGGCAAGACAAAGCAGACGAGTGAGTTAGTAAAAGTTCAGTCAGTCCTGTGTGAAGACGCGATGTGTTTGAAAAGAGTAATCGTGATTTGAAGATCTCCGTTACCAATATTAGTTGAATAATTGTCTAGTAATTGTTATTGTTTATGCAAAGGGTGTAAACAGAGGAATAACAAAGAAAAAAATTGTTGTTGTTTACATAAAGTTGTGAACAGTGGCACACAGAATTGTACGAATAATAAAGAATTTTATATTTTTATTTCATTTGCAATCTACGAGCTAATATTTTAAGCGTTTTTTAAAGATAAAAACTTAACTATACTTTTAATCAACCTAGATATTGAAAAGTCCATGAGCTTGTTAACTCTGAATAAGGGTGAACTGAGTAGAATGATAAGCATGTTACATAGCTTTCGATCGTAAACATATCACCAGGAGTGTTTGAAGATCAAGTTGAAGCCCGAGTTGAGAAACAGCGACACAGTAGGCAAAATCAAAAAGCATCATAATTGTGGCAAATGACATGGTTTGTAGCGGATTTTGGGGAGGACATTCTAACCGAACACTATTCATGCCTTTGCTCAGTTTTTGAATGCATTAATGTCATTAAGAGGGAAAAAACAGGGATTAGTGTCAGTTTAAAACCGTAAATAACATATCTCGCGAAATACCACAAATTCTTAAGTTTTCTAAACAGAATCTCATAACATCATCTCAAAGTGTATTATCATGTCTCCATCATATCTCGTTGAATTTCAAAGCCTTTTCATATTTTATTTAAAACTTATGAAACATTTTATTCGCTAATCGCCTGTCTAAACCTTTTAATAGTTGATGAAGAGTATTTAAATTTAAGTCTTCTTTTGCTTTATTTTCATTTTCTTTTTGTTTTTGTTGTATTTCTTAAAACGTTTTGAAAACTAAACCGATTGCTTTAAAGCCTAATAAGTCTTACAACTTACGAAACTATTTTTCGTTTTCTTTATTTTTCTGTTTCAATTTCATCTTCGAAATTGTAATTCCAGCCAAAAGAAGATTGAAAAGGAAAAAGGATTTGAAACTAATTTTTAGCCAACATTTTCGAAGACGATTTTCAATACCCTGGAAGCAATTTTTCTTTTTAAAGAAGATTTTTTTATTTATTTTTTTTAAATTTTTTTTTTGGTATTCGATTACTTTGAAACAAAAATTGAAAATACAATACAAAAGTACCGGGTGTAGCAAAAGTGATGCAATAATAGTGTTGACTTCGTCTTGTCGAAATCCTATAAATGAAAACATCGTTGTTGTTTGTGTATTTTGTTTACATTTGTTCTTGTAGTGTTGTTTGTGTACTTTTGTTTACTTGCTTACTATTTTTTATGCTCGTGTTTGTTGTTATATTAAGCAGTACGATAATTTGAAAACAGGTTTGTTTACGGCATTGTTTATAATTTTAACGTTAAGCAATGTAAAAGTAGAACACCAGTATCTAGATTTTTCATTTTCTTAACAGTAGGTTTGTGTTTGGTTCTCAGTGGTTGGATGTAATGCCTCGAACACTGACGTATATTTTTAAAATAATTTTCCTCAAAGTGAAAGAGATATTTTTAATGGTATAACTTGAAAGCGTTAATTTTGTGGGATAGCATAGATTTTTGAAAGAACATGTCATTCAAAGTATTGTACATTGGAAATTACAACTTTTACCATCGTTTTGGCGTCTTTTGACCAAGAATGAATCGACCAAAATTTTTGATATCCTGCTCTCAAGTCAAACGTATTCCAGTAAGAGAGTTCTGCATCGATCACAGCAAACGGTAATCAAATGCGGCTATGTCTGGTACACATTGCGCACGCAAAATATGGCCGACCATTGTGATGATGGAAAGTTATGGCCTCGAGCCTGATTTTCGTTGAATGTTCATGTACAGGTCTCCCGTGATTCCGTCCCCGTCTAACAGCTCTCTTGTTGTAGCAGCTCATAATGGCTAACACTCTTCTGATCGCCCCCCACGCCCCTATTACAGAGCATTACTTGGAAACAAGGGATACTCTACTCAACTGTAGATTTTGCTGGTTGCCCTAGCTTCACATAGGATTTCTTGCTCTTAAGTTTATCGCAACGAATCTATTTTCGTCAGTGATAGATTGAATTCTTTTTAAAGCGATCCTTTTTACAGCTTTCAAGGAGACGTGCAAAATTGTCTTCCAACATCTTACGACTGCTGTTCATATGACAACCAATTTCGTTTCTTTTGAATGAATTACGTCTAATGATTATGAAAGTTATTCTGACGTCTGACTCGAATATTGATTGACTATTGTTGTTGCCGTAGTCTTGTAGTTAGTACGTTGACCTATTAGACGTTATACCACTTGTCAACGCCAACAAAACGAATAAAAAAACATTTCTTCGGCGACTACCTCTCAGCAGATTTCAAAGTGACGTCGATGGTAAATAAAATTACGATGAAAAGTTTCGCAAACAATCTGTCGTTCGGAGTTGACTTTAAACTGTAGATCGTGCCACTTATATTTAAAAAATTAACAAAATATAAGTGGTGTGAGAAGCCAAGTCGTAGTCCTAACTGGAGGCTGTAATGACCATTTATGTATGTATGCATGTATGAAATGGCTGCTTTCGTAACACCTAATGATTGTGAAAATTCTTCTTGTTTCTGACACGAACTTATGGTTTTCATATGTCTTTAGCTGTCTCGCAACTTCTCTGTGTTTGATGTAAAAATCGTGATGTACTACGTATTTGATAGAGCGTGCTCACCGTGTAATTCCACAGACAAACGATGACTGAAATTTAAATTGGGAAGCATTGCATACATATGTTATCATCTTCGTTCGACACTGTCTGTAGGGAGCTGCCTGTCCAACCTATCCAACCAACTAACTGCACAAACTAAAGCAAGTCGCAATAAGTATTAACAGGGAGTTTCTACTGAAATGCTCAACGAAATGAAAATGGAGAGAGGCAGTGTCTTTTCAAAAGTTTAGCGCGTTTGAGGCGATTAAACTTTGGCCAGTAAGAGTTAGTGGAGACAATGTATAGAAATCGTATATAATGGGTGATTTTTTAAGAGCTATAGGAAAACTTTTCAAAAAAAAAACACATACAATTCAGAAAAATGCATGAAATCTTTATTTGAATCGATAGTACGGTCCATATAATTTAATGTTTGAAGATTATTTCATGCAAATGTTGACCGCGACTGCGCCTGAAATGGTCCATCCGCTTAGTCCAATTTTGCCATACTCTTTCCAACATTTCGGCCGGTACCTCACGAATAAATGCTTAAATGATGTCTTCCAATGCGTCAATTGAAGCGGGCTTGTCTGTATAGACATGAACTTTAACATAGCCCCAAAAAAAAATAGTCTAAAGGCGTTAAATCGCACGATCTAGGCGGTCAATTGTCCGGTCCCGAACGTGAAATAAAATGTTCACCGAACTCGCCTCTCAATAAGTCCATTATTACGCGTGCTGTGTGGCATGTGACATCGTCTTGTTGAAACCACATGCCATGCAAGTCAAGCGCTTGCATTTTGGGCAAAAAAAAGTTGAATATCATCTCACGGTAGCGCTCACCATTCGCAGTTATGTTACGATTCGCAGCATCTTTGAAAAAGTACGGTCCAATGACACCAGCCCATAAACCGCACCAAATTGATTTTGCAATGCTTCTGGCTGATCTTCATTCCAAAATCGACAATTCTGCTTATTTACGTATTCATTGAGCCAAAAATGAGCTTCGTCGCTAAACACAATTTTTCGATAAAGAAGTGGATCTTCGGCAAACTTTCCAAGAACCCATTCACCAAAAATTCTGCGTTGCAGTAGATCGTTCGGGTTCTCACCTAAATGCTTCGGTAAAATTTTCCAATTGCTGAGAACGGCGACGAATCGATAATTGATGGTCATCATTAGCAATGGCCGATACAGCTGCGATATTTTCTTCAGTTCGCACTCTACGTAAGCGTGTTGGTGTTTTAATGTCCAACAATGTGAATTTGGTGCGAAATTTAGTCACAATAGCCCGAATAGTCGCTTCAGTGGGTCGATTAAACTGACCATAAAATGGAAGAAGCGCGCGAAGAACTTTCTTAACACAGAACGCATTTTGATAATAAAATTCAATGAATTGCAAGCATGGTCCATGATTCATGGTTAAATTATAGACCAAACTGAAGATGTTTGACAGTGAAACAAAAAAAAAAACGTGCGTGAGCTGTTTAAACCAGTGTTGCCAAAAAGATAATAGCTAAAAATTACCCGTTAAAATAAGATAGTCAGGACAAGGTCTTACTATTCTAACAACCCTACTAATCAGTAATAAGTATTAGCACAAGAAAAACCGAATAAATATTGTTTTTGCATTACCTTGTACTCAAAAATAAAAGCAAAATATGATGCAAAAGCATCCCAAAAGATGAAAGTTTATAGTCGCACAGAATTCATCAAAATTATAGGCGATAGACGATGATTGTTTCCAACATAGCTATTGTTTCTACGTATATATGTATGAACGAGTTGGGTTGTGGCACAAACAAATATTGCAAGTATTAAAGATTTGAGGCCACATTAAACTACTTTTACTAACACGAACAATTATTTTGTTGTAAGTTTCTGGTACGATTAGGGGTTTTTTACTTATGATGGCCTATAATAAACAGTATGTATGTGTGTATGTTGGTTGCAAGCAGAGAATGTGGTAGAAATACTTAAATTTACTCGTAAGTTTTAGGAAAAGCAAATCACAAAATAAGCATGAACTGGAGAATCTTTCTACACATTTTACAGCCTTAAGTGTAGTGTATTGAAATCGTTAGAAATCTTACAAATCATATTGTTTCATACGTATAAACTTTAAATTGTAGATACAACTTCATGTTTTTAAGAAACAAAATATTTTGAAAATGCTTAAGAAATTAAAAGTTTCTGCTTAACATGGGCACCTTAGGGGATTCCCAATAATAATAAAATTTTTCAAAGCTTTAGTAAAACAAATACAATACGCCAGTGTATAATAAATATTAGAATGTGAATGTGACCCAGTTATCGAACGAGTTCAAGTGTATAGCATGTGTAGAGCACTAAAGGCGGTACAGCTTAAAAACTGGTCACTTATGTAAGATGGCATCACTTGCTTATGAGTTTTGTTTGGCCAGTGATGCATACGTCATTTGAAAAAGCAATTTTTGAGCTGTCGTATCTCTTTCACGATAACACAAAATTATTCAACCCGCCTACAAAACAGCGTTTGCCACCATTGTTGCAAAGAAAACTCCACGTGCAAGTCAACGTTTGTTTGTGAAATTATACGGTGAGTATGTTCTGTCTAACGAGACACTGCAGTTCGATCTGCCCCATGAGTATTACTGCAGTAGCTGCCAGGAAGTGGGGGATACGGAATCGATGCTACGCCTTTTATTCGAATGCTTTGTCCTCAAGTGCAGTTGCGTCATCGGTTTTTGCGCGACAGGCCATTTGAAGTTCTGGTAATGGCGGGCAACATGCTACTAAGGGAACTGGCGGGTTTTATCCGGAGCTCGGGGTAACTCAAACCCACCACTAACGAATCATGAAAAGGGACTTATCTCATACTGTAGGTCGTAGGTCGGAGTGGTAGCTGTGATATCAAAAAGCTCACTTGAGCACACATAGCGGACCGTTGTGATGCCATAGGTGAACGCAATCTCTGTCTCTCGCAGTTGGTAAGCGCAATGGCTACGCAACATCATACTGCGTAACACAATAGGTCTTATGGCCACCGAGTGAACTTGTTAGTTAACCTATCCTAACGCTCTGTCCAAAACACAGCTTTTTTTGAGGCAAAACGCTGAGAATCTTCATAAGACACATGTCGCGCATTAATTTTCGTATGATGTTAGCATCAACTGCGATGCGATTGTCCTTTTCAGGGAATTTCGTTGGTATTCTTGTTGCGGACAAGTAAATAATATATGTTCTGCAGTTTTTCTTGCATTCTGGCTTCACCCACGTCGTGGACGTACTTGTTAAAAACACAGTGTATTGAAGACACATTGTATTAAAACACATTATGACAGTAAAAAAAACAATTTTGTAACATTACTCGTCTGCATACTAAACCCAATCTCGTTCGTCAAACTTCCATAAAGTCGCCCATTCCGAGACCACTATCAACCATTACATCAAGTGTTGAGATTCAGCGAGTGCTACTTTCCAAGGCTTCTAATCTTGCTCTCTCTATTATTCTTTGCTGCATTAAAATAACTTTCGCGAAGACACACTCCGCGTTTCAATTTTCGAATGATCTTAGCATCAACTTCTGGTTACTTCTGGTGTTCCGCATTTGGGTAGCCATTTGGGTCCTTTACGGTTTTTATTGTTTCTTAATGATCTTCGTTTGTGCTAATATTCTGATGTATTCTGACGATGTTAAAATATTTTATACTTTTGATGATGATCATGATCAGGCTGTTCTTCAGCGAAATATTGATTTGTTTGTAACTTGGTGCAGAATTAATTTAATGGATCTTAACTTGAAAAAATTTAAATGTATGGTTTTCTCCCGGGAGGGGCGTAATTTCGTCCACTTATGTGATTAATTCTTGCCCTTTGAAAACTGTGACTACATTTCTTGATTTGGGAGTATTATTGGATATGAAATTGTCTTTTATTGATCATATTAGTATGATGATTGGCAAGGCTCGAGCTGTTCTTGGTTTTGTGAAAAGATGGGCTAGGCAATTCATTGATCCTTATATAACAAGACTGCTATACATTTCACTTGTTAGACCTATTTTGCAGTATGCGTCTATTATTTGGAATCCATACTATCGTTGTCATAGTGATTCAATAGAGTCTGTGCAGAAGCAGTTTTTGTTATTCTGGTTACGTGGCTTAGGATGGGATTGTGCCAATGGGTTTCCGTCATATGAGGCTAGAGTAGGTTTGATAAAACTTCCAACTTTGGAACGTAGAAGGACTGTTTTGTGGTTTGTTTTGTTTTTAATCTGGTTAAAGCTGATATCGATTCTGAGTTTTTGCTTTGTAACCTGAATTTCAGTATTCCAGCAAGATTTTCACGGCACTATCGTCCTCTTTCTTTAGATTTTTATAGAACGAACTATGGATGTAATTTTCCATTTCGTAGATTATGTAACGATTTTAACTTATATTATGATTTTATTGATTTTAATTGCAGTGTTTGTAATATAAAACGTAGCTTATATGCTGGCATTAATTTGTAAATTATTATATAAAAATGTATTTTTGTTCTTGTTCCTGTTTATTGTTACTTTATTCAGCTTGTGATTAAGTTCTGTAGCTGATTTATGTTCTGGTTGCCATTACTTTTCCCTTACCCGCTACAGTGCGGACTGTAGTGTGAACGTGTCCCTACGTAATGGGGTCGGTCGGGTGAGGGTGGGTTAGTGTGAGGCAGGGGACGTTCGGAAAAAAAAAAAACTTAACCATGTTTTCAGGAGTCACCTGGGATCTGATTGTCCTTTTCCGGCACAATCTTGTCGCGGGCATGTAAAGAATACATGTTCAGCAGATTTTCTTGTATTCTGGCTTCATCCATGTCGTGGACATGTATTGAAGGGATTTGTGCGTCCAGGACAAATTGGAAACATTACTCTCTCAAGTGATGTCTCAGACGCAATAAGAATTTGCACAACCTGTAGGCGTGACTTAAGAAGTCGTTTAAAAGCAAGACGATTCGTTAAAAAGTAAGGAAATTGGTTGCCACATGAAATGTGGCCGAGAGATATTAAAAAACAATTTTGCACATCCGTTACGTTGCTTTAACGTTCAACTAATTCTAGCTTTAGACTTAGAATTTAACCGAACAGTATATTAAAGACTACAGCAGGCGAAAAGTAATTGGCAAACATTCCAAGATTTTGTGAATCATCTTATCGGCAAAAGACGAAAGTATTGGCAACAGACCTGCACGTATGGAATTCTGCATATTTGAAGGCATTCGTCTGCATTCAGACATGAGCATCTTTTAGAATTTCAAACATAGAAACTCACACACACAAATACACATACACTCAACCAACATTATATTATTTCTTACAAACATACTGCAATACATACACATATGTTATGTACATATGGTATATACATATGGTATGTACATATGACATGGTACATACATAAGTTACAAGGGATCTATACTGTCTCGTTGATTTAATAAATTCTTCCTAAATTTGTTAAGAAAATGTAAAACACTGCACATGGGCATTGCATGCCAATATGGTACACATACTCGTACCCAGCTAGCATTTGGAAGATTGTTTTTTGAAAAATCACCTTGCTGAGTCTTTTTAGAGTACTTTTGGCGATCAAAAACTTATTAGTCAGTTAGACGATTAAAAAAGGACTCATAAAATACAATAAAAAATTGTATAGCAATCGAAAATTAATCATTCAGATGTTTAAAATGTAACTATTATTTACATTATTTTTTATTATATTCTACTTATACTGTAGATTGAAAAACGATTAATCAAAAACACATCATGCAGGTGTTTTAAAAGTGATTATAAGTATGTATTTATGATCATATTTTGAACAGATGGATGATTAAACAATGCTTTTTTTCACCCTCTCTATATAAACTTTCATTAATGTAAAAAGATGGCTATGAAATGAAGTACAATTTGTTTTTAAATATAAATATAAATTCTTTCTTTGGTAGTCGCCAACTTCCTTTCAGTTTAGTTTCTCAAAAAACTGTCGTTCGGAGTCGAAGTTAAACTGTAGGTCCTGCCACTCACGTATAAAATTAACGAACATTGCATGAGTGGTGTGAGAAATTAGGTCTTAATCCTGACTGAGGGGTTGTAATGGCCAATTATGTATGTTCGTATGAATGAAGCCCCAAGCTTTTATTAGCCTGGGGGCTAGGCTAAAGTCGGATTTTAACAATATTTTCGTTGTATGCCTTTAAAGATGCATTTTAATTTTTTGCCACCTTGATTAGTCGTTGGGGTCGGCTAAAAACACATTTTGAAATACGACTAATAAATGACTCAAATTATAATCATAAATGACGCAAAAAGGAGTCCAGATTAATACAAACATGACTGATAAATGACAATAAAAGGACTCCTAAACATACTGATAAATTACTCATAAAAGACTCGCTTGCGACTAAACAATGACTGAAAGACGACTCGAAAAAGAAGCATAAACGAAGTTAAATACGACTAATAAATGATCAGAAAGCGATTCAAAAATGATCACTAAACTATTCGAAAACGCATCGAAAATGACTCGAAATTAATATATAAAATGACTCTTAAATGATTTTTTGAGAAGAGTCGCCCGTAGTAACACTTTTCTCCCGACAAATGAGTCTTTTATGATCAGAAAATGAGCGCATATTCTTACTTTTCAATCGTGCAGAAGAGTCAAAAAAGACTCGAATTTGATTAAAATTTTCAAAAAATGCTGGCTGGGTACATGCCTGTAGTAAAAACCGAAGTATACATACATAAGTCAAAATTTGTTTCATGCCATTGCTACATATGTATGTATGTACGTACATACCCAGCCAGCATTTTTTGAAAATTCAAAAAGCTATGGCTTTGGAGGTTTCTATCAATTAAAACCAGCCTAATCAATATGCTGACCATGCCTCCATATAATATTGCTACGTTTTTACCTTTTAAAAACGTTAAAATATGATCTCGTAGATAGCAAACAAAAATAAATTTGTGTTTAGTTCTAATTAAAATTCTTTATTAATTCTTGATTTTCTTTGTTGTTCCTCTGTTTATACCGTTTGCATAAACAACAACAATTACTAGACAATTATTCAACAGATCTTTGTAACGGAGATCTTCAAACCACGATTACTCTCTTCAAATGCACCAAGTCTTCGCACAAGACTGACTGAACTTCACTAACTCACTCGCCTGCTTTGCCTTACCTTTTATATAGCAGGGTAAACAGTCTGATGAATGTTCTGGAAGGCGAATGTTCGTCGCTTCGTTTTTTCGAAATATCCACAAATTTAAACATTGTTGTTTTCATTCGTTATTTTTGTTTGTGTATTTTGTTTACATTTATTTTTGTAGTATTGTTTGTGTATTTTTGTTTAGTTGTTTACCATTTTCTTTTTGCTGGTATTTGTTGTTGTATTCTTGTTTACTTGTTTATATAGTATGGCATCTTTGCAGAATGTGGCTCTACATACATACATACATACATGCATTATAGATCATTACCAACCTTCAGTCAGGATTACAGCCTAGTTTCTCCCACAACGTATGTTATGTGTGTTAATTTTACACGTGGGCAGGACCTAGAGTTTAAAGCCGACTACGAACGACAGATTTTTAACAAACTTTTCCATGGCAATTTTATTTACTTTCAGAGTATTTTTCCAGAAATCTGCTGAGAGGTTGTGGAAGTTAGTCTAAGAAGCGAATAAACTACATACTAGACTATGGCGACTATACCGCCATATAATATCATACAGCATCTTTGTGGATAATAGTCTCCTCTTCCTCTGCGGAGCTGCACTCACGGCAGAAGTCGTTAGATAGGAGCTGCATTCTTTCCGCGTGTCTTCCCATATCACAATGACCTGTAAGCATGGCCCCTGTTGGAGCGCTTTCTATCCATCGAGGGCCGAGTGAGCCTAGCGGTAGATCAGGACTCCTCATTGACCCAGGATATGTTGGCGTCTTGAAAGAATTTTCGACGGCCAACTTGATCGAGGTAAGTGGCATCCCCAAATCGATTGAAGAGGATTCCGGAAGTAGTGCACCAGCCCTGACGAGCTCGTTGGCTCTGCAGTTTCCGCTAATATTACTGTGCCCGGGGTCCCAGTGTAAGTAAGTGTGACACTGAAGCATCCAGAAAGAAGATCGAAGCAGCGGCGACATTCCCTGATGATCCTGGAGTTATTCACAATGTTTTTACTTACTCAGTCGGTCATTAAGACACTTTAGTGAGGATTACAACCTAGCTTCTCACACCTTCCATGTTATGTGTGTGTTAATTTTATATTTTAGTAGAGAAACAGTTTAATGTCGACTCCGTGAGACAGATTGGATACACTTTAATTTTATTTACTTTTATAATTTTCGCCAAATATCTGTTGAGTGGATGTTGTTTTGTTCCAGCCGTCTGAGGTGGGGTTTGAACCAGGGGCTCTCGTTCAATGAGCCAACTACTTACAAGATTACTTGTAAAATTGGTTTTTTAATGAGCTTCTGGATTTGCTTTGTGTTCGGAAAATTCTCAAATTGTAAACACTTAATCGTTTACCGTCGAAGAGTAAAAACTCCGTGCATTTATACTCCTCTTAAAGCGATGATTCTAATGTAAACTGCACATCATTGAAGATACAATGTCTTTTGGAAATTTCTTATTATCCATCAGCACAAAAGGTATTATTAAATGCTATAAAACGCTTATTAACTGAAGATGCGAATCAATCTTTTGATTATTTTCTTAGTTTTGCTTACCACATTATATGCCAACACGCTGTTTAATATCCAATTTGCTTGGATCTTGCCCTACAACAGAATTTTACTTCATCTGCAAATGTCATTGATTCCACATTCAAAATTACCCCCCATGCAAGTGAACTGCATTACGATTAAACTTTTAAATTCCGGTGGCACATACATATCATCATACGCCGTTAGTAAATACTAAAATGCACTCAACGCGTTTAATACGTTTTTGTGTGGCATTTTAACCCAAATATTTTGACTTTTAGTCACTCATATAATATTAATGCCTTGTAAGTGTTTTTAATACAAATACAAACATATTTATATGTATTATATACATACACACACACACAGATGCACTCGTACAAAATTTTAATGTATTAGAAAACATAAAATATTTATTCACATACAACAACAGAACAACAGAATACTGGGGTGTGAAAGATTGAGTAATTGAAGAAGACACTGATAAGAGCTTCTTAGTCGAAATAAGTCCATGCAGTTGGTTTCGATAAGGAGGACAGTGCTTCTTCCATAAAGCATCACTGCCTTAGGTTAGGTTGTCGGTAACAGGCTAGTTCACTAGGTGGCCCATATGACCCATTGTGTTACTTCCAGGGTAAGCTTCTTTGACATCATCCGTTAGTGGTGGGTTTAAGCCGCCTTGAGCTGCACATGAAACCAGCCAGTTCCCTTAGAAACTGCCCAGATCTTCAAACGTTCTGTTACCCTAAAATCAGTGACGTGTGCTTTGAAGTGCAGAGCACTCACACACATCCTGGCTGCTTTTCCAGTAATCCTGATGGGACAGACCGACCTTATCAGCGAAACTGCCAATAGAGCATAGTGTCCCATTAGAATTCCTGTTAGAATGCGAATCGTTCTCTTGTCGAGCTCAAGTAGTTCCTTGGATTTCTTGCTAACCACTGCTGGAGTCAGCAATTTTGAAATTCGACAACGAGATATGTTGAAGCACCTACGGTTTCTTGAATTCCAGGCTGCTTTTTCCAATATGAAATGTATTTTTATAGGGGCTTATATATCCCCTCTTTTGGCTTTTCCTCAGACGTCTCCGATCCCTTTACTAAGCATTTCGTCTTTCTTTTCGTTTCCTTTATCGTTGGTTATTTGTTGTATTAATACGTTACATTATGTTTGTTTTATTTGTTAATTATAACCATGTAGAGTGATATCCAAAAGTCGACCTACACTAATTAAAATTTATTGTTTTCCTCGTTGTGTGTATTGCATTTTAAGATGCAAAAAGTAAGTGAAATGCAACATTTAAAATGTTTCAATAGAAATACAAGATGTTTCTGAAATACATATGTACATAAACTTTACATTCACACGCACGTACGCTCATACTATAACACATAAAATAGATGTAAAAGTATTTATATTTTATAAATAATATTTGTTTAGTAGTAAGTCTTTAAGTACATACACTTATAATCTTAAGACATTAGGGGGAGAGTTTATTTTGAAGGACAAACTTACTTACTCGGCAGAATACCTAACGTCAAACTGATACGGTGCGTTAACGCTAGAGATAATTTTACGCCTCTATTCGCTGTATCTTTATTGTATGAGTTCAACAGCTAAAACTGGTTGGCATCTTTGGGCAGTTGCACGGATCAGATATCGAACACTATCAATAGTGTTACGTTTTCACATTGTTAAAAACGTTTAAAATATAAACTCGTAGATTGCAAATAAAATTAAAATAAATCGGTGTTTAGTTTTAATTACAATTATTTATTATGCACACAACTTTATGTAAACAACAACATTTGCTTTGTTTGTTATTCCTCTGTTCACACCCTTTGCATAAACAATAACAATTACTAGACTGATCTTTGTAACGGAGATCTTCAAACAACGATTACTCTCTTTAAACACACCCCGTCTTCACACAAGACTGACTGATGTTCACTAACTCCCTCGGCTGCTTTACCTTGCCTTTTATATGGCGGAGTAAAGTCTGATGAATGTTCTTGAAGGCGAATGCTCATGACTTATCCTTTTCGAACCCTTTATAAATGTAAACAACGATTATTGTAGTGTCGTTTGTGTATTTTTGTTTACTTGTTTACCATTTTTTTACGCTGGTGTTTGTGGTTATACGATATCTTGTAAACAGGTTCGTTTACTGCATTGTTTTGTAGCTTTTGTTTATAATTTTAATGTTAAGCGATGTAAAAGCAAATCATCAGACAGTAGACAAAGACACATTCAAGTCGATCTTGAACAGGACCTTTGATTTAATGATTCCACCTAAAGACTTCTAGTCTGAAGATCACCACAGGCTTGTACCCGTGGATCAAAAATACTGGATCTTTTTGATGTGTCTTATAGATCAAGAATATTGAAAACGATGCAATGATTGTTTCGTGTTGCTGTTTTGCCTTTTATATGGCAGAGTCTCGATATCTCTATAAATGTAAACATCGTTGTTTCATTATTGTTGTTTGTGTATTTTATTTAAATTTATTCTTGTAGTGTTTGTTTTTGTATTTATGTTTACTTATTCACCATTTTTGTATGCAGGTGTTTGGTGTTATATTACGCAGAGCGATAATTTGTAAAGAGCTTTGTTTACTGCATTGTTTTGTTTTTGTAGCTTTTGTTTATAATTTTAATGTTAAGCGATGTAAAAGCAAAGCACCATTTTCTAGATTTTTTCTATTTTCGTACCAATAGTATTGACATTATCACTGTTAATGGATATTCAGAATATCCATTGCAAAAGAGATGTTCAGAGCTCCAGGATTTTAAAATCAGAATGTCAAGGAAGGTTCGATTTTTTAAAAGTCGACAGGCATACCACAACCTATAAAGCAATTGAATCAATCTGTTGTAATGACTATTAATTATGAATATACGTCTGGAAGTTGCAGTAGTCTAGTAGGTAGCGCGTTGGTTTATTAGACATGACGCCACGGTTCAATCCCCAGGTCAGACACCTCCGAACAAACGAAATTTAAATATTTCTTCGACGACTTCCTTTCAGCAAATTTCTGGCAAAAACTCCAAATGTAAATAAATTTGCGATGAAAAGTTTCCCAAAAATCTATCTTTCTAAGACAACTTTAAACTGTAGGTCCCGCCACTCATGTATAAAATTAATAGACACACAACATAAGTGGTGTGAAAGTCTAAGTCTGCTAGGTCCTGACAGCAGAGTTGTATGTATGTATACTACTGTATATATACCACTGAAAGAGATATCCAGGATATCCAGGATATCCAGCCTACTGTCACAATGAACGGGTTGATGGCTGTAGCAAACCTGTTAGTAATGTAGTGGAGCAGTAAGGCATTCATGTGATATGGGTACCAGAGATGAGCAATGAGTATTCAAAAAGATGAGTAGAATTCAATCATACTCATAATTTCTGATATTTATACGCATTCATACTTATTTTAATATCACAGAACGTCTACTCACATTCTCATCTCGGTACTCATCATATTCATACTTAGCAACACGTATGATGTTGTTGATTTCGACTCTCCATAACTCAACATTTACAAGAATCACAAAATAAGTATTATTCCCGTACGAACACTAAAATACTCACTAGAAGTTTGGGTGTTTGCTCTGCTTGCTGCTATGTCTTTGTTGCTTATGTATCGGTTTTCGTTTTTTGTAAATGCAACAACAACTAAGACGGAATGGTTCGAATCACTCGAATCATTTATAAATATTATAAGTATTTTTCTAAATTTATGAATCTGAATGAGTAGGCGTATGAATAAAACATATTTCGAATGGTATGAGTTTGATGACAGCGTTGTACACATACTCTTTGCAACCTGTACTTATAAATCAACGTTGTAGTGAGCCGAATAAATCAGAGTACATAGTTAAATTTCAATATTGTTGACTTACTTATATTCAAAATTTCATGAGTGCTTATGAGTAGCAAAAAAAGATTCATTGCTGATCTCTGATAGGTACCAGAAAATGGCCAGTCATGGTACAACCACCGAGCTTTCCAGTAAGTTAGAAAACGCTTTGAAATCCTTGCGAGCTTATAATTGCTGTATTCTGCCAAAGCCGCGTGAGCAGCTTTGATCACGGGCAGAACATTGCAACAAATCTGACCAAAGCTTTCTTTCACTTGCCATATTGCCACCCTAATTGTATGCAGTTTTGTTTGTCATTGCATTTGTGCTGAGTACACAAATCATTTGTATTTACACAAGTGAGACTGTGTGTACAAAAAGAAAAACCATCAGCAGTTGAATAATGTTAAAAGCATTTTCTGTTTTGCACTGACTTTGAAGACGTACGTAAGTTGAAGACGGTACATAATTTTACTTGCTTACTTGGCGTACTTACCCTGCCATACACTTTGTAAACTTTTATTTCTTATATTTATTCTCTACTTCAGCTAATGCTTTAACAAAATTTATAATTTAAAGATTAAAGGGGATTACATTCGTATCCAACCATACAGCAGCACAGTAAGTTTTGTGCGGTAAAAATAGTTTATATTTGTAGATAACTTTCGTATGTATTTTGGTAACATTTGTCAACAAAATGCATAAAATGTTAACAAATCGTGGGATAGGTACGGCATAGGAGGCAAAGGGTATGTAAGTATTAATGCATTTGAATTTGAAATTTGATAGGGTATTTACGTTGGGAGAAATAATTTAAAAAATACTGTCTGTACTTGTGGTTTTGATGGTGATGATAGGTATGATGTGATAGTAAAACAATTTTTTTTAATTTTTTTTAAGAAAACGTACTCTTTAATACCTAGACAATCGTGTCCATTAAAATATTATTTTCTTGGGTTACCCTAAAGTAATATTTCAAAGTCCATAATAATGCTAAAAAGAAAAACAGATTATAACGTAAAATTTTAAATTACGTGATTAGATACTTTCCAACTATATTTAAAAGTTTCAATTAATTTGGAAAAAAAAAACAGAATAAAAAGGAAAAATTTATTTTTTTCTTTAATAAAGCAAAGATTCTTGGACTTTCTGCATTATTTTCTACGTAAATTCGCACGCAGAGCAGTTACACTACTTCCGGAGTCCTCTTCAGTCGACTTGGGGATGCCACTTACCTCGGTCAAGCTGGCCATCGCGCTGAAATTCTTTCGATACGCCAAAATATCCTGGGTCAATGAGCAGCCCAGTTCCACCGCTAGGCTCACTTGGCCCTCGATGAATAGAAGGCACTCCAAGCAGTTACTCGGACTTGGTCGTGATATCATATCAATCACTGCGGTCAGGCTTACAAGTCTTTGTGTAATGGGAGTGCAGATTTGCTGAGGAAGAGGAGCCAGTTATCCACTTTCTTTGTCAATTCCCATCTCTTGCGAGGTGCAGATATAGGTTATTTGGCTCTCCACTTCTTGTCTGCTTGACGGGGCTATCGTCCATTGATGTCAAGAATAAAGCTTCGTTTATCAAATCTTCGGGCTGGTTTTCCAGCATGGGGTAGTCGCGCTTTAAATGTGCAGCCTTTGCGCTGAGCAATTTCTTCTTCCCTGATTTGGAGGAACTTGGTCAATACAAAGACTGCGTTCACCTGTGGCGTCACAACGGCCCGCTATGCACAGGTGAGCTTTTGCCATCAAGGCTACAACACCAACCTTACCTAACCTAACCTTCTAAGTAAATTTAATGAAATGGTAGGGCATTAATGCCTTTAAAATATTGTTCATATAAGTTACAATGTAGTCTCGCCGTAGTCAAACTATATACCGTGTTGGCTTCTTAGACATGAGGCCACTGTTCAATCACCAGTTCAGGCATCTCCAACAAAACAAAAATATGAACAAATATTTCTTCGGCGACTTTCTCTCAGCAGATTTCAGACAAAAACTCTGAGAGTAAATAAATTTGCCTTTATAAAGTTTCGCAAGCAATCTGTCGTTCAAAGTTGACTTTAAACTGTAAGTCCCTCAACTCATGTATAGAATTAACACACACAACATAAGTGATGTGAGAAGCTAGGTTGTAATCCTGACTGAAGGATTGTAATGATCAATTATGTATGTATATATGTATGACAGAGAAGCATAAGACAAAGTCTTTCTACTATCTTCAGTAAGTGACCACAAGTCTCATAGATGATCTGTTTGAAGGTGTCGCTCTATTGGTGCTCCCAGAGAAGATGCTTTTTTGGGTTGAAAGCGAATTCTATTAGCGCCCTTTAGCATATTTCATGTTCTAATTTCAACTAGGTCTGTTAGTTAGTGTGTTGGCTTATTAGACATGAGGCCACAATTCAAACCTCAGGTCAGATATCTACTCAAAAATACTGAGATTATCCTTAGGTTTTGTCATGTTGGTCTACTTTAGTAAGGATAGGATTCTTTGCCATCCGTTCTTTTATTTTGCCAACACTCAGGAGATGATCCCTATTCATGCAGTGTACAGTAATCCTTCGATTTAAGTCGCCTCGATTAACGTTGTTTCGACTTACGTCGTTAAATATTTTGTTCCCTCTTACTTCAATTTGCGTCGTCATTCGAATTACTTGGCCTTTTTTTGGAACGAACTGTGACGCAAATCGAGGGAACTTTTTTAAGTTCCTTGTTAAAAACATACTATTCTACTGTATGAGCAATATGAAATTCGATTTACGTCGTTTCGATTTACGTCGCCTTTTTTTAGAACCAACTGCGACGTAAATCGAGGGATTACTGTATTGTGTTGGATTACAGGAAAGATAGTTCAGAAAGGAAAGAGGGGCTCGTGTGTCACCAATTTTTCTAACGACCCGTGCATATAACTTCGTCTCTTTTCTTTTTGAGAACGGCTTTTTTAGTAATAATTTTCACTTTAGCTGGTAAATGATGGCAGGCTTGTTACTCCTAAAAGCAGTAGAAAAAAATGCAAGTGTGCTGGAACCAGTTATGCAGGGAATTTCTATAATATATGCTCCTCTGGGTTCTGTTTTCCGGACACGATGCTATTTAATTCCTGCTTTTCATGTCTTTCTGAAATATGTCTTCTGGTACTCCAATTTCTTCATCACAAAATCTACATATTAGGCTTGGGCGTATGTTGTACAATTGTTTTTGAGTCTACAATGTTCGGTCAGAACACAGGAATCAATTTCTTCAGCACAGAATCTATATAGTTAGGCTTGGGTTGGTAGTTAATGCAGTCACCGTAGTCTAGAAGGTTGTGTGTTGGCTTTTTAGACATGAGGCCACGCTGCAAACCTCATGCCCGACATTTTAATTAACAGATTGTTGATAAGCTTATCAAGGTAATTTTCTTTAACAATCTGTTGGTTAATAAGCTTTTAAAATCAATTTTCGGAGTCAACTTTAAACTAGGTCATAATCCGGACTAAAAGGGTTGTAGTGACCAATTAAGTAAGTAAGTAAGTGTAATGGGTTCACCAAGATACGAGTACAATTTTATATTTTTAATCACTCAACATATTTTTAGAAATGTTCGTTAAAAAAAACTTCTTTAAAATGTTTTCATTTGCATAAATTCTAAATAAAATAAATGCAGAAAGACAACCTTTTGTAAAAAGTTTTTTGAACATTTTTTTTTTGACATCGAGAAGAATATGTGTACAGGAACAAGACATTACAAAGTTTGACAAATTACTTTGTCCTTGAGAAATACACATAAAAATGGCATCATGCATATAAAGGAGAAAGAAGAGTGTAGAGCAAGTAGAAAAAAATTCGCTTTTTTCAGGCACTGCATATTACACATTCGGTGCGTATGAGTAATATGAAACTGAATGCATGTTTTCTATGATACAGTAAATATTACTCATACGTACGTATGTCTGATCAGCAATTAAGTTGTTCTTAAATATTTAAAAAGAATATATTTTTAGTTTGTATTTCATTATTGTCTAGCGTATTGTAAATAAATTTTGCTTGTATTTCTTTACACTCCAACAACAGCATTTGAACAATTTTAATAAACCCCAGTTGACACTTGACATAAAACCCGTATAAATATTACAACAGCCAGTGTCTCGCCAGTTACAACAACAGTTTTAGCTAAGTTTTCTATTTCAGACATCGTTAAACAAATGCTGTTTAAGCCAGCAGATGCTTATAATTTTTATTCATTCTTCAGTAACTGTTTGGTTTCTCTTCAAATGAATTGGCTGGTTAGACAGGGTTTTTTTAAATCTAAAGTCCGAAATAAATTACAAAATAAAATAAAAGAAATGGAAACGAATTTTTATTCGTTTTGAATCCAGATTTTCTTTTTTTTATTAAATTTATTACAATTTTTTCTGGCAACAGTTAACAAATAAACAACAATTGTCATGTATTGCCATGTATTGTCATGTATTGCCATGTTTTGCCTTGTATTGCCTTTTATTGCCTTGTTCTGCTGTCTTCATTTAGCAGCTTTATTTTGTGTTATTTTTATGCAGAGCCATTAATTTTTTTAGATTTTTACATGAAATTTATTTTGATCGGAGTCTTGCTAGCCGCGTTTGGATTTTAAGGGTTGGAAAGTATTTGAGGATTTTTTTTGTAATCTCTTCATAGCATTCAGTATTTATTTGACTGTAAAATAGTTGAACTCTTGTGGAAATTGAAAATAAAAAATGTTATGTTCAATTTAATTGACTGGCGCGTATAAGTGGCATTTAGCAATCCCAAGACTTGATCGAAATAACAAGGATTTCTTCAAGGATACTGAAACGTTTGGGTAAATATTTCTTTTTATGTCTCAACATTATGTTCCTTTGGCTTAATACACCTTTTACAGTCAAAAACTATCGGTTCTGCGATATAACACGGCAATTAACAACCACTCCAAGCATTAAATGGGTACCCACTTATCAAGAACTTCTCGAAACTGAGGAAGCCAATAACATAGCAACGAGAGCTAAGGAATTACGAAATATAATCTTGCATAACCTAAAACAATTAAGTGTACTGCAGACAAGCTACGAAAGTGTACTACTGTGGCACTGAAGGAAAAATTGAGAAATGAAGAAGCGAATAACATAACAAAGATAGCTAGGGAATTACGAAATATAATTTTGGACAACCCAAAACGATTTCGGGTATTGAAACCAAGCTACTGTGACACAGAAGGAAAAATTTCAAATGCACCTTGCGGCTATTCTGATGTGATGCAAACCATGATTATATCAAGTCTAAGGGAAGTAGGCCTTGGTCGAGTAGGTAGTGTGTTGGCTTATTAGACGTAAAGCCAAGGTTCGAGCCCCAGGACAGACATAAAAAAATACAAAAATTATTTCTTCGGCGACTTCCTCTCAGAAGATTTCTGGCAAAAATTCTGAGAGTAAATAAAATTGCCATGAAAAAGTTTCTCTTGCTTGTATCAATGATACTTACAGTCTTCAAACGTTGTTCAAATTTACCGCAAAAATCTCATTCATCTACTGTTGTGCGGTTCATGAAAATTAGAAAATTTAAAAGTTTAAAAATTTATTTTTCAAAAAAAAACCATAAGAATTACATAAATTATCACTTTACAGTTGCACACACACGCACACACACAAACGTATTAAAGAAGCGAACACATTGCCAAAAGGAAACCCAATTAATAATACCATCTACGGATATAATTTATGTGATTAGAAGCACACAAATCATATACATACATATACATATAGCATATGTACATACATACATATAGCATATGTAAACATGTACATATATTCTCTTTGTTTAAAATTTATTTTTTGTTTTTGTTTATTAATAACATTTAATGGGATTTATTTAATGAATAAACATCAGTTTCCACTTAAATTTTAAACATTGAAATCAAATCAATGGAAGAATTAAGTGAAAATGTGGATTTAATGTGAATGAATGAAAATTTATACGTAAAACATTATGTTTTGCAAAGGTTAAGCAGAGGTTGTGTGGCGAAAGGGTATGTTGAACTAAATTGAGTCAGTTTTTCCGCTAGTTTCACAAGAAGATTGATTTCTTCGATCATATTGTTACATTGCTTAACATTAAAATTATAAACAAAAGCAACAAAAACAAAACAATGCAGTAAACAAACCTGTTTACAAATTATTGCATTGCTTAATATAACAACAAACACCAGCAAAAAAAGTAAACAAAAATACAACAACAAACGCTACAAGAATAAATGTAAACAAAGATTTTTGCATTTATAGAGATTTCGAGAAGGCGAAGTCATGAACGTTTGATTCAAGAACATTCATAAAACTGTTCACTCTGCCATATAAAAGGCAAGGCAAAGCAGGCGACGGAGTGAGTGAAGCGCAGTCAGCCTTGTGTAAAGACGCGGTGTGCTTGAAGAGAGTAATCGTGGTTTGAAGATATCCGTTACAAAGATCTGTCAAATAATTGTCTAGTAATTGTTATTGTTTATGCAAAGGGTATAAACAGAAGAATAACAAAGAATAGCAATTGTTGTTGTTACATCAAGTTGTGAACAGTGGCACACAGAATTGGGAGAATAATAAAGAATTTTAATTAAAACTAAACACAAATATATGTTTATTTTATTTGTAATCTACGAGATCATATTTTAAAATTTTTTAAAAGTTAGACAATCGTTTGTACGCATATCATTTTTTTATAAATATTCGTTTGGCATTTTTTTACAACAACATTTTTTTTCTAATTCATGCTGTTTATATACACTAAAGAGAGAGTAACTCAGAATGGGTACCGTTAGGCTTGTAACTGTTTCTAAAAAATACACTTGCTGAATTATAAAAACAACATATTTCAGTAAGACAATCGTTTGTGCGCAGTGACAAATAAGATTAAATAGTCAGTATTAAAGTTTACTCGAGGGAATTTTTATCAAAAATAAGGTGAAAAAAATTGTATTAAATTTAATAACTACAGAAAAATTAATTTCTATTGACATTTTTATAAGAAATGGGCTCTGCAAAACGTTTAAATGAAACGGAAGAGAATTTAATTGATACCTTTAAAAACGCTATTCAAATACGGAAGTTGCTCGTATTATAAATCGTTCTGAGGGTGTCATCCGAAATTACCTTAAAAAAGGCCAGAAATATGGAATAAAATATAAAACAAAAAGAAATACCAAACTATCATTGCGTCAAAAAGGTAAAATACGGCATGAAGCTTTAAAAAATCACCTCTCCTGTAGGGAAATCAAAGAAAAACAACTTTCAGTAACTCCCTGAACCATGGCACGTGTTTTAAATGCGACTCCATCCATAAAATGGGCAAAACTCAAGCCAAAGCCTCGGCTACCCTCACTGCATAAGGAACGTCGTCTGGAGTTTGCAAGAAGTCACATGTCTTGAAAGGAGGAGTGGAAACAAATAATTTTTTCTGATGAAAAAAGTTTAACTTGTATGGTCCTGACTGCTACAGTTGATATTGGCACGATTAAATGTTGTTAGATCGAAAAGGAATTTTGGTGGAGGAAGTCTAATGGTGTGGGGAACTTTCTCATACGATTTTAAGGTTCTTATTTGCTTTATATCTACCAAAATGAATTCCGAAATGTACACAGAACTGCTGGAAGACGTTCTGTTAACACAGTTAGATGAATATCCTGATAAGAATTACATATTTCAACAGGATAATGCAGCAATACATGCATCTAAGCACAGTAAAGCATGGTTTTCGGAAAAAAATATAGAGGTAATGGGATGGCCGGCTTGCAATCCTGATTGCAATCCAGTGGAAAACCTATGGAGCATTCTTGCATCCAAGTTTTATGAAAAAGGAAGACAATTTTCAAGTGTAAATGAGCTAAAATATACTATAAAGGAATGTTGACAGGATATTCGCATACAAACTATTCAAAATTTGGTAGAGTCGATGCCAAACAGGATTTATTCAGTCATATTGAATAAAGGTTGCCATACAAAATGCTAGAACTATTTTTTTTCTTTTAAATTTTAATGAATTCGTTAGTTTTTTTAACATGCGTACAAATGAATGTTTAGCCATATTTGAAATATTTTTTTTATTTTATTTTATTTTTTTTAAATATTAAAAAAGTGATTTTTTTTTAATTTTGTATTTTTATATTGAAACTATAAGAAATAAATCATATAGTGAAAAAAATATTTGCAAATCCTCTCATATAAATTGGTTCCTAGATCCCTTTCTGTCCCTATATTTTTCTTTTTTTAATTTTCGCAATTTATGAACGTTATTCCAGCGTTAAACCACTCATGACGGTGACTTGTCACACCTTACTGAATCAGAAATATCAAAGCAGTTTGACATTCTCAGCTGTTACGCCATAGTTACAGATATCTATAGCTCTAATGCAGTTGGAAAAAAGCAACCCAGTCTACTATTTAAACTATTTTATGTATGTCAAGTTGAATGAAACAATTTTTAAAATTTTAACAATTTTTCTTCTGCAATAAATTTTCTATACAAAGTGTATTAAAGTATTAAAGTCCAACACGTCATAAACGCAATATTGTTGAATAAAGAAACCAAATAAATCATACGCACCGTAGGTTAAGCATTCATAGGTAATATAGGCAGGTAAACATAGCAATTTTTATGGATTTAAAAACTATATTTTTATAATATTGTTACGTTTTTTACCCTTTTAAAAACGTTTAAAATATGAGTTCGTAGATTGCAAATAAAATCAAAATAATTTTGTGTTTAGTTTAAATTAAAATTCTTTATTGTATGAACAAGTCTGTGTGCCACTGTTCACAACTTGATGTAAACGACAACAACTGCTTTGTTTGTTATTCTTCTTTACACTCTTTTGCGTAAACAATAACAATTGTTCGACAGATCTTTATAACGGAGATCATCAAACCACGATTATTCTCTTCACAAGCAACGCGTCTTCACACAAGACTGACAGAATTTTTACTGACGTTGTTGGTTGACGGGGTAAAGGAGGGTATTTTCATCACTATATTCTGTCCAGTCCTGGATTTTCAGCCATGATGTTCTCCTTCTGCTTCTACCACGTCTTCCTTCAATTTTGCATTTAAGGATTGGTTGTAAAATTTTGTATTTGTTGTTTCTCAATACGTGTCCTATGTATGAAGGTTTCCTTTTCTTTCATCGTTAATATTAGTTGTCGGTTGACATTCGTCCTTCTTAATGCTTCATCATTGGAGACTCTGGCAGTCCAGTATTTTCAGAACTCGATGGTTTATCCACATTTCGAAGGCCTGCAATTTGTTTTCATCGGAGTTTTTGATTGTCCAAACTTCTACTCCGTATAATAGGACAGACCAAATGTAGCATTTTATGAAGCGTGTTTTTGTTGCTACGTTGATGTCGTGACTGGTCAACACTTTGTTGTAATTAAAAAAGGCATCTCTCGCCATCTCTATGCGGCATTTAATTTCCTTTGATGGGCCCCACTGGTCGTTTATTAAGACTCCCAGATATTTTTATATTTATTATATTTTGTATATTTAAAGTTGCGTTCTGATGGGAATATTTTATACTAATAACCATGCATTTCGTATTTTCATATTAATTTTTAATCCATACATCTCACTTATACGTGCAAGCTTTTCCATCAGTTTTGTAGGTCGGATATACTACCAGCTACAAGTGTGGTATCATCAGCATATCTTATATTGTTGATGAATTTCAAGCTTACTTTTTTCCCTATATTTTCTCCTTCAAGTGTTTCTTGGAATATTTTTTCTGAATATATGTTAAATAATAATGGGGATAGTATGCATAGGGGTTAGAATTTCAATTAGTTTGTCATGTTTGACCGTATCTCTGAAACCAAATTTCGGCTCTCCCATAGCAATTTCACATTCGGTATAAATCCTCTTGTATATAATTTTTAGGAATAGTTTTAACATATGACTCATCAGACTAATTAGTCGGTATTCACTGCATTTCTTTGCATTATTTCTCTTTGGTATGGCGGTGAATGTTGACCTTAGCCAATCTTCTGGATAGAGACCCGTGTCGTATATATAATTGAATAGTTTGACTAGAAGTTGTAGGTTATTGCTGTCTATTAATTTCAAAACTTCAAAGGGGATTTCGTCTAGACCTGTTGTCTTTTTTTCTTTAAGAGATTTGATAGCATATTCTACTTCGTTTCTTGTTATTGGTGTTCTCCAAATTAGGTTCAAAGGCCGATCTTGCATTATCAGTGAACAGTTTTGCTACATAATCCTTCCAAATCTGTTTTCTGTCCGCCAAATCGATTACAGCTTTACTTACGTTAAGTGATTTTAAAATGGTTGGGAAAATATCAGAACATCTGTGAATTATAAGACTCCTCTTTTTGTATAAAACACTTGTAACAGTAGTTGCTGTGAATGCATGATAAACATGATCCAACATTATCGCCTCAGATGAACAACTTTATTGCTCGATTACTAAATCCAAGTAAGATGCGTGTTGACCTCAGGGTTCCTTAGAAGTGGGGATGTTCCCCTAAGTCGCAGTCGTGATATATCAGCCTAAAGTCTAAACAAAAATCGAGTTTCCAAAGAAACATTTACATCCAATGAAGGAGGCTAAGGTTCGTCTTTCCTGCTTGTACATAATCAGTCTAAGACTTCTATACTTAAAACAGCATTGAAATAAATTTCATAAATCTCAATGATATTTTAAACATAGTAACAGAACAAGGGCACTCCCGTCTCTGCCAGCATTAAATTCAATTAAGTTTACTCTTCTTTTACAATACATTATGCACTCGTGCATTGTTTTAATTATTCGCACTGTCAAACAAGCACACATACGCTTATGTTTGGCTTGGGTTTAAGACACTATTGCCAAAAAAAATTGAGGTTAGAGCTGACGTATGTGACTTTAAAGAAATAGATTAGGAATACCTTTTGAAAATATACAATCCAGCTGAGGAACCTTTCAAACAAGGAATTCTTCAGCAAGACATTTTGAATATCGCCTTCTGAAATAGCCGCTAAAGTAACAGAATATAGTTATAGGAGGAAGTCTTTAGACATTTAGACCATATCTCCAAAGGCATGAATATAGTTAAGTAGTCCTATTTAGAAAGAGCAGATAAGATGATAACTTAAGGAATAAGGTCACACTTGGTTGAGCATTTGTGATACCACAATTAATATCCAACCCGGTGACCAAACACTATCTAAAGGAAGCCAAAGTGACTTTTTTTAAAATCTTTCTGTTGCATCTATATATTGGAGAGTTAAGTCCTCTTACTCCTCCTCCTCAGATCTATAACTCAATTATTTGACCGAATAACAAGCCTACCGACCTGCTATCTAATATGACAAAAGCCCGTGAGAATCATAATTCTGCAAAGAATTTAAGGGCAGAAGGCAGAAGGCAGCCAAGTCCCCTTCTTACAAATAAAAGTGCTACAGGGTGTGAAAGTATTGCTAGGAACGAAGTTAAACGTTTTTGTAAAACCAGCGGAGAATACCCCGAGGCAATCGAAAAATACATATATACCTAGTAACATTCCAAAAGCGTGGAACCATGTTATTCAAAGGTAAGCGTACTTCTGAATGATCTGAAATTTCTCTGGGAGATATCGAGATTACCTTCCCTAGAGGCTTAATCACTGCCAGAAGGTATAAGACAATTAAGAGGTTTTCAGAGAAAATCCCAACACCAAACAAGCATTGCATGGTTTTCAATATTCTTCATCTATATACCACACAAACAAGATCCACCATTTTTGATCAATGGATACAAGCCTGTGGGGATCTTCAGATTAGAAGTCTTTAGCTGGAATCTTTAAATCAAAGGTCATGCTCAAGAATTTATAAAAAGCCATATAATGAATGTGTCTTTGTCTACCCAAAATGCTGGCGTATCTATAGTCCAGGTTAGGTCAAGATTCAACTGTATTGAACCATACTGTCTCCACGTCTGCCCTCTGATTTAATAGAGGATAAAAAGGCGTTATGATCTTGAGTTTGCTGTCTCTGTGGCTGGCTCTACTGACTTCGATCATCATATTGTTTTGCTTTTACATCGCTTAACATTAAAATTATAAACAAAAGCTACGAAAACAAAACAATGCAGTAACAAGTCTGCTTACAAATTATCGTACTGCTTAATATAACAACAAATACCAGCATAAAAAATGATGAACAAGTAAACAAAAATACATAAACGACACTAAACTAATCGTTGTTTACATCTATAGAGGGCTGGAAAAGGCTAAATCATGAACATTCGCCTTCAAGGACTTTCATCAGACCGTTTACTCTGCCACATAAAAGGCAAGGCAAAGCAGGCGACTGAGTTAATTAAGTTCAGCCAGTCTTGTGTGAAGACGCGGTGCGTTTGAAGAGAGTAATCGTGGTTTGAAGAATTCCGTTACAATGATCTGTCGAATAATTGACAAGTAATTGTTATTGTTTATGCAAAGGGTATAAACAGAAAAATAACAAAGAAAAGCAATTGTTGTTGTTTACATCAAGTTGTGAATAGTGGCACACAGAATTATGCGAATAATAAAGAATTTTAATTAAAACTAAACACAAATTTATTTTTATTTTATTTGCAATCTAAGAGCTCATATATTAAACGTTTTTAAAAGATAAAAACGCAACAATATGATAAAGAAGAATTACGCTTTATCAGTGAGTGCCCATTGCTAACCCTATCCTCAATTATCCAATGTTCTAATTTATTATAGACTGGGGGTATAACATAGTCGACCTGGAACGACTATTTATTTCACTTGTTATTCAATTCCTTTTAAATTATTTCCTATTGCCAGAGTATCATCTTTTATTTGTTGCAGAAGTTTTTGACAGCTTGTGCAGCAACTGTTTTATTTTCATTTGTTAAAAACAATTCATTTCAATACAAAAAAACAACAAATTCAACATGCTGCTGCTGCTGGTATAGGATAATGAATATTATAATGTTGTCAACACAAATAAAATTGTTGTTACGATGTCATTACTTTGTCATTTTGTTGCTTCATTCAACGCCTTCATCATTTTTGACTTCTCGATGACTTCTTTTGAAGGCAAAAAGTTAACAAACAGCTGAGCTTTCTATTTTCCTTCTATTTTGTCTTTCAAAACGCAAATACTTAACTGAGATTGTGTGTGTGTGTGGGTGTTTGCTTGTTTTATTTGTTTAAGTATGTTCATAATGTCAAACTAATACTTCCTTATTGTGTTTGTGTTCCTTAAGTTTCATTTTGCAACACTGTGTTGTTTGTTTTCCTTTTCTTTGGGTCCTCATGTCAATCGTGACAACAAAAGGCATAAAGTTTTCATTGTTATTTCCAAGGATTTGTAGTTTTCATGTAATAAAGGAAAGAGCAATAACAAGAAATTTAAAACAGAAAACTTTAAAACACATACATGAACGCACACACACACACACACACAAAAGAAGAAAAAAAGTGAAGACATTTGCATTTTTGTGTTTATTGTTTATTGTGTTTTCATTGTTTGTTAAGTTATTTTCACGCATCTGTACTTCATAATGCATATGTATGCAACATTGAAAAGGCTAAAAACTAAACGGGTGACAGCAGAGCAATTGTTAAGAAAGAAATTTTTAAAGTTTTACAATAAAAATAACAAGAACAACAACGATACAGTTGAACATGTGGAAAATGTGAGAAAATTTTATTGAAAAAAAACATTGTAAATGGAACAAAATGTGGTATGGGAATCTTAGGCAACTTTGAATCAATCCTTTCACCTCCCATTGTCTTAGACAACAGGTTAGAGATTACACATGATCGTGGTTATATTAGTGAAATAAAAATTATTGTGAGAGAATCAGTAGAGAAGCAATAGTAATCTGGAAGTAAGTACAATCACAGCAAAAAAATTGGATGTGGCCCCCTTAATTTGCCTGTGCGGCCATGAGATTCGGTACTATTCTGGAGTTCTAAAATGCTTTCAGCGTATATATTGTTAAGTTTTTACCTTTTAAAAACATTCGAAATATGAGCTTGTGGATTGCAAATAAAATTAAAATAAATTGTTGTTAAGTTTTAATTTAAATTCTTTATTTTTCGTACAAATTTGTGAGCCACTGTTCACAACTTGATGTAAACAACAACCATTGCTTTCTTTGTTATTCCTATTCGCACTCTTTTGCATAAACAATAACAATTATTAGCCAATTTTTCGACAGGTCTTGTAACGGAGATCTTCAAACCAAGATTATACCCCTCAAACACACCGCGTCTACACACAAGACTGGCTGAACTTTTACTAACACCGTTGCCTGCTTTGCCTTGCCTTTTATATGACAAGGTAAACAGTCTGATGAATGTTCTTGAAGGTGAATGTTCGTGGCTTCGCCTTCTCGAGATTGCTTTAAATGTAAACATCGTTGTTTCATTATTGTTGTTTGTGTATTTGGTTGACATTCTTGTGGTGTTTGTTGGTATATTTTTGTTTACTTGTTTATCACTTTTTTATGTTGGTGTTTGTTGCTATATTACGCAGTGCGATAATTTGTAAACAAGTTCATTGTTTTTGTGTTTGTAACTTTTGTTTATAATTTTAATATTAAACGATGTAAAAGCAAAAGCCCAGTATCTAATTTTTTTTATTTCCGTAATAATATCGATGCCTCCATTCTAAGTACACTTAGAACGTTTTTAATGTTCTTGCATTTTTAAAATCCACGTTCTTTAACTTAAGTACTGTCAAAATTTGGTTAAGATGCGCCGATCCGTTCCGAAGTTATAGGTAAAAATCTTCATAGAATACACATATAGTCGTATGGCGCGTGAAAACCTTGAGAGCTCATAACTCAAAACACACTTTTTCGACATAGAATGATATAGAAAGGAGGCGTCGATATGTAAAGAAATCTGTTAAGCAGATTAACCGCTTAATATCCTCCCGAACATATCAGAAAGTATTATTAGAAGGTTATTTCGGATATTCGACAGAGTATGTCACAGAGTGAAGTCGCCGTGGTGTAGTAGGTAGTGTGTTGGCTTACTATTCGTAAAGCCCGGGTTCGTATCCCAGGTCAGACATCAAAAATGAAATATGAAAAAAAAAAAAAAAAATATTTCTTCGGCGACTTCCTCTCAGCAGATTTCTGGCAAAAACTCTGAGAGTAAAATAAACTGCCATGAAAAAGTTTCTCAAAATTCTGTCGTTCGGAGTCGACGTTAAACTGTAGGTCCCGCCACTCACGTATAAAATTAACGCACACAACATGAGTGGTGTGAGAAGCTAGGCCGTAATCCTGACTGAAGGGTTGTAATGGCCAATTATGTATGTATGTATGTATGTCACAGTAATTCAGTGTATTCTTAAGAAGATTTTATGCGATTCTAGAGTTTTCAATGGGATTTTTGACAGAATCTGTAAAGCTGCATGACTGTCAGAGTAATTCAGTGTATTTTTACGGACTTCTCTGCATTGATTGCCATGATCTCCGCCTAGGAAAACACTGCAGTGAACTGAGAGTCTGGGCGAGTATTTGATATTCAAGTTCTCAATATATCCTACACAAATCATAGAACTTCGAGTCATCGTTGTATATTTCCAAGGAATTGAAACAATATTTGGCTTCGCATACTAAAAGTTCCTACTTGTTGTACCAAATATAATTCTTCAGTTAGTTATGAGAGACCATGTAATCAATAAGTAGCGAAAAATGAGGATCTATTACTGCAGCACGTTCCTACTGCTACCGGATAAGCTCTGCAGTAAACCAATTTTGTACGGCGTAAAGTAAAATGAGGGTCGTTGTGGGCTTCTAGCAAACGAGACTAGGAAACCCCTGTCTGTTGATGACAAAAACGAAGATTAATTAAAATGGAACTTACTTTATATACTCTGCAGCTACAGGTAAGCAAATTTTGCAATAGACGATGCAGAAGTAAACGGAAAAAGCACATTGACAGGAATATGTGGGCAAAAATAGGCCTATAACGCTGATTACAATCCGAGTGACATAATAATGTTGGATTCCCTCTTTCGAAAAATATCATGAAAAGGTCATCTGTAAAACGAATCTTCAGGTTCAGATTCTGTTCAGATTGTTTGAGTCTAGAGATTTCACATGATTAAGTTTCATCATATTTTGCGTAATCTTGAAAAGTTGTCAGGGTTATTACGTCAACCCATTTTAGAGAATTTTGTGCCACTGAAAATATCAAAAATTTTCCTTAATACCAGAATAGCAATCATTGTAGAAGACTTGTTTATGTTGAAGGCCGTGAAAACAGTTTCAGCTGTACGTAGTCTAGTAAGTAGTATTGTCTAATAAGACAAGAGGCCATTGTTTAAATCCTCTTTAAGACATCTCAAACGAAGCGAAATATGAAAAAATATTTCTTTCAGCGACTTCCTCTCAGCAGTCTTATCCCACACTGACTCTGAGAGTAAATAAATTTTCCATGAAAAGTTTCTCAAAAATCAGTCCCAAAACTCATGGATAAAATTAACATCCGCAACATGGGTGATGTGAGAAGAAGTCTGGTCGTAACCTTGACTAAAAGGTTGTAACGACCAGTTACGCAAGTAAGTAAGTTACTATTACCCCTTGAAGTTCGTGTTAAGACTAGTCAAGCTAAAACGTTAGCATCTTAAAACGAGCTAGTAGTAGTAGTAGTGAACACAGATTAAGAATGACGTTGGAAAAAAGCTTTTACTTCAACTAGGAAAAGAAGGAGCTGTAGCATGAAAGTGCTGCTTGTATAGAAAGTTTTCCCATCATGGTACAGCGATACTCTCGCCTGCTTTAAACTGTAGGTCCCGCCACTTATGTATGAATTTAACACACACAACCTGAGCGGTATCAGAAACTAGGTCGTAATCCTGACTAAAAAGTTGTAATGAAAATAAATGGGAGCAGGAAGGTAGAAGCCTTCAAAAACTTTACATGAAAATTTCTTAAAAGCCCGTAAAATCTTGTATTAATTACGTTTAAAATTTTAATTTTCTTTTTAATTCTTAAACGATATGAATTTAAGCCCAATATGACTTCTTATCACCTGATTTATTCGTATACATTCGTTAATAATTGTAATTGTATCCCCCCCATATGCCTGCCACACAATGAAAATGGAGAAAAATTTGTCAATTTGCCTTTCGATTAAATCGAAGAGATTTTCTACCACAATCATACGGATTAAGTCACATGTACACAGACACCATATAAAACACATATAAAAAGTTATACAAAAACACAAGCTTACATACATGCATGCCAAGCTTTTACTACACTCATGCTAAAGCCTGTGTAGCAATACACGTATGAAATATGTATGTGTGGCTTCTTCATGCGGCTTTATACAGTATACAAAATAATAACAATAAATCGTAAATTCTTAGAATTTAATCTCAAAAACTTCAAGTAACTGCAGAAGTCGCCAAGTATCTGCATAAGTCGTTCGCCACATGGCCAACATCAATGCAGCTGTCATAATAACCTGCAATTTAATGTTCAGTAATGACTGCAATAACTATGGTAGGTCGAGGTCCCTTAGATTTTCAACAGACTTTCTAATTTTGACGAGATTTCCTAGGCTATGTTGCCTTAATTCGAAGATGTTGATGAGACGTTGATATTATCAACCCTTAGATTACAGTCTTATAATGACGTTGACATTATCAATCCTAAGTTTGCAGCCTTATCAAGCAAGCTACACGAACTGTCACCCAAAAGATGATATCAACCACAGCTTGAGTTTGCATTCGGGAATATTTGTACATATTCCCATACGAGGTGCATCACAACACATTTGCTTTTCTCTCTACTAGATGAAATTCCTCAAGAATTCATCGTGTGCTCTTCAGTACAAAAATCCAAGAAAAGTATCCTAAAAATTGTCTCCAGCACCAACATAGGCATAGGATTGATCACTGTACGTACCACAACAAGTCTAGGCTAGCCGTTTTACCAGGGTATTCCCATCCGTTAGAGAATAGTGGATTCTGTTATAGTCTACACCTTAAAAATATGCTCTACGGCAGCTCTGGTGGCCCTCTTTGATTTAAGTTCGTTGCACATAGGAGTGAGGTCCACAGCTTAGGAAACAAAATCCTGAATTTAGTGGCTTCTTAACTGTCCCCTGAATAGAACCAGTACACCCTTTGGTTTTGCAAAATGCCTAGAGGCTACTCATACCTAGAAGTCCTTTTTTGTCAAATGCCAAAAGGCTACATACTCATACTCAGGGGGTACATACTCATACTCAGAGGCTACATACACATGCCTGGAGACTACATACTCAGACCTAGAGGCAGCATACTCACACCTAGAGTATACATATTCATTCCTTTATGATACATACTAAAACTTGGATACATACTATGCCTAGAGGCTACATATGTATGTCTACATAAATAAAGGCTAGATACTCATACTAAGAGGCCACATACTCATACACAGTGACCTACATACTCATACCTACATGCTGCATACTCATACCTAGAAGCTACGTACTCATACCTTGTGGCTACATACTCATACCGAGAGGCTACATATTCATGCCTAGAGGGTACATAATCGTACCTAGAGGCTACATACTCACACCTAGAAGCAGCGTACTCATACTTACAGGCTACATACATATACCTAGATACTGCATAAATATGCCTCGAGACTGCATAGGTTACATACTCTTTACTCTTTACTCTTTTAAAGGAGAGACCACATGGATGTATTAAGGACGGAAATTGGGACTGATGTGGGAGTTTATGTTCATAGAGCAAAATAATTTAAGGTCAGGTATCTTCAAAGGACAAATCTCTGCCATCGGGTTCAGGATCCAAGCATTTAACACTTATGAGATTAACACAAAAATTGCATGCAAGTCTGGGGAAGCTAAATCACTTAAGTAGCAGAAATAGAGTTAACTTCTGCTGGAGAAATGGGAAAGAGCCCCGAATCATTCTATGGAGTATGAAGAGATGTTTAAAAGGCTGTCCGCAGTGAAAGATAAGATAGAGAGAGCCAAGTATTCTTTTCAAAGTAAAGTTGTTTGAACCAAAAGTCGGACGAACTGGCAGGAAAGGCATAGGAGATGTCTGAAGAGGAAACAATAGAGGGTATATATGCACTCCTAGAAGAATACGTTTTCCAATTGGAAAAAGCAGCATGGAATTCAGTAAACCGTGGGTGGTCCGACATACCTGGTTGCTGAATTTCAAAATTACTATGTCTAGCAGTGGACAGCGACACAAACTGTAGTTAGATAAGAGAATGGTTTGCAATCTAAAGGAATTCTAACGTAATATTTTCGATGACAAGCTCGGTCTGCCCCATTAAGATTACATGACTTGGAGTAAACGGAATCGATCAACACCTTTTATGCAAATGCGTTGCATTTCAGAACAGACGTCATCGGTTTTTGGGTGACAAAGCGTTTGAATATCTTGACATGGTGGCAAAAATGCCACCAAGGGAACTGACCGGTTTCATCTGGAGCTCGGGATGATTCAAACCCACCACAAACAGGTAATGACAAGGGGGCTTACCTCACATTGGGTGACACAGCGGGCCATATGGGTCACCGAGTGAACTTGCCTGTGAACGGCAAGCTAAACTAACCTCAATTGTTTTGAGGCAATCTAATATTTTGTTAGCTAGTGACAGAAGGCCTGACATTAGTCAAGATTCGACACTTTAGACTCTATGAACACTTGTTGAGAACACATATTCAGAACCTGTAACTGGTTATGGTGCTGGTTATAGAAATATTTTGTTAACACTTGGATACACGTTTATGGGTTTCCGTAGTACGTTTTGGTTATGTACCCTAGGGTTAAGGGTTTATGTCTCCTGTTTTCTCTTTTTTCTGTATAAAATTGTGATTTTTGTTTATTTTTTTTAAGAAATTACGCCCTAAAAAAGCCGTTAATTTGTCAACGATTTTCTAGTTTCAAAAACTTGTTATTACAGTAGCTGCTACTGCTGCTATTTGTTTGTACGTGCCTTGAAAATATATGCCTGCTGGCTGCCCCTCTCTTAATTCTATGTTATCCTATCATCCTCAAGTTCTTGGCATTTCATACGAAATGGAAAATATTTTCAAATATTTTTTTGGCAACAGCAAAATATAAAATCCGAAATAAAAAACACAGAAAATTTATAAAACCAGAGTGAGATAAAACAAAAATTGAACGAAATATTCGTGCCGAAATGTTTTTAGGAGATGGCACACAAGAAATATTTTTACGCGCATAGAAAATGGAAATGAAAATGGAAATATCACACACACAGAAAGTATTTCTCTTTTTCTTTTGTTGCTGTTGTTTTTGTTCTTGTTTTTGGCCGCATGTAAAAGCGCCAATTGCAAAAGTATTATAATAAATCCGGGATATTTGTCAACACACCGAAATGTTTTATTGAATTCTAGCAAAACCCAAAATCAAATTTTGGCAATTACTTGAATGGAATTTGCACAGGCAGAAATGAAATTTATTTCTGTAAGCGTTCAAAATTTATTTTAAAACAAAAGTGTTCACTAAATCAAGTTTTAGTTGAGCATAGTTGGCATTAATTTCGTTAAAAAGAGAATCGTTTGGACTTAAGCCATATAATCGTTAAATTATTAACGAAAATATTCCAAATTTAAATTATGTTTTTGGAGCAGAATGTAAGTCTCGCCACTCATGTTTAAAAATAACACATATACATACATATACCCTAGCTTCGCACACCACGCATGTTTTGTATGTTAATTTTATACATAAGCGGCGAGACCTCCAGTTTAAAGTCGACTCCGAACGACAATTTTTTGAGCAACTTTTCATGGCAATTTTATTTACTCTAAGAGTTTTGCCAGAAATCTACTGAGAGGAAGTCGCAGAAGAAATATTTTTTCATATCTCATTTTATTCGAGATGTCTGATCTGGTTTTTGAACAGTGGCCTTACGGTCTAATAAATCAACACACTACCTACTAGACTATGGCGACGCAACATAAGTGGTGTTAGAAGCTATGTTGTAATCTTAACTGAAGGGTTGTAATGACAGATTATGTATATATGTATGTATAGGGTGGGCCATCTATCGGTTTAAATTTGTACCATCGATTATTTCGAATCTGGTAATACTTATGTCATTCTATTCTCCCACAAAATTCAATAAATTACCTCCATTGAACGTTATGAACCGATTTACGCTTGAGCAACATTGGGATTTATTGGGCCAAGAAACTGCACGATGAAGTCGATTTTCGGATGGAACTAATTTTCATCTTGGTGAATACATTAATAAGCAAAATTGCCGTATTTGGGGCTCAGACAACCCATACGTGGTCTTACAGAGATGCCAATGCACCCATTACGAGTGACTATTTGATGCGGCTTGTAGAGTGAAGACATCGTTGGCCCATATTTCTTTGACCATTACGGTCAATGAAGACACCTTTCGCACCATGATAACCAATTTTTCTGTACCGACTATTCATGGTCTTGATGTGAACAATGTTTGGTTTCAACAGGATGGTGCAACTTGCCAAACATCTCATGCCACAATCGATTTATTGCGTAAAACGTTTGATGGCCATTTAATTAGCCGCAATTGTGATGTCAATTGGCCGCCAAGAAGCTGCAATTTGACACCGACTATTATGCCGACAAACAAGAGACAATTGAGCATTTGAAGCCTAACATTCGTGATGTCATTGCCGAGATACGAGCCCATATATTCCAAAAAACGCACGAAAATTGATTCGATCGAATGAGCTTTTGTAAAGCCAGCCGCGGCAGCCATATGAACGAGATAATATTCCAATTCTAGGTAGTGTGTTGGCTTACTATTCGTAAAGCCCGGGTTCGTATCCCAGGTCAGACATCAAAAATGAAATATGAAAAAAAAAAATAAAATATTTCTTCGGCGACTTCCTCTCAGCAGATTTCTGGCAAAAACTCTGAGAGTAAAATAAACCTGCCATGAAAAAGTTTCTCAAAAATTCTGTCGTTCGGAGTCGACGTTAAACTGTAGGTCCCGCCACTCACGTATAAAATTAACGCACACAACATGAGTGGTGTGAGAAGCTAGGCCGTAATCCTGACTGAAGGGTTGTAATGGCCAATTATGTATGTATGTATGTAATATTCCAATTCTAACCGGAAAAATTATACTTCGCAACACAAAAAAAAAATATTTGACTATTATTGCAGTTTTAAATTTAAACCTTTAAATAGTCCACCCTATAATACACCTATTGCCGTTAAAGTACATAACCACTTCGATGTACACCCATGTATTCCATTCTTGATATATTGCTGCACTTGCTGCGTCGCGTGTATTGTGTCTATAGTATTAATTCTAATCAGCATTATCGTTGCTTGATTTCGCGTTGCCTTTAAAATAACTACTTCGATGTACACTCATGTGTTCTATTTTTGAGAGCTTTCTGTGTTTGCGGCGTCGCACATTGGTGTTTTTAATGCCTATTTGGGAATTATTTGGGAAATGAAATTCTTGAGTACCAAATATTTTTTTACATCAGCTAAAAGTGCACAAAATTCTGCATCACTTTCTTAAAAAAATGTGTCTCTAGTTACATTACTACGTCTTTTTGAAGTGTGAGTTTTTTGATATTTTTTATCTTTTGTGAAAAAACTAAATTTTCAGTGTTTACAAAATTAGCTCCCGGCAAGTTTTTAAGCAAAAATATTAAAAAAAATATATGGAGCCTTCAACAATAGACGATTGAGATTATATTTGCTTCGTTGTTTTTTAAGTTTACATAGTCTTGTTATTTTTAAAGAAATTTTTTGTGAAGGTCTATAAATTTGCAAATATTGTAGCATATATGAAAAAGTAGTTGTGATTTAAGCAAAGTAAAGCCAAAAAATTTTTCTTTTCATAAACCTAAGACACCTTGTGAAGTAATAGAAAAAAAAATTTTGCACTTTCTTGCACGTAATTAAAAAATGAAAATATATTTTTGCACCTATATACTGTTTATCTATTAAATATTTTGTATAAAATTATAAGACCATATTTATTCAATCATAGGTACAAACGTGAATACAATTTTTATTTCTCGAAGAGAACTTTATGAAATAATTGCAAGTTCTGGATTTGAAACCTTTGATGAAAAAATTGCATTTCTTAAAGAAAAAATGCTTACACGTTTATTGCCAAGCAATAAAAAAATATTAAAGATTTTAACGATACATGGAAAAATTAAAAATATTGATTAAAATTAACATATTGATTTCGAGGATTGCAGTGAAAGAAGCAAAAACCAAAAGACAAAAGAGTAAAGGAAAGAAAATTCCTCATCATTGCTGGCGCGGACCAGAAGTATTAAACTACTCTTTAATACCAATAGGGTAGTTAACTGAGAAGCCCGAAACAAAGACTTCAAAATGAAATGAAAACTTGTTTGATACTCAAAATGATTTATTCTAATTTGTGTTAACATTTCTATGTTCAATTCTAATTTTATCTGGTTGGAAGATAATCTTTGAGAGTAGGATTATACAATTTTGTCAGAACATATATTTTGATGCAGTACATCAGAATCAATCAAAAACTCAATTTTGAATTTTTGGTTGTTAGGCCCTTATGCATTTCAGGTCACGATTTTTTTTTATTATTATGGATTTACCTTCTTTAAGCGAAATAAACCAAAAAAAGTTAAAAAAAGCAACCAGGAAAACTCCCACGATTTAATTTCCAATTTTAGGCATCAAAAACCCCATTGTGCGTCACGTCTATTCTGTTTACAGCATTTGATTACTTTTTCAATTTTTCTTAAATATTTAAGCATTGTGTTATTGATTCTAAACTCTTCTTCATAATGATACGATAATATTTTCATATTTTATCAATAATTTTAATCGTGATAACATGGCACGAAGAATATTGAAAACATTTAATTTTAATCACAATTAATGCAAAGAGAGATTTAATGTTAAAAACCAAATGCTTTTAAAATGATTAAAATTTCTAATGAAATAAATGGGTTGAGTGTATGCGTGAGTGTGTGTGTGAGTGTTTTAATTAACATTTCAAGCCTGTTTTTAATTCTCCAATCCTTTTAATAGTTCACTAGGAAATAAGTAAAGTAAGGCCTGCAATAGTTATATCGTATAAGAATTGCTATCGAATGGCCTGCTTTTTAAAATTCTCTTTCAATTTCCATTTGAGTACCATAACGGTACGTTATATTGACTTATCTTTTTTGTATTTGTTCCTTGCAACTCTACTATGTATGTAACTGCATCAATTGCAACAACAGCAACAATTGGAAAATATTTAATTCTTCTAACCAAATAGAACACACATTCACAAGGTATTGCTTTCGTATTCAAACAATAGAAATTTAAGTTCATTGGAATTGCAAAATGGCATGAAGTAACGATTGTATAGGGTGGGCCGTTTAAAAATTTAAATTTTAAAATGCAATAAAACAAAAACGATTTGAAATTTTGCCAAATTTATTATATTTGTTGCGAAGAACAATTGTTCCCGTTAGAAATGGAATATGATTTCATTCATATGGCTGCCGCGGCTGGCCTCACTGAACCTCATTCGATTGAACCAATTTTCATGCACTTTTTCGAGTGCATGGGTCGTATCTCGGCAATGGCTTCACAAATGTTGGCCTTCAATTGCTCTGGTTGCTTCTGGTTTGTCGGCATAACACTTTTCTTTCACGTTGCCCCATAGAAAATAGTCCAACGGTGTCAAATCGCAGCCATTAAACGGCCATCAAACATTTGACGTAGTAAATCGATTGTGCAATGGCGATTAGAAATGGAATATGATTTCATTCATATGGCTGCCGTGGCTTGTCTCACAGAACCTCATTCGATCGAACAATTTTCATGCATTTTTCGATTGTATTGTGTTGTCTCACGGCAATGGCATGACGAATATTGGCCTCCAAATACTCATTTGTCTCTGCTTTATCGGCATAACACTATTCTTTAACGTCGTAACATAGACAATAGTCCAACGGTGTCAAATTGCAGTTTCTTGTCAGTCGATTGACATCATCATTTGGGCTAATTAAACGGCCATCAAATATTTTATGCAATAAATCGATTGTGGAATGAGATGTGTGGCAATTTGCATCATCCTGTTGAAACCAAACATCGTTCTCTTCAAGACCATGAAGAGCGGGTAAACAAAATTGGTTATCATGGTGTGATAGGTGTCTCCATTGACCCTAAAGGTCCTCATTTTCAAAGAAATATGGTCCAACGAAATTTCCGCTCTGCAAGCCGCATCAAACAGTCACTCGTAATGGGTGCATTGGCTTCTGTAAGACCACGTGTGGGTTTTCTGAGCCCCAAATACGGCAATTTTGCTTATTAACGTACCCACCAAGACGAAAATGAGCTTCAACCGAAAACATAATTTTTTTTGGGTCAAAATCGGCATCATCGTGCAGTTTCTCCTTGCTGCAATAAATTCCAAAGTTTCTCAAGCGTAAATCGATTAATAACGTTCAATGGAGATAATATACTAAATTTTTTTACAGAATAGAATGACATAAGTATTACCAGATTCGAAATAACCGATAATTCAAATTTAAACCCATAGATGACACACCCGATATATGTTCCAGATAATTTTCTATTAAATTTAGAACATATAGGCATACATACACTTCTTAAGCTTATATTTAAAGGATCATAGAGTGACTGACATCAAATCACTTAAACAAACCTGTGTTATTTGAAATAGTGCTGACGAATGTCTGTACATTCGAGTATTTATTTTTAAAATATTATTTCATTACAATCGTGCGGGCAAGGGTAGAATGAGTATGTGTGTGTATATACCTTAACAAGTGAAAAAGTGACAGTGAAATGATTTTAAAATACAAAATAAACCACAACCCCTTCTATCAAACCACAACCCCTTCTAATAACCTTAAGTAAAACGTTAACATTTGGTACCCTAGTACCGATTAACGTTTTCATTAATTCACATGCTTAACTTATCAAAAACTTAAATTAAATTTCGTAATTCATCCGAGGAAGATTTGTTTTACCTTGTCGGAGGTCTTTTCTATAAAGCTTCTTGAGTTGCCTACATTGCCAAGACCATGAAGGTTTATTTGAAAATCCCTAGTCAAACATTTGAACGTTTTTCTTGAGTGGATGACAGCAGGATCGAAAGCCTTTGATCAGCTATCGACAAATATACATACCTGTATGGACTCATTGGAATATGGGTAAAGGGAGAATGTACGGACTTTCTGCAACAATAGATTGATATGTTGGCATGTACAGACGCTTTAGACCAGATATTGACGAAGGTGCAATTGATCTACTGCTGGGACTTAATAATTCCAGCATAGGACTGATGAACTGGACTAGATATATATACATAGCATATATAATTGGCCGTTACACTCCTTTAGTCAGGATTACGTGAGTGGCGGGACTTACAGTTTAACGTCGACTTCAAACAAAAGATTTTTGAGAAACTTTTTCATGGCAGGTTTATTTACTCTTAGAGTTTTTGCCAGAAATCTGCTGAGAGGAAGTCGCCGAAGAAGTATTTTTTTATATTTCGTTTTGATGTCTGACCTGGTATACGAACTCGGGCTTTACGTCTAATAAGCCAACACACTAAATACTAGACTACGGCGACTTCACTAGATATATCGCGTATAATTGTTGTAATGACGAGAAATTGAAGACTTTAGAGTACATCTTCTATACCTATCCAATCCGTGTTAGGAGAATTACGAATAGCCTCCACATATAATTCTTCGAGGATTTGCACTGTTTACCAAGTGAAGACGTAAGGCTCATCTTGAGTTATGTATAGGACTCGTAATCTAGTAGGTAGTGTGTTGACTTATTAGACGTGCGACCACTGTTCAAACCCCAGGTCAGACATTTCCAACAAAACGAGAGTAGAAAAAATATTTCTTCGGCGACTTCCTCTCAACAGATTTCTGACTAATACTCCGACAGTTAATAAAATTGACATGAAAAGTTTTTCTCTGTTCTTCGAAGTCGACTTTAAACTGTCCCGCAGTACAGTTGAGCTAATTTCTGCACCATGACCTGCATGGATGAAACATGCATTCAATAGGGATCAAAAAGCAGTTACTTTCTCTGGGTGGATAGTCGCCAAGGAAGGCCAAGTTGGTTTTGTCAAACAATAAAGTCATTGCGAACGAAGAAGTACAATCATAAAAGGAGTCAATTGCAGAATCTGTATACCCTTAGAAATGAGGTACAGAATTTTTCTAACACAATTAATGTCCAGCAACAGATCTTCATATTCAATTATATCTGCGTTTATAAATGAAAGACTGGTTAATCTTCCGGAATAATAGGAATTGTGTGTCCCCGGCACTCATGTATAAAAACTAACACACACAATATAAGAGGTGTGAGAAGCTACGTCATAATCCTGACTGAAGGGTTGTTATGACCAGTTATGTATGTAAGATGGCTCGTGTCTATCCCCGAGTAACTGTTTAATGATATGTCTGTTAGGCTTAGCTTAGCTTTACTTTGATAAGCTCTTATTCTCCATTTCATTTGTTTATCCTTCCGTTCTTCTTTTTCCATTTAAGGTGATCACAATGACTTTAAACATTCTTAAACCAACGAACCAAGACTTCCTACACCGTGTGAGTGATATATGTGAGTGTGCTCACTTAAATTTTATTCTCCAGTGTATCTGCAAATGCTGTGTTTTGCCTCTAGCGGGTCCTGATGTACATATGCTCAAGAACGCTGTATAATCTGTGAATGGCATAATATGAATTCGAATGCATGTTGGCATGACGGAGGTATATATACACATATTAGGTATGGAGTAGGTAATCGTCTTCATTCATTCAAAATTTACATTCAATTGAACAACTCTGTAAAGGGCGGTCGACATTTGGTGGCAAATATTGTAAGAATTTATAAAATAAAAACATTTCAAGCCAATGTCTTGGTCAAATAATTTGTTCACTGTATTTTGCCAGTTTAACAATCTTGACTGAAGTCAGTCCATAGTGGATGCCATATGCGATTAAAAACGATTCTAAAGAATATGGAATTAATGAATGGGAATTGTGTTTCCATATGGCAATGTGCTCAATTATATAATAATTTTGAGTGTGTGTGTGTAAATGTAAAGTGATAATTTATGTAATCCTTATGATCCTTTTGGAAAATATTTTTTAAATTTTAAAATTTTCTAATTTTCATGAACCCCACTACAGTAGATGATTGAAATTTTTGATAAGCCGCCGTAAATTTGAACAACGTTTGAAGACTGTAAATGTTATTATTTCGAGCAATATTAAGCTGTTTTAAATCTATGACAGACGTCATATTTAGTACGATGTGCTGCTATACAATTAGTTTAGTTCACCATCGATATCAACAATTCGGGAGTACCACTTGAACTGACAGTTCACTGGTATGATCAACGTAGCGAAATATCTTCTTGTTAGCCGAGTATAGTTAAGTTTTGCCATGTTGGCTTACTTTAGTAAAGCCAGGATTCATTTCCGTCCATTCTTTTTTGTATTTTTTCTTTTTTTTTGGGCCAACACTAATGAGATGATCCCTATTCATGCAGTGCATTGTGTTGGATTACATGAAGGATAGTTTAGAAAGGAAAGCGGGGGTAGTGTGTCACCAATTATTTTTAATGATCAATGCATATAACTTCATCTCTTTTCTTTTTCAGAAGAGCTTTTTTAGTAATAATTCTCACTTTAACTGGTAAATGAGGACAAGCTTGTTTACTCCGAAAAGCAGTAGAAAAAAAACAAAAGTATGCTCGAACCAGTTATGCAAGGAATTTCTATAATAATGGGTGATTTTTTAAGAGCTATAGGAAAATTTTTCAAAAAAAAAACACATTAAATTCAGAAAAATGCAAGAAATCTTTATTTGAATCGATATTACGGTCCATATAATTTAATGTTTGAAGATTTTTTCATGCAAATGTTGACCGCGAATGCGCCTCAAATGGTCTATCCGCTTAGTCCAATGTCGGCATACTTTTTCCAACATTTCGGCCGATATCTCACGAATAAATTCTTCAATGTTGTCTTCCAATGCGTCAATTGAAGCGGGCTTGTCTGTAAAGACATGAGCTTTAACATAGCCCCACAAAAAATAGTCTAAAGGCGTTAAATCGCACGATCTAGGCGGCCAATTGACCGGTCCCGAACATGAAATAAAATGTTCACCGAACTCGCCTCTCAATAAGTCCATTGTTACGCGTGCTGTGTGGCATGTGGCACCGTCTTGTTGATACCACATGTCACGCAAGTCAAGCTCTTGCATTTTGGGCAAAAAAGGTTGGATATCATCTCACGGTAGCGCTCACCATTCACAGTTACGTTACGATTCGCAACATCTTTGAAGAAGTACGGTCCACTGATGCAACCAGCCCATAAACCGCACCAAACTGTGACTTTTTCTGGATGCATTGGTAGCTTTTGCAATGCTTCTGGCTGACCTTCACTCCAAAATCGACTATTCTGCTTATTTACGTATCCATTGAACCAAAAATGAACTTCGTCGCTGAACACAAGAAGCGCGCTATGAACTTTCTTAACAGAGCACACATTTTGATAATAAAATGCAATGATTTGCAAGCGTTGTTCGTTTATAAGACGATTCATGGTTAAATTATAGACCAAACTGAAGATGTTTGACAGTGAAACAAAACACGAAACGTGCGTGAGCTGTTTAAACCAGTGTTGCCAAATAGATAATAGCTAAAAAATCATCCGTTATATGCCCCCCTGGGTTCCGATTTCCTGACACAATGGTATTCAATTCCTGATATTGCACATGACAAGCATTCTTCCGAAATATACAATAAAGCAGATTCCAAGTATATCTTCTGGTAATCGAATTTTTTTTTTCACAAAGGCTTGGGCATATGCTGTACAACTTTGAGTTCACAATGTTCGGCTGGAACACTGGATTCCATTTCTTCATCACAGAATCTATATACTTGGGCTTGGGTTGGTAGTTAGTGAAGTCACCGTAGTCTAGTAGGTAGTGTGTTGGCTTATTAAACGTTAGGCCCTGATTCAAACCTCAATACAGATAACTCGAACAAGACGAAATATAAAAAAATATTTCTACGGCGACTTGCTCTCAACAGATTTCTGGCAAAAACTCTGAGAGTAAATAAAAAATTGCCATGGAAAATTCTCAAAAATCTGTCATTCGAACTCGACTTTAAGCTATAGGACCCGACTCTTATATATAAATTTAAGTGGTGTGAGAAACTAGGGTGTATTCCCGACTGAAGGATTGTGTATGTATTACGTATGTGTAGGGTGTCCTTGGTACTTGAATAAATTAATTTTCTTTCTAATTAATTTCGTTAGACTGTGCCATTGAACCTTAAATGTGTCATAACCGCATTTTAACAGCGCAATTTTGTTAGCTGTTTCATTCATTCGCTCATTCATTCATTCATTGTTTCATTAGTTTATTGTCACTCTTGTTATTGCTGTCCTTTTTTGTTTTGTTTTTGTTTTTGGTGTGGTCTGTTATTGTTAATTACTTAAGTGATATTAATTATTAAAAACAAACACAATCAAAAAAAATTAAAAATTGTTTTATACAATACACAAACGGTATTAAAATTTTAATTAGTTATACTGTATGTATGTATATACATACGTATGTATATACAAAAAAAGAAAAGAAAAAAACAAAAAAAAGCGAATGCAACAATAGAGATGGAAATTTAAATTTAATTACGAAATTGCTTTGAAAAATAATTTCTTTTTTATTGAAAACTCAGTCAAGTGTGAATTTTATCAATGCATTGCAGGAAATAATCACGCACACATGTGGCCTTCAAATAATTAATTTATTAAACAAAAAAAGAACAACCATCACCGATGTTGATAATTAAAAAAGATAAAGAAAATTGAAATTAAAATTCTTGTATTTAAAAATATGATTTAAATGCAGATAAAGTAGGTGAAATAAATTATTTCAACGTATGTAATTCCATTAATAGAGAGTGTATTTAGGCATAAAGGAGTTTCACTAATGATCAGATTCATAGGGGAAAGTAGCTGAGCCATTTATAACCGTTCTGGGTTCTATCACCATAACAGTTTTTTTATTATGGTGTTAGGTTAGGTAAGAGGACGTGTACTTGTCAATTAAGACAAGCACAGTACCCGGAGGTCGATTTGACCCCTTGTACAACGTCCTAATTTCTCACACCACTTATGTTGTGTGTGTTAATTTTTATACATGAGTGGTGGGACCTACAGTTTAAAGTCGACTCCGAACGACAGATTTTTAAGAAACTTTTTTCATGGCAATTTTATTTACTCTCAGAGTTTTTGCCAGAAATCTGCTGAGAGGAAGTCGCCGAAGAAATATTTTGTGATATTTCGTTTAGTTGGAGATGCCTGACCTGGGGTTTGAACCGTGGCTTTACTTCTAATAAGCCAACAAAATACCTACTAGACTACTAGTTTTTAAGACACACAAAGTCCAGTCTGAAATATCTTCTCCAAGCGTATTGCCCTACCAAACTTCAGTATGCTGCTCGTTGTTGACAATGTCAATCCTTTTCCCAGCAACATACATAACATACATAACATACGTCATTGCAACCCTTTTGCCAGGATTACGTCCTAGTTTTTCACACCACTTATATTGTGTGAGTTAATGTTACACATGAGTGGCGGAAGCTAGACTTTAAAGGCGACTCTAAACGACAGTTTTTTTTTCTTTTTGGGAAAGTTTTCATGGCAATTTCTTATTTGCTCTCGGAGTTTTTGCCAGGAATCTCCTGAGAGGTAATCGTCGATAGTTTGTTTTGTTGGAGATCTCCGACCTGGGGTTGGAATCGTGGCCTCACTTCTAAGAAGACTACGGCGACTATCTGAGCACTTGGTATACACCCAAGTATTTTCTTCTGACATACATTAATGTCCCATAGGTTCTAAGAATTTTCTTCGGTGATTCATGCTCTTATGAAATCGCCGTAGTCTAGTAGGTAGTGTGTTGGATTATTAGACGTTTGACGTGGTCTTTCAAACACCATGTCAGACGTCAAAATGAAAATATGAATCGGAGTCGACTTTAAACTGTAGGTCCCACCACTCATGTATAAAATCAACACACACAGCATAAGTGGTGTGAGAAACTCGGTCCATAATCCTGACTGACGGATTGTAAAGACCAATTATGTATGTATGTATGTATGATTCATTCTCTTCGTCAAAGAATTGAAATGTTGAGCTCGAAACAACTGCGTTTCTGATTAAGTGTACTCAGAGTCTAAAATACTGCGTCACAAAGCCGGTTATTAACCTCAGGTTATTGCTTTCTAAGTCGCCGTAATCTAGTAGGTAGTGTGTTGGCTTATTAGACGTAATGCCCGGGTTCGTATCCCAGGTCAGACATCAAAACAAAATACAAAAAGTATTTCTTCAGCGGCTTTCTCTCAGCACATTTCTGGCAAAAACTCTGAGAGTAAATTAACCTGCCATGAAAAAGTTTCTCAAAAATCTGTCGTTCGGAATCGACGTTAAACAATAGGTTCCGCCACTCAGGCATAAAAATAACGCACACAACATGAGTGAGAAGCTAGGCAGTATTCCTGACTGAAGGGTTGTAATGGCCAATTATATATGTATGTCTGTATGTTATTGCTTGCTAGTCGGATGCATGACGCAGCTCGCCTTATATTGTAATTTCCCAACAAAAGTTTTTATGGCCTCCAACCCATTTGGCTTGAGAAGAGTCTTTCCTTCTCTTTATCATCCCCCTTTGTTGATCATCCACCGCCACTCTAAAGAAGGGTTCTAGACCCGGCGCAACCTTTGTTAAGACGTCTGTTTGCTCATTTCCGATGCAAAGGGTTATTCTACTTCTTCAGGTCATCATATGTTATCTTGAATTGAACCTCATAAGAACCGAGTGTTCGAATAGCGACCTGGTTGTCTGATAGTACTGCTATGTCCTGTCTTTTTTGCCTGCTCAGGGAAATTTTCAAATATCGTTGTAAATTACATTGTTAATGGACTTACTAGGGCAAGTAGGGAATTCAGCGTGTAAGTGTTTAGACTGTCGAAGTTAAACCGGGGAGGTTAATGGTCGTTGGCATAAAGATGATACTGGCTAAACGTATTTTACTTTGGTGTAAAGTGGAGAATTAAATTTGAAGCTTCGTTCCATTATTACCCTTTGAATGCTGTATGTTCTTTCAAATTTCTCAGGCTTTTAAATGTCAACAATCCAGTTCAGGATAGTTCTGTTGAATACTTTTTAGCACATATCCGCAGAACTATTCCTTGTCGTCATGTATCTGTTCGCCTCTTTCCAATATTCGTGTTATCTTTCTTTGCATAGAGGATACAGTTTTTTAAAATATTTCGCCAGTATGTTGTCTACCTCTGCTGCCTAAATGAATACAGCAACGATTTTGTCTTCCATACAGATCTCAGTGAAATTATTTCCGTTCTTCAGTTTACAAATTAAGTTTAAGACATCAAATCTCTTGACCATAATTAGGCTGTCAACAATAACAATGTTACGTTTTTTACCTTTTTAAAAACGCTTCAAATATGAGTTTTTAGATTGCAAATAAAATAAAAATAAATTTGTGTTTAGTTTTAATTAAAATTCTTTATTATTCGCACAATTTTGGGTGCCACTGTTCACAACTTGATGTAAACAACAACAATTGCTTTGATTGTCATTCTTCTTTACACTTTTTTGCGTAAACAATAACAATTGTTCTACAGATCTTTATAACGGATCTCTGCAAATTACGACTATTCTCTTTAAACACTGACTTTACACAAGACTGACTGAATTGTTACTGACCCCGTTACCTGCTTTGTCTTACCTTTTATGTACCAACGTAAACAGTCTGATGAATGATCTTGAAGACGAATGTTCGTGGCTTCGCCTTCTAGAGATCTCTATAAATGTAAACATTGTTGTCTCATTATTGTTGTTTGTGTATATTTTCTTACATTTATTCTTGCAGTATTTGTTGTTGCATTTTTGTTTACTTGTTTGTCCCATTTTTTTAGACTGGTTGGTATATTTTTATTTACTTGTTTATCATGTACACAAGCGCATTGTTTTTTTTTTGTAGCTTTTGTTTACAATTTAAACAATGTGAAAATAAAACACCATTTCCATTTTCGTAACGACCGAAGTGTGTTCGGCAATTTTCATTACGAATACCATTAACTTAGCGTTCTGTTTAAAGTTCAGGATTCTGATAGGGTTTCAGAATACTTCGGCAACCAACAAATTTTTGAAAATATTTCAGAGAGTCACTAACAACAAATAAAAGTGAAAATTCGCTCCGATAATTAGGTTTGCTTTCTCACACTACATCCCAAAGCATAATATGGTGGAGCTTGACTAAGTGTTCAAAAAAACTAACGGTTAAATAAAATTTACGTTAACATGTCTCCATTATTTTTAATTTTTTTTCCATTTACGCCAGCATGTGTTTTTTAAGAGAATGTCGCTAACAGTGTACAACAAAAAAGTGAAAATAAAAACCGCAACAAAAAAACCATAAAAAATTGTTTATTTGTGTTTGCAAATGAAATTAAATTAAATATTAAAAACAAATGTTAGTTGCATAAACACATCTGCATACATCCAAACATGCAAACATTAAATGCATGTGCAATATTGTATTTTTACCACAATATTCATACAATTTTTTTTTTGTTTAATTTTTTCTATTAAAATGTGTTCATAACTTACAAATGAAAACCGCATTTAAATTCACATACTAGTGTATGCACGCATTAGTGACAATTACGTGTCATAGGACTGGTGAATCCATCCAACGAATACAGGGTATTGCTAAACCATGAATAACTAATAAGGGTTGAGTCATTAATAAACAATTAAGTTACTTTGCTAGTTCCATGAAATCAATGAAATGTAAAAAAAAATATTAAAATTGAGTAACAATTGGCAACCCTATCATTCTAGAACCTGATACAGTATACTAATCAACTTCCTAGCTGCAAAAAACGCTATGTCCACAGTACTGCAGTAGGTTGCAATTGTAACAAACGCTCTGACGAACCTCCGGAAGCCATTATTGTCTAGTACTTGATCAACACGAGTGTGTTTTCATCCACAATTGTGGCATAGGTTTTAAGTATCTGTTCTGGTAATTCATTCTTCTATTACAGAATCTATATATTAGGCTTTAAGTAATTCCTATTCCTTAAGTTTACATTTCCTTGACGAAACCCCAGGTACCATTCTCATACTGCTCCCGAATACTCCGAAGCAAAACTTAAATCTCTTTCCACTATAAATACTTAGCCAAAGTTTAGATTGTCTTCAATCCGTCTGATTAGAGAAGAGTCTGCGCCTGTCTGCATTTTTTTCACCGATTTAATCATTCCAAACCCCTCTTTTCATTCCACAGAATGGGAACTACTCTCCTACTCAATACTACAACTGATAACGATTCAACTTATGTGCAGTCTAAGTGCAGGCCACGACGTGAATTACTATGTCATTTCTGGGCTTTCACTTGCACGTTGTTTCAATTGAATGTCTCTTTTGTGAGCCACTGTATGCGTTAGATTCTTCTACACATGACGGTGGGATTGAGGATAAGAAAGCTTTCTAAATGATGGTAAAATATCTGAGAATATCCCAGGATAGCAAATTGTTATAAAGGTCTCCTTTTAAAGATCATCTCAGGAACGGCCAGACATGCCTTAATGATAAGCAGAAGGCTTACAGGAATGTTCTGGGGATGCAATCTGTGCTCGTATACCGCAATGATCAACCCAATAGTAACTTATGGAGCAATTGTCTAAGCAGACAGAACGTATCTGAGGAAAGCTCAATAGCGATTAGACAAGTTACAGAGTCTTATCATGGGCATAGAGAACCTGTCCTGCATAGATTGGATTTAAGCGCGTTGCACATGATAGTGTAGATCAAGGCTTTGAAGCCTTTTTTAGATTGCGAGAAGACAAGTCGAGTATGAAATTCATTACGGGAACGAAAAACTAACAGCTTAATCGTTAACTGTCCGTTGAACACAACCAGCGAATTGCTTGGCAATGAGACTTAGTATTAAAAATGAACGGAGTAATCTGGAAGCTGTGCATTCTCTTAAAAGAGGAACTATTTTGTGGTATAAGAATGAGTTAAGAGCAGATCTTATATGCAGAGCGGTTGTACCATGATCATAAGAAACGTATAAATTTCTTTCAAGGAAGGACAATGGTCGCGAAGATCATCTGTTTCGATTACATTAGATGCTACCTTAGACTCTGTGTTCATACGGATGATGCAGTTATCTACCAATTTTTCGCCGATATGTGGCCTAAAATATTTAAAAAAGTATACAAAAACTGTTTCAAAACGAACGCCAGCTGCTAACGAATTGGATCATATATTGAGTATCGTGGTATGTTTTGCTGATCGGATCCTACTTTTTGCTCCGTAGATGATCTGCTGCCGGTGTTAGTTGTTCATGTTGATCTTGGGCATAAATTCTATATCCCCTCTAGTATTCATATTCATTTGAGTGAATATTTTAATGACTACTACACCATTACTATCAATCATTACAATTCCTTAGTAAGGATTAACCTCACAACACTCATGTTGTGTGTGTTAATTGTATACATCCCTGGTGGAACCTACAGTTTAGAGGAATTTTTATGTGAATTTCAGAGTTTTTTCCAGTTTTGTCCTCCTTAACATAATCTATTCTGCTAATTCCAAAACATGAGTAGGACCATTCGCTGAGTGTTACATACATAATTGGCCATTACAACCCTTCAGTCAGGATTACGGCCTAGCTTCTCACACCACTGATGTTGTGTGTGTTAATTTTATACATGAGTGGCGGGACCTACAGTCGACTCCGAACTACAGATTTTTGAAAAACTTTTCATGGCAATTTTATTTACTCTCAGAGTTTTTGCCAGAAATCTGCTGAGAGGAAGTCGCCGAAGAAATATTTTTCATATTTCGTTTTGATATCCAGTCTGGGGTTTGAAATATGGCGTTACGTCTAATAAGCCAACACACTACCCACTAGACTACGGCGACTGTTCATGACTTCGCCTTCTTGAAATCTCTATAAATGTAAACATCGTTGTTTACATATTTGTTTACATTTATTATTGTAGTGTTGTTTGTGGATTTTTGTTTTTATGCTGGTGTTTGTTGTTATATTAAGTAGTACAATAATTTGCAAACAGGTTTGTTTACTGCATTGTTTTGTTTTTGAAACTTTTGTTTATAATTTTAATATTAAGCGATGTAAAAGCAAAAACCAGTATCTAGTTTTTACATTTTTGTAATACTATTGTTTTGACAAATGACTAGCTGTCCATATATCAAGCATGTTCCCTTAATACCTATATTTCCATAGTATGAATTATATTACCGTCTAGGAGGCAGTAACTATAATTGGAAATTATTTTATGCAGTAGTATATGACAATATTGCATTGTATTTCTAATATTTTTTATCATTATTTTGAAGCACCCTGTAACCATTAAATGTTTGAATATAAATTATCTGCGTGCATACGATAAACAATAGGGATAAAACGCGTTATTTTGTCAAAAACCTCTAATGATGTGTTTATTGGCCAACGAGGTCATGTAAATTGTTAATGATTTAATATATTATGATTTAATAGTGTAGCAGAAAAAAAAATTATTTTAACAATTATTTACATAACGGCATTCACATAAGCCTAATAAAACAAATATTTATACAATATAATAGAATATAATGTTACAATAATAATTGTATATCACGTTATAAATTAATAAACAAGTGGAAAATTATTATTGAATTACAAGCAAAAACAATAAAAAAAATTATAAAAAGGAATTAAAAAAATTTAGAAAGTGTTTAAAAAAACATTGTTGTCGAGATTATTTATTTATATTGATTTTTAATTAAAAAACCATTGTTCTTTAATTAGGTCTATAAACGCATAGTACGTACATGCATAAACAACTGGTTATTAGAACTATTCAGTCAGGACCACAACCAAGTTTCTCACAACTTTAAGTGGCGGTACCTACAGTTTAAAGTCGATTCCGAAAGACAGATTGTTGAGAAACTTTTCATTGCTATTTTTATTTACTCTCCGAACTTTTGACTAGAAATCTGCTGAGAGCAAGTCACAGCAGAAATATTATTACTTTTTTACCTTTTTAAAAACGTTTAGAATATGAGTTCGTTGATTGCAAACAAAGTAAAAACAAATTTGTGTTCAGTTTCAATTAAACTATTTATTTCTCACACTACTTTTATATACATACTTATACAACAATAACTACTTGTTCGTCATTCTTCTCTGCTCACAACCTTTTTGTAAGCAACAACACTTGTTCGCTAGATCTTCAAACCACGACTTCTTCACACAAGACTGACTGAATTACTACTGACTCGTTGACTGCTTTGTCTTGCCTTTTTATATGCTCGTGTATGCAGTTTGATGAAGGTGCTGGAAGTAGAATGCACCGTATAAACAGTATAGAAACCTTTGACGTTTGACAAACGCTCTTAGCAGCAACATTACTAGCCAATTTAGAGGGAGAAAAAATGTTATAATGTTTTCCCGATTTAAAAACGTTGGAAGAATATTATCGTCCCATAAAGGACATACAAATTATGAAAAGAATTTATCTTAAACTCTCCTCAAGTAAACAGAAGCAATGTGTAGTCAAAACTTTTGAAGCATACAAAGTTGAAGGAAACGAAAAGTTTATCAACTATCTTAAACGAGGAAAAAGACCCCCGAAGACGCTTGATAATATTCCTCTTGGTGTTGCAATTAGTTTTGTTTTAAAACTACTGGAAAAACATTATGGCCAAGGGTGGTCACAAATTTCGGAGTTAGAGTATTATGCACATATATTTTCAAATCAGCAAGGAAATAGCGGCAATGATGAAGTCGATTCAACTTTATGTGAAATGAATCTGGATTACATAAATTTAATTTAATAAACGTGTTTAACATAAAAAAGTGTTTTAATTTTTCTACAAGTAGTTGCAATTTAAATCAAAATGACATAATACAAGTCTATTCAAAGCAAAAAAGTATAATTCCCACCCTAGTTCAGATCAAAACGCAATATTTTCATACAGTTCAAAGCAAAATGAAATAAATACTATGATTCGGACCAAAACGCAATAATTCCAAATTTGTTTCTAAATAACTTTAAAACAAACTGTCAGATAAAATAATTAATTTGTGATTGATATTGTTTTTTGTAGACAATAACACCTCAATAATTATTTTTTAAAAAAATGTTGTGCTACTTACTTAAATTACAATTTTTTATTTATCCAAAAAAATGTTATTGTGTAATTATTGCGTTTTGTTATGGACCTCCTCAGTTGCTGTCCCTTTCATAATTCGCTGGTAAACGTCAAAATTGCATTTTTATAATGCTTATACGGTGGTAGAATGTTCTTGCCTTCGCATTTTCGAGGGTTCTATAGCAACCGCATTGTTGTTTGTGTATTTTGTTCCCACTGCTTGTTGTTGCGCTCAATTACATTGCAATTCGTTATCTATCCCTTTCTCTTTCTTACTCATGGTCTTTGTTGGTTGGTGTATTGGTGTATTTATGTCTTGTAGCCATAGCTGCCAGATTTGACGATTTATCGTCATTTTGACGATTTTGAGCACCAACAATATCATATTGACGATTTATGCCCATATTTTGACGATTTTTAAAAATGAAAAATTTACATCATTTTCTTTACTTTAGTACATTAACAGCCACTTTAAGTCTTGCATTAACTTTGCAATTGTTACTACTCAAATTTTCCATCAACACATTCAGCACGTATTTGAATCCTTCTTTGTTCCCGAAATCTAGAATATAGCCTAGAATTGCATAGAATCGAAAAATCATGTATGTAGCTTAATTCCAAATTTATGGGGTATACTTTCTTTTTAATTGTGTTTGAAATATATTGCTCATACGCATCATATTACATGTACTGGAATAGTTACCCTGAAAAGTATGCAATAAAAAAAATTTCAATTTTGTCAGGTATGAAACTAATGTAACTAAATATAACTCATACGTCACATATGTTCTTTGCATTATGAATACATATACAATACATGTAGTTCTGATTTTGTTCTCATCTGGAATAACCGGTAATGTGTCCAACTTTCCCATCATTTTCCTGCACGATCCACAAATTAGCAAACGTTTTGAAAGCGTTGGGAATTTTTTCAATAAGTTGTCGGAAATATTTCGCATATCTGATGATCTGTGCTTCTTTTTGTAAGTAGTCAACATTTCCTTTTTGGAAGCGGAAGCCATTGTGAAGATTAATTATGTAAGTAATTAGTAAATAACGCAGGTCCAAACTTTAACACTGTTTATAAAAAACTAATTTCCGAATGTCCTTAGAATGCAAATGTTTTTTTAAGATGAGAACAAAATCAATTCTGAAAATGATGACAATTCTGCAGGAGATGATGGTTGTTCTGACTTTTCAGTAGAACCTATAAGACCTAATAATGAGTTGAAAAAACCAACATCACAAGGATGCCCCATCGTCATGGAGTTGTTCAAAAATAATGACCGAGTTTGGAACGTCTCAACGAAAAGCAAGAATTGCTAAAAACTTGGTTGCTGAGCATGGGATTCATACACTTCCAAACGAGAAGAAGACAAAAACTTTAGCGAGCGAAACTGAAGTTCTAGTATCTCAATTTTATCATAAAATATTGAAATAATATTGAAAAATCTTATTCTTGAGTTAAAAAATAATTTTTTTTGATAGATATCCCGCTCTCATCCCATTAAGCGATAATGAAGGCCTTAAAGGAAATTGCATAAGCTTTCTTTTAAGCAAAAAAAAATTGGGCCCATTTTGAAAAAAAATTAAAAAAAATATTAATTAAAAAAAAATAAAAAAAATTTTTTTTTAATTCAAAAAAATTATTTTTCGAAAGATTGAAGAAATAGCTATCTAATATGCTTTTGAAAATTTTTGCTAGGACCAATAGGTGAAAAATTGCACACATTTTAAAAATAACCCTGTATGACCAAAATGTCCAACTTTGGCCCCTTCTAACTCCGGCAGTTCTTGACTGATAGAGCTGAAAATTTGTGCCTGGCCTACTATCCAATAGTACTAACCTTAGTGCAAATTTCATCCAAATCGATTTTAAAAATTGGGTCACTTGACACGAAATTGCCCATACATATTAAATATGAGCATAATGTGAGTAAAGTTTAAATATAAAAATGTAATAAAAAAAAAATTGTTCAAAATTTTCATAAATTTATTGTTTCGCTGTGAACTACAACTGCTCCGGTTGGAAATGGATTTTTATCTCATTTATATGGCTGCCGCGGTTAGCCTCACAAACATAGCTCCCAGATTTATGCCCTTATTTTGACGATTTTAAAAATTAAAAATTTACGTCATATTCTTTACTTTAATACATTAAAAGCCACTTTTAAGCTTTGTATTTACTTTGCAATTGTTTTCTATTGGAAATTTATGTTAGTAGAAACAAGGAGTAAAGTATTGTATTTTTAGGTTACTTTCGAATACCTGTGATGATTTTTCTGTAATTTATTCCTTTTTAATCCCTTACAAGCTGAAAAATCTCAACTCCTGAATAGCCTAACAAAATAATAATAAAGTATGGACACTAGACTTGTATATTTTTATACCATAAGTAACAGAGAGACCTCTGTAAGAATTGAGTTCCACATACGGATAGTCCGACTAAAAATTTTTACTTTTACTGTAATGAAGTGTGCGATCCACTGGCCAATTGACCACATACGGATGTTCTGGCCAAAAAAGTCGAACGTTATGTAGGAATACATGATTTCCGGGAAAAAGTCACCTTATGCAACGATACTCCAATAATTAAATGGAGTTGGATACACTACCGTCATTAACGAGATACTATGGCCTCTCCTGTACACGGTCGAGAAACCGCAAAATAGACGTTGAGGCACCAACCCATACATGAAAGTTCTATTCCATTATCTGTCAGTTATAAACGTTGTAAATAGTAAGATCAGATGATAAGAACTTAAAAAGGAACTGAAAAATGTGTCAGCATTACACTGATTTTTCATGCTCAGAACATCAAAAGCTTCTCATTCCCTAATACCTTCACCGCCCATAGATATAGATGATATAATATTATTTCTGCGCTTATGTGTCAATAAACAACGCTGAGATAGATTGTTTAAACCTTAAACAATTTTTTCCTGAAAATGATATAAAATTTCTCCATCTTTTAAAAAAAAATATATTAAATGAAGATGATGGACGCTAAACTCTTTGTTAAATGTTTTATTTTTAAACTCAGATATGTACATACATATATTGACTTTATATGTTTTACTACAATAGAATTATTTTGGTTTTTAAATAATTTTAATTTATTTATTTATTTTTTCTGACGATTTTTTGACGATATCAGTAAACGTCTTTGACGATTTTGACGATTTTTTCTCAAATATTTGGTGCCTCATTTATCTGGCAGCTATACGTGTAGCTTTTATTTATCGTTTTTAATCTTAAACGATACTACACTGTTTTCAAATTTCGTCTTGGTGGAGATGTTTGACCAGAGGTTTGACCCGGTGGGCTCACGTCTAATAAGCCAACACAATGCCTACTAGACTACGGCGACTATCAGGTATATGTACCAGAGATCAGCAATGAGTATTCAAAAAGATGTGTAAAATCCAATCATACTCATAATTTCTGATCTTAGACGTATTCATACTTCTTTTAATATCATGGAACCTCTACTCATATTCAAAGTTTGAAGTACTCATCATATTCAACTAAACAACACATATGATGTTGTTGAATTCGACGCTCCACAACTCAACACATACACGAAGCACAAAATAAGTATGATTCGCGTACGAACACTAAAATACTCACTAGAAGATAGTGTGTTTGCTTTGCTTGCTGTCTTTGTCTTTTTTGCTTATGTGTCTTTTTTTTTGTAAATACAACAACAACTAAGACCATAGATTTTGATGACTGATTCGAGTCACTTAAAGCATTTATAAGTAATATAAGTACTTTTCTAAAGTTATGCATCTGAATGAGTAGGCTTATGAATCAAACATATTTCGAATGGTATGAGTTTGATGTCAACGTTGTACGTATACTCATTGCAACCTGTACTTATAAGTCAACGTTGTAGTGAGTATGAATGAATCAGAGTCAGTTAAATTTCAATATTGTTGAGTCACTTATATTCAAAATTTCATGAGTGCTTATGAATAGCGAAAAAACAATTCATTGATGATCTCTGGTTCATACATACACAATTGGTTATTACATCCCTTCAGTCAGGATTACGTCCTAGCTTCTCACACCACTAATGTTGTGTGTGTTCATTTTACACATGACTCCGAACGCCAGATTTTTGAGAAACTTTTCATGGCTATTTTTATTTACTCTTCGAGCTTTTGGCTAGAAATCTGCTGAGAGGAAGTCACAGAGGAAATATTTTTCCATATTGCGTTTTGGTGGAGATCTTTGACTTGGGATTTAAACCGTGGACTTACGTCTAATAAGCCAACACAATACCAATTAGACTATGGCGACTGTCAGGTATATTTACACATACATACATACATACATACATAATTGGTCATTACAACCCTTCAGTCAGGATTACGAATTAGTTTCTCACACCACTTATGTTGTGTGTATTAATTTTATACATGAGTGGCGGGACCTACAGTTTAAAGTCTACTCCGAACGTTAGATTTACTCTCAGAGTTTTTGGCAGAAATCTGCTGTTTTGATGTCTAGCCTGGGGCTCGAACCCTGGCTTTACGTCTAATAACTACGGCGGCTACCACATTTACACATAGTATTACAAAAAAAGGAGCTGAGCAAGACAAATTACTGATTGAGTGGATCTCTATCTTTCGGACTCAACGACATACCTCTTTCCTTATCCAATAACGCTAAATTGGACTTCAAACTAAACCAAACTGCAAACTAAATATACAATCCAGAAGCAATAAAACGGCAACAGCTCTTAATTAATGTTGTACGAGAGGAATATGCCTAAACAAGGGTGTCAACTTTGAAAGTCTGCTCCATTCTACTAGGCCACGGTTTAGTAGTTAAGTTTGAAGAGAAAGAAATCATCAAGCCCAGTTTGAATTGATTATAGAGACAGTGGAGATCATGTTTACCATCCTTATATGAGTGACGTCTTAGCGGAACAGGTGGCTGAAAACACGGTAATTAGTTTGAGCAACAAGAGCATGGAACTTAAGTACAGTTTATCTGTAGATAGCTCTTAACTACTAGATATCTAAACCCTATTTTCATCCTTATTAAGATAATAGTTTACATCTCGCAGATAATGTTATTCTTGTGTTCCAAATTACGCAACAAAATTGGATGAAGAGTCGTTTTAGAATCTTAGATTGTGCCCTGCCTTGCCCTGGTGTAGTAGGTAGTGTGTTGTCTTATAAGACGAGAGCCGAGGGCAAAAAATTATTTCTTTGGCAAGTTCCTCTCACAGTCGTCTGTTAAAAATTCTGCAATGAAAAGTTTTTAAAATCTTTCATTCGCAGTCGACATAAAACAGTAGGTCTTGCCACTCATGGATAAAATTAACACACACAACATGAATGATGTAAGAAGCTAGGTTGTAATCCTGGCTAAAGGGTTGCAATGTCCAATGAAGTAGTTTAAATAGATTGTGCCTTAGACTATTTAGGCTGAAATAAAGATTTTAATCATTGTAATTAACGAATGCCGTATCAGGATACATCGAATGGAGATATAAGCCATTAGATCGCTCAAGAGTATGTACATAACATCTCACATTGTCCGAGAAGTTAAGAAATTTGGTGTTTCCCCATTGAGTTCCCGAACAAAGGGACATTGAAAGTAACAATAAAGCTGACACAACAGTTGGTATAACAGAAAATTAAGATGCAAAGATTCCAGCAAATGATTTCACACAAACTCCACTCAATTGTAAAATAAAGATGGGACAATGAGAGAAATCATAAAAATCTGGCCTGACCTAATTTACGTTAGACCTGCTCAGTGTCAATCTAAAGAGTCTCATAAAAGTTATATTGGAAAACTGGGCTCTGAATGCACAAGCCCTGAGGCTGCGAATACTTGACATAGACTTTTATATTGGTAAGGTAACGTAGATTAGAGAATATCGAAAAAATTCTTAGGCTATCTTCCTTTTTTTTTATTGCGCAGTAACAATCCGATGAACGGATTTCGGACTGCCGCAACACATCCTTCCAGGCGCCTCTGCTTCTTGCGCGCCTACGCCAGTTGGTCACACCAATCGATGACAGGGCTTCCCCGATTTGGTAATTCCAATGCATACAAGGTCGTCCCCTCCGCCGACTTCCGCAGATCCCCGTATCAAACACCTGTCTCGCCGGAGCACCCTCCTCCATTCGAATGAAATGGCCGAGCCAACGTAGCCGCTGGATATTAATACGCTGCACAACGTCGATGTTGTTGAGTAGCTCATACAGCTCACTGTTGGATCGGATGCGGAAATCATCGCCAACTCACACTGGACCGAAGATTGTACGTAGGACATTTTGGCTCGAATACTCTAAAGGCTGCTGCATCAGTGCTTAATAGGACCCATGCCTCTGCGCCATAAAGAAGCACGGGTAGGATGAGCGTCTTCTAGAGTAATCGTTTTGTCGTACGAGAAAGGTCTCTGCTCTCAATTGCCTATTGAGACAATAGTAGCACCTGTTGGCAAGAGTGATCCTGCGCTTGATCTCCAGACTGACATCATTTGTAGTGTGGTAACGGCGGAACCAAGATAAAAAAATTCCTTGACTGTATCAAAAGTATAGTTATCGGCCGTAATCTGAGAATCAATACGCCGCACGTCTTTACTTGTCGATAACATACACTTTGTTTTGCCCTCATTTAGCACTAAACCCAGCAGTAACATCTCGCTTGGTACGCCCTATGATGTCAATATCGTCAGCATACGCAAGCAACTGGACACTTTTTTGAAAAATAGTGGCGTTGCGATGCACTCCCGCCTTTCGCAGAACACTCTCCATAACGAAGTTGAAAAGGTTGCATGATAAGGGATCAAAAGTTTCGGAGAGGTCCATTCCTACCTTGACGGAGCTGCAAGAATTGCTCAAGAATTCTTAGGCACCCAATACTTATTGACAGAACGTGACTAGACAAAGGTAATATGAATCAAATCAATACCATCATAAACCCAACAGGAAGTAATTGGCAAAAGAAGTGATTATTTAACTCGTACATGATACTTCCAAACTTTTTTCTACGCTTCTTTACTTTATTTCTTCCTAAAGTGCTATAACAAAAGCAGTTAGTCCAGTTAGTAATCGCTTCTTTCAAGCCCTGTGGAAGCCATATGCTCCCAAGAGGGGTAATGAAAAAAAAATCGGTTCTATCAAGCCTTTTTCTTTAATAATTGTTGCCCCGTTTAAAGTCTATACAACTGCTTAAAAGTTTCCTAATAAAAAAGCTTGTCTCATTATGTAATAAAAAATTGTTTGCAATGAAAAAAACTTTTTGTTTACAAAACAAAAAATATTAAATAAAACACAGGAAATATTAAAAATCATATAAAAATCACAACCTTGAATAAATAAATAAAAAAAAAACAGACGAACACACACAGTAGTTTATTTGGTTTTGAAAATTTTGTTCATAATTTCCCCTGGAAATGCGAAACACCTTTAGGGACTGAGCACACACAACAACCGTTGCCCGAAAATATTTCTTTTTGCTTTTTCTTTGATTTCAAACGGAAAAAGCATTCAAAAATGAATGAAAAATAGAAGAAGTTTTTTTTGTTTAAACAGTAACTCTGTCTTATAGGAGGACTTGTTTGGAAAAGGGTTATCCATTTATGGGGTTTGAAAAGTAAAGCTAAAGAAAACGCAAATACTACTTTTAGTCAGAATTACGACATAGCCTCTCACACCATTTATCCTAAGTGTGTTAATTTTATATATGAACCTGCAGTTTAAAGTCAACTCCGAACGGCAGATTTTTTTTTGAGAAACATTTTCAGCCAATTTTATTTGACTCTCAGAGTTTTTGCCAAAAATCTACTGAGAGAAAGTCACTGCACAAATATTCTACGATCATAATCTGCTCGTAATGTTTCAAATATTCTCACATGAGACTCACAACTTTTGTTGGAAATGAAGAACACTCGGTTGTTGAACGATCCATATGCATGAAAGGCAAAACTTCCTTAGCCGTACTCTAGTAGGCAGTTTATTGGCGTATTAGACATGAGGTCTCGGTTCAAACCCCAGGCAGATTTCTGACTAAAATTCTGAGAGTAAATAAAATTGTGAAGAAAAGTTTCTCAGAAAATCTGTTGTTCGGTTTCAGCTTTAATTTGTAAGTCTCTTCACTCAAGTATAAAATTAACACAACACAACATATGTGGTGTAAGAAGCTAAGCTGCAATCCTGATTGAAGGGTTGTAATCAACAATTATGTATGTATTGTTACGAATATGGGAAAATCTAGATCCTGGAGTTTTGCTTTTACATCGTTTAACATTAAAATTATAAACAAAAGCTACAAAAGCAAAAACGTTGAAGTTGTTTACAAATTACCGCACTGCATAATGTAACGACAACCACCAGCATAAAAAATTATGATAAACAAGTAAACAAAAATACAACAACAAACACTTCAAGAATAAATGTAAACAAAATACACAAATAACAATAATGAAACAACGATGTTTACATTTATAGAGATCTAGAGAAGGCGAAGCCACGAACATTCGCCTTCAAGAACATTCATCAAGGCAAAGCAGGCAACTGAGGTAGTAAAAGTTCAGTCAGTCTTGTGTGAAGATGCGATGCATTTGAGGAGAGTAATCGTGGTTTGAAGATCTCCGTTACAAAAAAGTTCTGTCGTTATTGTTCTGTCTGTTATTGTTTATGCAAAGGGTGTAAACAGAAGGAATAACAAACAAAGCAATTGTTGTTGTTACATCAAGTTGTGAAAAGTGGCACACATCATTGTGCGAATAATAAAGAATTTTAATTAAAACTAAACACAAATTTATTTGTATTTTATTTGTAATCTATGAGCTCATATTTTAAACGTTTTTAAAAGGTAAAAACGTAACATGGTTTAGGTCGGTCACTAGAGCACGCATTGCGGTTCATTGTGCAGCCACAGGTATGATGACGACCTATTAATCGGTACGAATTTAATTGATGGTAGTACCTTATCCAGTCCTTAAAGTGATAGAGTGTGTCACTGAATTATAAACTCAAGTAAATTCTGCTGAGTTCTACCAATCGTTACTCTCTGACGGTATATCATCATTCGAAATCTGATGCTGTCTTCTATAAAACTTTCAATCTTCATCGCAAATTTTTTTTGAAAATATCCTTCTTATCTGCTGTACTAAACAATTCGATATGAAGCTCATATCTTATATCGGCTGTCAATATGTACGTTTTTTTCGTATTTTATTGTCATAAAAATCGACCAATTTTTTACGAGATCTAATTCTAATCACAAAAGTAAATGAAATGAAAGCCATTAAAACGTAAAAACGTAACAGTATGTATGTGAGCCTTCCACCAAATAATTGCCGCTTTCAGCGGAAAATATTAGAAGTTGACAGACTTGTTTTAAGACAACCCTAAATTGGTAACCCTATATGTAGTCACGCTCTCACGCTTGTTGGCTTGTTTGTTGTGTATAAATCAAAACACTTTATGTTCTTGCCACATGGTAAATGTGGTTGCCATGAGCAACATACGCTTCTACAAAAATGTTCTTCTTCTTTTTTTTGCGTCTGCTCACATACAAAACTAATGGCCAAAAGCAAAAAAAAAACATGAACCACGACAACGATGAAAGTAAAAGCACGTACACATTAACAAACAAGTAGTATGTATACGTATCCTTTTTTACTATATGCTTGAATAAGTATGGGTATGTGTAATAGCCACTGTATGTGTACATGTATTTGTGCAAAACGTAGAAAGTCTATATTTTTTGTGGTTAAACTAAAAGGGGAAATTATGTCACCAACAGCTGATACTGTTTTCGTTTTTTTTTTTTTTTGTTGAATAATTTTCCGGCTTTATAAACTGTAACAACAACAACAGCAACTGCGACAGCAGCAGCAACAACATCAGCAACAATAACAATATTTAATAAAATAAAAATATAAACAACACATGTGTTGGCGCTTTTAATAAATAATAAATATTTTATAACGTTAACGGTACTTTTCCTTTAAAAAAAACAAAAAAACACAACCAAAATCCATTTTTTTAAAGTTGTTTGTGGCTGCTGTTACTGCTCTTGTTACTGCTGCATGCCACTCGTGCATGTCATGTTGGCCATGGTTAAATTCTCTTCATTTTGTCTTCAAATTGTCCACTGAATTATATTCCCGTTTTGCTATGCATTCTCTATGTACGAGTGGAGTCGTTTTGTTGGACAACTCCAACTAAACGAAATCTGAAAAAATATTTCTTCGGCAACTTTCTCTCAGCAGTCTTGTGGCAAAAACTCTGAGAGTAAACCAAAAAAGCTTCTCCAAAATTTATCACTCGGAGTCGACTGTAAACTGTAGATCCCACCAATCATGGATAAAATTAATACACACAACATAAGTGGAAACTAGGACTTTGTTCAATGGGTCAATTCGACCTCCGGGTACTGTACTTGTCTTAATTGACAAGTACACGTCCTCTAACCTAACCTAACCTACGACGAGATAAAAAATAAAAACAACAGATCAGCAGGGGAGTTCTAGAACTTGTCAATCTAAAAGAATTAAAAATAGAACGATAAATAACGCTGGCACTAAGTGCTAAGTAGGTGAAACGGAAATGCTCTGCCGTATTGTAGATTTTGAAGGTGTGAAGATAGCATAGAGTTAGCCATAGTTTAATAGGTAGAGCGTTAGATTATTAGACTCGATCATGTGGTTCAATACCTGGCTCAGACATCTCGAACATATCGAAATATGGAAAATTTATTTCTTCCTTCCTCTCAGCAAATTTCTGGCAAAAACTCTGGAAGTTAATAAAATTGCAATGAAATGTTTCTCAAAAAATTGTCGTTCAAACTCGACTTTAAACTGTAGGTCTCGTCACCACCCATGTATAAAATTAACACACACAACATAAGTGGTGTCAGAAGCTCATCGTTATCTTGACCAAAGGATTATAACGGGCAATCATGTGTGTATGTATGTATGTAAAACAATTTTTAAATTTTTTTTAAAATACCTGGTAAACATACAGTCTAACAACAGACAGATTTTATAGGTATTTAACTTAGAACAGTTTTAGCTAAAAGCCATACTTATATTCATAGAAGATAAAAGCAACCGTAGATAGAAATAAATTTAAATTTTTGTTTTTTGTGTTTGAATATGTAAATTTATTTAAACGTTACTTACAATGTTCTTTGATTCGTCTTAATTTTAGTTTCTGAAAAATTTTTTGCCAACACTGGATTTCTTTTCTATTTTTTTCTTGTTGCTACCTGCATTCGCTCCATTCCTTCTTTATATGCTAAACGATGTCCATCTACATTTTGTTCTTCTTTTTTTTGTAAAAAACTATTTTTCTTCGTTGAAGTTGGATAAAAAGTTTTGTAGTTAAAAAAGGAAAGGCAAAACTATAGAATGGTATGAGGGGCTTAAGAAAAGAACAAAAAAAAATGTTGTTGTTCGACTAAAACGAATTTCAAGAGCTTTCGCTCCAATTTATTTATCAAAGCTAATCGTTAGTATGAGGGCTACTCGTCCGATTACAGCATTATTTCTCAGTTCTTTGTAATGATTGCGCAAATTAGTCAATGCATTGCGGTCTAAGCTGGTAACCAAGATTTCTCGGGTAATCACAGTCTTTTTAGGCTTGCAATATTCTTGGTTTCAAAGTGGAGCGTAAATATATCCGGAGTTTTTATGTAAACGAGAGCTCCCACTCTCAATGCTGACATTAGAAACTTGGAGGCAATTGCATACACACATACATACATATATAATTGGCCATTACAACCCTTCAGTCAGGATTACGACCTAGCTTCTCACACCACTTAATTTCATACATGGGTGGTGGGACCTACAGTTTAAGGTCGACACCGAACGTTAAATTTTTGAGAATCTTTCTCATGGCAATTTTTTATTTACTCTCAGAGTTTTTGCCAGAAATCTGCTGAGAGGAAGTCGCCGCCGAAACACACACAGTTACTAAAGTATACATACGGTTAACAAATTTCAGAAATTTTTTAACCAATCCGTTTTCGTTGAAAATCTTTAGAGTTTCCTCGATTTTAAGACGGTATTTGCATTGGTTAAAAAATTTCTGTAATTGAAATGAATTGTGGCCCTGCACAGGCCCACAAAAGTATACATCCGATTAACAAATTTCATGAATTTCTGAACCAATGCAACAGGCCGTCTTAAAATCGAAGAAAGTTGTCAGACAATTATAAAGATTTTCAACGAAAACGGATTTGTTAAAAAATTTCTGAAATTTGTTAACCGTATGTATACTTTTGTGGCTGAGTGTATTTTTTTTCAAATTTCATTTTGATGGCTGACCTGGGGTTTGAACCACGACCTTACGTCTAATAAGCCAACACACTACCTACTAGACTACGGCTTCTTCACTTGGAGGCAATTGCCGACGATTAATATCAATCACACGGCATTTTATAAGACGTACAGGAGGTCATGCATCAGACATACAACGACAGTTACTAACTTTTTGCCGGCGGATAATACCCTTGTCTTAAATAAAGTTGGTAACGCTACCTTTTAGGCTGCCCAGTTTAAAACCTTTGTGAATACAGCAAGGGACAAAGTATCGAACTTAAGCCGCTAAACAAATTCTAAATTCTTCCTCTAGTTATCTAACTATTCAGAACTTAGCACTGCTTTACATTCTCTGACTCTGAATGTCTCTGAGACACTTGAAATTTATTGTGCGACAATTACACGTTCAATCAGAACTCATAGCTTTTTTCTAGGGCTCTGAACTTGAACCACAAATGTCTGAACTTTAATAAATCGGCATCAAAACAGTTACGATATGGCAACTCTATCCTAAATTTGCAGTAACTTTCTGAATTTTATTTTTCAACGAATGAATTGATTGAGCCCTCTTACAATTTGTCCAGTTAATGTTAGGTGAACCTACAGTCAGTACTTCTGTACGAAGTTATTCTCAGGCCTTTGTTTTTCATACTTAAGCCTTCTATAAGCCAATGTTAAAACGTTTCCATCACATCGGGTATGAGCTTAAGTCTTTGGGCTATCCTTGTCACCTTTTAGTGAGAAAAGCGAAGCTTAGCGCCTAACAATCCTTTGCTTAAAATTAGAAGGAGACATAGGATTAAGAGTCCGAAATTATGAACCACAGCTCGCAAGATATAAGGTCGTAGATATTTGTAACCAGTACTCCCCAATGTTACGTTGACAACTTATGCTCCACTTTTTTTCCATTACCCCTCTTGCGACAATACAGCTTCCACAAAGCATTTCCATCTTACCCGGTTGGCTGCTATTATTTTTGCTTTTTGGGATGTAGGAATACTCGTTCGTTTTTGTGTGCCAAGGATTGTTGTCAAAATTTCCGGTTATTTGGACTGTTGTGAATTCTCGATATCAACTACACTCATTTAAGCGGAATGGGCTTCAAATCGTCTCAACAGTTCCCCAAATTCTCTGTACTTCTTAGAGAGCCAATTAAGCTTTGTCAAGCAACAACTACAAAACTCTTGTGATTGTGTTAAAGGCTGTCAATCCGTACTTATCGTTTTTGCACTACTTTTACTCTTCTCGTTTCAAAATCATCAACAAGAAGATAATATTGCTGATGCAGCGTGATGTCCTAATAAAAATGCAGAAATGTTGATTCCTCGTTGCTCTCAATTCGCTGGCCTTTCTTCTTTGACTGTCTGGTTATTTGTACGTGAGGATATGGGCTTACATGGGCAGCAAATGCAACTCTTATAAAATAGCGCTACACAACGTCTATGTCGCTGAGGAGCTCATACAGCTCAGTGTTGGATCAGATGCGGAAATCATCGCCCACTAGCACTGGACCGAAGATTTTAAGCGGACTGAAGATCTTGCGACCTTTACTAAATTGACCGCTAACAAACCGTTTAACGGATTACGGCCTGCCTTAACACATCCCTCCAGGCACCTTTGCCAGTTGGTCACACCAATCCGTGACAGGGCTTATTCGATATGGTCCATCCAACGCAAACAATGTTGTCCACTTCGCCGGCTTCCACAAATCCATGCATTAAATACCCGTCTTGCCGGAGCATTCTCCTCCATTCGAACGACTTGGCCGAGCCAGCACAGCCAGTGGATGTTAAAACACTGCACAACAATGTTCACGTCGTTGATGGGTGGACCGAAGGTGCTGTATTTAGAGTTGCGATAATCCTAAGACTTTAACGAATCATCCACTAACATTGACTGCTGGATGTGATTCACTTGCTGGCGGCATTATTCTTCCGTATTTCTTTCGAAATCAACAAAAAAAAACTGAAGAGAGTATTAAGCAGCCCAGTTTGCATCTACGGTAGAGACTCTGTTTAATAAGGCTCTTGTGTTATCATAATACACTTGCCTGTCTAAATGTGTCAAATGGGATGTGCTAACACTCTTACCTAACCTAACATAGCCTAACATAACCTCATTTATGTCAAGAGAGGATATAGTGTAGCCTAACTGCGCATAAGCAATCTCTTTAACAAGTTGCTTGTGTTATCATAGTATAGATGAGGATCTAAGTTTATTAAATGGAGTCTGCTGCCACTCTTACCTAACCTAACCTAACATTTTTTATAACGAGAGAGAATATAGTATACCCGGTTACCTAACTTTTCATAAGGCTGGACATAGGTAATCTGTTTAATAAGGCTCTTGTGTTATCATAATACACTTGAGAATCTAAGTGTGTTAAATGGAGTCTGCTGTCACTCTTACCTAACCTAACCTAACATTTTTTATAACCAGAGAGAATATAGCATAGCCGTTTGCCTAACTTTTCTGTACAGCTAGGCATAGCCAATCACTTAACGATCATGAAAATTGTGTAGCATCATAAATATGGCAATACCTTGAAGTTGAAAAAACAAAAAAGACATTGACATCAAAAATATCCCTTTAGAAAAAACCCAAAAAAAGGAGAATAAAAACTCACAGGCAGAGAAGAAGGACGAAAATTATTTTAAAAAAAATTTTTTTCGTTTTTTTAAAATGCATTTTTGCATAAAGTTTATCGTTTCCTAATGAAAAAAAGAAGAAAAAGTAAAATGAAACGATAGAAAAGAAGATAAAAACAAGACTTTCTAAAGACAAGTGTTTGGTAATGTAGGCTGGCTGGCAGACAGAGACAGGCAGCAAGGCGCATTTAAAACCTGGGCTATCGTTTTGATGCCACTCATATTGCATGAGAGTTCTATTGCGAGTGTCTCAATGTTTTTCACAATTTCTTTTTCATTTTGTGTAAATTTTCATTTCGGGTTTTTTTTTCTTTTGCAGCTTCTTCTACCCTAGAAAACTTTAGTTTTATAAGATATTCTGGAAATACAAATAAAAAACCAAACGAAAAACCAAACGAAAAAACAACCGAAAAACTTTTTAAAAATTTTCGAAAAGAAATTAAGTGTGGAACAATAGTAAGCGTTCAGTGCTCCTACTCCCCTGGCTTCTTTTTTTGGTTTTGAAACAGTTGCGAAGTTGCGAAAAGTTGCCTCAAATTGTTAAATTTACCTTTTGGCATGTACAACAACAACAACAACAGCAGCAGCATCAAGAATATAAAATAAATGAAAAGAAAAAAATCTGTCTTTAATGGCAAACTGAAAAGAGTAATTAAACTTTTGTGTTTTACACTTGTTCCCCATTAAATATTTAACCACAGTTTCATAATTAATTTCTTAAGAAAAAAAAATCAAAAACAACAAAAAAAAACAACAACGTGTTCGATCGATTCAATTCGACAAAAGTGAGTGGAGAACGAAAACTTTAACTTTACCATCTCCTGGTTTATTTAACTTGAATTATTGATGAGAAATTGTTTTTAAGAAATATTGTGTTGCATTGCAGACTAATGGAATTGAATTTTTAAAAACGTTTGTTTTCATATACAATTTGAGAGAGAGATATTGCTGGTGCTACTGCTGGTGTTTGTAACCACCCAACCAATTGTCTCCAAAAAAAGGAACAAGCATGTCGAAAGCCTTAATCGATCAGTAACAAATTTGTTGTTGGAATGAAGCCAAATAAATCTTCGATACGAACAGTTTTAATTTCCCCTAGATAGAATTAGTTCTAATACACACATACATGCTGTTATGTTACATTTTAAAAACATTTAAAATATGAGCTCGTATTCTGTGTGCCACTGTTCACAACTTGATGTAAACAACAAAAATTTTTTTTTATTCCTCTTTTTGTACCATTTGCATAAACAATAACAATTACTAGGCAATTATGCGACAGAACTTTTTAACGGATATCTTCAAACCACGATTATTCTCTTCAAATGCACCGCGTTTTCACACAAGATTGACTGAACTGCCTTGCCTTTTATATGACAAAGTAAACAGTCTGATGAATGTTCTTGACGGCGAACGTTCATGACTTCGTGTTCTGGAAATCTCTATAAATGTAAACATCGTTCTTTATATTTATTATTGTAATGTAGTTTGTATATTTTTGTTTACTTGTTTACAATGTATGCTGGTGTTTGTTGTTATATTAATCGCTACGATAATTTGTAAACAGGTTTGTTTACTGCATTATTTTGTTTTTGTAGCTTTTGTTTATAATTTTAATGTTAAGCGATGTAAAAGCAAAACACCAGTATCTAGATTTTTCATTTTCATAACAATACATAATTGGTCATTATAACTCTTTAGCTAGGAGAGAATAACGACACTTACATTACGTCACAGAATTTTGAGAAATATTTTCATGGCAATTTTTATTTACTCTCGAAGTTACTGCTGAGAGGCAGACGTCGAAGTAATATTTTTTCATATTTCGTTTTGTTGAAGATGTCTGACCTGGACTTTGAATCGTGATGTCACGTCCAATAAGCCAACACACTACCTAATAGACTATGGCGACTACGTTCCGCTAATACAGGTGCATAAAATGTGTAATGTTGTGTCATCCTATTACAGACAGAATCGCTGCTCCAACTTATTTGACAGATTTAAATTTTTGCGCTCAGCTTGTTATTTAAAATGCTGACGAGAAATTTAGCAGTCCTTGTGGACATAATCTCGATACCATTTAAGACAATAGACAATAGACTGGAAATTAGGAATCCTATATTTCTGGGTTAAAAATATAAGTTCCGTCTTCCCCAGGTCCCCCAGGCCGTTCTATAGAATTTTACGCATAATGGAGACACTGGGGTAGGCATTATAAAGATGCCTTATGTAGAGTGAAGTATAATGGCTCAAATGGTCGCAGTACTGATACCCAACGACATCCTAAAGTTCGTCAAGGTAACAGGATTGAGACATTAATGAGATGCCCTCTCCACGATGTTCTTCTTGAAATTTAGTTTGTTATACAAAACGCAGACAAGAAATTTAGCACTCCCTGTGGCCATAATCTCGATGTCATTTAAGATAATAGACTGGAAATTAGGAATCCTATATTTCTGGGTTGAAAATATAAGTTCCGTCTTCCCCTCTGTTATTTAGCTAGGGCTTTCAGTCCGCTCTATAGAATATCACGTATACATACATACATAATTGCTGATTACAATCCCTTAGTCAGGATTACAACCTAGCTTCTTACACGACTTATGTTGTGTGTGCTAATTTTATACATGAGCGGTAGCGGGACCTACAGCTTACGACAGAGTTTAGAGAAATTTTTTCGTTGCAATTTTTATTTTCTCTCAAAGTTTTGCCTGAGATCATCTGAGAGAAAGGCGCCGAAGTAATATTATTTCATATTTCGTTTTGTAAGAGATGTCTGACCTGAGCTTTGAACCGTGGCCTCACCTCTAATAAGTCAACACACCACCTACTAGACTACGATAACTGCATTCCGCTAATCTAGTTGCACAAAATGTGTTGTGTCATTGTAGTACACACAGAAACGGTACTCAATTCTTTTCGGCAGATTTAATCTTTTGAGCTTATATCTCAGGTAGTAAAGTCCCAATAGAAAAGCTACCTATTCTGCCAATGTCTAGCGAATGCAGTAATAATCGTTTGGTCTAGCGCAGCCCTCTGACGTCCTTCGAATGCACGACTTTCGGAGTACGTACATATCGTTACACGCTAGACTCCTAACTTCTGACAAATTAATCCAACAAGAAGGCTATAGACCAAAACACTTTGACTTACCTCCACAGTCAGTCATCAATTTTATTGTCAATTATTTGCCGTTCCGATCCGGAACTCAGCAAAGTATAACCTTATTTGCATCATCGAGTTGTTGAAGATAATCAAAGCATTTCCAAATCAGACCCGATTTTATTGAGCAAATTTCAGAGCTCTTAGTGCAACTTGACTAAGATACGATTTTGAACCTTGGATCGAAAACCAATTGAGAATTCATGTGGATTGTGATCAAACTCATGACCATGTGATGCGGAATGCTTTCTAGTATCATAGTGTTAGCCTTGACGAGAATTGCATCCTTTGATCAGGTCCTTCAGCCCTGTCTACATAATATCACATATAATGGGGATAAATTTTCGAACCTCTTAAGTATAAAAACTTCTCTTGAATCCCTCTAACTACCTGGAATGTAGACTAGCCACAGGCGTCAGTAGTTAAACCATAGCAAGCATGAACATGATCCGAAATGAGGATATTTGGTTCTAGAATTAAATATTCGGAGCCCATTGCAAAACCAGCGGGCATCTTTCAAGCGGAGGCCTACGCCATCGAAAAATGTGATAAATTTAACTTGAATAAGGAGAATAGAGGACTAAACATAACAATACTAACTGACACTTAAGACGCCAACGGATACCTCAGTTTAAACGACGTTAGCAGGAGAAAACTATGGGATCGTCGGTTGGATCCCACGTCATGTAAGAACTCACATTAATTAGTAGTCAGATGAGTTTCGGAAGAGGAAAGCTTTCAGAAACTTCCTGTGGAATAGAACGAGATGTTTGGAAGAGTAAATACAACGAAAGGGCATGAGAGGCGGAAACTCTTCTCAATTCACATGAATTTGTGATATGTCCCCTCCATGAGGTTCTTCTTGAAACTCCGCTTGTTATACAAAACGCAGACAAAAAATTTTGCACTCCCTGTGAACATCTCGATGTCATTTTAGTCAAAAAACACTGGAACTTAGGAATTTTATATTTCTAAGTTGAAAAACACAAAACCCTAGAGAGCACAGCTAGGAAGTTTCAATGAATCCACCACATCCAGCTCAGACCTCGCAACATTCATATCATCATTTGTTTCTCATTAATCTAGATGTCCCTGCTGGTTTTCAGTTCTATTAAGGAGAAAACCACTAAAAACAGTTTACAAGTATTCACCGAAATTTTAAATTTAATTCATTGATAAACTGGGTGGATGTCGACTGAAGAGAGTGGCCCCCAACTTGCTTTATTACACTTCTTTTATGTGGATATGGCCTCAGGTCCCCTCTATAGAATATCACGTATAATAGAGACAATGGAGGAGTACGTACATATCGAGATGCCTAATGTAGAATGAGAGCAGTACAATAGATCGTATGGTCGCAGTACTGTAGCACCTCTGCACAACAATAATAATAATCTCCTACAGTTCCTTAGAGAGATTACCACAAGGACTACGAGACAATACCCATAATATCTGTCTTTTAATCCAGGAATTTTTATGTGGGCGTATGATATGCATTAGAGATCAGCAATGAATCGTTTTTCGCTACTCATAAACAATCATGAAATTTTGAATATAAGTGAGTCAACAATATTGAAATTTAACTATGTACTCTGATTCATGCATACTCACTACAACGTTGATTTATTAGTACAGGTTGCAATGAGTATGAATACAACGTTGACATCAAACTCATACCATTCGAAATATGTTTGATTCATAAGCCTACCCATTCAGATTCAAATGTTTCGAGTGACTCGAATCATTCATAAAAATTTACAATCTTAGTTGTTATTGCATTTACAAAAAAAGAAAACAGACACATAAGCAAAAAAGGCAGAGCAGCAAGCAGAGCAAACACACAACCTTTTAGTGTTCGTACGCGAATCATACTTATTTTAGTTATGGAGTTATGGAGTTATGGATAGTACGTGTTGTTAAGTATGAACATGATGAGTACTTCGAACTGTGAATATGAGTAGAGGTTCCATTATATTAAAAGAAGTATGAATGCGTCTAAGTATCAGAAATTATGAGTATGATGAGATTCTACTCATCTTTTTGAATACTCATTGCTGATCTCTGGTATGTATGCTTGCATATTCGACTGTAATTATTTATCCCGTATTTGTTTTTATAACGAAAATTAAATATTTTATGGATTTTATTATTTCTGTTATTGTTGTTGTTGTTTTTTAATTAAAAATAAATGTCTTTACAAACATGATTTAATGGATTAACTTTCGATATTTTGATAATCTCAATATGTATGTGTGTGTGCATATGAGCATAAATATATTCTCTCATAATTTTATATTCTTGTATTTGTCTTCTTGTTTTTATTGTCATTGTTAATATATTATAAGAGTTTTTGCTGTCATTGTTGTTGTTTTTGTTGTTATTGTCACATATTAATGAATTTTATAAAAAAAATGAAAAAAACATAAAAAAGTTATCATAGGAGGGCAAGAGGAAATGAGATTTGCACGATAAAAAATGAAAAATTTAATAAATTCGTGCAATGCCAACAAAAAAAAGAAACAAAAACGCACATATTTATAGATGAGTATGTATTTATGAATGTATAATGAATAAATCTATGTATATACGTGTGTATATAAACATGAATAAATTGAAAGTGTATAAACAGTTGATTTGGTTTCTGTAGCTCAATTGTCATTGACATACACTGACATTCGCAAAATAGAATTAAACTACCTGGGTTTACATGTTTATTGTAACATATTACGATAAGGGGGGGGGGGGGGGGGGGCAGGGAGGATAGGTAGCAGTAAAAAGCGAGTGACAAAAGGCAATCGAATCAGTTCAGGAAATGATTGATATTTATAAATGCGTAGGGATTTTCAAATAAATATACGAAATACAAGCATTTATTGAAATGGATTTAATATAAAAGCCCCTACAGTTGTACATACCATATACACCCAGCCACCTGCATTGCTGGGGGGGGTATTCTGATAAAGAAGGAATAAAATATATATTCAATGAATTGATTTTTTATGACAGATTACGGTTAAGCCATCATAAGTCAGACACGTATGTAAGTAAAACACATGTAAGGAAGTGTAGGCTCAGCAATAAATTTGGAGTAATCTTGGCAAAGTAAAGATTTAAAGACGTTTTGGGAAACGTATTTTTGAGTGGAAAGTTTACTTTTTAAAGTTCATGACATAAGAGATATGTTTTGTGCAACAATGTCGGACATAAAGGTTTAGATGACACACATAAGAGGTGAGGTGAGAGGTGAGGTTTTGCCATCAAAGGTTTAGCAATACAAAGCCTTTGAAACCAGGCGGTTTAGATTTTAAACTCGTACACGTGTCAGAAGTTTGTATTGACGGAGACTATAGAAAAGGAAAATTCTTTATGAAAGAGTTCCCAAACTATACCTTAGGATTTTAACCAAACAGTCTGTCACCAAACAGTCTGTCACCCATTCACCGGAAGATATGCTTGAACACTAACTTCAGAGGAAATATTTTCGCATCTATTGTCAGCATGCATACGTTAGGGTGAAAGTCAACATAGACTAAGACTCTCCATTTGTTGATAATCATACTTGAGAAATCCTTCTCTTTTACTGAATACACACAAAGGCTTTCCAGGATATTGAAAAGGCTTTAAACAACATTATTTCCAATGCAAGGCTGTGAGTGAGATATGAGTCTGTGTAACTAGATGAGTACTCTACTTTGGTTCTCTTCACTATAACGGATTTTGTTAATAAAGGAACACTACGAGTGGGGAGGGGGAAATGGCCTCTTTCTTTGTCTTGCAATCTAACTCTACAATCAGTATTGGATGATTGTACTGAAGCCCACAGAAAGATTGAAATATTGTTGCATATGTGGATAATCTTGCGAAATGCTTTGAGAATAATATATGTCCCCATTATACGTGGTAGAGCGTCCTGAAGCATCGAGCCAAAGAGAAGAGCGATTATATTTTTGATCTACAAATATAGGATTGCTGTTGTTTGTTGTCAGTACTAAGAACATACGATCTATTGTACTGCTTTCACTCTAAATAAGGCATCTTCATTCATACATAAGGCATCTCTATAATGTCTCCTCCATTATCGCCATTATACGTGATATTTTATAAAGCGGACGGGAGGCCCTATCCAAAGAATCTAGAGAAAGGTGAAACTTATACTTTTAATGAAGAAGTATAGGATTCCTAAGTTCCAGTCTATTATAATAAATGGGATGATGTTCACCGGAAGTACTAAAAATCTCAACAACAGTTTAAATAATAAACTGTGTTTCAAACAAAACATTTGGGAAATATTATCTCCATAATATCTCCTTCAATCTGTTGGTTTTACAAACTTCAGTATGTTGTTTGAAGTCGCCGTAGTCTAGTAGGTAGTATGTTGCCTCATTAGACGTAAAGCCAGGGTTCGAGCCCCAGGCCAGACATCAAAACAAAATACAAAAAGTATTTCTTCGGCGACTTCCTCTCAGCAGATTTGTGACAAAAACTCTGAGGGTAAATAAAAATTGCCATGAAAAGTTACTCAAAAATATGTCGTTCGGAATCGACTTTAAGCTGTTGGCCCCGCCACTCATGTATAAAATTTAACACACACAACATAAGTGGTGTGAGAAACTAGGTCGTAATCCTGACTGAAGGGTTGTAATGACCAATTATGTATGTATGTTGTTCGGCAACCGTGACGTGCCTTGTGCTTGATAAGCTACACAAGCTCCAAATCTGTTTTGAAGATTTGTTTTTATTATCCCAGAATCTGCACAGAGGACTTGAATCTACAGAGAGGGCTGACAAAGCATTCATTGAGTGTACAATTTCCGGTTAGATGGTCGTTTACTATCCTCAGGATGTTTATGGATAGTATGATATACGACTCAAATATTTTTGCACTAAAATTCATTTCCCCCTATCTACCTTCTATGCAAGTACAGAATTCCAAACTCTACTTCCCATGCCACAGAAAGGTTCTAATCCTGTCAACAATGTGCAAACTACCCTCCTAGCAAGCTCATTGCAATTAATTCCTTTATGATCTGGAATCCACTATTACCCCTTGCCCTAAGTCAGCTTGCTCAAGCAATTAATAGTAATCTCTGGTCAAACTTATAGGTGCTAACTGTCCTGACGATGGGCTAACTGTCAGATAGAGTTGTTAATTTGCGCATTCTGTACTTCCTTTCCAAGTTAAATTCTACACACGTATTTCTATGGTGAAAATTTCGTCTTTCAAGATACCCACGAATGTGTCCATGAGTTTGCGAAACGTTCCGCATTCCTTTATTTTTCTTTTTGCCACGTATGCCATAAAATGGTACCTCTCCTACTCTTGCTGCAAACCATTTCTCCTGGTTCTATCCAGGACACTGTAAAAGAGGGAGTGCACATTGCTCTGGCTTTCGTGAAAAAACGCAACAGTCGGGCTAGCAAGACTATGGCATCAGTATGCTGAGATATGCATGATGTAATATTCATCGACTAACATGGAAGGTGAAAAACTATTTGCGACGTCTATTCCATAGCATTTTAGCTTTGGGGCTTATGTAAGCCTAAGGAGTTTTCAACCCAACTTTCCTTTATCAAAAGATAGGTTTATTTGACCTTCCTATGCATTTTTTTCTTACTATTCTTTGGAAAGGAAACGGATTATTGGACGGAAGAATGAAGCTTCTTAAATCTAAAATAACTTACAAGAAACGTGACTAAACTTGTTCACTATCCGCCGCGATAGAAACTGGGCTGTGTGACCTTCTAGTAAAATGCTATATATGAATGTCTTGGACGGGGGAACGTCACTTTAAAATTTCTGGTAAAAATATCTGACTGTTGGCGTATTACACCAGAGTCCGTTGTCCTAACACTAGCTCAGACAATATATTGTTAAGAAAATGGATATAGTGTTTTTCTTTTACATCGTTTAACATTAAAATTATAAACAAAAGCTACAAAAACAAAAGCAATGAACTTGTTTACATGATGAACAAGTAAACAAAAATATACCAACAATACCAGTATAAAAAAGGGATAAACAAGTAAACAAAAATGCAACAACAAACATTACAAGAATAAATGTAAACAAAATACACAAACAACAATGTAAGAAAGATGTTTACATTTATGGAGATCTCGAGAAGGTGAAGCCACAAACATTCGGCTTCAAGATCTTTCATCAGACTGTTAACGTCGCCATATAAAAGGCAAGGCAAAGCAGGCAAAGGAGTCAGTAAAAATTCAGTGAGACTTGTTTGAAGATCTCCGTTATAAAAATCTGTCGAACGATTGTTAAGCTGGATTCAGCCATTGTTTCGGAACAAAATGCTTGTTACGGAACAAATTCAGTTTTTTGAGAGTTTGTTCCGAAACGATTCACCCACTTCGAACAATTGTTCTGTAAAAACAAGGCTAACATATGAAATATTTTAGTAAACGATGCGTGTTAGATTTACAATTAGGCAGCAGAGTAGCAGATGATTGCAATTCCTTTGTTTTCTTGACTTGAGTGTGATCAAATTTTTTATTGTGTTACAAAGAAAGTGTAAATTAAAACAAATCTGAAATTGTTCAAGTGAAAAAAATGGATAATAATGGATATTATACATACATAAATATATACATACAAATGTACATAGAATATGATGTGGCAGCTCAGTTCAACTTCACTTAAAAAGTTAAAGTAGCTGGCAGCACAGTTCGATTGTTTCGGAACAAAAATTAAAATTAAACCAATTCGAGCTGAAAATGTTCCGAAGCAAGCTTACTCTCTTTCGCTCTCTCTCTCAAAAAGAGAAACGTCAAACTAAATATAAAAAAAATTGTTTCGGAAAAAAATTTTTGTGAATGGGTGAATCCAGGTTTATTGTTTACGCAAAAGAGTGTAAAGAAGAATAACAAAGAAAAGCACTTGTTTTTGTTTATATCAAGTTGTGTACAGGCACACAGAATTGTGCGAACAATAAAGAAGTTAATTGAAACTAAAAACAAATTTATTTTTATTTTATTTGCAATCTACCAGCTCATATTTTGAACGTTTTTTAAAGGTAAAAAAGTAACAATATTAAAAATTATTTTTTTGACGACTGCCTCTCAACAATCTTCTTCCAAAAATCTGGGAGTAAATAAAATTGTCATGAGAAAGTATCTCAAAAATATGTCGTTCGGAGGCGACTTTAAACTGTAGGTCTCGACAGTCATGGATAAAATTAACACACTTAATATGGGTGGTGTAAGAAGCTAGGTTGTAATCCTAACTAAAGAGTTGTAATGAGCAATTAGTAAATTCCATTAAGATGTCTACGTTCAAAGGCCTTTTAAATTAAGTCCTATTCACAGAAAATAAAAATTAAAAGCTCATATTAAGCAATAAAAATTATTTTTATAAAGAAAGAAAAAAAAACTTAATTTTTCTTTATAATTCATTTACAAATCTTGTACATTGTAAATTGTCTCTTCCTTTTATTTTGTGTATGCATTTATGATCTTTTCACAACTTCAATTATAATCGTTTATATTCCATGAAATATGCTGCAAAATAATAACGTGTGACAAAAATTTTTTATTTTCAAAATAAAAAAAAAGAAATTCCAATTAAAAATTGTTTTCCAAAAAAAAAACAACAAAAAAAATAAAATCACACAAAATTTGCGTCAGCAACAATTTTCTAAGAAAATTTAATATTTAATCCTATAAATGCCAATGTTGTTTTAAGGATACATGTTCAATTCAAAGAATGTCGTTCAATCTGTGGATAAAAAGGGAAACATGCGTGCTTATGTCCTACTTTCCTTTTTTTTTTGTTAAGGGTTTCCATGTTTCCATACATTTAAAGGGTTAAATCCTATAACTGTACGTTATGATTTCTGTTTTTCAGTTCTGTGTATTTTACTTAATTTTTTTCCTTTTTATTTTTTATTTTTTATTTCATTTTTAATACTATTTGCCATTGCTGGAGGTACCTTTTGGTATTTATTCTGAAATAAAATAAAATTTTTTTCTATATTTTTACATACAACCTGTGCGATGTATGTACATACATACATATGTGCAATTGTATGAATGAATATATGAATGAATGTAGTAATAACGATGGGACAAAATATGAAATCATCGAATGGTAAAATAACAGTCTCTCGAATAATATGCCCTACAACACAATACTGCTACAATCATACTGGTACAAATCTTTAGTCAGGATTACAACCAGAGATCAGCAATGAATCGTTTTTTCGCTACTCATAAGCAGTCATGAAATTTTGAATATAAGTGAGTCAACAATATTGAAATTTAACTCATCTGATTCATTCATACTCACTACAACGTTGATTTATAGGTACAGGTTGCGTACAACATTGACATCAAACTCATACCATTCGAAATATGTTTGATCCATAAGCCTACTCATTTAGATTCATAACTTTAGAAAACTACTCTTGTAATACTTATAAATGATTCGAGTGACTCGAATCATTCATCAAAATTTATAGTCTTAGCTGTTGTTGTTGCATTTACAAAAAAAGAAAAAAGACTCATAAGCAAAAAAACAAGCAGCAAGCAGAGCAAACACACAACCTTTTAGTGAGTATTTTAGTGTTTGTCCGCGAATCATACTTATTTTGTGGTTGTTGTAAATGTTGAGTCATGGAGAGCCGTAATCAACAACATCATACGTGTTGCTAAGTATGAATATGATGAGTACTGCAAACTTTGAATATGAGTAGTATGAGTATGATATTAAAATAAATATGAATGCGTATAAGTATCACAAATGAGTATGATTCGATTCTACTCATCTTTTTCAATACTCATTGCTCATCTCTGATTACACTACTTCTACACACTACTCGTGTATTTGCATGATAATTTTATACATGAGACTGCTATGAGGAAGTCGTATGTCGTTTAGCTTCAGATGTCTGAATCATGGGCTCTTGTCTAATAAGCCAACACAATACCTACTAGACTATGGCGCCTTCAACACCACATAATATTCAATACAGGAAAACGAACGAATACTTCTAACTGAAGTCATTTTTTTTACGCCGAGGAGGGGTAAATGCACCTAACCGCACCATAGAGGAAGTCGTGACATCCTCCGTGTGTGGGACCCTCACCCACTAAATCCCCCCCTCGTCTCGTGGACTTGTTGTGCCCACTCCGGAACTACGGTGGTATTACTTCGGAGTGGAGTCTCTTTGGCCCTTTGGTGTTCATATCCGCTACCGGATTGCGTGTCGAAAGTTGAAGAGACATCTAAGTATCTCCACTATTCCTTTCGTCCAGGTCCCTGATTCGAATTTCGCTTGACACGTGTACCAGTTTCATCTATGCCGGCGTGCCCACATGTTCCGCAGCCTCAAGATACCTCTTCTTCAGCTTTAGAATGCTCTCCACGTAATTCGCCACTAAGGTCCAATTTTCTCTGCTCGCGATCATAACCCCGACAATGTTACCGACCGTGATCGTCCCGACTATCGACGTCAGTGCAGAACGATAGCTCTGCCAGCGTGCACATTCATATGTATGATTACATACATACAGGAGCTCATGTTAACAACGTTACTATTCGTGACCGAAACAAATAGAGGACCATTGTACAAATGTCCTAAAGGGGAGAGGATAATAGAGGGGATATGGAAAAGGAGAGGAAATAGGAAAGGGAAAATAAGGAATCGGAAGAATTACACAGACTAACAAACACACAAAAGAGTGCAACTACACTATTTAAGTCCTAGCACCTCTCAACCAGCTCAAACTAATAATGAATCTATTGAGAGCCTTGATGTCTGCCCTCGACACAGAATTCAAACCCTCAAAGAAGCCCCTGCCAAGGGTTTTCAATCTCAACCTACTAAACGCTGGACAGTTACAGAGGAGGTGTTCGACAGTCTCCAACTCGCAACATATCCTGCAATAGCCCGACTGAGATCTGTTCCACATCCTTGATAGCGATCTAATCTAGCAGTTCCTCGTAATAAACCCAATAACGAACCTTAAACTGGTCTTACCCAAGCCCAGCAGCCAACCTGTTATTATACTGCTTATAGCAGGCCATATACACCTAGAAACGTAACAACCCGTTCTATTCCCCCAACGCATCTGCTCTTCCCTTCTGACCCATCCATTAATGAGGCAGATTGGGGAATCAAGACCAATTATTAAATCGCCCTGAGAAAGTGAACCTAACATAGCGAGAGCATCCGCCGTCTCATTGCCAAGTATTCTGCTATGACCCGGAACCCAGCAGGGACGGATTCTGTCTGGTCCAAAAGTCCTCAACGACTCCTTGCACTCGTGAACGAGTCGTGATTTGCAGCAGATCGACACAATGACCCTTAGGGTAGTCAACGAAGATAATATACGATTCCGGATCCGAAGTAGGCCCACCAGCTATGCCCACAATTGAATTCAAGTTTGCGAAAATCTCTGCCTGAAACACGCTACAGTCATCCTTTAACCTGAAGTGAAGTTCAAGACCGAGTTCCCTTCAGAAAACCCCAGCACCTATACCTCCACCTAACTTCGGCACATTTGTGAAGATGGGTACACCTGTCCGCCCCTGGAGTACCCCACCATTGAAGGAGACGAATTGGTGTAGTGCTTGATTACAAATCCGACCTATGCAGGTTTAAATACTCGTGAAAATCAAAACAATGTTTATCGCGGTTTTCCAAATTTTTCTTCATCAAGGTCAAGGTAGATCAACAATCTTGAGAAAGAGTCGCACTCTTTAAAGGGTTACGGAATACAAATACCCAATAAATTTTCTGAGAGGAGATAACTTCTGGCCAAACACAGATGGATGGATAGATCAATCCTATCATTCTAGAACTTGAAAAGCAAATTAATGGCTAGTAAAACACAATCGACCACCGGTACCGTACCTTCCAAATGTTCTGCCAATTGAAAGCCTTGTTGAAATAGCATTTTTTTCGTTCTTCGAATAAAGTCCAGTAAATCGCCGATAGAATAGGATCCAATATGAAATAAATTTTTTTCGGCGTCTGTCTCTCAGAAAATTTCTGGCAAAAACTCTTAGAGGTAAATTAAAATTCCCAAGAATAGTTTCTCAAAAATCTGTCGTTCGGAGTTGACTTTAAACTGTAGATGCCGCCACTCATGTATAAAACTAACACACTCAACATAAGTGGCTTGTGAAGCTTGGTCGTAAACGTGAGTGAAGGATTGTAATGACCAATTATGTATGTATGTATGTACATATGGCTATACAGAGATGCTTGTATGAAAAGATGCTGCTCTTACATCAATTTTTTAATCCATCGTTAAACATTAACACAAATGCCTTACGTATGCGTCTCTACATAGTGTAGGGTATAAACGGCAAAGGAAAGATCTTTGTTTCGAAAGAAAAAAAACTATGTGATGACGGTGATTCCGTTTTGCATTGCTGTGAATAAATGTTATTTCGTAATAATTCTCGATGTTTTCATATATATTTTTTAAATATATTCTCTTTTTTGTCTGTTATTGTTGTTGCTGTTGTTACTTTGAAAATTTGAAGAAAATGTTGCTAAAAATTTTCACAGCGATTTTTATGCAATAATAAAAAAGAATTCGAAACACAATGGATTGAGAGATATTTCTGATATGACAATAAGGCAACACAATATTTGAATGTTAGGGTACATGATACCTACCAGAGATCAGCAAGGAGTATTCAAAAATATGAGTAGAATCGAATCATACTCATAATTTCTGATATTTATACGCATTTATACTTATTTTAATATCATACTCATATTACTCATATTTAAATTTTGAAATATTCATCATATTCATACTTAACAACATTTATGATGTTGTTGATTTCGACTCTCCATGGCTCAACATTTACAAAATAAGTATGATTCGCGTAGGAACACTAAAATACTCACTAAAATCTTTTTTCTTGTTCTGCTTGCTGCTCTGTCTTTATGGTATGTGTCCTTTTCTTTTTGTTTCAAATGCAACAACAACTAAGATTGTAAGTTTTAATGAATGATTCGAGTCACTCGTATCATTTATAAGTATTATATTTTTTTTTTTCACGCCGAGGAGGGGTAAATGTACCTAACCGCACCATAGAGGAAGTCGTCACATCCTCCGTGTGTGGGGCCCTCACCCACTAAATCCCCCCCTCGTCTCATGGACTTGTTGTGTCCACTCCGGAACTACGGTGGTATTACTTCGGAGTGGAGTCCCTTTGGCTCTTTGGCCCCTGCATGTTCATATCCGCGTCCGGATTGCGTGTTGAAAGTTGAAGAGACATCTAAGCGTCTCCACTATTCCTTTCCTCCAGATCCTTGCTTCGAATTTCGATAGACACGTGTGCCAGTTTCATCTATTCCGGCGTGCCCACATGTTCTGCAGCCTCAAGATCCCTCGTCTTCAGTTTTAGAATCCTCTCCACGTAATTCGCCACTGAGGTCCAATTTTCTCTACTCGCGATCATAACCCCGACAATGTTACCGGGCGTGATCGTCCCAACTATCGACGTCAGTGCAGCCAGCGTGCACACTCGAAAACGGTGTGCTCTGCGTCATCAATTATCTCCCCTTCCTCGTAAAGACAGTAATGTGAGGCGGTCTTTCCCATTCTGTGCAGATATTTCCTAAAATATCCGTGACCCGATAACATCTGTGTAACGTAGTAATTTACCTCTCCAAATTTCCGACCAATCCATGGCCTTATGTCTGGAATAAGTCTCGCCGTCCATCTTCCTCTATCTTCTTCGTTCTATCGTTGTTGCCATTTTGAAATGGTGTTTTCCCTGAAATGAGCGGTTATGTGACTCCCAGCCGATTTGGCCTTATAGATCTCCATCCGCTCCGCTGCCAGCAGATCCACAGGAATAATACACGCTATCACCACTACGGCTGGAGCGGATACCGTACGATATGCCGACGCGATACGCAATGCAGCCGTTCTCTGTACCGCTACCAGTGCGTTTGTCCGCTTCTTAACATTCAGTGTTTCAGCCCAAATTTCGCTCCCATAAAGCATAATGCTGTTTTCGACCTCCATCAGGAGTCTCCGTCTCGCCGGTAGCGGGCCTCCAATGTTCGCCATTAATCTACTGAGCTGTCCAACGATCCTCTGGGCCTTGTTAGCCGAGTACTGGATCTGATGTGAAAATGTTAGTCTGGGATCCAGCCTTATTCCCAGGTATTTCACCGAGCTCTTGGTCCTAATTACTCCGTCTCCTATACTCATGTCCACCTGCAAGGGGATATGACGACCAGTGATCAGCAGTAATTCCGTTTTGTGCATGGCCAGATCCAGCCATGTTTTCGTTCTCAGCATGACACGTCTCAGTTTTCGTTGTGCCTCTTCCGTGTTCCTGGCCGTGATAACAGCTGCAATATCATCAGCGTATCCAACCAAAAAAGTTCCATCTGGCATATCCTCTTTCAGAATTCCATCGTAGTTGACGTTCCATAGGTCGGGGCCGAGTATCGATCCCTGTGCCGCTCCTGATGTTATATGTTTCACCCTTGGGCCCGAGCTTGTGTTATACACCAGCTGTCTGCTACTCAGATAACTACTTATCATGGCCAAGATGTAGTGTGGCACCGAGAAATTGTACTCCAAAGCATTTAATACTTCGCTCCATCTAAGGCTGTTGAACGCATTTTTAACGTCCAGAGTCGCAAGCAGTACTACAGGCCTCGAAGATTTGCTCCCTCGTTGTGTTACCCTGGCCGCTTCAGTCACCTCTCTCAAGGCACCAATTGTAGACCGACCGGGTCGAAATCCATATTGTCTAGCAGACAGTCCGCCACTATTCTCAATCGCGACAGCAAGCCGAGGCTTCAAAAGCCTCTCGAGCAGCTTTCCCGCCGTATCCAGCAAGCACAGTTGCCTGTACGCGGATGGGTCCTCTGGATCGCCCTTTCCCTTATTTATCAAGACTAGCCGTTATCTCTTCCATATTTCGGGGAAAATACACTCTCTCAGGCACGCGTTGTACATTCCCAGTAGGATTTGCGGTCGCTGATTGGCAATCTCCCGCATTACCTCAGGCGGGATTCCATCGGGCCCCGGTGCCTTACCGGGTTTCAATCCGACTGCAGCTGCTTTCAGCTCCTCTGCGGAAAATGGCAAAGGTTCTCTATTGCGCGTATTCCGTCGTCGTTCGTTCGCCGGTTCATGAGTAGGGAATAGTGTATCCACTATATTTCTCATTACTCGCTCGTCCATAATTTCCATTGGTTTCCTTCTGTTTAGTTTGTCCATTACAATTTTGTATCCAAGTCCGTAAGGGTTTACGTTTACGTCGTCGCGTAGTTCCTGAAATGCCTGATTTTTCTTTCGCGATATAGCCTTCTTCAGAGTCTTCTTTGCCTCTTTATATGCCCGCATTTCGTCAGCAGCTGGTCCATCGGGTCTGGCTCTAGTGTACCTCCGTCGTAGTCGTAGGCACTCTCGCCTGAGTGCTGCGATATTGTCGTCCCACCAGTACACTGCCTTCCTTCTGATATTCGAAAGTTTTCGCAAGGGCATTGCCTTTTTACATCCGCGTCTTATTATCTCCATGGTTTGTTCCACTCTTGTCCTCGCATCGTCCGAGAGTTCAACTCTGCTACACAGTCTATCCACTTCCAAGAGTAACCGATTCGCATTTAATTTCCGTGAATCCCAGATTTGTGGTGTAATTGTCCTCCTCAAGTCTATTCCTTGGAGCAAAGGTGTACGATATGTACTGGTGATCACTGCCCGTATATATTTCCAAGACCCTCAACTCCTTGACTCTGTGATACATGCTCTCGGAGACTATAGTTATATCAGGGATGGTGCCCTCGCAGCCTGGTCGTCTAAAGGTAGCTACGCTCCCCTCATTCGCGAAGACCAGGCCGGTTCGAGCTGCCATCTCTACAATTCGCCTGCCTCTTGGGTTGGTATTCTGCATTCCCACGTCATCATTGGGAGTCAAATAACAACTCATTAGAGTAATCTCGTCAAACTGTATCCAGGTGAAACAATCCCCCCTACCAGATCTTCTCGGTCGGGGGCCCTGGTTATCCGTTATCCATATAGCTGCTGTAGGTGTTTCATCACCCAGCCAGAATCCGCTATTTTTAGATGCATACTGTTCGCTTATAACAGCTACGTCAACTTCCTGCTCCCTGACTATTTGCGATAGCAAAGAAAAAGCCACCTTCCCTCTGTGCATATTCAGCTGCAATATCCTCATGCTGCTTTTCGTAAGCTCGTCCCGCAGCCCCGCGATCCCGGGAGGTGATCCAGAGATTTTCCTGACTCCGCAGAGCAAATACAACATTTCGGTGTGTTCCGGCATTCTTTTCGCTTATGCCCCTTTTCTCCACATTTCATGCATAGGTCTGACCTGTCCGGTCCACCACACTCCCACCGTTTGTGACCTATTCCGAAGCATCGGAAACAGCGTGTCGGTTCTTCCCTGATGGTTATTCTACAGCGTGTCCAGCCTATTTTGATCCTCTGTAGTTTCAGCAGCGCTTTCGCACAATTTGCAGAGGTTGTCACGAAGGCTCTTTTCTGCTTCCGGCTGTTCGCCCCGGTTATAAGAACGGACGTATCCGGATTTATTTCATCCGCTTCTCTTTGTACGGCTGCCATAACTTCCTCGGTGGTTGTGAGGGCATCCAGGTCCCGAATTTCCAAAGTGACCGTAGGTACAAGGTCCTTTACTGTTGCCTCTTGATTTAGGACGCTCTTTAGGTTCTCCCTGAACTCGTCCCTTTTGCCTCCTTTACCCATTTCAATGAGAATAGCACCTGTTTTCGTCTTCCGGACGGCTCGTATCGCTATCTCCGATTCCTCTGGCCTTATCTTGCTCCTTATATTCCTCAGAACGTCAGCGTAGCTGCGCCCCTCGGTTGGGTGGATGATTACAGCTTCTGGACGTTCTTTCACAGTTTTTCTTCGCTCCTTTTTCTCTTTCCTTGCCGTTTTCTTGCTCCTCACTGTTTTCCATTCCTCGTCCACTGTTTCCTAGAGCTGTATGGTGTCAGTCGGTTTTCCTCTCGGCCTTTTTTCCGGGCGGCTCTCCGGCGGGCTTGAGGCGGCTCTCCTGTTGAGGGAACTAACAGGTGTGGAGACTTCACAGTCATTCCTGTTATTCTTGGTGATCTCGGGTGCTATACTCACTTCTTTTTCCTTTTCCGCAGTCTTCCAGTTCTCTCTATAGCTCCGCATTATGTCGATGAGCTCCTCTAATTCAGCTGCTCCGCTCTGAACTTCCATGCTGATGTTCCTTGCCCTCGTCATTGCCCCTCTAATCCTGCGGATAACATTTTGGCACTTAGTGAGGGACTCCTCCTCGGAGTTTCTCATCTTACATATAAACTCCTGTCTAGGGGAACTGTGCCTCAAAAGCGGTTCCTTTGTCCCACTATGCGCCGGTTGCGTTTGCGCCCCTTCTTGCACAGATTCCGGTGTCGTGCCACCCTTCTTAGTCCCAGTGTTCCTCGCAGACGCGCTCTGAGAGTTCGTCGTCGTCTGGGATTTCTTCACCGGCGATCGCCTGATTTTCGGGCTGCTCATAAAGGCAACCTCTCCCTGCATCATCTCTTCCACTTCTAGTATTCTTTTATTCATCTTTTCTCTTGGGTTCCATCTTCAAGCCGCTATCTCATATCGGCTATGCAGTTGTCCTTCAAAGACCCCGAGGGTGCCTATGGTAATCAGTGAGGTCCTCGCGAGGGTTGACGCAAATCCTCATGGGAGTTTGCGTTCAGAGCCAGGTCGGACACTAATTAGGAGTCATCTCAACTAAACCTGCATCACCAACTAAATGGCGACGATAATCGAACGTACTTGAAGCCCTGCCACGGATTTAACGGAACGGAGGCGTCTGCAACATTAGCCTGAAAGTCATTTCGACCGGTTTTCACTTGGTGTACTCAGGTAACAGAATGCAACAAACGTCAGCCCACTTGCGTCATCTTCAAAATCGATTTCCAATGCATAGTCAAGGTCGTGCCGAATCGTCAATCTTGCCTTCTCACATTAGCAAGTACCCAGCGGATGCTGAGTTCCAGTACCCGGGGAGCGCCTGATCTAAGATACGGAGGCTGTGAGCTGCTTGGTTTGTACTTGCAAGGATAGCCCCGGGCTTCGCCAAGTTGAAACCAATCAGTGGCGTTGCCTTGTAGTTTCATACCCACTCCCCATTTATAAGTATTATAAGTATTTTTCTAAAGTTATGAATCGAAATGAGTAGGCTTAGGAATCAAACATATTTCGAATGGTATGAGTTTGATGTCAAAGTTGTATGTATACTCATTGTAACATGTACTTATAAATTAAGGTTGTAGTGAGTACGAATGGATCAGAGTACGTAGTTAAATTTCAATATTGTTGACACACTTATGTTCATAATTTCATGAGTGCTTATGAGTACCGAAAAAATGATTCATTGCTGATCTCTGATACCTACCACAGTATTTTTGAGGCGTTAAAGAAAAGCTACTTCAGGAGACAGTCTACTGTGTTAAGCCCCCCTTCCCAACAAAAACTTTTAAAATTATTCTGTGCTTTTTAATCGCATGGTCCAGCAGTTTTTTGATCCTTCAACAGGGCTGCTGAACTTTGAAACCTTCAGAAGACTATCGACTGTGTTAACCCCCCATTCCAAAAGCATGCTCGTTGTCTTTCGAAACCTGCGTTGGTTTAAAAGCATTTTGAAAATATTATGTCATTCCAGCAGTATTTTGATCCTTCAACAGAGGCTTTCGAACTTTGACATCCTGCTGAAGTTGTCATGTAGGCTGTTTTGGAAATTCAGCAACACAACGATGTGCGTTCGCTGAGTAGGATCTGAAGCAGTTGGTGACTAACCCTAATTTTCATTGAAATATCGTCTTCAGTGATTTTTTTGCGGGAAGATGGGAAATTACTTTATGCATTCATGATGGTCGTCACCAAACATGATATGTCGGACTCTCCCACTGGGTATACCGACTAAAAACCCGCCTTGTCTGCTCACCGGGGAATCATTCCACCTCGGAACCACGGTTGTATTACTTCGAGGCGGACCCCTTTTCTGGCATATGTTCCAGTTCCATCGTTGTCAGCCTGCGTCCAGGCTCCGCTCTATTCTCAGTCTGCTGCGTCTAGATCAAATTTCTTCCTTCGCAGGACGTGCCCTACAAAGTGTTTTACTGCGTTCCAGCTCTCTATACTGTTTATTATTTTCAGCACGACGTTTGTAGGGCTAATGACCCCGATTTCAGCTTCGAGTCGCTGACGGCTTTCGGCCCATCGACAACAGCTGAAGAAAGTGTGTTCGAAATCATCTAACGTTTCTTTCTCTTTATAGATACAGAATGGCGAGCGGCATTTCCCCATGCGATGCAGGTACTTTCTGAAATATCCGTGACCGGTCAGCATCTGGGTTATGTGGTAGTCTACTTCGCCGTTTTTTCTGTTTTTCCACACTTGCAACTCGGGAATCAGTTTATATGGCCACCTTCCGTGCTGTTCATTTTCCCATCGAAATTGCCATTTTAGGAAGACTTCGTGCTTTATCGCTTCTATGCTCTGTGGTTGAGTCGTACTTTGTCTGGCGTTGAAGATCATCCGGCGCTCATATGCTTGTAGGTCTATGGGAACCATTCCGGCTACAACTAGGACAGCTTGTGTCGATACTGTGTGATACGAGGATGTCACTCGTAGTGCAGCTATTCTCTGCGCAGACAGAGGAGTATGCCATAGAGGAGTATGCTATCGGTGAGGCCTATTTATGACTTGAAGGCTACGTGAGCAAATAAAATTCTCGAATTTGTAACGACACCAACTCACACAAGATGCAAGAGCGTCGATAACATTTTGTTTAATGTGTACTTTGGCTGCAGGCGTTATCCTTAAAGATAACTGGATTAGCCTGGATTAGAATGGATTAATCGATGGTTAACATGGATGGTAACCCCATGATTTTTATGATTTAAATGAGGTGGACAGTGTCTTTATATTATATCGGGGCTATCCATATCAATATAATCAAACAGAAATCAATTGTTTCAAAAAATTAAAATAACAAACAGACCCACTGTGCGTGCATCATCTCTCTCTTTTAAAGAAATATATTCCGATTACAATGTATGCACTTTTGCTAGCCATTATGGTTGCTATTGCTTCTGCTGCTGCTGTTGCTGTTGCCAGTCTCTGCTGATGCAGTCTCTGTGTCTTTTGCATTTGTATAGAGTTTCGATTATTATGAATGAGTGTGTACATATTTATGAGTGCTTGTGTCTGTGTGTGTGTACTTTCGTATATTTGCTTCGAATTGCATTTGTCGGCATGAGTATGTTAAAGTGCCAACAACAAAAATTGAATACAAATTGATTTTGTTGGCAAAAAATATTTAAAAAAAAAAATATAAAAACGAAAAAATATTCACTTTTTATGCACTTTTTATTTACTTTTTTCGTAAACGTTTTTTGTGTATTTTCTTTTTGTTGTTATAAAAAATATGATTTTTTTATGGTTTTTTGTCAAAAATGCATTGCATTTTTCGTTTACGTGTAAATATACAATAAAATATGAACAGAAACGATTAAAGATGTTCAAAAACGAATGTATTGTACCTTACAGCAAAGGACAGTTTTTGAATGGAGAGGTGAGACGCTTAGTAGCAACAAATCAAAATAAATATGTGTTTAGTTTTAATTAAAATTCTTTATTATTCGCACAATTCTGTGTGCTGCTGTTCACAACTTGATGTAAACAACAACAATTGCTTTTCTTTGTTAATCCTCTGTTTATACCCTTTGAATTAACAATAACAATCACTAAACAATTGTTCGACAGATCTTTGTAACGGATATCTTCAAACCACGATTACTCTCTTCAAACACACCGTGTCTTCACACAAGACTGACTTCACTAACTCAGTCGCCTTGCCTTTTATATGGCAGAGTAAGCAGTTTGATAAATGATCTTGAACTCGAATGTTCGTGGCTTCACCTTCTCAAGATCTCTATAAATGTAAACATCGTTGTTTCATTATTGTTGTTTCTGTATTTTGTTTACATTTATTCTTGTAGTGTTTGTTGTTGTATTTTTGTTTACTTGTTTACCATTTTTTATGCTGATGTTTGTTGTTGAATTTTTGTTTACAATTTTAAGGTTAAGCGAAGTAAAAGCAAAACACCAGTATCTAGATTCTTCATTTGAGTAACAAAATGTACATACATACATAATTGGTTATTCAGTCAGTCATTGGCTCTTCAGTCAGGATTTCAACCTAACTTCCCACACCACTTATGTTTGGTGTGTTAATTTTATACATGAGTGGCGGGACCCACAGTTTAAAGTTGACTCCGAACGACAGATTTTTGAAAAACTTTTCATGGCAATTTTATTTATTCTCAGAGTTTTTGCCAGAAATCTGCTGAGAGGAAGTCAATGAAGAAATATTTTTTCTTATTTCGTTTTACTGGAGATGTCTGACCTGGGGTTTGAACCATGGCCTTGCGTCTAATAAGCCAATACACTACGTCGACTTCATAAATGCATTGCTTTAATCTGGGCTGCGACATAGCTGGAAATGTAGGAGTTGATAAGCTTGCTATGAAGGCCTCGATAAATATGAAATCTATTATCTATTGATATGATTCCTACTGAACTATGACAGCCATCAAGAAATCGAAAGACTTTTCTGTGAAAGGCCATAGAACTGGTGAAGCTCCATCTCTTCTTCTGCTGCTACGAGAACCTTCTAAAGATCACCGTCTACTTTATTTTCAAACTCAATGCATTGTACGTGAATCATTAAACAATCAGTCCGCAGACTTCACTGGACAAGCTGCATAAATTCTTGGGAGAAGCAAGAGTATAATTCATTTTCTCTTGGGTGCCCTGGTAGTCTAGTGGGTAGTGTGCTAGACTATTAGCGTGAGGGTCGTGGGTTCGATTCCCACCAGAGACTCTGGTCTGTGACACTACACCGAGCAAATAGTGAAGTTACTTCGCTCGTATATAATTAGGATATAATTTGTAATTGTATTGTAATTAATAAATAAATAAATTAATTTTCTCTGTCAATGTCTAGGTTTTGGTTCATTTGGTTAAGGTTCATGGGGCTAGGTCTAGGGCTGCCTTTATCTTAGGCAGTTCAGGGTGATTGTAATTCTTTTCCTTTCTATTTTTCTTTTGTAATTCAACACTATTTGTCTTGATATGAACTAAAAACAGCATTCTACTGTTAGCAATAGCGTGCAGCTAACCTAACATAACCTAGCACGGCACAATAATTAAAGTGGACTGGATAGACTAACGTTCTGACAGATTATTTGAAAATTTTTTAATTCTATCTTAGTAGATAAGAGCCCATGGTTCAAACCCCAGCTAAGACAACTCGAATAAAACAAAATTTTAAAGAATATTTCTTCGGAGACTTCCTCTTAGCAGATTTCTGGGAAAAACTCTGAGAGTAAATAAAATGAACATGAAAAGATTCTCAAAAAAATCTGTCTCTCGGAGTCGACTTTAAACTATAGGTCCCGCCACTTTTGTATAAAATTAACACAGACAACATAAGTCGTGTGAGAAACTTGGTTGTAATCCTGACTAAAAGGTTGTAAAGGCCAATTAATTAAATTTTTATGTTCCCAACGTTTAAGGATTACAGATTTGTATCAACGATTGGGGATTGTGGCTGAGGCAACTGCCAATGTCAAATATCATTGTGAATAGGCATCTTTTGCAAGTCCTACATGGATTAAAAAGGCCCTATATTGATCAACGAATATTTAGTTAGGGAAACAATACAAAAACAATATACCGCCTATCAGTGTGAATAGCATCTTTTATAAACCCTACATAGAGCAACGAATATTTACTTAAGGAAACAATACAAATACAATATAACCCCCCATCAGTGTAGGGTATTAAAAATATGGAAAAAATAAAAAATCATGCTTTTAGGGAAACAGGTAAAAAATATTTGTTTGTATGTATATGTTTTCAAGGATTTTATATAAAAACACATATACACACACATCTACCCGGTTACAAAAATAAAATGTGTAATTTGTTGTCGTCGTGATTTTATTACAAAATTCCTTCAATTTGTAGTTTCGAAATTTATCGTTATGGATACAACAAAAAAAAACGGAAAAAATCGGAAATTAGTGCAATTTGTGTTTTTTTTTTGGCAAATTTCTTCAAATGGAAAATATTTTTTGTAGATTCTAAGAAAATTTGTTGTACTTTAGATGCATGAAAAGAATTTCTAAGTAAAAGTACCACAAACAGCATTCATTAAGAATTTTCTGATAATCTATGCAAAGAGCATTGCAACATCAATGTGTGGTGTTGAATTGCAACATGCCTGAAATGTAATTTTTTTTTAATTTTTTCTAGGAAAAAATTTGTGTAAATTTAATTTATTTTAGTAGTCCATCTCCATAAAGCGTACAACTACAAGAAATAGTAGACGACAGCTGTAGCAATACAACCCGATTATCAGGCGCACCCATGAGGACAAAGAGATTGGGACCAGGACATACGGAATATTTTATTGCCAAACAATTCAGTTGTTAACAATTAACAACAATACATACATATTGTTATGCTTTTACCTTTTAAAAGCGTTTGAAATATGAGCTCGTAGATTGCAAATAAAATTAAATTAAATTTGTGTTAAGTTTTAATTAAAATTCTTTATTATTTGCATAATTCTGTATGCCACTGTTAACAACTTGATGTAAACAACAACAATTGCTTTGTTTCATCTTCCTTTTTTGCACTCTTGCATAAACAATAACAATTATTAGACAATTGTCCGACTGATCTTTGTAACGGAGATCTTCAAACCACGATTACTATTTTTTAACACACCGCGTCTTCACACAAGACTGACTGAATTTTTACTGGCTCAGTTGCGTGTTTTGTCTTGCCTTTTATATGGCAACGTAAACAGCCTGATGGATGTCTTTGAAGGAGAATGTTCGTGGCTTCGACTTGTCGAGATCTCTATAAATGTAAACATCGTTGTTTACATTGATTATTTTTGTTCGTGTATTTTGTTTACATTTATTCTTGTTGTGTTTGTTGGTATATTCTTGTTTACTTGTTTATCATTTATTTATGCTGGTGTTTATTGTTATATTACGCAGTGGGATAATTTGTAAACAAGTTCATTGTTTTTGTTTTTGTATCCTTTGTTTATAATTTTAATGTTAAACGATGTAAAAACAAAACACCAGGATCTAGATTTTTCCATTTTCGTAACAATATGTTAATGACTGTTTGAGAGGCTCTTTTACAGCCTTGTACAGCAGCGCTGAACGCTTGTCAGCACAAGATATTAAGTTAATGCAGTCTTGATACCAGAAAATATTGGAATATTGGGCCTAGATTGCTTCGTAATAAATTCATGACCGCCTCGATTAAAGCGGTAGTGAGAACTGAACTCCAATCGCTTATAGATATGGTGTCATCGGTATTGCGATCAACTATAGCTCAATTGATATAATCTTCTACCATAACTTTATATGATCGTCTCTAGAGACTTGATGACGGATATCTGGATCGTTTGACTTCAGGAATGGTATCCTCCTCTGTTTGCTTTACTTTGGGGTGCAATGTTAGACGGTTAAAAACCCTGGTCAGAACGAAATATTAAAAAATATTTCTTCAGACTACCTCTCTGCAGATTTCTGGCAAAAACTCTGAGAGAAAAAAATTGCCATGAAATGTTTCTCAAAAAATCTGTCGTTCAGAGTCGACTTTAAACTAAAGTTTCCGCCACTCATGTATGAAGCTAACGCACACGACATAAGTCGTGTGAGAAGCTAGGTCATAATCCTGACAGAAGGTTTGTAAGGACGAATTATGTATGTATGTATGTATTAGATGGTGAACCAACCTTCTACATCAGAAGAGGTACCAATAACAGTTTTAGGCCATTAGAGAAGTATTTCTCTTGCTCTGTGAGATCATGGACAGCTGTACCCTCTAACTGATATAACGGGTGATTTTTTAGCTATTATCTTTTTGGCAACACTGGTTTAAACAGCTCACGCACCTTGCGTGTTTTGTTTCACTGTCAAACATCTTCAGTTTGGTCTATAATTTAACCATGAATCGTCTTACAAACGAACAACGCTTGCAAATCATTGAATTTTATTATCAAAATTGCGTGCTCTGTTAAGAAAGCTCATCGCGCGCTTCTTCCATTTTATGGTCAGTTTAATCGCCCCACTGAAGCGGCTATTCGGGCTATTGTGACAAAATTTAGCACCAAATTTGCTTACGTAGAGCGCGAACTGAAGAAAATATCGCAGTTGTATCGGCCAGAGTTAATGATGACCTTCAATTATCGATTAGTTGCCGTTCGCAGCAATTGGGTCTCTGTTACTCAACAACGTGGAAATTTTTATGTGTGAAGCCTTTCAAAATACAGCTGGTGCAAGAATTGAAGCCGAACGACCTATCGCAATGCAGAATTTTTGGTGAATGGGCTCTTGGAAAGTTGGCCGAAGGTCCACTTCTTTATCGAAAAATTGTGTTCAGCGACGAAGCTCATTTTTGGCTCAATGGATACGTAAATAAGCAGAATTGTCGGTTTTGGAGTGAAGATCAGCCAGAAGCGTTGCAAAAGCTACCAATGCATCCAGAAAAAGACACAGTCTGGTCCGGTTTATGGGCTGGTGGCATCATTGGACCGTACTTCTGCAAAAATGATGCGAATCGTAACGTAACTGTGAATGGTGAGCGCTACCGTAAGATGATATCCAACTTTTTTTTGCCCCAAATGCAAGAGCTTGACTTGCATGACATGTGGTTTCAACAAGACGGTGCCACATGCCACACAGCACGCGTAACAATGGACTTATTGAGAGGCGAGTTCGGTGAACATTTTATTTCACGTTCGGGACCGGTTAATTGGCCGCCTATATCGTACGATTTAACGCCTTTAGACTATTTTTTGTGGGGCTATGTTAAAGCTCATGTCTATACAGACAAGCCCGCTTTAATTGACGCATTGGAAGACAACATTGAAGCATTTATTCGTGAGATACCGGCCGAAATTTGAGGCGCAGTCGCGGTCAACATTTGCATGAAATAATCTTCAAACGTTAAATTATATGGACCGCACTATCGATTCAAATAAAGATTTCATGAATTTTTCTGAATTTTATGTGTTTTTTTTGAAAAAATTTCCTATAGCTCTTAAAAAATCACCCATTATTACTATAAAGGCACAAGGCTTAGTTGGAATTGTGCTAATGGATGGGTGTTTATACCTCGGAAAAGGAATGTCTAAGGCCTTGGAGACCGGTGGAAATTCTTTGGAAAACTTCGTCTAATCTCCCTGCATGACTGTTGGTAAATAGGAGTTCATGGCATTGGATCCCATCTGGAAGTAAAGTTCTTTTTGTGTAACTTTCAAAGAGCCTAGCACTAGACTTTTACTGCGATTATCTACCGGGTTAAACATTTTTGATTTGGGCGGATTAGTGGAATGCTGGTCGTAGTTTAGTAGTCGCCATAGTCTAGTAGGTAGTGTGTTAGCTTATTAGACGCGAGTCCTCGGTTCAAACCCCAGATTAGATATCTTCAACTAAACGAAATGTAAACAAATATTTCTTCGGCAACTTCTCAGCAGATTTGCCATAAATATATCGTACGGAATTGACTCTAAACTGTAGGTCCCTCCACTCATGCCTAAAATTAACACACACAGCTTAAGTGGTGTGCAAAGCTTGGTTGTATTTCTGACTGGTTGTAATGACCAATTATGTATGTTTGTATGTATGTAGTAGGACGCCGATTAATGAGGCCTGACGTCTACACCCCACTAATCCGAATTTCAGCATCTGATACCAATACTGTACTTATGTGGTCTCTGAAGATTATGAAATATTTTCACGGATGCTCATGACGTGATACTTTTCGTCACTCATTATGGCAGAAAGGAGCATTTGCAGTTTATGCACTATCAGACAAACTAAATACGCTTTTATTAACTATTAAGATTTTCTTCTGTGCTGCCTATTAGGTGGGCCATCTATCGGTTTAAATTTGAACCATCGGTTATTTCGAATCTGGCAATACTTATGTCATTCTATACTGTCACAACATTCAGTATATTATCTCCACTGAACGTAGTGAATCGATTTACGCTTGAGCAACGTTGGGATTTATTGGACCAACGAGAAACTGCACGACGATGTCGATTTTGCCCAAAAAATTTACACTTTCGGATAAAGTTCATTTTCATCTCGGTGGGTACGTGAGCAAGCAAAATTTCTATATTTGGGGCTTAGAATGCCCACACGTGGTCTTACAGAAGCTAATGCAGCCATTAAGAGTGACTATTTGGTGGGGCTTGTGGAGCGGAGACATCATTGGCCCATATTCCTTTGAAAATGAGGACGGCTCAACCATTAAGGTCAATGGAGACACCTATCGCACCATGATAACTGAATTTTTTTATACCCACCCTTCATGGTATTGATGTGAACGATGTTTGGTTTCAACAGGATGGTGCAACTTGCCGCACATCTCATGCCACAATCGATTTATTGCGTCAAACGTTTAAATAGCCGAAATGGTGATATCAATTGACCGCCAAGAAGCTGCGATTTGATACCGTGTTGTGAACGAAGTTTGGTTCCAACAGTATGATGCAACTTGCCATACATATCATGCCACAATTGATTTATTGTACATTGACCGCCAAGAAGCTGCGATTTGATACCGTTGGACTATTTTCTGTGGCGCGCCGTTAAAGAAAAGTGTTATGCCGACAAACCAGAGACAATTGAGCATTTGAAGGCCAATATTCGTGATACCATTGCAGAGATACAACTCCATACACTCGAAAAAGTGCACGAAAATTGGTTCAATAGAATGAGGTACTGTGAGGCTAGCCAAGACAGCTCTATATGAATGAAATAATATTCCATTTCTAACCGGATCAATTGTACTTCACAACAAACAAACAAAAATTTGGCAAAATTTCAAATCGTTTTTGTTTGATTGCATTTTTAAAGTTAAACTTTTAAATGGCCCACTCTATACTAGCGAACGTTTTATGGACAAGAACACTAACAAGAAATTTCTGAAATTTTTTTTTGTGAATTATAAGAGATTCTTTCTTCTGTTTCATACTTGGACAACAATGCTTCCTACTATCTTAAGACTAATTGAGTGCAAACAGATACTTATAAAGTTACCTGGTAACAATTATTTCATAAAAATAACCCGGGACATCAAGAATTGACACTTATTTAAGGAATACAGGGAGGAATACTGAAAGTAAATAAAATTTTCATGAAAAGTTTCTCAAAAATCTGTCGTTCGGAGTCGACTTTAACAGCATATGTAGTGTGAGAAGCTAGTTTGTAATCTTGACTGAAAAGTTGACCAATTATATGTGTATGTAAAGGAATACAGAACAATGTTTATAAAAGAGAGCATTAAGACAAAAACGTATAAGAAACTATTCATTCCTTCCTTTTAATAAATGAACCATCCTTAGCTGCTTAAATAAATTTCATTTATTTTCCCATAGAAAACAACAAAAAAATAAATAAAAAATAAAAACTTAATTTTATTGCTTTCGCATCTCAATTTATTTTAAAAACTTAACACAGCATACTCCGTCCCTTCTACGCTTTAGCCTTTCGAAATTCAATAAAAAATATTTTGTATCATAAATCGTTATTCCTGCAGGGGTAGTTTTATTTCTTCTTCTATTTTATTTATTGTAAAACTTTTTTTTTTTTATTTATGACACTAATTTCCAATAACAACAACAGGACAATAACAATGTTTGTAGACGCAAAATTTATTTGTATTTGGAAGATCATCATCAGCCACAGCAGCTCGAGTAACAGCAGTAGCCCCATCCATATACAGAGAAACAACAACAGGAACAACAACAAAAATTATTACAAATACTTATCCTTTAAGATGGAAGAAAACGATTGAAGCAAGAAAAAAGAAAATGAAACTACAAATAAACCATCTTTTGCACTTACGCCAACCAGCCCAAAAGTGATAGAGAGGGGCCACGTTAAGGAAAAAATGTTGGTAAATAAACCAACATTTCAAATACCAAAAGTAAATAACGATACTCGTATAGTATATCGAGTTATAGAACCACAAATATTATTTAATAACATCATTCAGCTAGAAAGAATAGCACAGGACAGGAATATAAAGGAATTAATTCTTTGAAAGCAAAAAAACTTAACATTTTCTAGAAAATGCTGTGACTAGTGAAGTTTATATATTTCAGTGCTTTCTACCTAGCCAGGAGCCAACCTAGCGTTTAAAGGCCGAAAGGTTTAACAGAATTTTAACCAATGTCTGACAGCTCTGTTCCGACGAGTGAGAGAATTATGAGTAAAAATTATTTTTTTGAGGAAGTACAACCTTACATACTGTCTTGTATCAGGTTCTGTACAAATAAAAAATAGCAGGTCCTCGAACAATAGGGTTGCCATATGTTTTTGTAAAGGAAGTGAAATTTGTTGGGTTATTGAACTGGGATGGATTTTGTTTTGATTATTGAGGTGAAATCATCGAACGATTTCGTGCAGAACTTTAGCACATTTTAACACACTAACCAACCTTACTTACTGTCTTTGTACAACAAAGAAGGTGTATCAAAATCTAGAATAATAGGGTTGCCAAAAAGTTAAAATGTATGGGGTTATTATGTAGTGCATCCCCTTAATTTTAGTACATACTTTATTTAATATAAATAGTACCTAAATTTACAACGTTGTAACTTAGATAATTATAATCGTTAAGTAATAATATTCGTTAAGAAAAGAGTATAAAAGAGAACTAATAAATGACAAGAACATTCATTCTTGCATTTCTTCTTGAAATAATGTGTTTTATTTAAATCGCGTATTACATGGCGACCGTGACAGGACACGAACCTGCAATCTTCGGATTAAACGTAGCGCCAAACTCATTTTCACGGATGATGACTATAGCGTTTTCTGGTCTTGGACCTGATAAAGCTTTTTTATATGTCGACGATATATAACTGGCTGTAGTAAGCAAAACCATTTGAATAATCTAAGAGTCGTTTTTGACATTTTGAGAAAGTACAATTTGAAAATAAACCCGCATAAATGCAACTTTTTTAGACCTGAAGTTACCTTTTTAGGTCACAAATGTACGGCAAATGGTCTATTACCAGACGATGATAAAGTAAGGGCAATAAAAGATTATCCGATTCCAACTGATAAAGATTCAATCAGACGTTTTGTGGCATTCGCTAATTATTACAGAAGATTTATACCAAAGTTTGCAGTTTTGGCAGCACCATTAAATCAAATGACAAGGAAAAATATTCAATTCGATTGGAATGAAAAATGTCATAATTCCTTTCAAAGCCTAAAATCTGCTCTTTTATCACCAAGAATTCTACAATACCCAGATTTTTCAAAGCCGTTTCTAATAACTGTAGACGCATCTAAGCTTGGTGCTGGAGCAATTCTAAGCCAAAATTTTAATGGCCACGACTTACCAATTTATTTTGCTTCGAAAAGCTTTTCAAAATCAAAACAGAAAAAACCAATAATAGAACTAGAGCTTTTAGCAATTCATTTTGCAATAAAACAATTTCGACCATATGCTTATGGCACTAAGTTTACGGTACGATCAGAGCATAGACCTCTAGTCTATCTTTTTAATATCAAAGATCCTTCTTCAAAGCTAACGCGAATACGTTTGGAGCTTTCTGAGTATAAATTTACGGTGGAATATATTAAAGGTAAGAGTAATGTAGGAGCCGATGCTTTGTCGAGAATTTCAATCAGCGAATTGAAAAATGGAAGTGAACAAATTTTTGCAATTTGAAACAGCCAATTGAAAAACAGAATGATGCTCAATTGAGAATTTATGACAAATTTTCCCATGATTTTGACAAAAATATTCCAAAAATAAGAACACAAATAATTAATACTAATGACAACTGTAAAATATTGTGCATTAACCTTTTTAGAAAATTTAGCAAACTGCTAACTATTGAATTTAAGCTTGTTAACGAAACAATTAATTTAGATTTCTTGCTTTCGAGACTGCAGAGTACAGTCAACAACCTGAAAATGTATAGGGCAGAATGGCCAAAGAATGATTTATTTTTCACAATTTATACAATACAGGAATTAAACAATATTTGAAGACGAAAGGAAGCAAAACCTAATGCAAATATACCACAGTGATCCTATCCTAGGCGGACACTGTGGCCAGAAGAAATTATATGCGAAGCTTCGTTCTAAGTTTTATTGGAAGAAAATGACAAAGGACATCGCAAAATTTGTTAGAAATTGTCCTAAATGCACTTTAAATAAGGTTAGACCAAAAAATCTAGAACAACTTGTTTTTACACCAACCCCAACGAAAGCATTTGATATATTAGTTGTAGACACAATAGGTCCGTTGCCTCCATCTGTATACGGTAATAAATATGCATTGACATTAATGTGCGATTTGAGTAAATACTTGATTACAATAGCTATACCTGATAAGTCGGCACGAACAGTTGCTCGTGCAATCTTTGAAAACTTTATTTTAGTCTATGGGAAAGCTAACACCATAAAGTCAGATATGGGAACAGAGTTTAAAAACGAACTTTTTTCGGAACTATGCAAACTTTTTGAAATAGATTTAAAATTCTCACAGCTTATCATCATCAGACAATAGGAACGGTGGAACGCAATCATCGCGTTTTCAATGAATTTCTTCGGGCTTTCCTAAATGAAAATATGTCTGACTGGGACACATATCTGAGATACTTCACATTTTACCACAATACAACGCCTAGTGCAGTTTTTGATAACAAATTTAGTCCTTTTGAGCTAGTGTTCGGGAAGAAAGCAGTCATGCCAAATGAGATAAGTACCAATTTAGATCCAGTTTACAACGTAGACAGTTACAGTAAAGAAGTTAGGTATAGACTACAAAAGACGAATATGCTAGCAAGACAACTGATTGACAAACACAAGACAAGAAACAAAAACTGCTATGATAAACTTTCAAAACCTATAACCTTGAAAATTAATGATTCGGTTTTATTACAGAAAGAACCATATAATAAACACGAAAGTATTTATGAGGGTCCATACAATGTAACAAATATTGATAACACAAATGTAACAATATATGATAAAACAACAAACAAATACAAAACAGTACACAAAAATAGAATCAGTACATGTTAAACATATAATTAAATACCTTATATAATAAAACAAAGAAAATATTAAAAAAAATAGCCTTTTGTTAACTATTTTAAATATTTTTACAAAACTGTAACTGTAACAAAACTCTAACAAATAAAAACAATTTTTTTTCTCCCCTATTATACCATTAATATAATTGGTACAATTTATTAACCAATTTATTACAAAGATGAAAAATATTAAAGCAATTAAGATTGATCACCTTGCTTGATTTAATATTTTTCAAAAAAAAGGGAGGTACATAGGTAAGGCCAATACCTATAATGCTAAACTTTAATTCAATTAGAACATACATATATATATATTTCAAATTCAAAAAAAATGTTTTTATTATAATTACTTTTTATTATAATTACTTTTTATTGTATTTTAATTTTTTTTTTTTAAAAAGGAAGGTGTAGTGCATCCCCTTAATTTTAGTACATACTTTATTTAATATAAATAGTACCTAAATTTACAACGTTGTAACTTAGATAATTATAATCGTTAAGTAATAATATTCGTTAAGAAAAGAGTATAAAAGAGAACTAATAAATGACAAGAACATTCATTCTAGCATTTCTTCTTGAAATAATGTGTTTTATTTAAATCGCGTATTACAATTATATTAGGTATGTATTGCTGTTATTGAGGTGAAATCATCGAATGATTTTGTACAGGACTTTAGCTCGTTAAAATACCTTAAGACATGTCTCAGTAGCGGAACGTAAACAACAATGACATGTGTTCGCTGAGTGGGCTCTGAGGCAGTTGGCAACTGAACCTTATTTTCAATGAAAAATTATCTTTAGCGATGAGACCCATTTCTGGATGAATAGGTATGTGAACAAACAAAATTTTCAAATTTTGGGACGCTACCAATCTACATGAGAATCAATAGCGTCCAATGCATTCAGAAAAAGTTAATGTTTGTTATGGATTTTAGGCAGGCGGGGGCATCAGTATATATTTCTTTGAAAATTACGTTAACCAGGCCATTACAGTCAACTGCGAGTACTATAAGTTGCCGATTACGAACTTCTTGTGATCTGAATTGAATGATTTGGATACCAGTGACATGTGGTTTCAACAGCACTGCGATACTGGCTGCACAACTTTTGCCGCATTCTGCACTACTGATTTCAGGGGAAGGTCTTCTCATGTGAAATCACCGTAGTGTAGTTGGTAGTGTGTTTGCTTATTATACGTGATGCCTCAGATCAAACCCCAGGTCAGACATCTGTAAGAAAACCGAAATATGAAAAAATATTTCTTCGGCGACTGCCTCTCAGCAGATTTCTGCCCAAAACGTTGAGAGTAAATAAAATTGCAATGAAAATTATCTCAAAAATCTGTCGTTTGGAATCGACATTAAACTATAGATCTCCCACTAATGGACCAAGTTAACAAATACAACATAAATGGTGTGAGAAGCTAGGTCGTAATCCTAACTGAATGTATGCCATCTTACGTGAAGTTGATGTGAACTACCCACCCACATTGTGCGATTAGACCCCGTTTGGACTTTTTCTTAAGTGTATTCGAATAAGTCATCAAGCACAGTTGGTCCTTCGAGCCAGAATAACCCATATCAACTATAAAATTCAGACTGATTTATGGAAAACTCTGCTCCAGATTAATGGAAATTTGGTCATTTCGAACATCGTGGCCGATATTGAAAAGACGTTATATTTTCCACACATAATGGCATAAATAGGTCTTTTCAACCAATAAAAGTTTTAGAAGATATCGCACACACAGTTTGTTTTATTTAAATTTAAAGATAGGAAGCGCTTAATGAAAGACTGGATAGTTCCTTTGTCCCTGTAAAAACTTTATACATCGTATGTAGTGATATCACTATGGTCCCAAAGAAGTCTGAATGATAACTACTGTACTGTAACTGACAAATCATTTCGCCCTTCGTTATTATGTAGTTCTTTGAGTGAAAGGGGAATTCAACTATAGCGTTGACATTAAAGGCCCCCGACTGCTGATTGGTACACAATTTCCAAAATTGTTTATAGAAGGACGATAGACATATAAAGATTACATAAAGTCAGTGTTGTAGAAGGCGCCGTAGTCTAGTAGGTAGTGTCAGACATCAAAATGAAAATTTGAAAAAAAATATTTCTTCGGCGACTTCCTCTCAGCAGAATTCTGGCAAAAACTCTGAGAGTAAATAAACCTGCCATGAAAAAGTTTCTCAAAAATCTGTCGTTCGGAGTCGACGTTAAACTGTAGGTCCAACCACTCACGTATAAAATTAACGCACACAACATGAGCGGTGTGAGAAGCTAGGCTGTATTCCTGACTGAAGGGTTGTAATGGCCAATCATATATGTATGTATGTATGAGTGTTGTAAACCGAAAGGAATTTACATAATCCCTCATCTCTCGGCTTAAGCAATCGTTTAAATTTCAGAGAGAAACGCCCATTGCTCTTCTAGACTAGAGCCAGCTAAGACAGCAATCCTACCTCGAAAAAATCAGTAGCTAACTAAACAAGTATGCCTACTTTCCGCAACGCATACCGATGATAAAGTTTCCTTCCAACTCAATGGACGACTTCGCGGGAGTTACCTTATTACTGTCATTTATTCCAAAATTAAAAAAATTTTATTGAGGGATGTTTTGAGCGATTTCCTTTACATACTGCTTATACTGCCTTCCTTTAAGTCACTTTTAATATTAAATGGCTTGAATGCATTCCTTTTAATCTCTTTATGAAGCCACTTGGTACACATAAAAAATCCATAATACTTCCAATCGTTTAGTACAGACGCAGTCTTCTCGTAATACTCTATCTTCCTCTCTCACACTCTCTCCTGGTCTCTCTCTCTCTTTTATACGATATATTTATGCTGTTGTATTTACTAGAATACAACAATACCTTGTTGACTATTTTCTTAAATAACATCAGCTACACACTTTTTTCTACTTCTCCATGATGCAGTCTTTAGAAGAAGACGAAGAAAAAAACTATTTTTCGTCATCAGCCACATCCACAGGCACAACCAGGAGAGAGTGTTGCAGAGTCACTCAAATGGTAGAATCTTAGTTTCCGTTTGCATGTGTTTGCACAGTGGCGGTATCGTTTAGTATCATCTCCGTTTCTTCTTTACAATTATTGTTGTTGTTATTGTTTGTTATTGTGGTTCTTTTACCACTAAAAGCGGTGTTGTAGTTTTGGTTGTTATTGTCATTGCCGTTCATCCTTTAAATATCCTAATGCTCTGCGGGAAAAACTTTATAAAATCCATTTTCCAATAATAAAATATTGACACGAACATTTTTTTGTGTGTCGCTTTTAGTACAGTGAGCGATAGAAGAGGATAAGTATAGGTAGGTAGTGAGTGAGTGAGTGAGCAATATTGCTCGAAGCTAAAAATGTCATTGTCATTATTTGTTGCTATTTATCGTGTGTATGGTGATGGGGCAACAAATATAAGAACTTTTCAAAATGTTCATTGTCTGTCCAATTGTTTTGGCTGAAAATATTGTTCTGACACCCTACGATCTTCAATTGAAGTTTTCGAGGGAATTTTATTTATTTTGTCTTTACGTCAGATAAGGTTGCTCTGCCAATATTCAATGTCCTCATGGCCAGAAACCCAGAAAAGGCATCCATTGAATGCCTCGCTTCCTCTCTAGAGACTATCGCCATTCTTGCACAGTCTTAGATCACCAGGATCAGTATACCCAATATGATGAAATTCATGGCAGTCTATATAGCTATTATTCCGGATTGAAAAGTACTACAGTAATGGGGTCCTGCAAGAGACAAATTATGGTTCAACTATTCCGAAAAAATTCCATATGCGATCTGGTTGCTTGATCTAGATCTGTGTGCAGTGATGTTTTCTCAGTGGTGTAAACCATTATCTCCATACAATCTATTCGGTATTTTTGTAATAAAATCAGAATTGAAAGTGAGTTCAGGTACCTTCTAGTCAATAGAAAGTTCGAAATCAACTCACATTTTGAAATGACCTTAGTGAAGTCGGTAAAGCCGCCGAAATGTAGGTAGTAGTGTATTGGCTTATTAGACTTGAAGCATTGGTTCAAACCCCAAGTCAGACATCTTCAACAAAACCGAAATATGAAAAAATATTTCTTTCGGCAACTTCCTCTCAGCAAATTTCTTGCAAACTCCTCTGAGAGTAAATAAAATTGCCATGAAAAGTTTCTAAAAAAAACTGTCGTACGGAGTCGGACTTTAAACTGTAGCTCCCTCTACTCATGTATAAAATTAAGACACGACAACATACGAGGTATGAGAGGCTATGTCGTAATCCTGACTGAGGGGTTATAATGGCGATGTGCTTATATGCTTATGTGGTGCTCAGTCTGCCAGATAGGCAGGTTAGTAGGTTAGCTCACTAGAGCGCTCATAGCAGCCCATTGTGACGCCACAGGTGAACGCAGTCTTTGTACTGACCAACTTATCCTTCCTTGGTTCGAAGGATGGCTGCACAGGCAGGTTAGTATAGTAAACAATGCCTTGGAAGATGTAGTCAGAGCACAGAAATCTTCCACTCATATCGGGTTTGTGTATCGCTTCTCTCCAAAGTCATATACCAAACCACAACCGAAAGCTAGAATTGGCCTGTAATTAGTTTCCTAGTTTCCAACATCTGAAGGGAATGTAGGGCATGTTTTTTATATCTTTACGAGCTAAAAGCTGAGAATCTTCAAAAGACATTGGTAGCTCGTCACACTTCTAACCATGCTCCGCCGTCTCCTTTTCATTGCGGCATTCTGGGCTTGCTTCATCTACGTCGTGACCATACTTATAGAGATATGCTCTATAACATCCATGGCCTGTTCACCTGGCCGTGTCTCCTTTTCGTCCATTCGCCAATACTCGGTATGAGTCTGTATGTCCATCTTCCCTTGTTGGAATTGGACCAGTCTTGCTGCCGTCTATCCATGGCATCGTCAACCAATTGGACGGGGTTCGAAAGGCCTGTTCACCTCCTTGCATCATGTTTCCTCTTCTCTACGTCCACTACTAGTTTCAGCGGCATCATTCCGGCAATCACTAATGCTGCATCAGTAGACACCGTGCGGAAGGCAGAAATTACCCTTAGAGCCGGCCTCCTGTAGGCCGCTCCTATTCCTGCTCTATAGGTCCTCCTATCCATAGCTTCGGCCCATATAGGGACTGCATATAGGGCGATCGATGTCACTTCCCTCATCAGTAACTCTCCTGTTTTGGGCCCCTAAATAATGCCAAGTAGGGCATGTAGGGGATCCATTATGTCCGAATCTGTGCAGATATTACCTGTAGCAACCATGATCACTCAATAAAGGTTTCATGTATGCTTAGAAGTTTATAGTATTTGGTCTTTATCAGAGAATTTATGTTAGGGATAATATGAAATGTTCACATTCCCTTCAAACTGTCATCCTACCAGCTATTTGTATATGGAAATCCGTGATTCTTTCTTTTCATAGGCGGTGCTATTCTGAGCCCTCACTATTTCATGTGCTCATTTACGTCCATCTTTTTCACTTTTTCCACTGCAATTTATCAAGACGGCCTATGTCTTACGTACAGCAGCCTTATCAAGCAGTGCTCTAACATCTGTTTTCTTTACCGTCTTAGCTGTCATTCGCAAAACCTACGATTGTAGTACTGTTAGTCGAATTACTCCATAGTAGTTGCAGTATTCTAGTAAGTAGTGTGTTGACTTATTAGACATTATTAGATAAAGCCGTGGTTCAAGCCCCAGACCAGATAGATATATCTAGAAAAAAAAAGAAATTTGAGAGTAAAAGAAGTCACCGTGGTCTAGTAGGTAGTGTGATGGCTTATTAGACGAAAAGCCAGGGTTCGAGCCCCAGGCCAGACATCAAAATAAAATACAAAAAGTATTTCTTCGGCGGCTTCCTCTCAGCAGATTTCCGGCAAAAACTCTGAGAGTAAATAAAATTGCCATGAAAAGTTTCTCAAAAATCTGTCGTTCGGAGTCGACTTTAAACTGTAGGCACTCATGTATAAAATTAACACATACAACATAAGTGGCGTGAGAAACTAGGTCGTAATCCTGACTGAAGGGTTGTAATGACCAATTATGTATGTATGTATGAGAGTAAAATAAAATTCCCATGAAAAAATTTCTCAAATATATATCGTTCAGAATCGATATTAAACTGTAGATCGCCCCTCATAAATAAAAATTAACAGGCACAACATAAGTGGTGTGAGAAGCTAGGTTGAAATCCTGTCTAAAGGCTTATAATAAACGCTTACGTAAAAGTAAGCAAGTAACATAAGAATACCATTAGCAAAGGATAACAAACAGCCCACCTTTCTAGCATCCATATTGAGTGACAATGTTCTTCCTATTATTCCACAGAATTCTGTGGGTCGTACTGCATCTTAACTTCGTTAGTGACCGAGTAAAACTTTCTTCCTGCTTCTATAATACTTCGGTGCCAAAGGTTTGCAAAATTCGTAGACTACACGAAAATGTCATAAAAATTGTTACAATATCTTGAAATTGTTTTAATTTTGAAATATTTCTTTTAAAGAAATTTTCAAACCACCCACGTTTATTTGTGGTGGGTCGTGGGTTAATGTTTGTAATTTATTTCGAATGCAGTTATTTATTTATTTATTTATTATGGAGACAAAATATATTGAAATTGCATTCAATGCTTGTCTGAGCAAACATGAACATGTTGTGGGTACAAAAAGGATTAAGTAGACGGAAACAGGAAATATAACAATTCCATTTAACAAGATTTTCTCTTCTTTTTTTGTGTTTGTAATGAAATTTAATATCTTCATTGGTTTTTTCCAAAAAATAAAGCAAAACTTTAGGGACATGGTAACTGCATTAAAGAGTAAATGGTGAAAATATTTGTTCAAATCATTTTAAATACAAAGGTTTTGTTTTGTTTTTCAAATTCAGATTTGTTTGAATGCATTTGAAGAACTTTAGCACATGGGGGTGTGACTTAATAGCCTACAGGGCTATTATAAAGAACACTTTATAATACAGTTGACTAACACAGATAAGTATACGAAGTCTTCGATACAACATAAACAATGTCCGGCAGTATCCTTTTTACTGCTTGACAAGAAGTTAAATCTGTTGCTTGAACTAAAGCTTAGGACTTCAAAGTTTTTGATTTTCCAAAGGCTGGCATTCAATATGTGCAGGTGTAAACTATCTTGCATATCTAATACTCTGAAGCAAAGGCAATTTCAAAAAATCAGTTAAAGTCTGACATTAGTAACATCCATGGCGGATCTTCGTTGACAGTCAGGCTGCCCTTAGGGACATTGCGTCGGTCTGGTGCAAATCACGGCTCGCTCGCGAGTGCAAGGAGTCGTTGGGGACTTTTGGACTGGATCGTATCCGTCTATGCTGGGTTCCGGGTTATAGCGGAATACTGGGTTAGGTTCGCTCTCTGGGGGCGATTTTATAGTTGGTCCTGACCCCCCAATCTGTCACTACTACGGCCTCACCAATGGATGGGTCAGGGAGGAAGAGCAGAGACGTTGGGGAAATGAATCGCGTTTTTTTGTTTCTAGGTGTCTATGGCCTGCTGTGGACAGTAAGGGAACAGGTTGGCTGCTGGGCTTGGATAAGGCCAGCTTAAGGTTGGTTGTCGGTTTGATCACGGGGCACTGCGAGATTAGGTCGCTGACGGGGATCTGCAACAGATCCCAGCCAGACTATTGCAGGGCATGTTGCGATGAGGAGGAGTTAGAGACTATCGAACACCGCCTCTGCAACTGCCCAGCCCTGTGTAGGTTGAGGCTGAGGACCCTTGGCAGGACCTTCTTTGAGAATTTTAATTCTGTGTCGAGAGCCGACATCAAGGCTCTCCACAGATTCATTAGTGGTATAGGCTGGTGAGAGGTGCTAGGGCTTCGTCAATGTAGTCGTGCTCTCCCCTTTTGTTGTGTCTGGTCTGGCCTCCGCTTCCCATTATCCCCTTTTCTACATCCTCTTCTTTATATCCTATTCCCTCTATTATCCTTCCCTCTTTAAGGACGTTGTACAATGGGCCAATTCGGCCTCCAGATACTGTACTTGTCTTAATTGACAAGTACACGTCCTCTAATCTAACCTAACCTAACACCCATGGCAAATCAAACAATAAATATCACCGGGAAAAAATAATTTCTCAAATACTGAAATCAAACTCGATAAAGAGTCTATTGAGGTATTCAGGTCTCACGGTTTCAAAGTTGTGTTCGTATTTGATTTGCGTTGATCCTCATTCTGAATAATAGTACTTTGGTTCTACTATACCCTGTCGAAAGGCCAGAAGCTAACTTCTGGTTACTTCGGAATACCCAGAACCATGAGTCAATTCTGCTACTACTACCCAACATGAGCCTTGGAACATGACATTGTGTGTATTAACTTAATCCATTAGTGATGGACCTACAATTTAAGGTCGACTCTGGACGACAGATTTTTTTTAAGAAACTTTTCATGGTAATTTCATTTACTCTCAGGCATTTTGCTAGAAGTCTGCTGAGAGGAAGTCGCTGAAGAAATATTTTTTTATATTTCATTTTGGTCAGACCTAGAGTTTGAGCTGTGGCCTCATGTCTAATAAGCCATCGTACTACCTACTAGACTACGGCGACTTCTCTCTGTCTTCCTTCAGCTTAATAGATGCTTCTCAACATCGCTTTTAGCCCTCTACGAAGTTGCTACACGCTCACATCTTTACTCACCTTCTCATTGTCGCGCTTTTCATATGACCGAGAACTTAGCAAAGTAATCGAGTGCTGGAATGGTGACCTAACATTTAGATAGAATTTCTTTATGCCGTCCTTAATATTTTCTATACAAATTGAATTAGCATATCTTTTTATGAGATAGAGTTCTGGTCGGAAGAAGTTTTTCCAGATACTCAGAATACTTCACTGTAGAACAAAAAATTTCCCTACCCAACATGACGCCACTTTTAAGGTAGTACATAGCCCCTGGGTTACACTATGCAATATTGTTACTATGTTTCTTTGCGAAGTCTTCCCCAAAATCATTATTTAGTTGAGGGGGAGCTGTCAGCGACTCGATCACGGAGTACCCTAAAGAATATTGTACTCACGTATATTCTCTAAATCTCGTATACTCTCTAAAGGTCTGGTTTATATATTATTATTTATATATGATATATATGATTATTTATATATTAGTGGTGGGACCTACAATTTAAAGTCTTTTCCGAACGACAGATTTATTTTGAGAAACTTTTTATGACAATTTTTATTTGACTCACAGTTTTTGCTAGAAATCCGGTGACAGAAAGTCGCCGAAGAAATATTTTCTTGATATTTCATTTTGATCAAGATGTCTGAGTTGGAGCTTGAACCGTGGCCTCACGTCTAAAGCCAACATACTACCTAATAGACTACGGTGGCTTTCACTACCACGTACAACGGCCTCTATGTATAATCAAGTGAGCTTTGGTATCAAATCTGTCACTCGACATAGCGGTTAGTTATGATGCCACAGGTAATCGGAGTCCCTGTTCTGACCGAAGAAGTTGGTCGACGGAAGGGATGCACACTTAAGCTCGACTGCGCTATTCTGGAAATCAGCCTGAAAGCAAACGAAGCTATATTCTTGATATCAATGGATGATAACTCCATTAAGCTGACAAGGAATGAAGAGCCAAACAACCTAAAGCTGCACCTCTCAAGAGGTGGTTTACAAACTCACAGTAGACCCACAACAAAAGTCATTCGATGGGATTCTGAGGCTCTTCCGAGAACGCAATGATCTGTAAGCATGGCCACTATAATCATGATGACATTGCTATCAAATTTGAGTAGTTGGTTGGTACGCCTCTTATTCATCGTGGAACAAATGAGTCTGGTAGTGCAGTTAGATTCGTCATTGAGCCAGCATAGGTTGCCGTCAAGAAAGAATTTTTCACAGATAACTTTAATGAACGATCTAATTTGCAATCAGATGTCATTAATGAGTATTCAAAAAGATGAGTAGAATCGAATCATACTCATAATTTCTAAAACTTATACGCATTCATACTTATTTTAATATCATGTAAGCTCTACTCATATTCAAAGTACTCATCATATCATACTTAACAACTCGTATGATGTTGTTGACTCAATGACTCCATGACTCAACATATACATGAAGTACAAAAAAGTACAAATTGCGTACGAACACTAAAATACTTACTAGGAGTTTGTGCGGTTACTCTACTTCCTGCTCTGTCATTTTTGCTTGTGTGTCTTTTTTCTTTTTTGTAAATGCAACAACAAGTAAGATTGTAAATTTTTATGAATGATTCGAGTCACTCCAATTCATTTATAAGTATTAAAAGTATTTTTCTAAAGGTTGTGAATCTGAATGGGTAGGCTTATGAATCAAACATATTTCGAATGGTATGAGTTTGATGTCAACGTTGTACGCATACTCATTGCAACCTGTACTTATAAACCAAGGTTGTAGTGAGTATGAATGACTCAGAGTAGTTAAGTTTCAATATTGTTGACTCACTTATACTCAAAATTTCATGAGTGCTTATGAGTAGCGAAAAAACGATTCATTGCTGATTTCTGTTTGCAATGTAACTATTAGTCGCGATGAATGAATAAAATGACATGACATAATAAATTATCTTCCAGATAATAATCGAAAGAAAATATTCATTCCAAAAATATTTCTGCCTTGTATTGTAAATTTACGTTCTCAAACTCTTCCAAAATACAATACACGCTGATGGAAAAAATCATTTTAATTTTGTAATCTTTTCCTACTTCATTTACAATTTCATGTCTCCTTTCTTTTGTAATTAAAACTATTAACTATTATTATTATTAATTAATTCATCGCCACTATTTTTCCGATATTTTTTTTTCATATCTGGCGTCTTTGACAGTTTTCGTTTCCGTTTTGTTTTCCCATTTTTCTTTTGTGGTTCCATTTTTTTTCATTTTCTTTCTTTCTTATGCAAACTTTTCAACCATTTAACATGTTTTCAATACTTTCTTTATTCCACTTTTTTTTCGTATTTAAATTCTTTCTCTTCCTTTTAGCGAAAAAAAGAGCAAAAAAAACTTTTTTATGTTTGCGAGAATTTCTTAAGAAACATGTTTTTTCTTCTTCTTCATGTTTTAAAAATAATGCACCGCAAAACTTTTATATTTTTTTCTTCCCTCTCGTGCAATGCGTGTAAAATGTAGAAGACTTGTTATCGTTTCCTAGGGAGATGGAAAATAAGTTCAGGAAGAATTGTAAAAATAACACGAATAGCTTGACTTACTAAGGATAGGAAAACGGTAAGAAAAGGTTAACGAAGTAAAGACTAACTGTGGAATGCCCTACGTTTTTTAGCAAATTTTATATCTTGTATAAGAAGCCCAGGGAAAGTTGTGATGATCAAGCTTTAGTCAAGATTCCAACCTAGTTTCATATAACACTCATATTGTATGTGTTAATTTTATACATGAATGGCGGAACCTAAAATTTAATGTCTACTCCAAACCATAGATTTTTGTAAAACTTTTCATGGCAATTTTATTTACTCCCACAATTGTTGTCTGAAAACTATTGAGAGGAAGTCGCCGAAAGAAATATTTTTCATATTTCTTTTAAATCGAGATATTTGAGCTGGGTTTTGAAACTTACGCTCTCATTTTATAAGCCAAACCACTTCCTACTAGATTACAGTGACTTCTTTATCACAAAGCCATGTATTCTTTACGTTGACAACACATATTCTCTCCTTGAATATCGAATAAAATCAGAAATTTTGTTTAAAATCCCATCTCAAAGTGTTCCTAACTGCTAAAATGTCTCTTCCGAAGCCCTATTAACAAACTTATGTTGGGTTGGATGAGTCTACTACCATTGATTCCGAAAAATTAAATCAAATTTTAAAAGTTGTTAGAAAGATACATATTTAAGTTAAGGTAGAGGCTCTAAGGACTTTACACCATTGACTCTTAGTAGCGCTCCAGCTGGCTGCCGGCTCTCCATATCAGCTGGACCAGAGTAACATATTGTTACGAAAATTAAAAATCTAGATACTGGTGTTTTGCTTTTACATCGTCTTACATTAAAATTATAAACAAAATCTACAAAAACAAAACAATGCAGTAAACAAACCTGTTTACAAATTAACGTACTGTTTAATATAACAACAAACACCAGCATAAAGAAAATGGTAAATAAGTAAACAAAAATATACCAACAACACTACAATAATAAACGTAAACAACGGTGTTGCCATTTATAGAGATTTCGAGAAGGCCAAATCATGAACATTCGCCTTCAAGAACATTCATCAACTGTCTACTATGCCACATTAAAGGCAAGGCAAAGCAAGCGACATACTTAGTGAAGTTCTGTCAGTCTTATGTGAAGACGAGGTGTGTTTGAAGAGAGTAATCGTAATTTAAGATCTGTCGAATAATTGTCTAGTAATTGTTATTGCTTATGCAAAGAGTGTAAACAGAGGAATAACAAAGAAAAGCAATTGTTGTTGTTTATATCAAGTTGTGAACAGTGGCACACAGAATTGTGCGAATAATAAAGAATTTTAATTAAAACTGAACACAAATTTATTTTTATTTTATTTGCAATCTACGAACTCATATTTTAAAGGTTTTCAAAAGATAAAAACGTAACAATATTATACAATACCACAAGCAATGAAGACCAGAAAGTCTGATAACCATTTTAGTAGATACATATAATAAATACAAATGAATTCTTTCACGTCAAACCTAATACGCCTTGTACCACATAGAACTTTCATTGCGCCATAATAAAAAAAGTTAAACAAAGGAAAAAATGTTTAACGCTAACAGTAACAGGAAACGAAAGGTGTATTAATGTACTCCTTCTTATTAATGCCGTTACTCTTGTCAGTGTTCTATAGTTTCGTTTTTTGCTATCGTAGGGAAATTGTTAAGAAAGTTTTTTTCCCAAGAATATTTAACATTATTTTTGTAGGCCCGTACACACAAGACAAAAGTCTAAAAATATTTAAAAAGAAAGAAAACGAAACTATGTAAGGCAACAGGTGTTAAATTGCTTGGGTAAATAGTTTTAATTATTTTTGATTGAAGATTATAGCAAGCAAAAGATAAGGAAAGCCTTCCAACAAAACACAACCCCTTGGAAGACAGTGGGTTTGGTACAATAAATTTATATTGGAAGCGATCTGAAAGGCGGTTTCATTTTCAAGACTGCCGTCATTTCGAAATGCATGAATTTGTTTAAATTCTTAACTTAAATTTACTTCTGTGTGGCAGATATTACAGCGCTCCTCTATAGTTTCAATCGATTTCTATATTCTTTGACGATTTCATGAGCTAATATAAGAACATCGTTAGCGAAGAATAACAACCTATCCACCTGTCAAGCATTCATGTAGATCAACAAGGCTTATCCAAGACATACACACATACATAATTAGCGATTACAACCCTTCAGTCAGGATTACGATTTAACTTCTCACACCATCTACAGCTTAAAGTCGGCTCAGAACGACAGAATTTTGAAAAAAAAATGTCCATGTCCATTTTATTTACTCTCCGAGTTTTAGCCAGAAAGCGGCTGAGAGGCAGTCCGGTGTTTTTATTTCGTTTTATTGAATGTGTTTGACCTAGGGTTTGACCCGTGGCCTCACGTCTAAGAAGCCAACACTCTACCTACTAGACTAAGGCGACTACAATTCCTATTATTCCAGAAGATTCAGTGTGTTGTATTGCAAACAACCAGTCTTTCATTTATAAACGCAGGTATAATTGAATATGAAGGTCTGTCGCTGGATTTTAACTCTGTTAGAGAACTTCTGTACCTCATTCCTATTTCTAAGTTCATACAGATTCTGCAATTGGCACCTTCCATGATTGCTCTTCTTCGTTCGCCATAACTTTATTGTTTGACAAACCCAACTTGGCCTTCTTAGGCGCCTATTCACCCAGAGAAACTAACTGCTTTTTGGTCGCTAATAAATGCTTGTTTCATTCATGTAGGTAGTGGTACAGGAACTAGTTCTACTATACCATGCGGATGCCTATGACTTTCAGAATCTTTTGCACTTTGAATCTCCGATAGGTCAACATCATATGGCAGAATTTTTTAACTGTTGATTCAGTAATGTCAACACCATTTATATTTGTAAGGCCACAACAAAATTGAGTTCGATCGTGGCCGTGATGAGAATCAGTCGCATTACGGAGAAAAAGTCGAATATTATAAGTTCTTTTCCTATTTTTACTTCTTTTAAAATCGAAGTGATAATATTTTGTTTTTGCATCAGCGGTGAAAAAGAAAAAAAACCGGTTTTAAAAAGTTTAAAACATTTGTGTTATGAGCGAGCTTAAGGCTTCAGACTCAGTGAACAAGAATAATAATAATTCAACCAACAAAATCAACATAGAGAATGTGAACAAAAGAAAAAACGAAAGAATGGATCAATCAGCATCCAAACATTATAAAAACAATTATTATCAAGTGCTAGACACTGAAAATGATACTGTATGTGATGGTGAACTACTGAAAAAATTTGAAGATCATGTTAAAAACAATAAAAAAAAAATCGCAACGGCATAACTTAGCACGAGCTGCAATGCCTGAAAGACAAAAAAATAAATGAAAAAAATACTTCTGTACCAGCAATTAACAATAATACAACAATTAATTCTGAAAAAAATAAAAACAAAAAAATTCCTCCTATTAACATAATTGATATAGAGTCTAAAGAATTAATATAATTTATAAAAAATGCTTTAAAAATAAAAGACTTCAAAATTAAAGAATTTAGAAATAAAAAAACTCTTTATATGAATTCTTTAGATGACTTTTCAAGAGTGAAGGCATATCTGATTAAAACAAATTCAAATTTCTTCACATTTACTCCCAAAGTGTTAAAAACAAAGTCATATTTGTTAAAGGGTTTAGACTCCGATATAAAAGCGGACGATATTTTGAATGAACTTTGCCATTATCAAACTGAAGATTTACAATTTGTTAAAGTTAGTCAATTTACAACGAAAAATTCTATAAAGAAAGGATACAACTTGCCTTTCTTTTTAGTACAAATCACACCAGAAAGTAGTGTAAACGAGTTAAAAAAGATTAAAACAATTTTTTATCGCATGATAAAATGGGAACAAGTAAAAAGAGAAGAGATTCCCCAGTGCCGCAATTGTTAAGGCTTTTTCCACAGCGCGGCAAACTGCTACTTACCTTCAATATGCGTTAAATGCAACGACGATCATAAAAGAGGTGAATGTAAATTAACAAATGTAGTGGAAGAAGAAAGAGATAAATTGTACTGCGTTTTTTGCAACAAATACGGTCATCCAGGCTCGTATAAAGGCTGTGAAAAATATAAGCAACTGCAACAAAAACTTAGACTTAAGCAAAGATCATTAATAGAAAATAAAAATAATGCTACTAATGTAAATTCTTTTTATAGCCCTAATGTAAGTTTTGCTAATGTTTTAAAAGTAAACAATAATAATAATATGAATTCGTATTTAGATAATAACACCTTTATATTAGAATTAAAAAATATGATGTTAAATCTAAATAATCAAGTGGCAAATCTCCAAAAACAATTAAACCTACAAGCATCACGTATAGATGCATGGTAGGAGTGTAAAAAATGGATAATAATTCATTCTTACTAAAAAACCTCAAAATAATTCATATTAATGTGAATTCTTTAATATCGTTAAGTAGAAGGTTGGATCTTCAAAAATTTCTTGAAGAACACAATCCTGATATTGTACTTTTAAATGAAACAAAACTCAACCCGAGACATAAGCTTAAATTTTTTAACTATGTTATGATAAGAAAAGATAGACCAGGTGCAACAAGAGGAGGTGGTACAGCCATTTTGATTAAAAGTAACATAAAGTACACCGTATGTACAAACAATACAATTAATTCAATTCAGATTTTAGAAAGTTGTATAGTGCGTATACCTATGGCTGAAAATAAAAATATTGTAATTATTTCTGCTTATTATCCTTCGGGAAATAATGACACAAGTTTTAGTTCCGAATTTAGTAACCTTTTCCAAGCATTAGATTTACGCAACATCAACAATTACTATATATTAGCGGGAGATTTAAACTGCCGTCATAGAGATTGGAGTAACCCTACTGATAATATTAAAGGTAAGAAATTAAAAGACTGGTTAGTTGATAATGAGATAGACTATAGATGCAAATTTTACGCTTCAGAAATGCCTTCATATCCCAAATCAAATTCATATATAGACGTATATATAGCTGATTGTAGGTTACACATAATTACTAAAAACAACACACTAAACTGTCTAGAAACTTTAGACTATGACAGTAAAGCTGGATTCACCCATTTTTTTTATATGTAGTTTGACGTTTCTCTTTTTGAGAGAGAGAGCGAAAGAGAGTAAGATTGCTTCGGAACAATTTCAGCTCGAATTGGTTTAATTTTAATTTTTGTTCTGAAACAATCGTACTGTGCTGCCAGATATTTCAATTTTTGAAGTAAAGTTGAACTGAGCTGCCACATCATATTATATGTATGTATTGTATAATAAAATACAGAGCGGTTGTTTAATACTGTTTGTTTATATTGTATGTTTAATTATAAAAAACAAATAACTGTTGAATATTACTAAAAAAACTAAAAAATTAAGCCAAGAAAATAAACGAATTGCAGTCATCTGCTACTGTGCTGCCTAATTGTAAAACTAACAAGCATCGTTTACAAAAATATTTTATATGGTAGCCCTGTTTTTACAGAACAATTGTTCGAAGTGGGTGAATCGTTTCGGAACAAACTCTCAAAAAACTGAATTTGTTCCGGAACAAGAATTTTGTTCCGAAACAATGGGTGAATCCAACTTAACCACCAAGCATTGCAAATATGTGCGTATATGAATAACGAATATGACCTTTTTTCTGTTATTGAGGAACCTCAGAATGTAACATATGATTATAAGAGATCGGATTGGAAAAAATTCAGGTATAAAATCATTCAAAAATTGGACAATAATACACTTATTCCAAAAAATCGAAATCTTTCTAACTCTGAGATAGATAATTATATTGACAAATTAAATAATTTAATTGTAAATGTTATTGAAAAGGTAACTCCTAAGACTAAGAAAGTCGACTATTTTAAGAAAACTAAAAGCCCAATAGTGCAGACACTACATCAAGAAAAAAGTAAAATTTTAACAATAATTAAAAAACATAACAGACTAGAATTCACGTTACCTGAAACTTCATTAAACTTACTTCGATCTCAACTAAAACTAATAAAAAAACTTTTAAAAGAAAACATAATCAAAGTTTTAAACAAAAAGATACAAGATAAACTTTCCCAATTAGATCCAAAAGATTCCAAAAAAATGTTCGAAGAAATAAAAAAAAACTTTAAAAAAATTAAACCATTACATTTGGACAATATAAAAATTCCACAAAACCTTAAATACTTACTTGATAATGTAGCTATTGATACCAATGTTTTAGAAAAAGACAATTGCAAAAATTATATAATTTATATAATCAAATGCTAGATGCGATTGGTTCTTTTCTACAATCAGTCCATGCCCATAAAGAAATAGATAGAAATAATAGCACACATTTACAAGTAAATGACAAGTTTAACAGATTTTTAAGAATTAAAAATGATTTCGATAATAATCCAACTACTGTCACATTTTTTAATGCGGAAAAAATGTCTCATAACATGAGTGACTTACAGGCTAATGGATATTTTATAACTAGAGACCAAATGCTATTTATTCTTTCTAAGTTGAGAGCCAAATTATCGTCAGGAAACGATGGTATTCCTAATATTGTTCGAAAAACATACCTGAAATTTTGATTTTGGTTTGATTGTTCTCTTTTTAATAATATGTTAAACAATTCGTATTTTCCCGATACATGGAAAAATGCAAAAGTTATTTTTTTACCAAAAAAGGACAAAAATTTGTCGGATCCAAGAAATCTCCGTGCTATAAGCTTACTGCCTAACATCAGTAAAATTTTTGATATATGCATTAATAACAATATAAATAAATTTTGTTATGAAAATGGAAAAGTAGATGAAAAACAATTTGGTTTTAAATTTAAGCATTCGACAGTCAATGCAATACACCTTCTCACTTCTAATATTAATTGGAACTGGAACAAAAAATTATGCACAGGAGCGTGTTTAATAGATATGGAAAAAGCTTTCGACAATATTTGGATCCCAGGGTTAATATATAAATTAATAGATCTTGAATTTCCTTTTTATATGATATTGCTTATTTATAATATGATAAGTAATAAATCTTTCAAGGTATATTACCAAAACTACCAAAGTAGAATATCTTTTAACATTGTTAATGGATTAAAACAAGGCACGGTAAACTCTCCTACACTATTTAATATTTATATACTGGATTTGATTAAAAAAATAGACAACATTATAGCTTTTGCAGATGATATCATTATACATCATGTTGATGATACTATTGTAAAAATAAACTCCAAACTTCAAGAGTACTTCAATATAGTAGAGCAGTTTTCAGTTAATTGGTTTATGAAGATAAATATTAATAAATGCGAAACAATTTTATTCAGACCACCAGTTAATAAATGTAACAATAACATCAAAAGAAATTGGAAATCATTCGGAATTAAATCGAATTTAAATAATGTCAATATACCAAACAAACAAATTGTTAGATATTTAGGAATTCAATTGGATAAATTCCTATATTATAATAATCAAGTCATTGAAGCCATAAGTAAAGCACGAAAAGCTTTTTTTATGTACAAACAATTATTTTACTCAAAATATTTAAAGCCTAAAATCGAAATAATTATGTATCAATCGCTTATTAGGCCAATCCTCACATATGGGTGTCCGATATGGTTTAATATCGCTCCTTCCTACATGGAAAAAATAAGGGTATTTGAAAGAAAATGCCTGAGAGCTTGCACAGGATTATTTAGATCATCAGACAGCAAGTATGTAAAATATATATCTAATAAAAAATTGTATGATATATCAAATATTATAAGAATAGACAATTTTATAATAAGTTTAATTAGAAATTATATTTTGAGATGTATTTCATGTAATGAAAATAATTTGATTATGGCACCGTATTATACAAATTTCAATTATATATCTAATGCTCTACAAAATGGCTTCGGTCCTCCCGAATCATTTTTGTTATTAGACAGGCTAAAGATAATTCAAGACAACAATGGTATTCCAATTTTTTATCATAATTATAGACGTGCCAATGTCAAAGCTGTGGACTGCAATAATTTATCAAATTTCTGTAACAGGTATGATAGAAGTATATCGAATAAAGATTCTCTTATATTACAAAGATCAAAAACCAAAAAGTTTTGGTGGATAATGGAGTAGTAAAATATAAAACCCCTTTTTTATCTTTAAGACTTTTTTTTTTTAATATTGTATTATATATAAGTAATGTTTTTCTTCACATTTTTCATTACAAATATAAATATAATTTTATATATTTTTTTAATATATATAAATTTATTGTATTTGCAAATCAAAATTAATATTATAGCCATAATACTCGAGAGCTCGTTTCTGGGACTTTGTATATATGTAAATATGTATTATACTAGAGTTTATTATAGTAAGAAAATTGTTATATATTGTAAATAAATAAACATAAACAAAAAAAAAAAACAAATAAAATAATAATCAGTATAAAAAAGTGATAAACAAGTAAACAAACAGGCAACAACAACACTGCAAACGTAAGCAAAATACACAAACAACAATAACGTTAACAACATCTTTACATTTATAGAGATTTCGAGAAGGCAGTCATTCTCCTTCAAGAGCATTCATAAAAGCGTTTACTCTGCGATATAAAAGGCAAGACAAAGCAGGTAGCGGGATCAATAAAAATTCAGTCAGTCTTGTGTGAAGACGCGTTGTATGTGAAGAGAATAATCGTGGTTTGAAGATCTCCGTTCTAAAGATCTAACGAACAATTGTTAGTGTTTACGCAGAAGGGTGTAAAGAATTTGTTGTTTACATCAAGTCGTGAACACGGACTTGTGCGAACAATAAATAATTTATCTAAAATTAAACAAAAATTTATTTTTATTTCATTTGCAATTTGCGAACTCATATTCTAAACGTTTTTAAAAGGGTAAAAACGTAACAATATCTTTCTATAAATGCTTGCCATATGGCAGCCAATCAATTAATATCGAAAGGAAATCGTGATTCTTCGATTTGTTCTATTATGAACAGAGTAAAGTTCTTTTAATTAAATAAATCTAAAACCGTATTCAATAAGGTATACTCTTAAAACACACAATGCAGCTTAAAACTTTAATTGTGGTTAATTTGCATAGATTTGTCCATGTTATTGAAATGTTAGTATGTAAATTTTCATATGCTAATTAATTTGATTTGTGTTGTATATAAGTGTAAGTATGTGCTTTCTAATGTTATATAGTGTGAAATACAGTTACTTAAATAGCTCTTTGCACACTTAGTGGCCTACAATCCTTTCGTATGCGTGCACTCAATTGTCCAAAAACATATCGTAATATAATATGGGCAAGTAAAGCGCGCCTGTGTATAGTAGGAATGGGTGTTTGTGATGTCCATTTTATTTCTAAAAAATTATTCATTAATGTACTCCAGTTAAAACATTTCAAGAGATCAGGTTTATTGTAATATCAACGTAATACTAATCTCATTCCGCCTCCGAAGAATAGAAAATGTTTCAACTACTTCATGTCAGTAAATAAAGCAGCTCTGAGAATAACAACGAAAATTTGAAAATTTAGAATCGGTTGTTTCAACAAGGTCTTCCGAAATTTGACAATCGATAAAGGCCATCATATTGAAGCTACAATTAGTTGTAATTTATTCAGTCAGTTTTCCAAATCACCATGAATATATACGGCATACAACAGTACTTGCTCTACTTGGACAATATATCGCGCTTTGCCATTACGCTCCTTAACTGTCTTCAACAGTCGTCCTACCATAAAGACTATTCGCAATGTGCCAGATTAATTCAAGCTCAGCGTTTCAGTACCCGATCAACAAACACCCGAATGGAATCTATGAGGTTCATTTTTACATAAATGGGACGTAAACAGACAAAATTATTGACTTTGTTACGATTCCAATCCACACGAGATCTAATAAATTCCGATGCATCCTGAGAAAGTTGCTATTTAGTGTGGGTTTTGAACAAACAGCCTTATTTCGTTGCGAAAGACTTTAGCCAGTCGATCACTGTCAACAGGAAGAACAATAGGTCGATAACTTCCATGTGTTTCCTCCGGTCGGCATTATGTGCCACACAACTCAAGCCATATTGACTATTCCACACGAGCGATTTGAGGGCATGGTCATTTGACGTGGAGGTGATATGAATCGAGATACAGATAGTGCGATATCCACAAATAATCCACAAATCACAACACAACAAATGAAGCGCTTCTGGGCAACTATTTGCACAATTGAATCAGACTGAATAACGTATTAAAAAAAATAACAAGAAAAAAAATTAAGAACAATAGCAAATCAACAGTATGTTTTAGGAAATTGCCAGACCGAAATAAATTGAAGTCTTGCAGAACGAAAGTAGCTTTGCTAGGGAGTTCCATTAAAAGTTAAAAGTCGACTACGAACGACAGATGTTTGGGAAATTTTGCATGGCAAATTTATTTACTCTCAGAGTTTTTGCCAAATATCTGCTGAGAGGAACTCGCCGAGGAAATATTTTTAAATGTATGGCCTCATGCCTAATGGGCTACTAGCCTACGGCGATTGGTTTAATTACAGTGCCGTTAATATTTAGTTTGGCTGTCAGAATTAAACCTGTATAGTTTTAGAATCATATCAATATGCGTACGACTTTAATTTAGGCATTTTCAATAATTCGTTCTTGTTTCTGGGTTGCCTACATCCTTAATAACTATAACAATCACTCTAAAATATTCTCCTTTTTGGTATGTGCACATATCTCCATCTCACTCTCCATCTCACTTGGTGCATTTCAGAACTAATTACAAAATCTGATTACTCATGCCATTGATGTCACTAGGATGAGAATAAAATTTGGTTAAACATGACAAAAAATAAAATTAAATATATGTTACATGATTATCTCCATACTCATCCTCACTCACGCTGGTAGTCATCATCATGGACGACATGTCATTCCGAGTCATCAATATAAGCTTAATTAAAAAAAGTTTTTTTGATATTGGGTCAGTAGCTGCAATATTTATGATGGTTACACAGTCTAGCTTAACTTACATTCAAACTGTCGTACATGCGTAGATATTTAATCATAAACATGACCGACTAGGCCAACGACAAAGTCATTTTTTAAAGTCATTAGTCGTAAGGGGTAATTGTGTATATGAGGTGATAGAGGAAAACTTGTGGAATGAATTAACCCGCATAAATGGTAAGAGAACGACAAAAAAATGCGTTTTCCGTCGAAAAATATTTAAAATTTAGAATGCAAATTTAAGGGAAAATAGACAGTATCCTTGCCATTAACGAGTTTTTGGAAAAGTATGGAAATAAAAAATTTTTGCTCCTAACTTTCGTGTATTTAAGTTCTAATTATTGCTTGGAATTTGGAATGTTTTGTTATTCGAATATTCAAATCCCATTGCAATGTTGCTCGTTCTTCTTACAATTGTAGCACATACTCATGGAGCATCTCGAGGATGGAGATATGGGCCAATAACGCTCACCCGCCCTAAAATCATACCCATAGAGGTCTTCTATTTTCGTCTGTCGTACGAAACGTTTGATCGAAGATATAACACAATGCATGATAGTCAACTTAGAGCCTGGAAAGCCAAATAGTTTTCTGCCAAACTATTCATTCAGATTTCGTCCATAATATATTTATTTGACTAAATTGGGGGATTCTTACGGGCCACTGTCCCCTTGGTAGTCATGCCGAAAGACTTTGTACTCTAACTAATGATTTCTGCGCGAGCTATGGGTATAAGATCATTTGTCAGTGCTCTGCTCTTGCCATGAAGGGATGGAATTTTCTGACCTTTCATTTTCTGACATCGTTGATTGAGCTCCCTAATATAAAGAATTCTGCAATAGCAGTATTTATTTTGGACTCGGAATGGTTTTCTCTAGAAATATTGGATATATTACAATGTGCCTAAATGGTAGCCTTAGTGGAACCTCTTCCTTTGAGGGGGTACGTCACCTAACATATCGTAAACTGGGAGAATAGCATGCATAGAAGTTTTTCAACATGTTTTTTGATGGAAACTGCACATTTGCTCATCTTTGAATTGCAGTTTAAGGTATATATCGTAGATGCAGAAGAGTTCAAAACTGGTGTGATTAAACAGGGCTTCAAAATTAAAGATGTGGTTAACCTAAGATATTGATACGAAAAAATTTGGATACCCGTGACTTTCTGTTACATCGCTTAACATTAAAATTATAAACAAAATTTACAAAAACAAAACAATGCAAGTAAACACACCTGTTTACAAATTATCGTACAGCTTAATATAACAACAAACACCAGCATAAAAAAATGGTAAACAAGTATACAAAAATACACAACCAACACTGCAATAATAAATGTAAACATCGATGTTTCTCAATGTTTCGAACAATATGATATTGTCTTGTTTCAAAATATGGTTATCAATATCGATAGCAATTAAAACCCAATGTATTAAAAAATAAAATGATTTTTTTTAACCAAAAATCGATGTTTCGTTCAAAAATATATAATATAATATAAAATATATAATATAAAAATAATATTTTTTCATTGGCTCTTTCTTACGTTAGCTTCCTGTTCTCTGTTTTTTTTTTAATTGGTTTATTTAACAAAAATATTTATTCTTAGACTTAAATAAACAATAATAGACTTTCATACACTGTCCCAAATTGGAGCTCTCTAGTACAATAATTATCACAATATTTATATTTCTACATAAATTCCAATTATTTATACAACATTTACATTTGTATGTACATATTTGTTATTTAATGTAAAGGAAAAATAAGCAAAAAACCTTACTTAAATATGTCAAAAAATTAAAAATAAAAGTTATTAAGGGTAAAAAGAAGAGGAAGTTCAACTTAGTTCGTAAGCCACCAAAATGTTATAATATTTACGTTTGGAAACATATTTTTATCTTTTGTATAAACGCTAGTGTCGAATCTTTTATTATTTAGTATTTGTAAGTTGATTGCTTTGAATTGCTATGATATTGGCCCGTCTAAACAGATATAATCATTCCTGTCGAGGTATACAAAAGCCTCAGGTGATATGTATCCGTTTTGGAGTGAAGCCATAATTAAATTATTTTCTATACACTCAGAGTTTTCACGATATGGTTCCTTATTAGATGTATAATAAAGTTATCGAACCTACCTATGTTCTCTGGTTTTTAGTGGCTTCTGCTATCCGGTTTTTTAGCCTAACCTCTAAAGATGGTGAAAACATCATTGCTTGAAATGAAATCTTTCGCAAACGAATCTTATCTCAAATGTTAAATTACGTATGGAAACTGTTATAATTTAATTAAATACGGGTTAGTTGTGTATCTCTTAAGGGGTCCTTTTTTTTAAAGAAACATAGCAAAAAAATTTGAAAAGTGAAGCATAAATGTAACATCTTGTTTTTATTAAAATTATTAAAAAACCGTATCACACTACTCAGGTGTTTATCAGTTATTGCCATTAGAAACATAATAAAAAAGAGAAAAAATTGATAATTGAAATTGGTTCGAAAACCGTTTTCAACACGCAATATGCCATCTCATGCAAATATCGTATTTTAAAATGATACAAAAACAATCGCTTTCTCTACCGCTTTCTCTCATATACTTTGACTTTCTAAAGAGTCATTCATTTTAGATTGTAGTTTGTTTTTTCTTGTATTTATCATATTTTCGAGACAATAAATAAAATATGTTGGCATCGAATAACTAATAAAAATTAAATACTTTCAATACAACAACCCAGTCACTCAACAGCAAAATGGCAGCATTAAAGAACAAGTGGAACAGTCAAAAGGAATTTTATTTTTTTGGATCAATAACTGGAATGGTTTGGCAAGTACTGCAGCTTGACTTCAAAAAGTTGAGCTTATTTTATATAATTTTTGTTTTCATCAACAGTGTGAGAAGAAATGGGTCCTGTTTTGAAAATTGCTTTATAGTTGGACCTAAATTAAACTGTCGGAAACTTTACTATTAGAATCTATTTGCATCTGAGCTGGTACTGTTCAGACTTTTCACATTTTTCAACACCCTGGAGTAGTTTCTCAGAAACATTAATGACAGAAGGTTTATAAATAAAGGTTGAGGACTTAAAAAACTCTTAGCATGGTTACTAATGGGTACCCAAACAAAGAGTTCTGAACTTTGACGGACGTCATGATAACTATTCAATGATTGTCATTAAAAGCATTCATTATACATTATCCCTTAAGTCATGAGGAAAGCCATTGCTTACGTCTGAAATTCCGGAATTTGTATGATTTCCGTCTTCCTTTCTAGCAAACTTAAAATTGGGTTTCTCATTAAAGGTTCCCATCACAAACATTGAGAGAACTTACCTGGAATGAATCTTTTGAATCCTTTTAATTTGATTGTTCTACCAATTTTATCTTTAAAAACGATAAATTTAACTTGAAAACTTAATATCTTGCAAATCGAAAGAAAAAGTAAATAAATTTTATTTTGATAACAAAATTACACTCCAATGTAAGAAATAAATATCCAGATGAAAACACCTTCAAAATAATTTTGTTTTCAGTGACTGGTTGCAATGGTCTTATTCTAATTATAAGACATAACCAAAAGGATTACATACGTTCAACATGGTTGAAAGGCTCCATAAACTTGTTGCCAGTGTAAGTGCCACAATACAGGTAATGGATAAACGTGTAAGAATTTGGAACATATTTTACGATTTGAACAACACAAAAAGAAGAAAATGAAAACTTAAAACATTGGTGTGGTAGCACAATGGGCAAGGTAAGGTAAGTTTTTTTATACATGCATTCATACATAAACACACATCAGTGGCACATAGACTTACAAATATAGTTCAAAAGTAGAAACAAGATTTATGAGGATAAACCTCCAAATTTGTAGGTTGTCTGTTAAGAAATTCAGTTAAATTTACACAAGAATTTGAATAAACATCTGAGTATATACAAATAGGTAACGGTCCACCTAATCACATACACATACAGTACATAAATGCATACGTTTATGTGTGTCCCACCAGGCAAAGACTCGATCACATGTTTGGTGTATAACTTGATGAATGCCGCCGTAGTTTAGTAGGTAATATATTAACTTATTAGTGTGAGGCGACGCACAATGAGGTTTTTGATGCCTGAAATGGGAATTAAATCGTGGGAGCTTTCCTGGTTGCTTTTTTAACTTTTTTTGGTTTATTTCGCTTAAAGGAGATAAATCCATAATAATAATAAAAAAATCGTGACCTGAAATGCATAAGGCCCTAACAACCATAAAATTCAAAATTGAGTTTTTGATTGATTCTGATGTACTGCATCAAAATATATGTTCTGACAAAGTTTTACAATCCTATTCTTAAAGATTATCTACCAATAGATAAAATTAGAATTGAACATAGAAATGTTAATACATAGAATAAATCATTTTGAGTATCAAACAAGTTTTTATTTCAGTTGCAGTCTTTGTTTCGGGATTCTTGCGCTTCATCAGTTAACTGCCATATTGGTGTTAAAGAGTAGTTTATTACTTCTGGTCCGCGCCAGCAAAGATGAGGCATTTTCTTTCCTTTACTCTTTTTGCTTCTATCACTGCAATCCTCGAAATCAACTTTCGATCGACCACGCTTAACACCAGACTGGCGCGGGAAACCTATTGACGAATCTAACCTGTAAATGCAATTTTTTCAGTAAAGAATTTGCAATTATATCATAAAGTTCTCTTCGAGAAATAAATATTGTATTCACGTTTGTACCTATGATTGAATAAATATAGTCTTATAATTTTATACAAAAAATTTAATAATAAACATTATATAGTTTTTTCACGAAAGATAAATAAATATCAAAAAGCTCAGGGGCCAAATCGCCACAGTCGTTATCGAATGAAGTTGATCGAAATTTTAGTATTTGAAATCACCGCAGTCGTTAACGAGTCAGGTGTATCGAAATTTGAGATTTTGTCATTCGATAACGAGTACCCTTTCGAGTGATATCTCTCGAAATCTCATTCGATACTAAATGAGCAATCGAAATTGCACACGCTTTTTTTTAATACGAAATAAACGGCAAATTTTTTTGTTTATAATAATATTGCCAAAAAAGTAAGTGTATAAATATAATTTTCCCTATCAGAACAAATAACAAAATAAATGGTAAGCAAAAGGACGTTATGGCACAATATATGTTTATTTAGCTAAGAAACTTGCTGCCCAATTGTGGACAGGGAAAAGAAACAACTAAAAGATTGTGGGAAGAATTGTCCAACCGTTTGAATGCATGTAGTCCACCTATTAAAGATGTGACATGGCGAAACGTGAACTAGTGAATTTTTTCTTTCTTATTTATAATAAAATTTGTTTACACATTTTTAACGTTTTCGCTGACCAAAAACATAACGTAAAAAAAGGTTTCATTTAACAAGTAATCAAAGAAAAAAACCGGTGGTGGTTCCTATGAGGAAATACCTTTGTCTCATGCAGATGAACAATTAATTGAAGCATTCGGTATAGAAGCCAGCAGGTTTTGTTGCGTAAGTAGCTAATTTATTTTTCCACATACTACGCCTGGGTAACTATCTTCCCGAAATTTTAGTCGACTGATGAATCTCTTGATAGGAATTATGTTGAACGTAAAAGAAGAAATACTCACGAACCGATTTGCTTTCATTTATTTATTTTTATTTTATTGGACGAGTTGTGCTGACCATTAAATATTACTTGCCAAGACCTTACTGAATAGAAGTGTGAACACAGTTAGAGATTCTCAGCGGACAAACTTTAATAAACAGCTATGAAACAGCCGATATTTCGTGTCTTTATAGACGCAGGCGTGAGTGTATGGACTCCCATTAATTCTTTTTTGTTCTTTGCCTTAATCTGTTTGGTTTTGTTGCAAAATAAACGACTTGTTCGATTTTATTTTATCTTTAAGATTGGCTTGCTAATTTTTTCACTTTGTTCGCTATATTGGTGCCAACATACATATATATTTTATACTCATTTATGTGTGTGCCTTTTGACAACTTTATGTTTATTTAACCTTTAAAACGAGCCCACTAAGCTTAAAAGAAGAAGAAGAAAAGATACACTGTCTGCAGTATTCCATATGGACGATATTTGAAGATGCATACATACATTTACCGCCTGCTTACCATCATTTATGGCTGTAGATATGGAGAAGTGGTTGTGTGTAAAAGTGGTAAAATAGAATAGAACATGAATAGAATAGAAATGCTAATATAATAACAAGGGAAAACTGTTAAAGCTTTGACTTATGAGCTGGTAAATTTCGTATTTACATTTGCATCTATACATACACTTTGCGTTTTAGGCAGGAGAATAAATGAATGGAAGAATGAATAGACGATCATATAAACGTATAAACGACTGGTATGGTAATAAAGACTTATGAGTTACATTTTATGTTACGTATAGTTTTTCTATTTGGAAATATTCGTTGTATACCTTTTTACAGTAGCTATGGTGACATGTATTATAAATTTTGTAGGTTCTTGTTTTTTGTTGGATGAAAAACTTTTTAACATATTGTTGACCGCCTATTTTACGCTGAAACTATCTCATGGCACCGGCTATTACTTCGTAATTCAATGTGGAACTGAAGAAAATCCGTTACTTTACTAATACTCGGCACATCACTAAGTTCGTCAGATACATCAGAAATATTTACATAATCCTTCAAAGTTGGTATAATATCCACTTCAATCCACTCATCTTCAAAATCACTCTCACTATCATGTTCTTGCACGTTTATTTTTTGCGGTTTTGCTGGTTTAATAGCAGGTTCATAAATGTCTTTCCGAAGTCAGGATTATGTGTACGATGAACAAAGCTTTTGCTGTATTCTTTATTGCCCTAGGTTTCATAAATTGCTAGTGCAACTGCAATCACGAGTTGACTCGTGATCGGTCAGCAACGTTTGGGCCTGAAAGCACGAATTAACTCGTGACTGGTCAACAATGTGTTAAGACAGCAAGAAATAAATATTGTAAATGAGTTGAGCCATTAAATGTATTTCTATTGCCTATCTATCTGAGGTGTTTTTTGCTGTAATAACATAAAAAGTCGTATTTATTCCCTTGTAAAACAAAACTTGAATTGAAAGCAATAAATTTGCATTTTAAACATATTCATACTCGTTGATAAACCCTTTGCAAATTTTGCTACTTTTACTTGAAGTCTTTTACCATCATCCTCCTATTTATTAACTTTTGCATGATGTTTTCACTTTGGTCGTCATTATAAGCCAATTTTAATCCGTTTTACTAACTTTTGTTTTTGCAAAATTATCCCTTGTTCTACAAAACTTTAAAGGCTTTTTGTAAAAAAAAAAACAAATCAAAAGAATTGCTTGCATATGCACAGATAACTTGGAAAGTTTTTAAAGCAGCTACTAAAACAATTATAAGATTCGATGAACTCTTCCACAATATCTAATACACATGGCTCATGCTAAAGACAAGCAGAAAAAAAATTGTTTCGTTGCGTGTTACGGCTAAAGTACGTAAGTTTAAGTACGTGTTAATGTGATTCATTCTCATATTTAGAGGATATCAATATTGTTTCAAAACGATACCCCTTCTAAAAAGAGGTTTTCTGAGTCTGCAGCGGCCTATCAAAAGGCCGTTTGCTAACCTAGTATGTTTTGAGAGGAGACTTTGCCTCTTCTTATATACCCATACGTTTCCATAAACGCGTTCTCACAGAATGATTCTGGGCCCACCAGGGATCTAGAAGCTAATCTTCTCTGAAGATATGGGCAGACACAGACACTGCCAACAATTCTCACATGAACAGCAAACTTGGATCCTTGAAACCTTGAATTATACCCCCTTGATTTACCTACTGCATATCCTTAAGGCTTGTCTGACTTTTCCTAAAATGCTTCCTATATGTACCTTCCGTGCCAATTAACCATTCAGTAGTATTTTGCCATCTGTTTCTTGGATATTATCTCTCGAATATTTTTCCATTTAGGAAATGTTCTAATATTATGATCGTTTGTGGGCTTGCAAAGTGTCTCTGCAAATTTTCCTTTAGCCATCAAGCATACCCTCGGATAATTTCATTAAGAGTTTATTCACACCCAAGCTTCATATCAGCGCTGACTTAAATACGATCTGTGGGTATTCTCTGTGGTTTTCGGAATAAAAACTCCGTATCCAGTTGTCAGAAATTTATAAACACTAGACTTAACTTACAGCCGCCTTGACTTCAAAATTCTTAAAATAGACTTTAGAACGATTCACATTAACCAGGGTATGCTCTGAAAGAAAGTTTTTACTTGTCGATGAGGACTTGATGACGAAGTATGCTTGTGTTTCTATTTCATTTGTGTATCATGTCCAGTGCCCATTTCCTATATCGATCCATGATGTCATTAACAACTAAACTCGGAACTGGTCTAAATTATTTAACAGCCGGATTATATTTTTATTAGTTATCGCCCTACTTCTAGTTCTCACTTCTGACAGCAACACTACTTCCAGTCATTACGCATTAATTCATTTATATTCGGCCATTAATGATTGCCCCTCATATAAGTTCCTAATGATTCCTTTCTTTAGCGTTTCAGGATGACGAATAAGATGACCACAAAAGTTTGTTTCTACGATACACTTAGAATCGGACTTGAATCGGACTGCCGAATGGTTTGGTGCACGAGCAAGTGTCTTAATTTATTGAACCAATATGAAAGAATCATCTTCGAGAGTCCAGTCAGGCGGAAATTCTAGAAGTTGTCATAGCAATCGAACACATTATATCAAGACTGGAAGAAAGATTATAGGATTATAGAGGAAGAGTCCATTCATGTACATTTATGGAGATTTAGATCGTAAAAGCCTTTTGGCCAAAGCATTATCCTTTAAATGCTAATTATAAGCATGAATGCAAGAGAGTTGAGAGCTCTACGGAGTTTTGGTATAACTCTTAAACATTAGATCAAAAAATAGAACAGAAATATCTCTGATTCCCGTTAGGTATGAGAAAAAGCAATAGCAATAGTTGTTCACATCACTGTAACTTTGTGGAGGAATTGATATATCTAAAGCATAGTGATAGCATCTAACAGGATTTGCAAACAATATTGGCTGGCTGTCTACGTACTAGTAGTCAGGTTTACAACCTAACTTCTCATATCAATCATGACGCAAACCTGTTAATTTTATCCGTGGGTGGTTAGACCTACAATTTAAATTCGACTTCGAACGATAGATTTTTGAGAAACATTTCATGACAATTTTATTTTTACTCTCAGAGTTTTCGCCTGAAGATTGCGGAGAATAAGTCGCCAGGGAAATTTTTTTTGTATATTTTGTTTCGTTCGAAATGTGTTAGCGATGTCTAATAATTCTCAGTCAAATTTGAACTGTATGGTCCACGCCACTCAAATGACGCACACAATATAAAATGATGGGAAAAACTAAGTCGTAGTCCAGACTGAAGGATGGTAATGTCCAATTTTGTGGTCTTAGAACAGCATCTAAGGCCCTCTTGACAGCCTTAAACGGGCTACCAACAGATTTCTTGAAGAAACAAGAGGCAGCGAAGGCGCCAAATAAAACCTAGGGCCACAAAAGAAGTATTGAATATTGAGTATGCCAAAATCTTATAGATATTCAATTCGATTTTCAGAACTTAAATATTCCATCGATTTTATTATGATATTGGTTTAGACCGTCAACACAACTTTCTTACAGACACAAATGACAAAAACAAAGACAAAATTCGAAATAACCGAATGCAACTCAACTCAGCGTTACCGCTGGAAATTTTAAAGAAGTCGCACAAAAAGGGGATTTTTGAAAAAAAAGTCGCACATAAAGGGTATTTTGGCAGTAAAAAGGGGCAACATTTTTAAAAGAAAAGAAAATGAACTAATATAGATAAAAAGAAATACATTTTTATTGGATTTTGTAATGTACATTAACAAATATATAATAAGTTTAATTTTTAATAATTTATCCAATTTTTTATAATAGGAATAAATTTTTAGCCAAAAATTAATAAACCTAAACAAAAATTTTAAATTTTTTTAAAATTATTTGTTCTGTTTTATTTCTAGCTTTAAAATGTAATTTCATCCAAATTTATGAACGTTAGGACATTTAAATTTCAAAATAATAAAAAAATGCATTTTTAAATTTATAAAAATTCCATTAAATAAAACTTTTTTGCTAACCTACTATATAATAATACAAAACACATAATATAACTATTATTATAACTAAAAAACAGTTCAATAAAAATAAATAAAAAATTATACAAAATTGCGTATTTTGTAATAAATTAAATAAAAAAAAACAATTCAAAATTATACAAAAGACCTAGAGTACATAGTATTTGGAAAATTTTTGTATTAAACAAACTGAGATCAAAAAGTTAAACATAAATACTAATTTTGTTACAACGGTTCATAAAGTAAATAGAATCATTTTGTAATAAGTTAAATATGATATATAGTTTTACATTTTATATTATGTTATTAATTTATATGTCATAATATATCACAATTTTATGAAAAAATATATCATAATGGCAGGCACATTTTTTAAAACTTTATTGTTCAGGCATGGAAAATAAAAATTCTGAAATTTAGATTTTTTTCAAAACAAAACAACCAAAATAATCAAATTACACAAACTAGTTTATAGATTATTCAATAGACTAATCAACAGAATAGTTTATAAGTTATTTAATACACCAGTCCATAGACTAGTAGTAGTCTATAAAATAGTCGATCGAATAAACCATTGACTAATACAATTGATTAATTCATGGTCTATTTAAAAAACTAGTTCAAATGCTATTTGAAAGACCACAGAAGTCAATAGACTGGTCAATATATTATATCATATACTAGTATAATATATTTACTACTCTATAGACTACTATATATGTGGACTGGTCTATTAAATAGCCTTTGAACTAGTTTCTTAAATAGTCTATGAACTAGTCTACTAGTTTTTGAACTGGTGTATTAAATAACCTATAAATCTACTCTATATTGGCTAATCTATTAACAAGTCTAGAAACTAGTCTGTGTAATTTATTCGCAGTTCTATGAAATACTGAGAAATTAGGATGGAACGATATTTCTCAGTGTCAAAAAGGACTATATTACTTAATTTTCCATGCTTGTTTTGGTTTATATATTTTACAAAATGAGTTTTAATATATATTTCACAGTTATATTAGTATTTACATTTGATTAAATTATTTTTTTTGATAAATTACTTCTGTACTTTTTTTTTATAAACAATTATATTTGAAAGCTGATTGTTCCGAAAAATGTAAATAAAAGAAAGAAAAAAATGTAAATAAAAGAAAAAATACTTTTTCTAAAAAAGGGGAAAAAAGGGTAAAAAATCTTGAAAAGTGTCAGATTTAGTTCACTTTAGTAAGGGGGCGCAAAAAGTGGCGGGGTTGCTGAAAAAGTGTCAAATTGCGACTTTAGTCGCTCAGCGGTAACGCTGACTCAACTGCATTACGAGTAAATTTTTAAATTCCTGTGGTACATCATATCATAGGTATACCGTCAGTAAATATTAAAATGCACTCAACGCGTTTAATACATTTTGTGGCATTTTGATCCAAATATTTAGACTTTTAGTCACTCATAAAAAATTAATTCGATTTAAGTGTTTTATACAAAACAAAAACACATTTACTTATATTATACACCTGCACACACACAAGTACTCGTACAAAATATAATGCATATCAAAACATAAAATATTTATTCACATTTAATAAGAGAAGGATAATATTGGGATGTGAATTAGTGAGTATTTGAAGGAGACACAAGTTGGAGATTCTTAATAAAAAAAATGCCAGGGAATACGTTTAGGAATACGACCTTGTTTTCAATGAAAGGACCAAATCGACGAAGTCCTGCTTTCGATGGGCCTGGTGAAGGCGCGTATGAAGTAGAGACGCCTGGAAAGATGTGTTAAGATAGACCAAAATCCGTCAATCGGGTTGTTAATTGCCAATAAAGTAAGTAAGTAAGTAATAGGTATACGTAAGAAGCATAGTGGTTTATTCACAAAGCAGGGTGCCCTGGTAGTCTAGTGGGTAGTGTGCTAGACTATTAGCGTGAGGGTCGTGGGTTCGATTCCCACCAGAGACTCTGGTCTGTGACACTACACCGAGCAAATAGTCAAGTTACTTCGCTCGTATATAATTAGGATATAATTTGTAATTGTATTGTAATTAATAAATAAATAAAAGTAAAAGTATTTATATTTTATAAATAATATTTATTTAATACATACACGATTTTAAGACTTTAGGGTGGAGCTTCTTTAGAGGGCAAAACAATTAACTTTAACTTGATACAATGGATTTACAGATCAGCCTGAAACATTATGAGTGGTCCCTTACGTATTACACCTATGTACGTCACCGCTGGCGATAATTTTACCCCTGAACGCTGTACATTTATTGGATCAGCTTAGTGGAATAAAACTGATTGACGTCTCTGTGAAACTGAGCAGTAGCATGGATCAAATATTAGTTACTCGAAGTTCCTTAAATAATATGGAACTATCAAGAGCATTGACAACATGATACCACACTGCGCAATGATGTCCAGAGCGCTAATTACAGAAAGTAATTTTTAGAAATATTGTCTCATCAACGACACCATTCGGAGCTGAATGAAACAGTGGATAATGGAATTTTTTCTAAGTGCCTACAGAACCATCCCTTCAGCTTATGAATATAAATGATCTGTCAGCTCTGAATTGACTAGGGCAAAAAGGATAACTGTGTCATGACAATGACTCCTAGATATATACATATATTGGATCCTGAAATGGTGTCTTGCTTTGAAGAGGACAACATGCATATCGACTATAGAGTGCAGAGAGTGATACGTATTATCGGTTCTATAAGTAATAAACCAATAAGCGCTGTGGACGTGAATCTGCACTTATCACCCTGGGATTTTGAATTTAAGAGACTGGCGGCAAACTCTGCAATTTTCCTACAGCTCTTGTTAGTTTATCGGTTGATTTGATCTGCGAAAAGAAATTCGGATGTTTAACAGTTCAAGCGTAAAATGGAGGATGTTGGTTTCGAAATTTTTTCCACCGATTTTATGCTGTAAACATAAAGGAGACTTCCTTATAATTGCAGTGTTTAATAGACTTAAATGCTTCCTATTTATAGAGGGGCTCAGGCTGGCTAAATCTGGTTGTTGTGTTAACGAATTTTTCATCCAATTTGCCGTTAATATCTTGAAGATCCAATACACTTTCATTCTGAATAATTAAGGCGGCTGCCACTAAACATCGTAAACATCGTTGTTTACATTTATTATTGTAGTATTGTTGGTATATTTTTGTTTACTTGTTTACCGTTTTTTTATGCTGGTGTTTGTTGCTATATTAAGCAGTACGATAATTTGTAAACAGGTTTGTTTACTGTATTGTTTTGTTTTTGTAGCTTTTGTTTATAATTTTATTGTTAAGTGATCTAAAAGTAAAACACCAGTATATAGATTTTTCTTTTTCGTAACAATATTTCTTTCAGCATTTCCTCTTGCCAGTTGGCAAACATTCTCTCTCTCTCAATCATCGCCTCTCTCTGTCGAATTGTTGTACCAAGTGCAAGGTAAATACTTTGCTTCTAGACAGCAATCTGCAACTTGGAAACGTACAGTTTTTTTGAGATTTGGAGCACAACCGAATACTCTCTATTGGAATTGCCTGACTTTAGATTTTCCTTAATTTTTTCTTACAACTGCGTATTACACCCTATTGTATGTAGTTTTGTTTGTTGTTGTATTTGTGTTCAGTGCATATTCGTTATTTACACACTATTTTTACACTGTTTGTGTACAAAAAGCAGTTTAATAATGTTAAAAGCATTTTCTTTTGCTTGACTTTGAAATTGAAGACGGTACACAATTTTACTTGTCTTACTTGGCGAATACATTTGTTCACTTTTATTCTCTACTTAAACTAATGCTTTAACAAAATTTATAATTTAAGAACTAAGGGGATTACATTAGAATCCAACCACACACATTAAGTTTTGCAGCAAATATGGTTTGTATTGGAATATAATTTCGTATGTTGGCTAACATTTATCAACAAAATGCATAAAATGTCAACAAATACCGTATGGAAGCAAATATTTATACATTTAAATTTGAAATATCGTACGGTATTTATTTACGTCGTCAAACGTACTTGTAGTTATAACAATGATATAGTGATGCATGATAAGATTCGAAAGTAAAATATTTTCCAGAGTGATTTAAACAAACTTTGTAAATGATAATTCTTTTTCTGTCAAAGTATTATTTTATTGGTCACCCTAAAGTAATACTTCATAGCCCATGATAATGTTAAGAAAAAAACAGATTACAACGTAAAACTAAAAACTAAATTACGTGTTTAGATACTTTCCAAGTATTTTTAGAAGTTTCAATCTATTTGGAAAAGAAAACAGGATAAAACGAAAGACTAATTTTTTCTTTAATACAGCAAAGATTCTTGGACTTTCTGCAACTTTTTTACGTACATTTTTTAAAATAGTAGGACACTCATGTCTCTAGTTGGTATCCTTTGGAGATATTGCTCTTTTAAATTTAAATTTGAATTCTATGTAATCTAGTAGATAGTACGTTGGCTTATTAGTCAGAATTACAGTGTAACTTCTCATATTACCCAATTTCGGAGTGCTTATTTTATCTATGAGTGGTCGGACTTAAAATTTAAATTCGACTCCGAGCGACAGATTTGAGAAACTTTTTATGGCAATATTAATTAGCCTCGGCATTTTTACCAGAAGACTGCTGACAACAGTCACCAAAAGAAATATTTTTTTTCATATTTCGTTATGTTCGTGGTGCTTGAGATGGGATTTCAATTATGGGCTTGCGCCTACTACTATAACTCCATATCCTGCGGTCATTGTATAAAGACGCCAAACTTCTTTAGTAGCATTAGCCCACTTGTTGTATTCTTGGCTTTACATACATAATTGGTCATTACAACCCTACACGTCACGATTATCACTTAGCTTCTCACAGCACTCATGTTGTATGTGATAACTTTATAAATGAGTGGCGGGACCTACAGATTTTCGAACGACAGATTTTTGAGAAACTTTTCATGGCAATTTTATTTACTCTCAGAGCTTTTGCCAGAAATCTGCTGACAGGAAGTAACCGAAGAAATATTTTTTCATATTTCGTTTTGATGTCTGACCTGTGATTTAAACCTAGGCCTTACGTCTAATAAGCCAACACACTACCTACTAGACTACGGCGGCTTTACTGTATCTTATATAAACTTCCCAAAATATTGGGATCTCGGGTTCATCAAGTGTTCCATCGTTTCGATGTCTTCACCGCATGCCCTTCATACACCACGCAGCGTACTAGCAGCAATTTCTATACACGGCACATTAGTTCCTAATACTCTTATCTCTTTAAATATCGAATTCATTCACTAATTAAAACTCTATTAATTATTTTAATTGGATTTTATTTGCACCTGAATTGTAAATATACAGTGAGAATTACAGTGAGTGCATACTATAGGCATACATAACCAACCTCCTGTAAGAACATATGTAAGCGCTTCTCTTGAATTGCCATCAATTTATTAAAACTCAGTCACACAAACACATACAAATGAAAGCAATAAGAACTAAAATTTTGCAGACAGCTTAAGGTGTAAATGAAAATAAATGAAGACAAGAAAAACAAGTAAAACATTTAAGAGTACATGTAGTACATGCATGTGTAAGTGTGTTTGTAAATATTGTAAAGAATGTTGCATGTCAACAGCCTCCTGAGTGCTAGGTGCTCAAATCTTATTGTGTTGTTTTCCTTAATAAATACTTTCAGTCTATTTCGTTTTTAAGTGCTAGTGCGGAGGGGTGTATGGATTTTTGGTTAATAATGTTATACCCATGGATGCCAGATTTGACGATTTATCGTCATTATGATGATTTTGAGCTCCAAAAATATCATATTGACGATATGATATGCCCCTATTTCGACGATATTTGGAAATTAAAAATTTACATCATATTCTTTACTTTAGTATACCACAAGCCACTTGAAGCTTTGTATTTACTTTGAAATTGTTACTAAGGTAGGGTAATTTATTTTTAAATTATTAGCGACCACCTGTGAAGATTTTTCTGTATTTTATGCCTTTCTCATCCCTTAAAAGTCAAAAACTTACAACCTCTGTACGAAGGGAGTTCCACATACGAATACTCCGACTAAAGAACGAATTTTGTCTGTAATGCAGTGTGCGGTCTACTGGGCAATCAACCACAAACGTGGGTACTCGCCGAGAATGGCGTGTGTTACATGAGTCTCGGGAACAAGTCCCCTTATTTCGCTCGAGCAAAATCCGTTGTAACAGCGATAGAAAATGGAAACACAAACCGCATTGCAACAGTGCTCCAGTTAATCAATACCAACTGTCATTAACAAATACATCGCCCTCTCCTTTACGCGGTCGAGAAGTCTCAAACAAGACGTTGAGGCGCCGGCCTATACATGAGAGTTGTATTCCATTCTCGATCGGATATAAGTGGGGTAAATTGTAAGAAAATCAGATGAAGTGAAGTATTTCTTGCACTTGAAGTCGCCGTAGTCTAGTAGGTAGTGTGTTGGCTTATTAGACGCCATGGTTCGAGCCCTATGCCAGACATCAAAACAAAACACAAAAAGTACTTCTTCGGCGACTTTCTCTCAGCAGATTTCTAGCAAAAACTCTGAGAGTAAATAAAATTGCCTTGGAAAGATTCTCAAAAAAAATCTGTCTTTCGGAGTCGACTTTAAACTGTAGGTCTCGTCACTCATGTATAAAATTAACACACACAACATAAGTGGTGTGAGAAACTAGGTCGTAATCCTGACTGAAGGGTTGTAATGACCCATTATGTATGTACGTATTTCTTGCACCGCCTTACGAAGCCAAGGCACTGAAAAATGTGACGATTTCAGTGAACATCACACTGAATTTTCATTTAAATATGACATAAAACTTCTCGGTTTTTGAAAAAAAAAATCTGTAATATTAATGCGGTATTTTTACGATTTCCATGAACATCTTTGACGATATACGACTTTTTTTCTAATATTTGACGATTTTATGTATTATTTATCTGACACTCTCCTTTGTTTATATTAAAATAACTAGCTGTACTCAGCGCGTGTTGCTGCGCCACCAACTAAAATAAATTTGAAGGAAATTACACAAATATCAAATTAATTTTGAATCATTTTATTAATTTTGCTTCCCGTTGTCCAGATGATTCAGACGAATAGGCCTGAGTAGTACGCATTCAATCAGTTTCTAATCTCACTTCTCGTTGTTCAAGTGGTTCAAGCGAACGGGTCTCAGCGGCATATACTCGAAGATTTTCCAGTCTCAATGCTCGTCTGATTCTAAGGCTCGTAATGCTCTTTTCTTCCGTGCTTGAGGTCGACCAAATACTGAGAAAAATTCAAGAAAATCGGTTCAGCTGTTTAGCCGTCTATAGACTTCAAACAAACCCACAAACAAATAAACACACATTCATTTTTATATATAAGAAAATAACACCTATCCAGTATATTTAAAGAATATTTACTTATATACATACACACACACATACATGCACATGCAATCTCAGGAACTGTTAATATATGTGGAGCATATTTAGGCTGATTCTGTATTTAAACTCATTTAAGCATATCTAGACCTGTTGTTGGTATATATACATGTGTGTGTGGATTTCTTTACATAAATGTAAACTTATTATACTCGTATATAAGGAAATTTGTTTTTTTTAATAAATTTAATATGAGTAAGACGTTCAGTAATTTATTTACTTTGTTTTCGTTGAGTGTTTTCTTCTCTTTCTGTTTATTTTTTGGTTGATGTAACTAAGAAGCCAGATATAAGTTTAATTTTTTATATTTAAGAAAAATAGAAAAATAAGTCAACAACACCCTACATTAACTAAATATTTTTTTTCCTTTTTTTTACACCAACGCTCAGGGGATGACCTCTATTAATGTTGTGCATTGTGTTGGAATATAGGAAAGATAGTTTATAGAATAAAAGGAAAGAAAAAGATGAAGGAGGTAGTGTGATACGTTAATTTTTTTCTTTTGTTAAAGACCAATTTTTCTCGTCAAGATTTAATTTTTTAGTAATAACTAGCTGTACCCAGCGCGTGTTGCTACGCCACCAACTAAAATAAATTTGAAGGAAAGACATTACACAAATGTTCAATTAATTTTGAATCATTTTATTGATATTGTTTCCCATTACCCTGATGATTCAGATGAACAGGCCTAAGTAGTACGCATTCGACTTCTTCCGTGCTTAAGGTGCAGGTCGACCAATTGCTTGTCATTCATTTTGAATAATGAATATCCATCGGAAATTAATCACACCAATCTCCGTCGACTCATGCGGAACAACTTTGTTGCACAGTTTACGATTTAATTCATTTTGAGTAATTTTCAGTGGAACTACCTGTCGGAAATTGGTCATACCAACTTAGAAACCTTCGTCGGTTCATGCGTAACAACTTTGCTAAAGACCATAACATGATGAAACAAACATTCATTTTTATATATATAAACTATAAGAGGTGACACGCCCACTATAGCCAATCCGCCCATTTTGTTCATATATACGTCAAAGTCGTCCGTACAAAATTTGAGGACCCTAGCTGTTGCAGTTTATGAGATATGTGACATTAAATACTTATTAGGTATGTGGGCGTGGCACCTCGCCTACTTGAAATTTTAAAATAAAAAGTAGCCTTTAACTCCTTCCAGACATACAGGAAGATACTGTGGAAATTGCAAAAAAATCGGTCTAGCCGTTATATATAAGATCCTCACTTTCTTTTTTCTATTGTGACATTATATATAATTATAATGTCAGACAAACAATCAGACAATCACAGACCCCCAGAGACTCTGGCGGGAATCTACCAACTAGGCCATTGGGGCACCCAGTATTTTTTTCTAGTCTTTTAAATTTGATTTTAAAGATTTTAATTTTCAAAGTTTTAAACGGCATTATAAAAGGTTATCCTTCATAGTTTCAGTAAAATCAGTAAAAATAAAAATATTTTTTTTCCTTTTTTTTACACCAACGCTCAGGGGATGACCTCTATTAATGTTGTGCATTGTGTTGGAATATAGGAAAGATAGTTTATAGAATAAAAGGAAAGAAAAAGATGAAGGAGGTAGTGTGATACGTTAATTTTTTTCTTTTGTTAAAGACCAATTTTTCTCGTCAAGATTTAATTTTTTAGTAATAACTAGCTGTACCCAGCGCGTGTTGCTACGCCACCAACTAAAATAAATTTGAAGGAAAGACATTACACAAATGTTCAATTAATTTTGAATCATTTTATTGATATTGTTTCCCATTACCCTGATGATTCAGATGAACAGGCCTAAGTAGTACGCATTCGACTTCTTCCGTGCTTAAGGTGCAGGTCGACCAATTGCTTGTCATTCATTTTGAATAATGAATATCCATCGGAAATTAATCACACCAATCTCCGTCGACTCATGCGCAACAACTTTGTTGCACAGTTTACGATTTAATTCATTTTGAGTAATTTTCAGTGGAACTACCTGTCGGAAATTGGTCATACCAACTTAGAAACCTTCGTCGGTTCATGCGTAACAACTTTGCTAAAGACCATAACATGATGAAACAAACATTCATTTTTATATATATAAACTATAAGAGGTGACACGCCCACTATAGCCAATCCGCCCATTTTGTTCATATATACGTCAAAGTCGTCCGTACAAAATTTGAGGACCCTAGCTGTTGCAGTTTATGAGATATGTGACATTAAATACTTATTAGGTATGTGGGCGTGGCACCTCGCCTACTTGAAATTTTAAAATAAAAAGTAGCCTTTAACTCCTTCCAGACATACAGGAAGATACTGTGGAAATTGCAAAAAAATCGGTCTAGCCGTTATATATAAGATCCTCACTTTCTTTTTTCTATTGTGACATTATATATAATTATAATGTCAGACAAACAATCAGACAATCACAGACCCCCAGAGACTCTGGCGGGAATCTACCAACTAGGCCATTGGGGCACCCAGTATTTTTTTCTAGTCTTTTAAATTTGATTTTAAAGATTTTAATTTTCAAAGTTTTAAACGGCATTATAAAAGGTTATCCTTCATAGTTTCAGTAAAATCAGTAAAAATAAAAATTGATCAGTAGGCTGATTGAAGGGGAGGGGAATAATCATCACAACATGGGTGATGTGGAAAGCTAGGTGCTAATATTGACTAAGCTTGTACTGACCAATTATATAAGTAAGTAACCGATCACTCCTTGATGATTTAGTACTTATTCTATGCCTAGTTCATGATTCTGTATGCCTGGATGTTAATGTCCTAACGGTCAACTAAAATTACGGTCAAGCGGTCAAATATACTAAATTATTTCTGGTACTAATTACTCACTTTCATGCCATACTTTGCTTTCTAGTTCTACCCGATCCAGTACTGTCCAATATTTATGTTTAGAGTTATTCGTATAGCAATAAGACTTCTCGGTAAAGTTCTCTAAATATACGATTTTGCGTATAGATAGTATCTGGTTAGGTCTGGTTTTCATTTATAGTCACTTTTTTTCGAATTTTGATTTGAAACATCGACAATTCTTCCACCTGATTTTTTTATTTTTTGTTGGAGTCGAGTTTAGCCGTAGATCGAGTCTTAAAAAGACTTCATAATTCTAGCTTATGTATCACTTTTGGTAAGACCTTACCTATGGATGCCTAGTGTGGTGGGAATCCCAAAATAGGACAACGAACTTGAGCCTTGTACGCAAATTACAACGATCTGCTTGTATAATTACCAGTGGTGCTCTGCGCACTACTCCTACGATCGCTCTGGAGATAATCTTATACCTTGTGGCGGCAAAGGTTAGCAGGCGTCTCTGAGCTACTGGACAATGGCATGCATCGGGCATTGGCCATACAAAGATACTGGAAGAAATTGATGTTGTCGGAATGATTACATGACACCGCGATATTAGTTCTCAATGAACTTTGGGACATCCATTCCGAAAAGGGAGGACTGTGAACCTCACAAGGGACTCCGCACAAATTTACACCGATGGCTCCAAAATGGAAGGAGCCGTTGGAATTGGTATCTATTAGGATTCAATCGGAATATCCAAGTCTATAAGGCTACCAGATCATTGCAGCGTCTTTCAGGCGGAGGTGTCAGTAATTCAAGCTGCGGTGAAAATTATTGTGGACAAAAATGTTCACGAACGGAAAATCATCATACTTTCCGATAGCCAAGCAGCTATCAAAGCATTGGATTCCAGTGTAATAAACTCCAAGACGGTGTACAACTGTAGCAGATATTTCAATGAGGTGGCAAACCGATATGCTGTTTGTATCACATGGGTACCGGGATATAATAATATTCCTGGCAACTGCAGAGCAGATGAACTGGCTAGAAGGGGCACGACCATCGAACTCTCTGATGAATTCTCTACGTTGGGGATCCCTTTGGGGATCAGCAAACTTATAATTGACAATCCAACCGTAGATCTCGTCAACAGAATGTGGGCAACTTCGGATAAGGGCAGAGCGGCGCAAAAGATCTGGCCGAGGCTGGATAGGAGGCGTACGGCGACTCTGTTCAAACTCCAAAGAAGTAGGCTCAGCGCATTGCATTATAGGGGCACATGCGAATCGTATTGGTCTTGGACACCTTGATTTCTGCAGAAGCTGTGGAGATGAAGAGGAAGATCAGACTATTCTTCACCTATTTTGCACATGCCCGAAACTTAGTCAGAGGAGAAAGAGGTACCTGGGTGCCTACTACATGGAGGATATGGGTGAACTGTAATGTATCGGCAGCCTGAGTCGCTTCATCGGAAGCTCCGAATGGAATAGGGGAAATGAAGAACTGTGGTATCACAATGGGCTCTGTGTGCGGTGTGTCCGCTCATGACTCCATCGAGGGGACAGCCGCTTCTACCTACCTATGTACCTACTCTATGGCTGCTTGTAGGGTATTTAAAATGTAACACAACAGCAGAAAAAGCTGTTGAATGAAATAGGAATGTTAAGTGAAGAAAAAAGATTTTTTGAACGTTGTTTACGTCACTGTTTTGTGTCAAGGATAAGAAATTTATTATTCGCTATCGCAGTTTATTTTTGTGGTTAAATGGACTACACTCTGTATCAAAAGAACAGATAATAAAGAAAACACAATAACTGTCCTATCTATCCTATACATTATGCAATAACATGTGAAAATATTGGATCTTCCAACAGCAACTTCCGAAATTTGATAGTTGATAATGACCACATTGTTGAAGCTACCAGCGTCAAACTAGTTGTCATTTATTCAGTCTGTTTTGCCAAATCAACACGAGTTGAAGGTAACTACCATAGGCTTGTGTTCGTTGAAGGTGCTCTGTACCAGTTGGCAATTGACCCTTATTTTCACCAAAAAATATTTTTATCTATGAGTTCCATTTCAGAATTCATGGATATCTTTAACAAACATCATTGACGAATTTGGAACGATGGCAATGCGATGAGTGAAGCGTTCCGAAAAAGGTACTATTGGGTGTAGATTTTATGCAGGCTGCGTCGTCGGTGCACGTGTGTTTGAGAACAAGGATGGCCACTCCAACACCGTCAATGACGTGCACTATAGATAGATAGTTAGCAACATCTTTTGATCTGAATTGAATGATTTTTACACCAGAGACGTGTAGTTTTAATAGGATGGCAATATATGCCACAGAACTAATCTCGCATTGGAAAAATTTGAGGGCGTGGTCATCTCATTTCTAGGTAGTGTGATTTGGCTATCGAGATCGTGTGATATGATCCCGTTAGACAGTTTCTGTGTGGTTTTCTTAGGTCGCAGTTGTACGCGAATAAACCGCATGCAATCAATTAAATTCAACCTGATTTATGCGCGGAACATACTTTGTTTTATTTAAATTAAAAAAAGGAACATGCCTTAATAAAGTGACGTTCTACTTTAAATAGTTGATTAGTACGTTTCCACTCCAATATAGGCCATGCGTGTGCATTCTTACGTGTACTTCCATTGGCGAATTCAACTGCTATAAAAATACTCGCGATGATAATCGATATGAGATTGAACCAACATTTTGACGAAAGTGACAGGATTTTGATGCTAACTTGTTTAAACCTGAAGGTTGTGTTCGAACAAGTCAAGACTGCTGCTTGGGCATCTCTGTCAGAAAAGTATTAGTAGAATATCCCTTTCTCCAGAGCAATTCAGTGTTTGTTTGTCAGAGGTTACCAAATCTAATTTTGGTTTATGGTATCGAATGCCTTCTCTAAGTGTATTAAAATATAGGCAAATACAGGTGAAGTCACCGCAGTCTAGTAGACGAGAGTCCGTGGTTTGAACTTCAGCTCACATATCTCGAACAGAACTAATTTAAGAAAATATTACTGTCAGCGGCTTCCTTTCAGCAGTCTTTTGGCAAAAACTTTGAACGTAAATAAAAATTGCCGTGAAATGTTTCTCAAATAAGGCGTTAAGAATTGATGTTAAACTGTAGATCCTAATATTCTTGGATAAAATTCACACTCAAAACATAGGTGGTGCGAGAAGCCAGGTTGAAATCCTTACTAAACGGTTGTAATAGCCAATTAAGTAATACGCTATGTACTAAAATATGTATGTGCGTTGAATTTGTCTTAAGGAAGAAATATTACATGCGATTTTATTTATAGAGTAATACTGTCTGTCTTACGAATTTAAGAAAATGTTTTTTTTGCGTTTTTGGATGACAGATCAGATGAGATTATTTGAAAATATTTCCACTGTTTTCCTTAAGCTTAAGGAAAACAATCCAGACAAATAGACGCAATTTTTAGTAAAATATTAATGGAATAAGAATTTAAATTTAATTGTCTTTATTTGCAGATAAGATTTTAATTTCTTGAAGATAAATACCTTAAGAAGCAAGAGCGCAATTGTCTGGAATTTTTTAAAGTATTTTCAGCATTTTCAAAAAAAAAAAAAAAAATTGTTTTCCTTTGTGTTTCTTCTGTAAGAAAACAATTCAAAATTTATGTTTACACAACATGGTATACATATGTATGTGTTTGCATTGGTCATTATCCTTGAATTTGTGAAAACTGTCGCTGTTACCATTTAAACACATAACGTACTTGTGTGAGCGTTAATTAGTTAAAAATGTTTTCTTTCTTTGCAATTGCAGCAACGCTAAGCTTTTTTATTACAGGGGGTTCCTTACGTGTTCGATACCAATAGGGCATGTATGTATATATGAATGTAGTTGAAGTATAAAGCACCAGTGGCAACAGCATTTGTCATAATGCAGTTTGGCAGAATATTGGAAAAAATAACTGTGTTTGATATTGCAATTGTTATCTGTATCCTTTATATTGCTGAGCGTTGAGCATACATGTGTTTTTCGATGTTCTTGTAAATAAAAAGTCAACTCATACAAAAGCGGTCAAATTGAGGGACTTAGTGGTAATAAAATTTGAATTTGTATCCAAAGGCAGTTAAGATAGCGAGGTTGAAGCAATACTTAAAATGTTTCCATAACCTTTATTAATACACATCAAGGCGAATTGTGAGTCTGTTCGCTGATTCCATTTTCTCTGCAATGCTAAGCCCTTGCAGTATACAAAACAACACGATAATGACTCAATCACATCTTTTCTTCGTATTATATTGAGATTGAATATTTGGACGAATGATTTCCGCAACAACATGAACAAGATAAGTCAGATATATAAGGACAAACTATCACCTTCTCGTCCATTAAGGCTGTATACAGCGGATTTTGGGCTGAATGATAAGCCATACTTTTTTCGGGAAAATTTTAAATAGAAAACTGTTTTAGAAATCGAATATAGTCTACAGGTTTAAAAAGGGTACCATTGCTCTCTATGTATCTATTTCTTAGTCAGTGAAGGCTTGGGCGACGTTTTCTAAAGAGTATAAACCGTTATCACAATAGTTCACATCCACTATTTCCAATAAAAAAAAACTGTTAATACTGCTACGTCGTCTGCATAAACGATAATTATGCAGGATGTCCCTTTCATGGCTTTCAGTAGATGTTTAAGGTTGATAGGCCATAGAAGGAAAGAGAATACACTTGTGTTTTGAGGCGGCGTATGCTAAATGAGATTCATTTACTTTAACTTTATTAAAAACATTTAAAATATTAAAAATGAAAATAAATTTGTGTTTAGTTTTAATTAAAATTCTTTATTATTCGCACAATTCTGTGTGCCACTGTTCACAACTTGATGTAAACAACAATTGCTTTCCTTTGTTATTTTTTTGTTTATACCCTTTGCATAAACGATAACAATTACTAGGCCTTTATTCGACAGATCATTGTAACGGAGATCTTCAAACCACGAGTATTCTCTTCAAACGCACCGCGTCTTCGCACAAGACTGACTTCACTAACTCAGTCGCCTGCTTTGCCTTGCCTTTTATATGGCAAAGTAAATAGTCCGATGAATATTCTTGCTGGTGTTTGCTGTTATATTAAGCACTACGATATATAGTAAAAAGGTTTGTTTACTGCATTGATATGTTTTTGTATCTTTTGTTTATAATTTTAATGTAAAACTATGTAAAAGGAAAACATAAGTATGTATATAGGTTTTTCATTTTCGTAACAATACCATGGCGTTTGTTATTGCATTGCTTGTTATTTAACTCAGTTTTACATTTTTGCGAAACTTTTGCAACTTCTTGGATTTTAGTATTTTTAATAAAGAATAAATTTTGAATTTATGAACTTTTTTCTTTTCTTAAATTTGATAAATTATAAATGCTCGTGAGCATGAGCATGAGCATGAACGAGTATATGAGTATTTTTGATGAGCGTGTAGGAGATAAAGAAAAACTTTGCTGAAAAAGAACAAAAGCATGTGCTATTTCAGAAAAGGTAAATAAAGAGCTCATGAAATTACATATTCTCCTACACATTCACACACATATTCACTCACACATTACGAAAAAGTTTTTAAAAAATGTTATTAAAAAATAAAAAAACTAAAACTATTTCATGGTATTGTTGTTATTATTACCGTTCTGCAGCTCTAGTTGCATTATTGCATATTAAGCATTTGATGAATTGTATTAGGAGCAATACTAGCAGCAGCAGACGGTAAGAAATATGCATTCATTTGGTAATCAAATAGAATTTTTAATATGGCGTTTAAAATAACAAAAACGCAAAAGTTTATCCTTCTTTTTTCATACAAAACGTATTGCGAAATATGTTCATATTTAATTGCCGTTGAAATGAAACACAAAAACTCTTTTGGCATTCTAGGAAAAATATGCGCAACAATTATATGCAAGCGAAACAAAAGGAATATCATCAGTTATTTAATTAAAGAATGAACTTTAAAAGGTTTCCATTTTTAATGAATTTTAATTTGAAAACTAACGCAGGAGATTTTTAAAAACTACAGTGAAAGCGTATGCATTGGGTCATGATATTCAAATTAAATTTAAAATTTTGTTTAGAGTTTAATGTCTTTGGAATTGATTAAATTCAATTACAGAATCTTATTGTTATTACTGTTGTGAAGTGGTATCATAGCATTGCGACCATGCCATCCATTGGACTATCCTCAATCTTTATGCTGCTCCTCCAATCTAATTTCCCCGACAAATTTAAATATGCTTTCAAAGTCAATCAGGTTTTTCCTTCTGGGATGAATGAATGCGTTACAGCTTCCAAATATGTGTCCTGATGAATTGCTCTCATCAACATGGAATTTACTTATTAGATTCGAGAGGATCCTTGAGATCACCTGAGCGTTTATATTTATTTGCCGTTTAAAAATATTATTTATATTTGGAGGAAATAATTACGACTTTAAATCAACTGGAACTACAGTGCCAATTTATGCGAAACGAGCCGAAGAAATCTGATTAGCAGATTCTTTTCTTTCAGCTACTAATTGCAAATAGCAACAGTGTTGAACTGCGACTACCATATAAAACTCAATTTAAGGATTCACCCATGGTATTTTCATACTCCCTCTAAATCTAAATGTAAGGGTTTGTATTTTATTTCTTTTATTGGACAAAACTATAATGATAACAACGATATCCTGGTAAATACCAAGGCAATATACAATCATTACAGGATGACATACTCCTAATAACCAATGGCCAAGGAGAGTAGGTGTAGCCACAAGAGAACGGTAAAGTAAATGACAACATACAAATGAGCATCAATTACTTTTATTTTCTAAAAGCACAAAAGAAAACAAAACGCTAATAATTCTAAACGAAGAACAGTTAACAAAATATGTCAACATTAATCTTTTTCTTTAGTTTTCATTTTTGCATTAAAATTGATGAAATTGCAAAGCTGAAAGAAATTAAATTGTTAAAAAGGAATTCTTTTAAATGGTTGTTGCTATGCTCAGCTATTTAGAAAGAGAAAGAAAATGTAAAAATATTTTTCGAATTCAGGAAACAAAATACTGAGAACATATTTCCTTTTTTGTGTCCAAAGAATTTTTAAAGAACGACGATTTTTAGAGAAGCCGTTGAAAAAGTCCTGACAATGCATTATAGCATCCTACACCAACAGCTAGAGGAAGTTATTATCGATCTTTAGCTGTTTATCATGGCCATCTTCTTGAATTCTTTTCAGGTTCCTATTATCCAGCTCTTGATTTCTACCCACTGATAGGCATGATTCACTCACGGAAAAACGCAATGATTTTGAAATTCATCATGCTATCACAGTACTCAAGAGGCTCTAAATCGAAAACATATCCCCTGATCTAATAAATGTAAACCTTTCGCAAGCATACATCTCCTTCAAAGCATCATATAAAAGTTTTGGTTCACTAATCAGCTAAGTGAGGAATTGAAGGAGGGTAAGATGATTAAAATTGCCATAAACGGTGGTTTAGTGCGTTGATTATTGGAAAGAATCCCAACAATGCCTTACGCGGCAGCTACTTTCGAACTCGATTTTCACAGTCTTGTTGAATTTCTGAAAATAGTTGTCATTGAACTCGCTGCAGTGGTTAGCTTATTAGACGTAAAGCCTCGGTTCAAATCCCAGGTCAGACATCACAACGCAAATATGAAAAATGGCTCTTTGGCGATTTCCTCTCAACAGATTTCTGGCAAAAACTCTGAGAGTAAATAAAATTGCCTTGAAAAGTTTTTCCAAAAAATTTGTCGTTCGGAGTCGACTTTAATCTGTACGTCCCGCCACTCATGGCTAAAATGAACACACACAACGGAGGTGGTATGATATACTAGGTCGTAATCCTGATAGAAGTGGATAAGTTTGAGTCCACTGGTTCAGTTTCAATTATCAATTAATAACCGTGCGTCGGCAAACGTAAGATCTGCCTTAAACATCACCAATTTGCGAAGATTTGCGTCATGACTCGGGCCTGCACAAAATTGAACTAACCCAGGAACTAAATGTAGAAGACCATGGAAAACATGTGTTTGCTGAATGCCCTCAAGCAGTTTGCCTGAATTTTAATCGATAAATAATTGTCTGCTATGAGACCTTTTTCTGGATAAATGGGTATGTGAACAAATAAAATTGTCGAATTTCCTAATTATTTTGTTTGTTCTTAGTTACTGTTGTTGCTGTTTTATTATACGTGGAACAACAATACAAGAAGAAAATATAACTTTTCATTTCTAAAAGCAAACTTAGTTATTTTTGTGTGCAAGTATTTGAAGATTTTTTCTATGGAATTAAATTTTTTTATTGTTTTCGAACTGCACTGATTATACGACGAAGTATTACTGAACACTAATCAGTAAACAATGAAGGAAAGAAGTTATTTACACATGCATACATACATAATTGGTCCTTACAACTCTTCAGTCAGGAATGCGACCTAGATTCTCACACCACTAATGTTGCGGGTGTTAATTTTATACATGAGTGTCGGGATCTACAGTTTAAAGTCGTCTCCGAATGACAGATTTTTGAGAAACTTTTTCATGGCAATTTATTTACTCCCAGAGTTTTGCCAGAAATCTCTTGAGAGACAGCCGCCGATAAAATATTTTTCAAAATTCGTTTTGTTGCACATGCCTGACGTGGGGTTTGAACCGTGGCCTCGCGTCTAATAAGCCAACACACTACCTACTAGTCTACAAAGAAGGTTACTTATGCTGTAATTGTTTACCACATATTTGCTATCACTATAGCTCTTCCTGCTAAAGTTGAGATACTTAAAATAAGGCACATTGGCAGGCCCAGATGATATCTGATCGAATATCCTAAAAGCTCTCAAACAAGTGGGAATACATCGTGTACTTACGGCTAATAGAGAAAGGTAATTGCGATAATAATAATTGATGTCGGATAATAACGTAAATATCACATGTCGAAGCTAACATATAACCCAGCAAGCCGGTACCCGTTGAGTTAGATCCTGTTTGGCAGAGCATTGAATTGCTGTTAATCGATTAAGAAAAGGCTTTAGACTCTATAGATAGAAAATACAACTGTGCTAAAAGCTCCACTGTTCAGCTCCATTAAAACATTAACATAAACATGAAGCATTCAAGCCATCTAACAATAACTCTGAGAGTAAATAAAATTGTTATGGAAAGTTTCTCAAAAACTCTGTCGTTTGTAGTTAAGCTTACACTTTAGGTCCAGCCACTAATGTATAAAATTAACACAAACAGCATAAGTGGTGTGAAAAGCTATGTCATAATTCTGACTAAATGGTTGGAATGACCAATAAAGTACGTATGTAGGTTAGGTTAGGTTGGAGTGGTACCCTTGATGCCAAAAGCTCACTTGAGCACGCGTAGCGGCCCGTTGTGACGTCACAGGTGAACGCAGTCTCTGTACTGACCCTATACTGAAAAACCAGCCCGAAGATTTGATAAACGAAGCTGTATCCTTGACATCAATGGACGTCATCAAGCTGATAAGCATTGGGGAGCCAAATAACCTATGTCTGCACCTCGCAAGAGATGGGCATTGACAAAAAAAGTGGACAAAAGTCTCGTCTTCCTCAGCAGACCTGCACCCACGGCGGAAGTCGTTAGGTGGGAGCTCTCCGCGTGTCGTCCCATAGCACAATGACCCGTAAGCACGGCCGCAGTGATTGATATGATGTCACGACCAAGTCTGACTAACTGGTTGGTGCGCCTTCTATCCATCGAGAGCCTAGCGGTGGAGCAGAACTCCTCATTAACCCAGGATAGGTTGACGTCTCGAAAGAATTTCCGCGCGATTGGCAACTTGACCGAAGTAAGTGGATTCCGGAAGTAGTGCACCAGCCCTTGCGAGCTCATCGGCTTTGTAGTTTCCCGGAATATTGCTGTGCCCGGAGACCCAGATAAGTGTGACACTGAAACGCCCAGCAAGAAGGTCGAGGCAAAGCCGACATTCGCTGACGACCCTGAAGTTATTCACATCGTTCGACAGAGGTCTTATGGCAGCCTGACTATCAGAAAAGACGAGAATCCATTGAGCAGCCCGGCAGATGGCAATTACCTCCGCCTGAAACACACCACAATAATTTGCCAGTCGGAAGGAAATGTTCAGGTTCAGTTTCCCGGAGTAGACTTCGCTACCCACTCCGCTATAATAAAATGTATGTATGAATAAATTTTTTTGTTGTTCAACACTTGGGAATCTGAGTCCAGAGACATCACTTGTCTAATAAACAGTACTTGTCTAGCCAGAGAGAATATGAACAAAAACTATAATTTTGTATAGGAACCAAGGCTGTAAATTTAACATCAAAAACAAAAACTCTGAGAGAAAAGAAAACTGTTTCTGAAATCTGTCATTTAGAGTCGACGTTAAACTGTTACGCCTCTCATGGATAAACCTAACACACCATGGGGGTGGAGTAAGAAGCTTGGAATTAATTATTATCATAGTTTGGCCATCATTTCTGACATTTTCTTTTATTTCGAAATAAGCATTCTGTTTAAACAATTATTGCATTAACACTCTTCTATTTAAACTTGACCTCAATTATCTCTCATGATCTAAATTCATTTTCCAATAAAAATTCTTTCTTGCCTTTCACTATTTATTCAGTTTTATGTTCTATGCTGTTGTATTTTAATTATTTTTTATTTTTCTTTTCATTCATTTAACGAGAATGTACGCAATGGTCATGTCTTTTTTCAAAATTCACTTACAATTTGGTATAAGCGCAACGGAGGTATTTGTTTAGAACGCTATGTTGATCAAACTCTATAGTGATAAGTATAAAAATGTTTGTGGTAATTAAATCGCAAAAAATTTCTTCTTTAATTTTATTTTTATTGGTCACCCTACAAACTTATTAAATTCCTTGCTGGCCATAAATATGTTACACGAGTAAAGAGCAAATAATGTTGCTAGTATATGGCAGCAGCGGCCTGGAGACACTATTTCGTTTAAATATTTAATATTTTATGCCGCAGCAATTAATCTTATTTTAAATTTAAAATTTTAAATATTTTCGCACGTTTCCAGCAGCAAATAGGAGCAAGTGTAAAGAGATCCTATTCAAATGTTGCCTTTTGTTTGCGAAACATTGGGATTGTAGGCCTGCATAACCAATCCGTTTTCGTTGAAAATATTTATAATTGTCTGACATCTTTCTTCGATTTTAAGAAATTTGTGAAATTTGTAAATCGGTTGCATACCTTTGTGGGCCATTCCATCTAAAAATTTCAGGCATGCTTATATAAAAAACGTAGAAAAAGCCAAACGAAACTCGTTTTCAGTAATCAAGTACAAAACCTAATTTATTGACCTTGATTATTTCAAATGAACACTGAAAACTGATGGGGAAAATTATTCTTTATCCGACAAAAAAATAATTAAAGTCTATTTACTCACCACTTAATACCTCAAAACTCTTAACATAAAAGACGGAACAGTAACAAGTATGAAATGAAGTATTTTACTGTCAATTTTGATAACAAAGCGAGCGAACATAAACACTCATATGGATGCAAACATTTTCAAATAAACCGTAAACAGTTTTACTAACAATTGCATATATCACTCTCATGAGTCATGTGAACTTGAGTCTTAGAACTTGAACTTCTATCCTTCAATTATGAGAGCTCCCTTTCAATCTGCTTTAACCCAGTGTTGATATTATTCTCAGCCTTTTTTCCTTTACTTCTCCTACTTAAACCACAATAGCCAACAACTTTAGTGTGTTGTGTGTGAGTATGGCTGTTTATAGTTGCCAACAACGACTGCAACTGCAACGGCAACAGTATTCAAGAAGAAGAAATCTGAATATACTGCAGCCAGTTAACCACAAACGATGCACTATGGGATATATTTTGTTACGTTAGAAATAAAATTATAATCCAGACAGCCAAACTAATTTTTAGCATTACAATACAGTAACATACATATACATAATTGGTCACATAACCCCCAAAAGCAGAGCAAGGCCTCAATAGATGATTTCCAGTTTAGTTTATTCATTGCAGGATTCTTAATTCCGCTTTAGCTTTTCTCCGTTTTGCCAATTTCTTTATCGCCCTATCTCCTCCAGTTATAAGAGGGATTACCAAGGAGCGTTTATTACTAAATATCTACCGGCTTAAAGTCACAGAAGTGTAGTAGATTGTGCGTTAATTTGTTCGACGAGAGCCAGTGGATCAACAAAACGAAATATGAAAAATTGTTTCTTTCTTCAACATCCTGCCAGAAATCTTCTGACAAAACCCCTGAGAGTAAAGACAAACTGCTACGAAAAGTTTCTCAAATCAGTCTTTTAGAGTCGACTTTAAATTTTGGCTTCCCCAATCATCGATAAAATTAACACACACAACATGATTGGAGTGGTGAGCTAGGTTTAATCCTACATAAGAGGTTGTAATCAGGTTGAATTTGATTTGTCGAAATACTTTCTATTCGTGTCTGGTACAATTTTCTTTACGAGGAAACTCTTGAGTCCGGAAAACGCTTTATCCGTATTAATCTTGAAGCTCAATAATGAGTGCAGTGTTATTGCAGAGAAAAGATTATCTATGCGTAATTGAAAATATTCTCCATTATTTTACCGAATATTTAAGGAAAATATTTACGCGTAAGACTACAGTGCCATACGAGAATTTCCTTTGAGATTTAAACACTTTTGTGGAAACCATCAAAATACGAAATTGTTTGTGAGATGACTTCATCTATTAAGTTAATTTCCAATGAGTTCATAGGATAATGTGAAGGAGGATGTAATGTATGTGCTCTACGTATACTCACCCTTTCATTGCCATTATGCATACCAACGTTTTCCTTTGTTTGAAATCCATATTACATCAACACAATACACACTGTACATACATAATTGGTCTTCTCTAACCACTTATATTGTTTATGTGAATTTTATATATGCGTGTCGGGGCCAAGAGTTTAAAGCTGATTCCGAAAGACAGATTTTTGAGGAACTTCTTCATGAAAATTTCACTTACTCTCAGTGAGTTTGTCAGAAATATGCTCTGTTGGAGATCTCCGACGTAGGGTTCGAACCGTTGTTTCATTTCTAATAAGTCGACACAGTACCTACTAGAAAATGGCGACTGAGAATAACTGCATATCCAAGTTACTTTACGCATATCCAAGTTATTATTTAAAATCAAAACCACTACGCCATTTGAAACACTTTCAATTTCATACCAGTCAACATCCACCGTTATGACAGATCTCGGGTTTGTTGTGTTGCAGCTACAACAAAGAGGCACTAATGTATTTAAGATGCCAATAGATTCTATAATACTTCGCATTTCCTTGCTATTGGATTGACATCGGAATTTAAACAACAGATCAACGTTGAGATATTGAAGCAATAACATCAGCATAGGCCATTCTACATGGTCCACGTTAAGTTGATGATCAACATTTCATGATGCGATTTGCTATCAATTGTGTCATCTAAAATCCGCTTAATTGCCCTGATTTGCAACGCATTCAAAACGCTGGCGCTGTGTCTTAAATTACAAATATATTATATAAAGACACACACATTTTCTGTTGCAAATTTGTCTTAACCAAACCATTGTGCTTAAGCCGATGAAAGAAGAACACTGTCGAGGTCAATGTTTTGAAAAAAAAAACCAACAGTTGTATTAAAGAGAAAGCAGTAACACATTGTTACGTTTTTACCTTTTTAAAAACGTTTAAATATGAGTTCGTTAATTGCAACCAAAGTAAAAACAAATGCGTCTTTAGTTTTTCTTAAATCTCTTTATTATTTACACTACTTTTGTGTGCCACCATATAGAACTTAACGATACAACAATAATAATCTGCTTATTCACTTTATTAGTTCACACAAGTATTCACTGGATCTTTACAACCACGACTTATTTTATTCACAAGCAACTTCACACAAGGCTGACTGAAATAACTCTGACCACTGCTTGCTTTGTCCAGCCCTTTTATAGACCGAACGTACGTATGATCAGTATGATGAACGTTCTCGATGTGGAAAGTTCTCGCTCGCGCCTTCCTGAGAACTCTATTCCTAGTACATTGTTGTTTGTGTACTTTGCTTATGTTGTCCGTTACATATTTGTCGTAGCTGGTTTACTTTATGTTGTTGTTGCTACCTGGTTCGTTGTACACATGTGTGTGTGCAGCTTTAGATAATCAACACGTTCGTTGTATTCTTAGTGTTAGTGCGTATTTGTGTCGTGTGTATTGTGTTGGTGTTGCTGGTAGCTTTTGTTTATCGTTTTTATTGTTAAACGATATTAGGTCGTTTCGATTTATGAATATTGTTATTACAACAGATTGTACATTAAAAAAGGCGAAAATATGGCAAAAACATCTGAGGAAAAAAAACAAAAAAAAAGCTGAAAAGAAGTGTCAAGAGGTTGGTTAAGATGAAATTGCCTTTTTCGTAAACACAATTTACAAATCACATGCTCCCGCTACAATAACCCACGATTACACTTACACACACATACTTGCATAACAAGATAATCATATTAATATTGTATTATATTTGAATTCTAAACAAAACCAACAAAAATTAAAAATTGAAAAATAAATTTAAAAGAATAAAAAAGCACTTGAGCTCTTTATGGACTTACTAAAACGGCTCACAGTTGTTGTGGTATATATATCCCCAGACTATTAGGCAAATAGTATATGTAGTGATTTTTATTCTCTACAACACATACGAAGATACATGCAAACATATATACATACATATTGCTATATTTTCATATACACACATGCTCTATTTATATATTGTTACGTTTCTACCTTTTTAAAAACGTTTAAATATGAGTTCGTTAATTGCAACAAAGTAAAAACAAATATGTCTTTAGTTTTTCTTAACTCTCTTTATTATTTACACTACTTTTGTGTACCACCGTATAGAACTTAACGATACAACAATAATAATCTGTTTATTCACTGTACTGTTTCACACAAGTATTCGATAGATCTTTACAACCACGACTTATTTTGTTCACACGCAACTTCACACAAGGCTGACTAAATTAACTCTGATCTTCTGCTTGCTTTGTCCAGCCCTTTTATAGTCCGCACACACGCGCACTGCTGCCAGATTAGGGGATTTATCCCCAAATAGGGGATTTTTTTTAGCCGACGGGGATGAAAATTTCGGTTTGGGGATCTAAGGATTTTTTGGGGATGAACCAACACTGCTGGGGAGTTTTTGAGGATAAAAAACTATAGATTTTTTTACATATAAAAGTCGATTTAGTAACATAATGGATAATAATAAAAAATTTAAGTGATAGAATTTTTACTCTGGCAATTCTATGTTTTCCAACAAATATGATGTTTTTTAAAACATACAAACAATTTTCTCCAAGTATATGCTGTAATTCAATGGACCAACCAAATTTTTGTTCTATTGCTAAAATATTAAATCCTGTATTAAAGTCAAATATCCCAATAGACTTATATGAATAGTAATGCAGAAAAATGCCATTTGTAAAGTGGAACGATTGTTTTAGAGAAGAGTCTGGACAAAATTTAAATGTATTTTGGAGTAATGTTTATTGCTACAAAGATTCTGCAGCTTATAAACCATTCAAGGAACTTGCTGAACTAGTTTTAAATATTCTTTGTGTACCAACAAGTAACGCTTGCGTTGAACGCGTTTTTTCAATAATGAATTTTACCAAAACAAAAATACGAAATAAAATGCAATATGAATTATTAGAAACTCTTCTTAGACTAATATATGTATAACAAATAATTCTGTTTGCTGTGAAAAGTTCGAACCATCTCCTGAAATGTTGAAACCTTTTAACTCGAATACAATGTACAATAAAATTTCTGAAGCTAATGACTCGGAGGACTTCGATACCGAAATTTTTGAAATAGTTAATATTGGCCAATAGTTTTTTAATTACAAAATTTTTATATTATTTAATATTGTAATTAATCTAATTAATTTTTACTTTTGACTAAAGTAAACAACCTTTAAGGTAGTTTATAAAAATGAATTTAAATTATTTTATTAAAAGTAGTATGTATACTTTATGTACATATGTATATATTAATATTGAACTCGACATTAATTTGTACTTACATACATATGTGCACATAAAATAAATTAATTTTTAAATAAAATAAGAAACAATTCTTAATTTAATTGTATTTGGGATTTTTTGGGGATAAAATAATGGATTTGGGGATTTTTGGGGATAAACAAAATGGATTTGGGGATGAGGGCTGAAAAAAATCTGGCAGCAGTGCACACGCGTATCAATCAGTATGATGAACGTTCTCGATGTGGAAGGTTCTCGCTCGCACCTTCTCGAGAAATCTATTGCTAGTACATTGTTGTTTGTGTACTTTGCTTATGTTGCCGTACTAGGTGCAACCAGGTTCGTCATACATATGTGTGTGTGTGCAGCTTTAGATAACCAACACGTTCATTGTATACTTAGTGTTAGTGTGCGTTTGTATCATGTGGCTTTGTGTTGGTGTAGCTGGTAGCTTTTGTTTATCGTTTTTATTGTTAAACGATATTAGGTCGTTTCGCTTTTCGTAACACTGCCGCCCACTTAAGCCTGTTCGTCCCGAATAGGCTCATTATCTCTTTTCCCATACTTTGCCAGTCGCTCTATGTGTACGACCTTCATTTTTGCTCGGGCGCCGCTAGCTTTCTGTATCCTGTACACGACATCGTTTAACCGCTTTATTATTTTATACGGTCCATCCCAGCTGGTTTGTAGCTTGGGAGATAATCCCTTCTTCCGCTTTGGGTTGTATAGTAGAACCATTTGTCCCTCATGGAAGCCCTCCGTGTTTGACCATTTTTATACGGGTGCGCACAAACTCATGAAGTTCATTTAGGCTTTTGTCTTTTCCACTGTTGGTGGCATCCCTCTCTGTGCCGGGCTTAACACCAAACTCTAAGTCACCGGGCAGCTTTATCTCAGTCCCAAAGATAACCTTGGCGGGTGATCTAGATGTTGAATCATGGATCGCGGATCGGTACGCTAGTAGAAACCTCGGAATGTGTTCGTCCCAGTCTTTCTGTTGCTCGCTCACTACTTTTCGCAAGTATTCCTCCAGGGTTCGGTTAAATCGCTCTACCATTCCGTCTGACTGTGGGTGAAGAGGCGTCGTTCGAGTCTTCTTAATGCCATATACTTCGCACATTTCCTTGAATACAGCTGACTCAAAATTTCTGCCTTGGTCGGAATGTAGTTCTATTGGAACCCCGTAGCGGCATACCCAGTTGTTCACAAAAACGTTAACTATTGTGTTCGTCTCTTGATTGGGTATGGCATATACTTCCGGCCATTTGCTGAAGTAGTCCATCACAACAAGAACATATCGGTTTCCGGCATTGCTGACTGGAAAGGGGCCTGCAACGTCCATCGCTATCCGCTCGAAAGGTGCGCCTGAGTTATACTGCTGCATCTGACCTCGACTTCTTCTTGTTGGACCTTTAGCTTCAATACACTGGGTGCAGTTTGCTATCCAATCCGCCACTGCTTGTTGACATCCAACCCAATAAAAACGTTGTTTTAGTCTTTCCAGTGTCTTTGTCACTCCAAGATGTCCTCCGCTAGCTCCATTATGGAATTCATTTAATACTTCTTTCATTTTGGAAGAAGGCACTACCAATAGGTTGGATGAGGTCTTGCCATCAGCGCTTTCCCAAAGTCGATATAGACACCCATTTATGATCTTTAAACTGTCCCATAGTGCCCAATATGCTTTTGTAAGAGGACCTTCTGCGGATATCTCATTTCTTGTAGGTCGTTTGTCCTCTTCCTTCGCTGCTATTACCTTCGCCAATATTGGGTCACTCCTTTGCGCTTGGGACCAGTCTTCGTTGGCTTCAATACGCGTTAGCCGGATATCGACGATGGACTCCTTTTTCTCAGCTTTCACGCAATGTTTACACTCCAAATTACAAGGTCGGCGTGAAAGAGCATCAGCATTTCCATGTTTTATGCCCCTTCTGTGTTCAATGCTGAAGTCGTAAGTCTGGAGGCGTTCAATCCAACGTGCTAACTGTCCTTCAGGGTTCTTGAATTGTAGCAGCCATCTCAGTGCGGAGTGATCAGTCCTTAGGAGAAAATTTTGGCCATACAGGTACTTATGGTAATGTTTGACGCACTCCAGAACTGCCAGTAGCTCTCGTCGGGTCACACAATAATTCCGTTCAGGCTTTGACAATGTGCGACTATAGTAGCCTACGACTTTCTCTGTTCCATTGACCACTTGGGAAAGTACACCACCAATACCATATCCGCTAGCATCACTGTCTAAGATGAATTTTTCTCCTGGGACTGGATACGCCAAAACTGGTGCAGCACACAATAGGTCTTTTAGTGTCTGGAACGCTTTCTCCTGTGGCTCACGCCATTGATAGATTTTTGACTTCTTGGTGAGCTCATGTAAACTTGCAGCCACGCTGGCAAAGTTAGGCACAAAGCGTCTGTAGTATGTGCATAGTCCCAAAAAGCTGCGTAGTTCATGAAGATTCTGGGGACGAGGCCAGTCCTTTACTGCTCGTATTTTATCTTCATCGGTGGATATGCCATCCGCTGTGACAAGATGCCCCAAATATTTCACCTGCTTTTGGAAAAATGCACATTTCTTTACGCTTAGTTTTAGTCCAGCCGTTGTTATTCGTTGCAGAACTTCTCCCAGGTTCTTGAGGTGTTCGTCGAAAGTTCTGCCCATCACTATTATGTCGTCGAGATACACCAGGCAAGTCTTCCAATGCAGTCCCTTTAGCACACGTTCCATAAGCCGCTCGAATGTGGCCGGAGCATTACAGAGTTCAAATGGCATAACCTTAAACTGCCATAAGCCGCCGTTCGCACTGAATGCGGTTTTCTCTTTGTCCTTGTCTGCAATCTCCACCTGCCAATACCCGCTTTGTAGATCCAATGTGGAAAACCATTTTGTTCTGGCTAGCGTGTCGAGTGTGTCGTCAATTCTCGGTAGCGGGTAACTATCCTTTTTGGTGACATCATTCAGCTTCCTGTAGTCTACGCAGAATCTTGTACTGCCATCTTTCTTCTTTACTAAGACTACAGGTGAGCTCCACGGACCCGATGATGGTTCGATTACACCGCTCTTCCTCATTTCATCGACTAACTCCTTAACCTCATTACGCTTCGCCAGCGGTATGCTTCTGGGTGCCTGCTTTATCGGTCTCGCTTCGCCAGTATCAATTTCGTGTTTCACCATAGCTGTTCTTCCTTGCCTTTTCTTGTTCGTGGCGAAAGCGAAAGCATACCTCTTTAGCAGTTTTTTGGCTTTGGTTTTCTCTGCAGCTGCTAAACCTGCTATCCATTTCTCCACATTTTCACCAAATTCCTTTTGATCCTTGGCTGACATATCGGCAGGTTGCGGCGTCTGTTCGCTGTTTATTACCGCCTCTACTGGAACACATTGGCCCACCTCTGAGTTTTTACAGACGACTCTTTCATGGCCTGATAGATTTAGCACTCTCACCGGGACTATTCTTTGTTCTGTGGATTTGACGAGGGCCTTTGCTGATATTAAATCCGTCTGTATTTCTGCTGGTTCCACAACCCACAAGCGGTTTTCCACACAGTCTCCATCCAAACGCGCCCATATCAGTGATTCACTCTGAGGTGGCAATTTGAGTTGTTCGACCGCAACTATCCTTCTTGCGTGCACTTGATGCTTGTACCCCACGTCTAGAGGTATCTCTACATTTCGCCAACTCATAATCTGTTGCCCCATATTCAAATTGATGCCATGAGCTATCATGAAATCGGCACCAATTATAACCTCGTCCACAATATCGGCAACAATAAAGATGTGACTTACACTAATGTTGGCTATAGTCACCTTCGCCTCTGTTTTTCCGTGGACGGTGGCAGACTTTCCCGTAGCTGTCCGTAGTCTTACATTGCTAAGTGCCTCACACTTTCCCTTCACTACATCTGGCCTGATGATAGACTGCGTCGCCCCGGTGTCTATAGTAAAGGTATGTGGTCTGCCATTTATGTATCCGCACGCCGTAAGATTGTTGTTGTTCTGTTGCATCACTGATATTGAGATTGTGGGGCCCTCGCTTGTGGGAGCCAGCACTTGCCCCTCAGCGCTAGCTCGTTTTAGTTTAACGGGGACTCTTGTGAAGATGGTTGGTAGTTCGCCCGTTTCTTATTCCTTGATGGTGAGGCGGATCTTGATCTCTTGCGTGGCGCTTTGCAGTTTCTTTGGAAATGGCCACTCTTTCCACAGTTGAAGCATTTGACTTTAGCCTTTTGTCCATTTTCTCCCAAAACTTGCTTCAACATCTCTTTAAATTTGTCCAAAAGGCATTCCTCCTACTCCACGACTTCCATTTTTCGCACTTTACTGACTTGTGGTCTAGAAATCGTGCGAGCGGTCTCCTGGGCTAGTGCGAAGGCCGTGGTCTCTGCAAAAGTTGTCTTCTGTGTAGAACATACCGCTAGTTTAATATCAGGGTCGCGTATGCCATTAACAAACGCCTCGGTCTTAAAGTTGTCTATCAATGGATGGTTTTCTCCTGGGTATATGAGCTGCACTAATCTCTCAACCTCCATTGCAAAGGCTTGTAATGACTCATTTGCCTTTTGCGCCCGGCATCTCAACTCCATGCGGTATAGTTCCCGTTTGTGCTCATCGCCAAATTTACGCTGCAATGCCACCATTAATTCGTTGTAGTTGTTTCTGCTGCTGGCTGGCATGGCCTCTAGAATCTCAGCTGCGACACCTTTTAACGCCAGAATTAGTTCTAGAGCCTTCTCTCCATCGTCCCATCCGTTTCTGCTGGCTACTGTCTCAAATTGGAATTTGAATACGGATAGGGGTGAGCTACCATCAAAGCAAGGTGTTCTTATCCTGCCGGTACTTTCCGAAACGACTCGCACTGGTTCCGGTCGCTGGCTTTGGAGGTTGTTGATCTTTTCCTCCATCATAACGATTTTTCCGCCGACGGTCCTCTCCAAATTGTTCACTTTAGTGTCAACGGTCTTTTCCAGATTGTCCACTTTCGTGTCAACGGCCTTTTCTAAATGTGACACCCTTTCCTCGACACCAGTGATCCTTTTGCTGACGGACTCATGGATTTCCTGCAGCTTTCCAGATGTTGCTTCCAGCTCCTTTTCAATTTTCGACAAAATCGCTGCTTGCAGTCGTTGGTTTTCGGCTCTAGAAGCTTCAAATAGCTTCTGGTTCTCAGCTCTAGAAGCTTCTCGTACTTCAGCTAGCAGTTTTTGATTTTCGGTTCTAGAAGCTTCTTGCACTTCAGCTAGCAGTTTTTGATTTTCGCTTCTAGAAGCTTCTCGTACATCAGCAAATAGCTTCTGATTCTCCGCTCTAGAAGCTTCTTGTGCATCCGTTAATACTTGCATCTTTTCCATCATAGTGGCTAGCAACGAATTTATGTCGATACCGCTCGGGGTTGCAGGAGCCTTTACCTCTCGTTCCTCTTCATCCTCGAACTCGTGAGAATCTATGTCAATGCCCTGAAGCTGCAGTTGTTCCCTTAATCGCCTTTGCAGCTCATTCTTCGTGCCCGTTGTTGACAGTTTAAGTTTATCCAACTCTCGTTTAAGCCGTTCCACTTTCAACTCGGAGAGTCTCATTTTGATTTTGATTTTCTCTTTTTTTTTTAATTATTTATTTATTTTTACTTTTGGATTTTGCAATCCCACTTCTGACACCAATTGTTACGTTTCTACCTTTTTAAAAACGTTTAAATAAGAGTTCGTTAATTGCAACAAAGTAAAAACAAATATGTCTTTAGTTTTTCTTAACTCTCTTTATTATTTACACTACTTTTGTGTACCACCGTATAGAACTTAACGATACAACAATAATAATCTGTTTATTCACTGTACTAGTTCACACAAGTATTCGCTAGATCTTTACAACCACGACTTATTTTGTTCACACGCAACTTCACACAAGGCTGACTAAATTAACTCTGATCTTCTGCTTGCTTTGTCCAGCCCTTTTATAGTCCGCACACACGCGTATCAATCAGTATGATGAACGTTCTCGATGTGGAAGGTTCTCGCTCGCACCTTCTCGAGAAATCTATTGCTAGTACATTGTTGTTTGTGTACTTTGCTTATGTTGCCGTACTAGGTGCAACCAGGTTCGTCATACATATGTGTGTGTGTGCAGCTTTAGATAACCAACACGTTCATTGTATACTTAGTGTTAGTGTGCGTTTGTATCATGTGGCTTTGTGTTGGTGTAGCTGGTAGCTTTTGTTTATCGTTTTTATTGTTAAACGATATTAGGTCGTTTCGCTTTTCGTAACAATATACACAAATCCGCATGTGCATATTACATGTGCATACATTAATATGCATCCATTTATTTTTACTGTAGGCAAGTGTTAAGAGTCCTTTGGTAAATAAAAAAGGGGGGTCCTTCATGCTTTCAACAAAAGATTTGAATATTTATAAGCAACAATGCACAAAATAACCGGCGTATTATTAGAGAAAATAAAAAAAAAATTGAGAAATAAAAATAAGGAAGATAGGAAATAAAGTTCAAAACCATAAAAATAACAAAACGAATAAAAAAGATATATGGACGTTAAACTACAATTTAAAGTCGACTTCGAACAACAACTTTTTTTTAGAGACATTTCATGGCAATTTTATTTTACTCTTATTTTTGCCAGAAGTGAGGAAGTCGCCGAAGAAATATTTTGTTCAAATTTTGTTTTGTTCATGATGTCTGACCTGTGGTTTCCCAAGTTAGATGGTATTGAAAGTTACAAATAAATATTGCAGAGCCTTTTGCTGTCTTCATCACCAAGTATAATTTCATATTTTATCAGGAACAATTAGGGATGTAAATGTGTCGAAAGCCATCATTAACAACAAGAAATAACACAATATTTAAACAAAATAATATAAAATAAAATAAGACCATGATTGTCCATTAAAATTAATATTAATTGTTGCAATTATTAATTAAGTTAATAACATGCACAATATTTTTTTAATACTTTGATTAAATCTCATTTTTTTTATAATTTCCAGTGTTAATACTGAAATGAAAATGATGTCATAAATGTGTTTAAAAAGTGTTTTTTTATTGATTGAACATTAATGCAATATAAAATATTAATTTATTAAACAAAAATATTTAACACCTAAAGCCTTATGCTGCTGGATAGTATAAATTGACGACAGTTTGGGTTAAACAAAAGCTTATCTGTATGTTTCTCACATTAGCTGGGATCCTAAAAAGTATTATCTCCTTTTTGTTGTTTAGCTATTTACGGTTGCCTATAGAAAAACAAGTCTGAAAGGATATACTTGACGAAAAGGGAGTAGCGGGAACTCTTCTTATTTCAACTGGAGCTGAGACAATCTATACTTTTTCTAGGCAGTTGATAAGAGATTTCAGTCTTCTATCTCCACCTTCTTAATAATTAACCAAACAAAGCGAGTTTTATCTTTAACATCGAATCAAACGACCTACTCCTAGTTATCGCATGCATTCAGAGAAAATATCGTTTTTTTTTTACACGAACAGCGAGTTAAATTGCTTTCAACAAAAATATAACTTCAATGGCCAACTTTAAAACTGGTCGTCATAGTTTAGTAAGTAATGTGTAGACTTACTATATCTCAAACATCGAAAAAAAGAAATATCCCTTATGTCGATCTACTCTTAGCAAACTGGAGGCATTTTTAAATAATTTATATCACAATATAGCTTCGTTCTCATCGTTTTTCTAAAAAATCATAAGGACTTAAGAAATTGGCCGAATATATTCCGGCTTAGTGCCCACGTTTTCACTTTGCTCCAATTTTTCCTCATTAAATCTATTGCCGAATCAATCTGCCTTCTTTTACAGCTGACCCGTGGTTTCCATTCCATAGAATTCTTTGTTGTGCCATTGTTTGTCGCTTGTAGTGTATGTCCAATCTACCGCCATTTTCGACATTTTCTTTTTATTTAGGCATTTTCGTTTTATTAGGCATGTTTTCGTAGTCTATTGTTGATATTTATTGTGATATTTGGCCAGAAAATATGCAAAATTCTCGGAAGGCTGTAATTTACAAAATTTCGATTTCGGATGAAATGAAAAAGGAACGGGTGTGTGGTTGTATGCTTTATTTTCCATATGCAATCCACTAATAACAATCGTTGTGATTCATTCTTAAATGAAAGAAAATTCAATGGAAAAAAGCATCTATGTGAGCTTAGCGTTATTTTCCTTTCTGTGCTTCTTTTTTAACAGGGTATGTTCAAAAATTAACAATCAGAACAACAACAGTAACTGGAAAATGCTACAACTTTAAAGAAAAACTACAAGGATATGAGTGCAGAAGATTGTAGAAAAGAAGCAACAAGAATCTGCTTCAGATAAAAATTATACGTTAGCATAACAATTTTTTCCTCTCCATCGTAAGCATGCATGGGAGTGCTATAAATATGAGTTTTTTCTGTGCAACGCAGATACTTGTTTTCGTTCTCTCTCACACTCTTCTTTGCGATTATTATACAAAAGCGTCAATGTGTTAAATTGTTTATTGTTGGCTGGTGCATTACATGGTTTTTATTTTCTATTCTCGTTTTTAACAAACAAAAATATTAAAAAAATGCAAAAACAAACGCTCTAAAATTAACTTTTTGTGCTTTCGGACGGTACAGTGGTGGAAGAAGTTATAGGGAAAATATATTGTTACTGTATTGCTTAATATAACAACAAATACCATCATAAAGAAAATGGTAAACGAATAAACAAAAATACAACAACAACACTACAAGAATAAACGTAAACAACGATGTTTACATTTATAGAGACTTCGAGAAGGCGAAGTCATGAACATTCGCCTTCAAGAACATTCATCACACTGTTTACGTTGCCATATAAAAGGCAAGGCGAAGCAGGCGTCTGAGTGAGTAAAAGTTCAGTTGTGTGAAGATACGGTGTGTTTGAAGACTGACAGGACCTACAGTTTAAAATCGACAGATTTTTAAGAAACATTTTCATTTAAAATTTTTGCAAGTAATGTGCTTTCTTCATCTTTCGTTTGGTTGAAGATGTCTGACCTGGGGTTTGAACAGATGTCTCACGTCAAATAAGCCAACACACTTACTTACTAGGCTAAGGTGTTACAATAAACTTTTTAAATTTCACTTTGAAGACATTGCCAACATTTGTTTTTACTCACGGATCATGGCGTATTTGGCATGATATGGAGAGGCAATGCTTCACTTTATTTATGAATTCTGCAGAGGTTGTTAATCGGTCGAAGATAAATGCTTTTTTTGTTTTTTCTCACCCTTTCGAAATAGTGTAACACAGCCATCTTTAATTAACATCAAATCGATCAACAAATACATCAAAAAATGGTATCTCGCTTGATTGAAAAATGTATGCTTTAAAGCCAGCCCCCGGTGCTGATTATCAGAGTTGGTTAAAGAGAACATGTCTTTTAGCTGTGGAACATCACTTCATGTGGTATCAAAACTCACCGATATGAATAGTGAAATTAATTTTTATGTCACTTTCTATCCACTATCTGGCCCTATCGAAAGCCTCCAGTTGTTTCGAGATCATTTTAGTCATTCCATAATTGCTGGAAGTTCCCTGTAATGGATTTCATTGTGAGTTGGAAAGTGAAAATGGACATTGATTTCTAGATTTAAACGGGTTTGGTGGAATTCGGTCAGTACAGGGAGAGTTATTATCAAAGCTATTACTCATATCTACCTACCTAATTATAATTAACTAGCCTTGCCCATGTAGTTATAATTGCTGATCATACTCAGTTATTCTCTATCAAACTTTCCCTTCTGATGGTGTCACTGTAAGCCATATAAAAGCCAAGGAAAAGAAGGCGAGTGAGTGAGTAACAGTTCAGTCAGTCTTGTATGAAAACGCTGTGTGTTTGAAGAGAGTAACCGTGGTTTGAAGATCTGCGTTACAAAGATATGTCGAACAACAGTCTAGTAAATGTTACTGTTTATGGAAAGGGTGTATACAGAGGAATAACAAACAAAGCAATTGTTGTTGTTTACATAAAGTTGTGAATAGTGGCACACAGAATTGTGCGAATAATAAAGAATTTTAATTAAATAAACAGAGCTTTATTTTTATTTTATTTGCAATCTACGAGCTCTTATTTTAAACGTTTTTAAAAGATAAAAACATAACAGTATCAAAATCGGTAAATGATTTTATTTATTTGTTGATTTTGGTTTAATTTCCCTACAGATAGTTAATTTTTATTTGCTTTTAAATCTTAAAATTTATTTCCTTTTTAAATCTTTCAAAAGTTCAAGTCAAAATTCTCGTTTAATTCACTTACAAGCTCAATCTATGGCATGCATCCTCACAGAATTATAGTCCGCTGCTCTGAATTTATTTTCCAAACAGACTCTTAATTCTTTTTTAAGATTCTATTAATGAAATTGATCGTAAAACTTGTGCCACCAATTTATTTTCCAACTTCTTCTTCATTTTTTTCTGTTGCTGGGCTGTGTAGCTTAACATACTGACATTAAATTAAAATTCTTTCGACGTTTTCTTATATTTTTTTTTGTATAAAAATGGAATACAAGTTGATAACAGAAATTAATTTTATTAAGACTCCTCATCCGTTCTAATCTTTGGCAAACAGCCAAGATTTTGCAATACCAACATTGGTTTTCAATACCAATAATTTGCCTTGACATTGCAATCTACATCTTCGTTTGTCTCCTCTAATCCAGCAAAGCAATTTTACTTGAAACGAATGCCAGAATGTAGGGAAATATTGGAAAATACTATTATTTTTAAGGTAAGAGGGATTAAGTGTTTATTGATTTGGTTTAATAAACTGTTAAAATAAAAATTTGAAAACGTTTGGAAATTCAAATATTAAAGTGCAGCCAAAATATTCGTTCACATTCACTCTATAAAAATTTGAGATGAGATTAATAAAGTTATTATTCGAGTTGTGTTGAAAACATAATATTGTAAACCACATAGGCATCGTAAGCCCATAATAAATTGTCTTCAAGTATTTCTGTTCAAAACTAGGGCTTTTATTAGGCAGTTCAATTCGAGGGAACAGGGTTCTTTTCCAAACTATCTTCTACAATTAAGAGATTCTGTTCAACTCAAATTCTCTTTTGAACTCACAAAGTCCTCTGCTAATAAACCAACAACACGCTACCTACAAGATTATTTCGGTCTATCACATATATACCATATATGCATGAATAGATTCGAATTCTCTATAAACATCGGTGGAACATCAGACCAGAAATCCAGCTAAGAGGAAGTCGCCAAAAAAGATTTTCGTATACAGTAGGACCTTGATTATCCGTGATTCGATTATCCGGCAACATCTATTATCCGGGATGGAAAAAGAAAATTTTTTGCATCGACTTAATTTTATGCTGGATCGACTTAAATTTTTCCGCATCGTTTAACCGTGATTACCTCTATTATCCATGATTATAAGCAAAAATATTTTTCTATTATTTTTGACAAACAAGCCAAAGAGGGGAATTCCCTCTTTAGTATACGATGAGTCAGAAGCATACATGTAAACCTGTTTCGTTTAATTTAGAAATTTGAGAAGTGCTGTTTTTTATATTTTTGAAACATGTATGTATATAAAATCCTTGAATTATTTAGTTTATATATATATGTACATATTCATTTATTAACTAATAAAAATATCTACTCAAAAACTAGCCAAAATTTATCCTCAATTAACCGGGGAAATCGATTATCCGGAATGCTTCCGGTCCCGACCATCAGGGATAATCAAGGTTCTACTGTATTTGGTTTTGCTGAAGAAGTCTGACCGTGGATTTGAAACTAGGCCTCATGTCCTACCTGCTGGACTACGGCGACTTCATCAGGTGACATTAGGCCGGCTGCTCGAATTTACTTCCGATTCAAAAGAGTACCTCCGATAAAACACCATTAGGAGGCCACCTCTAAAACAGATGATATTTCTGATCTTCGTACAGAATAGTAGGAACACTTTATCTTATTGTTACGAAAATGGAAATGGTGTTTTGCTTTTACATCGCTTAGCATTACAATTATAAACAAAAGCTACAAAAACACAAACAATGAACTTGTTTGCATGATAAACAAGTAAACAAAAATATAACAACAAAAATCCAGTAAAAAAAAGTGGTAAACAAGTAAACAAAAATACAACGACAAAAACTGCAAGAATAAATGTAAATAGAAATACAACGACAAACCAGAATAAATGTAAATAACAGGTTTACATTTATTAAGATTTAAAAAAGCATTTGCAGTCAAGAGCTTTCATCAGACTATTTACCCTGCGTTATAAAGGGCAAGGCAAAGCAGGCAACGAGTCAGAAAAAATTCAGTCAGTCTTGTGTGAATACGCGTGGTTTGAAGATATCCGTTATAAAGATCTGTCGAACAAGTGACTAGTAATTGTTAGTGTTTATGCAAAAGAGTGCAAAGAGGAATAACAAACAAAGCAATTGTAGTTGTTTACATCAAGTAGTGATAGTGTCACATAGAATTGTGCAAACTATAAAGAATTTAATTAAAATTAAACACAAATTTATTTTAATTTTATTTGCAATCTACGAACTCCTATTTAAAACGTTTTTAAAAGGTAAAAACGTAACATAATGCTCATCAAGTCGATCTAAATTAATCTCATTGTTTTACACACTCTACTCTACTGTCCTCAAGTAGAATACTTCAATAGGTTAAAATCTCAAGCATAATGACTACATTTACAGGATTGTGTTATTTTGTTGTCGCATTTAACTTCGAACACTTATCGGACTCTATCCTTACTAAACTAAGGAACATATTTTGCTGAAGTCATATAAAGGAAAACGTACTTATTACCCCCAGCCAGAATCAAAAATTATTTGCGAATATAAAATCCTTTCATTGTAATCCCTTTTTAAATTGTGCTGATGATACATAATAATGATTAATGACTTCAATCATTTTTAGGCAAATATTTTCTTACCCAAAATCCTTTTTATTGCCACAATTCATTGAGTACTTATCAAAGAAAAAATATGAAAAAAAGGTGATGATGAAATGAAATTAAAAGACATGAATTTTCGTTTCTGTTGTGAAGTTTCTTATTTTTTGTATCCATGTAATGATTTTTCTATGAAAAATATTGATTCAGATTCCACAAACAGAGCACCTGAACTTACAGTTTTCAAAAACAAAATCTTCTGAACTTGGACTTGACAGTTTGGGTTCGATAAACTGTAACCAAGAGTATTATCATATAAATAAAAAAATCTCTTAAATTATTTTAAACAAAGGCACACTTAAGTAAAATAATTTCCAAAAATTGCCAATAAGGGCAGAAACCCAAAGCAGCCCAACAACTACAGTCATAGACACAGATACTTATTTATCTTCATTGCAATATAATGGAAAATAACTTTATTACTTTGGTAATAAATTATATGATATGTATGCGTGTATACGTTTAGATTTTATATACCTTTCGTGTAACGGAAAAACAACGCTTGAATCATAAAGCAAAATTAAATAATAAAAAGACTCAGCTGGTGTTAAAGTAGCATACTGTTTATCACCAACAACAATAAGTTCCTTTCGAGGTATTAGTGCTTTACTCATTTACTCGACGATTTTAATTTTCTATCTTTTTGGTCAGTCTGGTTCGTTTTCTATAAAAATCTTTCTAAGAATATCCAGTTTTAGAAATTAAATAAGACTTCAATTTTATTAAAGAGTTTCAAGAGTAAACAATTAGCAAAAAAGACTCATGCTTAAATTTGCTTCAAATTAAGAATATAAAAAACTTTTAAAATATAAGATCGTGGATTGCAAATAAAGTAAAAATAAATTTGTGTTGAGTTTTAATTCAAATTCTTTATTATTTGCACAATTCGGTGTGCCACTGTTCATAACCTGATGCAAACAGCACAATTGCTTTTCTTTGTTATTCCTCTGTTTACACACGTTGCATAAACAATAACAATTACAGGACACTTATTCGACATCTTTGTAACGGATCTTCAAACCACGATTACTCTCTTGAAACGCAACTCGTCTACATACAAGACTGACTTAACTTCACTAACTTACCCGCCTGCTTTGCCTTGCCTTTTAAATTCAAGTAAACAGTCTGATGATGCCACTGTTCACAACTTTATATAAACAACAACAATTGCCGTATTTTTGTTATTATTCTGTTTATACCCTTTGCATAAACAATAACAATTACTAGACAATTATTAGACAGATCTTTTTAACGGAGATTTTCAAACCACGATTACTCTCTTCAAACCGCCGCGTCTTCACACATGACTGACTAACTCAGTCGCTTGCTTTGCCTTGCGTTTTTTATGGCAGAGTAAACATTCTGATGAATGTTCTCGCAGGCGAATGTTCGTGACTTCGTTTTTTCGATATCTCTATATATGTGAACATCGTTGTTTACATTTATTATTGTAGTGTTGTTGTTATATTTTTGTTTATTTGTTTAAAATTGTTTTTTGTGCTGGTGTTTGTTCTTTTGTTAAGCAGTACGATAATTTGTAAACAGGTTTGTTTACTGCATTGTTTTGTTTTTGTAGATTTTGTTTATGATTTTAATGTTAAGCAATGTAAAAGCAAAACACCAGATCTTAATTTTTTCATTTTCGTAACAATATTCTACTCGAATACTGCATCATTCTCTGATTAAGCTGAACAAATTGTTTCTTAAGTTCATAATTTCGGAGGATTCCTTACTTATGTAGTTGGTCATTGCAGTCCTTCAGTTACAATTATAAACTAGCTCCTCACGCGATACATGTACTGCTTATGAAAAAAATACAATCAGTCTTCTTACATATTCTAAGTATTCTTATATTACCAACGACGTTAACTGTCCTATTAAAACTACCAGAGACCACCTTGTTTAACCCACGCAATGGAAAACTCACGAGTAGCTTTCAACCAGCCAGTTTGGGGGAAATGAAATTCCCTACTATATTCAGATATTACTTGCCGACTAAAAAACAGCCATTCATGGACCAGGACTGGCATACAGAACATCATGCATCCCTTCTTCATGCTGTTGAGGGTACTTAGTTTAATCATGTAATCCCAAAACCGAGTTTAACCGATGTGATAGGAACACACAGCTAGCTATGACATATGCAGCACAATTTTCAGCTATGTCCTTATGTCGTATATGGGCTCCAAAACAGCAATTAACCCACTAAATCAGAACACGTATACCATAAAATATGTTGCAACCTGTGAGCTATTCACTAGCCTTGGCTGGCTCTTCAGCAAAGCAAATTCTTACGATATTTTGTGAATATTACGGAATGTAAATAAAAGTTACCTTTGAATGATTCGAAATATGCTGCAGAGATCTTCAACATTCATTAAAACTGTCATGATGCATGCAGCATTGCCCTGCTTTCAATATCGCCTTGACATCCTCCTTAAAAACATTTAATTAGTCAAGCATCCTGTAAATGGACACCATTACAATTCTTTAGGCAGGATTACAACCCTAGCTTCTCACGCCACCCGTTTTGTGTGTATTAATTTTATACATGAGCGACGGCAGCTACAGCTTAATGTCAACTCCGAATGACTGATTTGAAAAGCTTTTCATGCAAATTTATTTACTCCCAGAGTTTTTGCCCGAAATCTGCTGCGAGGAAGTCGCCGAAGGAATACTTTTTGTATTTTGTCTTGATATCTGGCCTGGGGCTCGAACCCTGGCTTTACGTCTAATAAGCCAACACACTACCTACCAGACTACGTCGACTTTTAAACTACTTTAACAGGACTGTCAATTTTATCTACGTTTTGTACTTTGCTGCCTTCAGCATATTTACTGAAATTTGATTAAATTTGCCCTTTACCGGCAGTGGAGTGCATAGGTAATTATGACAACCAAACTATTACAACCAAATTATTAATAAATTATTAATGACTACGTATGCATGCCACACCATTCCAAAAGCTAGGCGACTCTGCTTCGTCATTAGGGTTTGTATTTTAAACTTTCATACAGGCTGCTTAAAAGTCGAGGTAGTATGTTGACTTATTAGGCAGAGACAGTAATTCAAGCCCCAACTCTGACATGTCAAACAAAACGAAATATTAGAAAAATATTTCTTTTAGCGATTTCTTCTCAGCAGTCTCTTGGTAGAAACTCTTGCCATGAAAAAGTTTCTTAAAAATCTGTCGTTCGGAGTCGACTTTAAACTGCAGGTCCCACCACTCATGTATAAAATTAATACACACAACATAAGTGGTGTGAGAAACTAGGACGTTGTACAATTCCTAACCTAAAGCAATAAACCACAGTAGGATTCCAGAGGCAATACGTCAAAGGGTAAGCAAATTAATGAAGACAGTGTAAATGGTTAACCAAGATACGCGTACAATGGTTTTTCTTTAAACTGTTTTGATTTCCATAATTTATAAATAAAATGAATGTCAAATGCCAACACAGTGTAAACAGTTTTTTGACAAATTTAACAAACTGCCATCATTTCTAATCGTGACAACAATATGCGAACGGGAACAAGATATTATGAGTTTGACAAATTACTTTATCTTTGATGATACACATAAAAATGTATAAAGTAGTAGTAGAACAAATAAAATAAATGGATTTTTTAAGACACTACATATTTGACATGCCCTGCGTATGAGTAATATGAAACAGAGTGGAATTTTCTACTTATACAGTAAATATTGCACATACGCAACAGTGTTCGCTCAGTAGTAATACTTGAATTTTAGTTTATATTGCCAATTGTATTGTTTTATTTTGAATTAGAACATGAAATTAAACTAAATAAATTTTCTTGTATTCTTTTCCAGAGAGAAAACAGCGTTTAGGTAATTTATAATAAACCCAAAGTTGGTACTTGACAAAAAAATAATAAAATATTACAAAAGCCACTATCTCGCTAGTTTCAACTGTTATAGCTCAGTTTTATATTTCGAACACCCTTTGCCATTTGCTGTTTAAGCGAGAGCGTAAAGGAGTAGAGATGGTTATAATGTTTGATTTCTCTTCAAATAAATTGGCTGGTAAAATTGTTTTTTTTTTTGTTCTTCAACAAGCTTAACAATAAAAATAATTCCAAAGTCTCGAAAAATAATTTACCAAAAATAAACAGATTTTCGTCTGTTTTAAACTTTGTTTTTTCTACTAAATTTGTTACAACTTCTTTTTCTGGTAACAGCTAACAAATATAAAACTCACATGTCTTGTCATTTAGAGGCTTTTTTCTTTGTTGTTTTAGAAATTATTTTTATCTGAATCTCGTTAATTGCTTTTCAAAAAGATTCGATGGTTTTTGTTTCCTTATAGTCACTGCACAGCATTGAATATTTTTTTTTATAAATTTTCATTTCTATCTAAAGTAGTTGAACTCTTGCGAAAGATGAATATACATTTTTTTATGCTCAATTTAATTGACTGAGCATATCAGTGACATTTGCTAATCCCAAGACTTGCTCTCCTACCTAAATTAGATTAGGTTAGCAGGTAGCTTTCCAATCACAAGCAAGTTCACTTATTGGCCCATACGGCGCATTGTATTACACAGTTTGAGGCAAGCCCCCTTGTCATGATCCGTTAGTGGTGGATTTGAACCACTCCGGGCTCTTGATGAAACCGGATATCATTGGTGCTCTGAAATACACGGCGCAGGCTAGCCACCAAAACAAGACTGCTGGAACTGCACTAAGGTTCTCATATATGTTTACTGCTTGAAGTAGAAGCGATTCACCCGGGTTTAAGATGCCACTATATCATACCAGATACTGTTGTCGAACGAACTTACAAACTCACACTCCCACACGAGAAGTATGGTGAGAATGGTATCATCGACGAAAAATGAAACGTGGAACTAGATATGGGGTGTAATCCAGTAAGATGGCACTGAATAGGTAACAGATTACCTAAACAGGCCAACGTATTTTCGGCAGAGATCAGCGTTGTCAGAAGCTTTGAGAAGAAAATCATCACATGCAGAAAAAAAATCATATTTTATGGAAAAAATCATCATTTTTTAATACAAAATTTTATTTAAAAATTATAATTAAAATATATTAACATATGCAATTAAATTATTATTGTTTAAAGCATTTATAGAGAAACGTGTACTTATGTTTATATGGTGACAAATCAGACATTCACCAACCAACAAACAGAAAGCTTAGAAAAACACACAACTGATTTCATTAGAACAATAACTCTATATATTTATATAAATAAATATTTACTAATTTAAGAAAGCTTAACAAAAAGTAAATTCAGATTAAAAAGTACATGTACTATGAAAAAGTTTTATTAAGAACTATTACTATAATATATACAGGGTTTCATATTTTTAATAATATCTTGCATGCATTTTTATGCACATGCATACATGTGTTTGTTACAGGGTAACAAGTGTAAAATAAATAAAAGCAACCAAGAACAAACTGAAACAAAACATAATTTTTTTTTTGTAGTACAATTGCAGTGAAAATATTACGTACTTGAAATAAAAAATCATAATTTTTATAAATTGGAAATCATAATTTAAGAAAAAAATTATCAAATCCTATCTTGGTTCAAAAATCATCCAAAATATGATAAAATCATCATTTTGGCAACGCTGGCGGAGATTTTTGCTATTGAACGAGCTGCACTGGTACGTACTTGACCATATGTGTGGACAGTCAAGAAGCAATCAAAGCGATGGGATCCCACCTTGTCATATCAAAGGGCAGCACGAGTAGCATAGACTTTCTACACCGTATACCACACTACGCCCTTTACAACCTCTACGGGGTTCCGGGCCACTGTGGCATACAATGATACGAAAAGGTGAATGAACTGGAATCGGAGATGTCTGAGAAAGAGGCGATAGAGGGGATATATGTGGCTCTACAAGAATACCTTTTCAAATTGAAAAAAGCAGCATAGAACTGTTGAAACAGGTCGCACAAAATATCTGGTTGTCGAATTTCGAAACCGCTGAGTGTAGCAGAGCACAGCAAGAAATCCAAGGAACTACAAGTGAACGATTCACACTGTAACAGGAATTCTAACCGGACACTGCGCTATTAACAGTTTCGCTGACAGGTGCTGTCGGGTCCACCATTATACTGCAGAAGCTACCAGGATATTGAAGAAACGAAATCGCTACAACACCTGCCCTGCAATTCAAAACTAACCGCATCGGATTTTGTGGGACAGAAAGCTCTAAAACCTAGGCATGGTGGCGAATGTGCCAATAAGGAAACTGGCCGGTTTTATCCGAAGCTGGAGGTAATTCAAACCCACCACTAACGTATCATGGCAAGGGGTTTACCTCACACTATATAACACAATGGGCCATAAAGACCACCGAGTGAATTGGCCTGTGAATGACAAGCTACCCGCTAACCTAACCAAACGTTGTTAAAAATCTCAATCATCTACTGGAGTACGGTATATTAAAACTAAAAAATATATAGTTTCATAATAAATTTACCATAATTAAAGAATTTTAATATTGTTTAATAAAAAAATCATAAGAATTATCACTTAACAACTACCTACGCGCAAACGTATTTAAGAATCGAATATATTGCCGTAAGGAAATCCAATTAATAATACCATCAATGGATATAATTTATTGGGATTAGAAGCACACAAATTATATACATATGAATGTATGTATGTAGAAGCATTCAAATCATATACATATGCATGTATGTATGTACATATGAATGTTCTCTTTGTTTAAAATTTATTTAATAATTTTTTTTATTCAAAATATTTAATGGGATTTATTTGTTGAATGAACATCAGTTTCTATTTAAATTTTAAACACTGAAATGAAATCAATGGAAGGATTATTTGTAAATAAAAGTTAAAACTGAATGAATGGAATGAAAATTTAATTGTAAGACATTATTATGTAGGAGGTAAAAAGGGATGGCGTTCGGAAACGGAAATTGTACTAATTTCTATGATTTTTTTTCTTTCAGTTCCACTAGAAGATTTATTTTCTAGACCATAATTATAAAAATATCAGAATGGAATAGTTAAAAAGATATACTTGCAGTCAAACCTTGGAGGAAAGTGGAGCGATGACAATTGTTGTCATCAACAATTTGCTCCTCAAGCAGCACATGGTATCGCCGTAATATGATGCTAAAATTCTCTGTTGGAGCAGTGCTAAAGCGTCATCTTTTCATAGGTCAAGTAAAAGCTTTTACTTTATTTTCCTACATGATTACTAATCTTATAAAGAACAACTATGTGTTCACTACATTCGTTGGAAAAGCTAACTTTTAACTTGACCAGTTGTAAGTAAGCCTGACTGGAACCCGAGCTCGAAGAGGTAACACTGACTTACTTCGTTAAATGGTCGTTATAACACCTTAGTTAGGATTACAACCTACCTTTTCACATTACCTATGCAAAAATAATAGATTTGGCAAACTTTTCATGGTAATTTTATTTAATCTGCCAGAAGACGAGACTACATTGCTCGGACATCTAGAAGTTTGCATTTTCAGTGCCTCACTTCGGGACGATATTTTTCCGTCTGAAAAGTTAAGAAGGTTACAGAAAATAGAATGGACATTAAACTTGTGAATTATCCTACACTCAAACTATCTAACCAGCGACAGGCTAAAATTTTCGCAAGACTTATTCCGCAGGTCACCTGGTGTCACTCTCTGAAAGATGAAATTCAGCAATATGATGACAGCTACGTTGTAGATATTTTCTAAACGTAGCTAGCTGCTCACACCACCCATGTTCTGTATGTTAATTTAGTCTACAAATACTGTTAACGTTAATTTGAACGTTGATTAGAAGATTTGAGAAACTCTTTTTTGTAATTTTATTGCACTCTCAGAGTTTTTACCAGAGGACTGCTGAAAATTTTTTTATTTTTTTTCATGCTTCTATTCGAAATGTCTCAGCTAGGGTTTGAACCACCAACATATAACCTTATTCAATGCAGCTACTTCGCACTGAATAGGATAATTAAGTGGCCAAACATGAGATGTAACATTTATTTTCAATAAAATTCTTAAAAAGAAAAATCTAACTTTGAATACAGAAAGGCTAGTTAATATTCAGATGTCCCGACAAGCCACTGAGTTTTTAAGGTTAGGTTAGGCTAGCGGGTAGCTTCGCAAGCTCCGGATGAAATCGGCCAGTTCCCTTAGTGACACGTTCGCCACTATGCCCAGACCTTCAAAAATTCAATCACCTAAAAACCGACGACGTCTGTTCTGATGTGCAGGGCACTTGCATAAAAGGCTTTGTACCGATTCAGTTTCCTCTACATCATGGTATTAGTAATGCTGACAGTGTGAGACTGTAGCGAAACTACAAATAGTCCCGTTTCTGTCGAATTCAATTTGTTCCCTAGTTCTCTCGCAGTCCACTGCTGGGTATAACAGTTTTAAAATTCTGCAACCAGGTATGTTGCCTCAACTACGGTTTGTTGAATTCCATCGCCTGGTTAGATAGTCTGTGCATTGCCCGCTTTGTGAATTAGTTCAACATTCCATTTTTGAGCCATCAGTGAAGATCGTTATATCACCGACCCCTTCAGTAACCTTTTCATTTCCTATGGGAGTGTGAGTTTTTTATGATTGAGCATGTAAACGTTGCGAACAATGCAACGAGATAGTCATCATCGTCACCGATGACCCCTTCAGTAATCAATTCATTGCCAAGGGAGTGTGAGTTTTTTATGATTGACTTGCAAACAATTTGGGGACTTATTTTAATAACAACCTCACGTGGTCTAACCAGATTAATTTTGCAGATCATATAGTTACAAAAACGGAAATGGTTTACATCGTTTAACATTAAAATGATAAACAAAGGCTACAAAAACAAAAACAATGGAATTGTTTACATGATCAACAAATAAACAAAAATCTACCAACAACATATAAAACACTATAAAAAAGTTATAAACAAGTAAACAAACAGGCAACAATAACACTGCAAGGACAAACGTAAACAAAATACACAAACAACAATAACGTATACAATACGCTTAAATTTATAGAGATTTCGCGAAGGCGAAGTCATTCTCCTTCAAGAACATTCATCAGACTGTTTACTTTGCGATATAAAAGGCAAGGCACAGCAGGCGACTGAGTGCGTAAAAGTTCAGTCAGTCTTGTGTAAAGACGCGGTGTGTTTGAAGAGAGCAATCGCGATTGGAAGATCTCCGTTAAAAAGATCTGTCGAACAATTGTCTAGTAATTGCTATTGTTTATGCAAAGGGTGTAAACAGAGGAATAACAAACAAAGCAATTGTTGTTGTTTACATAAAGTTGTGGACAATGGCACACAGAATTGTGCGAATAATAAATGATTTTAATTAAAATTAAACACAAACTTATTTTTGTCTTATTTGTAATCTACGTGCTCATATTTTAAACCTTTTTTAAAAAGTAAAAACATAGCAATATGTTAGAAAATATTGATGAATAACAATATTGTTGTTTTTTGTTTGGTTTTTTTATACATTGTTGGTATTCTTTGTTGGTATTCTTTGAGGAACTTAAAAAATTTCTTTCTTAACTATTGCTCTGCCACCCGTTTAGTTTTGCCTTAACAACAGTGCACATGCAATATGAAGGAGAGATGCGCGAAAATAACTTAAGAAACAATGAAAACAATAGAACATGAAAATGTTTTTTCTGCTATGTGAGTTTCAAACTTTCCTATTTTAAATGTCGGGGTTTTGCTATTTCCCTTATTACATGAAAACTACAAATCCATGGAAATAACAATGAAAACTTTATGCCTTTTGTCGATTGACATGAGGGCTTAAGAAAGGAAAAAGGGAAAAACTGTGGCACAAAGAAACTTGAGAAAGACACACACAATAAGGAAGTATTAGTTTGACATTATGAACATAATTAAACAAACAAAAAAAACACAAATATGCACATACTGTTCTTAAATATTTGTTAAGTATGTATTTCCGCTGTGAAGTCAAAACAAAAGCTCAGCTGTTTTTTGGCTTCTTGCCTTCAACCAAAAGTCTTTCACAATTGAAAAAAGAAGAAGGCGTTGAATGAAACAACAAAATGATAAAGTAACGACATCGTAACAATATTTGATATGTGCTGACAACAATATAATATTCATTATCTATACCAGCAGCATGTGGAATTTGTTTTTTCATTGAAATAAATTGTTTAACCATTGCAACTAAAACAGTTGCTGCACAAGCTGCCATAAATTTCTGCAAGAAATAGGAAGTAATTTAAAAGGAATTGTATGGTAACTGGGTGAGCCATTTAAAAGTTTAGATTTGAAAATACAATAAAACAAAAACTTTATGAAATTTGACCAAATTTATATTTTTGTTATGAAGTACAATTATTCCGGGTAGAAATGAAATATTATTTCATTAATATTACTGCCGCGGGTGGTCTCACAGTACCTTATTCGAGTATATGAGGTCGTAACTCGGCAATGGCATCACGAATGTTAATCGTCAAATGCTCAATTGTCTCTTGTTTGTCGGCATACCACTTTTCTTTAACGGCGCCCCACAGAAAATAATCCAACAATGTCAAATCGCAGCTTCTTGGCGGCCAATTGTCGTCACCATTTCGGCTGATTAAACGACCATCAAACGTTTGACGCAATAAATTGATTATAGCATGAGATGTGTGGCAAATTGCACTCACATTGAAACCAAACATCGTTCACATCAATACCATGAAGAGCGGGTTCAAAAAAATTGGTTATCTTGGTGCAATAGGTGCCTTCATTGAACGTAATGTGTGCGCCGTACTCATTTAAAAAAATATATGGCTGTACCAAACAGTCACCTGTAAGGGATGCTTTCGAGCCTGTAGGACCACGTGTGGGTCTTCTGAGCCCCAAATACGGTAATTTTACCTATTAACGTACCCACCAAGAAGAAAATAACTTTCATCCGTTTTTTTTAGTGAAATCGACATCATCGTTCAGTTTATTTTTGACTCAATAAATCCCAACGTTGCTTAAGCGTAATTCGATTCATTACATACAGTGGAGATAATATACTGAATATTGTACCAGAATAGAATGACATTAGTATTGCCAGATTCAAAATAACCGATGGTGCAGATTTGAACTGGTAGATGTCCCACCCTATTCAAGTGAAATATACTTCTTCTATTAAGAACGTTCTATCAGAAAGAGCTTTGATTTGGTGGAGATAAGAAGTCTTATCTCTCTTTTCTATTTATTCCGCTTGTCCGATTATAACGTATCTTTTGACAGTTTTTGCGAAAAAAAGGGCACAAAATATGCACAAAATCATATCAGTTGAACTAAATGAGATGCTCACGACTAACACCTCATCAATCTTGTTTATTTTTACACCACTTAACGACAATATATCCTTCGGAGTCAAGTGTTTAAGGATCGCTCTATCTCAAGATCGTTCGTGAATGAATACTGGAATTAGACTTCAGTTCTAAGTTAATAGAAATATCATTGAGGGGCTAAGAGAGCGCTCTTAAAGGAGACTCAAACCCTCCATTACAAACTGCTTCTAATAGGCGGTAGTGGAAACAACCTTATTTTACAATCTTCCTATTGGTAGAAAGTGTGCAAGCACCAGTGTGCCTGCCGACTTATGGACGGAATATGGAGATAGTAAGTCATCCTGATCACTCGAACTTACGCATTACTTACTACATTCAATTGGCTTTCATTTGACCTGCTGTTGAAACAGAGGACTGAGCTGGTGGCAATAAGACTGTAAGACAGTGCATACCGACTGATGGATAGGGTATGCATGCAGTCAGCTATCCTGATCACCAGCGCACTCTGTTACACTCCAACTAAGACATTAATTGCTTTACTCTATTGGCTCCGCACTAACAATCTATTGAAGCAGAAAAGACGAGTAGAAGCACCAAGACTCAATACAATTAAATACTCCGTCAAACTATATGGATTACGGACATGACGGAATTTTGGGAAAGCATATAAACAACCCGGTCGATTATATGTTTCCTTATAACGTCTTGAAAACAATTGTGAGAGAGCTTAGGATGGTTGAAGGGTACCAATATTCTCTCAGAGCTATGTTTGCTACCCGTTGTTGCGAGCATTTTTATAGGAAAAATTATAAAAAATTCTTTAAAGCCTGAGCCCTCTGTTGATAAATTCATTTCTAATTTTAATTCTTTTTAATTCTTAAATGATGCCAATTTAAGCTGAATATATGAATCTTTATCACCTGAATTTCAAATCTTTTTTTTTTAATAATTATACCACTCCTATGCCAGAAACTGAATTTTGAGAAAAATTGTCAATTTGCCATTCGATTAAATTGTAGAGATTTGCTGCCACAGTCATAAGGATTAAGACATATACACATACCCCAGCTAATTTACATAAGTATGAACACATATTAACTTATACAAAATCAGAAGCATACAACCACGCTCAGCTTTACTATGCACATGATAAAGTATGTGTTCCTCTACTTGTGTGATATATGCTTGGCTTACTATGTCTCTATACAGTGGTGTACAAAATAATACGAACAAAATCAAAATTTTATAATTTAATTTCACAACTTAAAACCAACAAGTGCCTGCAGAAGTCATTAATCACATGAACAACAGCAATGCATCTCCCGGGATTACCCAAAATTCAATGTCCAGTAATTGTTGCAACAACTAACCCAGGCGCGGTCCTTTGGAGTTTAGCAGATTTTCTAATTTTGGTGTGAAGAGATTTGCTAACTCAAAGCTGCTTCTGTGACATTCACGTAATATTTATTTATTTATTTATATACAGACAATACAATTACAAATTATATTTAATTATATATGAGCTCGGTGTAGTGTCACAGTCCAGAGTCTCTGGTGGGAATCGAACCCACGACCCTCTCGCTAATAGTCTAGCACACTACCCACTAGACTACAAGGGCACCCATTGACGGAATATATTACCGCATTGTCAGTTCAAGGCGTGCAGGTTCAAAGTGGGAATTCTAAGGTAGAGAATGTACTCGAAAGTTCGATAGTTCTGTCACATCTGCTGCTCTGTAGTTTCTCGCCCTCGTCCTCAATTGACATTACTGCAGTCCGTATGATCGGCACTTCTGACTAAAATTGAATGCCGGAAAGCCATAGAAGCCTGTATCGTTTAAGTTAATGCTGTTGACTTCGAACATATGATATCATTTACAGCGATATTCAGATATTTACAACGTATTTCACAGTATTTTTCCATTCCCATTTATTGGAAATAAAAATCTTGAACATCCTCATCGTGTGGTCTCATGTAAGCTACATTCAAGAGATCAGTATTTGATCTGTGCTTAGTCGTCCAGAGGCGTTGACTGTTAAGTTAAGTCTAGTAGATATAACTCAAGGATTATGCGCTGGATATAAATCATTATGGTCAAACCAAACCCACCATAGCCACCTATGTGGCGATTGCCTATGTAGGCATAAAAGACTAGAGGAGTGCTGGTATAAATGACACTTCAAGGAGCTGTCAGCTTAGGAGATTTAATGAATCGAATCCCTCCTCTACTCTCTCCTTGGCTCTTTAATTATGGGTAATGCCTTGTAACTCAGTAAGAAAAATTAATGGAGTAATCGAGGGACTACATATTCTTTTAAAAGAGGCACCTTTCTGTGTTAAGTGGATGTAATTAGGTCACGAGCGGGAATTTCTGGAGGAGATGTTTATTTAGCAAAAGCCAAAAAACTAAAGAGAGCCTAAGATTGTTACCAAACGAAATTGGTTTAAAGAAATCTAAATTTTTGTTGGGTAGTTACAATAATTACAACTAAGAAGTCTCTGCAGCCTAATAGGATGTTGTGTTGGCTTATTAGACGAGAACCCGTGGTTCAAACCGCATCGCAGGCATCTCGAATAAACTAAAATACTAAAAATTTCTGATACTAAAATAAAATTGCCATGTAAAGTTTTTTAAATCTGACATTAAACTGTAGGTTCCGCTACTGATGGATGAAATTAACACACAATATGGGTACTGTGAGAAGCTAGATTGTAATAACCAAGTAGTAGAGTAGACTTGACTCATGTAATCTGATGTTAGCAACATGACACATTACACTCAAAGAACACGTATTCAACATGAGGATTATCTCGAACGCAATACGTAGCTACATAGAACCTGTGAAGCACTAATGCATTCTATAAGAAACCATCTTGATGCAAATCAAGTGCTGGTTATGGTGTTAGAATGTAGTTTATACAGGTTAAGGGCAATGGAATAGATCGTATGGTCACAGTATTATGCCATCTTTACAAGACAATAACATCTAATAACCGTAAATTATTAGAAATTGTAATAGACATACTGGAACCTCTTCATATTGTTACGTTTTTACTTTTTAAAAACTTTTGAAATATGAGCTCGGAGATTGCTAATAAAATAAAAACAAATTTGTGTTTACACATGACATAATTGGTCATTACAACCCTTCAGTCAGGATTACGACCTAGTTTCTCACACTACTTATGTTGTGTGTGTTAATTTTATACATGAGTGGTGGGACCTACAGTTTAAAGTCGACTCCGAACGACAGATTTTTGAGAAACTTTTCATTGCAATTTCATTTACTCTCAAAGTTTTTGCCAGAAATCCGCTGAGAGAAAGTCGCCGAAGAAATAATTTTTGTATTTTGTTTTGATGTCTGGCCTTGGGCTCGAACCCCGGGCTTACGTCTAATAAGCCAACACACAACCTACTAGACTACGGCGACTTCGACAAGTTTAGTTTTATTTAAAATTCTTTATTGTTCGCACAATTCTGTGTGCCACTTTTCACAACTTGATGTAAACAACAACATTTGCTTTGCTTGTTATTCCTCTTTACACTCTTTTGCGTAAACAATATCAATTGTTCGGCAGATCTTTGTAACCAAAATCTTCAAACCACGATTATTCTCTTCAAACACACCGCGTCTTTACACAAGGCCGAGTGAATTTTTACTCACTCGTTGCCTGCTTTGCCTTGCCTTTTACATGGCAAAGTAAACAGTCAGATAAATGTTCTTGAAGTCGAATGTTCGTGGCTTCGTCTTCTCGAGATCTCTATAAATGTGAACATCGTTAGCCGATGTAATGTTAAACAATGTAAAAAACACCATTTCCATTTTCGTAACAATATTTTAATGGTTTCCTCTCTTTCATGATTGGCAGGACCTACAGTTTAAAGTCGATTCCGAACGACAGATTTTTGAGAAACTTTTCATGGCAATTTTATTTACTCTCCTAGTTCTTGCCAGAAATTTGCTGACGGAAAGTCGAAGAAGAAATATTTTTCATATTTTAGTTTTGATGTCTGACCTAGTGTTTGAACCGAGGCCTCACGTGCAATAAGCCAACATAGTACTTACTAGGCCACGGCGTCTTTCCTCTCTTTCTCTGTAAGTAAAATATTTATTTTTTGTTGATCCTCTCTTTTTTCAAAGGATTGTACTGAAAACAACCCGTTAATTTGTTAACGATTTTCTAGCTTCAAAAACTTGTTATTACAGTGAGCTGCTAATGCTGCTATTTGTTTATACGTGCCTTAAAATTTAGACATTCTTGCCTGCTCCTCAACCATTTCTCTTTTAGCCTACCATCCCCAAGAGCATGGCATTTCATACGAAATGAAAAATATTTTCAAATATTTTTTGGCAATAGCAAAATATAAAATCAGAAAAAAGACGAAACGCAGAAAAATAATTAAACCAGAGTGAGAGAAAAGATTTATTGAAATATTCGTGCCGAAATGTTTCAGAGATTCACACAATAAAATATTTTTACGCGCACAGAAAATGAAAATGAAATATCACACAGAAAGTATTTCTCATTTTTTTTTGCTTACTTGTGGCATATAAAATGCCAATTACGAAAGTAGTAGAATAAATCCGGGATTTTTTCAACATCGAAATATTTTATTGAATTTTAGAAAACCCAAATCAAATTACGGCAATTACGTTAAAATGGAATTTGCAGTGTCAAAATGGAATTCATTTTTTAACGTGAAAATTTCATTTTAAAAAACATTTTTAAAAAGTCGTAATAAAATCATAAATAAAGTTACAGAACTAGTGAGATTTGCATGAATGAATGCAATTGAAAAGTTTACTCCAAATAAATTTGTGGAGAACCGAAGTTGGCAGTAACTTGATTTAATGGACAATCTTCTTTACTTGGGCCATATAATTGTAAAATTTTTAAACGAAAATATTCTAAATTTAAATGGCATAACATACTATTTTCATGAATTGAATATATTGTTGCGAAAATGAAAAAATCTAGAGACAGGTGTTTTGCTCTTACATCGCTTAACATTAAAATTATAAACAAAAGCTACAAAAACAAAACAATGCAATAAACAAACCTGTTTACAAATTATCGTACTGCTTATATAACAACAACCACCAGCATAAAAAATGGTAAGCAACAAAAATAGATAATCCACAATACAATAATAAATGTAAACAACGATGTTTACAATTATACAGATTTCGAGAGGCCGAAGTCACGGATATTCGTTTTCAAGAACATTCAAAACTCTGCATACTTTGAAATATAAAAGGGAAGGCAAAGCAGGCGACCGAGTTAGTAAAAGTTCAGTGAGTCTTGTGTGAAGAGGCGGTGCATTTGAAGAGAGTAGTCGTGATTTGAAGACCTCCGTTACAAAGATCAGTCGAATAATTGTCTATGTTGTGAACAGTGGCATTCAAAATTGTGCGAATTTAATTAAACCTAAATTCAAATTTATTTTTATTTTATTTGCAATTTATGAGCTCATATTTTGAACGTTTTTAAAAGATAAAAACGTAACAAGTTTATAGCAAATGTTAGAGTAGACAAAGATTCAGCCTGTGTCGAGACAAATACCCCCTAACCCTAATATTTGAAAATTGCTATTATGTCGAAGCTACATACATATGTCAAACTAGTTGTCATTTACTCGGTCCGTTTTTCTAAATTACCACGGACGTATATGGCATTCAACGACACGTGCAAATAATAAAATTGTTTTATCAACATGAGTGTTCTGTTGGGCAACGTACTGCACGTTAAGCCCATTTTACGATTACCGTAATCGCCCTATCGCAAAGTGCTGGACAAATTCGATTCTACTGGTTCAGTAAAGTAGAAGATACCGTAGTCTAGTAAGTACTGTGTTGGCTTATTAGACGCGAAGCTTCGATTCAAACCTTAGGTCAGACAATCCCAGCGGAACCAAATATGAGAAAATATTTCTTCGGCGACTTCCTCTCAGCAGAGTTCTGGCGTAAACTCTCAGAGTAAACGAAAATTGCCATGAAAAGATACTCAAAAATCTGTCATTCGGAATTGACTTTAAACTGTACGTCTTTTTACTCATGTATAAAAGTAACATTCACAAATAAGTGATATGATAAGTGAAGCTAGGTTTAAATCCTGACTGAAGGGTTCTAATGACCTATAATGTATTTATGTATTGTTCAGTAAACTATCGACAAAAATCCATATGTCTACGAGATTTAACACCCGGCGAAAACTTCGCCTTTTTCCTTGAGAGTATTTAGGATAATTAGAAGCAATCGATGTGACGTTGCTCACGTTATCTAGACTTTTCGTAGGTCCCAACTTGGTGAATTTTTTGTCGTGACTTGGGCCAACGATGTATATTCAATGAATGGCCTCTGTAGCGATTGGCAATTGTCATCAACAGCAGCAAAACCAAGGAACTATTTGAGTCGGCCAAGAGAACGGTTCGTAGGCTAACAGGAATTCTAATGGCACACTGAGCTATTGGCAGTTTCGCTGACCAGCTCGGTCTGTTCCACTAGGATTACTGCAGAATCCGTACAACACCTATTACGTCAGTGCCTTGCAATTCAAAACAGACGCCATCGGTTTTTGGGTGACCGAACGTTTGAAGATCTGAGCATGGTGGCGAACATGCCACTAAGTTAAGTGATCCGTTTCATCTGAAGCTTGTGGTGGTTCAAACCTATCACTAACGGATGATGATTATGGCCCATAAGATTCCTTTCCTCTGCTAGCCTAACATAACCTACAGCACTTCAGAAACTAAATTTATTTTGGTTGTGAGGCTTTTTAGTGATTGTAAGCTTTTGACCCACATTTAATAGTGCGAAATGAGTAATCTCCCAAACTCTTTTAAATTCTTTATTTTAATGATTAATTAATGATCATTAATGATGCCAAGAAGAATATTAAAACATATTTAATTTTAATCACATTTAATGCAAAAAAGTTTTAATATTAAAACCAATGCTTTTAAAATGATTAAAATTTCTAACGAAATTACTAAGTTGCTTGATTAACATTTGAAGCTGTAATTAATTCTCAATTATTTCAATACTCCACTAGGAAATAAATAATACAACCAATGGTGATGCTATCTTATAGAAATTGCCATCGAATGACCAGAGTGAAACTCTAACTTTCACATTTTCCACATTTTAGAATTCTCTTTCAATTTCCATTTGAGTATATTGGCATCGTATATGAATCTTTCTTTTGTATTTGTTCCTGCAAGTATACAAAATGTAACTACATCAAATGCAATAGCAATACTAAATGAATTTAAAATCGTTTTTAATCTCCTATCTAAATAGAACACAATAAATGTATTCCATTCAAATGTAAATAATAGAAATTCAATTCATTGGAATTGCTATATGGTATTAAGTAAAGATTGAATATATGAACATATTCATATAATATCACTTATGTAGTTCTTAAGCCAATATTTATATGATCATATAGATGTACTGACACAAAATCAATTTAACAAATGTTTGAAACAGAGATAGCAAATTTCTCTAAATCGGAGTATTTCTTCCTTAAATATTATTTTATTTTTATTATTACATACATACATACATACATACATACACACATACATAAATACATACAATTGGTCACTACAACCCTTCAGTCAGGATTACGACCTAGTTTCTCACACCACTTGAGCTGTGTGTGTTAGTTTTATACATGAGTGCGCTACCTACAGTTTAAAATCGACTCCGAACGACAGATTTTTGAGAAACTTTTCTTGGTGCTACGAAAATGGAAAAATCTAGATACTGGAGATTTGCTTAACATTAAAATTATAAACAAAGGCTATGAAAACAAAAACAAGTAAACAAAAATAAACCAACAACCACCAGCACAAAAAAATAATAAACATGAATTTGTCACTTTCTTGCGGTGATGTGTTATGAAAAGAAGAAAGTCAAAGAAAAATGCTAACGTAATAGCAACTTGGGTCGCTAAGGAGAAACGATCTGCGGCGCACTGTTCATCAGGTTAGATTAGGAGAATATTTTCAAAAAAAAACCGAAGGCTTTCGTTTAATAAGCTAACACACTGCCTTCTAAACTAAGACGACTTCTGGGAATCTAACACTATCAAATGCAGTCTGCTGCCACTCTTATCTATCCTAACCTAATTTTTAACGGGAGGAGATATAGTAAAACCTGTTGCCTACCTTCATTTACAGCTTGTTATAGTCGAACACTTAGCAATCATGAAAATTGTGTAGCATTCTAATTATGACAATATCTTGAAGGTGAAATAGAAAAAAAAACAGTATTTTCAAACATAAAAGATAATGACATCACAAATATCCCCTAAGAAAAGCCCAAAAGGAGAACAAAAACTTACAATCAATTTTTTTCAAACTGCATTTTTGCATAAAGTTTATCGTTTCGTAATAAAAAAATTATAAAAAAAAATTATAAAAAAAGGATAAAAAGGATAAAAATGAGAATTTCTCAATACAAGTGGCGGTTGGTAATGAAGGTTGACTGGCACTCATATTGCATGAGTTTTATCGCGAGTGTCTGAGTGTATCCTTACACTTAGTGTTTTTCGCAATTTCTTTTTTTATTTTGTGTAAATTTTCATTTCGGTTTTCTTTTATAACTTCTACTCTAAAAAACTTTAGTTAAAAAGATATTCTTGAAATAAAATAAAAAGAAAAATAATGAAGAAAAAACCGAAAAACTTTTAAAAAATTTCGAAAAGAAATTAAGTATAGAACAATAGTAAACGTTCTCCCCTTTTGTGTTTTGAAATAGTAGCACAAGTTAAGTAGCAGCGTTACATGCAACAGCATGTGGCACAAGTTAAAAAAGTTCCCTTAAACAACAACACGAATATAAAAATATCATTCTTTAATGGCAAATTTTAAAGAGTAATTAAACTTTTGTGTTTTACACTTGACCCTCCATTAAATATTTAATCAGCTTTCATTCATTTAATTCGACAAAAGTGACAGAAGAACAAAACTTCACTGCTGATGTATTTAACGTGAAATATAGATGAGAAACTGTTTTTGAGAAATTCATTTATTGTCGGCTAATGGAATTGAATTTTAAAATGTTTGTTTAAATACACCATTTAGGAGACATATTGAGCTAATGCTTGTGTTTGTAACAAGATGTCTAATTAACCAACCACCCACTTGTCCCCAAAAAAGAAACGACCAGTAACTTCTCTCCGAATGAAGTCAAGTAAAACTCCGATTAAAACTGAGTTCCCAGAATCCAATTGATTCCGGTTGAGTTGAGATTCCGTAAAATCTTATGCTCCTATAGAGAGTAATACATTAGTACAAAATATCTGTGTGTATATGTGTCATCCTTCTATAGAAAAAATCCCGGATAGTAGTGTTGCTATAGAAAGCCTACCTATTCATTTAATGTCCGTAGGAGAAAGACAGTGCTAGTCATGTGATCTGGCACCCTCCCTCAGTTTTACGTACTTAATCCAACAAAAAGGCTTAGAATGAATATAGTTTGACTTCTCTCCATAGTCAAAAAGCAGATATATTGCCAGTAGTCTTATAGTACCGCCATGACGTTGTAGACTGTGTGTTTATTAGACATGAGGTCGTGTTTGTTCAAACCATTTTATATAATCTATGCTAACATCAGGGGCATTGAGTGTCCGGATGACTGCCGAACTATCAGATATAATTGCTATGTTTTGCCCTCTATGAAGTCGCCGTAATCTAGTAGGTAGTGTGTTGGCTTATTAGACGTAAAGCCCGGGTTCGTATCCCAGGTCAGACATCAAAACGAAATATGAAAAAAAATTTTCTTCGGCGACTTCCTCCCAACAGATTTCTGGCAAAAACTCTGAGAGTAAATAAGGCTGCCATGAAAAAGTTTCTCAAAAATCTGTCGTTCGGAGTCGACGTTAAACTGTAGGTCCCACCACTCATGTATAAAATTAACACACACAACATAAGTGGAGTGAGAATAAGCAAAATATTGAAAATAGCATTTAAAAAGTGTATGACAAATTATTTCCATGACAGTTTGAATAAAATCTGTGACGATCCACGCAAATGTTGGCAATTCATAAATAAAACGCTTGGAAGAAGTTTTAGATCTGCCATTACTGTAAAGAATGATGCAAATCAGATAATTGATAATGATTTCGACAAAGCTGAATTTTTAAATCAACAGTTTTTGAATTCTGTGGAGAGTTTAAGTAATGCAATTTCATATAACTCGACTGATCATAATCAATTTGTCTTTAGTCATATTAATGAAAATGAAGTTTATGATTTACTTATGCATTTAGATGTTAATAAAAGTCGAGGAAGTGATGGAATAACGTCGAAGTGTTTTTTTTTAATGCAAAGAAATTATAACACCGCTATTAACTAAAATTTTTAATTCGTGTACTAATCACTCACACTTGTAGGTAGTGTGTTGACTTATTAGACGTAAAGTCAGGGTTCGAGCCCCAGGCCAGATATCAAAACAAAATACAAAAAGTATTTCTACGGCGACTTCCTCTCAGCAGATTTCTGGCAAAAACTCTGAGAGTAAATAAAATTGCTATGAAAAGTTTCTCAAAAATCTGTCTATCGATTGTGTGCAGCTGTATTTCACCAATGTCTTCACGAATACTGTCCTTTAAATTCAATTGTCTCTGGCTTGTCGACGTAGCACTTATATTTGACGACACACCACATCGAGTGTAGCTTCGGCTGTGTGGCACGTAACGCCGTCCTGTTGAAACCAAATGTTGCCAATATCCTCCTTTTCAATTTTTATGAACAAAAATTCGTACAACGTGGCCCGATAACGATCGCCATTGGCTGTAACGGCCACTCATTGCTCATTTTCGAAGAAAAATGGTCCAATTATGCCTCTGGACCAAAATCCGCACCAAACAGTGACTCGTTTTGGGTGCGTCGGCTTTCAATGTATGCGTGCGGGTTTTCTGTGCCCCAAATGCGACAATTTTGCTTGTTTACATACCCGCCGAGATCAAAATGAGCTTCATCTGAAAATATGATTTTTCTGCCAAAATCGGGATCTTCTGTAAGTCGATCGCAGGCCCACTTAGCGAAGCGAAAACGCATTGGATGGTCTATTGGGTTCAACTCCTGAACTAATTGGACTTTGTATGGCGTCATACCAAGGTCTTTATGCAAAATTCGTCTCAATGATGTCTCCGAAATGTTCAATTGTTGAGAACGACGGTGAATTGATGTTGATGGCGCTTCACGCACACTTTCTGCCACGGCAGCAATATTCTCGGGTGTACGCACTGTTTTTGGCTTTTCACGCTTTGGTTTATCGATGAGTATGCCAGTTTCTTTCACTTTTTTTCACAAGAAAACGAGCATACGGAGCTGACGGTGCTTCTCTTCCAAAATCCGTACGCAATTTTCGCACACATTCTGCAACATTACCATGATTTTCAAAGTAATGTCGCAATATTTCCCAGCGTTGTTCAAGCTTATACACAACCATATTCGTTCAGCGGAAGGATAAAACTAATTATCTGTCAAATCAGACATGAGCTAAGTGTTACCATTCACGAAATAAGCACTAGTTGAAAAAAAAACCTTAGATGGCGGACCCGATACATCTGATCAATTTAGGCCTTTTGCAGTTTTATCTGTTATTGATAAAATATTTTGTAGAATCAATTAGCAACTTTTTTGTATAACGAATATTTAATATCAATCCAATCAATATGGTTTTCGAAAGGGTTGTGGTACAGATAACGCTGTGGTGAGTGTGGTCAATTATATACATATGTGATGGTTTGAACAGGGGCTTCAATGGTGTAGGTGCTATTTTTTATGATTATTCTAAAGCATTTGATCTCGTAAATCATTAAATTCTGATTGAAAAACTATATTTTTATGGTGTAAGAGAAAGAGAAGTGGAATTTTTCAGAAATTATTTGGATAATCGCAAGCAGTATGTGCAGATTAACGAAGGTATACTTTCAATGGTTACTGTTAGACACGGAGTTTGGGTCCTTTACTATTTAATATTTATGTTAATGATATCAATAACTTGGGACTGTTTGGGAAGATTGTAATATATGCAGATGACTTATGTTTACTTTTTCCCTATAAGGAAAATTTAGTTTTTAAAACATTTGGAGAAAGAGAATATAGCTGAATTTTCTAGAATAAATAAATTAATTAATTAAATCACAATAAAACAAAACTAGAACGTTTTAGACCTCACAGTTGTCACGCTCTGGTCTTGGCGCGTCAACAACGAAACCAATTTCACGAACTTTAACAATAAACTTGCATATGTTGACATTTTCGTTTAATTTCTAACCAATTGTCTTTATTTTATAAATAAATTTCCAATAAATCCCTATTTTGCTGAAGCGTAAATCGATGCATTACGTATTACAAAATATTGCCAGATTCGAAATAACGAATGGTTAAAATTTAAACGGATAGATGGCCCACCCGATATATTCCCATACTTGTTTTTATAATGAAATGTAAATCTTTTATTGATTTTATTATTTTTGCTGTTATTGTTGTTTTTTAATTAAAAATAAATGAATGTCTTTACAGACATTATTTAATGGATTACCTTTTGATATTCGATAATCTCTATATGTGTGTTTATGAGTTCGAGTTGTATTTGTGTTTAAAAAAAAGAGAAGTTGCCATAGGAGGGCAAAAGGAAATGAGATTTGCACGATAAAATATGAAAAATTTAATCAATTCGTACAACACCAAAAAAAAAAAAGAAAAAATTTAAAATATCGCACACACTTGTACGTATATGAGGATGTATTTATGAATGTATAATGAATAAATATATGATATACGTACGATTTATGTACATACGTATATAAATATGAATAAATTGAAAATTTATAAACAGTTGATTTGCTTTCTCTAGCAGAATTGTCATTGACACACTGACATTCGCACAATCGAATTAAACCACCGGGCTTACGTTTATTGTAAAATATTCAGATCAAGAGGAAGAGGGGAGAAGCAGAAAAGAGAGGCAAATGGCAATCAAATCAGAACAGGAAATGATGGATGTTTATAAATGTGTTTGGATTTTCAAATAAATATACGAAATACAAAAGCATTTATTGAAATTGATTTCACGTAAAATCCCCTACATCCATCCACCTTCACTGCCAGGATATATTCAGCTAAAGAGAATAAACAAAATATATATTCAATGAATTGATTTTTATCACAGAATAAAGTTAAGCCAGTAATAAATTGGAAAAACATAGAAAAGCAGAGATTTAAAGACGATTTGAAAACGTAAAAGTTTGTCTTTTAAAGTAAAGGACAAAAAAAATTTGTTCTTCAACAGTGCAGAACATATAGAACGTGTTTTAATATAAAAATATTCACGGTATTTTGTCATCAGAAGATCATCAAGCAGACTAAGCAGTTCAGTTCTGGAACTCAAAGAAAAAAGTTCCATTGATTTGAAAGAAACCTATTAATTGAGGCTTTAAAGAAGTAAAATTCATTCCAACAGAATTCCTACACTATACCTAAGGATTTTAGGTCAAAAAGTCTGTCAATCTTTCCTGGTATACGCATGTTTTCTCACTATCTTCAAAGGGAAAATATCTTCGTATCTATTGCCAGCATTATGCGTTAATGGGAAGTGAACTGCGACTACTCTTCATTCGATTTGGTAGATACACGCAAAGGCTTTGCAGGATATCGAAAAGGACTTGAACAACATTACTCCCGAAGCAAAGCTGTGAGCTTGGTGATGGGTGGGCTATGAATGCGTTTAAATTTGAATCATAGGTTATTTCGAACCTGGCAATACTTATGTCACTCTATTCTGTTACAAAATTCAGTACATTATCTCCATTTAACGTGGTGAATCGATTAACGTCTGATCAAAAATTTATTTCCGAAATTTATTTCCAAAACAAAGACAATTTGACGGAAATTGCACCAAAATCTCGTACAAAATTTGGTCGCAGAGAAGGACCAACAGTGCCCTGTATAGGCAGGTTTATTGCTAAAGTTCGTGAAACTATTTTCATTGTTGACGCGCCAAGACGTGAGCGTGCTCGTACAGTGCATACACCCGAATATAACGAAGCTGTGGCTAAGAGTGTGCTTGAGAGAATCCATCAACATCAACTCATCATCGTTCTTCAGAATTTAACAAGCACCAGTTTGCGTTGAATTTTGCGAAAAGATCTCGGTATGCCGCCTTACAAAGAGTTGTAGCCGCTTGACCACTCGTTTTCGCTTCGCTAGATGGATTTCCAAGAAACGATGATGTCGATTTTGCCAAAAAAAATAATCTTTTCGGTTGAAGCTCATTTTCATCTTGGTTGGTGCGTTAATAAGCAAAATTCCGTATTTGGGGCTCAAAATACCCGTACGGGGTTTTACAGAAGCCGATGCACCCATTATGAGTGACTGTTTGGTGCGGCTTGTGGAGCGCCCAATATTCCTTTGAAAATGAGGACGGCGCAACCATTACGGTCAATGGAGACACCTATCGCACCACAATAACCGATTTTGTTTTGAACCCCCCTTTATGGTATTGATATAAACGATGTTTGGTTTCAACAGGATGATGCAACTTGCCACACATCTCATGCCACAATCGATTCATAAAGTCAAACGTTTAATGGCTGTTTAATTGGCCGCCCAGAAGCTGCGATTTAACACTAGTTGAACTATTTTCTATGCTGCGCCGTTAAAGATATATAGGATTCTCGTCTATTGCCTTAAACAGCTTTGGGATTATGTTCACAGGGAGTGCTAATTATTTCGACAACATTTTTAATAACAAACTAAGTTGTTAGTAACATTTTCTCCAATTCAGGACTTTGTTCGCTATCAGTGAGATACCTTGTATTCGGCAAATAAACAAGTATGCAACTCAGGTTCCGAGTACTTGTTCTAAAATGCTTGAAACATATTTATTTTATGAATAAACGTTCTTTAGTATCACAATACCCTATTAGATGGTGCCCTCCTATTCTCAGCCTATTTGTGGATAGTCTGATGCGGTATAATCACAGGCCACAAGTTTAAATTGCCTCAAATCCTTCGTTGCCCTCATTTTATCTTTTCAGCAAGTATAGAATTTTAAACATCAATTCCCACCTTACAGAAAAGTTATAAAACGTTCAATACGAAAACCCCTCGCATCCCTAACAAGCTCATTGGACTGAATTTCTACATGACCTCGTATGCATTATTATCAATGCCTAGCTGATTCAGTTTGTTCAAATCATTTTATATAATCTATGCTAACATCAGAGGCATTGAGAGTCCGGATGACTGCCAGTCATCTATGCTATGTTTTGCCCTCCATGAAGTCGCCGTAGTCTAGTAGGCAGTGGCTTATTAGACGTAAGGCCTGGGTTCAAATACCAGGCCAGACATGAAAACAAAAATACAAAAAGTATTTCTTCGGCGACTTCCTCTCAGCAGATTTCTGGCAAAAACTCTGAGAGTAAATAAAATTGCCATGAAAAGTTTCTGAAAAATCTGTCTTTCGGAGTCGACTTTAAACTGTAGGTCCCGCCAGTCATGTATAAAATTAACACACATAACAAGAGTGGTGTGAGAAGCTAGGCCGTAATCCTGACTGAAGGGTTGTAATGGCCAATTATGTATGTATGTATTTTTGATTTCTATGTTTCGAATCTTGGAACATCTGAAGGAAGGTATCCCAGAAGAAAATCCTGCATGCTTATCAGGTGCCAGGTAGAGAATTGTGTGTCTTGACATTGTGTTACATACTGAAGTTTGGCAGAATAATAGGCTTGAAGGGGACATTAGTATTGGAATACGCTACACAGATTGAGTAGGTCGCATGTGATCGCAGTCCTTACGGAAAAGAATGGCTGCTAACGTTGCATTCACTTAGAGAAGGGATTTACGAGACTAATACTGAGCACCAGAATCAATAAAACTTTGTTGATTTCGACTTAAATATTTCTCTTTGGGTATTGCTATCACAGATCCTTTTTCCCAATCGTTTGATATTGTTACGTTTTTACCTTTTAAAAACGTTTATAATATGAGTTCGTAGATTGCAAATAAAATAAAAATAAATTAAATAAATTAAAATTATTTACTATTCACACACTGTTCACAACTTTATGTATACAACAACAATTGCTTTGTTTGTTATTCCTCTGTTTATACCCTTTGCATAAACAATAACAATTACTGGACAATTATTCAACAGATCTTTGTAATGGAGAGAAAAGCACCGCGTTTTCACACAAGACTGACTGAACTTCACTAACTCACTCGTCTGCTTTGACTTGCCTTTTATATGGCAGGGTAACCAGTCTGATAAATGTTCTTGAAGGCATATTTTTGTTTACTTGTTTACCATTTTATATGCTAGTGCTTGTTGTTGTATTTTTGTTTACTTGTTTATCATTTTTTAGGCTGGTGTTTGTTGTTATATTAGGCAGTACGATAATTTGTAAACAGGTTTATTTTCATGCATTGTTTTGTTATTGTAGCTTTAGTTTTTCAATTTTAATGTTTAAACGATGTAAAGGCAAAACGCCAGTATCAATATTTTTTGCATTTTCGATTGATAGAACATCGCCGTTAAGGCCTTTTTCAATTAAATTACAGAATATTTTTCCATTGAAATTGTCACAGATTCAAAGGAATTTGAAAGGTCTCCCCTAGGCAGAGCTCACATATCTGACAACTTATCACTTGAGCTTGAAATGTCAATAAGTGTGTCTGTTTAGTATTGAAACTTTAAAACTCTTTAAACTTCTAACATGTCGTTGAGTTTTTTTTTTGTGATGTACAAATACAGTTTAACAATTTCCTGTTTAAGTGATTCAAAGTTTTCCTTCTTCCCTTCTAACTTAAATTCTTGTGTTATACTTTCAAATCATTTATAAAAATCCCTTAGATTACAATTTTTTTATTTCTTTCAAACTTTTTTTTTCATTGAATTCCCTACTGCCAACATCTTCCTGTTGCAATATAGGGGTAGAGGTGACGGCAACAAGAAACTCAAATTCATTTTTCTTATGTGGCTAGAGCTCTTCTACTATCGGGAACTTTTTCTCTTTCATTTAATTCCATATTTAAATTTGGTCTCTGAAGAAGTAATACTAAAGCGCTCTACTCATTTAACGTTGTAAGAAAATAAATGGCAAAAGAGAAATTTTTCAATTTCATCGTTTAACACTTTTAAATAAGCTTTGAAATAAACCTTATTACTGAAAGTGTCGCTTCGTTTTTAAGTTCTTGTCTCTCTTTCTAGTTTCTCTATTCTTCGTCTCTCCCTCTTTCTTTTTTTCTTTTTTTGTATGCAAGCCGCAAATCAGCTTTCGGCAAACAAAAACCCTTGAATATACCTTTTAAGGCTCCTTAACAAAGCAGGCATTAACAAATTCCTGACACTTTTTCTGATGATGGCGCTGTAAAGCAGAGGTTGTGTTAATACTTTTCTCCATTTCACTCGAATAGAGTGGAAAGTAGATAAAAATTTATTGAGAAAGTAGACAGGACTCCTTACAAATAGTGTTCTATTAAGGAGGTGATATGAAATTACTAAAAAGTTTGTATGGATTTAAGCTTACAAAAGGCTAACTTTTGGTTTTTGCCAACAATATCGGATATTTTTTTTTAATTCTTTGGCACTTAAAATGATAATAGGAGACAGAAACATTATTAGAATGAACCTTTATTATAATTCGATTAATAAATTGATAGTATTTAGTTTTTGAATAATATTTCCACCACCATGGTCCATTCGTTCAGTTCAATTTTTGTTTTATTTTCGAAATAAATTTGGCCGTGAAGCGGCAATTGGACTGCCGATTGACTTCCAATACTTAAGAGTTGTTTGTTTGTCGGCATAAACCAAAGTCTTAACATAGCCATATAAAAACTGTTCCAAAGACATTAAAATGGCAGAAAACAGGTTCACTTATGGAATGTATGTTCATATTTCGTTTTGATGTCTGACGTCTCACATTTAATAAACATACTACCTACTAGACTACGGAAATATGACGGCAAGCATAAATCAGAATGGAATTTAGAGTCGTTGAATATTATTTCGGGTATTAAACATTAAAAAAATCTCTAAATTTAAAAAAACAAAGTGTGTGTAAGATATGATCGAAATTTTTTACTCGTTTAAAATACATTGTTTGTGAAAAGTAACATCGTTCAAATGTCCGAAGCAGCTTCTCTAGATGGAGCGCATCAGAAATGTCAAATTTTATAACTCTGTTGGAGGACCGTGGTGGTTCGCGACTTCAGAAAATCTCACAAAAAGAATTCTAAGAGGGACAAATTACACGATCTTGGTGACTAGTCCTCATCAAATTCATATGAGATGACAATGCGAACAAATCGTCGAACATCCAATGTGGTACATTTCGTTTTCGTTCATATAATCTAATTTGGGCCAAACGAAGTGAATAATCGTCGACGTATAGTGATCCCCGTTGACAGTGATGGCCTGGCCAACCGCCAACGTCACCAGACTAAAATCTATAGCAAACTGTGAATTTGTCCATTGGACGCTCTTGGATCTCATGTGGCTTGGTATCGTCCCAAATTCGATAATTTTGTCTGTCTACATTGCCATTCACCCAGCAAAAGGTCTTGTCGATGAATATGATTATTCGATTAAAAAGAGGGTCAGTTGCCGACTTCTCTAGAGTCCATTCAACGAACACACGTTGTTTTCTCTTTTCGTTTATCTTCAGTTGCCGTGTTAGTTGAATTTTGTACGGGTTCTCCTTTGCACTTTAACGGACAGCAGCGACGTCTTCGGAAATATTTTGCTTTTGCGTCGTTTGTTGGCCACATCTACAAAAAATAAATTAAAATGAACTAAAGTTAACACTACACAGGACGACAACATTAGGCTGAAAATAAAATGTGATATTAGGCTGTGTGGTTGAACCATTGACTGCTGAACATTGTAATGAATATCACAGCTTTGGAAGCTATTTCTGAGATGATATGAGACAAGTCTCGAGATGAATTAGGGGACCTTGTGACTTAATGCTGCCAGCTGCCCTTTTTAATAGTTTCTTAAGCAGAACCACTAAACTTTATGATTATAGGAAATTCTTTGCAACCATAATTACTAACAATAGCGTAGTGAGTAATCTTTTAAAAGAGCAACCATTTTGTGGTATACAGATGGGTCAAGAACAGATCTGAATATAAGTTTTAGGGTTTCTGATTGAAATAAATCAAGCCAATGCGGGAAACTTGCGGGTGTCATCCAACTTGGATAGAAAGTAAAAATGATGAGTCTATGTGAGGATACGCCACTAAATCGATTGTATTTGGAACCCTTAGAATACAATTCTAATACAGCTTGATACCTATACCGCGCATGCCAACCTTCCACAATAATTCAGAATCTTCTCTAGAGTTTTATTAATTATTTTCAAAATCATTGTAATCTTCTTCATCATCAATCATAGCATCCGACTACTCTCTTTTGAGGTTAATTCGAACATAGCATTAGACTAGTTGGGGATGTAAAAAAAAGGCTACCTTCAGATGAGCCAGAGATCATGTGCGAATTTGCGCTTTCTTCAACCGCCGCTAATTGGATCAAAGCTTATCTGAGGAATGGAAAAATTATACTTTATGAAAAGCAAGCGAAAGAGATTCAAAAACTTTTCTTAAACCAAAAGGGTAGGTCAAAAATAACCTGACCAGTTACTAACGGTCATGATGATAAGAATGAATCACCAGAGTACAAACTTGGAACCTGTAAAGCACCATACCGAAACACACATGGGTGTTAGGCTGACATTGTTTTTGGTGGCATCGATAAGCTTAGATAGCGAACGCCATATAGTTTGAGTGCAGTGTATGGTCATGCTATTATGGCACTTCTTTTCGACAACAAAGAACAAAAGATCTCTGGATTTACTACAGAAAGAAGCTAATGAGGTTAAACAAATTTTGTTGCTCAAAATTGACTCAAAGGATTTAATTATTCGAGATATGTTTGAAGTGATTATATTGTCTCTTTATAGGAATAAAAATTTTCAGCTCATATATATTTAAATTTTTTTTTGTGTAGAGCTATAAAATACTACATAAAATAATTGGATCCTCGTTTTATCAAAACGCTTTACCAAAACGTTTATTATCTAAACCCTTTAGGTTATTGTTTTTTTTTTTTTTTTCTTAATAGTAAGTTTCATTTAAAATGTTATTGTTATTTTGGTATATACGTAAATAGGTCGGTCATCAGCTTTTCTCCAACATCAAATCGCAAAAGCAGTGGCATCAAACAGTCGAAAAAAATACCAACGATAGCAACGTTATTATCATTTCCTCCGAAAATAAACGGGGCATTGAATAGAAATTTCAACACAAGCACATTTTGAAAAAGTTTTCATTACTACTACCATCACCGTTACCAGCCCCACTAGCATTCTGGTAATTAATACCAGCACCATTTAAATCCTTTTTCGAAACACATTAGAATAGAATTTTTTTCTTTACTCCAGCTATACTCTACCATATGGCATATGGCGGGCAACGTTTACTCAATCTGATAATGTGAATAAGACTGCCGGTGCTGGTGATGTTAGCATTGTAACTAACAATTTTTGATATTCCATGTATTGTACTAAACAGTAGCGATGATAAATTAAAAACAGGAAATAAGAAATATGTTGTACCCGATTGAACGGAGTGTTTAGAGAGAAGGGAGTGTACTGGTGTTTTGCTTTTACGTCGTTTAACATTAAAATTATAAAAAAGCTAGAAAAACAAAAACAATGAACTTGTTTACATGATAATCAAGTAAACAAAAATATACAAACAAACACCAGTATAAAAAAATGATAATAAGTAAACAAAAATACAACAACGAACAATGTAAACAAAATACATAAACAACAATAATGAAACAATGTTACTTACGTGTATAGAGATCTCGAGAGGGTGATGGCATGAACATTTGCCTTCAAGAACATTCATCAGACTGTTTACGTTGCGAGATAAAAGGCAATACAAGGCAGGCAACAAGTCATTAGAAGTTCAGTCAGTTTTGTGTGAAGACGCGATATGATAAGATCGATCGATAGGGTCTGTCGAGGAATAACAAACAAAGCAATTGTTTTTGTTTACATCAAGTTGTGAACAGTGGCGCACAGAATTGTGCGGACAATACATACATACATACATAATTGGCCATCATAACCCTTCAGACAGGATCACGGCCTAGCTTCTCACACCACTCATGTTGTGTGTGTTAATTTTATACATGAGTGGCGGGACACACAGTTTAAAGTCGATTCCAAAAGACAGATTTTTGAGAAACTTTTCATGGCAAATTTATTTACTCTCAGATTTTTTTTCCAGAAATTTTTTTTTTCAGGACTACCTATTTTCGTAAGCGGATTAGCTTTCGGAAAAAATTTACCCGCTCTAACGTGTTCATCAGCTATCGGCTTTGCGTTTCATCTTTCCACAGACATAGTCTAAAGAGTCTTCTCAAAAGGCATAGAAATCTAATATTCGCCTTTTGTATTTTATAAAGACTTAATTTCTCTATGGGTGCATGGTCTGACATAGCCCCTTTGGCAGCCGCTCAAAGTACGTTCTTACCATTATCAGAAACTGTGTAGTCACCAGCAACAGAATACAGATTCAAGAGCAGCCACAAGTCTATACAATACGAAGAGTAGGGAATACAGACATACATTCATAACTGGTCATTACAACCCTTCAGTCAGTATTACGCTTCTCACACCACTTATTTTTGCCAGAAATCTGCTGAGAAGAAATATTAAAATGGGACTCATCGCCAAAGATGATGATGTTAGTTATCGCCAACTGCTTCAGAGCCCACTCAGTTGAACTTTATATGGGAACAGATCTAAACCAGAACTCAACATCCGCCAAATTTTGGTCGACGAAAGGATTGCAACGTTCCGAAATTGATTTCAGCAGATTCTCCTGTACACTCTCATGGGCACCAGCTATGTTTTCTGCAGATCTCGTGTATTGTCGATATATGGATCAGTACACTTGAAAATATACACCATATTGTGAATTGTCCTCTAAATAGATCGATTATGATTGACAGAGTATTGAGAAACTTTTCATGGCAATTTTATTTACTCTCAGAATTTTTGCCAGAAATATGCTGAGAGGAAGTCGCCGAAGAAATATTTTTTCACGGTTTGAACCGTGACCTTACGTTTAGTAAGTCAACGCACTGCCTACTAGACTATGGCGACTAGAAGTGGGGAATAAGCTTCCGACAATATGTGATTACCTCATCAGAGGTACACTGAAGTCGTATAACTCTTTCAATGCAATTACACTTGTTACAGCCGCAAATCACACCGGTCTCACTTCAAGCTCATTCCACGCGATTAGAGAGCATTATCACGCAACTCTTGTCTAAAGTCAAAAATTGACTTCATTCTCTGAGCATTAATTAGCATTAGCAGAAAAATAACAGAATTAGTGAATAATTGGTATACGGACAACGTACAAGTCTCTAATTGTTTGAAGACCTTTTCTTCTCTCAAACAATGTTTTTATATTCACTTCCTGAGATTTGGTTTCATAACAGCAAAACTCTTAAAAAGCTGCCTTAAAACTGTTCATCCATTCTAATAACTCATAAATTACTGTTTTCCTATGACGACTAGACATTAAACTAAAAGAAAATAAATTCTGGGGACTAGAAAGCATAATCGAAGAAATCAAAGGCATAAAGCAACATTATTTTTATTACCATAATATTATTATTAGCGGCAATAAAAACATGTGACATCATAAGAAGAAAAAAAAAAATAGAATTACAAAGGCAGTAATAATATCACCTACGATGATATTTGTAGCGTCGCGCGTCTGACTGAAACATCATCATTGCCACTTTCATTCCGTTAAGAATTATCTCCATATTAATTATACACTTAGAGAAATTTTAGTTCGATGAAACTCAAAGTACTTTAGAAAATTATTAAAATGTTCATAATTCGATTAGAAAATTGTATGAAAATTCAAACTCTTTCAAATGATTAGATTTTTACCTTTTAAAAACGTTTAAAATGAGAGCTCGTAGATTGCATAGAAAATAAATATAAGTTTGTTTTAGTTTTAATTAAAATTCTTTATTATTCGCACAATTCTATGTGCCACTCTTCACAACGTGATGTAACAACAACAATTGTTTTGTTTGTTATTCCTCTATTTACACCCATTGCATAAACAATAATAATTACTAGACAGATCGACAGATCTTTGTAACGGATATCTAGAAACCACGATTACTCTCTTCCAACGCATCGCGTCTTCATACAAGACAGACTGAACTTTTACTAACTCAGTTGCCTTCTTTGCCTTGCCTTTTATATAGCAGCGTAAAGAGTCTAATGAATATTCTTGAAGGCGAATGTTCGGGACTTCGCCTTCTTGAGATCTTTATAAATGTCAACATCTTTGTTTCATTACTGTTGTTTGTGTATTTTGTTTACATTTATACTTGTAGTGTTTGTTGTTGTAATTTTGTTTACTTGTTTACCATTTTTACACTGGTGATTGTTGTTATTATACAAAGTGCGATATTTTGTAAAAACAAGTTCATGGTTTTTGTAGCTTTTGTTTATAATTTTAATGTTAAACGACGTAAATTCCATTTTCGTAACAATATCAATTAATCCCAATTTGTAGTCGCCGTATTGTAATAAGTGTTGTATTGGCTCTTTAGACGTGAGGCATGGTTCAAAGCCGTAGTCAGGCAACTCGAACAAATCGAAATACGAAAAAGAAAAAACTTCGGCGACTTCCTATCAGCTTGAAAAGTTTCTCAAAAAAAATCTGTTGTTCGGATTCAATATTAGACTATACGCCCCCCAGTCAAGGACAAAATTAACACACAACATGAAGCTATGTTGTTGGGTTATAATGACTAATTAACTAAGACCCTAATTTCCACCAAAAGCTCATCTTCTATGGGAATGAGATTCCGTTACTTTGAGAACAACGTTGGCCATGATTACACTATAGTTAACTCTAACCAACTTATTTTAGCCTGAATTGGGTGATCTGGCCAACAATGACATGAATGGTTCTATGTGCCACACCGCACATGCCATATTAAATATTCTACAGGAGCGATTTAGGGACATGGTAATCTCTAGTGAAGATTAGGTTTTGAAAACTGGCTACCGAGATCGTGTGATATGACTACGTTGGACAGGACATTTTCTTGTGATGTTTTCCTAAGTCGCGACACTCAAACCAAAAAAACTTATGTTAAATTTTGCCTCATCTATACATCAGACATTTAAAAAACACACATAAATGCATCAATAGGTCTTTTAGCCCGAAAGGCTTACTAAGGACCCTATACCCGAGAATAGCCAATTGGCTGCATGACCAATAAGGATTAATAAGAAATAAGAGCAGAAAATGCTATTAAAGCTTAATGCAGAGACAAAAGTATATGGACTAACTTTTTGGATTCACATATATCGCAAAAGAGATCCTGAAGTTTTGTAGTCATCTGCACAGTCTAAATGCGTCTGCATTGCGTAGTATTTTCGACAAGGTTATCGCAATTTGTATTGCCTTTTTACAATCATAGCTTATTCAATTTTTGAAGTTTAGGAGGTTCAGTCAGGATTATAAACTAGCTTCTTACACTACCCATGTTGTACGTGTTTATTTAGTTAATGAGTGGCGGGTCTTACTGTTTAACATCGACTCCGAAGGACAGACTTCTAAAAACCTTTCATGACCATTTTATTTACGCTGAAAGTTTATACCAGAAGAGTGCTGAGAGAAAGTCACCGAAAGACAAATTTTTCATTTTGTTTGAGATTTCTGAAGATCGAATCGAAGAGGGCAATAAAATACTTGAGAGTGATTATTGACGACAGGTTGAACTTCAAGGAGCATGCGAAATCTGTAATTCAGGGAGCACTGACGAGGATGATGTCAAATATTGGAGGACCAAATCCATTTAAGAGGAGACTAATATCGAGGGTTGTAACGTCGATAATGTTATATGCTTGCTCAATATGGACGGAGGCATTCTCCGTGGGAATGACAAGGAGGAAACTGACCTCGGTGTATCGTTTAAGCGTAATTAGGCAGATAAGTGGCCTCAGGACAGTGTCTGATGAAGCGGTACTGGTATTGGCAAAGACATATTGGCGGATGGATATACTTCGCCGTCTCTAGTATCCAACAATCAGCAGCTATAAAAGCGATGGAACGAAGGACTTCCATGCACAAATGGCAGTCACAATGGGAGAACAGTTTAAAGGGAAGATGGACTTTTCACCTTATCCCTGATATAAGCCTTTGGATGGAGAACAAATATTGTGAGTTGAAATACTACGTTACCCAGTTCCTAACTGGTCATGGATACTTCAGAAAGTACCTGCACAGATTTGGAAATGATACTTCCCCTATATGCCAAAATTGTGTAGATGAGGAGGAAGATCCGGAGCATATTCTAGCATGCTGCCATAGGTTTAAATAGCCTGGGGAAACGAGTTTTGGACCAAACCGGCTTATGGAAGAGGTGTTCAATTCTAGGATTCTATGGAGCCAATACAGCCAGAAAATGGCTGAAGTTATGCTGGAACTCCGAAGTTTGGAGAAACAAAACAAAATTTGATTTAGTGTGATAGAACTTTGTTGAAACAAAAGTGTCTTTCGAAGATTCCCATCCCAAAACGACAAAAAAAAGAAAAACACATTCAACACCAATAGTTTTACATGTGCTTAGCTTTAGTGCGCGTATTTTAATAGAATTTAAACAAGTTTTCCCAAAAAGAAGATTGATGGCAGACAACAAACTATTTTGTATGCATACCACCATGTATATATATACATATATACAAGAATAATGTCAGAAAACGTATTCATATGTATGCATGTATATCTATACAAGTGCGTATATGTTACCTATTATAAAAGGGATCCATAAACATGTGTAAGGATGGTTAGCTTTAGATTTATTTAGTTGAACTGCGGTTTAGCCTCAATATGTTCAAGCTTACACGCACTTATACATTTATGTGTGTGTGCTGAGTGGTTGGTATCTTATACGTAAAAAGAGTATTCCGCAGTATTCCTGCATACTCTCTATTAAACTGGATTTATTAAAAGGCTAAACTTTTTTTTAGTATTTAATATTCTTATTAAACTCATATAACCATCTAACTTGGGCCATAAATATTTCATCATGGATTCCAAAGCATAATGCATGATTATAAAAATAGTTGGAGAAAAAGGAACTCCATACAATCAAAGTCTTTTTAATTTTTTTTTGAGAGATGCTGAAATTTTCTAGCAAAAAGAAAAAAAAATTTTATGGTGTTAGGGAAAGAGTGAATAGTGCCTATGGGCTAAAGACTTCAAACTCTTTACAACACGTACTAACGTCTGCTGTACGGCTATCACACATACGAAAAACTAGCCAAGGAACGACTTGATTTGTAACGTAATCCAAGAATTTTACTTAAACGAAAAGGAAATGAAGTCGGCGCAGTCTAGTAGGTACTGTGTTGGCTTATTAGACGTAAGGCCACCGTTCAAACCCCAGGTCAGACATCAGAACGAAATTTGAAAAATATTTCTTAGGCGAGTTACTCTCAGCAAACTTCTAAAAAAATCTGTGAGAGTAAATAAAATTGCACTAAAAAGTTTCTCAAAAAAATTTGTCGTTCGGAGTCGACCTTAGGCAGCAGGTTCCACCACTTATGGATAAAACTAACATACACAACACTTACTCAAAGTTTTATCTGAGCTGGGGTTTGAATGACAAGCAGTCGTCTAATAAATCAACACACTAAACTACTAGACTACAGCCATTTAAGCTGATATTCTCTTTCAATTCCCATTAAATAATCAATTTTAGATAAAATAAAATTTCTACTTTTATCACGCTTTAAGAAAACTTTATTAATATGTTTTAAGCGAATTGCATTATCAAACAAAATTCGGTTTTCTCTTTTTTATTTCCAAACTTTTTGCCATTTTGCGCGAAACACTTTTGTCCGTCTGATATTTATGAACTCCCTAACCAAGATGGGTTAATATAAGTAGAATTTAGTGGCTGTAAACGTATAATTATTCCTTATTTTTGTGCTTTAAAATGCATTTGTTGACTAGGTGAGAAGTTTGTTTAGCAAACATTGCTCAACTGCTGGTGGTCGCTCAAATGTGAAAATAACACATTTTGCGATAAAAAATCAAGATCCATCAAAAACTAAAAAAATTTTTGAACTAAAAGTTGATTTGAAAAAATATATATATGAAAAATATAACTCGTCTATTAGACTCTTTAAATAATAACTACGGTAATTTGATCAAACGAAGTGTCAATCTCTTCACAAATAATGCACTTTCAGAATGTCATCACTTGTTTTATATTTTTTGATTAAAGTTTGTTACTATGAACGGACAAACTTTAAAAACATGAAAAAAATCGCATTTGTCAAGTTTACCTCATCGAACCCCAATGCACATTAAGTCAAATAATATATAATATATAATATATAAAGCCTATTCCTCTCCTTTCAAATAAAGTTTAAATTTTGGACATCGGTTCAGAAATGTTTGTGTAATCAATAAATTTGTGAGTAAACTCCAAAAATCAGTTTTTGTCAAATAAAACAAGTTTGGAGGGTTCAAGAAATATAAAAAAAATATTTTTGAGTTCTACTCAACAAAACTCACAACTTACACTATGCTATTAACTGGGTGTATTTAATTTTGTTTATTTTGTCGCATAGTGTAAATGTAATGACGCAAAATTATGTTGTTTCTTAAACAATTTGGTAGAATTTATTTAAGAACAGTTTACGTGTTTTATTCCGAAGTTCCGAAGTCCATTTAAGACCTAAAAACACAGCTGCATATTAAACTCCCCGCATAACAGAATTTTTTTTAAGATAAGTTTACATCGAATAATTAAAAGTGTAAAGGGGCAATGGACTATCTTAAATAGAAAGCACAATATGACATATTGTCAGCGTTATTGTAATACTTAGATCTGGGTAAAGATGAAGTTAAGATACACGCTAACGAATAGGGAGCAACAGAATTAGTTCTACGCATAGAGAATTACAAACTCCCAGGATGTTTTAAAGTCCTTTCAAATAATGTTTTTACTCTTTTGACAAAAATTACTCTTTTGGCAGTTGTTACTTACGTACTTAATCATTACAACCCTTTAGTCAGGATTATAACCTATCTTTTCACACTACTCACATTGTGTGTTTGAATTTTATCCTTAAGTGGCAAGACCTCCTATTTAATGTCGACTCCGAACGACAGATTTGATAAACTTTTCATGGGAATTTTAGATACTCTGATAGATTTTGGCAATTTTTTTTTTTCAATTTCCGTTTAATTCGAGATGTCTGAGCCAGGGATTAAGCCAATAAACTACCTACCAGACATCATTAACAGGTATATGAGGGCGTTTGTTAACAAAAAAAATTCACTAATGTTGTACTGTATGATACATTTAAGCGATGTTCTGAAAAATACACGACAGTAACAAGAGAGAACTCGGACTTAATCGCAGCTTGTCTGGATTTTCAGGACAACGGTCTCCGTCTATAAAATACTGATATGATCACTAAAGTTTAGTAACTAAACCCTCAAATACAAATACCACAGCCTATTCTGTTCAGTATTGATGTTGGAGCGATTGGTATAAGCCTCAAGGGTTCCACTGAAAACTTTCAGATTTCCAGGTGAGGAATCCTCTGATAGAATTTTAAAATCAAATGTAAAGAAGTGTATTAGGGAGGCATTTGAGCTATAGAAGGGCTGCCTTCCAAAATGCATCAATACAAAGTTTGTATGCAGTTCTACTACTGTATATACTCTATGTAGATATGCAAAGTAACCAAATAATGCATCAACTATATATCCGATGCTTAATTGCTTTTTGACTGCGTTAAAAATACATATTGACGTCGTTTTGAAATATAATATATTGTATATATTTTATGCAGCGGCATTATGAAACACGATACTTTGTTCAAACACAAAGCAACTAACATTTTGGAAAGCAGCCACGGTTGAGTATTGTTACGTTTTTACATTTTAAAAACGTTTAAAATATGAGCTGATAGATTATATTTATATTTACTTACTTACTTAATTGATCATAACAACCCGTTTAACGGATTTCGGTCTGCCACAACACATCCTTCCAGGCGCCTCTGCTTCGTGCACGCCTACGCCAGTTGGTCACACCAAACGATGACAGGGCTTCCTCTATTTGGTCCTTCCAACGGATGCAAGGTAGCCCTCTTCGCCGACTCCGATTTGTTATTTCTCTGTTTATACCCTTTTCATAAACAATAACAATTATCCAACAGATCATTGTAACGGAGATCCTCAAACCACGATTACTTTCTTCAAACGCATCGCGTCTTCACAGACGACTGACTGAACTTCACCAACTCACTCGCCTGATTTGCCTTTCCTTTTATATGGCAGGGTAAAAAGTCTGATGAACGTTCTTGACGTCGAATGTTCGTGACTTCGTCTTCACGAAATCTCTATAAACATTATCAGTTTCCTCTGCTATTCGCAATATTTTTAATGACTTATTATAGTAAGTAAAAGAAATGTAAGTGTCTTCTATAAATATAACAGCAAATTATATTCACCTGCCTTTCAATATCTGGGATCAGTATTTAAATTTACTGATTATTTGGACTATTTTCACATCCTCATTTTCCTAGAAATTTTCTTCTTTTATATGTGGGATTACATACATACATAATTGATCATGACAACCCTTCAGTCATAAATTCGACCGACCTAGCTGCTCACACCATTTATATGGTTTGTGTTAATTTTATACTTGAGTAGCGGGACCTACAGTTTATAGTCGACTCACAGATTTTTGAGAAACTCGCCGAAGAAATATTTTTTCATTCTTTGCTTTGTTATAGATGTCTGAGCTGATGTTTGAACCGTGGTCTCAAATCTAATAAGCCACAAGAATAGCCAAGAGTTAAGTAGCTAAAACTCTGGCGGGCTTGTATGTATAAGATTAACACATTCGCATGGTTGTCATACACAATCAAGAGCGTCATGGACCATTGTGCTATTAGTACACAGGCCGATGACTTAACTTCCCTCGGAAGACTTGTTGAGGAGCTGTGGCCTTAAGATGGAGGAGGAGACTAATTTCGACCACTTGTGTCAGATGAGCATATAAGGAGACGGGGCTTCTTGGCTTCACAAGCTTTAAAATAAAAAGACTTGTACAGTAAAGATATTGATTCTGGAGACGAGTTGGCTCCAAAAAACGGATTTCTAAGCTTAGATACTGCTTAATACCTTCGGTAGGCAGCCAATCAAACTAATAAGACGGAAATAAGAAAGAAGAGCATTCAGAGACTGAAATTCTATGAATATTTTAAAGTGAAATTGTTCTTTCTTTATTTGTTTCATTTCGTATTACATAAAATTGATGTAAAAGATTTCCCAACACTTTACAGGTTTATTAAATCAAAAATATTTTAAATTTATTTGCATTCATAATTAACTTTTAGCTGGTCATGTGCCTCTCTAATTGTTTTTCCTTCTTTTGGCTGTATTCCCTTTATGGCAATAAACCTAGAATTGAAACCCTTTATTTGCATTTCAATTGTTTTTCAATTTGAAATAATTTTCCACATTAAGTAACCATAAACTCTTTTACCAATAGTTTAGAAGGGCATTTACAGCAATTGCACCTAAAATTAGTTTCAAATAACGACCAGAACTAATTGGTCTTTACGGAGGAAATAACCACAACAGAGGGTATGAACAGCTACTAACTGCAGCAACGATGGCAATGGTAATGACAGTAATTCTGGTTGTATTCACTGTAATGCTCTGTTATGATATTTAATTTTATAATAGGCTTTGCCTATGGGGGAAACCCATAAAGGCAGTGATTATTAACTTAAGACTTACGTTGCATGTAGAGGCAAGTGTACTCATTGCCATGTTTTAACAATTGTTTAAAACTTAAAAATAAGTTTTAATTTCATAAATTGCTGAACACATGTATTGTGTGCAGTACCTACTGTAAAGTAAATTTAAATAAAACATGCTCTCGATTAAATACCGCGTATACTATAGACAAATTGTAGCTCATAATCTTAAAGAGCATTTCCAAAAACGTTGGAATTGCTCTGAATTGGTGGTAATAATTCTTGCAGGACAAATCCAGACTATAATACCGTTACATTTTCACCTTTTAAAAACATTTAAAATATGAGCTCGTAGATTGCAAATAAAATAAAAATAAATTTCCGTTTCGTTTTAATTAACATTCTTTATTATTCGCATAATTCTGTGTGCTACTGTTCACAAATTTATGTAAACAACAACAATTGCTTTCTTTTGTTATTCCACTGTTTATACCCCTTGCTTAAACAATAACAATTACTACGTAATTATTCGACAGATCTTTGTAACGGAGACCTTCAAACCACGATTACCCTCTTCAAACACACCGCGCCATCACACAAAACTGACTGAACTTTACTGACTCAGTCGCCTGCTTTGCCTTCCCTTTTATATGGCAGAGTAAATAGTCTGATGAATGTTCTTGAAGGCGAACGTACATGATTTCGCCTTCTCGAAATCTTTATAAATGTAAACATCGTTGTTTGCATTTATTCTTGCAGTATTGTTTGGGTATTTTATTTTATGCTGGATTGTTCTGTTTTGTTTTGTTTTTGTTTATAATTTTAATGTTGAGCGATGTAAAAGCAAAACACCAGTGTCTTGATTTTTCATATTCATCAATACATATACATACATACATACATACATTAAAACACGGCCTAGCTTCTCACACCACGTATGTTGTGTGTGTTAATTTTACACAAGAGTGGCGGGACCTACAGTTTAAAGTCGGCACCTAGCGAAATATTTTTTTGAGAAACTTTTCATTGCAATTTTTGTTTACTTTCAGTGTTTTTGCTAGTTGAATGCTGAGAGGAAATTCCCGAAGAAATATTTTACAATGTGAGAGCTGGGGTTTGAACCGCTGGCTCTCGTCTAATAAGCCAGCACACTACTAGACTACTGCGACTTCCTCCAGATTATTGCATACCAAAAAGACACATTTCCATATGTAATGGATTTCCACAACCACTTGTGTATTTTCCCAGCAATGAAAAGCAGTCGCTCTAGCAATCCCAATCAGCAACGGTCATTGGTCAGAGTCTAATTACTGCATGAGTTGAACTTTATACGGATAAAGGTAGAAATACAATTCCAAAATACTTCGAAGTTAAATTGTGGGTTCTGGCACTCATGAATAAAATTAACAGACATGAACAGTAACAATTAACAACATGAATAGTATGAGAAGCTAGGTTGTAAGCCTGGCTGAAGGTACACACAGTACGAAAGTACACACAGTTGCCACGTAAATGACGATGTACTTTGAGAAATATGTCGTAAGGGCGACATAGAATGGAATACCAACCACCACTATTCAAAACAAAACCTAAGCAATATATCCGTATGACTTCTATTCTTTAGTTTAATCAGCATCTATATGGTAATTTGGCGTGAGTAGTGTTCCTTGTGAAACCACATGTCATTGATGTCCAGATCAGAGATCAGAAAAGAGTATAAAAAAGATGAGTAGAATCGAATCATACTCATAATTTCTGAGACTTATACGCATTCATACTTATTTAATATTATACTCAAACTACTCATATTCAAAGTTTAAATTACTCATCGTACTCATACTTAACAATACGTATGATGTTGTTGATTTCGACTCGCCATGACTCAACATTTACACGAATCACAAAATAAGTATGATTCGCGTACGAACACTTCAATACTCACTAGAAGGCTGTGTATTTGCTTTGCTTGCTGTCTTTGTCTTTTTTCTTTTTTTGTAAATGCAACAACAACTAAGACTGTAAATTTTATTGAATGATTCGAGTCACTCGTTGAAAGTGATCTGGCAAACCTCGTTCTCAAAGTAACACGTTCTCAAAGTAACATGAATCGATGACGACGCCAGCATTAAAAGCTTGTGGATCTTATGTGAAGTGGTATGGTATGGTCACGTACTCATTCATCGACAAGTGGGACTCTTTGCTGAACATGATATTCCGATAAAAATTCGGGTCAGTTGCCAACTGCTCCAGAGCACATTTATTCACATGTTGTTTTCTACGTTCGTCCATGGTTATTTGGCAAAATAGTCGCCGTAGTCTGATAGGTGGAGTGTTGGCTTATTAAGTGAAAGTCCATGGTTCGAAACCCAGCTCACATAACTCTAACGAAGTATGTCAAAGACTCTGAAAGTAAATCAAATTGCACGAAAATTTTCTCAGCTGTCATTTGGAGTCGTTTTTAAACTGTAAAGCCCTCCATTAATGGGTAACATTAACACACGGTATGAGAAACTAGATCGTAATCCTGAAGGATTGTAATCCTGAAGGGCTGTAGTGAGGAGTTTAACAGGGTATATTTAACAAGAGGAAGATAAAACCCGCAGAGAAGCACACCTCACTTTAACGCCGTATAGGTTCATAGCAATCCAATTTTTGACTTCGTAATTATATGATGAAAAAATTTAAGTCTTGCTTCAGGCTATCCAGGAAAATCATTTGAATAATAACCAAACCTTTGACCGGACAGAATGTATCCAATATAAACGTGACGTATGAATTATCCTTAATATAATCACGCTATCTATTTTATTTTAGAATTTAAAACATACGTCCTTTAAAATTTGATCACTATAAAGACTAAAGTGAAAATTATTGGAAAATCTTAAGATAGAAAAAAAGCAAAAATATCTTCACATCTGTCCCATGAAATGTTTGCGAGCACATTTGTATTACAAAGTTTTGTTTAACTTTTAGTCACAAGACAGTAAAAGAAAGAAAAAAGAATTAAAAAATTTTTGTAAAAGAAATAAAGCATCTTAAAGGTAAACTTCTCTAACATAAAAAGATGGATTTTAATTAAAAATTGTGTCAACAAAATATTTCTTGGAATTTATTTTTCTTTTTAGCACCACCCTCCCATTAAGTGACTGGTCATATACCTCGTTATCGGCCAGAATATTTAAATTGGCATGTAGGAGTAGACATTGTAGAATTCTAATTAAACATAAAAATAAAAGTTAATTAAAAGGAATCCAACAGAGAGCAGGGTATATTGCTTCGTTTGTATCTCAAATAATTAAATTCAATATTAAAACGATCTTACCGAGGGTGGTACACCCAGTTGCTGCGGTAGCACACAGTTGATATTATTGGAAAAGATAAAAAGTTTAAAACATGGAAAGGAATATAAGAAATAAGAAAGAAAGAAATTATATTTAATTACTAAGAATGTCTTCTTTATATATTATTTTTAAAAATTTTAAGAACTAATTTAAAATTGAAATTTTCAATAAACTGTCGGTTAGGTTATGTTAGGTTAGGCATTGAGAATGCAGGCAAAAAGAAAAGACAGAAAGAAGAAATAAACGAAAGAGATGTTTAAAAACAGATATGTGAATAGAAGAGACAAAAAATAAAAAAAGAATTACTCACCAGCCAAATAATGTCAGGAAATTGTCAGTGTCGGAAATCCGAACATTTCAAGGCTATTGAAACCTCAGCTTACATTTTTTATGTCAGAACAGAGACAGAATGTGCGTAAAAGTTTTAGGCCTCTACCAAATAACCTGTATTCGTTCTTGTTTTGTTAAAAATCTTATCAAGATTCCCTACTTTGAAACTGTAAAGACTGGTCCATAGTAGCCCGGACATTATACAATCTTTCGTATTTCGCTCTAAAGTAACCATCTCTACATACAAAATTGGTTATTACAACCCTTCTGTCAGGATTACAAACTAGCTTCTCACACCACTTATGTTGGGAGTGTTAATAGATGAGTGACGGGACCTACAGTTTAAAGTCGATTCCGAACGACAGATTTTTTGAGATACTTTTTCATGGCATAATTTGCTTCCAGAGTATTTGCCAGAAATCTACAGAGAAGAAGTCGCCGAAGAATTGTTTTTCATATTACGTTTTGTTGGTGATGTCTGACCTGGGCTTTGAACCATAGCCTTGCGTCTAATAAGCCAACACACTACCAACTAGACTGCGGCGCCCAACACTAGGTTTACTGATTGCCTCTGCCATATCTTGCCAATTCATTGCTACATACAGAAACCAGTACACTACTACTCTATGACCTTCCAAGAACATTGCAAAAAAACCTAAGAAAAACCAACCTACGGCTGTCATAATGCCCATTCAGTGACTTTAAGACAGCCTAAGCATCCACATAGGTAGCTAACTTATCACCCAGCGCGGGCCGCCCCTATTTCAGCTGTCTTTGTAATATAAAACACGTTAGGGAGACTGTAGACCAGTTTCACAGACGTCCGTATCAGTTTCCATTTTAAAGCCATATGGAAAGATCATTTGAATACCAGTAAACTACCTACACCATGTTATTACTATCCAGAAATATCACCGATGGCCGTTTGTTGATAATTCACAATTTGCTAAACCCGGACCCAATGTTTGTGAACCAAAATCGACATCGATCAGAATCCTGGCATGACCGAATTCTCCTGTTGTAGGAAAACCTCATTAAATACTCTCAAAAACTTTCACGCCTTAGTTTAATCAGCGTCTCCACGGGAAATGCCAATAAAGCATCTCCAAGGAAGCTTGATTTACCCGATGTGCGCCATAACCAACAAAATTTTTCAAGGTCTCCTACTATGCTATGCAACCATATGTAAGAAACAAAAGCAACAAGGAGACATATAAGTATACAACATCAACATTAAGATAAGTAATACTAATGTGGCGTGTTCTGTTGCAACCACATATCATTTATGTCCACATCATTCAATTCTGATGATAAATTGTTAAAATCAATATACAGTGATGGTCTGGCTAACGTCGTCCCCAAAGAAATCTACACTAAACATTGATTTTTTAGGGATGCATTAGAAGATCTTGTATCTTATGTGAATTGGTAGGTTCACGAATTCAAAATTTTGTTTGGTCACATACTCATTCATCCCAAAGTGGGACTCATCGCTGAAGACCATATTTCTATAAAAAATTGGGGTCAGTCGTCTACGGCCCCAGAGCACATTCAGCAAACACATGTCGTTGTGTATATTCGTCCATAGTTATTTGGCAAAATTTGCCACAGTTGTTATTTGGCAAAATTCCCCAGTCCACATATCTTGAACGAAATATGGAAAATATTTCTTCGGCAACATCATTTCAGCAGTCTTCTGCCAAAAACTCTGAGAGTAAATAAAATTGCCAAGAAAAGTTTTTCAAAAATCTGTGAAAATCTGTATATTAAACATTAACACACAACATGTTTTGTGTGAGAAGCTAGGTCGTAGTCTTGAAGAGTTGTAATCCTAAAGGGTTGTAATGACCAATTAAATAAGTAAGTGAGGAGCTTAACACGAAATACTTAATGAAAGAGAGGATAGAAATTGGCGAAGATGTAGGTTCGTAGCAATTCAGACTTCTGCTTGGTAATTGTAGAGTGAAAAATTGAGTCTTTTTTCAAGCTATCCAGGAAAATTGTTTGAATAATAACCAAATTTTTAGTGGACATTATAGACACAAAAAACTTTTGTAAATGCAAAATTCTGTAGACTTCGTAATTATTAGCCAAGTCAAAAACCTTACAATTCCTCAGTCGGGAAGCTTCTCACGCCACTTATGAGTTAATTTTATATATATATAAATATATATATATATCCCTTTCATGCCCGATGTTGCCTATAGGCAACATTATACATTTTTGTTCATAAATTCCGTAATTTTCAATTTTTTAAAAGATTTTTTTTTCAAACGAGCTTGGTTAAAAACGTGTAAAACCAGAATACGTAGGACTCTGAATTTAATATCACTTCATATTTAGGGCATGACTAACAAACAAATGTCCTTAAAAAAATTTTAGCTGTGGCCAAAAAATTCGGGCGTGAAAGGGATATATTTATTAACGTCGAATCCAAACGACAAATTTTTGAGAAACTTTTCATGGCAATTTTATTTATTCTCAGAGTTCTTGCCAGAAATTTGCTGAGACAAAGTCGCCGAACAAATATTTTTTCATATTTTCGCTTTGATGTCTGACCTGGGGTTTGAACCGTGGCCTCACGTCTAATAAGCCAACACTCTACCTACTAGACTACGGCGACTTGCTTATGTTGTATGCACATAGAAATTGATTGATAGAATAATTGTCGAACAAGGCCCACTTGTACTTACAAAAAAAGCTCCCATTTAAATATCACATGAAAACGCATATGAAAGAAGCCTTAAATCAAAACGCCACACTCAAATTCAACAAATTGATGAATTTACTCTGATTCCGAATGACCCACATACATGATGTGCAACAGTGTAAAAAAACGTACATTTTCAAAGGCCATGTTTGAAAAGATTTTTATGAAATTTGATATTTTTTTTAACAATTTCATACATCATATATATGTATGTATGTACTACTCATATGTGTTTATACTATATGTACAAAATTTTAACAAATTACTCAGTTTGCCATTTGATTTAAAATGTTTTTCAACTGTCTGTGGATAACTAAATTTTAAGCCACAAAACAAATTCAGTTTGAAATCTTTTTTATTTTAATTTGTTCTCATTCATTTCATTGCATTTTAGCTGAGGATGGACAAACAAAAGTTCATGAATTTTAATTCAAAAAATATTTCAATAGTATCTGCAATCACTTGAACAGTTGCAGAATAATGACGATTGCTGGGGGCATGTTATTAACAAGCGAACGGGTTTTGAAAACAAAAATATTCTTCTTTTCTATTGATTTTATCTGTTTCATACCTTTTTCTTGCAAAGATTTTAGCACCATTATGCCTGCTAACTCCTGGTTATACAAACTCGTACTGTAGGTGGTGGGCAGTAACTTTTATTTCGTATTATTTGACTACATCAGATGCATTTTTATAGGGTGGGAAATTTTAAAGTTCAAATTTTTAAAACGCAACAAAACAAAAACGGTTACAATTGTTACGTCTATGAACTTGAAATGGAATATTATTTTACTCATATGGCAGTCGCGGCTGTCCTCACAGTACCTCATTCGATTGGACCAGCATTACGACTGTTGGCCTTCAAGTACTCAATTGTGTCTTGTTTTTTCGACTTAACACTTTTCTTTAACGGCGCCCTACAGAAAATAGTCCAACTTTTTTAAATTGCAGCTTCTTGGCGGCCAATTAGCATAACTATTTCGGCTAATTAAACGGCCATCAAAAGTTTGACGCAATAAATCGATTGTGGCGTGATATGCGTGGCGAGTTGCAACTTCTTGTAGAAAAAACATCGTTCACATCAATACCATGAAGAGCGGGTACAAAAAATTCGATTATCATGGCGTCTCCCTTTACCATAATGCTTGCGCCGTCCTCATTTTCAAAGGAATATGTTCCAATGATGCCTTTGCTCCACAAGCAGCACCATACAGACACTAGTAATGGGTGCATTCGTAAGATCACGTGTGGGTTTTTTGAGCCCCAAATTGCTTATTAACGTACCCACCAAGAAAAAATGAGCTTCATACGAAAAGATGATTTTTTTTTTGGCTAAATTGACATCATGGTGCAGTTTCTTAGTGGCCCAAGGCGGATTGTTATGCGGATTCAACTTTTGAACCAATTGAACTTTGTAAGGCGTCATACCGAGATCCTTTCGCAAAATTCAACGCAAACTGGTGCATGAAATGTTCAATTCTGGAAAACGATAACGAGTTGATGTTGATGGATTCTTACGTACACTCTCAGCCACAGCTTCGATATTTTCGGAGGCATGCACTTTACGAGCACGTTCAGTTCTTGGCGCGTCAAAAATAAAAACAGTTTCACGAACTTTAGCAGTAAATTTGCGTATACCGGGCACTGTTGGTCCTTCTCTGCGACATATTCGTGAAATTTCCAACCAATTGTGTTTATTTTGGAATTAAAATTCCAATATATCTCAACATTGCTCAAGCATAATTCGATTCATTATGTTCAGTGGAGATAATATACTAAATTTTGTGATAGAATAAAATGATAAAAGTATTGCCAGATTCGTAATAATGGATTGTTTAAATTTAAACCAATCCTATATATATATTATTATTATTTCGTACATGTATATATTTTTTTTATGAAGTCGCCGTGGTGTAGTAGGTAGTGTGTTGGCTTACTATTCGTAAATCCCGGGTTCGTATCCCAGGTCAGACATAAAAAAAATGAAATATGAAAAAAAAATATTTCTTCGGCAACTTCCTCTCAGCAGATTTCTGGCAAAAACTCTGAGAGTAAAATAAACCTGCCATGAAAAAGTTTCTCAAAATTCTGTCGTTCGGAGTCGACGTTAAACTGTAGGTCCCGCCACTCACGTATAAAAATTAACGCACACAACATGAGTGGTGTGAGAAGCTAGGCCGTAATCCTGACTAAATGGTTGTAATGGCCAATTATGTATGTATTTATGTATGTATATATTTTTTTATATATATAGCCGAAAACACAGTCGACAAAGCACGGAGAAAAATCTCAGTTCCTTCTAATGGCTTTTTTACAGCACTCGAGTGGCGACCGAAGTCCCCTTCACCCTCTACTTGTTGTTTTATTTGAAGCTAAGTTTGTTGCCAAAGATGATGAGATTAATGTCTTAATCTTTCAAGATAATGGAGTTCAGTTTAGTTTAGTTTTGCAATTCATATCGAGTGCGTATTTTTTGTCTGCTTCGGAAGGTACTTCAGATCGAGTTTTAGGATCTTTCCTTAAGCACCTTCTATTTTTAAACTTAAAAAAAACTAAAAATGTGTGAAATATTATCGAAATTTTTTATTTGCCTGAATGACCTATTGATGCCAATAGGAGTAGAGTATAACATGGTTCAAATGTCTGGGAGTTGCGTAAAATAATCTAAATTTGACCGATGGTTCAATGTTGGCTTTGAGGATGACTGTAGTTTGGGGCTTCTTCACATATACCGCACGATCTCGGTGGCTTGTTCACATCACCTTCACCATGTCTTAAGCAAAATATCCATGCGGCATCACTTGAGTGACATCACTTGTGTGACACCAGATTCTGCTGATATCCAGATCATGCAGTTCAGGCCAAAAGAAGTTGGTAATCGTCGATTAATAGTAATAGTTTAAAGTCGACTCCAAACGACAGATTTTTGAGAAACTTTTCATTGCAATTTTTATTTACTCTCAGAGTTTTTGCCAGAAATCTGCTGAGAGGAAATCGCCGAAGAAATACTTTTTGTATTTTATTTGGTGTCTGGCCTGAGGCTCGTACCCTGGATTTACGTCTAATAGGCCAACGCAGTACCTACTAGACTACGGCGACTTCACACGTCACGTATTTATCACACAGGTTAATCACCTTCTTTTGAATTATCTTCATCTTTTGAATTATATTCATCTCACAAATAAATTTATTTTGATGACCTCGATAAATCTATTTTTTTTTTTTGTAAACGATAAAAAGTGCGTCAAGCCAGTTTCACTGAAAGGTGAAACGAATTTTGAAACAAAATGTAATGTCAAAAGACCCTGTGTTATATGTATCTTTATATATTACAGACGGTTCTTTGAACACAATTTTTCAGCTATGATACTGTCCATTTCCCACTTGTCATACCCAGCCTAATTTAAAGTAATTATGAACAACTATTCGTTGTATTTTACTCTTATATTTTTCCTTTTAAACATTCAGTTTCTTCAATAATCATAAATAAAGTTTTTGTAACGTTTTAACAATGATTCAGCAGCCTTTTATTGTATTATTTACTTCCTTTTAAAGTTTTCCTCACAGGTCATCAAAATAATTTGTTGCTTATCAGCAGTTCATTATTGTTGACAATATGACAGTCACATAAACAGTCTCATATTAATGAGTTGCATTTAGACTTGGGGGGAAACTGTTGTAAAAGTTTTACAACATCAGCTTAATTTGGCTATCATCAGTTGCCACGTAACATTTCCTATAAGAAAAAAAATCATCATATTTCTTCAAACATATTGTAAGACTTCAGTTAACTGCCGGGCAGCCGAGGCTTCTGATTGACAATGTTGTGGAAGCTGCCATTATTGTTACCATGACAGGCAATTACTATTGTATTACGATGAAAACTGTAGTGAATTGAAAAAAGCTAACAATTAATTGCCATCGACAGCTTAATTATATTGTTACGTTTCTACCTTTTTAAAAACTTTTAAATATGAGTTCGTTAATTGCAAACAAAGTAAAAACAAATATGTGTTTAATTTCAGTTAAACTCTTTATTATCCGCACTATCTTATGTGCCATTGTTCGAACTTGTACCACGTATATAACAATAACTACAACAAGTATCTGTTTATTCGTTATTCTTATCACACAACTATTCGCAACGGCGATCTTCAAACTGTTTTGTTCACACGCAACTTCACACAAGGCTGACTGAATTCTTACTGACTGCTGCCTGCTTTGTCTTGCCCTTTTATAGTCTGACACAAACAGTCTAACGAACATTCTTGAAGTGGAAGGTTCGTGTTCTCGCCTTCTTGAGAACTACATCGCTACTACATTGTCGTTTGTGTACTTTGCTTATGTTATCTATCCCATTTTTCTCTCATACTTGTTGTAGCTGGTTTACTTATAATAAGTTCGATGTATGCGTTGGTGTAGCTGGTAGCTTTTGTTTATCGTTTTTATTATTAATCGATATTAGGTCGTTTCGATTTGCGTAACAATATTGTTTCAAAAATTTTTCGTTGAATTGTTGGACATAAAAAAACTATTTCGACAATCAAGACGTAAAGTAACAGCATTTTTTCAGAATTTGATTTAAATGTGAGAAGCTAGGCCGTAATCCTGACTGAAGGGTTGTAATGGCCAATTATGTATGTATGTATGTAGTAGAGAATTTATATTCAGAATATATAATGAAACACTGCACGTACTAATCATCGTTGGCTTGTAAAATTATACGGTGAGCACGATCTATCAAAAACAATGTATCGAGTGGTTTGCACATCTTAAAATTGGTGATTTTGACATCAAAGACCGAGAGAGGCTCAGAAGATTGAAAGCCACAAATTGAAAACTATATCCGATTAAGATTCGCATCAGAGACGCAAACAAAGATTGCATAGTCATTATACGGGACTAGCCATTTCAAAGCATTCACAAGTAGCAGAATTCATTCAAAAGTGAATGAACTGTGACCGTGAGACGTTGAAAGACTATTTAGCATGTCTGAAATGCAGTTTAATCGCTTTAAAAAGAAATCATTTTGCAACGAATTACGAGTTGTCACAAAAAATAGATTCAATATGACAACACAAAGCGCAACAAATCATATCTAAAGTGCTGCCAAGGGACAAAATATACGGCCAAACCGAATATTTGTTGCGAACATTTCTCGAAAAAGCTCTGGATATACAATCAGACACGGGGCCACAATTTTCTACTATAACAACTCTCGACCAGCAGGGATGACTGGAGAAAAATTTATCGAGCGAACGGAATTTTAGTGAAAGTTAAGGCTTAAATACAAAATTCGATCTTAGAATTATAACATAGGACTTATGGAGAGGGGATCTGGATGTTCCCGATGGGTTCTTTGAAGTCTACATTAATGACTCAAAGATATGTGGCAGGGTGTGCTGAGGTATTTTTATTAAAGGTTGTGAAAATAAACTTTCTTATTAGGTGCCTGACTACCGCAGTGTTTTCCAAACAGAGGTCATTACAATTTTGAAAGCGGTACAATGATTGTAGAGCAGGCATGCAGAATATTTCCTGAACAAATCTTGATTCAAAGATAACTCTTACATGAGTTCCGAAAATCTTTGGAAATTGCTTTGCTGAAGAGCTGGCCAGGGCCGGTAGAGACCGCGCAATCTCCGACATGTTACTGGTTGCAGAAGTCGCCGTAGTCTAGTAGGTAGTGTGTTGGCTTATTAGACGCAAAAGCCTGGGTTCGAGCCCCAGGCCAGGCATCAAAGACAAAATACAAAAAATATTTCTTCGGCGACTTCCTCTCAGCAGATTTCTGGCAAAAACTGTGAGAGTAAATTAAAATTGCCATGAAAAGTTTCTCAATAAATAAAAATCTGTCGTTCGGAGTCGACTTTAAACTATAGGTCCCACCACTCATGTATAAAATTAACACACACAGCATAAGTGGTGTGAGAAACTAGGACGTTGTACAATTGGTCAATTCGACCTCCGGGTACTGTACTTGTCTTAATTGACAAGTACACGTCATCTAACCTAACCTACTGGTTGCAGATATTCCGATTGCTCGTGTTACGAGGAGGCAAAATTTAGTTGGCGGTTGGCATTTCTGTCCATAAACCGCATAGTCATCCATTGCACAATGGTGATTCTTACGAGCCACAAGTATAAGGTCATACGAAGCACAGTTAAATGGATTACCTTATTTAAAATGAAAACTGCAAACTGCATTTTGTGTCCATAAATTGAATTTTAGTCTACCATAGTCTATCCCTATTATAATGTTACGTTTTTAAATCTTAAAACGTATAAAATATGATCTCGTAGATTGCAAGTAAAATAAAAATAACTTTGTGTTTAGTTTTAATTAAACTTCTATATTATTATTCGCACAATTCTGTGTACCACTGTTCACAACATTATGTAAAGAACACCAATTGCTTTATTTATTATTCCTCTGTTTACACACTTTGTATAAACAATAACAATTACCAGACAATTGTTCGACAGATCTTTGTAACGGAGGTCTTCAAACCACAATTACTCTCTTCAAACTCACCGAGTCTTCACACAAAACTGACTGAACTTCGTTCACTCACTCGCCTTGCCTTTTATATGGCAGAGTAAACCGTCTGATGTATGTTCTTGAAGGCGAATGTTCGTGGCTTCGCTTTCTCGATATCCCTATAAATTTAAACATCGTTGTTTCATTATTGTTGTTTGTGTATTTTGTTTACATTTATTGTTGTATTGTTTGTTGTTGTATTTTCGTCATTTTCGCAACAATAAGTTTTTGTGTCAATGTGTATCTTCTTTCCGCCAAAATTTTGTCTTTTTCTTAAACATTGTTTGTTAGCTTTGGGTCTTTTTTCACAACAAAGAAATAGAAAATTGGATTTGCTTTTAAGTGACATTTTCCATTTATTCTATTTGCTTAGAAAGAACAAATAATTTTGTTATTGCCAATAAAGAAAAAGACAATCTCATGGTCAATTATAAAGTTTTCAACACAATGTTTCTTTTAAAGTTTTTAGTTTTTATGTTCTCATAATGAATTAAATATGATTAAAGAAAGTTCTTAAGATTTTATGGTTTTCTTTGAATTCTGTCCTTCAAACGTAAACTATATGGTGAAGAAGGCTACTTGGTGCATTAACAAAATATTGTTACGAAAATGGAAATTGTGTTTACATCGTTTAACATTAAAATCGTAAACAAAGGCTACAAAAAAAACCGATAAACAAGTAAACAAAAATTTACCAGCAAACATCAGCATAAAAAGTGATGAACGAGTAAACAAAAATGCAACAATAAACACTGCAAGAATAAATGTAAACAAAAATACCACAACAAACGTTACAAGAATAAATGTAAACAACATGTTTACAGTTATATAGATTTCGAGAGCATTCATCCGACTGTTTACCCTGCCATATAAAAGGCATGACAAAGCAGGCAAACGAGTCAGTAAACGTTCAGTCAGCCCTGTGTGAAGACAGGGTGTATTTGAAAAGAATAATCATGGCTGGAAGATCTCCGTTACAAAAATCTGTCGAACAGTTATCTAGAAATTTGTTATTGTTTACGCAAAAGAGTGGAAAAAGGAATAACATGTTGTTTACATTAAGTTATGAACAGTGGCACGAAGAATTGTGCGAACAATAAAGAATTTAATTGAAACTAAACACAAATTTATATTTAATTTATTTGCAATCTACGAGCTCATATTTTAAGCATTTTCGAAAGGTAAAAACGTAACAATATTTTAAATTCTACATTGAAAAAATTTGAAAAGAACATTCCAGAACATGATTAAGATATTATGCGAAAGAAGTAGTGAATACTATAGAGCATATTTCCCTATTTTAAATGGGACCGTTTGGGGCAGCAAGAGGTCATACGAGAAATTTCAACTGTCCGAAAGTAGATATCAGTTGTATTGCTATACAGAGACTTTGTACACACATTTGCACGAGAGAGAGGCAATGTGGCTGACTGAGGATACTACTCTCACCAGCAGGCTCTACATTGGTAGACTGAAATTCTATACCAAAATATACACCTGAATGTAGTCTTTCACTTTGACGATGTATTTACGTTTAAGAGCTGAAGTTATGACTGCTGGACACACTTTACAATACCGTGCGTCACAAAAGTTTTCATCTAGATAGATGAAAAATATTCCATCACTTGATTTGCAAAAATGAAGGCAAAGAACGAAATAATAAGGGTCGAGACATTCAGAAGCTGTCCGCAGGGAAGAATTCTTTTACCACCACTGCGGAGCATAATTGTCGATTAAGCTCAAAAAATAATCTGACACTGGCATTGACTGTTAAGGCTATAAAGATGACATAGTTTTTATGGTAAGAGAAAAATTGAAGGCGACTTTTTGTGCCAACAATCGATGACTTCTTGAAATTGTCCGTCGGTTGTGCATAACAAAATCTAAATAATGTCATTTACTAAAAGCTGGCAACTTCCCAAATGGAAGAATATTCGGTTCCTACTTTTTTTATAAAGGGATGACCCCTTCTCATGCAGTGCATTGTGTTGGAATTAGGAAAATAGATTATGGGAAGGAGAACAGAGAGAGTAGTATTTGTGAACATTAGATTTGAATTCTTTATTATATTATAAGTGGCCGGAAAGGCCTCTGCAGGTAGGAAGTTTCACATACTAATAGTGCAGCTAAAGAACGAATTTTATCTGTAATACAGTGTGCGGTCTACTGTCAAATCGATCACAAACGGATGTTTTCTGGTAAAAAGACGGGTTCTACGTAAAAATACATGATTGTGACCATCATTAATGAGAACCTCCGCCCTCTCCTGTATGCGTTCGAGAAGCTTCAAAATAGACTTTGAGGCGCCGACACATACATACATGAGAGTTGTATTCCATTTTCGGTCGGATATATGTAAGTGGTGTAAATAGTAAGGAGTTCAGATGAAGTGAAGTATTTCTTGCACCGTCTTAAGAAACCGAGGCACTTGAATGTTTCGTTCGACACTTGAAAAATGTGCTGGTTCCAGCGAACATCACGCTGAATTTTCATGCAAAGAACATCAAAAATATCATTAATATATACACCTTTCATAACTACAGTTTTTCGAGCGTTAAAATCAATCATATTCATACTATCCCATTCGGAGATTGACTGTAGGTCGGATGTGAGAGTGTCGTTCATATTAAGCCTTTTCGCCTCAATCTGCAAAGGGCTGGGCCTTCTATTAAAATAATTTTAAATATTGCTGCCATCTGCATAGTAAATAGGATTATACTACGCTTTTGTAGGCAAAATAATGGGGATATATAACTCGATAGTAGACTGACGTACAATGTTCAGAGCGCCTTTCTTTGCCGTGCTGGTAAATCTTATGTCTTGGTGTAACTGAGCTAATTCTAATTAAAAATAGCAAGCTTCCCTCCGGATAAGACCTATGAGCAAATTGTAACCCTATTTTCCCTGCTTGCTGGGATAGTCATGTACAAGTCTGCAGTCAGCCTAATAAAAGCTAAATGCTCAAGTCTTACTTGCACTACGTTTGCAAAAAGGAAGAAAGATAAGATTTTTGTATTCAGAAAATGTTGCTTTGTAGTAGCCATAGTCCAGTGGATAGTGTGTTGGCTTATTAGACGCGAGGCCACGGTTCCCAGATCAGACATCTTCAAAAAAACGAAATATGAAAAAATATTTCTTCGGCGAGTTTCCCTTAGAAGAAATAAAACTGGCTTGAAAAGTTACTCCATAATCTGTCGTTTGGAGTCCTTAAACTTTAGGTCCCGCCACTCATATATAAAATTAACGCACACAACATAAGTTATGTAAGAAGCTAGATCGTAATCCTGACTGAAGGATTGTAATAACCTTGTTGCTTTAACACAAGAATTTCTTTTAATTGGCCATTATAAAGCTTTAAAGCCTAGACTCTCACACCACCCATACTGTATTAATTTTTTCCATGAGTGACTCTGCTGATTGCTATTTCGAGATATCTGAGCGGAGATTTGAACCACAGGCTGTCATCTAATAAGCCAAACACTACCTAATAGAGTACGGCGACTTTCATTAGTAAATTATTGATCTCGATAGGTGGTCTACCTAAAAACGAATAGAAAGAGGCACAACTACAGCTTGAACATATTCTTAACAGGACTTGTAGTTATAACAGGCAATTGGCACTCTATAGTGAATTGGATTCAAAAGCACGTGACTCCAAGAAATCTGAGACTACGTAATACTCAATATCAAAGGTAGCTACGATCACGAAGTTAATTTAGCAGCTACACGCAATTTAATTTAAAAAGTCGATCTCATATAATATTGCCAGTTGTAAAATATAAAACTAAACGAATTTTATATCAACTTTTGTGAAACGCAACAACACCGACCTTGTAATGTTTATACAACAACATAAAAAATGTATTAAAATTGTTTGTACGACAAAAGCTTCAATTACGAAAGAAACAAAAAAATCGCTTAATTTTTGTAAACTCGTAACCTGAAATATGTACTTTTGGTACAGTCCAGATGAAGTAAAAAGAACAACAAGCAAACAAAGTGTAAAAGCAACAATTGCTAACAATAATAATAATTTAAATTTATACAACAACAAAACTACAATACCTCAAAACCATTTCATTATAATTTCCAACTTTAGCAAATTGTTGTGGTCAATTAAGGTCAGCATGTAACCCATAAAAGATTACCAAACTCGGTTAAGAAAAGTTTCACGAGAGGAATGTTGGCACTGATATCATATTGCAACAGCAAAAATATTTTTAATAAACTTTATTTTAAAATAAAAAGCCTCTTTAGCTCAGTGGTAGAGCACTGGTCTTGTAAACCAGGGGTCGTGAGTTCAATCCTCACAGGAGGCAACTTAAGAAATTTGAAATTTTTTCAAGGAATATTTTAGTGGTTTTCAGCAATTTTATTATAGGAATGAGAGACACTGAATTTCAAGTTTTTAAGGGGGCTGAAGGAGAGTAGAGCATGCAATTTATTATAAAGGTTTCATTTTCATATAACTTCTGCTATTGTTTTTAAAATGATTTTATCCAAAAATATATATTCCATCAAGTAAAAAAAAAACTTGAATAATATTTTATTCTTTGCCTTCAATCAGCTAATATTATTGTTGTTGTTATTATTATCGTTGCCGTCAAATGCATTTGAAATGTAATCAATTAAAATACCAACCTAGGGGAAGAGAGAGAGCGGGTGATGAGGAGTACAAATAATTTGTGTTTCTGGTTGTTCTTCGTTAAGGAGCTTTATGTTTGAAAATGTATTTCTTTTTGTTCTCTGCAGTTTCGGAAATTTTTTCTTTACTTGTGATTAGATTTGGAACGGGTATAGGAACGAAGTCAACAATCTGCTGTGATAGCCACAATATCAGGATCAATTTTTTAAATTTTTTCCAATAATATTAAGAAGATTTCCATTGTTGTCTGCGTGAATTGTGTGTTTCCCAATTATATTACATAAAAATATTTCATTTACGGCAAAGCATGGGAAGCTCCGCCTTATACATATTGTTACGTTTTTACCTTTTTAAAGACGTTTAGATATGAGTTCGTTAATTGCAAAAAATTATTCTTTACACTAATTTTGTGTGCCACCGTATACAACTTACCGATACAACAATAATTTGCTTGTACACTATTCTATCTCACACTTCTGTCCGCGTTAACACTAACAACTGTTCGTTAGATCTTCTCTGCTTACAACCTTTTTGCAAGCAATACCACTTGTACGTTCAAACCGCAATTTTTTCCCTTCGTATTATATGTGTTTTTCCTTCCGCTATAAACATCGTATCTTTTTCAATCATACGCAAAAACAAAAGCAACAGTTTTGTATTTTATTGCGACAAAAAAGCCATAGGAAAAGTGTTGCACACAATAAAAGAAATAGGATTTAAAAAAAAATAAACTTAAAATACTCGTACCTATAAAAGCAATGTCCTTTAAACACTTTCCACACAGTGTTAGTGATACCTTTTTTATAAAAAGGCGACTGTATTTGTGAATTCCGTTTGACTGGAATAGTTGAGCTGGCATACAAGTTTTCAGCTCTTATGGCTTGAAAATGTTTCGTTTTTTGTGTTGAGGAAGTCGCCGTAGTCTAGTAGGTAGTGTGTTGGCTTATTAGACGAAAAGCCAGGGTTCGAGGCCCAGGCCAGACATCAAAATAAAACACAAAAAAGTATTTCTTCGGCGACTTCCTCTCAGCAGATTTCTGGCAAAAGCTCTGAGAGTAAATAAAATTGCCATGATAAAGATTCTCAAAAATCTGTCGTTCGGAGTCGACTTTAAACTGTAGGTCCCGCCACTCATGTATAAAATTAACACACACAACATAAGTGGTGTGAGAAACTAGGTCGTAATCCTGACTGAAGGGTTGTAATGGCCAATTATGTGTGTTTTTGTGTTGAGTGTGTAAAGGGGTTTGAAAGGAACTGGTTTTTTTTTGGAACCAGAAAAAAAAGCACATCTTGAAAAAATAATGAAATTTACGACTGCAATGAATTCGTTTAGTATGTTTGCTATGACTCGCTGGATAGCCTAATTGATATTTAATTGCTTAATCACTTATGTGGCAAATAAACATATCTAATAGGCTCCCTGATAAGTCTTTATGCGAATAGTCAGGCTGCCATATAGCAATGATATCTAATAGGCTCCCTAATTAGTGTAGTTTCTTATGTGGACAGACAAGCTGCCTTGAAGGCACTGACAAGTTCATTAGAACTACAGTGAGCTGCAAAAGAAACTGTACACTAAAGATAAAATTCTAGCAATCATTATACTCAACTTTTACCATTTAAGGAGAGTGTCCGGAAAAATTTGACAATATTTCGAAAGTTTTTGTAAATTTTTTTTTTTGTTGTTTCTATTTTAAAAACAGGTAATGAAACAATTTGAAATTAAAATAACGGTAATTTATTAATGTATATTTATTTTTTAATGTACAGTTTCTTTTGCAGCTCACTGTAAATGCTATGAGTTAACTCTCAGACAACATAAGTACATGTTTCTGTGGCGTAAGTTTGTGTATGGAAAACCCTTCTAGAAGGCTTCAGAGAATACTTTTAAAATATATAAAATATAAGAAAAGTTTCTTAAATCTGTTTGTCAGAGTCTATGTTAAACTGTAGAACTCAGCACTCATGGAGAAAATTCATACACAACATGGGTGGTGTGAGAAGGTAGATTGGAATCCTCACTAAAGGATTGCAATGACCAACTAAATAAATAAATAAGAGAATGAAACTTCAAGATAAATACTTGAAACCTGTGCGGCATTAATGCATCAGAAAAGGAAATAGCTGTGTGTATATAAAGTGCAAGGAATTATTCACATTGACATCGGACTACATACTGAATTTTAACAGGGCAATTGAATTGGAAAATACGAGGCAGTGGTACCCTATGTAGATTTTGGGAACCTTAATAAATCGTGTGGTCGAAATAGTGTGACACCTATACACATGACATCTTTTCTCGTGAGCTTCGATTCGAAATTTTTCTCCGCAATAAACCATCATGTTTTATAGCCGTTGTCGATAGTTTTGAAAATATTCGAAATTGTACACTTTTATAGTGGGTAAAAGCTTGTACATATTTGACTGTTATTTACTTATAAAAAGAGTGTGTTAGAGTACACACAGGAATTCTCAAGGGACACTGCGCTATTGGTAGTTTCGCTGATAACTTCATTGTGCCCCACCAAAATTGCTGTAGAAGCCGCTAGGATGTGAAAGAAACGGAATCGGTACAACACCTTTTATGTGAGTGATTTGCACTTCAGAACAGGTGTCATCGCTTTTTATGAGACAGAACGTTTGAAGATCTGTGCACGGTGGCGAACGTGCCACTAAGAGTACAGGGCGGTTTCATTCGGAGCTGGAAGTATCGTGTCCGCCATCTAACGTTTTTTTTTCAACTAGTGCTTATTTCGTGAATGGTAACAGTTAGCTAATGTCTGGTTTGACAGATAATTAGTTCTATCCATCCGCTGAACGAATAAGGTTGTGTATACACTTGAACAACGCTGTGAAATATTGCGACATTACTTTGAAAATCATGGTAATGTTGCAGAATGTGTGCGAAAATTGCGTACGGATTTTGGAAGAAGAGAAGCACCGTCAGCTCCGTATGTTCGTTATCTTGTGAAAAAAGTGAAAAAAACTGGCATCCTCATCGATAATGCGTCAAAAGCCAAAAACAGTGCGTACACCCGAGAATATTGCTGCTGTGGCAGAAAGTGTGCGTGAAGCACCATCAACATCAATTCACCGTCGTTCTCAACAATTGAACGTTTCGGAGATATCTTTGAGACGAATTTTGCATAAAGACCTTGGTATGACGCCATACAAACTTCAATTGGTTCAGGAGTTGAAGCCAATTGACCATCCAATGCATTTTCGCTTCGCTAAGTGTGCCTGCGATCGACTTACAGAAGATGCCGATTTTGGCAAAAAAAATCATCTTTTCAGATGAAGCTCATTTTGATCTTGGCGGTTATGTAAACAAGCAAAATTGTAGCATTTGGGGCGCATGCATTGAAAATCCGACGCACCCAAAACGAGTCACTGTTCGATGCGGATTTTGGTCCAGAGGCATAATTGGGCCAATTTTCTTTGAAAATGAGCAAGGAGTGGCCGTTACAGTCAATGGCGATCGTTATCGGGCCATGTTGAACCAATTTTTGTTTACACAAATTGAATTGGCAACATTTGGTTTCAACAGGACGGCGCTATGTGCCACACAGCCGAAGCTACACTCGATGTTTTGCGCCCTGTTTTTGAAGATCGCATTATCAGCCGCAGAGCTGATGTCGTTTGGCCACCTCGGAGCTGCGATTTGACACCGTTGGACTAGTATTTGTAGGGTGCCGTCAAAGATAAGTGTTACGCCTACAAGCCAGAGACAATTGACTCTTTAAAGGACAATATTCGTGAAACCATTGGTGAAATTCAGCTGCACACAATCAATAATGTGCTTAAAAATTGGACCGATCGTGTAGGCTACTGCATGGCGAGCCGAGGCAGCCATTTGAATGAAATTATTTTCCATTATTAACCAGAAGGATAGTACTTGCAAATAAAAACAGAAATTCGAGAAAATATTCAGTAGTTTTTTTAAATCATTTTCAAAAAAAAAGTTATTTGGCGGATCCTTTAGTTCAAATCCACGGGGCTTACATCACACTGGGTGACACAATGGGCCCGCGTGGATTGCCTTTGAACTGCAAGCTACTCGCTAACTTAACCTAACCTACTCATAAAAAGGAGGGTTTTAGGATTGTTCTTCATATTAAAATCTCATTTTGATTTTAAATTGCTATAAGCTAATGGCATAAATTGGAAGACAATCACTTTTTATAAATTTCAAACATTCCAGGCATTCGATTTTAATTTCTTTTAAGTGATTAACATTTTCTGGCTTTAAATTTATTCCAAACCGTTGTAATGTTATTTTAAACAATATTGACCTTAATTGAACTTATTGCTTTTTATCCTATTTAAGTATTTAATGATATTGTCTGCTATAATTTACTACGATTATTATTATTGTATATCATAAATAACATAAAATAATGAGAATATAATAAAATTTAATTAGAAAAATAAAAAAGAGGAAAACAAAAGCAATAGAAAATGTTATTAAAACTATAGAAAGTTTTCGTCTGCTAATTGTTGTGTTGTTGTGTTTATATTTCGCATTTTTCCTCTCTCTCTCTCTCTCCCTCTTGATTGTATTATAATTTTATTTATAGAATACATGGTATATTGTACAGCATAAAATGAAAATAAATTTCGCCTTAAAGCTCGTAAAATATACCACAACTGGGACACATAACTCAAAAGGCTGTAAACACAATACCCTGCGCCATTACACTTCTCCACACTTTACAGTATCAGCAGAGTATTGCTAGCCAATGCAATATAACTTTCCATAGTTCCGCTAAAATATAAAAATACTGCTCAAAGAGACCACATCAAATTTGTGGTATTAAAAACGGGTTGTATGTTAAATCGGAATTTTATACAATAAAAAATAATGCGCTTGAAGAGCCTCAACCTCTTCTCTCTTTTCTCATATGGTATGAATGGAAAAAAATATGATGAAAAATAGAATTGATTTATTCGATTCCAATGCCAATCCAATATCTGAGGTGCACCTTGCTATGACCAGTTAGTTGCTGAAAAGGCAGTGACATGAAGCACATGCTGATTCAGGATATTTTAAAACAGGCTAGCTATACCTCATTGTTATATGGTGGAAGCCGAATATATAAAAAAAGGATAATCATTAAAGGCGTATTTCGCATACTACTACAGCGAAAAACGCCGCTGGAATGGAAACAGTAACGTCGTTACATTTTCACAAGGAAATCTGAGTTCATGGCATGCTACAGTGATGATGATGCCTATTTCGCCATTAAAGCCATGGCAAGAAGAAAGTCGCGATTAAGTGATTTAAGGACAGCAAAGCTGTTGGTTCTCAAGGTTGTCCCCTGAAAAGGTTTCATAAAGTGTAATGAAGTCGCCTTGGGTCACGGTTCAAAGCCCAGATCAGACGTCTCGAACGAAACAAAATATGAAACAATATCTTTTCTTCTTTACTCTGAGAGTAAATAAAATTACCCTAAAATGTTTCACAGAAAAAAATCTGTCGCTTGGAGTGGACTTTAAACTGTAGATATATATATAAAATTAAGACAAACAACATAAGTGGTGTGAGAAACACGGTCGTAATCCTGACTGAAGGGTTGTAGTGAGCAATTATATATGTTATGTATGTTTGTATGTATTTATGTATGAATGTAGATATGTAATGATTCGCTATAATTAGAAGAAAGTATGATTAAAGATTAACTGGCCCAACTTGAATAAGGAGACCCTATGATGTAGAAGTATAAGCACTCACTTTATCGCCTATTATGTTCTTAGGAACATATTGTGTGAACAATTAAAGCCACTTGCTAAGGCTCTAATTCCACATTGTCAGTGTGAAAAAGCTCAAGCTCATCATCAAACCAGGTATTCATACTACATCAAGTTCTAGAGAATACTATTGTTCTGTATTTTTATCTTTTAAAAACGCTTAAAATAGGAGCTCGTAGATTGCAAATAAAGTAAAAATAAATGTATGTTTATTTTTAATTAAAATTCTTTATTATTCGTACAATTCTGTGTGCCATTGCTAACAACTTTATGTAAACAACAACAATTTCTTTTGTCTGTTATTCTTCTGTTTAAACCCTTTGCATAAACGATAACAATTACTAGATAATTATTCGACAGGTCTTTGTAAGGGAGATCATCAAACCACGAATACTCTCTTCAAACGCACCGCGTCTTAGACTGACTGAACTTCACTAACTCAGTCGCCTGCTTTGTCTTGCCTTTTAAATGGCAGATTAGAATCTAATGAACGTTCTTGAAGGCGAATGTTCATGACTTCGCCTTATCGAAATCTCTATAAATGTAAACATCGTTGTTTACATTTATTATTATAGTGTTGTTTGTGTATTTTGTTCACATTTATTTTTGTGGTGTTTTTTATTTACTTTTGTTTACTTGTTTACCATTTTTTATGCTGGTACCATTTTTTGCTTAATATAACAAAGCAGTACGATAATTTGTAAACAAGTTTGTTTACTGCATTGTTTTGTTTATGTTAAGCGATGTAAAAGCAAAACATCAGTATCTAGATTTTTCATTTTCGTAGCACAATTATTGTTTAGTAGGCAAGGGAGCAGCAGAAAGTCGACCAAACTAAGTCGCTACCTATGTCTGTATACTATGGCGTGGAAGCGTGTACGATTTTGATCATCATCATGCAGCTACCTTAAGATCTTTACATACACAAGATCTTTAACTTTTAAGTATATTTCTACATTTTTGCAGATGACATTTACTCCACTTATAGCCACCCGAAAATGAAACACAATTCTAATGTATTGGCCAATCTCTCGAAGTATGTTTTTAGACATATTTGATGTGGTGAAGATGCCCATTTATGATGGTAAAGTATCCAATTCTATAGATTTCATGGAATAACGTCATAATGTAACATATATTACACTTGACTGGGTGATACAATGGGCCATACGAATCGCAGAGTTAACTTGCCTGTGAACGGCAAGCTACCCGCTAACAAAATCTAACCTAAAGTGTACTGTTCTATCCCTAGTATAAGAATGCGTTTCTGTTCCAGAAAACCATGTATGTTTACGTGGTATGTAGTAAGCATGACCAAACAATAATTCTTTTGATTTTTGTATGATCAGTTTCAAATTTAATGCTGCAATAAACTTTTATTCGAAAATGAAAGGAATCCTTTTAAATACAAAGTTTCATGTGAAATCGTGTGCGCTACATTGTAAAACCTCTTGCAATGCCAATTGTTATCCGCAGCAGCTTCGAAAAATATCAAGAGGAATAAACACGTGATTTTCATTTTAAGATACCTTTTTATACGACTTCATTATAAAATTTAATTTTATTTACAGAATCTCAGAGAAATTTTTATTATTTCCAAATTCATTTTTTATTATGTTATTAAACAATCCTTGTTAAAGATTTCATATTGATTTTACAACAATAGCAACTACAAAGCAACAGAAACAAAAATGTTATCAGGCCAGTAGCATATTTAAGTGCTGCTCCAACTACCCCCAAAAATATGTTTAATAAACTTTATAGACGAGGGCAATAACTATGTGGGAACTATAAATTGATTTATAATTCAATAAAACCAAAATAAGAGTAAGAAAATTACTTTTAATTCCCATTTCATACCCTACACCCATGTACTTAAGAGTGGTATAAAATTTGTAATAGTAACTCAATTGGCCTTTAACAACCCGTTCATCGGCCTTCTTTAACACATCCTTCAGTGCGCCTCTGCTTCTTACGCGCCTTCGCCAGTTGGTTACACCAATCCTCAATTTGGTCCCTTCAAAGTAAACAAGGACGCCGACCTTCTCTTCACCGACTTCCGCTAACCAACGCATCGAATACATGTCTCGCCGGAACTGCCTCTTCCGTGCGAACGACATGACCAAACCAAGGCAGCCGCTGGATATTAATGCGTTCCACAACATCTATGTCGTTGAAGACCTTATACATAATTGGTCATTACAACCCTTCAGTCAGGGTTACGACCTAGTTTCTCACACCACTTATGTTGTGTGTATTAAATTTTATACATGAGTGGCAAGACCTACAGTCGACTCCGAACGACAGATTTTTGAGAAACTTTTCATGGCAATTTTTATTTACTCTCAGAGTTTTTACCAGATATCTGCTGAGAGGAAGTCGCCGAAGAAATACTTTTTGTATTTTGTTTTGATGTCTGGCGAACACACTACCTACTATACTACGGCGACTTGAAGAGCTTATACAGCTTATTATTAGATCGAATGCTGAAATCATCGGAAACTCATACTGGACCGAAGATTATGCATAGGATTTTTCTCTCGAATACACGTGGAGAATGATCGACTTGTAGAGTATTATTCTAAAGGATAAGGTCTCATCCAGGTACCAAAATCAACGTTGCTTTTTTAATAATCTTTATTTCGGTAAATTAAAAAACCTCCAAAACTTCATAGCACAAAAAGGGCAGTGGTACATGAATGGTAAATGCGGTAAATGGTGGTCTTCTGTTCTCCTTCACATTCACAACTCAGTCCGCATGTGAATTACAACAGAGCGCACTGTATTGGACCATTGGTATGGATTATGATAGCTTTGAGGCCCGTGTGCTTAGTGATTTCTTCGCATACGCCTGGAATTTAAAAGAACCCCACAAGAAAAAGTATAACAAGGTCAAATTGTCTGATATCGGTTGCCAGTTAACATTATCGCAACTTTAAGTGACCATGTCCTTAAAACAGTTGTGCAGAATATCCAAAGCGTCATGAGGTGTATGACAGCTAGTAGCACCTTTTTGGAAAGAAACTTATAGTTGGTGTTCAGAACATCCAATGCAAGTCAAAATTATTACAGGAATTTTATTAACGTATACTGCTCGTCTTCGACAGTGATGTTCTGACCAACATAGTTCTCAAAGAAATATGGATCTATGACACTGTAAGCTTAAAAATGTGCGCTCTTGAATCTTACTATTATTCACGTACTCATTCATCTAGAAATTGGTCGCAACACTGAAAGTGATTTTTTGAAGATAATTCGACGCCTCCGTTCTATAACATTCTAAGTCGAAAAAGTGTGTTTTGAGTTATGAGCTCTCAAAGTTTTCACGCGACATTCGACTATATGTGTATTCTAATAAGATTTTTCCCTATAACTTCGGAGCGGATTGACGCATCTTAACCAAATTTTGACTGTATTTAAGTTAGAGAACGTAGAATTTAAAAAAAAAAACTTTCTAAGTACACTTAGAACGTTATAGAATGGAGGCGTCGAATTAGAGTCAGTTAACAACTGTTTTATAGCGTATTCAACAAACGCTTGTCTTTGTCTGAGGTCGTTTACCTTCAATTCCTGGGTCAACTGATTGGTCTGTACTCGACGCTGTATTCTGGTCTGCAAAAAGTCGAATTCTGGCTCGGAAAATCTTGTGATTTGTCGACGTACGGGTATTGGTCGATCCAATGTTATTGGTCATTGATATTGGCACAGCCAATGTTCTGAAGTCACTGCTAGAAATCGCAGGTTTTATTAAGAACTTATTAAAAGATCTACCAATTATTGGGAAGCTATGGTAGAGCCCAAATTGAGAATTATAATATTGTTACGAAAATGGAAATATCTAGATAATGTTTAACATTAAAATTATAAACAAAAGCTACAAAAACAATGAACTTGTTTACAAATTAACGCACGGCGTAATACAGCAACAAAACACCATCATAAAAAAGTGATAAACAAGTAAACAAAAATATACCAACAAACACCAAAAGAATAAATGTAAACAAAATACACAAACAACAATAATTAAACAACGATGTTTACATTTACAGAGATCTCCAGAAGGCGAAGCCACGAGCATTCGACTTCAAGAACATTCATCAGACTGAAAAGGTTCACTCAGCCTTGTGTGAAGAGAGTAATCGTGGTTTGATGATCTCCGTTACAAAGATCACATATATAATTGCTTAGCAATTGCTGTTGTACAGATCAAGTTGTGAATAGTGGCATATAGAATTGTGCGAACAATAAAGAATTTAATTAAAACTAAAAAGAAATTTATTTTTATTTTATTTGCAATCTGCGAGCTCATATTTTAAGCTTTTAATTTTTTTTTTTATTATTATTTATTTATTTATATACAAGTTTTCAGTTTGGAATACAATTGCCTCAGCGTCTTGCGACATTGTTGAGGCGAGTTGGCATTTACTTATACACTATATAAGGTATGTAATCAAACTGTTTGATACATATACATTTATAAATTCAAAATGAAAAAATTAACCTAGAAGCATTTCTAAATTATTTAACAAAAGCTTTTTTAAATTTATCTTAAAAGCAGATATGGTATTTAAATTTTTTATACATTGAGGCAAATTATTATATTCAAAACAACCGATATATTCTATTCTTTGCTTTGTCGTTTCAATTCTACATCTTGTTGTACTTAAATTTGAACTGTTTCTCGTATTGCGTGTTGTTTGATTTTTTGAAAATGATACTGTGTTATGACCAATGTTGTTAATAGATTTAAAAACAAAAGTTAGTAGCCTTAGCCTATAGATTCCATTTACAGGCAAGATATTTTTACTAACTTCTTTATATAATGTGATTGTATGGTAAGATATTGGCAGGTTATATATGGTTTTCAGGGCTTTGTTTTGTAATCTTTGGAGGGACTGTAATTCTGTACTATTTTTCCAGCCATAAATCATTATCAAATAGTTTAAATGGCTATGGATCAATGTCTGATAAAGCATCAATTTTGTGTTCTCATTGAATTTGTATTTGAATTTATATAGAATTCCCATTACTGGATATATTTTCGACTTAATATTATCAATATGGAGATTCCACCTCAGGTTGCTTTGCAATAAAATTCCTAAATATTTTATAGATTCACACTCAAAAACCTCTTCTCCATTTACAACGATGCTAAATGTTTCAGCATTGATACTTGAATATGGCTTAAATCGGATGATTTTAGTTTTTGACGTATTAATGACCAATTTATTTATCCTTGCATATTCAAAAATTATGTCTGCATCTTTTTGCATGTATGCTTTTAACGTTGTCTCATGTTTATAAGGGTAAAAAATAGAAATATCATCGGGATACAGGTACATTTTTCCATTCGATTCACATTTTTCTTCGACAGTGATGTTCTGACCAACATAGTTCTCAAAGAAATATGGATCTATGACACTGTAAGCTTAAAAATGTGCGCTCTTGAATCTTACTATTATTCACGTACTCATTCATCTAGAAATTGGTCGCAACACTGAAAGTGATTTTTTGAAGATAATTCGACGCCTCCGTTCTATAACATTCTAAGTCGAAAAAGTGTGTTTTGAGTTATGAGCTCTCAAAGTTTTCACGCGACATTCGACTATATGTGTATTCTAATAAGATTTTTCCCTATAACTTCGGAGCGGATTGACGCATCTTAACCAAATTTTGACTGTATTTAAGTTAGAGAACGTAGAATTTAAAAAAAAAAACTTTCTAAGTACACTTAGAACGTTATAGAATGGAGGCGTCGAATTAGAGTCAGTTAACAACTGTTTTATAGCGTATTCAACAAACGCTTGTCTTTGTCTGAGGTCGTTTACCTTCAATTCCTGGGTCAACTGATTGGTCTGTACTCGACGCTGTATTCTGGTCTGCAAAAAGTCGAATTCTGGCTCGGAAAATCTTGTGATTTGTCGACGTACGGGTATTGGTCGATCCAATGTTATTGGTCATTGATATTGGCACAGCCAATGTTCTGAAGTCACTGCTAGAAATCGCAGGTTTTATTAAGAACTTATTAAAAGATCTACCAATTATTGGGAAGCTATGGTAGAGCCCAAATTGAGAATTATAATATTGTTACGAAAATGGAAATATCTAGATAATGTTTAACATTAAAATTATAAACAAAAGCTACAAAAACAATGAACTTGTTTACAAATTAACGCACGGCGTAATACAGCAACAAAACACCATCATAAAAAAGTGATAAACAAGTAAACAAAAATATACCAACAAACACCAAAAGAATAAATGTAAACAAAATACACAAACAACAATAATTAAACAACGATGTTTACATTTACAGAGATCTCCAGAAGGCGAAGCCACGAGCATTCGACTTCAAGAACATTCATCAGACTGAAAAGGTTCACTCAGCCTTGTGTGAAGAGAGTAATCGTGGTTTGATGATCTCCGTTACAAAGATCACATATATAATTGCTTAGCAATTGCTGTTGTACAGATCAAGTTGTGAATAGTGGCATATAGAATTGTGCGAACAATAAAGAATTTAATTAAAACTAAAAAGAAATTTATTTTTATTTTATTTGCAATCTGCGAGCTCATATTTTAAGCTTTTAATTTTTTTTTTTATTATTATTTATTTATTTATATACAAGTTTTCAGTTTGGAATACAATTGCCTCAGCGTCTTGCGACATTGTTGAGGCGAGTTGGCATTTACTTATACACTATATAAGGTATGTAATCAAACTGTTTGATACATATACATTTATAAATTCAAAATGAAAAAATTAACCTAGAAGCATTTCTAAATTATTTAACAAAAGCTTTTTTAAATTTATCTTAAAAGCAGATATGGTATTTAAATTTTTTATACATTGAGGCAAATTATTATATTCAAAACAACCGATATATTCTATTCTTTGCTTTGTCGTTTCAATTCTACATCTTGTTGTCCTTAAATTTGAACTGTTTCTCGTATTGCGTGTTGTTTGATTTTTTGAAAATGATATTGTGTTATGACCAATGTTGTTAATAGATTTAAAAACAAAAGTTAGTAGCCTTAGCCTATAGATTCCATTTACAGGCAAGATATTTTTACTAACTTCTTTATATAATGTGATTGTATGGTAAGATATTGGCAGGTTATATATGGTTTTCAGGGCTTTGTTTTGTAATCTTTGGAGGGACTGTAATTCTGTACTATTTTTCCAGCCATAAATCATTATCAAATAGTTTAAATGGCTATGGATCAATGTCTGATAAAGCATCAATTTTGTGTTCTCATTGAATTTGTATTTGAATTTATATAGAATTCCCATTACTGGATATATTTTCGACTTAATATTATCAATATGGAGATTCCACCTCAGGTTGCTTTGCAATAAAATTCCTAAATATTTTATAGATTCACACTCAAAAACCTCTTCTCCATTTACAACGATGCTAAATGTTTCAGCATTGATACTTGAATATGGCTTAAATCGGATGATTTTAGTTTTTGACGTATTAATGACCAATTTATTTATCCTTGCATATTCAAAAATTATGTCTGCATCTTTTTGCATGTATGCTTTTAACGTTGTCTCATGTTTATAAGGGTAAAAAATAGAAATATCATCGGGATACAGGTACATTTTTCCATTCGATTCACATTTTTCTTCGACAGTGATGTTCTGACCAACATAGTTCTCAAAGAAATATGGATCTATGACACTGTAAGCTTAAAAATGTGCGCTCTTGAATCTTACTATTATTCACGTACTCATTCATCTAGAAATTGGTCGCAACACTGAAAGTGATTTTTTGAAGATAATTCGACGCCTCCGTTCTATAACATTCTAAGTCGAAAAAGTGTGTTTTGAGTTATGAGCTCTCAAAGTTTTCACGCGACATTCGACTATATGTGTATTCTAATAAGATTTTTCCCTATAACTTCGGAGCGGATTGACGCATCTTAACCAAATTTTGACTGTATTTAAGTTAGAGAACGTAGAATTTAAAAAAAAAACTTTCTAAGTACACTTAGAACGTTATAGAATGGAGGCGTCGAATTAGAGTCAGTTAACAACTGTTTTATAGCGTATTCAACAAACGCTTGTCTTTGTCTGAGGTCGTTTACCTTCAATTCCTGGGTCAACTGATTGGTCTGTACTCGACGCTGTATTCTGGTCTGCAAAAAGTCGAATTCTGGCTCGGAAAATCTTGTGATTTGTCGACGTACGGGTATTGGTCGATCCAATGTTATTGGTCATTGATATTGGCACAGCCAATGTTCTGAAGTCACTGCTAGAAATCGCAGGTTTTATTAAGAACTTATTAAAAGATCTACCAATTATTGGGAAGCTATGGTAGAGCCCAAATTGAGAATTATAATATTGTTACGAAAATGGAAATATCTAGATAATGTTTAACATTAAAATTATAAACAAAAGCTACAAAAACAATGAACTTGTTTACAAATTAACGCACGGCGTAATACAGCAACAAAACACCATCATAAAAAAGTGATAAACAAGTAAACAAAAATATACCAACAAACACCAAAAGAATAAATGTAAACAAAATACACAAACAACAATAATTAAACAACGATGTTTACATTTACAGAGATCTCCAGAAGGCGAAGCCACGAGCATTCGACTTCAAGAACATTCATCAGACTGAAAAGGTTCACTCAGCCTTGTGTGAAGAGAGTAATCGTGGTTTGATGATCTCCGTTACAAAGATCACATATATAATTGCTTAGCAATTGCTGTTGTACAGATCAAGTTGTGAATAGTGGCATATAGAATTGTGCGAACAATAAAGAATTTAATTAAAACTAAAAAGAAATTTATTTTTATTTTATTTGCAATCTGCGAGCTCATATTTTAAGCTTTTAATTTTTTTTTTTATTATTATTTATTTATTTATATACAAGTTTTCAGTTTGGAATACAATTGCCTCAGCGTCTTGCGACATTGTTGAGGCGAGTTGGCATTTACTTATACACTATATAAGGTATGTAATCAAACTGTTTGATACATATACATTTATAAATTCAAAATGAAAAAATTAACCTAGAAGCATTTCTAAATTATTTAACAAAAGCTTTTTTAAATTTATCTTAAAAGCAGATATGGTATTTAAATTTTTTATACATTGAGGCAAATTATTATATTCAAAACAACCGATATATTCTATTCTTTGCTTTGTCGTTTCAATTCTACATCTTGTTGTCCTTAAATTTGAACTGTTTCTCGTATTGCGTGTTGTTTGATTTTTTGAAAATGATATTGTGTTATGACCAATGTTGTTAATAGATTTAAAAACAAAAGTTAGTAGCCTTAGCCTATAGATTCCATTTACAGGCAAGATATTTTTACTAACTTCTTTATATAATGTGATTGTATGGTAAGATATTGGCAGGTTATATATGGTTTTCAGGGCTTTGTTTTGTAATCTTTGGAGGGACTGTAATTCTGTACTATTTTTCCAGCCATAAATCATTATCAAATAGTTTAAATGGCTATGGATCAATGTCTGATAAAGCATCAATTTTGTGTTCTCATTGAATTTGTATTTGAATTTATATAGAATTCCCATTACTGGATATATTTTCGACTTAATATTATCAATATGGAGATTCCACCTCAGGTTGCTTTGCAATAAAATTCCTAAATATTTTATAGATTCACACTCAAAAACCTCTTCTCCATTTACAACGATGCTAAATGTTTCAGCATTGATACTTGAATATGGCTTAAATCGGATGATTTTAGTTTTTGACGTATTAATGACCAATTTATTTATCCTTGCATATTCAAAAATTATGTCTGCATCTTTTTGCATGTATGCTTTTAACGTTGTCTCATGTTTATAAGGGTAAAAAATAGAAATATCATCGGGATACAGGTACATTTTTCCATTAAGCTCAAGGTTTACAATGTCATTTATATAAACAGTAGTAGTCAAATAACTTCTTAATAACCTTAGTGCTGCATTTCTAATTCCATAATATTCAAGCTTTTTAAACAAGATCTCATGATCTACTAGGTCAAATGCTTTTGAGAAATCGTAGAAAATTCCAGCGACACCATTATAACCCTGATCTAGTCCGTGGCATATATAATTCACAACATTAACTACAGCATTCTCAGTACCACTGCCCCTCCTGAACCCGTATTGACAGTCGTACAAGAGGTTGTTATTTTCAAGATAATTCGAAAGTTGTTGATGTAATATTTTCTCGAAAATTTTGTCAATTACAGGTAACAATGCTATAGGTCTATACATCTCCACTCTTTTAGCATTTACAATTTTTGGTATTGGCACGATTTTTGTTATTTTCAATACATCGGGATACTGTGAGGTTAAAATTATGCTATTGAAAATGTTTAACAAAAATGCGATATCTCTATACTACATTTAGCAAATATTTTAGGCGATAAGCCATCGTGTCCAGGAGCTTTATTCGTAGCCAGATTTGTTGTAACCCGATATATTTCTTCTAACGTTGAAGTCCATTAAAGCAATCATTAGCGGAGTACTGAATTTGTTCCTTCATTAATATTGGTATTTCTAAAAAGTATTTATTAAGAAATTCACATTTAGTTTCATGATCTGTTATCAGTTCCTCATTTGAATTGTTTAGATTTACTTGTGTTTTTATGTTCCTTCCTAAACTTTCATTTAAAAACCTCCAACTTTTTTTAGGATCTTGTTGATAACTGTGAAGATGGTCTTGATAATAATTATTCATAGATTCGCGATATGTAGTTTTAATAATTTTGCTTAATCTACTGAGTTTGATCTGGATATTAGCATCATTAGGATTTCTCCTTCTTTGCCTTAAAATTCTTTTCTTCAGTAATATTAAATTCTGCAAATATTCATTCATCCATGGCGTTATTTTATTTTTAAGGGATTCTTTTTTATTTTTTATATATGTTGACTTTATGCTTGCATTTGATAGACTTTGTACTAGATTTAAAGTGTCAACAGATGGATTGCCACTTTGTTGGATGGAATTATCATTTAATAAAAGTTCTTTAAGCTTATTATAATCGCAATTTTTCTGAATTATTTCAGTGTAATTAGAGTTTGGAATTTTCATTTTTACTTTACAAGATATTATATTATGATCTGATAAATTAAATTCTACAGCATTAACAGAAAGGGAACTTGAAATATTACTAAATACATTGTCAATTGACGTTCCAGATATATGGCGTGTGATTAACGTATGACAATTCTCAAAGTCATAACTTTCCAGTATTTTCAATAACTCAGTTGATACATTATGTAAAAAGTCAACATTGGAATCACCGACAAAGATACAGTAAGATCTACAATATGCCTGCATAAGATGTTCAATTATTTCATAAAGGATGATATTTTTATTGGCTTGCCATTTATTTTGTAGTTATTGAGTGTTAAAATTATTACCTCACAAAACATTTTGCTTTCGCACACATCCACGCTATACTGCAGATTATCTCTCACATAAACAGTTGTTCCTCCAAATCCATCTTTCCTGCAGCAGTGTACACAATTGTAACCAGGTATTTGATAAATTTGAGATAATTCCTCACGAAACCACGTTTCTTGAATTGCAATAATATTGGGCAACTTTTCAAAATTAGCAATAAAAGTTTTGAATTTATTAAATTTATTTATCGACGAAATGCTTCTAACATTTACAGAAATAATATTTAAATAGGAAAAATTATAAGTTTTTGAATTCTTAAAATTGGTAAAATATTTATTATTCATAAGTTAAATTAATTTTTTTTTATAAAATACATTTAATATTTATACAGGAGTTAAATCATCTGCATCAACAACATCAGATTGATTTGTAGGTCTATACCTTCGCTTCATAGTAGCAGCTTCCGACATGATTTTATCAACATCACCTTCATTCTTTATTAGCATAGGTCTTGCATTTTCCGTTTTCCTTGCAAACACTCTCGAACTACTTGTATAGACATGGATATAACCAATTGATTTTAAGGATTTTGCGTAATGAAGTAGATTTAAAGTTTCTTTGCTTAAATAATCACCGATGAAAATATTTTTAGTATCCTCAGTATTTTTAAGTTTAGCTTTGCACATCATAAGTTTATCTTTGGATTTTTTTGTTATCGAATTTAACAACCATAGTCTTCTTTTCATTCACTTTATCGCCTTTATTTTTAAAGAAGAAGGCATCATCAATATTGTCTTCATCCAGTTGAACACCAGCTTTTTTGATAATTCAATAAGTGTTTCTACTGCACTTGAGTTATTATCTGCAACTACACCTCTAACGATGCAGTCATTTTTAACTCTTTGACAATTTAAAAATTTTGTTGATTCTTTCAATGTGTTAACTTCATTTTTTAACATACGATTTTCTTTTTGCTTAATTCCAATTTTTTATTGTTCTCCGCAACACTTTTTAACAACTCGTCATACTGATTTGACATAAATTCAATTGCTTGTGTAATGGAAGCCAGCTGATCTAGTTTTTTTAAGTTTGTTTTGATCTCTCTTAACTCAGATGTTATAGACATATCATCGACACCCGCACACAAGTGGCATACATATTCTTCACTCTCATTATCCATAAAATATTGATATTGACGTTTGTCGAGTTTCGTACAGAGAGCATGAAATTTTTTGGAGCATTTATCACACTCTATATTATCTTCTTTATTTTCTACAATTTCAAGTTTACATTGTCCGCAAAAAATTTTTAGATTTGCAATGCTACGACGGCTTTTTGGTGCCATATTTGAATATATTTAATTAATTTGTTGTTTGTTTTATTAAATGTTCAAAGTTTTTGTAATAATGCACAAGTTTTTTATATTTATTTTTAGAAAAAAGAAAATACACTTTAGGAGCTTTTATTCTTTAATGTTTTCAAGCAGGGTTGCCAACTTCGACTATATACATACATAATTGATCATTACAACCCTTCAGTCAGGATTACGGCCTAGTTTCTCCTACCACTCATGTTGTGTGTGTTAATTTTACATTTTAAAGTCGACTCCGAACGACAGATTTTTGAGAAACTTTTCATGGCAATTTTTATTTACTCTCAGAGTTTTTGCCAGTAACCTGCTGAGAGGAAGTCGCCGAAGAAATATTTTTTCATATTTCGTTTTGATGTCTGACCTAGGATACGAACCCGGGCTTTTACGTCTAATGAGCCAACACACTACCTACTAGACTACGGAGACTTTTAATTATGTACGTGTAATTCTAAGGTTACAATTTAATACTTATTCAAACTCAAACTCAACTTCTGATTACTTGTGTAGGGAGCAAGTACTGTTACAGAGAAATACAGACAAGGAATAACTATCTTCAAATACCTGAAACAACTCTTTAGTGGCCGAGCTTGTGTGGTTTACTTAATAAATTTAACTCAGTTTGTATTTATACGTATTACCTACATTCAGACATAAATTCCAGCGTGTGGTAGTAAACTATAACAGTAAACTGTAACCAGTGAACTTAGCCATGTATGAAAAATAAATCCACTCTCAAAAGTAATTGAATATGTATGTTTATTGTTCTTGGTTGTGTGTTTCATCTTCCTTTTATTTCACAGCAGAAGACAAGTGAATAGAAATCAGGTTTTTGTTAAGTTAAGTTTCCCACATACATGCGTGTCTTAAATTGAATCAGCATTACTATTTAGTTCCTCCTAACTGTTGATTTTACTTTTAAGTAAAATTGATTTATCTTTACGTTTCTCTTGGACATGAGTTTTAAACTTTTCTTCTTCAGTGATTTAGTTTTCTAAGAAAATCAATATAAATTTAAAAAACAGCTCTATAGATACGTAAAATGAAGAAGAAAAATTACAAAAAATTATGAAATTTTTGAAATTTATTTTTGGCCAATGTTCACGCTGGCCACCTTAATCTTAAGCTTAACTTACGTTTTGTACAACCGTGTGGTTGTGTGATTGTGAATTTTTAATACTATGACAGATTTGTCAAAAATATATAAGAAAAGAGATATTATTATCCAAACAACCCCCAACCCGAAAGGTACGTTTATGTACATCGAAATAAATAATAATTAATTATTTTGAAACTAATACTTTTGTATTTTCTTTCCCCGTATTCTCGCCAAATATTTTATTTTATTCTCTCCCTGCTCACCCCCACATTTTGGTCCAATCGAGCCGAATCATCCCCTGAAAAATAAAATAAAATATTTGACGACAATTTCTTTATAGATTTGTCGACGATCGCCATACTGGTTTTTTTGTTGGAAACCGCACCCGTGTCACCGTTTGGAATTTGTTTTTTTATAATTTCTTTCGCTTAAAATATTTTTTACAAGGTATGTAAAATTCAAATACTAATTTTGTGTTGAAAAAAGAAAAAAAAAACATTGGTGTTAAATAAATAAAAAGAAAACAAATAAATATACATATAAACATCATTGCAGTGTGTCTCAGTGAAGTGCGTGTAAGAATATACGAAGAATAAAGTGTAAAAGTGAAAAGAAGAAAACACAAACAACACAGAGTGTATTGATCCTAAGTGTTGTTGTGTTGTGTATGTATTTTGTAAACAGCTGAAGATTGCCAAATCGAGGTGGCCGCTGCTCCCTATTGTTAAAGACCGTATATTCTTACACCAATATTATAAGCGAATTATATTATTTTGTATTTTTCGGTTTAATTTGGTTTTGTTTGAGACATCTCTTTTTTGATTCCATTAAAGGACAAATATATATTTTTTATTATATTTTTATATATTTTTTTAAATAAATTATTGATTGATTTTTAATTAATCTTGTTATTATCATTTTAATTTTTTGATTTGAAAATTTCCTTTTTTATCGGATTGTTTTTGTCTTTTTCGCGAACACTTTTTAATTTTTTCGGAATATTCTCGTGGTTTAAATAGTAATTTGAATACGTTCTTTTTCTGATTTTTTGCGATTTGATTGTCGCAAATTGTTTGTATTTTTTTTTTCGAACTTCCTTTTCCGCGCTTTGGAGTTTCCCTTTGTTCCTATTCTTTGGAATTTTACAATTGTATTTTGAGTTTTTTATAACCTTTTCTTTACTCTAATTGTGATAAAATGGCCGCGTTAAGGAACTTAACGAAGAACTACAATCGTTTAGCTAATTTTGAAAGCTTCATTCAGGCTATCCCTAAAGAGGAACATTCTGTTCACACTCTGAGTGTCCATCGGCAGGAATTAACCCGTTTGTGGGAAGCGTTCCGTGACACTTATGAGGACTTATTGGAAAGTGCCGACGATACCAAGGTATCTTCTAAGGACTTGAAGGCCAAGTATATGTCGGGCTATACGCTATATTTTCAATGCATCTCGGTCATTGATGGGTTAACTGATAGCCTTAAGGGCAAGACTGCGAATCCCCCTACTAATAGTATACCGATACATCTTCCCCCCTGTGACACCCCAACCCTTGCTGGTAATTACGCATCTTGGCCAGCGTTTAGGGACATGTTTTCGGCCATTTATGGAACCAACCCTCACATTAGTAACATCCAAAGGATGTATTATCTTTTGCAAAAGACGGAAGGTGAGGCGAGGGACATTATTCGAACTTGCCCCATGACGAATGATGGTTTCGACATGGCTTGGCAGAACCTGGTGGACAGGTATGAGAATAAACGCGTTTTGGTGAATTCTCTATTGAAAACCCTCTTTAACCTCCCTTCCATATCCAAGGAGTCTGGCCCTTTTATTAAAGGTTTGCAACGGACAATGAATGATTGTATAACGAATTTGTCGTTGCTGGGCATAGAGACTCAGAATTGGGATATAATCTTTGTTTATATTTGCTCCACCAAATTCCCCGAACACACCTTGGGGTTTTGGGAACAGTCTCAAGGGCCTTACTCAGACCTTCCTAAGTGGAGCAAGATGGATGAGTTCCTGACTGCCAGATACCGAACTCTGGAGTCAGTGTCGGACATTATCGGCAGCCAAAATTTTTCCCAAGGTACTGCACGGGTTAATAACCAAAGCAGCTCTAGTAACCCGCGGAAATTGAAAACCTTTGGGACCACTGTGGCCCCTAGCTTACCCCAACGAAATTGTCCAGTTTACGGCGAAAATCATCCCATTCGTTTATGTTCCGATTTTTTAAGAATGACGGTTAGTGCTCGTTTGGCAACCGTTAAAAAGTACAAATGCTGCTTTGGCAGCCTCGCATGAGTTCAAGAGATGCCAGAGCTCAAATGTTTGCTATATTTGCAAACAAAAACATCATTCGCTACTTCGTCGTATCGAATCTTCCCCCCGGGAGGAACCGAGGACTGGAACTAACCCCGCTAACTCTTCTACCCCACATAGTTCCACATCCACTACTACGCGTACTTTTCAGAACTTCGCTACCCGACTACAGTCCACCCCGTCTTCAACAGTTCTGTTAGGAACTGCCCGTGTGAATATAGAATTAGATCATAAAATTTTCTCTGCGAGAGCTCTGATAGACCCAGCGTCTCAAGCTACTTTCATCTCTCAAAAGTTGCAACGGAAGCTAGATCTTCCGACCTATTCGGCACCTGCTGTCGCTATTGTGGGCCTTAATGGCGCAGTGGTAGCAAACTCTAGAAAAGTTTGTGTTGTTTCATTACGGTCTCCCATTAATCCAAAGTTTAAATTGACCACGGAGGCATATGTTGTTGAAGAACTTACTGGTCAATTACCCTCATGCTCGTTAGTGAAGAATGCTGTTTTTAATGCCCTCGAACTCCCGTTAACAGATTTTAAATATTTCCATATGGATTTGCTCTTGGGTGGAGATGTATACTCCCGGATAATGCTTTCTGGAGTTCGGAAAGATCCCAAGAACCCTTTAATAGCCCAACGAACAGTTTTCGGTTGGGTTGTAACTGGAAAAACACGTCAGTCAAATTCGTTGTCCTTTAAATCTGAATCCCCTACGGACTTGAGTCCTGGTCCACCGCTTAAAGGTGTGCTTGCTCAAAATTTGAGATGCGATTGCTACAGAAACCCGAGGTTAAAACCTAATACGAGGAACTTATTGAGGAATACCCGTCCCTAGACCACACGCCGACCATGACTATTTTACTCTTCTCCTATCCCAAATTTACTATTTACTCCATCATGTCGTTTTAAGTCCCAACACTCATCTTTTTTCTTATGCATCCACTAGTTTCCTAATTTTTGAAATTGTCAGACGCCAGCACCGCTAAAACTCTGGGTTTACGTTGGAATGCGAACATTGATACATTTGCTTCAAGCCAGCTCCAACGCCCTATTTCTCTATAGTCAGAAAACGTTCTGTCTTGTCTCAAACAGCCAAAGCTATTTGACCCCGTTGGGTGAGTGGCACCTAAAACCGTAGTTGCTAAGATCATTTTGCGACAAATTTGTAAATTCAGAACAGATTGTTACGAATGTTTTAAACCCATGACGTTTAACAAATGGCCTGAGTTTGTCAATGATTACTTGTACATCGACAGGATTAACATCCCCCGTTAGATTAATTTTAACCCTCAGTATTTCATGCAATTTGTGATGCTTCAGAGAAAGCATATGTTGCCATCTTGTATAGTAAAGTCCTAACCCCGTTTGTTGAATTTGTCACCCACTTGCTCGCTGCCAAAGTAAAAGTTGTGCCTGTAGAAGTGTAAACTTTACCCCGTTTAGAGCTCTGCGATGCAACTCTATTGGCAAAAAATGGTATTTTCACTTCGTAAGAAGCTGAATCTTACCAGATCGGAAGCCCGTGTGGGACAGTTTCGACTATCGTTCTGTCCTGGCTTCAAGAAACCCCCGTGCCATTGGCCAACATTTGCGGCATATCGAATATCGTTTATCGTGGACCAGGTAGGCACTGACAAGTGAAACTCGTGCGGCTTTCTAATCCAGAGCAATACTAATTCGTTCTCTCGTTTCCTGTTGTGTGTTTGTCGTTTTTATTTCAGATAAACCAATACCCCGTAGGCTAATTGTCGAACGCCTGAGAGGCAAACACCAAAATAGGATGCAGAAGAAGGATGCAGAAGAAGAGCGCAACCCACAACCAGGCTCTCAAGAGAACGAGCTCGTATGCAGGTCAGCCTTCCACCAGTAAGGGGACTGTCATGGTTGCTTCTAATGCGACATCGGGGGCTACCATCGTAATAAACGTGCTAGGCAAATAGCTCGTTTTCCTTAGTATTATTATTTCTTTTAAACTTAATTTTTTTTTATATATATCTATTTTTTATTTTTTTTTCTCTTTACATCATTTTTATTGAACTTGCAAAATACTGAACTATTTTATGAATTGTTATTGATCTCTGGCCAGGTGACTTCTCGGTCCGCTTGTTGCAATTTTGCAAGGGGGGCGGGATGTTCACGCTGGCCACCTTAATCTTAAGCTTAACTTAAGTTTTGTACAACCGTGTGGTTGTGTGATTGTGAATTGTTAATACTATGACAGCTTTGTCAAAAATATATAAGAAAAGAGATATTATTATCCAAACAACCCCCAACCCGAAAGGTACGTTTATGTACATCGAAATAAATAATATTTAATTATTTTGAAACTAATACTTTTGTATTTTATTTCCCCGTATTCTCGCCAAATATTTTATTTCATTATTTCCCCGCTCACCCCCACAGCCAAGTTTGCACACACGATAGACTGTATTAACTGCAAGGAATTCACGAGAACTTTCAGATCTGGGAATAAGAGAATATGTAACCAATTATTTCACCACTTACATTAATGAGTGCATTTCTTTTGCTTACTTGTGGGTTCTGGTATTGGCAAAGAATTCATTGAAACTAAGCCATTACCAGCAGCTGAATTATTGAATAGTCAAATCGGAATCTTTTTCGGCAATTCCATACCAGGATTTAATATAAAAACGACTCATTTTCTTGACATAGAATGAAATGAAATGGTGACATTATGGTTCGAAAACTGTTATCCAAATAAAGGAGAATCGTTGCTTCTAAATGAATCTTCATTTTTAGACTGGCCATACAGGTTAGACCTTGCTAAAATATGCTTTAGCAGTCCGGTGATTAAAAAGTGCAACTAAATAGCGCAGCAAGGAAAAAGTTATTTTGTTCACCCATTTTGGATACGATATGGGACAGCTTTCACAGCTCCTTGGTTTTAGTTTTTAAGGGAATTTTAATTTGAAAATCAGAAAAAATTTTCAATGTAAAGAACAAGATTCCTTATATTTAGACATGACAAGCTCACTTAGTATGGTTTCAAATCTTACTTGCTTACTAACTTAATTAGCCACAACCCTTTTATCGGATTTCGACCTGATTTTACACATCCTTTCTGGTGCCTCTGCTTTTAGCGCGCCTTCGCTAGATGGCCATACCAATTGACGACACGGCTTTCTCAATTTGATCCTTCCAATGTAGACAAGGTCGTTTTCATTGCCGACTTCCGATATTCTTTTTGCTACTATTGGTTTTTTTGTTTGGATTAATGGCCGCTCGATTGCGGCCTGCTGTTGTTGTTACTACGGATTACTGTTATTTTTTTCTGGATTAGTGGCTGCTCAATGGCGGCTTTCCCTATGGTGGCTTGTTATTATTGCCATCTACTCCTGGATTTTTTGGATTAATGACTGCACGCTGGCGGCCTGCTGTTGTTGTTTCTATTATTTACTGATATTTTTTGTTGGATTAAAGGCTGCTCGATGGCGGCTTGTTACTATTTGTTATTTTTTCTGGATTACTGGCTGCTCAATTGCGTTCTGCTGCTGATGTTACTACTATTTACTGTTTTTTCAGGATTAATGGCTGCTCGAAGGCCGCTTGCTACTATTGGTTGTTTTTTTTTGGATTAATGACTGGTCGATGGCGGCTTGTTACTATTGGTTATTTTTTCTGGCTCGCTTGAGTCCTGCTGCTGTTGTTTCTACTATTTACTCTTATTTTTTTACTCTTATTATTTTTAATTAATGCTCGATGGCGGCTAGCTACTATTGGTTTTTTTTTTTTTTTGAATAATTGCTGCTCGACTGCGGCCTGCTGTTGTTGTTTATACTATTTACTGTTATTTTTTTCTGGATTAATGGCTGCTCGATTGCGGCCTGTGTGTTGTTGCTACTAATATTTACTGTTATTTTTTTCTTTACTAATGACTTCTCGATTGCGCCCTGCTGTTGTTGATTCTACTATTTACTGCTATTTTATTCTGGATTAATGGCTGCTCGATGGCGGATTTCCACTATTAGCAATTTTTTTTTTTGATTAATAGCTGCACGATTACGGCCTGCTATTGTTGTTACTATTCTTTAATGTTAGTTTGTTCTGGATTACTGGCTGCTCAATGGCGGCTTGCTACAATTGGTAATTTTTTGGATTAATGACTGCACAATGACTGTTTGCTAGGAATGTTTTTTTATCTTTGTTGGATTAATGGCTTCACGATTACGGCCTGCTGTTACTTTTACTACTATTTACTGTTTTTTCTGGATTAATGGCTGGTCAATGGCGGCTTGCTATTGTTGGTGCTATTATCTACTGTTCCTTTTTTTGCACGATTGCGGCCTGCTGTTGTTTTTACTACTATTTAATGTTATTTTTTCTGGATTAATAGCTGCTCGATGGCGGCTTGGTATTGTTGTCACTACTACTGTTGCTTTTTTTAGATTAATGGCTGCTCGATTGCGACTTGCTGTTGTTGTTACTACTATCTAATGTTATTTTTTTTTTAGATTAATGGCTGCTCGATGGCGGCTACTTATTGTTGCTACTACTATCTTCTGTTGCTTTTTGTATTAATGGCTGCTCGATGGCGGCTCTCTATTGTTGTTACTACAAGCTACTCCTGGATTTTTTGGATTATTGGCTTGTATATGGATGCTTGATATTGTTGTTACTGCAATCTACTCCTGTATTTTTTTGGATTAATAGCTGCACGATGACTGTTTGCTAGGATTGGTTTTTCTTTTTTTTGGATTAATGGCTGCACGATTGCGGCCTACTGTTGTTGTTACTACTATTTACTGTAAATTTTTTCTGGATTAATGGCTGCTGAAAGGCTGCTTGCTATTATTGGTTATTTTTTTGGATTAATGGCTGCACGATTGCGGCCTGCTGTTGTTGTTACTACTATTTACTGTAAATTTTTTCTGGATTATTGGCTGCTCAATAGCGGCTTTCTACTATTGGTTATTTTTATTTTGGGTTAATGGGTGCACGATTGCGGCCTGCTGTTGTTACTACTATTTACTGTTATTTTTTTGTATTAATGGCTGCTCGATATAGGCTTGTCTCTCTTAGTTATTTTTTCTTGATTAATGGCTGCACGATTGCTGCTAGCTAGTATTGGTTACTTATTTTGGATTAATGACTGCACAATTGCAGCCTGCTATTGTTACTTTTATTATTTACTGTTATTTTTTTTGATTAATGGCTGCACGATTGCGGCCTTCTGCTGTAGTTTCTACTATTTACTGTAATTTTTTTGTGGATTAATGGCTGCTTGAAGGTGACTTGCTACTATTAGTTATATATTTTTATTTTTGCGGATTAATGGCTGCACGATTGCGGCCTGCTGTAGTTGTTACACTATTTACTGTTATTTTTTTTTTTGATTAATGGCTGCTCGATGTGGGCTTGTCACTCTTAGTTATTTTTTCTGGATTAATGGCTGCTCGATTGCGACCTGCTGTTGTTGTTACTACTATCTAATGTTATTTTTTTCTAGATTAATGGCTGCTCGATGGCAGCTTCCTATTGTTGCTACTACAAGCTACTACTGGATTTTTTTGGATTATTGGCTGGTCTATAGATGTTTGCTATTGTTGTTACTACAAGCTACTCCTGTTTTTTTTTGGGTTAATGGCTGCTCAATGGTGGATTGCTACTATTGGTTATTTTTTTTTGTATTAATATCTGTTCGATGGCCGCTTGCTGTTGTTGTTACTACTATTTACTGTTATTTTTTTGGCTTAACGGTTGCTCGATGGCTGTTTGCTAGAATTTGTTTTTTCTTTTTTTTTATTAATGGCTGCTCAATGACGGCTTGCTACTATTGGTTAATTTTTTTAGCATTAATAGCTGCTCGATGGCGATTTGGTATTGCTCTCACTACTATCTACTGTTGTTTTTTACGATTACCGGCTGCACGATAGCGGCTTGCTATTAATGGTTATTTTTTAGATTAATAGCTTCTCGATGGCGGCTTGCTATTGTTGTTACTAATATTTACTGTTATTTTTATTTTGAATTAACGGCTACTCGATGGCGGCTTGCTGTTGTTGTTAGTACTATATACTGTTATTTTTTGCTTGGATTAGTGGCTGCTCAATAGCGGCTTGCTGCTATTGGTTATTTTTTCTCAATTTTTTTTTGCTCGATTGCGGCTTTCTAGAAGTATTTTTTTTTGATTAATGGCTAGTGAATGGCGGCTTGCTACTATTGGATACTTCTTTTGGATTAATGACTCGATTGCGTCCTGCTGTTTCTACTATTTACTGTAATTTTTTCTGGATTAATGGCTGCTCATTGGCGGCTTGCTACTATTTGTTATTTTTTTCGATTAATGGCTGCTCGATTGCATCCCGCTGTTGTTGTTTCTACTATTTACTTTTTTCTGAATTAATGGCTGCTCGATTGCGACTTGCTAGTGTTGGTTATTTCTTTATATTTGGATTAATGGCTGCTGGATGGTGGCTTGCTTCTATTGGTTATTTTTTTTTTTGATTAACGGCTGCACGATTGCGGCCTGCTGCTGTTGTTTCCACTATTGACTGTTATTTAATTGGATTAATGGCTGCTCAATAGCGGCTTTCTGCTATTGGTTATTTTTATTTTGGGTTAATGGGTGCACGATCGCTATTTGCTAGGATTGTTTTTATCTTTTTTTGGATTAATGGCTGGATGGCAGCTTGCTACTATTAGTTATATGTTTTTTTTTTGGGGGGGATTAATGGCTGCACTATTGCGGCCTGCTGTTTTTGTTACTACTATTTACTGTTATTTTTTTGGAATAATGGCTGCACGATGTCGGCTTGTCACTCTTAGTTATTTTTTCTGGATTAATGGCTGCTCGATTGCGACCTGCTGTTGTTGTTACTACTATCTAATATTATTTTTTTCTAGATTGATGGCTGCTCGATGGCGGCTTCCTATTGTTGCTACTACTATCTTCTGTTGCTCTTTTTGTGTTAATGGCTTCTCGATGGCGGCTTTCTATTGTTGTTACAACAAGCTACTCCTGGATTTTTTGGATTATTGGCTCGTCTATGGATGTTTGCTGTTGTTGTTACTACAAGCTACTCCTGGATATTTTTGGGTTAATGGGTTAATGGCTGCTCGATGGTGGCTTGCTACTATTGGTTATTTTTTTTGTTATTAATAGCTGCTCGATAGCCGCTTGGTATTGCTGTCACTACTATCTACTGTTGTTTTTTTTTAGATTAACGGCTGCACGATAGCGGCTTGCTAATAATGATTATTTTTTTAGATTAATAGCTGCTCGATGGCGGCTTGCTATTGTTGTTACCACTATTTACTGAATTTTTTTTTTTTTGGATTTACGGCTGCTCGATGGCAGCTTGCTACTATTGGTTATTCCTTTTTTTGGGATTAATGGCTAGTGGATGGCGTCTAGCTACTATTGTTTATTTTTTTGTATTAATGGCTGCTTGATTGCGTCCTGCTGATGTTGTTAATACTATCTAATGTTTTTTTTTTCTAGATGAATTCTTGTTGTTGTTACTACAAGCTACTCCTGAATTTTTTTGGGTTAATAGCTGCTCGATGGCGGCTTGGTATTGTTGTCACTACTATCTACCGTTGCTTTCTTAGACTAACGGCTGCTCAATTGCGTCTTGCTCTTGTTGTTACTACTATTTACTGTTTTTTTTGTTTAACGGCTGCTCGATGGTTGTTTGCTAGGATTGGTTTTTTTTTTTTTTTTTTTTTTTTTTTTTTTATTAATGGCTGCACGATTGCGGCCTGCTGTTGTTGTGACTACTATTTACTGTTATTATGTTCTGGAGTACTGACTGCTCTATGGCGGCTTGCTACTCTTGGTTACTTTTTTCGGATTAATGGCTGCACGATTGCGGCCTGCTGTTGTTGTTACTAATATTTACTGTTACTAATATTTACTGCTATTTTTTTCTGGATTAATGGCTGATCTTCTGCGGCTTGCTAGTATTGGTTATTTCTTTATATTTGGATTAATGGCTGCTCGAACTCGGCTTGCTTCTATTGATTATTTTTTTTGGATTAATGGCTGGACGATTGCGGCCTGCTGTTGTTGTTACTACTATTTATTGTTATTTTTTCTGCATTAATGGCTGCACGGTTGGGGCCTGCTGTTGTTGTTACTACTATTTACTGTAATTTTTTCTGGATCAATGGCTGCTTACTGGCTGCTCACTACTATTTGTTTTTTTTTTTTGATTAATGACTGCTCGATTGCGGCCTGCTGCTGTAGTTTCTACTATTTACAGTTATTTTTTCTGGATTATTGGCTGCTCAATAGCGGCTTTCTGCTATTGGTTATTTTTATTTTGGGTTAATTGGTGCACGATGGCTGTTTGCTAGCATTGATTGTATCTTTTTTTTATTAATGGATGCTGGATGGTGGCGTGCTACTATTGCGTATTTTTTCGGATTATTGGCTGCAAGATTCCGGCCTGCTGTTGTTACTTCTTCTATTTACTGTTATATTTTTCAGGGTTAATGGCTGCTCAATAGCGGCTTTCTGCTATTGGTTATATTTATTTTGGGTTAATGAGTGCACGATGGCTTTTTGCTAGGATTGGTTTTACATTTTTTTTGGATTAATGGCTGATGGATGGCGTCTTGCTACTATTACTTATATGTTTTTTTTTTGGGATTAATGGCCGCAATCGTGCAGGCCTGCTGTTGTTGTTACTACTATTTACTGCAATTTTTTTTGTGGATTAATGGCTGCTGGATGGCGACTTGCTACTATTAGTTATATGTTTTTTTTTTTTGGGATTAATGGTTGCGCGATTGCGGCCTGCTGTGGTTGTTACTACTATTTACTGTTATTTTTTTTTTTTTTTTTGATTAATGACTGTTCGATGTCGTCTTGTCACTCTTAGTTATTTTTTCTGGATTAATGGCTCCTCGATTGCGGCCTGCTGTTGTTGTTACTACTATCTAATGATATTTTTTTTCTAGATTAACGGCTGCTCGATGGCGGCTTTCTATTGTTGTTACTACAAGCTACTCCTGGGTTTTTTTGATTATCTTCTGGTCTATGGATGCTTCCTATTGTTGTTACTGCAATCTACTCCTGTATTTTTTTGGATTAATGGCGGCATGATAACTGTTTGCTAGGATTTGTTTTTTTTTATTAATAGCTACTCGATGGCGTCTTGTATTGTTGTTACTACAATTTATTGTCCTTTATTAGTTGGCAGCCCCAACACCAGGATCGGACGCTATAGCCTAATAAGCTGTACGTCTTAAATAACTCTTATTACCGAAACCAATACAAGAAGGAAAAATAATGAACCGCATATAAAGTTGACGGAATTTGGCATGATAAAAAGGACTAGAATTGGAACATGGAATATACTTACCCTCTTGGAGCCATCACGGCTTGCACAGCTATGTAAAGAGTTTGTGACTTACAAACTCACCTTACTTGGGATCTGTGAAATCAGATGGAGTGAGTATGGAGAATTCACAACATCAAATGTACTCACCATTCTCTTCTCTGGTAAAACATCAAACGAGCTTCCCCGCTCCAGTGGAGTTGGAATAATCCTTTCTAAGCAGGCCAAATATGAGCTTATGGACTGGAAGCCGCACTCAGATAGAATTATCACCAGGTTACGCGGCCATGCCCGAAATATCACATATATACAATGTTACGCCCCTACAAACACATCTGAAAAGTCAGTAAAGGAAACGTTCTATAAACATCTCGACAGCGTACTCGTAACCCTACCCAAGGGTGATATTATAATAATGATTTGTGATTTCAATGCACAAGTGGGACCTGATAACTCAACAGAAGAGAGCACCATGCGAAAATATGGGTTAGGACGTATGACGGAAAATGGCAAGCTGCTCCTAGACGCATGCAGAACTAACAACATTGTTATTGGCGGCACTCTATTTCCTCGTCCGAGGATTCACAAAGTTACCTGGATATCTCCTGATAGCGTGACCGAAAACCACATGGACCACATCATGATCAGCAAGAAGTGGAGAGGCTCGCTGCTAGATGTGCGAAACAACCGTGGTGCGGGTATGGGAAGTGACCACCACCTTCTAATCGCCCATATCCGCGTTAAAATCGCTGCCATCAAAAATAATTCCCTCGTGTCACAAAGAAAATTTAACGTGGCGAAGCTAAAAAATGAGGCTATCTCTAAGGCTTTCACTAACGAATTAAAAACTTATACAAACAACAACTCTGAACGCACTTGGTCGGAAATCAAAGACATATTTATCAAAGCGGCGGAAAAACACCTTGGCTTTAAAAACAACAACCGAAATGAATGGATTAGCGATACTACGTGGAATTTATTTCAGGAAAGAAAGGGAGTTAAAGCTGCCCTAAACTCGAGCAAAACTCGTTCGAATAAAATCAAACACCAGGAAATGTACAACCGATTTAACCGAGCTGTTAAGAGTAATGCGAGGCGAAATAAGCGGAATTGGGTCAGCAATATCGCAAACGAGTTACAATCAGCAACAGCAACCCATCGCACAAGAGACCTATATCTTGCTGTGAACAAGCTCACTAACAGAACATTCTCGACTGGTAGACCCCTGAAAAATGACGTTGGGGAACTTATAACATCAAAAACACAGCAACTCAGCTTATGGGAAAAATTTTACGCCAATATGCTGAATACAACGTCTGCTCCACAAGAATTAATCTGCACTTGTACCTCGCACGTGTCGAATCAGAACATATCTACTGAGTGCCCAGGAATGAATGAGATCAGCGGAGCAATCGGGTCAATTAAAAACAACAAATCTCCAGGCTTGGACAATATTTCCCTAGAACTCCTTACAACCGACCGCGCTACTAGTGCTCGCTTATTGGCACCCGTCATAAGGGCATTCTGGAATAACGAATCTATACCAAACGAAATCACCGCCGGATCAAGTATAAATCTCCCCAAAAAAGGCGATTTGACCGACAGGAAGAATAGGAGAGGCATAACTTTGTTGACCATAAGTTGTAGCGAATATAATAAACAAAAGACTGTCAAAAGCAATTTTTCTCAGAGGGGAACAAGCTGGCTTCCGTTCCAACAAATCTTGCGTCGACCAGGCCAATAGTCTCAGGATTATTGTGGAACAGTCAGCTGAATGGAGATCGCCTCTTTATCTCGTATTTATTGACTTTGAAAAGGCTTTTGATACGCTCAACCATACGGCCATATGGAACGCACTGGCTTACAAGGGTGTCACTACTAAAATAATAAACTTAATAAAGACATTGTACAACAACGCAACATGCCGCGTACTACATGAGAAACAACTTGGAAAGAGCATCAAATTAAATACCGGAGTCCGTCAAGGTTGTGTGCTGTCACCACTCCTCTTTAACTGCGTCCTCGATATAGTGATGCAAAAGTCGACAAATCATAGGAGAGGTATTACATGGGGTCTACAAGACAGATTAGAAGACCTGGACTATGCGGATGACATATGTTTATTAAGCCATTCTTTCTCCGACATGCAGTCGAAACTGGATCTAGTTAGCGAAACAGCAAAGTTAGCTGGATTAAAGATGAGTATCTACAAAACTAAATCACTCAGAATGAATGCTAATGCAACGGGGAAATTCCTAATATACGGCAAGGAAATTGATGAAGTGGAGTCCTTCTGCTATCTAGGCAGTATAATCGATAAATCCGATAAGGCACGCAATGCTTTTGTCCAACTTAACCCCGTTTGGAAATCATCTAATATATCGAGACGCACCAAAATTAAAATTTTCAACTCCAACGTCAAATCCACATTACTTTACGGTTGCGAAACGTGGAATATGTCACCCCGAGATTCCCAGTCTATTCAATTATTTGTGAACAAATGCCTGCGTAGAATCATGCGTGTTTACTGGCCCTCCATAATATCCAACGCCCAACTCTGGAAAGATTCAAACCAACAACCAATAGAGATGGAAATAAGAAGACGCAAGTGGGGCTGGCTTGGGCACACTCTTCGCAAGCCATTACATGACATCACAAAGAAAGCCATTGTTTCGAACCCCCAGGGAAGCAGGCGCATCGGACGACCATCACACACCTGGAAACGCCAAATCACAATCGAATTATCCAAACTACATCTACAGTGGAACGAAGTGAAACACCGTGCTGACGATCGGGTTTATTGGAACCAACTTGTTGCGTCCCTAGAGAAGTAAGAGGAACATATATATATTGTTATTCATTGATCGCTTAGTAGCTGCTCAATGGCGGCTTCCTATTGTTGTTACTACTATTAACTGTTATTTTTTTTTTTGAATTAACGGTTGCTCGATGGCGGCTTGCACCTACTGGTTACTTTTTTTGGATTAATGACTGCTCGCTGGCGGCCTGCTGTTGTTGTTACTAATATTTATTTTTATTTTTTCTGGGTTAATGACTGCTCGATTGCGTCCTGCTGTTGTTTTTTCTACTATTTACTGTTATTTTTTCTGAATTAATGGATGCTCAATAGCCGTCTTCTACTATTGGTTATTTTTATTTTGGGTTAATGTTAATTGTTACTACTATTTACTGCTACTTTCTTCTGTATTAATGGCTGCGGGAAAGCGGCTTGCTACTATTGGTTATTTTTTTGGATTAGTGGCTGGACGAGGGCTCTTTGCTAGGATTGTTTTTTTTTGGATTATTGGTTGCTGGAAGGAGGCTTTCTTCTATTGGTTATTTTTTTTTTTTTTTTGATTAATGGCTGCACGATTCCGGCCTGCTGTTATTATTGCTATTATTTACTGTTATTTGTTTCTGGATTAATGGCTGTTCGATTGCGGCTTGCTATTGTTGTTACTACTATTTACTGTAATTTTTTCTGGATTAATGACTGGTCGAAGGTGGCTTGCTACTATTGGTAATTTTTTTTTTTTTTGATATTTTATTTTTTCTGGATTAATGGGTGCTCGATTGCGGCTTTCTGCTATCAGTAATTTATTTTGGATTAATGGATGCACGATTGCGGCCTGCTGTTGTAATTAATACTATTTACTGTTATTTTTTCTGGATTAATGGCTGCGCAATGGCGGCTATCTACTATTGGTTATCCTGTTTGTGGATTAATGGCTGTAATTTTTACTGTTATTTTTTCTGGGTTAATGGCTGCTGGATTGCGGCTTGCTAGTATTCCTTATTTCTTTATTTTTGGATTAATGGCTGTTGGAAGGCGACTTGCTACTAGTGGTTATTTTTCTGGATTAATAGGTGCTCGATTCCGTCCTGCTGTTGTTGTTACTGCTATTTACTGTTAAAGAGTAAGTACACTAGTGTTGAATGTCTGCACCAGATGCGGGCTGTAAGGAATTCATTGAGGCAATAATAAATAAAAGAGTATTTATACTTTTTAAAGAACAAATTCAACAAATGTTCAGAAGCATTAAAATTTAGTAATGATTATGTTTTTCAACAAGTCAATAAAGCCAATCATACTGCTGCTAATATGATGTTGACATTTGCCTTTCAAAGTCCCTACAGGCTTAAAACACTTACGCAAAGTCTCGAAGTTACTGCTAGAGAGTATTTAGGAAATCATTTGAAGGGAGGGTTATGTAGTCGCCGAACCTCAAACAAAAGTCAACATTAAAGTCACTGCTGATGAGTAAACGACAGGAAACGCTCAACAAATCTAGTACATTTAATGCCAATTACGTTAAATGGAGTGTTTGGCCTTAAGGGATATATTATTAAGTATAACGAATAGGGCTTTAATATATTTGGCCTTTGAATTTTAAATTAACTCCGATTTTTTCTTGGGAGTGCCAACACTTTTGCGGTGAAAAAATATGGAGTAACCTTGGTGGTGACAAACATAAGATTTTTTGTTTTATAATAAAATAGAAATAAATTAATTAAAGAAATATAAAAACAACAATTATTTATACCTTAAAATTCATGGAATTACTGAAATATATTGGGGTATCTAGACTTTTGCTGTGCACTGTATATTCATATATTTAATTCTGCCAGTAATCTCTACATTGCTGGTAATTTCTGAACTTTTTTGTTATCCTTAAATATTTATTTGTACAATGAAAATTCAAGAAGGTATTCAATTAAGAAATAATAAAATTGCCCAGTACATCTCATAGCTAAATGTAACAAAAACCTATAATTGATTTTAATCTCATTTACCTCATTATGAACAGTCTCACAACCATTCATTTTAAAATGTTGAACGCCTTAGGTAGAATAAATAAAATCATACTTTATATTTAAACTAAGGACTCTCCAATGATCACAGATGAATAGTGAAAGACTAAGAAATAAAACTAAAAAAAAAAATATATGAAAAAACTGCAGACAGATAATGGAATGTAAGAAGAAATTTCTTTGAGTAAAATTACAACTACCCGGGGGAAATCGTTGTGAAATAAAATCAAAGTAAATACTAAGGAAAACCGCAACTATATGCACAGGTCACTGTTAAATGATAAGGTTTATGAAAAGACAAATACCGTGTTAACTTTAACAAGAACTATAAAAAAGGGATAAAAAGGAGAATACAGTTCAAAATTGGAATCCTTTAAGAAGAAAATAATGCTTTGGCAACTTTGATAACAAGCAAATGGACTGTGGGGTATCATTTGTTATAATGATGATAATCGGCAGTTAGTTGAAAGTGAAGATGCCCCAAAAGGCCACAAAAGATCTTACCATACAGAGAAATATTATGGTATTCTCTTTAAATTTTTGAAATTTTACAAACATCTACATATACTCCTGAGAATTTATTTTGTGGTGATGGTGGATAGTTTTCTTACGAATTCTTTTGTATACAGAAAGTTTAAGAAGGTATTCCAATAATTTTAAAACAGCAGCATGAGGAGCACAGATCAAAGCAAATAGCAAAAACTCCTACAAAATTTCATTGAAATTAGGACACAAAAAGACACATTAAAAACGATTATTCGCCTGTCAAATAAAAAGAATATTTAAAGGAAAATGAATAGTAATTCTCCACAACGAATTCAGCCAAATTTCTAACAAATTTTGTGTTTTTGGTATAATTTTAAAGAGGAATTCTAAAAAACTACACAACAACCCGCGTTACTATCTTTGATATATTCATTCATTATAAATAGCATATGCAGAGAACGAAACAAGGAAGGGTTTTAATATTTTAGCATACTTGGACTAATATGCCTTTGATGTAGCATTGGGCTCCTACTTGTCAAGCGTTGCAATACTCTATCATTTCATTACTATTTTAGATTCATTGAGAGAAATTCGGTTTGAAAAGTCAATCCAAGTGAATAAATTCTCTGTGATTTTGATCAAGAAGTCATGATATATTAGGTTACATGATGGAACGTCTTCACCTGGGGATTAGAAACACAATGGAATTATTTGAATTTTTTACTTTTATAACGAATAAGAATGGATGAACTTGGTCTAGTAGGTAGTGTATTGGCCTATTGGACGGTTTAAAACCCAGATCAGACATATCCAGCAAAACGAAATATAAAAAAATATTTCTTCGCGACTTCCTCTCAGCAGTCGTCCAGCGAATAAAATTGCCGTGAAAGGTAGCCCAACTCCGTCGTTCGGAGTTGACTGTAGGTCTCGTCGGTCACGCATAAAATTAATACATACAATATGGTGTGGTTGTGAGAAGCTAGGACTTACTAGAGGATTGTCATGACCATTGTAATTCTCGGTTAGAATTTCATGACAAATGGGTACGATTTGTTTTAAAAGATTTCATGAAAAATCTGTGTTTTCTTATCGGCACCACGTTTGCGTTGGAATCACCAGTTTGCAGGAAAATACCACAATTAAGTGTGCCTCAGACCTTTCCAGATGTTGCTGTAGTCTAGTAGGTAGTGTGTTGGCTTATTAGACGTAAGGCCACGGTTCAAACCCCAGGTCAGACATCTTTGCAGTGCAATAATTCCATATGTTTGCGTGCTCTCTAAAAGCACCTCTCGTAAGTCAAATGTCAGTGTTTAAGGTATATGTATAGCCAAATTATATTAGGAATTGAGTGCGAATTCGATTATCCGAACTTGAAAAGAAGAAAAATTATTTTAAATGGTATTTTTTTGTCTAAACATGAACACTGACAAAACCAGTTTTCTGAACAAGAAATACAATAGAAAAATGCTATGTAAATCAATAAGAAAATAATGATGTTGATCTTATTGGTCAGACATCAAAACGAAATATAAAAAAATATTTTTTCGGCGACCTCCTCTCCGCAGATTTCTGACAAAACTGAAAAAAAGTTTCTCAAAATTTTATCGATCGGAGTCGGCTTTAAACCAGTCATGTATAATTAACACACAAAACATAAGTGGTGTGAGCAGCTAGGTCGTAATCTCGGTTTGTAATAACCAATTATGTATGTGTATGTGAGAGAAGGGATTACAGGCCATAAATTGTTGACTAGAAGATCTAGTATACTTTGACTGTTCCTCTGTTAAATTGCGGGCGATTGTGTACGGTGCATTAATGCCGAATACTTTCCGAAATGCTTAGTCAACAAAGTGGAGCTCTAAGCCTAAGTTTTCTTATTTGGGGAAATTTTAGATTCATAAACAGGGTAAGTTAGGGCTTTGGATCCCTACCGAAGTAGGGGAAATCATCACAAATACATTTGAAAGTTCTTTTTTTTGAACGTTAAAACACCCGAAAGTTATTTTGTTCCTGTTATATTTGTCATTGTGTTGAAAAGCGTTGCAAAAGTAATGTCGGTTGCACATTTCAATTTTTAACACCCATCTGTTAACATATTTTATGAAACTGAGTAATTTTTTAACCTGACGGTTTGTGATTATGATAAATTCTACCATTAAAAAATAAACACATTGGCCTGTAGAAAAATAAATTAATAAAAATAATGCTAACATCAGTTTAATGAACTTCGTTAACCAACAACTTACATGCTCTCCAAAAGTAAAAATTGTTGGGCATTGTTGGGCATTGTTGGGCATTGTTTTAACACACAGTGTTGCACTGACTTGACCATATAATTTATGAATCATCAACTTGACCAAACAATTTAAATTTTTCACTTCAAAATTTAATGGCCTTTCATTGATTGTATTGTATTGTAGTAATTCTCTTTTCTAAAGCTTACACTTAGGCAGTCAATAATCATTTACTAACTATTTGATTATGGGTCTTAATCAAATAATCAGGTACCTGAATTGGTTTTTGTTAAAATAAAAAGTACTCTGCCTTGAGGCAGTTTAAAGAATTTATTTGAATATTTTCCTTTACTTAACTGTAATATGCTACAATAGGCACCCAAGCCTGTAAATTTTAAATAAAAAATAAACAAGGCTAGCAATTGGATTAGCATTGAATAGATCTGAAATATTGCTCTCCAATTCCTTTCCATAGCAGGCAATTGAATTGAAGGCTGTAATTTCAAGAAATTGACTGTCCGAGTATGTAAGGACAATTGATAAGTAGAAAACGTGGGATTTCTAAAGACATGTTTTATTTTAAGACGACCAGCTTAAATACGTCATACCATATTAGCTCTAGCGAGCCTTGTTGGAACTTATCTTCCTTTATGATGATCATGTTAAGTGGTTGGCGTGCAAACGTCAATGCTACTGCCGACTAATAAGCAGAGTACACAAACAGTCCCGAATACTTTATTCCACATCGACCACGACATCTATTGATGTACTCAACTGGCTCCCCTCTGACCTTCTACTAAAACAGAGGGCTGAACTAGTGCTGTAATACTGCTGCCTAAAGACGTCCGACTCGATTATATAGTTCTCTATAATTTTCTGAATAGGATATTTGATTTTAGAAATCCAAGAGGGACCTGAAGATCCGGATGAATCTAGTCGGTAGGTAGTTTGGAATGGTAGCTTTGATTACCAAAGCTCACACATAGCGGCCCGTTGTGAAGCCACAGATAAGCCCAGTCCCTGTACTAACCGAATTGCACTAAATTAAGCAAAGAAGTTGATCAGAGCCGGGGTTATATGTCCTTGTGGAACACATAAGTTTTATACAGACGGCTCCTAAATTCTGGAGCCGAGTAATGGTTCTGATATTAAACTTTCAACATAGTCTGCGAACATGGTGCAGGTCAATGCGACTAAGTCACCAACGAACGTATTTTATAGCTAGGACTTATTGAGTGGCCGTAGTCTAGTAGGCAGTGTGTTGGCTCATTAGACGTAAAGCTCGGGTTCGTATCTCAGGTCATGCATCAAAACAAAATATGAAAAAAAATACATCTTCGGCGATTTCCTCTCAGATTGAACGGAACGGAGCTCACAATCTCCAACATATTACAGGATATAAATATTCCGTTTGCCTTACATTATCCGCTTTTCTTACAGGGGGAAATAACTTTCTTGGGAACAGGAACGAAAGTGCAATATCGCATTAATGTGTTAGACTTGTATGAAAAATAAAAAGCCTGTTTAACTTCTGTCTTTAAATCACATGAGTATTCATCGCACAATTGAAATTTGGGTGGATTACTATTTCATTTGAAGGTATTTCGAGAGACTGACATTGCATCGAACGACTTATGCAGGAGCTGTATGACTGCGGAGACTAGCAATTCACCTTATGAATCAGTACATTGCTCTTACAATGAAAAGGTCATTTATCTCTCCTTCTGAGCCATATTTGACTAAATTCTCCAATATAAGGATTGCTATAACAGCATAAATTATCCTGGAGTCAGGTTGGTTTTTTTCAGGAAATATCTCCTTGGTGGTTATTAATTGTAGTATTACAATGGGCTTAAACTATAGCCGAATCCCTTCATTCTTCAAGGAGTATTTGCCACCTAACCTAACCTACACACGATTACCTGCAGCAGACTTAACTGTTGGGGATGAGTATCAAAAGGTTGACGATTTACACGAGTCTAGTCTATATTACTCATTGAAGACTTTAGCTTTTAGTATCAAAGACATGAGCATTCCTTGTGCACCAATTGGCGTTAATTCTATTCTATTCGTAGAAAGTTGGTAAATATCTCGTCATAGTTTTTTTCAATTGTCAGAGATTTTTTAAATGTTCTTTCCCCTGCTGGAGAATATAAGTTTTGAGATATTATATTTAAAAGTTCCAACCTGTACTATAAGTATGTACACCTCTGGCATTAAAGAGTAATTTGCGTGAACAACATGCCATAACAAACAAATAAACTTTTTACTCAATCGCAATCAACGTTTTGTTTGACGGCAAAGAAATAAATTATTTTCATTGAACTGCAATTCTTTGTATAGCTTGTGGCAGGGCTGAACGCCAATAATTTATTTTAACACCATATAACGTTTCTCTTACCTTTTTTTCTGTTGTTGAATTTTTCCCTTCCCAAAAATTTTGAAGATTTTTATCAGCAGCCTTTAAGTCATTATCCTAATAAGAATCACTTTGCATTGGAAGTAGATTGCCGATAATGGTAAGAAATAATACAATAGCCGCAAACAAATCCAAACAGCAATCAAAACCAAAATTTAGTGAACTTTTTTAAAGTAGGCTGAGAAAGTAAACGATTTTTGTAAAACGCTTAGTTTTTGTTCTTTTCGGCAATTGTTGCTTTTATTGTTATTGTTGAGTGCAGCTGTTAACGTACCCTTTGGTGATACCAATTGCACCAGTGTGTTAACTATATATTGTAATCAAATCTTATAATAATACTAAATTAAAAATTAGGGTCAGTACAGCCGTCGAGCGAGGCTCAATGTGTCACTTCGTTTTAAACTTTTGATTGCCGTCGAATTGAAGCAGCTCCCTTGCCAATGCGTTGGGATGAATCGTTAGTTTACCGACGTATTTTATGGCGAATTTTTGAATTGCTTCCTGAATTGTAAGAATGTCGAGAACTCTATGGATATTGTCGTTACGAATATACCATGGAGCGCAGACAATTTGTATTAAAAGATTGGACTGCCTTTTTTGTAATTTCAAAACGTTAGACGCGCAAGCACTGCCCCAAAGCTGAATGCCGTAGCTCCATATTGGCTTTATAATGCATTTGTATAAAAGAACCTTGTATTCAAGGTCTAGTGTTGAATTAGGACCAATAATCCAGTGCATTTGAGCGGATTTCAGCTTAATGGCCGCTAATTTGGCCTCGATGTGGCGGGACCTCGTTAGACGCCGGTCTAATTGGACTCCCAGGTATTTGAAGTGATTTTCAACAGGGACATCAATATTATTTATTTTTATTTGTGGGCAGTCTTGTCTTCTGAATGTGAAGGTTACATGAGCACTCATAGAGCTGCACGTAGCTCCATCTTGTTGACATCTCATGCCAGTTCCTTCCGCCCCTAGTTCCTACAAAATTGAGTCTCATCGCTGAAAGCTATTTTTCAATGAAAATTAGTTGCCAACTGCACCAGAGCCCTTTTAGAGAACACAAGTCGTTTGGTACGGTCGTTTTCCTTTTGTACTTGTTGAGATGCTAAAACAGAGTAAATAAATAACAAGTAAATCAACAGATGTACCCTCAACAAAGTGTCAAAGTTCGTAAGTCCCTGTTGGAAGATCCGATAAATTAACAGATCCGATAAAGAAACAGAAACAGTGGGCCTGTAATATTTAAAGAATCAGTCATACGTGGCTTCTAAGCGTAATATATAGTGTCGAAGATATTTTGGGATCACAACAAAACCAAACAGCCATGCATAAGTCCGGTAAGACCATCTGCCCACGTGCTATAATTCCTTAAACTGTTCTGAGAATCAGACAATGAATGAATAGTTTTTAGGTTGTATTAGAGTTGAATTAATCCTTTCATTGCGAGTACTATTCCAAATTTATTGGGCAATGATTCATTATAAAATATGTTAAAATTCGTTTCTTTCCCCTAAAACTATAAAAGAATGCTCGTATTACAATGGCAAAATTAATGCATTACACTCAACTATCCATCACGCATAGGATATGCATTTAGCCCTTACCCAATAGTCGAAAGTGAAAAGGCTTTCTGTTGCTGCTTCTACTACTGCTACCAGCGCAAGCAAATAAATAATTTATTAAAAGCGACTATAATCGCTTTGGTTTGCGTGTTGAGGGCAGTTTACTAGCCAGCTTGCTTGACTGCTGTACCAGCTAGCTCAGTTGTGGTAGCAGTTTTTGCTGTTATTCACGTTGGTTAGAGACTTTATTGTGGAAGGCTTTGTTTTAGCTTTGTTGCTGTTTAAAGGTAAAGTAAGTGTTAAATATTGTTCAATTCTATGTTCATAAAAATGGCCAGCGTAGAAGTGACTGTTTTAGTTTGTGTTTTTACGCGTTTTATTTAATAATTCATGTCCATACATTGCCTTATTATAATAATATTTCAATTTTTTCTTGTTTTTTTTATTTAATTCATCTCCTAAGGACATTTTAGCTGTTAATTTTTTATTTTATGAAATATGTGTGTAAATGGTTTGTGGGTTGTGTTGTTGATTGTGTTATAATTATGCAAACATTGCAGGAGAAGTAATTAAATGGTGTAGACATAGCAATATTAGGTCAGGTTAGCTTAAGATATTGGTCTTAGCTTGGTCTCAGTATAAGATCAGCATAATTATTCCTGGAATAATGACAATTAATAACTGTAGACATACAGAATGGTTTCACAATGATCCTTTTTAAAGCAACGAGTAGGGACAAACTTCTTCGTTCGCCCAGGAGACAGATATTTTTTAATTAAAGTTCCAAAAGGTTACTGAATAAGGTATTGGTCCACCTTTTTTTCTTTTTTATGACCATAGAAAAGTAAAATGAAAGTGTGAGACCACTGTTTCCTATCTTGCTACGACAAGCAATAGACATACATTTTTAAAGTTGAGCCAGAGAAGGTGGTGGCCCAATATTTGTGAGTTGGATAATCAACAATGCAATTACGAACAGCTAGACAGATAGCACTGATATATCTGATGAATCTCTCTAAGTTATATCCGCAATATAATTGACATTCAAAGAAAATATTGTAGTTCTTGCCTCTTTATCATAATCGATTTTGGGAAAACAATTAACAAAGTCACCATAGTCTAGCAGGCAGTGTATTGGCTTATTAGACGTGAGGCTACGTTTCAAACCCCAGGTCAAACATCTCGAACGAAACGAAATATGAAAAAATACTTCTTCGGCGACCTTTTAGTAGATTTCTTGTAAAAATTCGGAGAGTAAGGGTGCCAAGAAGAATTTCTTAAAAAAGAATTGCAAAAAAGTGTTTAGATCAACAATACAGCCTTAATTCTCAGCAGCTTTGCCAAACTGCATGGTTTTCTATTTCCAAAACTGTTCAGATTTATTAACACTATTTCTAACAAAGGTGTCAAAAACCTTTTAAAATTTTAACTTGAAATTTCTCTCAAAATTTAATAATTTTTTCTCAGTTAATGTTGTGACAATTCAAATAATAATTGTTAAATTTATTTAGCGTTATCATTTTCCTCCAGCTCATCCTGGGTCAGTAAATGCGTTCATGATATACCTATTTCTACCATGAAATGTCTTTTGACACCTTTACGATTTTTCTTACAGCAAAATTAAAAAATATAAAGAAACTACACACACATATATTTGGACTGAACTATAATTTATTTTTGGTTTTTTCCTCTTCGTATTATTATACCAAACCATGGAAATTCTGTGCGATTGGAAATTCTACGAAATGCCATGCCATGGAAATTCTGTGAAATTGTGAAATTTTTCTGTTCAGCAAGTTTTCAAAAATGCCAGAAATTTTCGGTACACTGAATTTCCCGTTATAATTTTTATATTCGATTGTTTTTTGGGAACAATAGGAATAGGAATAGGACATGTTTTAATAATTATTTCCATAATTATTTGCATCCAAACTCAAAGGTGTCAAAAGACACCATTTGGTCGAAATAGGTATACACATAATCGTGGTAGAAATAGTGTTAATGAATATAGAAAATGCATTACATTCTGGAGGTAAGAAAGTTTGAGAAAATGTACTACATTAATGGCAATCAAACCAATTGTGTTTGTATGAGAAAGAAAATGCGAGATAAACAAATAAAGAATGTAGAACAGAGAGAGTGAAAATAATGAAATAGAAATGAATACAGTTAAGCGTGTAGGAACCCACCTCGCTCAACCAGTGTTATTCCATTATAAACCTGAGGAAAGTGTGAATATCCTATCATGTTGCTTCCAACAGAGGGTTTATACCGTCAGAAATTAAATTCTAAGGTAATTAATTTGCTTCTAACAAATGCAGAAGCCACAATCGCAGTTCTTTCGGAAATCCTTGCATAGGCTTGGTATTATAATAGGCCATAAGGGACCTAGACACTAGTCTCTCTATCATTACATGCAGACCCAGCTATCCGACTAACACCGTTTCTATGTAACATTCTCACGTTGGTTCTCGCGCACTCACCCGGCTATGATTCCATAGGGTTATCAGATTAACGGATTCGTACCAACAATTATTATCAATCGATTGAGAACAATAATACAGCAAGTTGGCCACCCATTTTATTCGTGGGCAAATCACTACGGCCTAGAAAGTGTCAAACACCGATTCTATCTGGTCCCAAGCATTTTACGGCATACTTAAAACCACGAACTACTCACGAATAACATCAGATTAAAATCAATCTGATTCGTGGTCAGAACGTCTATAACGTTACTCTGGGTCGAGATAGTTACAAAAGATACGAGCAGCAGTACCGCCAGGAGATAACTACTGTTAAGAAGTTTGGAAAAAATATTGAGAAAATAGTATTTAATCTTAGGTGGATAAGTTCGTAGATGGCATAGATGTATTAGTTCGATTTTTACCAGTTTATCTCATAAACCTGGCCGTATAGCGTCAATGGTATATTTTTGTTTACTTAATACCATTTTTTATGCTGGTGTTTTGTTGGTATTTTTTGTTCACTTGTTATCACGTAAACAAGTTCATTATTTGTATTTTTATAGCTTTTGTTTATAATTTTAAAGTTAAACGATGTAAAGCTAAACACCTTTTCCATTTACGTAACAATATGTTGACCATAAAAGAGACGATATGCTTTATAAACTTTGCGACCGGATTTATTTTTCGCAGTTAATTTTCACAATTTGGAAGCGCGTTTCTGGCTTTTAACAATTTATGATGACTTGTCAAACTTTACTGAACGCAATCTAAAATCAGTTCGATATACTCAGCTACCAAACCATAGTTATTGTTATCGATATTTCCCACACAAACCACGCGATACTTAATAGCTTTCATACTACCCAAGAGTTTTAATTGAATGACTAAATTTTTGAATAATTTGAGTGTGTTCTTAAACAAATTGCACTGACTGCGTCTTAAACAAAAACCGTTCTTAACTCGTGTTAGAACTTCATTTTTAATATTTTTAAAACATTTAACATATCTGTATATTAAACGTTTGTGTATTGTTGTTTTCCTAAACCGTCTCAATTTTAGTTGAAAAGAAACAGAAGAAAAAATTCATCTCCTTTATATTCCTCATGGAGACTCTGTAAAGGACTGCCATAAGCAATGAATTCTACTCTTGAACGTCAACATTACGTCTGTCTGTCGTCTCAGTTTTACCTTGATGAAGAAATTTTACATATTCAGCCAGTTGTTCTGCATGTCGTAGTAATTAATTACAAATGATTTATGGCCTTGTCCATGGTATGTCGTGTTGTATTGTTGCTGATGTTGTAATTGTTGTAAGAAAAGTTTGTTTATTTTAGAAAAATTAATATTTTATATACACAACCTATTCGAAATATGAAGAACGAAAATATGAGTTTAAAAACAAGTTGAAATACGGGGTTGCTCGTTGAGGAAAACAAAAAGGCTGCTATTTGACTGATTAGTTTTACTTTACTGAAGTAGGACGGGTGTTTAATATACGGTGTATATATTTGACTCGATGAGAATTTATTGAAAGCTCTTAAAGGTAGACTTAAACGCTACGTAATAGCTTGGTGTTAATGGTAATGGGAAAGTTTCTCCCAATTACAGTGAACGCATTTAGTCTCTCTCGTTAGGAAAACTGTCTTTTTATGCGTTTTACAGTAGTCATGGTATCAATATTTTTACGTCCTTACCTTTTAAAAAGTTTAAAATATGAGCTCATAGATTGCGAATAAAAATAAAAATAAATTTATGTTTATTTTTAATTAAATTCTTTATTCTCGACACAATTCTGAGTGCCACTGTTCACAACCTGATGTAAACAACAACAATCGCTTTGTTTGTTATTCCTCTCTTTACACCCTTTGCAGAAACAATAACTATTACTATGTAATTGTTCGACAGATCTTTGTAACGGAGATTTTCAAATTACGATTGCTCTCTTCAAATACACCGCGTCTTCACATAAGACTGACTGAACTTTATACTAACTCCGTTGCCCGCTTTGTCTTGCCTTTTATATGGCAACGTAAATAGTCTGATGAATGTTCTTGAAGTCGAATGTTCGTGGCTTCGTCTTCTCGAGGTCTCCATAAATGAAAACATCGTTGTTTCATTATTGTTATTTGTGTATTTCTGTTTATATTTATTCTTACGGTGTTTGTTGGTATATTTTTGTTTACTTGTTTACCATTTTTTATGATGGTGTTTGTTGCGGTATTTTTGTTTATGATTTTAATGTTAAGCGATGTAAAAGCAAAACACCATTATCTATATTCTTTATTTTCGTAAAGCTCTTGCAGCTAGCTTTAAACAACCGGAAAGTTTTTTTGATACGTGATAGCATGGTATTAATGGTAATGGGAAAGTTTCTCCAATTCAAAAAAGGTTTTAAGTTGGTTTTAACACAATAATTTTGTATGGTAAAAGCAGGTTTTATTTTTGGTTTTAACGTTAAAACCAACTTTTGCGTTAAAACCACTCGGTGTGAAAACACTATTACACGTTCTCACGTATGGCAGCATAGTTTAATAAAGAGTATTCAAAGCTGAAAGATTATGTCTTTCTGTGCATCTGGGTTTAATTTCCGTAGACATTACAGTGATGGCCCTGGTGATTAGAAACTTTTAGAGGATTTTAGAAGAGGACCTTGTTAACAAAGCTGAGCTCAAATATGTTAGAAATTTCAGGTTTATCGATTTGAGCATGCACCGCACTCTGAGTTTGGGCGAAACGGACTACATGGTTAGGTATGTGATTTCGTTAATATGTTCTCTTCAACATTTCCGCATAGAAAAAAGTCGAGGTGTTTGAAGTTTGCTAAATGGTAATGCGACAGCTTGAAATTGGAGACTAGTGGGGGTTTATTTTGGGTCGGTATAGATTGAACTGCATCATCGGATAGGGTAATATTTATGAGAACAGTTAAGTTGACTTCACCGTAGTCTAGTAGGAAAAATCTTGGCCAGTGGTTTAAGTCCTAACTCAGACATCTCATACAAAAGGAAATATCACCAAAATATTTCTATCGACGACTTTCTCCCAGCAGTCTTCCTGCAAAAACTCTGAGAGTGCAAAAAATTGCCATGAAATGTTGCCCGAATCTGTCGTCGGGAGCCTACATTAAAAGAGTGGGCCTCGCCACTTATGAATAAACCTAACAGACACAACATTATTGCTGTGAGAAACAAGGTTGTAATTCTGACAAAGTGAGTGAGCATTGCTTCAATTCAGTCTACAGGAAGGCCCTACAATGCACCTGTAAAGTTGTAGTATAAAAATTTTATGTATTCTAAGACATTCAGACGTTAGTGGGAAATTGCAGTTAAATTGAAAAGAGTTCGGGGAAATGCATGCAATAAAGAGGTCTATTAGACTGTTTGAGACGTTTCTGCAGACTGGTCGACTACAATATTAATTGCAGAGTTGAAATTTATGGCACTGTCTCTAGAATACATATTTGCCCAAGACTTGAATTAGAAATTATTTGGGATCTTGATAAGGTTTATAGAGAGCATTTTTCTCTGAGGGCAAAAAAAAATTTGTTGGACAAAAGTACCACTTGAGGTGTGCAGAAATGTGGATGTACCAGAGACTTTGGAAAACATTCTGATCACGGTTTCTATAAAGAGCATGCAGATATAGGGTTTATTAAGTTTTCGGAATTCGGATAGATTTATATCGGGCATTTGTAGGCTTGAAAAAAGGCTCTCTACATCTTTTTTACTCATTTCTTTTCTCATTCCTTCAGCTCTGTCAATGATCTCTGCTCGCCTTTTAATCTTTTTCTTACGTTTCTCCTCTTTATTAAATTTTCGGAATTTTTAACTTGTATGTATTTGGTTTACGTACGACCCTGAAGGTACTCAGTGGAGCTTTTCTGACCTATGATAGGCAGTGTATTTTTCACCTACCTTTCTAACCCAGCCTAAACTTAAACTGTTTTTTAAAAGAAAAGAACTATAAATCTTTGAGTTAATGAAGTATACCGAACGATACCGAAACCAATGAAATGTTGCTATACCTTGAAATGTGATAAAGATGGAGTAAGGTATTATAGTGTTACGAAAAGGAGAAATCTAGATACTGGTGTTTTGCTTTTACATCGTTTAACATTAAAATTATAAACATAAGCTACAAAAACAAAAACAATGAACTCGTTTACATGATAAACAAGTAAACAAAAAAAAACCAACAAACATGATATAAAATTGAAAATGATAATAAGTAAACAAAAATACAACAGTAAACACTACAAGAATAAACGTAAACAAAATAAACACACAATAATAATGAAACAACAATGTTTACGTTTATTGAGATCTCGAAAAGGCGAAGCCACGAACATTCCTCTTAAGGAACAGTCATCAGACTGTTTAGGTTTCCATATAAAAGGCAAAGCAAAGCAGGCAACGAGTTAGTAAAAGTTCAGTCAGTCTTGTTGGAAGACGCGGTGTGTTTGAAGATAATAATCGTGGTTTGAAGATCTCATTTACAAAGATTTGTCGAAAAATTGACTAATAACTGTTATTATTTGTGCAAAAGAGTACAAATCGGAATAACAAACAAAGCAATTGTTGTTGTTTACATCAAGTTGTAAACAGGGGCACACAGAACTGTGCGAACAATAAAGAATTTAATTAAAACTAAACACACATTTTTTTTTATTTTTTTTTTGCAATCTACGTACTCATATTTAATATGTTTTTAAAGGGTAAAAACGTGACAATAGGGTGAAGGTAGTGCAATAGATCGATCATATGGTTTAAAAAGTTTACAATCTGTGCACAAAACGTTTCTGAAGTCTATCTGGTCTTATAGACTTCAGTGCTACATATACTTTGTCAGCGTCAAACATCGCACGTACTGTTAACGTACTTGTATTTTATTTATTAATTACAATACAATAACAAATTATATTTATTTATTTACGAGCGGAGTAACTTCGACCATATGCTTGTATAGTGTCGCAGACCAGAATGGGAATCGAACTCAGGGTCCCCGCGCTAATAGTCTGGTACACTACCCACTAGACTATCAGTACACCCAACCTGTTAAAGTAAAATTTTATAAGTGATGAAAAATGGTTCATGGCGTATAAACAATTCCATGATCCATAAGGATCTAAAGGTGTCCCTAGAGAAGACATAGAAAGGTGTGCTAAAGAGCATCAGAGGAGATCTGTTGATCCAAATGCTTTGGGCAGTGCAATCTTAAAAATTTTAAAAAGAGAAGGCACTGTAGGTCTAGTACCAAGACGATCCTGAATGATCAAACCTTCATCCCATATTATTGTGGCTGTATTAATAAATGGTAATATCGCTTTGTGAAAATCCGATTTGAAAATGTGAAAAAGAGTTTTTGGTACCCATTATTCTCTAAATGAGTTCTCAAAATGAATACAATTTGCTCTTTGGTGTTTTTTTTAATGAAATGGAGTTTAAATGAATTTCTAACACGTAAACTTTAATTTACAAAAATTTCAAATAATTGTACATACTTTTCACTATCATCAGCGTCATCAATTATTGAAATGTGTCCATATAACAGAATCGATTTAAAATATTGGCCTACAGCCTTATAATTGACAAAAATATTGTGATAGCCAGGCCTTAAAGGCATCTCTCTTAAGTGTGAAAATCACCTACATTTATTATTTCGTACTCATATGCAAATAAATATTAACGCACTCACTCATTCAGTCACTCAAACTACGTAACACATACACATATAAATGGATAGGACAGCCATTTCGAATATTTATACATGAATACACTATTCAGATTGGAAAAACCATGCAATATTTTTATCGTTGGTGAAATGAAGTTGGTTTATGACATCGAAAATATTTTTACATTCGACGGCTACAAGTTACCGTCAATATAATGGGTGACTTTTTAAGAGCTATAGGAAAATTAAAAAAAAACGCATAAAATTCAGAAAAATGCATGAAATCTTTATTTGAATCGATAGTACGGTCCATATAATTTAATGTTTGAAGATTGTTTCATGCAAATGTTGACCGCGAATGCGCCTCAAATGGTCCATCCGCGTAGTCCAATTTTGGCATACTTTTTCCAAAGTTTCGGCTGGTATGTCACGAGTAAATGCTTCAATGTTGTCTTCCAATGTGTCAATTGAAGTGGGCTGATCTGTATAGACATAAGCTTTAACATAGCCCCACAAAAAATAGTCTAAAGGCGTTAAATCGCACGATCTAGGCGGCCAATTGACCAGTCCCGAACGTGAAATAAAATGTTCACCGAACCCGCCTTAATAAGTCTATTGTTACGCGTGCTGTGTGGCATGTGGCACCGTCTTGATGAAACCACATGTCATGCAAGTCAAGCTCTTGCATTTTGGGCAAAAAAAAGTTGGATATCATCTCACGGTAGCGCTCACCATTCACAGTTACGTTAAGATTCGCAGCATCTTTGAAGAAGTACGGTCCAATGATGCCCATAAACCGCACCAAACTGTGACTTTTTCTGGATGCATTGGTAGCTTTTGCAATGCTTCTGGCTGATCTTCACTCCAAAATCGACAATTCTGCTTATTTACGTATCAATTGAGCCAAAAATAAGCTTCGTCGCTGAACACAATTTTCGATAAAGAAGTGGATCTTCGGCCAACTTTCCAGGAGCCCTTTCACCAAAAATTCTGCGTTGCAGGCTTCAATTCTTGTACCAGCTGTATTTTGAAAGGCTTCACACCTAAATTCTTCCGCAAAATTTTCCACGTTGTTGAGTTTCAGAGGCCCAATTGCTGCGAACGGCGACGAAACGATAATTGGTGGTCATCATTAATACTGGCCGATACAGCTACGATATTTTTTTCAGTTCGCACTCTACGTTAGCATGTTGGTGGTTTAATGTCCAACAATGTAAATTTTGGTGCGAAATTTAATCACAATAGCCCGAATAGACGCTTCAGTGGGACGATTAAACTGACCATAAAATGGAAGAAGCGCGCGATGAACTTTCTTAACAGAGCACGCATTTTATAATAAAATTCAATGATTTGAAAGCGTTATTCGTTTGTAAGACGATTCATGGTTAAATTATGGACCAAACTGAAAATGTTTGACAGTGAAACAAGACATGAAACGTGCGTTAGCTGTTTAAACCAGTGTTGCCAAAAAGATAATAGCTAAAAAATCACCCGTTATAACAGAGGCAATGATGGCACTGTTAAAAGTGATCGGAATGGTAAGGGTGTTGCGTAGGCGTTGTTAAACGTATAGTTCGTTACATGCATAAAATTTATTTACACAAACAAACGACAAACCAAGTCTACTAAACAACTAGTCATGGGTACATCAATATACTGGCTTCTGCCACAATTAAATGATAAATCCACTGATTCACGCACTCAAGTGCATACAGATTTTGAGAAATGTGGCCTATACTATGGCGAAGATTCTATTGCCATAACATTTGTATTGCTAATTGCATAATATGCAAAAAAAATAATGAAAATCTAAAAATCCACAAAAAAAATACACAATCAAGGCTGATTCCTCAACCATCAATTAAGAAATTGTAAATAGTTAGCCCTAAAAAGCAAACATAATTTGAGTTTAACAAAGTACCGTTGCAACATAACTTTCCAGCACATATTTACTAAGAAATGTGCTATAAAGATTGCTTTAAGGATACAATTCACATCAAGGATTAATCTCAATGATTTTAATCACATAAATATTCTTGAAGGAATGAATTCTAAGTTTATTTAAGGCGAACTTTGCGATTATTGTAGGGACACTATTGACACTATTATTGTTATGTTTGTTGACCTAATTTAATAACCTACAAATATGGGAATCAGGCGCCAAGGTTGACCCAAACTGGGATTAATGCAATTTCGTTGAAATTAACTTTCAGAGGAGTATCAGACGTGAGCACATAAATGTTGAAAAATCTAGATAGTGGTGTTTTGCTTTTACATCGCTTAACATTAAAATTATAAACAAAAGCTCCAAAAACAAAACAATGCAGTAAACAAACCTGTTTTCGAATTATCGTACTGCTTAATACAACAACAAATAATACCAGCATAAAAAAGTGGTGAACAAGTAAACAAAAATACACCAACAACATTACAAGAATAAATGTTAGCAAAATACACCAACAGCACTACAAGAATAAATGTAAACAACGATGTTTACATTTATAGAGATTTCGAGAAGGCGAAGTCATGAACATTCGCCTTCTGGAACATTCATCAGATTGTTTACTCAGCCTTACAAAAGGGAAAGCAAAGCAGGCGATTAAGTTAGTGAAGTTCAGTCAGTCTTGTGTGAAGACGCGGTGTGTTTAAAGAGAGTAATCGTGGTTTGAAGATCTCCGTTACAAAGATCTGTCGAATAATTGTCTATTAATTGTTATTGTTTATGCAAAGGGTATAAACAGAGGTATAACAAACAAAGCAATTGTTGTTGTTTTCATCATGTTGTGAACAGTGACACACAGAATTGTGCAAATAATAAAAAAAATTAATTAAGACTAAACACAAATTTATTTTTATTTTATTTTCAATCTACGAGCTCATATTTTAAACGTTTTTAAAAGGTAAAAACGTAACAATATGATAGAGATTTGGATTCATATTTGATGGAAGCACGCCATATCCAATAGTACTCTGATCATCTTCAACAATTTGTTGCGACAAACAGAGTTTTGGTCTGCTGAAACTCAGCTCACTCCATAATCATTTGGAAAAAATTGCTAAATTACTGGCGAGAAATGGATCAGCGTTTCGTGGTTCAGAAATCTATTGTTAACTGCCGAGTGCTTTTATGTTTCTCGGAGTAGTAGGGGCTAAAATAATTATTACCAAAAAATTCTTCAAGTCTGTAGGTATTAACAATTATTGTATGTATTTATTATGTTTATATGTATGTTTTCATCACACACACATCTTTTAAACCATAATAAGCAATACAAACCACAATGAAAAATCTTTTTGTAACAATTTACCACGTTTGCTTTACTTTAGTATTTGGCTAATGTATGCCATTTAATGTAGGCGCATTACTTTATTAAGTTACTCTGTTAAAAAGCCAGCCACAAAAACCTCAGCATTTTAAATGTATTTAATTAATTTAATTCGAAATACATTCTGAATGTTTATTTATTTATTTACACATAGTAAATGCATAAATACTAACTGGCAATTATTTTAATGCTGATAGAATTTGTTGTTCAACATTAACAACTTCATTAATTAAGAGTGATGATGCAAAAGACAGAGATTTTTTGATGGTTTTGCATTTAAAACAAGGAGAAGTTTTAACATTTTTATCAAATACAACTGGAAAACAAAAGTTGGAAGCGATATAAATGTAAATCAAGTTTTAAAAATTGGCCCTTTAATATATTGGCTTGTTCGGAAAGTAATTTCGTTGTTTTCCGACAGAGGATTTAATTGGATTTTTTTGCACCCAACTTGACATTTAAGCCGTATAATTTTTATATGCTTTGAGAGCTCATATAGTAAGGCTTGTATGTGAAAAATTCCAATTAATTCTACGCAGAAGTTTTTGGTTGGTGCCCTTTTAAATACGGAGAGCGATAAGACGCATTTTCGACATATCTTACTGTTTTACGACAGAAAGGGTAAAAATGCCATTCAAGCCAGAAAGAAATTGGCCGATGTATATGGAGAAGGTGTATTGACAGTACGCCAGTGCTAGAGTTGAATCGCTAAATTTCGAATCGGCAATTTTAATGCCGAAGATGCACCACGTTCGGTAAGGCCGGTTAAGGCTGATAGGGATGCGATAAAGGCATTAGTTGATGCGAACCGGCGAATAACAACACGTGAGATCAGATTGAGGTTAAATTTATCAAATATCAAACAGATTATGAGCACTTGAAAGGCCTGAGATTATCCTCGAAACTCGATGTATGGGTTCCCCATGTTCTCACAGAGAGAAATCTGTGTCGCCGCATTGACGTATTTGATTCGCTTCTTAAACGTCACGAAAATGATCCGTTTTTGAAGCGCATCATCACTGGGGACGAAAAATGGGTTGTATACAACAACGTCAAACGCAAGAGGTCATGGAACCTTCTCAAACCATTTCAAAAACCGATATTCACCAAAAAAAGGTGATGCTGTCTGTTTGGGTGGATTTTAAAGAAATCGTTTTTTTTATTGAGCTTTTACCGGATAACACAACGATTAATTCGGAAGTCTACTGTCATCAACTGAATGATGCACTTCAACAGAAAAGGCCAGAACTAATCAACAGGAAAGGTTTAATGTTTCACCAAAACAACGCGAGACCTAACACAAGTTTGGTCGCTCGACAAAAGCTTTTACAGCGTGAATGGGATACAAAATCACGCCAACCATATTCTCCACAACTGGCACCACAGGATTATTATTTGTTCCGGTCACTACAAAATTTGTTAGATGGTAAAACCTTTACCTCAAATGAGGAGATCAAAAACCACCTCGATCAGCTTTTTTGCCAGCAGAGACCAAAAATTTTATGAGCGTGGTATTATGCTACTGCCAGAATGATGGCAAAGGGTGTTGGACCAGAACGGCCAATATATAATTTAATAAAGTGTTTGTTTATTATACAAAAACTATATTTCATTTTCACAAAAAAAAACCAAATTACTTTCCGAACAACCCAATATTTATTCTATAGCGGCATATCAAGCCATGATATATTTTAACTGTATGCTGATAATATATAATATCCCAGTGAGTGATAGGGCGGTCTTCCAGTACGTTTTTTTTTCTGTAAACAATCAAGCACACAATCAATTCTTTACATATCATTTACTTACATACATATATAATTTGTCATTGCAAGCTCTCAGTCAGCGTTACGACCTAACTTCTCACACCACCTATGTTGTGTGTGTTATTATTATACCTGAGTGGTGAGACCTACAGTATAAACGCGACTCCGAGTGACTGATTTTTGAGGAACTTTTCATTGTTTTAGTTTTACTCACAGATTTTTTGCTAGAAATCTGCTTAGAGGAAGTCGCCTAAGAAATATTTTTAAATATTTCATTTTGTTGAACCGTAGCCTCACGTCTAGTACGCCAACACATTACCTACTAGACTACGCTGATTTCTTAAATTTATATTCACGATATAAGGCCTCATACTAAAGCTATCTTTTCTCCTGAGAAGAGTAGTGTGACCAAATTTCTCATTTATTTCTAGAGATGGTGAGCCGCAGAGTATCCTCCAATATGATATCCTATTTCCAAAAAAAGGGTCGACTAGTACGGTTGTAATTACTGCATGTGAATTCAGTCTCAAATAGTAGTAAGTTGTCTGTTATTAAGTAAAGTATGAAGAAGAATTTACTTGGTATGCTATAACTGCACTAAAACTAGCAACGAACCAATGGGTAAGCGGCCATAAATCATTCTTTATACCTACTTCTTTCCAACTAGGTCTCCTACTTAGCCATATTTCTAGATATCGAGGAAGTCAACCACTAAACCAATCTCTAATATGCCAGTAGATATGCAACCAAAAACAGATAGGGCATCTTCCCTGGTTTTCATAAACTTCAGCCACTAGCAAGATCACTGGGCACTCCCTCCCTAGGTTTCTGACATGTCAATCACCAAATCGGTCTTCAATGTGGCAATTGTTATGTAACCAGAAACCTGCAAAGGATCTTCTCAGGTTTTCATAAAATTCAGCCGCTAATTTCGCACTAATTCCGCAACTAAAATAGTGCATCAGTTCGTTAAAAACCTGCCAATAATATCAGGAGCCACTTCCATATGAATTCTCTTCTTGGCTGTATTTCTGTATCTTCGCAATTGTTAAGTTTGTTCCCGTAAGATGCTTTAGTTCATTTCTTTAACCACCTAAAACTATCACACAGAAACCCGTGCAGCAAATTAAAACAAATTTCAATTGAATTAAAATTTTTTTTTCATAGAAATTCAAAATGAGTTATTTGCCATACAAAAACCAATTCGCCTGTTTTAAGTGAAATGTGGTGCCTTCTTAAGGCTTTTCTGGCCACACATGCTACCAAAAGAAAATCTTAAAATATTATCGAACGAACTCTCTTGCCATCAATTCAGACAATAATATTAATTAATATCTCTGTGTCACAGCACAATATGAGTGATTGTATTCCCAATATTCCTCTACGTTTTGTTCAATTTCCATATTTCAATCACAGTTGTTTCAGTGGCACTAATAATAATGTTGCTATAACGATAACCACTTAAGTGTGCCGCCAGTCAATGATTGAAACACAACTGCCTGATTGGCAATTAAATAAAGAATTCAAGAATATTTTAAGAAAAAGAACGTGAATGCATGTGGAATAAAATCCAGTGCATGTGGAATAAAACCCAGCCAAATTTTTAGTGCTGGAACTACTTTTCTTTTTTAACCAAGGCAACATTAGCCATGGATTCGAATTTATTCCTTATGGCTTAAGAGATCCCTATGCGTCGATCTCTGAGGATGTTGACCAGTTCGGTTCACGTTTGGCCCAATTCGTCTGCAACATATTTTTCGTTTATGCCCCAATTCTGAAGGACCAAAATAATGAAGACCACTTCCCACAGATATAAGCGATATTCAGGAACAAGCTTGACATCGATATGACATTCAGAAGGAAATTTATGGCACCTAGGAGAACGAACAGGTCAGCATATTCTAGGAGAATATTTTGCTACTAAACGGCGTGGTATAGTAGTGAAAACAGCTTGTCTACAAGGAGGAAAGCCCACGTTCGAATCCCGATGGAGTTGAAAGAAAACCAACCATTTAGTTGAGCGTAGCTATGACTTCTGTTTGGATGAGAATGGTTTGAATATTTTTGTCTAATACCACAAGTCATATTCCTATCCAATTTAAACCCGTTGGCATATACTTGCAGAAAATTTAAGGGTCATAAGAGACCACATAATCAATCGGATATGAGGACTAAGTTCATTAAGTGTAACCTGATTGCCGATAAGGTAATTAAGCATGAAGTAAAGTGTCTTGTTGGATATCGCCAATCTACTATCAATACTATCAGATTGTCTTCTCAAGTCTTGTTAAATTTCAACCGTATTAACCATACAGTCTCCGAACCTACAGGAGCACTGTAAATATTACAGATTCAATTATTGCCTTGAATACCCAACTGTTTGAATGAACATCTGTTAACAACAGCCTCTTTACAGGGCGTCATATGAAATTTCTGAAGTCTTACTGGGATATTTTGCCTCCAGTAATGTTTAGAATCGAAGATGACACTCACATTTTTCAACATGACGGAGACTTTGAGACCATTTTTCTCCCGTTCTGATTATTTAGCGATTTACTCTCACGCAGTCTTCACCATTTCACTTAAAGAAAATTTTAAAAGAGAAACTGACCCGCCTGGGTTGTGCGTTTCAGGAACAGAACTATCTACAATAGGTCAGCAATGAACTATCACCTTAAAACCGTTATCCACGACATTCGTTAGCAAATTCTAAATGACTAGTTACTGTCATAGTTCCTAATAGTTGAATAGTTCCTAACCATGCATGATGATATGAAGCTGTTACTGACACAATTGTCAACTTCCTTAAAAAGGCATTCATAACATCAAGTGATTTAATAGTATTGTTACGTTTTTACATTTTGAAAACGTTTAAACTATGAGCTCGTAGATTAGAAATAAAAATAAAAATAAATTTGTGTTTAGTTTTAATTGAATTCTTTATTGTTCGCACAATTCTGTGTTACCAACTTGATGTAACAACAACAATGGCTTCGTTTGGTTTCCTTTGTTTACACCCTTTGCGTAAACAATAACAATTGTTCAACAGAACTTTATAACGGAGATCTTCAAATCACGATTATCTCTGTTTACATTTATTCTTGCATTTTTGTTTATCACTTTTTTTATACTGGTGTTTTGTTGGTATATTTTTGTTTACTTGTTTATCATGTAAACAAGTTCATTGTTTTTTTATTGTAGCTTTTGTTTAAAATTTTAATGTTAAACGATGTAAAAGTAAAACACCATTTCCATTTTCGTAAGAGTATTAAACACATCCTCAATTTTATCAAATATTGTCATAAAAAACTGCTTATTGTGGAGAGCCATTCGTAAAAAGCTTACAAGAGAGCTAGAAACGTTATCTCGCTAACAATGGCACTTGAAACAATACTCGGAGGTAGACGAAAGCTTCTTTAATTTGAAAGCCTATTTTGCTTCCGAAAACTTTTGCTGGGTTATGTCCTCCTACCAATGTGACCATTGTTTCTTACGTTTTCCCATGATAATAATAAAAATAATCTGTTTGTCTACTACGCATCATTAATAGTTGATGACAATGTGCCACTGCAGCATATTACACTGCAGTCTACTTCCATAACAAAAGCAAAAGCATGTTCTCTACGCTCATGTTTTACCGTTAATGTTTATTTGTGATAAATGTCACAAAGAGATGCCGATAATTTATTATCATTCTTGTCGTTAATGTTCAGTGAGTTAAAGACAAAATGGTAGAAGAGAGATCTGTGTTATACAAATGTACTCGTTATCTTATATTGGCATATATTATTTTATCGATTACTACAACAATCGATGGAGTACTCCAACACAACAAGCATCTATCTCTTAATGCATTGTCGTTTATCTATTCATGTCTAACACGATTTCGAAGAACCTAATTCAAATTACATGACATAATGTGCATGTAAGAAACTGCATGTACGGTTATGTAAAGGGTTAACCATTAAGCGATTTCATAAGTAAAAAACACTCTTTCCGCTATAATTTTTATGAAACTTTAATTTCATCATAATATTGTTACGTTTTTATCTTTTAAAATAGTTTAAAATATGAGCTCATAGATTGCAAATAAAATATAAATAAATCTGTGTTTAGATTTATTCGGACAATTCTGTATACCCCTGTTCACAACTTTAAGTAAACAACAACAACTGCTTTGTTTGTTATTCCTCTGTTTACATCCTGTGCATAAACAATAACAATTACTAGACAATTGTTCGACATATCTTTGTAACGGAGATCTTCAAACAACGATTACTCTCTTCAAATACACCGCCTCTTCACACAAGACTGACTCCACTGACTCACTCGCCTGCTATGCCTTGCCTTTTATATGGCAGAGTAAACAGTCTGATGAATATTCTTGAAGGCGAATGTTCGTGTCTTCGCTTTCTCGAAATTTTTATAAATGTAAACATCGTTGTTTTCATTTATTATTGTAACGTTGTTTGTGTATTTTGTTTACATTAATTCTTGTAGTGTTGTTTGCGTATTTTTGTTTACCATTTTTTATGCTGGTGTTTGTTGTTGTATATTTGTTTACTTGTTTACCATTTTTTATGCTGGTGTTTGTTGTTGTATTTTTGTTTACAATTTTAATGTTAAACGATGTAAAAGCAAAATACCATTTCCATTTTCATAACAATATTTATACCCTACCATTATGTACGAAAACCAATATCACTTGCCACCTCCGGTTTCAGACTCATTTTCCCACCTTGCGGGCGGTTATATCAGCAATCACTTGATAAATGTTGGTTTTCAAATGCTCAAACGTCAGTTACTGTCGTTGACGCAGCGATATCAAGCCTTATGAAAACATGAATTTATTCTTATTTTGTAGTTCGAGGCACCTTCTTGTTGAAACCACATACCGTCCAGCTCATAAGCTTAGACAAAAAATGTTAGCTGCTTTATGGGCGGTAAGAGTTATTCAAGAGTTATTTTTGAAAATATGCGACCAAATGAGACATCTAAACCATAAGGTGTTAAAGCTGTCACTTTTTCTGGATGTAATGACTTTTCCACAGTCACTTGTTAGTTCTCCGAGGCTCATCTAAAACAATTTCGCTTGTTGACTCACCTACCAAATGAGAAATGGGCTCCATTGGTGAGGAAAATTTGGTTCTAAAAATCATCATTGAAAGCCAATTGTACCACCCAATCAGTATCATACAGAATTGATCATTACAACCCTTCAGACAGGATTACGACCTAACTTCTCACACCACTTATGTTGTATGTGTTAATTTCATACATGAGTGGCAGGACCTACAATTGAAAGTCGATTCCGAAAGATACATTTTTAAGAAACTCTTCATGGTAATTTTATTTACTCTCAGAGTTTTTGCCAGAAATCTGCTGAGAGGAAGTCACCGAAGAATATTTTTTCAAATTTTCGTTTTGATGTCTGACCTGGTGTTTGAAACCTGGCTCTGGTCGAATAAGTCAACGCACTACCTATTAGACTACGACGACTTCTAAGCAGTATTAGCCAGCTGTAAATTTCGCATGAGTTGGATGTTATACAATGGTAATTCGAGATTTTAAATACAACATAACAAGCCCTCATATAAGCCCAATTGTTGAGTCGACAAATTTGGCTTGTCCGATACACTTTCATTAACAAAAAGATTGTTTGTGCAATGTGTGCAATGCGACGATTCTCAGGCCTAACTATATCTACAACGCTTTTATTCTCCTTAAATTTATTTTCAAACTATTCCATTCCGTGCGCAGTAAACGATCCTCACCAGTAAACGGTAAATCTTCCGACTTAGATACCCTAAATGGATAGTCTTATATAAGTCTGTCGCTGTCTAGTTGGTAATGTGTTGGCTTACTAGACGAGTTGTTCGACTTCCGGCTCAAACATCAGGAACAAAACGAAATATAAAAAAATATGTTTTAGTCGATTTTCTCTCAGCAGGCTTCCGGCAAAAACCCTGAGACTAAACAAAATTGCCATCAAAGGTTTCTCAAATCATACTTTCGAAATAGATATTGAAAATGAAGGTCACGCGTTAAATTTATACATGAGTTGCGGGATCTACAGTTTAAAATTGACTCCGAACTACAGATTTTTGAGAAACTTTTTCATGGCAATTTTATTTACTCTCAGAGTTTTCGCAAGAAATCTGCGAATTTCATTTTGTTGCAGATGTTTGTCCTTGGGTTCGAACCATGGCCTCAAGTCTAATAAGCCAATACACTATCTACTAGACTACTGCCACTTCATGTGTAGAATATAACATCATTCAAATGTTCGCCTCGACTTCTCTGAGTGGAAGGCAAGCGAAATGTCGAATTTTCCTCAAATTTTGCGCATAAAATGGGATAAAGTTAAACGATGACATGGGTTATGTGGTCTTTGAAAACTGGTATGGGTTGTTGTTTATTCGCCTACACCTGTGACTTGAGAAAAAGCCACAAGAGAAAATCTAATGTGATCAAAAAGTACGATCACGAATAACACCTTCACATGAGTTGACCATGCTTTCATGGTCAATCCGCAGAATATCCAATGTAACATGAACTGTGTGGCACATAACGCCATTCTTTTGGAACAACATATTGTTGGCGTTCAGATAATTGAATTCAGACCAAAAGAAATTCGTTATCATTTAACAATGTCGTTTTCAAAGAGATATGGACACACATCGCTGACAGTCCTAAATCCATACCATACAATGACTTTTTCGGGACACATTAGTCGCTCTTAAATCGCCTGTGTACAGTCCAAAATTCGGTATTTTGTTTGTTTATTCAGAAATAGGCTTCATACGAATCGGATAACCATTTTGATAAAATAATTTCAATATTGTCATTTGTTGTTGAATGCTATATCCGTCCGTGGCGATTTGGAAAAACAGACTAAATAAATGACAAATAATTTGACCGATGTAGCTTCAACAAGATGGCTGTTATCAACTGTTAAAGCTCGGAAGTCCAAGTGGGAGGACCCACGTAATAGATTACTAAATTAAATTAAAAAATATTAATTTTCATCTTTAATTTTTCTTAGGCAAACAATTCTCGTTCAAACAGTCAAAAGTTTTTTGCCACTTAAATAACATAATTTTCTTACTTTTATGTCATTAAGCTTTATAGAATATATGTTTCACTTTTGTGTCATCTTCAATTAAAATCATGATTCATTTTATTTTCCTTTTTTATTTCTTTCACGGTTACACGGTTGTATATGTTTTTATCTTCCTTGTCCTTTACAACAAGTCATTCATTTCATTTTCCTGTGCTTTAGTGAAGCCATACTGATCCATTCATAGGAGTTGCAAATGAGAATGTAATGTAAGAAAAGTTATCGATAACATGGTTTTTATTTCATATTTAATCTTCGCGTATTCAAGTAATTCATCATATTTTCTCAAGACCATGTACATACATACGTAAGCAAATTGCATATTTACTTCATTTATTAATTTAAAATGAAGCCCATTGATTACGCTCTAATTGGGAAAAAGGTAAAGACGAATTTATACGAAAAGAAAGAGACATGAATCGAAAAACAAAGAACTTATTGAAACGATTTCTTTTTTATTAATTTTTTGAGTCCTGTTTTTTAAAGTATGAATTATATGAATGAACAATAAAAAGTATGGCAAGGAAGTATAGCAACCCTACATATACAATTGATGAGCATTTTAAATAACTAAAACGACAGCCATGGTGTGACTGAAGTTATTGAATTAAAAATTGCTTGGAATTTAATATTCTCTTTCTTCTTTAAATGAACATTGAATTATTGTTGTTTATCCTCCTTAAGGGCATACTTTTTTGGAGGACTAATAAGAGTCTTTTTAACAAATTGCTTTACTCACTTAACTTAATAGGATATTACAACTCACATCACCCATGTTATAGGGTTCTATATTAATGACAACTCCGAACGACATATTTGAGAAACTTTTCAAGGTAATTTTATTTACTTTCAGAGTTTTAATGAGAACACTGTTGGGAGGAAGTCTCCGAAATAAATATATTTTGTTCTATATTCCAGATGCCATGGGTTGAACCACTAATAAACCAAGACACTACCTACTAGAGTGTAGACTCTATTATAATTAATATCGATTATAATTAAAATCAAAAGTGATGAGCGCTATTTGAGGAAAAATAGGTTCATGAACAAACAAATTTGTCCAACTTCTGACGATGCCAATCCATATTATAACCAAGAGTGTCCAATGCATTTCGAAAAAGTCACTGTTTAATTGGGACTTTCGATTGGCAGCATCATTGGATTACAGTTCTTTGAAAACGACGTTAACAGGCACTCACTATTAACATGGTCAAAGTTATATTATCTTTTGATAGTCTGACTTGGATGATCTGGCCATCAATGACATTTGGCTACACAGCTCATATCAGATTGGACATTCTCCACTACGTATTTGAGAACATGGTCATGTCATTTGAAAATGATGTGAACTGGCCACCAGGATCGTGCCATTAGACGCCGTTAATTTTTTTTATAAGCCGCAGATGTATGCGAAAGAACCGCAAACCACTGCGTTCTTCAAAACCAACATAACCCATGCCATCGGTCAAAATTAACATGATTTATGCGTCAGAGTCTTGAAAATTTGACAATAAACCCGAAGAAGCCGTGGCGGACAAATTGAGCGTTGTTATATTTCACACATAATGGCTTCTTTAAAACAAAACAAAAAATCGATAATATTTCACACACACATTGTTTTATTCAAATTTTAAAAAATACTTTACAAACGATTTTAAAATCTAGACATTTGTAGCTCTTTCTGTCATTCCAAAATTTTATTTTTTTCTTATTTTTTAACTACACTTCCCCTCTTCTGTTTTATTTCATTTGCCATTTGGAGAATATTTATGCAAATATTATTTCAATTGTAATGCAGAGCATGGTAAATGAATTTTTATTGCAATTTTGACTATAATTTTAACAGACAAATATTGTTTTAACGTCACAGCAAAAAAAAGAAGATAAGAAAGAAAAATAAAGAGGAATTAAAAAATGAAAATTGTCTGTAATGCAACCATAAAAATACGTACACTTGCTTTCTTTGCTGGGCACAGGAGAATTGTTTCTTTGTCGAGTTACTTTTTATATTAACTCCATCTCCTTTACGCTCTCGTTCTACAGGTTAAAGTAAGATTTTCTAATTTTTTGTACATTCTAAAATAGGAAGAACACAGCAGAAATAAACGAATGACGGGAATGGTATTAAATTTTAATATGAAACTAAAAATAATGTTTTGCATTTTTTTCTTTTTTTTTAATTCATAATTTGAAGCTAACAATTCCTTTGTAAAGCTTTTCAAAGACCCCATTCAGTGAAAAATAAATCCAACAAAAAAAAATAGAAAATCAAATTTATGGTGGAGTAGTTTGAATAGTTCGCAGTAAATTATGCAATCAAAATTCAATTCAGAGTTGTTGAAAAAAAAGTACATTAAAAAATTTGCTATGCAATAAATACTGGAATTGAAGATGCCTCTTGAAATAAACCTTTGGTTCCATGAGTCAATTTATGTTTGTTAGGAGCCGAAATTTTTAACGTCGAAATACATTTGGCGGTCTAAATATAGGAATTCATAGAATTTTAATGCAATGTTCTATGAAATCAACGTAATTTTCGAGTGTAGTAAAAAACATACAGTTGCCTTGGTGTAAGAAATATTTCAGTCCATCTGATCTCCTCACTATTTGATTAATTTTAACTGCGTGAGAACGATCGACGTGATTAACTATACCTGTTATACAGTCAGCATACCGTCTCCGCAGAGCCTTTTTTGTGTTGGAGATGACTTCTGTCAAACGTATTCAGCATGCGTTTTCTACCAGAAAATTATGAATTGCAAATAGACGGACGTGTGACATCAAACGAGTCTTATATAAATAGGAGAACGTAGTTTCAAAGCCAGTCATTGTCCGTAAAGGCAGAGGATTTCTTAGAGAAATTTCGTATCACTCAAAGTTTCTAGGACATAGGGAATCTCCGTCAATCACCGCCATATTACAGGACATGGGAATTCTGATTGTCTCAATTAACTTGGATATTATTTGCTCATTTTATAAGGAAGCTGAATCTTGTTGGCTGCAAGTGACGTCTGCAGAAGCTGCGGGTCTGAGGAAGAAGAACACACTGTCTCTCACCACATCTGTCAGTGGTCTGCTCTTGTCGTAAATACATGAATATTTTTGGAGCTCTAATTTTTCGACATATTTAACTGAGCTCATTGATATAAGGATTGCTGCAATAGTAACATTTAGTTGGGACTCGGGTAGGTTTCCTGTAGGGAATGTTTGATCCCCGGGTTGAATTGATTGTGATCACAATGAGCCGCAGTTTCTATAATAAAAATATTTGTTAATCATTCAGAATTATGTTAGAAAAGAGGGCTATGAAGGCTTCATTTGGTAAGTTAGATAGAAAAGCACTTATCGAAACTTGATGTCGCATATTTAAGGGTACGGGAAAACTATTATAATTCAATTTTACACAATTTCGAATGTCATCAGCAGTTGTAAATGGTATATTTGTATATTTGTAATGCAAGCTATCAGGACAGCTTGTCAATATATTTCTGCCCATCTTACTTAGGCTAACTTAGTTAACTAAGACTTGTAAAATGCGTGTATCTTTTTAATAATTTAATAATAATTGTTTGATATTCATTTAATCTATTCTTTATTTTTCATTGAAACCGCCTTCTAATACAATATAAATGAAAAGTAATTAAAAGTAATCAAAAGATCATTAACGATTATTATATGCGCGATGATTATTAATTTCGATATGGAATACTTTTACGTTGAAAGTAAAAAATGATACTCTAAAATCCAAGGATAATAATGACTAAGCGACCATGCTTACAAAACATCGATTTTAATTGTTATAAGACTAGCTTTAGGATTATGTTAGTGGGTAGCTTGCGGTTCATATGGCCCATTGTATTACTCAATGTGTGGCAAGCCCTCCCTTGTCATGATCCGTTAGTTGTGGCCAGTTCCCACAGTGGCACGTTCGCCACTATGCCTCGATCTTCAAACGTTCTGTCACTCAAAAACCAAAGCAAACCGTTTTCTTGTCTAACTCAGTTAGTTTGCTAATTATCCCTCTGTCTCCTGCTAGACACAGCAGTTTTGAAATTCGGCATCCAGGTATGTCGGACTGCTTTTTCCAATTTAGAAAAGTATTCTCATAGAGGCGTGAAATTTAATGAATGTGATATTGGATTCAAAATGCTGCATTTGATGGCTTCATTCCTCAGTAGTCAGTATTGACTGTTTTGAAAATAGTATTTGGCCGAGTGTTCTTATGACGGAAAATTACAGCCTATTGGGAGATTGAATATTTAAGACGTTTAACGGGCAACACTCACTTCAAGCGAATTAACTATTATTACCTTTACAGGTCTCTCGGCATAGTCTATCCCAGTTTTATCAACTCATATTGGATTACCATTAAATATAGACCATTACCAATGCGCAATGAATATTCTGCTTATTTCCTGCACTTCACAATTGATTTTTTGCGCTTGAACTAATCATAATGGATCTATTTTTTATATTTTTAGTTCGGTTCAAAAATTTTTTGATATTGAAAACACTTCAATAAGATTGAAATTTTTATTTTTTCGTTTATTTTCTATCACGCTGCCAATGTCCTTTATGTCAAGTAAATTATGACACGCTTATTACATTACATTTTATGCAAATATTTCTTAATATTGTAGTTAATAATGACACTCAATCAAATTATGTGTTTAAGCGCTTCCTCAACATCTTATAAGTTGAGAGCAGTGATGTATTTGCATTAAAATTGTTTTTCAATTAGAAAATGATTGTTTATTATTAAAACCTCATGCTGTGAGATTAATTACGCAAAACGTATTGAATTATATTCCTTATTCTTTCTGTTAATTTTATTACTACTGAAGACGACATGCAAGAACTGAAAGTAAATTCTTTGTGTTGAGCCACAACATGTTGCCTGTGCATATGAAAGTCTTTCTTTTATGACAGCAACTAAAAAATCTCTGCTTTAAATGACACGTTTTCACACCTGCTGAATTGAGAATTGCAATTTGCTTTACAAAGATTTATATGTGTGTGTGTAATAAAGTGGACGCATAATTTTGAATTTTTGTATTTAAAAGCTGTAGTATTTGAATTAAACATACGTACAGACCCTTCAGTCAGGACTACTACAGCACTTATGATGTGTGTATTAATTTTTATTCATGAGCGCTGGAACCTGCAGTTTAAAGTGGACCCGGATCGCCAGATATTTGAGAAATTATTTAAGGGTAATTTTATTTACTTCAGTTCTTTTGTCAGGCAGTTGCCGAAGAAATATTTTTTTTAACATTTGTTTTTTGTTGAAGATATCACGTCTAATAAACCAACACACTCCCTACTAGACTACGTATTTAACGTTAAACATTGCAATATTTCTAAACCAAACCTTATAGAACTCAATGTTTAATATATAGCATTATATATGGTACTCACAGGGTTAGGTTAGATCAAAGTGGTAGCTTACTTACACACATAGCGGACCATTGCGACGCCACAGGTAAGTGAAGTCTCCGTATTAACTGAATACTCCCAAACTAAGCGAAGAAGCTGGTTAGCGCTGGGGCTGCTCGTTAAAGCACGCTGCAAAGCTATGCTGGAAACCAGCCTATAAATTTAATAAACAAAGCTGAATCCTTGATGCATCTCTTAAAACTCAATCCGAAAATCCTGTAATGAAGGGAAGGAATAATCAAAACACTTACTCGGAACCTGATACTGATACCGCACAATATCAAGTAGTTTTTCAGAGCAAAAGAATTGAAAAGAATTAAGAATACCCTTTATTCTATGTATTGCGAACAGCGTGGGAATGTGAGTTTTGTTTAATCTTCCTAAATTCACTATTTTTTTTTGAAAACTTGTTTTCGATTATGATCCCAAGAAAGAGATAAATTAAAATTTTTTTTATTATTAAGCATGGATTTTTTCATTGATTTCATGATTATATTCATAACAGACTGTATTCTATTAAAAGTAGATTTTCCTGGTTATAGATGAAGTATGTAAATAATTCTGTCAGACTAAGGGCCATTATTACAACTTGCCGTTAAAGTCAGGTTTAGTAAAAGGTAACTTTAGCTAAAGTGAACTTTAAAGTCACCTTTAACTTTTTTGTAATTACAACTTAATGATAAAATAAAGATAACATTTTTATAAATGTGCCAGTGCCGAAGCAATATCGATAGCTCAATTAATCAAGTGCTTTAAAAACGCAATGGCAACAATGGGCATCTTTTTCTGTTGTTTTTGCTCATTTTGTTTATAAAATTTGTGTGTTGAGGTTTTAGTTTCTTTATTTTTGTATTTTTGTTTTAAAAAAATATAATGATAACAGCAATATCCATTTAGATTTGAAAAACTATTATTATATCACGTTTATATTTGATATATTTTCATGTTTATATTTGAAGTTACCACATTGAAGATTATATATATAATATGGCAAATTGAAAGATAAACTAAACTTCAAAAATTAAAGGTAGGATGATCTTCCCTTTAGCTTAACGCTTACTCTTATCTTATTATGTACTCATAATAATGAAAATCAAACTATATGGCCGTTAAAATCCTGCCTTTAGTTAACAATAAGTTGTAATAATGACCCTAAGACTCTTGCAGTACAGACCTTTTCATTCTACAACGATAACAAATTGATAACAAAATCAAAATAAATTTCGCTATCGTTTCATATTTTCCCCCGCGTAATTGTTAGATTTACCTATTCTATTGCATGAAAAACTTAAAATAAATCTTAGAAATGGAGACTATTAAGTACGGCTTATAGCTTTTTCTCTAGGCATAAGACCATTAAAATTCGTAAATTTTATAATCTAAGGTTAAAATAAGCCCCAAACTCATAATCCTCCATAACACTAGATCAATGCATTGAACAAATCAATGACATGCATCATCATAATATTTTCAATCAAATTCCAAATAATTTCAATATTTTTATGAGTCTAGCAAAACTGTTGTGGCTTGTGGCAAAATTAGCTACTGAAATTATAAAATCGAATATTTGTGCTTAACAGCAGCGACTACAACAGCATTTATGAACATTATACAAATGTAACACGTCAACATTTGAGACTGACAGGCAGACTTGCAACTTTTCATGAACCGCGTATGCACAGACAAATCCGCATTTATAATCAGCATCATATAGTTCCACTTCTAAGAAGATTACAATAATTGAATGTATCCATTAATAAATACTTATATTTGTTGGTGTACGCATTCGTATTTAATACTTTTAGCTTCCAGGGTTAAAGTAGGTAAATTGAAGAGTAATTGAAATAATTTTTATGAAGCTAGTAAGTCAGCAGAAGGATGATTTAGGTGGAAAATATTATTACGTTTTTGCCTTTTAAAAACGTTTAAAATATGAGCTCGTAGATTGCAAATAAAATAAAAATAAATTCGTGTTTAGTTTTAATTAAATTCTTTATTGTTCGCACAATTCTGTGTCGTACTGTTCACAACTTGATGTAAACAACAACAATTGCTTTGTTTGTTATTCTTCTTTACACTCTTTTGCATAAACAATAACAATTACTAGGCCATTGTTCGACTGATCTACTAATTAGGCGTAGACTAACCACACAGAGATTCTCAATCTATTACAATAATAAATTCAATTTAACAAGGAAGCACAAAAATGTACACCACGTTATAGCCGCTAATGATGATCTTCAGACAACAAAAGAAATCAGCATGCCTACTCAGGGTAGGGAATGAATATTGAATTCTCCAGTTTCTACTCTTAAGTAAATAAAGTTTACTTAGAAAACGTGAGAAATATTCAAATCCTTCCATACATACATAGTTGGTCATTACAACCCGACAGGATTACGATCAAACTTCTCACACCACTTATATTGTGTAACTTGTAGCTTGTGTAACTGAGTGGCGGGACCCACGGTTTGAAGTCAACGAACGACAGTTTTTTGATAAGTTTTTCTTGGCAATTTTAAATCCTCCCACAGATTTTAGTAAAAATCTGCTGAGAGAAATTTGCCGAAGAAATATTTGTTTCGTATTTCGTTTTGGTGGAGATGTCTTATATGGGGATTGAACCGTGGTCTCACGTCCAATAAGTCAACACATTACCGACCAGACTATGGCGACTTCATTCTATAATAATTTGACAATATTTCCACGTAGTAATTTTTTGTATACAACAGAAGTTTTCTCCACTTAGCTGCTGCTGTTACTACTGTTATTTCGTATACACCAGAGCATATACTGCAAGCTGTATACGATTTGTATGCACTAATTGGTGTAGATATCACCATCCGTGCAACATATAAAAGTGCAATATAATTGTATGTTTATTAAATCAGCAATAGAGTGTGTGTTGTTGTAAATGTGTTGTCAGCTTAAAGAAACCATTAAAATTATACTGCAGACAACAGTCGGCCAAGCAGCCAAACAAATAATATACCAACCAGTTCTAGCAGCCGTTCAGACAGCAGATTAAAATCAAATATCAAATGAAGCACTAAATCTCTATAGATTTTGTTTATAGGAACGTATATACGGTTTTAACAAATTTTAGTAATTCATGTACGGCGTAATTTATTACATCGTCAAACAAATCAATTGATTGTTAAAAGGCAATGGAAACAAAAACAGAAACAAGGCGAGAGAAACAAATGCTGCATATAAAGCTGAGGAAGATGATTTTGATAATGCAGTCGTACTGTTGGGCATAGAAAACCAGAACCCAATGAAAATAAATGAATTGCAAACGTAAATATATCTTGAGGCATTATTTATTGTGTAGAAAATTGTAGTTTTAAAGTGTTGCAATTCAACTGGTGGTTTTAAGTTTTATTCAATTACATTTTTTATGACATAAACATGAATTTGCCCTTCGGAGTCGTCTTTAAACTGGAGGTCCTGCCACTCATGTATAAAATTAACACACACAGCGTCTGTGGTATGAGAAACCAGACCGTAAGCCTGACTGAAGGGTTATAATAACCAATTATGTATCTATTGGAAACATTTTCTCTGAAAGTAAACTGATTTCTGTTTTGTCGCACTTCTTTACGAGGCTTAATCCATTAGTTGGTACAAATGTCAGGGAGAGTTAAAGACAGTTATGAATTTTCAGCAAATGTTGAATGATTTCCAAATTAAATACCTGCAGTTAAGGATATGGTTTTCGACACCGCTGTTGGAAGAATCATTCAATTAAAATCGTACTTAACGGTTTGATCTTAGAGCCCAACCAAAAGTCTATATTGAATCCATCAAGTTTCTTATCTTTTCCTGTTAATAAACATAATATGCAAAAATAAAATCATCGAGTCTTCCAAATTACGTTGGTCGTTGGAACGTTGGACAGCGTGTGTTCGCTGAATAGTTTCATAAAAAAAAAACATTTTCAGCACTGAAGACGTGAACAACCACAATTATAAAATTTAAAACCAAAGCTATACATCTGAGATATTGAGAGTTCATGGGACATCCCAAAAAAAGTCACTGTGTTGAAACCAAAGCGAACAGTCTGACGAGGTTGATGGGAGCCAAGTCTAACATGAAGTTCATTAGGATTTTTCGTGATGTTAGGAATCGAAAGTGTAAGTGGGTCGAATGAAACCAAATGAGAACAAAAATGAATGGAACTATTTTGTGGTATCAAGGGCCAAAAACGTATATTGGAACAATCATGCTTCCATTTAAGCTCTCGGTGCTTATTAGATCAAATCGATTATTGTATGGGACTATCTGGGGAAAATGATTTGGACCAGGTCATTGGTCGCTATAGTTTATTAGGTAGTGTGTTGACTTATTAGACGCAAGGCCACAAGAGAATCTGTCATTAGGAGTGGAGTTTAAAATAGGTCCCGCTACTTGGTGATAAAGTTAACACGCACACAACATAAATGGTGTGAAAAGCTAGGTCGTAATCCTGAATGAAGGTTTGTATTGACCAATTATATATATATATCAGGTCATGCGGGAATTCTCGGCCATGAACACGTCGTTAGTGGAACCAGAATTCTTCTGTGAAGTGAAAGCGGATGTTTGGAAAGGTATGTTCAATGAAAGGGAAGATAAAAAGAGACAAAAACTCTTTTCAACCCGAGTGGGTTTGAGACAATCAAAATCTTTGTTTTGAAATTACAAATGGGCAGAACCATAATCAGACCATCCTGTAAAAGCCTGAGATTGATAGCCGTTCTTTTGACAGGACTCACACTTATTCAGAAATTTGGTTGTTTCGAACTAAACATGATATTAGATTTTCATAGATGTCAATAAAAGTTGTACCGATCACAAATACTGAGCTAATGTATGATCAAATGAAAAGCTGATAAATAAAGTACATAGCCCAATACTGCTGCTTCATTAACATCACAATGATTTCTGCAGAAATTGTAATGACGTAAAAGAAGACAAGACCACAGAATATATTCTCTGTCACTATCCCGTACTTAGAAATCTGAGACTAAGGACTCCTGGACATCCAGAATTTATTGAAAATACATTTTTACCGCAATAGGTACTACAGGAATTACTATTTAATTAGGTTAACAATACTTATAACGAAATGTCAATAAAAATTGATAAACATAAGCAATTAATTTAAAATTAAAAAAAAATAGCACATCAATTTTTAAAAAGTGAAATTAAACGCAAGCCTATCAGTAAACAACTGACTGTACTTCTTTAAAATAAATTGTTTGCAAAATAACTGAGTCAGAACATGAACTACTGATGCCTCCTGTAAGACCACGTTTGAGTTTTCTGAACCATAAAAATCAGGAGTTTTGTTTACTATCGGACTTACCCAGATGAAAATAAGCTTCATGCGAAAAGATAATTTTTTTTGGTAAAATCGACATCATCGTGCTGTTTCTCATTGGCCTAATAAATCCCAATGCGGCTGAAGAGTAGATCGATTCATTACGTTCAGAGGGTATAATATACTGAATTTTGTGACAGAATAGGCTGACATACGTATTGGCAGATTTGAAATAAATTTAAAACGATAGATGCCCCACCCTATACCAGATAGTTTTCAATTAATATTCATCAATCATTTAAAGAATGAAGAAAAGAGTGCATACATACAATGCATAAATGATGGACACAAATTATGTTAAAACTGAAAATGTTTATAATCCCACACATATTTTTATAAAGCTACTGTATGGAACATGAATTCAACTATTCATTTCAACTGTGGTATAATCACAATTGCCCTCTTATCATAGGTCTTCTGCCCGTTTATTTTTTTTTTCGTTTTTCTTTTTGTTTAAGAACATTTGAAGAGGATTTGCGTTTTTTCCTCATCCAATGATAAGAAGCAACGCCAAGAGAAACTGATGCATTAATAAATGCTTGTGCCCAATATTTAATGTTCCCGAGCAAATAAAAATGAAGCTCAGCTGTGTTTATATTTTCATGCAAATGGAATACGCAATTGACAGAAAATATGTCCTCCTACCAGATGATGTCTCCATAAATGCATCTTCTCTTTTTTAATCCATTTGCCATAACTGTTATCATTACCGGTAGATTAAGTGGACTGCTTGTAGCCAAAGTCACTATAATTTTCAGCATCCACTCAGTAATGGGTCAATAGCAGATCGGGCTAGTGAACTGATATTTTACATGCTGTTTGCGGTATACTCGTAAAGAGTCAGTGATTGTCATTCACGTAGGAAACCGCGCAGTCATAAGATGACATCCAAATCCCTGCAATAATAAAGGCGAAATTAAGAATGAAATGAGCAGATTTCTGTTGGAAAAAATTTATTTTGCAGCATTTTATAGGTAGACTCTCAATTGTCTTTTAAAACGTACTGACTGCCTGTACATGTAAACGTGAATGTTTAATGTGGCTTATAATGTGCAAGAAAATTGAGGCACATTTACCGACACTGATATTGCTTAAGGCTGTAGTGAAATACACTCTGAAGACTTAAGATATTGCGGCAATTTTCCTTTCATTTTCAATTTCCCGTTATTGGCTTTTATTTTTATTCTTTCTCAGTTTTTTTTTACCTCTTTTGTTTGACAACGGCAGGCTATTAAAGGATATTATGAACAACTGCCGTAGTAAATCACATCAGTAGAGGGAGATGAAAAATTTTAATGGTAGGGACATAAATATGAAACAATAATGGCTTGTATTCAATTTAAATCAGAGAATAAGTTAAGTCAAGCTAATCATTCTCATTCAAATCCTATTTATTAGAGCAGGTTTCTGACCAAATAGAAGCTGTGTAGATCCGAGCTACGAACCACAGTGAGAGATCAGCAATGAGTATTCAAAAAGATGAGAATCGAATCATACTCATAATTTCTGATACTTATGAGCATTCATACTTATTTCAATCTTATTCTCATACTACTCATATTCAAAGTTTGAAGTACGCATGATATTCATACTTAACAACACGTATAATGTTGTTGATTTCGACTCTCCATAACCCAACATATACAAGAATCCCAAAATAATTGTGATTCGCGTACGAACAATAAAATACTCACTACAAGGTTGCGTGTTTGCACTGCTTGCTGGTCTGTCCTTTTTGATTTTGCATCTTTTTTCTTTTTTTGTAAATGCAACAACAACAAAGATTGTAAATTCTGATAAATGATTCGAGTCACTCGAATATGTTTATGAATCAAACATATTTCGAATGGTATGAGTTTGATGTCAACGTTGAACTCATACTCATTGTAACCTGTACTTAAATCAACATCGTAGTGAGTACGAATGAATCAATTATATTCAAAATTTCATGAGTGCTTATGGGTAACGAAAAAACGATACATTGCTGATCTCTGACCACAATACAGTTGTAAATAGAAAGCCATAGTCGCCCGTATTTAATGTGGAAAACAGCAGGAAAGTATGTCTCGGAGCTATATACGAGAAAGGAAAAAGTGGGAACACTAGTGAAATATTTTATACCAATACTAGAGTAAAGTAAGTACGTTCTCTATTACCTCAACTATATAATTTTTTTTTCATTATAGCTCTTCAGACAGGATTGCGACCTAGCTTTTCACACTACTTACGTTATGTGTGTTAATGTTATACATGTGTAGTGGGACCAATAGTTTAAACTCGACTCCGAACCACAGATTTTTGAGAAACTTTTCATGGCAACACTACTAATTGTTTTCATCGCTACAATGTGTCCTCAGGATGCTGCAAGGTGTCAAATTTCCTATTTCCTGCCTAGTACCTGGCATTCGTCTAGATGTTTCATTCTGGAATGCATTAATACCCCACAGGTATTTCGTGACAGTATTTCATTCTCTTCGTCACGGAATCTACCTACTGGCCTCGAGACAAATCTTATTCTGAATAAGTGTCTACAGTGCTCTGTCAAACAGCCGGTTATTTCGTGATATCCTTATGCATGCTCGCTGGTAACAAAACTGCTAATGGACCAGCGATGTTTGTTCACAATGCAAACTTTATTGGTTCTAGGATTAGTTGTAATTCCACATTAATTGACAAAAGCCAAGTCATGGGTAGACTGTTGGGAACACGAAGGTACCCAAGAATTTTATCATAGCTTTACCTTTGCGGGAAATTTCATAAATATGAATAGATGAAACGCAGTGTATTCTCTGTCTGGAGTAAGATGTTAACACAGGGAACCTTTTTTCCAATTATACAGCGCTGACTTGTACTAGACTGCACGTTTTCAAGCGATTTTAATTCAACTCGATGGAAATCAGATATATTTCCACAGGTGATTTATAGAACTTCGTTTATAGGGCAAGCAAGTTGCTACTTTAATATTGTTTTCAATGTTGCCTTTTTATTGGGAAAATAGTTAAGTACTATCTTCTGTAGGAACTGTAGTAATCATTGAAAGAGTTTCATTGACAATATTGTTATAGTTTTTACCATTTAAAAATGTTTGAAATATAAGTTCGTAGATTGCAAAAAAAATAAATCAGTTTTAATTAATTTCTTTGTTGTTCACACCATTCTGTGTGTCGCTGTTCATAACTTGATGTAAACAACAACAATTGCCTTTTTTGTTATTCCTCTTTACACTCTTTTGCGTAAACAATAACAATTGTTCGATCGATCGATTTATAACGGAGATCTTCAAACCACAATTATTCTCTTCACACGCAAAGCGTCTTCACACAAGACTTTGCATTCTGACCCAGTTGCCTTCTTTGTCTTGCCTTTTATATGCCGACGTAAACAGTCTGATGAATGATCTTGCAGTCGAATTTTCATGGCTTAGCCTTCTCGATATCTCCATGAATGTAAACATCGTTGTTTCATTGTTCTTTGTGTATTTTGTCCACATTTATTCTGGTAATGTTTGTTGTTGAAGTTGCCGTAGTCTAGTAGGTAGTGTGTTGACTTATTAGACGTAAAGCCAGGGTTCGAGCCCCAGGCCAGATATCAAAACAAAAATAGAAAAAGTATTTCTTCGGCGACTTTCTCTCAGCAGATTTCTGGCAAAAACTCTGAGAGTAAATAAAATTGCCATAAAAAGTTTCTCAAAAATCTGTCGTTCGGAGTCGACTTTAAACTGTAGGTCCCACCACTCATGTATAAAATTAACACACACAACATAAGTGGTGTGAGAAACTAGGTCGAAATCCTGACTGAAGGGTTGTAATGTTGTTGCTTTTTGTTTACTTGTTTATCCTTGTTTCTATACTATTTTGTTTGTTTATTTGTTGATCATGTAAACAAGTCAATTGTTTTTGATTTTGTAGCTTTTGTTAAACGATGTAACACCATTTCCATTTTCGTAACAATATGTTCTCTTATTCTGGCTTAATGGTAGTACTGACGTACGACCAGACTAAAGTACTAAAGTACTTTGCAGTTGTTTCGTTACGTTGTTTAAATATTTGTATCCCAATTTATGATACAAATATTATTCATTTCAATTTGCATAAATTTTCAACGACACTCAAAATGCTTGTAAAAACCCTTGCAAGTATTTTTCACATGACATCGCCCAACGTACATTCATAAATATGTACGATATACATATATTTGCATATACGTGATAATGTTTGTTTAACACAATGTCATCTTTTGTGAAAATTAGTAACAAAATTAAACTCTTTTTTACACTCTTTGTTGTTTTAAAAAATTGTTACAAAAAACAAAAAAAACCGAAATAATATTTGCATGAATTCAAATGCTGGTAACAATTTACATTTACACCACAAAGTGTTAAAGAGAGTTTTAAACAAAAGAAGCTAAAACAAGGAACACAAAGAAATACGCATTTCAAAACTTCAAAGGCAATAGAGTCCGTTGTCCTTTTTTTGCTTTAATGAAGGCTTCAAAGTAACAAGCCACCATAAATGCAACACAGCCTTAAGTAGTGAAAAAAAATACAAAAAATAAGAACAAAATTTTTGCAAAGTCAACAAAAAAGGAAGTTGAGAATCTACAGAAACAACAACAACAAAAAAGGAAGAATATATAATTACGCTTACTAACCAACGGACGTTAGCGGTTGTTTTAAATGACTGGCTATTGCAATTTACTGCTCCTGCTAACTTACGATAACAAAAGACAGTCTCATCTAAGGGCATGCTAATGATAGAAATCTTTGAAGCATTTGCAAAATCATTTTAAGAAAGAAAAACGTTTTAAAGAACTTTCGTAAAAGTATTGCAATTAAAACGATTATGAAAATATTTTCTAAAAGAAATTACTTTACACCGAAAAACAAAAGAAAACAGTATGGTTTTGCTTCACACCAAATTTTCAATCAAACACCCGTATTTTCTTTTATAATAATTCAGTAAAATAATATATCTAATATATTGGATCAGAGAAAATGTAGTCTCGTTTCTTAGCTAACTAAGAACTCAACAATCTTAAAAGATTTTAAATTAAAATCAATAAAAGTAAATAGATCCGTGCACAGAGGAAAAACTGCCTAATAAAATCAAGAAGATTTTCTCAACGAAACGTTTTTGGAGTGAGGGGTATTACAGCAAAAAGAAACGAAGATTTTTTCGTAGAGATTTCTTATTATTTTTATGTGCTAAATCTTTTTAATTTTTTCATGACGTAAAACATACATTTAAGAAGAAAACTTGTTATTTACCATTTTTTTTACTCAAATTCCGTCAAAAAATTCAATCCATAGAGAAAAACTTATTGATTCCATTGTGTTTTCTTCTAAATTGTATAAAACAAGATATTCTTATCAATTTCATTGGGCTACCTAATCAGTTTTTTTAAAAAGATTATTCTTATAGATTTCATTGGGGTACTGAATAATTTTTTTTAAGAAGTATTCCTTATTGATTTCATTAGGTTTCTATTTGATCATGTGTAAATTATATTATTAATGTTTTAATAAGAATATCTTCTTGATTATATTAACTGACTTGTTAAAAAAACTGAACAAGTGGCAAGTAAAGAAGTGGAAAAAAGTAATAAAAATATTCCTTCTTAAAAAACAAAGTAAACTTAAATAAAAAAATTGAATTGTTTTAATTTCAAAAAAAAGTTTTATAAAAAACAAATACAATTTTGTGTAATGACCCAATTTTTAAATCCAGGGAGCTCCGTGATGAAACGTGGAACATTCTTTTAAGTTTTGGAATTACATCAAGAAACATATTAAAAAAATGGACATCGAAGAAAATTTATACAAGAAGGTGGACCAAAAGTATACTGGGGAGTTAATTAAATTCAAAGCAGGACTAAGGGAATGGAGAAGAAATATTGTTCGTGCAAAATTATTATTAATGTATCAAATATTAAATTAGTTTCTAAGTAAATATATCAATAAAAAATCTATAATAATATCAAGCAAAATCAAGAAGTATTATTTATAAAAATAAAGGGATAGTCTTATAAAATTAAGAAGAAAATCTTTTTGAAAAAAAAACAAAAAGAGGGCCTAATAAAATCAAGAAGAAAACTTTTTTGAAAAAACAAAAAGAAAGCTTATTAAAATTAATGAGAAAACCTTTTTAAAAAATCAAGAAGACTATCTAGTAAAATCCCTAAGTTTTCTTCTTGATTTTTTCAAAAAGGTTTTCCTTATAAAAATAAAGAATCTCTTCTTGAAAAAAAACTAATTTACTATGTATTTATTAGGATCAGTTTTCTCTGTGTGGTTAGATTAGATAGGGAAGTAGACGGACCCTACTTTAATAAAGGGATTCCACTTAGGCCAACATTTATTTCCATTGTGATACCACAATCCATATTCATGACGGGGATTATACATTTGCTTGAGCAAACCAAGCCCAGTCCAAAAAAAAGTCAAACTGTTGCTGCAATCTTCATTGTCGAAAATTTGCGTCTTTTTATAACAAGAGCAGGACACTGACAGAAGAGCAGGACAGAAGACTGTCTCTTCCTCCTTGTTGTCATAGATTTTGCAGAAATCATTTGACGAAATGTCAAATCTTTCGGTATACTTAGTAAAATGAAAGTGGTATGGAAGAATCCCTATTGAGCGATGGGCGGCCATGCAATTTTTCGATAGAAGTAAGTATATCCTCTTCTTATGCCAACGAAATTAAGTTTTTTCGTTAACTTAGTGGATCATATCAAATTTTACTGGAGCATACGGAGTACAACACATAAGATATCAGATATTAGAAGCTTCCAATCGGCTTTGGCCAGCTCAACAGCAATGCAATTTTCAACGATAACCTTACTTCCTGTAATCTTTGAATGATCCGAATTTCCTAAAAAGGTCCCCGACATTCATGGGCAAGGACGAACGTTATAAATATGTTCGTTCCGGGCTTAACCACAACCTGGCTGTCCGAGTAAATCAAGGAAAATTCTGGCTGCCAATAAGTATTCCGCCACTTTCAAAATGGAAGTTTGGAATATAACATCGTTCCAATGTCCGCCACGGTTTTTCTGGATAGGATATGTTAACTTTGAGAACCGTTGAATTTTTAAGAAAACAGATTGACAAGATGGACAATCTTATAAAAGGCCACGCTAAAGTTGTAAGGGTTAAATCTTACCAACATTGGTGAATGCATTTGCTTAATTTTATTGACTGTGGTGTTATAAGTATCAGCATAACCTCAGTAAACGCTCACCAATCAAGGGTCACCAATCAATTTACTAAGAGTTGCATGCACAAGGTCAAATACAATAAAAACAAAGACTTTTTGATTCATATTGCTCTGCTCGTTAAGCTATGTGGCGGAGTATGTAAAAGTTTTTGGTGAAAACCAAACAAACAAATAAAGAATAATAAACTGAGTAAAATCGCTGGAAAAGGACAAATGCAAATGAACCCAAAAAAAAAACTGCAAATGAATTATACTGCACAGCCGCAAATTGTTGCATGGCTCAACAAGATGTGGCAAGTACCAAATATTGATCAAAGAAACATATTATATCATCGCCAACAACTCAAACTAATACCATGTTCAGATATGCACCTTTATTGCGTAAATCGCAATAAACGCCATTAATGGGTTCAATATATCATATAAACTTTCAATGAATAATTGCGCAATAAATACGCAAATTGTTGTAATATTGAGTAAAACTTAACATGCAGCACTGTCATAAGTGTGTTTAGTGAGCATATTACACTTAACAATTTTTGTTGATAATTGACAACTCAAATGTCAATAACGACAAACAAAAAAAAAAAAAAAAAACAACAAAACAAAATGAAAACAATGTTGTTGAATACTAAATAAGCAGCTGAACTGCGTATATTATTATGCCTGAACATTTAAAATATTGTACTCAATTAACCGAAAATTGACTAAATAAAAGTGCATATCTGAACATAGTATAACTCATGCCTACAGCTCCACTCCAATTAAAAAGTAAAACCAACAAGAAATACCTAAAAATAAACAAATCGGAACGGGACTGAAAAATACTGATAGGCAAGTGAAAAAGCAAAAGAATATAAAAAAAACCTGACAATAAAATCCACTCGAGTTAAAGAAATTCAAGAGTTAAGGGAAAATGAAATTGGCCATAAAGTGCTCTTTAGAATAATTTTGTTGTGCAAAAACTCTGAGATTAAATAAAATTGCCGTGAAGAATTTCTTAAATTATTTCGTTTTCTTTGAGAAGACTGAGGTGGAATTAAAATGACGGTCTGTTTTCTAACAAGCAAACAGAACTACATCATCTAAGTCCTTTTTACCATCCTTAACTAACTCCCATCAGACATATTTGTATTATATATGGCTGAGAACGCGGAAATAAAACAGAGGCCATAAGCGCTTGGTAAGTGTAGGAACTATGGTTTCGCCAAAATATTGTAAATAGTTTTTTTATTTATTTATTTATTTAATGACAATAGATAAATTTTATCCTTACTGACTACATGCAATGTATACAATAATGCTTTTATAACAATTCAACAAGAACTTTAATTAATAATTTAAAAATATGGTTAGGGTTTGTTTTAAAACGTCTTACCCCTCCGAGAAATCAATTACTTGGTAGCATTCATTAAAGATTTTACAGGCTCTTCTAAAGTAATCTTTATTTTCGTAGTCTAATCTGTAGTATTTTAGTGACAGCAGTTTAAAATTACGTGTGCGTCGCGCAGGAACATTAAATTTCAATCGACTGAGAAGAAACACTGAATCAACATCGCCTTGTATTATTCCCAGAATAAAAAGAGTACTCATCATGGAACGACGACTTTTAAGAGTTGGGAGTTTAATCAGAGCTAGTCTACTCTGATATGGCGGTAATTCAAAGGAGTTCCAACCAAGACCTCGTAAACAGAAAATTAAACATTGTTTTTGTAATGACTCAATGCTATTTATATGAACTGCATAACAAGGATGCCATATGATAGGACCATACTCCAGGATAGGTCGGACGAGAGATATAAACAATAATTTTGTTAAATAAGGATCAACAAATTCCTTAGACCAGCGTTTCATATATCCAAGTATGCCATAAACTTCATTCACGATCATGGATATGTTATCACGAAAGTTGAGTCTGTGATCCAATAGTATACCAAGGTCCTGGTATTATAATAGATTGCAACTCCCTGAAAACGTTATACAAGCTTTAACGGACGGATCCAAATGACGTGGGATCATCGGATGTTAAATCTTAGACTATCATTTGCTCAACTTTAGTACTATGCAGAGAGAAATAATGGTTGAAATGAATTTTTTTTTGCGAGAATATAACGTAAATAGCGGAAGGCATTTTTACTGACGTTAAAGCTGTCATTAAATTCAAAGAGGAGATAGTGAGATTTTCAACGATTATCTTCAAATAGATTTCTAAATACCAGAATATTGAGGGTAACAATAAGCTGCCGCACTACAACAAATGCTGTTGCAACAGAAAATTTAATGAATTCATAAATGAAATTAACATTCCTCTGCACAGGGGCAAGTAAAGGATCTCAATCTAACTTTTGTCAAAGAAAAAATGAGTAGATATCAGACATATCTGACTCTCTACGGATTATGCAAAGGAAAACTTGCGTTAAATCTAATGAGAGTCTCTTTTACGAATGCCATATTAGTTATAGCGAAACGCTAACCTTCGAGTGAACAATCCCAGAGGGAGGAAATACCTCACAATGACTTCTGCAGAAGCTGTAATGAGGCGAAGGGTTCCTGAGCACCGACAATTTATTAACCGAACGTCTCTGGTCAGACCATCATGAAATTGTTGGGATGCAGGGGAAATGACAGCCAAGTATTTTAGTTGAATGACAGAATGAGAAACAAAATTAAATTGAGTTTTAAGCACTCTTTTAAGGAGGCTTTATGGTTGCTTCTGTAAACAAATGATAGTTTATTGTAGCTATTAGTGAATGCTTGTTAAATGGAACGGAATAAGCACACACTCTTATAATTAAGCCGGGATAGATTCTCTGTTTTTTTCTTTGTTGTTTGAGATGACGCTTTCTTTCTTAGCATTCTTAGGAAATAAAATTCCTATTCAAAATAAAAGCTGGTTTTCACACAAACATAAATTCCAACATTTTATTTCAATGAACATGAGAAAGTATTAACTTTTGCATTTCCCATGAAGAACAATTTCCCATCCTATGTACATAAATATCTTCATTGAGCAAAAATTGCATTCACTTTATCGGCCATTATATCATAATCTATTCCACAATTTCAACTGATTTTAACACAATTTATTTCAAATTACTTGGAATTTTATTCACAAAAATCGAAAAAGAATCAACAGCACGCAGTTAAGTTGTTAAGACAGCAATCATAGAATACTGCAGAAATAAATATTGTTAACCACGCAATGCAGCGGCAGCTATCAAGGCAAAACACTGACATACAATTCTTAGTCAAAATTATAACCAACAACATCATTAACTTCTAGCTGCATGAAAATATTAAATTTGCAAATTTTTGTGTGTGTGTTAGTGATTTAGCAATTATGATAACATTCTAAAATAGCTTATAACGGTTATTTTAAACTGTGCGACCCGTCATTTTAAATCACTTTGACAACGTAAACAAATGGCCGTAGGCGTATGAATGTCATTTTTCATAGAATTTATTTTTTAGGTTAAAAAAATTCAATTTTATAAAGCGCGGTATCACGAGTGATAAATGTCCTTCCGTTTCAGTTATCAGAAAAATAAAAATTTGTTTTCATAGAATATGAAATGATTTCATAATTAACAAAATTACCATAAATACTGATGCATATCAAAATTTAGCAAGTAGTATTCAAAAAGATGAGTAGAAACGAATCATACACATAATATCTGACATATATATGCATTCATACTTATTTTAATATCATGGAACCTCTACTACTCATATTCAAAGTGTGAAGTACTAATCATATTCATACTTAACAACACGTATGATGTTGTTGATTTCGACTCTCCATAACTCAACATATACACGAAGCACAAAATAAGTATGAATCGCGTACGAACACTAAAATACTCACTAAAAGGTTGTGTGTTTGCTCGGCTTGCTGCTCTGTCTTTTTGCTTATGTGTTATTTCCTTTCTTTTGTAAATGCAACAACAACTAAAGCTGCAAATTTTGATGAATATTTCGAGTCACTCGAATCATTTATAAGTATTTTTCTAAAGTTATGGATCTGAATGAGTAGGCTTATGAATCAAACATAGGCTGACTTTTAAAATGTTTTAATACAAAGTTTGTATGCAATTCTACTCTACTACGGAATATAAATTATGTAGATATGCAAAGTTACCAAATAATTCATCAACTGTAAATCCGATGCCTGATTGATTTTTGACTGCGTTAAAAATACACCTTGACGACGTTTTGAAGTAGTATACATTGTAAACATTTTGTACAGCGGCTTTATGAAACACTATACTTTGATCAAACCCAAAGCAACCAACATTTTGGAAGTTAGGCATATTTCGAATGATCTGAGTGTGATGTCAAGTTTGTGCCCACACTCATTGCACCTGTACATATAAATCAACGTTGTAGTGAATACGAATGAATCAGAGTAGTTAAATTTCAATATTATTGACTCATATGCAAAATTTCATGAGTGCTTAAACGATTCAGTGCTGATCTCTGATGCATATACAATAACAGGTGCTCATATCAACATTCCCTATTAAGGTATGATGGATTAACTGTTATCTTAGAAGCACAAGGAAATAATCTATTGAGCTCTACACTTTCAACTTCGATTCCACATATACACCTCTTTATGCACTCACCGTAGACTAATAGGTAGGGTGTTGGCTTATATGAACAAAAATGATTTAAAAAAGTATTTTTTTCTGTGACTTTCTCTCAGCAGTCTTCTGGCAAAAACTCTGAGAGTAAATAAAATTACCGTGAATAGATTCTCAAATCTGCCGTTCGAAGCCGAAGTGTAAACTGTAGGTCACTCCACTAAAATAAAAGGTTGTAATGACTAATAATTATAATTTTTCATTTCATTCTAAGGAAACGACAGGCTTAAGCGAACCGAGAGCCACAACAAAAATTAAGAAACTGTACATAAGGAGTATATGAGCTCTTCGATTGTCTCCCACTCAGATTTGTCTGTTAAAAATCTCTTTATCCTTCCATGACTTGATTATTAAGATGCTCATGGTCTGGATAATCACCAATTCTTCTTATATGAGGACTTCAAAAGAGGCTTATATTATGTAATAATGGTAGTCGAACTCTGTCAAAAATTTGAAAAGAAGTTAGTTAATTGTAGATGGCCAATATTTTGAATAATTTATTTGAACCACTTCTACTAAGTAACGTTGCATTTTCCGAAAAAACAGTGGAAATTTAGTGGTTATATGTAGAATTCAGAGTGTCCTATCTTTAAATTTAAATAAATGAAATAATGAGTGAGATACCCCATCGACATCTTGTAATCGTTGTAAAGACGCATTGATGCCAATGAAATGCTTGCCACGGCTTTTCTATGTCTAGTGCTCCCGAAAAGCTCAATTTCCCATGATGCTGGCATATAAATCAGGCAGAACGTGATCGATGTCGACATAGTCTAGTAGGTTGCGTGTTGGCTTATTAGACATGAGGACAAGGTTCAAATCCCAGGTCAGATATGTCGAAAATATTTCTTCGGCGACTTCCTCTCAGCAGATTTCTGGCAAAAACTCACAGAGTAAATGAAGATTGCCATGAAAGGTTTCTAAAAAAGTCTGTCGTTCAGAGTTGACTTTAAACTGTAAGTCCCGCCACTCATTTATACAATTAATACTCACAGCATAAGTGGTGTAAGAAAATAGGTCGTAATCTTGAATGAAGGATTGTAATGACAAACTATGTATGTGTGTATGTAGAATATGATCGATTCTTTGGATTATATTGTAGCTTATTCTCGATTGTGACTTAAAAAACCTCACAGGCAAAGCGGGATTAAATCGCATGATCCACCGAAATCACACAACATCCACGACCATGAGTTACATGCCCTCAAATCATTTGTGCCGAATATCCAAATACGTATAAGCTGTGTGGCACGTAGCGCCATCCTGTCGACACCATATGATAATCTAAAAAAAAATTTTAATCACCGATCTACAGAGCTCGACGCTGACAGTGATGGTCTTGCCAAAGTTCTAAAAGCAATGTGGACAGATGAAACCTACAACCCAAAATACACCAAATAGTGATTTTATCGAAATGCATTGGATGCTGTTTGATGTAATGGGGATGCGCATCGTTCGAAATTCCATAATTTTGTATATTCATGTACCGATTCATACAGAAATTGGTCTCATCGCAAAAGATCCTCAGATCGTATTTGTGGTCATCCATGGTGAGTTAGCAAAACATGCTAAGTGACAACTAATTTGTTTGATGTATCTTCAATTAGATGGCCGTTATCAATTATTAAAGTTTGGATTCCAAACTTTGGAAGCCCCGATGTGAATGTAAATCGAATTTTTCTGGTGGCAACGATTTTCGCTACAACAATCATTCCTGATGCCCATATTATTAAGAAAAATCTTTGATTTTGCCTTTTATGGAATAGAATTGATAACTTTTTTTCTTTTCTTTTTCTTTTGGTTTATTCTTCTTGCAAATCAAAAGCCATTATTACGACACAATTTTTAATCTCTGCTACATTCGTTTAAATACTGCTTCTAAGTTGTGGCTTCAATTATACAAAGTATTCCTTGGAAAATGGAAAAAGAAATTAAATGAAATGTCACTTGGTGGCCGTTTTATGTCCATAAATATGCAAAAAGGATAAGAAAAAGAATGGAAATACAGGATAAGAAAAGAAAATAAAAAACCATTAAAGACAACATTTGTTTTATTATCGCAGCAATTAATCACACTCTTAAGGCTTACCAGTCTTAAAGATAAACGACATTTAAATGACCGCCTAGAAAATTAATACCTAAGATGGGGTGATTTTGTGATTCCTGAAACTTTAAGTGACCGTTTCAAACTAAACAGTATGTTATCATAGAATCGGGGAAAATTGCCATGAAAAATGTCTTGTGGGAAAATATTTTATTTTCAAGAAAATATAAAAAATCGTTCTTCACCACTCATTTATTTAAAATTCTGCTTCTTGATTTCTTCTGCTATTTTCTTCTTGTTATTGTTTCTGTAATTTTGGTTTTTCGCTCTCCATAATCCTAAAGAATAAATGGAAATTTGCATACAAAACCAAGATCTAGATGGCATTAAATTTTGTCATTTGTTACGGCCTTTGAGAGGAACTTCAAGGCTTGGGGGTGCATTGCTTCAGAAGAAGTAGGAAATAAGCAATTAAATAAGAAAGACTTACTTGAAGTAAAGCGATTAAAGCTTACTCTGTATCAGAATTTAAAACACTCCATTGATTTAAAATTTTCAATGAATTTGGTACAAGACATTTTTTTCAATTATGATGATGTTCAATACATTATTATTTTTGTGGTCTCACATACATACGTACATATATACATAATTGGTCATTACAAACCTTCAGTTAGCATTACGACCACACTTCTAAAATCACGTATACCATGTCTGTTCATTATATACATGAGTGGCGGAACTTACAGTTTAAAGTGGACTCCGAACGACTAATTTTTTTTGAAACTTTTCGTGCAATTTTTATTTATTCTCAGATTTTTTTGCCTGAAATCTGCTGGGACGAAGTCGCCGAGGAAATAATTTTAATATTTCGATTTAATCGAATAACCGTGGCCTAACATCTAAGAAGTTAACATACTACCTCCTAGACTACGGCAACTTGATCTTTCTGGACTTATAGTGGTAAGACTGACTGCTGTAGCAGTATTACTTATGTCCGCTTGTTTTTTTGAGTGTAGTTATATTTTTAAGAGTGTAACTTATGTCAATTAGTTTTAAGTTTATGTATATATCTGTCACGGTCTTTAGGGTTAAGTTTCTGTGTCTATGTATGTATCTGACTGGGCCTACTTAAGTTGTCTAGAATTAAGTTATTTTATATGTACATAATATATTCAGCTTTTAGTTCAGTTTCTAGAAAGAACTCAATAAAGAAAAATGTTGTCAACAGCGATTCTCAGAATAATGTACTGGATTACATTTCGCAATGTCATACATAAAAGACTAGACCAGAAAATATTAATATTGGCTTATATATTCAAATTGACCCGCTTAAGAACTCGTTGGTCATACGTAAATAAAACTTGGATAGGAGGATCGTAAAAAACGGAAATCTCTCAAGTACACTTTAATTATATTCCAATTGCTCTGTATACCAACATAAGGAGTAGGTAAACCTTTATGCCCATCTCTAACGGAGAAAAATCGTTCCATACTCGTTCTAAGAACATTACGTCGATTAGTCAGTATATCGTCTTATCCTCTAAAGAGCTTAATATGTTTCTGGACATTATTTAGGGATGATGATTATATTTATCGCCATCTCAACGTGACTGTAGGAGGGGCAATATAAGTCTAGAAAGTAGCACTGAAAAGTCACAATAGTGTTGAAAAAGTTAATAGGTAGGTAGGTAAAGGTGGATATACACATTTAGGCCATAGGAACTATTGTGATTCTAGAACTTTCCGATATCCTCTAGTCCCGTAAGCAATCGAAACTATTGATTCATCAACTCAGACTGCGAATATCAGTGCTTGAAAGTTCTTCCAGACCATATATTTAGAAGGCATCAAGTTGCAAGGCATAGTACCGGGCATGTACCAAGCCGGTTCATCTGTTCTACATTTATCTGGAACTCAATATGTCCTGGTAGGCTAGTGTCCAATGCCCTAATATGTAGTGTGCTAAACATGAAGCGGCGAGGCCGTGGGTTCGATTTCCACCAGATGCTTGTAGAAGACAGAAAGTGACAATTATTACCAAAAAGCAGTCCTCTTCCTCAATGCACTGCATGATTCGGGGTCATCTCTTGATGTGTTGGAAAAAAAATACTCTTATCGTTCTGCTACCTTATTGAGACATTTGCGGTAGCTGTATGCCGTCTTGGAGTTCAGCACGTTGGAATTCAATGCTTTTAGATCCGCCTTGGCTCCGGGAAGAATGGTAATGTCCCGCCTGGGAGTCCCCAATAATTGACTAGAGATTTCATATTTCTTGCTTTCTTTTCAATAACACTACCGCTCCACTATCTTGAAATCGTTTAAGGTACTGGTGTGGATTAGCAAAATCACATTTTTGCAGGGCAACTTAACGGTCATTGTGGTCAAAAATGGCAGATTGCTTTACACAGGCTGCTATAAATAAATTGTTTACGAAACTGGATGATGTGAGATCTTCTTGAAATAAAAGACATGAAATTGACATCAATGAATTAACGAAACAATGAATGAAGTCCCCGTCGCCTAGTAGGTAGGGTGTTGACTTATTAGACTTGAAGCCAAGGTTCAAAATCCAGGTCAGACCTCTCCAATAATATGAAATATGAAAAAATATTTCTGCAGCGACTTCCTCTCAGCATATTTCTGGCAAAATCTCTGAGAGTAAATAAAATTGCCATGAAAAGATTCTCAAAAATCTGTCGATCGGAGTCGACGTTAAACTGTAGGTGCCGCCACTCATGTACAAAATTAACACACACAACATGAGCGGTGGGAAAAGCTAGGCTGTAATTGTGATTGAAGAGTTGTAATGGCAAATTATGTATTTGGATTTAGCAGTATTGGGGGATGATAATTAAAACTTTTATTTCGTATTTGTTTGACAAAATAATGCTTTACGTTTTCCATCATTTCATATCTTTTTTACATATTTTCGAATCATAAATTTCACGATTAATTTTATGTGGAAAAGGGTCAAAAAATAAGACAAAATTTGGTACCATTTTGAACGAATCATTCATCCGGATATTGTTTTTTGGTGACATGACAAGACTCGTATTTGAAAATGTCCTTTTAAGACATTGCCAAGATTGTTATTTTTTCAGTCAAGCGTAAAGTGCTGTCAAACTTAAACGTCTGTCATCCAATATTCAAATAAAACAAAAACATATCAAATCAGTGAAATAAGATTGAAGAAATTATGTTAGAAGTAGAGACTAGTAAGGTGGCCGGTTACAAAAAATATACAATATTTTTTATTATTGGCGTAGTACGCTTCATACTATGATTTCATAGTATGCCTATGAAACTGCATAGGCCACGTTAGAACCTGTCCATAATGCTATTGTTTAAAATATAGTTTTTTTTTTATAAATTAACACTAATATGATGATTGTGTATATAAAATATTGTGTTATTATGTTAGCATTCATAATAATAAAATTTAATTAAATATGGGATGTTAATTAAAATTTTACATTATTCTATTCATTATAATATTATCGCCTCATGTCATATTAGCCTGACTAGAACATTTCTCTAGAAAAAAATAGCAGAAATATAATTAAAATTTATTTATTATTTTTTAATTAATTTTTTTTTATGTAAATAATTTACTTTTACAATAACAAATAAAAAATAAATAAATAAGAATTTTAAATCCTTGAATTTCTTTGAACTGAAAAATAAAAAATTTTAAATAAATTAATACCATAGATAAATGCATTTAAGAATAAAAACGATTTGAATTATCTTAATTACATATAAAGAGTGGGCCATTTAAAAGTTTTAATTTCAAAATGCAATAAAACAAATGAAATGTTGTCAAATTTATTTTTTTAGTTAAAAAGTACAATTGTTCGGGTTAAAAATAGAATATTATTTCATTCATATGGCTACCGCGACTGGCCTCATAGTACCTTCAGTTTATGGGGTCGTATCTCGGCAATATCACCACAAATGTTATCTTTCAAATGTTCAAGTGTCTCTGGTTTGTCGACATAACACTTTTCTTTAACTGCAGCAGAAAATAGCCTAACGGTGTCTAATGGCAGCTTCTTGGTGTATTTTCGGGTGTACGTACTGTACGAACACGCACTCTTGAGAGGTTTAATTCATAAATCAAGATGTTGGTTAAGTTAATAGATCAAGTGTTTATTTTCATTATATTTAGAATATTTTCAGAATATTTAGAAAAAGTTGAAAGCAATTTGTTATCAACCTTAAACTGGTTTGTTATTAACCTTAATTAACGTTCAAAATCAAATTCAAAAGCAACAAAATATATCACCACATGAGTTAATGATGAGGGACGAGTTAAATCCGAGTAACAAGTTACGTGTGAGTAACGAGTTAAAGATAAGTAAGTAAAGTCGATTGACTTGTCATGAGTTACAGATAAGTAACGAGTTACAGATGAGTGACGAGTAATGAGTGACAGATGAGTTACGAGTAACAAGTTACAGATGAGTGACGAGTAATGAGTGACAGATGAGTTACGAGTAACAAGTTACAGATGAGTGACGAGTAACGAGTTATAGATGAGCGATGAGTTACAGATAAGTATCAAGTTACAGATAAGAATCGTGTAACGAGTTACAAGTGAGTGACGAGTAACGAGTTACAGGTGAGTAATGAGTTAGTGTGAGTGACGTGTGACGAGTAATAGCTATGTAACGAGTTACAGATGAGTAACGTGAGAAAGAAAACTGACGAGTTAAAGATGGGTGATGAGTTAAAGGCGAGTGACGTGTTAAAGACCAGTGAAGAAGAGACGAATGACGAGTTAAATACGAATGACGAGTTAAAGACGAATGACGAGTTAAAGATTGGGTGATGAGTTAAAGGCGAGTGGCGAGTTATAGACAATGGGCGAGATAAAATCGATTGACGAGTTAAAGGCTAGTGAGTATTTAAAGACGATAGACGAGTTAAAGACATGTAACGAGTTAAAGTGAGATTTCAGTGATTTCACACTCGTACCACATTGTATATTCAGCACGAGTGATTTGAAGGCATCGTTTCGAGTAGAGGTGAAGTGATGTTCGATCCCGTTAAGCTTTTTTTGGTAGCTTTTCTTAAGTCGTAGGTTAATAGGTAAATAAGTTATAAACTACAGCAATTCTCAAGGCCAACATAACCAATGCCATTAATCAAATATGCGACTGTCATGGAAAACTGGAAATTTTGGATGCGTTTTAACCAGATAAACTGCGGAGGACATTTGATCGACGTTAAATTACGCATATAACGCATCAATGGGTTTACGATGATATCTCACATGCACATTGTTCGATTTAAATTTAATGATTGGAATTGGATTTAATGATTAAAGCACTTAACAAAAGACCCGATAATTCTAATAATCTGGCTATCCAAAGCTAAATTCGTGTAAATTATTAACTTTTACAAGCGATACCAAAAACATACGAAATACACTTAAGTGAAGGTCTTTGCCTTTTTAGCAGAATTATAAATGCATGAGTCATAGCTTTTCCTGTTATGGTCTGTTTTGCAACATCAATTTTTAATCGCTTTTAATGCATGCTGTATATATAACCCTCAGTTATTATATTCGCCCTAAAAAATCTTATAAATTTTAATACATATTCAAATTTCTTTTGTAAATATTTTCTAAACCCTTTAAAAAGAAAATAAGGCCACCATAATGGTTGTTGTTTTTTAGTTGAAGGTTCAGTGGCTTAAATCCATATTTGGATGAATAAAAATTATATGGTAGTACCATACAAATACTATATGGGAGGGTATGTGTGTGAATGTTTCTATTGTAGGAGTATCACACATCCATGATGTACATATTTAGTGATTTTTATATCATAATTTGTATAAGACAACTATTGTGAGGGTAAATAACGTAATTCTATGTGCTCACATACTCTTGTAAATGAACACCGTAGATAAAATGATGAGCTGTGGTGGATAAAGTGGCCATATGATTGTTAAAAAATTACAGTGGGATGCGAGATAAGAATATTTCCACTTTCAATGACTTATTAATTAATCCACCAGATTATATCGAACTCAAATAAAACTATTGGTTAACTTCGATAGAATTATTTTAAATATATAGGTAATGCTGCTAAGAAAGTTATCGAGTTAATCACTAACCACAAATTCTTCCACATCGTTTCGTTCGATGACTGCCACCATGTAATGTTGCCAAAATTTTTGGAAACTGAATTTTTTTTTAAATCATCCAAGCATTAGCATTAGTTGCTTTCGATAAGACGGCGCAAGTTCTTACCGGAAGTGGTTCAGACTTTCGGACATAACTGACATGAAATAATCTACTGGATTACTAACTTACTTAATTGGCCATTACAACCTTTTAGTCAGGATTACAACCTAACTTTTCACACCACTTACGTTGTGTGTATTGATTTTATACATGAGTTTCGACTTCAAACGACGAATTTTTGAGAAGCTTTTCATGGCAATTTTATTAGCTCTCCAAGTTTTTGCTGGTGTACTGCACAGAGAAAGCCGTCGAAAAAAGGAATAATTTTTTCACATTTCGTTCTGTTCGAGATTTCAGAGCACGGATTTATTGAACCACGGCCGAGGTCTAATAAGTCAACATGCTACCTTCTAGACTCAAAAAAAAAAAAGTTTCCCAGTTCCTTGACGTATTGGAAATTGTGAAAACGATCAAGCATGTATTAAGACTTTGAATTATTAGGTGCAGCTGCTTTCAGGTTATCTTGACAACAAAATGAACGCTGAATGGGCCAGAGAGAATCGATTCTGGAGGTTATAGAGACAACACTGTTTCCCCTTAATGGATTACGAAAATGGAAATGGTGTTACATCCTTTAACATTCAAATGATAAACAAAAGCTATAAAAACAAAAACAGTGAAGTTGTTTAAATGATAAACAAGTAAACAAAAATGCAACAACAAACAATGTAAACAAAATACACAAACAACAATGAAACAACGATGTTTACAGTTATGGAGATCTCGAGAAGGCGAAGCCGCAAACATTGGATTTCGAGATCATTCATCAGACTGTTTACGTAGGCATATAAAAGGCAAGATAAAGCAGACAACGAAGTCCGTAAAAATTCAGTCAGTCTGTTTGAAGACGCTTTACGTGTTATAAATATCTATCGAACAATTATTATTGTATATTCAAAGGAATGTGAAGAAGAATAACAAACAAAGCAATTGTTGTTTACACCAAGTTGGGAACAGTGACACACAAATTTATTTTTATTTTATTTGAAATCTACGAACTCATATTTTAAACGTTTTTAAAGATAAAAACGTAACTGTATATTAGTCCTTTGGGTTCTCGTTTCTATATGGGTTAGATTTTGTTTGGTTTTAATAGGACGAATAGTTTTTAAGTGGCATGAGAAGAATTTGCAGCACACTTTTGATCCACTATACACCAACATAGACTCTTTGCATCACTTGTTATTCATGTGTGTATATAACAATGCCTGTATAGAAAATAATTTCTGTTTCCACCGCATCATCATCGTTCCACACAATGCCTTTAAGCTTCTTACAAAAAGTTCATTAGCTAAACCACAGTTTAGTTTAAATTAAAGTGACGCTTCAAAGTGACCATAAACACAAAAAAGAAATTTCAGATCAACTTTCATGATATCCTACTTCGAAATTATATGGTAACACCGAAGTAATGCGAGAAATTTCTGCGAATAATAACATTTTATGAAGAAAAACAAGAGCATTTTTCTAAAAAATTCCTTTAAACCAAATTAAAATGTAGGATACTCTTCCAAACAAATAACACCATATGACCAGTTAAACTCATCTACTGCTAAACACTTCCATTCATGCATCAACCTTTAACAATAGTTTACAACATATATTCAATATGCATATGACTTTACGAGTAACAGACTCTATTCACATGGCTACTATGGTGGAGGCAAAACTTATTTTAAGGGCTTAAATATTTATAAGCAAACAAAAACTACTTTTCGTTGAATTTTCGAGTAGAATAAATTGAAAAACTTAAAAAAGTTGGTGTTATTTTTGTCTTAATAAAGGCAAAGGACTTCAAACTCATATACATGGACATTATACTTGCTGTACACCGTATGAAAGATTTTCCATAACACCTCTTAGATATAAGGAATAAAGCTAACAAAGATAACAATTGAAATAAGTAAAAGCCTATTGTGCTATTCTCACATCAACTGGACAGATATAAATCAATTAACAAATAAAGCTTCGTTCTATCGGCGATATGTTCGACAATTATGCAGCTGAAAAGCAAACTATAAAGCCCGCTGATATCGATTGAGAGTTTATCAGCCAAATCGTAAAACATATTACAGCACAGTTATAATTCATCACTTTTCGATACAGTCTTCATGCATGGATATGACCGGTAAATTGACAAAATGTCTTTTCACCACACTGAGAAATGCTTGGCATTTTCTGATCAGAAAGGGTATCGACGTAGTACACAGAACCTTATGTATAATCATTAGGGGACAGTATAAAATACACAAGCTGAAATGCAATTCTCGTGACCCATGTTCTTTGTGTTATTTTTATCCATGAGTGCCAGGACCTACAGGACCTATAGTTTAAAGTCGACTCCGAACGATACATCTGTGAGAAAATTTTTCATGGCAATTTTATTAACACACCGTATTTTTGCCAGAAATCTGCTGAGAGGAAGTCGCCGAAAGAATAGTTTTTCAAATTTCATTTTGTTTAATATGTCTGAACTGGGGTTTGAACCGCTAATGGAACGCTATGATGTTAAATCTAAATAAGAATGAACTTCATAGGACGATAGAAATGCTTAGAGCGTGTAGGCTTCTATATATATCATGAAACCTAATTAAAACCGAAAACTTCACGTGTTTGGCATTTTTAGTAGTGAGAGGACGGTAGGACGCCGATATGACATGGGGAAAACAAAAATGTTTGTTGGCTTAATTTTTTCCTCGCATTCACGATTATAAAATTTTATCATTATTTTATAAATTACGGAGATGTAAACCATTTTCACTCTGCTCTGCACAGGATTATGATAGTCCTTTAAAAATGTTCGAAGGCGTTCATTGTTTATAAATTAAAATACATGCTGAAATATTCCATAAGAAGGCCTTAAACTATTATGTGGCATCAAAAATAATATTATGTTAACACGTTTGCCTTTTCTCAACAATGTGCTTCGACATGTGCATTGACATAATCCTGGCAAACAAAAACAAAACAAACAAAAACATACCACACGTAGCTGCATAGAGAAAAAGGCAATTTTCAAGTACATCTGAGGAGAGCTCCATTTATTACGCAGGTCCAAAGTGTTGTACGGTTTGTTTTTCCATAAAATATAAGTGGCGCAGACTTCATTTGGTTTTCCGTTTTGCAATAATCTTAATTCTAAAAGGGTAAAATAGGGAAACTGAAAATGTTATAAAATACACCACAAGTTAAATTATCATATGAAAAAGTGTGTAAATTATGTTGGATTATCGGCTACTAAGGAAAAAAAGTAAGCGAATTATAGTCACTAGCACGTGACATAATTAACCAACAGAAAACGTGTTGTGTTCTATCACTACATCCAGTCTGTATACAGCTTTAATTATCCTTGTGAAATTAAAAGAATTTTCCTACGAAGTTTTGATGCATTTATCTCCCACATTACCCCAACCTTGCAATCTTGGCGGATATCTTTTAAAGGTTCAACATTTTAAATGGAACAACCTTTAGGTCAGTTCTATGCTGATAGGATGATTACAAAGCGATATCGGTCTAACCACCATATATGTATATTTGGTTTAATAAAGCTCATTTCAAAGGCGTAAAAATCATTAAAACTTTCTACGGAAATGGTGACCGTAATCTTTCACAATTTCGTGAGATGCAGGTGGAGCATAGATAACCCAGAAAGTATTTATGATATGGCGTTAGAGGAGCCGCAGAGTACTGTATTTATTAAAAGGCATTCTTCTCCTAAATGTAAATAAATTTAACAATGGGATATGATTGCAATTGTTTTATTCGCTTGAAAGACCTACAGAGATCATCATGTCAGGAATATAACATCTTTGAAATGTCTGCTACAACTCTATAGGTGCAAGATGATGATGTCCAATTTTCAACCTTCGTGCCTTTAGTAGGTAATTTAAGGTAATTCTTCTTCAGATAAAACCACCATATTTGTGTACATTCTTTAGAAATTTTAATATTGTTAAATTTTTACCTTTTAAAAACGTTTGAAATATGACCTCGTAGATTGCAAATAAAATAAATCTGAGTTTAGTTTTAATTAAAGTTTTTTATTGTTCGCACAATTCTGTGTGCCACTGTTCACAACTTTATGTTATTCCTCCGTTTATATCCTTTGCACAAACAATAACAATTACTAGGCAATTATTCGACAGATCTTTGTAACGGAGATCTTCAATCCACCATTACTCTCTTCAAACGCACCGCGTCTTCACACAAGACTGACTGAACTTCGCTAACTGAGTCGCTTGCTTTGCCTTGCCTTTTATGTGGCAAAGTAAACAGTCTGATGAATGTTCGTGAAGGCGAATGTTCATGACTTCGCCTTCTCGAAATCTCTATAAATGTAAACATCGTTGTTTACATACATTATTGTTGTTTGTATATTTTGTTTACATTTATTCTTGTAGTGTTTACGGATTTTTGTTAAGTTGTTTATCATTTTTTATGCGGGTGTTTGTTGTTGTATTTTTGTTTACTTGTTTACCGTTTTTTATGCTGGTGTTTGTTGTTATATTAATCAGTACGATAATTTGTAACCAGATTTGTTTACTGAATTGTTGTGTTTTTGAAGCTTTTGGTTATAATTTTAATGTTAAGCGATGTAAAAGCAAAACACCAGTATCTTGAGTTTTCATTTTCGTAACAATATTGTCGTATTGGGAGCATCCAGTAGTCGAGTTGAAATTACTGTCACCTTTTTTATTTTTTAACTTTCCCATTATTTTATAGCAGGCTGTTGTTATCTTGTTTGTATTTCTGTAAGCAGTAACCAAAATTTATGACATTGATGACGTTATTATTTTTAGTGATGGGTTTCGTTATTTAATTTTAACATTCCGTATTCGGCCAGCCTTTATGTTTTCCCAGTCTCTGGTTTTTTTAATTTCGTCAGTATTTTTAATATACAGTATTTATATATACTTTATTTTAACACATTCTCACCATACTGCGTTCGTTCAATTGACTGCTGTTGACATCATGCAACAGCATACATTGCTGCCTGAGTGAAATTAAAACAACAAAAAGTGTTGATGACACAACTGTCAATAAGACACTTCAGAAGCAAAATGCTGTTAGGCGCTATTGATACTTTTTTATATGTCTAAAGACTTAAGGATTAAAACTGTGCACCGTTTAGTAGCCAAGTAGGAAATGACAAAATATTTGTAAAGTAAGGATAAAAAGGATGTGCAGCCCTTGCGCTGACAAACTTCTTCCTCTTCCCTGATTTTGGTGGAACTTGGTCAGTACAGGGACTGCGTTCACCCGTGGCATCACAACGGGCCGCTATGCGTGCTCAAGTGAGCTTTGTGAAATCAGAGCTACCACTCAGACCAAACCACACCTAACCTAAGGATAATATAGGCAAGGAAGAAAAGACTTAACACAGACAATATATTGGGAAATGATTTGACTTGAATTACCTGAGGAGGACTTAATGTTGAGAAAGGCTTACATAAATGGCTTGCATCTTTTTTTCTACAGAAATTTTATTTCTCAGATTCATTCTGAGAGAGATTTATTGCTAGTACAGGTGTAAAATCAAGTCGTTTCAATAAAGACTGGCTAAATTCTTTGATAATAAATCAACGCTAATGAGTCGTTACTAAACTCTAGTTCAGAGTAGATTTTTAAAATTGAGGTCGTTAAACCTAAATACAAATCAATAGTGTTTCTGAAAAATTCTGCAATAACAAGCTATCGGGTGAATCAACAAGGACTGATAACAGACATCTTGTTGATGCTACATCTGTTAAATTAGTTGTCATTTATTCAGTATATTTTTCAAAATTACCATTAATGCATATAGCATTCAACAACACAGGGCTGAAAGGGCTCTGGAACTGTTGGCAACAAACTCGAATTTTCATCGAAAAATCTTCCTGATTTCTGAATGAAACTTTGGAACTATTTATTGTCATTAATTAACAGAACAAATGATATGTGTATTTAATAAAAATGGAAATCTTTTTTAATTTATTTTTATGCTAATTTAATGAACACCATCCATATCTACAGCTGAATGAGCAAACAATTGTTTGCGATAAAAAAAAGGAAAAATTCATTAACAAAAATTTCTTTTTAATAAACAGATCTGAGAAAATATTGTTGGGTGTTAATTTTTAAAAATTGACTCAGAACGACAGATTTTTGAGAGGCTTTTCATGGTAATTTTATTTACTTTCAGAGTTTTTGCCAGAAATCTGCCGAGAGAAAGTCGCCGACCACATATTTTTTTTCATATTTCATTTTACTGTAGATATCCGACCTGTGGTTTGAACCGTGGCCCCACCTCTAATAAGCCAATACACTATCTACTAGACTAAGGCGACTCTATGCTCATAGGCCATTAAAGAAACCTGGCCCAGTTTCCTAAGTCCTCACCTCTGTCTAGAAGAGCACACAGAATTTGTTCAACAGTCTATTTCACCTAAAAAGATTGCCTTTGTGCTATAATACTCGTTCGACATTGAAATTTCCGCATAAGCGAAATTAGGGCATGGTCTTCTCACGTAGAGGTGATGTTAACTGGTCACCGAGATCATTTCATTTGAGCCAATTTTTTTGTTTTCTTTTTCAAAATCTATTGTGTCACAATGTCAGTAGCAATAACCATGCGTTTGACATTATTTTACTAATCAAAAGAAGAAGAATAACCTGAAAGTGGGAGTTACCAAGCCAAATGAATTTGGTCTGTATGGCAATATTTGAGGGATTTTTTCATTAAGCAGATGAGTTTTATACTGTAACGTATACCAACACCCATCTTTATTGTTATTCCTAATGAGAATGCAGCAACATTTTCTATATTTCTATAATTTCGGAGGAGTGACTCCGCGTTGGTGACCATGTGACATTTGAAAAATTAAAAAAAAATTACAAGTAAAACAAATAAAACAAAAAATTGCAAATTCGTTGGCATAAGACTTTTTATATTTCAATTAAAAATATTTCAAACAGCACTTGATTTTTTTTACTATGATCATCCATCTATGGTTAGGGCGTGGCAAAAGTTTCATGACTTTCATTGGTTGAGTGTTTTGAGGACCTGATTATGTTTTTCACCATCCTGGAAGAGGTGCTCACAGAAGACGCAATATGGCTGCGTTGACAGCGTTTCTTATCTTTAAATTAAAAAAAAAAATTGTTAAATAAATTTGAAGTTCGTTTAAAAAACCATTTCTGCTTAACTTCAAATCAAGGAGAAGTATGAAAAAATGTTCATGATGGCATTTTAAAACACATCTTTCTTACCGCAATAATCCATCCAAGAAACCGACTTACCCTTACCCTCAGAGAGGAATTTTTTCAGTTTCGCTCTTGAGAGCATATGGCCTCCACAAAACATTTCTCGCTCGTTTAATTTTTTTTTAATATGTTTTTGTCGTTCCAGCTAAGCAGGTGTTTGGGTTGCTGTAGCAAAACCTACGATAATGGGTCTGCTATCTATCATTGCCCAAAAACAACGCCCTCGGAGTATTTGATGTAGTATCTTGCTGATTATTGATTCCTATCTGTTAAGTGGCGGCCTGGCCTTCCTGTGGTGTTATACTTTTTCCATTGCCAGGTGGTGAAGAAGCTTCTGAGGTGGATTGTATTGGATGGGGATGAAGCCATTTCATTTTGAAATTTGAAAACCATGACTTTTTTTCAATCCAGAAATAACCTGAAGTAAATAACCGGCCAAGCAGTCGCCGTGGTGTAGTAGGTAGTGTGTTGGCTTACTATTCGTAAAGCCCGGGTTCGTATCCCAGGTCAGACATCAAAAATGAAATATGAAAAAAAAAATATTTCTTTGGCGACTTCCTCTCAGCAGATTTCTGGCAAAAACTCTGAGAGTAAAATAAACTGCCATGAAAAAGTTTCTCAAAATTCTGTCGTTCGGAGTCGACGTTAAACTGTAGGTCCCGCCACTCACGTATAAAATTAACGCACACAACATGAGTGGTGTGAGAATCTAGGCCGTAATCCTGACTGAAGGGTTGTAATGGCCAAATATGTATGTATATGTATGTAATAACCGGCCATGGAAGACTCAAAGTACCTTGTTCATAATGGGCATCGTCTCGCAACCAATATATGGATTCAACGATGATGAGAATGAGAGATTAGGACACTTAATTGGAGCCTGAGGCATTAGCGCATGCCAGAATAAACCAGCTGGGTGCTGGGAAGTGAATTCTCATCATTGACAACGAGCAGAACTTCCAAGTTTTTCATTGCAATAGGCTTGGAGGTGTTAAGGCAATACCACTGATCGTATAGTCACATTACTTTGACACATGTACACGACAAAAGCTCAATTTAGGTTAGACTAAATTTAGGTTAGACTTATCTCAAAAGAATTATATTCTATACAATAAAAAGCGTCGGGTATCACTATCACCAACAGAATAATATGGTTTTATACATTTTTCTATTGCTATTACTTTCGAAATATATTAGACTTATTAGACGTGAGTTAATGTTTCAAACCACAGGACAGACATCTCGATCAAAACGAAATATAGAAATGTATTGCTGCGTCAACTTCCTCGCAGCAGAATTCTGGCAAAAATTCTGAGAGAAAATAAAATTGCCATTAAAAAGCTTCTCAAAAATCTGTCTTTCGACTTTAGTTCCCGCTACTCATGTATAAAATTAACGCACGCGACATACAAATTGGTGTGGGAAGCTAGGTTCGTAATCATGACTGAAGGGTTGTAATAACCAATTATGTGTGCATGTATGTATGTAAGAAATTCTTTGAAGAGTTTCTATCTTTTTGCAGAAAGAAATTCATATTCTTTAATTGGAGGAAACGAACTCTACTATTTTAAAAAATGTATCAAATGCTGTTTTAAATATTAACGGGGGTACCGTAAATATCTACATATGAAAATAATTTATAACAACAACAACTAAAAATAATAAACATTTGCATACACTTAGCAGCTTGTAAGAAACGGGTATTAAAAGTGAGTAACAATAATGCCATCATTATCATACTCGTAGTGGTCACATTATTTCATTGAATTTTATTCACTTCATATTTTGCATATTAAAATTCATATTTTTGTATTTTCTTCAGTACCTTTAGGGCAAGTAAGGTTTCGTTATAGAAAATAAAGAAGAAATATTCTTACAAACGTGTATGTAGGCGTTATTGTAAGTCTGTATGAAGAATGTACGTGATTGTAGCAGTATGTTCTAATATTGTCAATAACCAAAGCAAAAGAGATGTAAATGAAATCAACAAGCGTTGAAATCAAGTTAAGAAAAATTTTATGAAAGTTAAACAAGTCACCAATGAAATAAAAACATCAAGAAAAATAAACAGTAACAGCATTAAAGAAAACAACACTTACCATGTACTAAATGCCATATGCTTCATACGAAAAAAATTTTAAAGTTTAACACAAGCGGCTGTTGATATCTTTTTGTTGAACTAATTTTGAATCAGTTTTAAGGGCATTTCTTTAAATTCAACATACTTTAAAATATAACTTAATCTGACTTAGTTAACATAAAAGGTTCCCACTTACAGTAAAAATACAAATCACTAGGAATGATGACTTTCACACAATAGTGGCCTTCAACCATTTTTATGTTGCTGGGTCCCACGCAATATAACACAATCAGTATCAAACAGTTTTAAATCTTTATTGCGATATAATGGCTAACAAATTATCCTAAATATAGTTCTCTGGTGCTTAATAAAGCAAAAGAATTATAATGCTTATGTGTGAAAGTTTTCATATACTCTTGCTACCCGTTTTCTAGCTGCTGACCTTTAGAATATGGTACCGTTTGAGACCGTTTGATGCCTTTTGGTACCGTTTGATACTGTCTGGTACCATTTGGTACCGTTTAATACTGTTTCATATCATTTGGTACCGTTTGATACCGTGTGGTACTGTTTGAGCGGATTATAGACATTGGGCGCAATTTACAGCTCCAAGGCAATTTATGATCTGTTACAGGATACTTTGGTGGCAAGCCTTTTTGAAATAATTCTTATAGGAGTTCTTTCATTAAGCGTTTTCCATTATTAAATTTAAATAAAAAATGTACGCGAGATATCATCAAAATATTTTATTAGCTTGAAAGATCTATTGATAGTATCACCTTCCTTTAAAGAGAGCTGTAGTTTATTCGCATTCACTTGCGTCTTCAAATCAAAGATCAAATCGCACGATTTCAGTATTCAGTTAACATCAGCTCTCCTTAAGATGACCAAGCGGTTAAGTCGATCGTGATGAGTATTAAATGTGGAATGAAATTTATTCTTCCTTTAAAACTACATGTCGTTGTTGCCCAGATTATTCAACTGAGGCCAAAAGAAGTTAACATTATCAAGGAAGTACGGATCTATGACACCGCCAGCCACACCACACAGTGATATTTTCGAAATGCATTGGCCGTTCTTACATCGCTTATGGTTTCGTATTGTCCCGTTTAAGTTTCCATTTATCCAGAAATGGATAATGGAAATATGATTTTTCGATGAATATCTCTTCAAACACTCTGCGTCTTCACACAAGACTGACTGAACTTTTATTGACGCCGTTCTCTGCTTTGCCTTGCCTTTTATATGGTACCGTAAACAGTTTGATGAATGTTCTTGAACACGAATGTTCGCGGCTTCGCTTTCTCGAGATATCTATAAATATAAACTTAGTTGTTTCGTTACGGTTGTTTGTGTATTTTTGTCTATAAATATTCTTGCGGTGTTTGTTGTTGCATTTTTGTTTACTTGGTTATCCTTTTTTATACTTTTGTTTGTTGGTATAGTTTTGTTTATTTGTTTATCATGTAAACAAGTTCATTATTATTGTTTTTGTAGCTTTTGTTTATAATTTTAATGTTAAACGATGTAAAAGCAAAATACCATTTTCATTTTCATAAAAACATTATTTGGCGTTCTCATCTGGTATTGCAAGGTTAGGTTAGGTTAGAGGACGTGTACTTGTCAATTAAGACAAGTACAGTACCCGGAGGTCGAATTGACCCATTGTACGACGTCCTAGTTTCTCACACCACTTATGTTGTGTGCGTTAATTTTATACATGAGTGGTGGGATCTACAGTTTAAAGTCGACTCCGAACGACAGATTTTTATTTATTGAGAAACTTTTCATGGCAATTTTTATTTACTCTCAGAGTTTTTGCCAGAAATCTACTGAGAGGAAGTCGCCGAAAAATACTTTTTGTATTTTGTCTTTGATGTCTGGCCTGGGGCTCGAACCCAGGCTTTTGCGTCTAATAAGCCAACACACTACCTACTAGACTACGGAGACTTCTAGTATTGGTATTGCAAACTAAAACAACATTTGTTCCGAACATTGATGGCGACAAGGCATCACAAAGACTCCTATTTGGAAAAACATAATTTTAAAAGCGTGTGTATGAAGTTATTGGGCAATAAGAACAGCGTCAAGGTTGACTGCTATATATTTACCTAATTGGTCATTACTACTCAAATCACTCATTTTGTGTTAATTTTATCAATGAGCAGCGGGACCTACAGTTTAATATCGACTGCAACCGACAGATTTGAGGGGCTTTTTATGGCAATTTTACTTTCAGAGTTTTGTTTTCTTAATTCAGTTTGTTAGAGATGACTCAGCCAGGGGTTAAACTATGTACTGTCAATAAACCACAACCAGACTTCGGCGACTTTATCTACTATTATATGGCCGTAGTCTGGTGGGCTACGCTGTAGTCTTATTAGCAGTGAGATCATCCTGACCGAAGGATTGTAACGATCAGTCATGCATGTATACCCTTAAATTTATTTTATTGATATTATGAAAGGCTACGTCTCTGAAAAAATTATAAGTATATAATAGGTTTACTTCAGAAGGTCCCACTTTAATGTCACGTGTAGAATGTCTTCTACGTGCACCTTGACAAAAACTGTAATAATTTTATAAACAAATTTTAATTCTGAGATTCATATCGCGAAATTATTTTTTAAAAACAACAAAACAAGTCCTTGTTTGGTAAGTTATATATGTCCCTAATTAAGTTTTAATTTAACTTTATCTTCATGCTTCAATTTCAGCTATTTTTTCTTTATTTTCATTATAATCACCCTGATAAGTATTTTAATAACAAGTCCCTTATGTACACAAAAATAAAAGTCAATAATGAAGACATCTCTTGACCATACTTGACCCACATACATTAAAATTGTATTCATTTTAGAGAAAGAACTCTTGGTGCATCGTTGTGTAAGTAGGTATCTCTGCATCAGTTTACTTAGTCATTTCGTTGTCGATATTGCTGTTGATGTTGTTGTTATTTTATTAATTTTCTGCTTCTTTGCCTTGTAATTAAGAAAGTAATTTCTTAAGTGACCACAACATACTACAACGGAATATCTGCAGTCTCAAAAAGAGACTAAAACACTTTACGATTTTTTTCATTGTGTTGCAGAAGTTCCGCTGCCTGTACCTTCATTTTAGCAGTGCAAGTCTTCCATCAACTTACAGTTCATTCGCTTATATTTACACTGCAGGTATACGTCGTATGCCATTGGAGGCATACGAAACTGTGGCAGGACAATAAAAATTCGACAAAAATATAATTTGGTTTAAAATCTTGTGATTATTTTAAACGCTTGGGAAATACACAAGAAAACCATGTCTATTTCGAAATAAAATATAATTTTGAAGTCAGGAGAGGCTGATAGTTCTAAATTGTCTTTTTTTCACTTTCATTATTTTTCTGAAATCGAAAAACTTAAGAGGTCGAGTTCAAGTAAATTAGTTTGAAACATTAAACTTATATTTCTAAAATAAGAAAAAACTTAATTGGAAACTAGGAATTTCTAAATTTTTTTACTACCCTAAAATAATTTTTCGTAATTTTTCCTTCCAAAACCCCTTTATTTATTGTTCTAATTCAATTTTTTTTTTACTTCTTTTCCTTCACGTAGTGTCAGCAAAACCTTTGAATCAGTTTTTCCAAATTTTTTTCTTTTCGGTTCTTATTTTGTATGGATTTGTAAGCTGTGTTGTGTTTACGCGTGGTGTACTCATTTTCGCTTTCATTTTTAGTTTTTTTAGTTACATTTTAATGAATTTAAGAAAATAAGGAATCCTTTCTTTAAAAGGTTTTAAGGGTACATTCGTTCGCTTTGCGATTGAGAAATTTCTGCGTAAGTAAGAATAGAACAGTAAATAGAAACTTAAAATTGGTAGTTGAAGTGTGAAATACATTTTCACTTTTTTTTAATCATGTCGTTGTTATACACGTAAGGATATTAAACTCTTACCAATAAGCACAAGTTAACGCATTCCGATAAACACTTCTCGTTTACATACGCGTACACGTACTTATACTTTAATTATTTTCTATTGCAATGTTGTTTTTTGTTGCTGTTGTCGTTGTCGTTGTTGTTGCTTTTGTCGTTGTCGTTATTGTTACTATTGTCATTATTGTAGTTGCTATCAATACACTGTCTTTTTTGCTTTCTATTATTGAATTTCAACGACAATATCAACATACATGAAGCAGAATAAAAATTAGAAAACGTTTAAATACAAAGCGGTATTAAATGTTGTTTCTCCGAAGATTTTCAAAATGACTTCATATTTAAAGCTTAAACAACACTTTTAAAGACGGCGACATTCAATTCAAATTTCAATTTATATGTCTATTTGGAGGAACCATGAATAGCTTCTCAATTGTAATTGCTTTTCAAAGAAATTTTTTTATAAGACAATTGAACTTAAGCTCTATTCAAGAAAGAATGGTAAATGGTAAGCAGATTTAGATGATATTTTAAAATTAAACAATAAAAACAATAAACGTAAAATATTGTTACGAAAATGGAAATGGTGTAACATCGTTTAACATTAAAATGATAAACAAAAGCTACGAAAACAACAACAATGGACTTGTTTACATGATTAACAAATAAACAAAAATATAGCAACAACATCAGTAGAAAAAAGAGGATAAACAAGTAAACAAAAAGCAACAACAGACATTACCAAAATAAATGTAAACAAAATACACAAACTACAAATAAACAACGATGTTTACATTTATGGAGATCTCGAGAAGGCAAAGCCAAGAACATTCGACTGCAAGATCATTCATCAGACTGTTTACATCGTCATATAAAAGGCAAGGCAAAGCAGGCAACGGAGTCAGAAAAAATTAAATCTTGTGTGAAGACGCGTTGCGTGTGAAGAGACTAATTGTGGTTTGAAGATCTTCGTTATAAAGATCGATCGAACAATTGTGATTGTTTACGCAAATGAGTGTAAAGCAGAATAAGAAACGAAGCAATTGTTGTTGTTTACATAAAGTTGTGAACAGTGGCATACAGAATTGTGCGAACAATAAATAATTTAAATAAAACTAAACACAAATTTATTTTTATTATATTTGTATTCTACAAGCTCATATTTCAAACGTTTTTAAAAAGTTAAAAATGTAACAATATTTAGCATTTGGGAATAATAATTCTCCTTTCGCAAATTGAGTTGAAAATAAGAAATATTTACAAGAAAGAAAATGTTGCTGAACTTTGGAATGAAACGCACATTTAAATGCAGACACAATCAAGACAACAATGCACAATTCTTATAATATTAAACAAAAGCTTGCGGACACATTTTAAAGAACGAGGCTCCAATAAAGTATGTGTTTATACCCACTGTAATTAATCTTTGTGTAAACCTTCTTAAAGTCTAGTTGGTAGTGTTTTAGCTCCTTAGATGAACGTCTATTGTTCAACCCTATTGAATTTTTCTTGGATCCCATGCGGATTGATAACGTTCGAAATTTGACAGTTTTCTTTGTTTAAATACTCATTAATTCAAAAATGGGCCATATCGCTGAAAATTAGTTATCGATGAAAATTAATTTCAATTACCAACTGCTTCAGAGCCAATTTAGAGAACTAGAGAACACACATCGTTGTCTATGGTCGCTGAAAATGAGTTGTCGATGAAAATTAATTTCAATTAAGAAGAAGAAGACGCAGTTGGTTCAGAGCCAATTTAGAGAACTAAAACTACAGTGAGCGCCATAAGTGAGTCAACACTTTTGTTCTTAAGTATAAAACAGTTTTGTTCTTAAGTATAAAAAAAGTTCCTTTATCATGAATTGTTGTTTTTGTTTTAACATTTTATAAGTAATAAATAAACGTTTATATTTTTGGAACTTTATTCGACCATTCTAATTTACTTTTCTCGCTATCCTAAGAAAATGAATTATTTCAGTGGTGCTTACTCACTTTTGGCGCTCAGTGTAGGTTCCTGGATTAACTGGATTGTGCACGATTGCAGGTAAAAGAAAGATGCAAGATTAGCTACATTGTGGTCTGTAAAAGGCTGATTCTTCTGCACATGCTTACAAACAGCAGCGATTCGTCGACGTACAGCCGTTGGTCCATCGTTTTCCAAACAAGTGGGTTCGAATTTATCTATCACATTGTGAATAGTCTTCTCAGTATTATGATTATGGCAATCGTAATATAAATGAAGTGTGCGGTATGTAAACTGAACAGAACATCAACAATACCATATTAAGGTAAGAACTGTAATTGATCGACATCTAACACTCGACAGTGCGCACGAGTTAGCCTAAGGATGCATTATTCTCTTAAGATTAAACTACAATCTTCCTTAGACGCGAAAGATTATCGCTGCACTGATATTTAAATTCTGTTACTTACAAAAATTTCTCCCCTGTTCGAATTATTTTGATAACTAGTGAGTTCAGTTGTGTTAAATATTCTTCTGTTTTTCTAATTTAACTTAAGTATTTTAAAATAAAAAAATGAAACAAAGCATTTGAAAAAAAATGAAAAAAATTTAAAAAATTGTATTTCATTGGATTTAAAATCACAATGTTTGAATGTAAAACAACAGAAACCAAAGATTTTAAAAATAAAGCAACAGTGTCTGTAAAACAAAGCTACTCCAACACAAAAATAAAATAAATGTAGATGGTCAGATTCAAGGGCCATAAAAAGCCGAAAAGAGGATTTAAAGTTCATGTGTGAAAAATTTTCTATTTCTATTTGTTTTGATGGAATATACAGTGCTTTTGATTTAAATAAAAATAAATTTAAATTAGAGAGTTTCAAAAGTCGTGGTATTTCGTTTTTTAATAAAATTTTATTTTATTAATCTGTTTTAAGCCTTTTAAGCTGTTGTGAGTCTTTAAAATTATATTGTAAAAAAGAAAAAAAGAAAAATTAAATTCAATTCTTTTAAAATGCATCATAATCACTGCAAAAATTGCAAAACAAAAAAGTTTATAAAAACAATAGCTTTTTAAATGCGATTAAAAACTTCACTTCTTTTCAATGGTGATATATTTTACTTCTTTCATTGATCTCTTGATTGATTCAGACAGCCAGGCTGGGATTAAGTTCCCAACAAACGTATTTTCACTGTCCTTCCAAATATAACTCTTCTATGGCTTCTAGGAGATGGGGATATTGTAGGAAATTGCATTGATGATGGGTTAGCCAGAGTTGGCACGGAGCTCGCAATCTCCGACATATTACAAAAGATAGGTATTCCGATTGCCCCAGTTAATTTGCATATAATACACTCGTTTTACATTGCAACAAAAGGATATATGTATGTACAATATAGCTAGAATCTGCTGGACACGTAAGAAGAGGACCGACTCACTTCCGACTTTAAATCCCATGGTCATCCATCACACAACAGCGATATTTACGGGCCACTGTCGTTTTAATAGACATACTAAAGAGTTGGCATTCCGACAAATAACTTCTGAAGGAACTGTGGGTCTGAGAAGTAGGAGGAGGGTCTGTCTTTTTGCCCAAGTGTCAGTTCACTGCTCTTGCTATAAAGAAATGAAGATTTTTGATATCTCAATTTCGGACGTCCTTAAATAATCTGTCTAATATAAAAATTGCTGCAATGGGAAGATATATTTTGGAATCAAGTTGGTTTCCTCTAGGGAATGTTTGATTCCCGGGTTGAATTAGTCGTGGTATCGCAATGATCTAAGTGTTACCTCTTACTTATCTAACCTAACACTACCTTACTAATATTTTATTTGGTCCATAGAATTTTAAAAGTAAAAATAAAATCTGTTACCTACAATCATAAACATGTTTTCTCCCCATTTTAATACCTAAGAAGCTCATTTTGATTAGCATCTGTCCATACAGTTTTTCATTTGTTTCTTTGCAACCACTTTTACTGTTTTCCCTAAAACGAACATGACTACATATATTTTGGAGCAAAACTACGTATAATTTTTTTTATCCATTCTGTAGTGCTGAAATCAAAATCTTCCGGCTTACGCTGGCCTGTTAAAGCATATTTAACGTATTTCGAAAAACTGTTCTCATGTCCTGTTTATTTTTTTTATCTTTACCCCATTTTATCTTTACAGAATTACAAATAGTTTTATTGTATTGACGTCAGCTTCTAAGCTGCGGTTTCGCGTATTTTAGCTGGGATTTGTTTTGTTTTTTATTTTTTGGGACATGTTCTGTAGCATCAAAGGATTTGCATTGGTTTTTTAGTTTGTTTGCTTGTAATAAAAACTTTAGCATTCTGAATTTACAAAACCTCAGTTGAATAGATTTGTCAATATGTTGTCGGTATTTTATATGTATACCACAGCTTGGCTTCGGTATGGATATGGATTTTCTTGAAAGCCTTTCTATAAATAATTTAAGAGCAATAAAAGTGTTAACAGTGGTTATTAAAGCTAAAAGCTATGATATTTTAAATAAAATTTATTTGTGAATTATAAAAGAGTATTACTGCCTTTATGCGCGGTGTAGTGTAACAAACCAGAGCCTCTGGTGGAAATCGAAATCACGACCCTCACGTCACTACTTTCAACAATCCTGCGGTACTGATTAACCACACTAATATTGAGTCTTCCAGAGACTTCCGAATTGTTAAATTAATTGTATGTTATTCAGTCTGTTCTGCCAAATCACAATGGTCGCCCATAAACAACGATGTGTGTTGTCTGAATGGGCTCTAGAGCAGTTGGTAAGGGACCCTAGTTTTCATTGAAAAATCAGGTTGATAAATGAGACTCGTTTCCGGATGAGTAGGTACGTAAACAACCAAATTTGCCGAATGTAAGGCCATATCAATTCACATAAGATCCAGGAGTGTTCAATGGACTCTGAAAAAGTAAGTGTTTGGTATGGGTTATGGACTGGCGTTCTTTGAGAATGTCGTTTGCCAGGCCATTTCTTTTTGTGACAAGCACTGTAGGTCGATCGTTATCAACCTCCTTTAGCCTGAAATCGATTGTAATGACCAAATAGGTATGTAAGTATAGCACAAATTTCAAGTAATTTATCCGAAAATCATGTGATAGCTTTGGTGGAATAGGACTTATCGTAATCGATTTCGTGTGAAGGTAAATATGTTACTTACCATCAACAGCATTATTGCTGACAACCCGCATGCCAGTGAAATTATTGGCTTAAGGAAAACCTCATAGCCTCATAAGGTGACTAAAAAAATTATGTTCATTTGTAAAACATAACACAAAATTATATGTTTTTTACTGTTACTAGACAAGAAATAAAATGGCATGATTGACATGATTCGATAATAGTTTTGCCTGCATTGACAGACAACTTCTACTACATGGGTACAATGGTGCAAATCTTTGTAGCCAAAGAAAGAAAACTTGTGTGGATTATTAAAAGAAAAGAAAAACTTAACGTAGAAAAAATTCAACTGAAAAAATCCCTAGTAACCGCAAAGAGGTCACGTACTACTTTAAACTATATTCGATTTTTTTACCCTCTTATACAGCGTCTATGACTGCTGCGGGTTATGATGATTATGATCTTCAGCATGACGTTGCAACATTTTTAGTTTCGAAGAAATCCTTTTTACACTGTATTTATAATATACCTCATGTTCTAAACTACATGCGGTTCGGCAGAGGAACTACGTTTTTGATGAAGTTAAATATTTACCGTGATTTTGATGATTTTAAAACCAATAAATACATGCCATACTGTGTGAACGAAAGGGAAAAAATTAAATATACTTTTAGAAAAAGGTTAGTGGCTTGTGTTCCAGTTTTCATTGGCTATTCTTTTTACGTAGTGGGTTCCAAGCCCTACTCATAATCCTAATTTAAAGCTCAGGACATTAGTTAACACCTAGCGAGCGCTAGTATATCATCCAAAGGGGGTCACGAGGAAGCTGCGTGTCAGCTTAAATACAGCAAGATAAGGATCGTCCTGGATCGTCCCAATCAGAAACTTTGACTTGTTTGCATATCTCATATCCCATCCCATCCTCTCTCGTACAACGAAACTTTTACTCTATAACGTACTCTTCATCCCGTGATTTTTAATGGCGTAGAAACATGAACTCTATTAAGCACTGACGCAGCAGCCTTGAAACTATTCGAGAGAAAAGTCCTACGCAAGATCTATGATCCAGTGCGAGTTGGGTATGATTTCGGTATCCAATCCAACAAGGAGCTGTATAAGTTCCTCCACAACATGGACATGTTGCAGCGCATTAGCATCCAGAGGCTGGGCTATATCGTTCGGATGGAAGTAGATATTTCGGCGAGACATGTATTTGACGCGTGGATTAGCGGAAGTCTGTAAAGAGGACGAATTTGTCCAAGTTGGAAGGACCAAATTGAAGAAGCCTTATCTTCGATTGGTGTAAACTGGGGAAGGCGTGTAAGAAGCGGAGGTATTTGGAAGAATGTGATAGAGCAGGACAAAATTCCATAAACGTTGTTAATATCCACTTAAGTGAGAAAGTAAGTAAGTAAGAAGTCGCGTAGTCTAGTAGGTAGTATGGTGGTAGTAAGGCCAAGGTTCAAAACCCAGGTCAATCATCTCAAACAAAACGAAATTTGAAAAAAATATTTCTTCGGGGACTATCTCTCTTGAAGTCGCCGTAGTCTAGTAGGTAGTGTGTTGGCTTATTAGACGCAAAACCCTGGGTTCGAGCCCCAGGCCAGGCATCAAAGACAAAATACAAAAAGTATTTTTTCGGCGACTTCCTCTCAGTAGATTTCTGGCAATAACTCTGAGAGTAAATAAAAATTGCCATGAAAAGTTTCTCAATAAATAAAAATCTGTCGTTCGGAGTCGACTTTAAACTGTAGGTCCCACCACTCATGTATAAAATTAACACACACAACATAAGTGGTGTGAGAAACTAGGACGTTGTACAATGGGTCAATTCGACCTCCGGGTACTGTACTTGTCTTAATTGACAAGTACACGTCCTCTAACCTAACCTAACCTAACCTAATCTCTCAGCAGATTTCTGGCAAGAACCCTAATAGTCAAATAAAATTTCCATGAAGAGTTTCTCAGAAATGGGTCGTTCAGAGTCGACTTTAAACTGTAAGTCCTGCTACTCATGTATAAAATTAACACACACAACATAAGTGGTGTGAAAGCTAGGTCGTAAACCTGACTGAAGGGTTGTAATGACCAGCCATATATGTATGTAAGTAAGTAAGTTTAGCAAAAGTAACACAAGATGATAGTTGTCAACTACCAAAGTTCGGAATTACAAGTTGGAAGACATTGTTACGAAATTGAAAAATCTAGATACTGGTGTCTTGTTTTTACATCGCTTAACAATAAAATTATAAACAAAAGCTACAAAAACAAAACAATGCAGTAAACAAATCTGTTTACAAATTATCGTACTGCTTAATATAACAACAAACACCAGCTTAAAAATTGGTAACCAAGTAAACAAAAAATACACCAACAAGACTACAATACTAAATGTAAACGACGATGTTTACATTTATAGAGATTTCGAGAAGGCGAAGTCATGAACGTTCGCCTTTTAGAACATTCATCAGACTCTTTACTTTGCCATATAAAAGGCGAGGCAAACCAGGCAACTGAGTTAGTGAAGTTCAGTCAGTCTTGTTTGAGGACGCGGTGTGTTTGAAGAGAGTAATCGTGGTTTGAAAATCTCCATTATAAAGATCTGTTGAATAATTGTCCAGTAATTGTTATTGTTTATGCAAAGGGTATAAACAGAGGAAAAACAAAAAAAGCTATTGTTGTTGTTTACTTCAAGTTGTGAACAGTAGCAAACGTAATTGTGCTAATAATAAAGAATTTTAATTAAAACTAAACACAATTTTATTTTTATTTTATTAGCAATCTGCGAGTAAAAAAAACCAAACCAAACCTGTTGATTGTTCATCGCCTTAATGTTCACAACAAGGCAGGACATTTATCCTCCATTAAAACGACAATGACTTTTAAAGAATCTCAGCTCTTTCCCATATAATTATTATTGAACCGTTTCAAAAATATTAAAATGCCGTAATTTTGTGATAAAGTGCATGCAGGGGAAAAGAAAGAAACAAATTTAAATGTTTCTTAAACAACTTCGAATCTGATGACTGAATCTTGATTCTATACCAGCTTTACCAAATCATAGTTTAACACAGACACCTGAAAAACATAACGACACTGAAGGACATTTTTTTGGGACAGCTAAGGCAGAATGAAATAAAAAAAGGAATGGAAGACAACAGCAAAAAATATGATAAAAAATTAAGCTACAGAAACAGAATAAAAAATGGCACAATAAAATTCATTTAACGAAACAATGGCATCTCCTTGCTTTTATTTATTTGTGTCTAATGCCGCTTATTGACCAGCCAAAACGTGCAATGAACTGATGACTAAAAAGAAACTTTTGTTGGCTTTACGAAAAGAATATAAAAAGAATGTCTGAATAAAAAAACATTCAAGTTGTGAAATAAAACAAAAAAATACTTCCAACCTTTTATACCTTAGGCGATTTAAACAAATTGTTAAAAATTTTATCTGTTGCCTGAAATCAGTTGAAGTTTTTGATTTTAATCTCTGTGATCATTTAAAGCAGATTTTAGGTCGTTTTAAGTGGAGCCATATGCCATGATTGTTTACGTACAAACTCACAAATAAAACTAATGACAGAAACCAGCAATGATAAAAGGTACTGAAATAAATAAATAAGCACACAAAAATCCATTAAAATTTTAATGGGATTAACAAATCTGCACAAATAAAACAAAAACAAAAAAACACAAAAAATATTTACAACCAAATCCGCCTACGTTATGCTCTACTGTGAAAGTTTTATAAAATATTCATACTCCCTGAAGAAGACAAATATTCCATCTAACCTGTCCTCATTACTTTGAAATCATAAGCATTCAACCCATTGTTTAAGGAATCCCAAGCTGTAAAGCAAATTTTTGTTAATAAAGTCCTAAAAAGCTTTTGGAACTCCAAGAGGTCTTTGGAAGGAAGCATGATTCCGAAAAGCATTTGTCTCCGCTCTCGATTAGTCGATCAATAATGCTATGAAAAGAGAATTTTAAGCGTTTTAATAAATATTATTCAAGTCCAAATTAATACTGAAGCAACCAATTCAGTATCGATCTGGACACTATATTCATAACAAAAAGAGATGGAGAATTTAGCTTCTGCTTGCTCTTTCAGTATAAATTTAACCGCTCATACCGCAATGTAAGGTCGTGTTCCCATCTTCTTCAAGTACTTACTATATTGGTCAATACAACCATTTAGTCTGGATTACAACCTACCTTCTCTCACCACGTATATTGTGAGAGTTCATTTTATCCATGTGTGTCGAAATCTAACACTTAACATCATCTTCGAACGAAAACTTTTTCATATTTCATTGTGTTCGAAATGTCTGAACTGGGGTTTGAACAACAAGTTCTTGTTTAATAACGCAATACATACATACGTAGTTGGTCAGTACAACCCTTCAGTCAGGATTACGACCTCAGAACACTTACGTTGTGTGTACATGAATGGCGGGACCTACAGTGTAAAGTGGACTCCGTACGAGAGACATCTGATTAAGAAAGTCGCCGCAGAAGAAATATGTTTTCATATTTCGTTTTGTTGGAGATGTCTGGCCTGGGGTTTGAACCGTTGCCTCACCTCTAATCAGTCAACATACTACCTACTAGACTACGGCGACTACAACACCAACGGTTACTTCAATCTTCTTTAATAATCCTAAAGGAAAATTCTGAGACTATCTGGGACATCATTCAAAGAAGTCCTGTAATCGTAAGTCGTTGAGGTCAGATAGTGAACCTGAGGATTAATCTAGGCAAAACTATAATAGTATCATTTTCAAGATGGAGAAAACTTACTAAATGAAAGAATATTTGTCTCTTTAATAGGACAATATCACAGAAGATGAATGTAAAGTATTTATACCATAATGATATGCAAACCAAAAGTTATGCACTAGATGCACACTATGATGATCAGATTAAAGCCTTTCGTCGGGATTACAACCTAGCTTCTCACACCACCTATTAGTCTGTAAATAAATATGTGCTGGAACTCCGAAGGACAGGTTTTTGAGAAACTTTTTATTGCAAATTTTTTTTTTACTCTCAGAGTTTTTGCCAGAAGACTTTTGCAAGTAAGTCGCCAATAGACATTTTCCATATTTCGTTTTGCGTAAAATGCTTGAGCTGTTGAACCACGGGCCAACACACTACCCACTACACTAGTTTTGAAATTTTAAGATTTATAGAGGAAAAGAATCCAAGTAGCTTAGAGACAAGTAGAAGTTTTTTTGATAAATTAAAAATAGAGAAGGGAAATGACAATATTCAGAATGGAGGTAGTCTCGAGTCTAACATGTACACAACACATTTTTTGAATCTGTAAAGAACTAATGCTTCTCAGGAAGAAATACCCGAAAACATATCATATGCATGACAGCCAATTGTCATTGTTGACACGAAGCTGATGAGTATCAATAAATGTGTGGGAGCAATAGACTTGGAGCAGTCATTATGGGAATACGTTATAAAGTTGGAGGAGAGTACAATTGATCGCATGGTTGCAGTACTAAAGCACCTCTCCACGAGAATATTAACAAGACCATACTGTCCTTTTAAGTCAATCTGTTAGTTTTGCCTCAAAATTCAATCAAAGAGATTTTTATAACTCACCGTGCTTCTAGCATTTTGTTCAACCATTTAATTACCGGGATTTAAAATAAACTCATTACATACATACATACATACATACATATTTTAACATTACAATCCTTCAGTCAGGATTACGACCTAGTTTTTCACACAACTTATGTTGCGTGTATTCATTTTATACAAGAGGGGTGGGGAACTACAGCCATTTCCGAGCGACAGATTTTTAAAATTTTTATAAATTTTTCATGGCAATTTTATTTACTCTGAGAGCTTTTACCAGAAATCTACTGAGAGGCAGTCGTAGAAGAAATATTTTTCATATTTTCGTTTTGTTGGAGATGTTTAACCTGTAGTTTAAACCAGATATCAGTAATGAGTATTCAAAAAGATGAGCAAAATCGAATCATACTCATAATTTCTGATACTTATATGCATTCATACTTATTTTAATATCTTGGAACCTCTACTCATATTCGAAGTTTGAAGTACTCATCATATCCATACATAACAACACGTATGATATTGTTGATTTCGACTCTCCATAACTCAACATTTACACGAATCACAAAATATGTAAGAATCGCTTACGAACACTAAAATACTCACTAAAAGGTTGAGTGGTTGTTCTGCTTGCTGTACTGTCTTGTTTGCATGTCTGTGTAATTTTCTTTTTTTGTAAATGCAACAACAACTAAGACTGTAAATTTTGATGAATGATTCGAGTCACTCGAGTCAATAAGATATTAACTAGTGGCAGTATTGTGGTGTAATCCCTCATGTAGCATGCTCTGTATATAGAGTGGATATTTCTTGCATATCTACCCTCACACAAACAAAATAAGTTGAATCCACAAAATGTTATAGGAACGAAAAATTAAAATTATTTGCACAATAGAAATATTAATTCAAAGAAATTCCTTTTATACTCCTTAAAAGGCCATTAGTAAAGCAAAAAATTAAAATGCCAATTAAAGTGTACGCCAGTGTTCATTTTCGTTTTTCACTTTAAGCCAAAATAAAATTGTTTAACCAAAATAAAAGAAGATGCAGGAGTATTGTCAGGGTACTATGGTTAAGTGTTTAAGGCAAAAGAAATAATAAAACAGCAATGAAAGCAAAAAAAATTCTTGTAAACGAAATAAATTGCGTCAACAGAAAGGTTTTTATTTTTTTCTTTAATAATTTCTTTCATTTAAGAAAATAAAAACGAATAAATGACGGCAAGACACAATCATTCTGAATGGACAACATAGCCTTTAAGAATTGCAGGAGTATTGTGTCCAGTTAAAAATAATAATGAGGGAAAATATGGTAAATGATGAAATAGTGAATAACAATAAAAAAAAAAATTAAACCTTATAATGATAAACTTTACTGCAGGGAAAAGCTTTTTCGCTTAAATTAGAAACTGTAAAGCACAGAAAATGAAATATCGAATAAAAAAATTGTTTTTATTATTTTCTTTTAACGAACATTTTTTCAATTTTTTGATGATAAATAAGAAATCATAAATTATGTGTTGATGTATTCGACTCGAAACAGCGGTTTAAATTAGAGCTCAGACATCTCCAGCAGATTGAAAAATTGAAAAATATTTCTTTCGGCGACTTTCTCTCAGCAGTCGTCTAGCAAAAACTCGGATAGCGAATTAAATTGCCAAATAGCCCAAATCCGTCGTTCGGTGTCGACATTTAACTGTCGGTTTCGTCGATCATGCATACGATTAATACATACAACATGGTGTGGTTGTGAGAAGCTAGGGCTGACTAGAATGTTGTAATGTAATGACCATTGTAATTCTAGTTTAGGATTTCATAACAAGTGGATACGATTTGTTTTAAAAGATTTCATAAAAAAAATTGGTGGCGCCACGTTTGCGTTGGAATAACCAGTTTGCAGGGAAATACCACAATTAAGTGTGCCTCAGACCTTTCCAGAATTCGCTGTAGTCTAGTAGGTAATGCGTTGGCTTCTTAGCCAAACTCCAGGTCAGACATCAAAACGAAATATGAAAAATATTTCTTCGGCGACTTCCTCTCAGCAGATTTCTGGCAAAAAATCTGAAAACAAATAAAATTGCCATGTAAAGTTTCTCAAAAAATCTGTCGTTCGGAGTTGACTTTAAACCGTAGGTCCCGTCACTCATGTATAAAATTAACACACACAACATGAGTGGTGTGAGAAGCTAGGTCTTAATCCTGACTGAAGGGTTGTAATGGCCAATTACGTACGCATATGTGACTGCATTGGTATGTACATAAGCATACGAAGTAAAAGGAAATATGATATGTGATTCCCCTTTTTATCAGGAGAACCTTCAGACGAGATTCCTTAAAAGTTAGATAGCAGAGCAAATGAATAAGTATATGATGAATCAAAAATTGGACAATCAAAACTATAAAATTATTTCAATGTTATTGTAACCAAACAAACAAATTGTATGTATCATAACAGGTCATAAATAATAACATCTTAAGCCGTGACATAAAGAAACTATGTTCAATAGCAGGTTTTTATACCAATCAACATGTTGCTTTCTGTACGAATTGTTACAGCAATTTTTTTAAACAAAATGTTTGCCTTCAAACTGTTAAATGATGAGATGGATAATGTTAAACAATGCAAATTTTAATAATATCTGTCTTTCAATGAGACTATGTGAAATAGCTGGATTTAAAACTAGTCAACATGTTGCTTTGACTTCGAATTGTTGGAGCAATCAAAATATTTATTATCGAACTGTTAAAGGCTGGGACAATGTTAAACAATTAACATTTTCTGAATATGGCTTAAAGTTACCTTATACTGTGTATATCCCAACATTGTTATTAAAAGGTTTGTTAAGTTAAACTTAACAAATGTAGTTGGTTCTAGTCCATAAATATTTGCAGGAGTGCCTTAGTAGATACGTAAATATATTCTCTTCATGACCGAACATCATAGTGTAAACAACCTGAAGGTTTCCTGTCAGTTTAAAATGAATATGCGCCAACATATTTTCATCTGAATTACAACGTAATTACAATTACTTCCTTTATTAATACAAATTTATTTATAACATTAACATCGTAAAACAGTGAAGCATTTCTAAAAATAATACAAAAATGCATATGCCACACAAAAAATCTGTTTTTCTACACCATTTTGCAGCCGTTATAACTTGTCAGGATATATCGTTTATGGAAATGTGATAATTAACTTTTTATGTTTTTAATTACTATTCTTAAATTAAACAAACATAAATACTATTTTTTCGTTGTTGCTTTTCAATTTCCTTTGCCCGTACAAAATAATTTCTGGAATATATTTTTGTAAAAAAAAAAACATGAGTTCCCTAGTGATATATATTTACACAGTATTTTGATATTGTAATTGTTCTAAAAAAAAAGGATTTGAATCCTTTATTGCGTTTGGGTATTTGCATTGAAATATAATAAACATTAATGATATGCTTATGAATTACACCGGAAGAAAAATCTTAGTATGAAATGATGTATTAAATGCCGAGGGCAGTAGTAAAAATAGGACATATCAGTGATGCTAAATGAGTTGGAGAGTGAATAACAATGAAATAACAAATATGTGATGTCTTTATAATATGTATTTGTGGAGGAGAACTAGAATCATCTTCAGTAATGAAGCACATTTCTGTATGAATCACGTACCCCTTCACAAACAACATAACAATGCAAAACGAATCCAAGTCCACCCAACGAATTCTGTAAATGTCGCTCTTTGGTAAGGATTCCGAACTGGCGACGTTAGTGGTACATATTTCCCTGAGAACGATGTTCGACAAGCCATCACGGCCAACGGCGAACATCACAAGTCGATGGTTGTTACCAACTTCTTTTTTCCTTAACTGAATAATCTCAACACCAATGTTAAGAGGTTCTATGTGTGCTACTTGCATGTCATCTGTCTAATTCAGCATGATTTGTACGGTACAGTAATGAATAAATACGTATTTCTGACGAGCTCCACCTATAGAGGTCGTGACGGACAGTTGAAAAATGTTGTATTTCACATACAATGATTATTAATAGGCTTTTGAAACATAGATATTTGTTTTATTGGTAACGATAGGAAATCCTTAAATATATGATTATTTTACGGATTCTATGGGGATATATATTATTGTTTATGTCGTTGTTGGTATTTTCCTATTGTTTTCCGCTTTACAGATGCTTCCTTTTGTTAAGCAAACATCGTGTATTGTTATATAAGAACCCTATTTACTTACATACATAATTGGTCATCACAACCGTTCAGTCAGGATTAGGACCTAGCTTATCACACCACTTAAGTTGCGTGCTTGGCAATTTTATTTTACTTTGAGAGTTTTTACCAGAAATCTGCGAGAGGAAGTCGACGAAGAAATATTTTTTTCATACTTTCGTTTTGATGTCTGACCTGGGGTTTGAACCGTGGCTTTAGGTCTAATGAGCCGCCACACTACCTACTAGACTACGGCGACTACACCCTGAACCCTATTCAAGAACCCTAAAATGCATGTGAAATTTATAGCTTGCAATATGCGTACATTGCGGCAATACGTTCCCTAGAGGAGTAAAAGGAACATATAATGGGTGATTTTTAAGAACTATAGGAAAATTATTCAAAAAAAACACATAAAATTCAGAAAAATGCATGAAATCTGTATTTAAATCGATAGTACGGTCCATATAATTTAATGTTTGAAGATTATTTCATGCAAATGTTGACCGCGACTGCGCCTCAAGTGGTCCATCCGCTTAGTCCAATTTTGGTATACTCTTTCCAACATTTCGGCCGGTATCTCACGAATAAATGCTTCAATGTTGTCTTCCAATGCGTCAATTGAAGCGGGCTTGTCTGTATAGACATGAGCTTTAACATAGCCCCACAAAAATTTTTCTAAAGGCGTTAAATCGCACGATCTAGGCGGACAATTGACCGGTCCCGAACGTGAAATAAAATGTACACCGAACTCGCCTCTCAATAAGTCCATTGCGTGCTGTGTGGCATGTGGCACCGTCTGGTTGAAACCACATGTCATTCATGTCAAGCTCTTGCATTTTGAGCAAAAAAAGTTGGATATAATCTCACGGTAGCGCTCACCATTCACAATTACGTTACGATTCGCAGCATCTTTGAAGAAGTACGGTCCAATGATGCCAGCAGCCTATAAACCGCACTCTACGTAAGCGTGTTGGTGGTTTCATGTCCAACAATGTAAATATGGTGCTAAATTTAGTCACAATAGCCCGAATAGCTGCTTCAGTGGAGCACGCATTTTGATAATAAAATTCAATGATTTGCAAGCGTTGTTCGTTTGTAAGACGATTCACGGTTAAATTATAGACCAAACTGAAGATATTTGACATTGAAAAAAAAACGTGCGTGAGCTATTTACACCAGTGTTGCCAAAAAGATAATAGCTAAAAAATCACCAGTTATAATATGCGTACATGGCAGAAAAGACTCAATACAGAGGTAAAGAAAATATAGACCTCGGGGACACGCTCAATTCAGGTTAGGTCGAAGTGGTAGCTCTGATATCAAAGAGCTCACTTGAGCACACATAGCGGCCTGTTGTGATACGCTCAATTTGGTGCCAAGGGTGTTCATCTCCTTAACCCTCACTGCTACCAAGAGCCCTCAGCCCCATCATCTGTTATGATGTCGAACAACATAAAATATTTGTATTTAAATACTGGAATTCACATATTTTTCAGCTAATGAGACACTTATGGCATTTATCTCTTCCTGGAGGGGCAAGAAAAATGCTCAGTATACTCCAATTAATATGGTGGCGTAGTTAGACGTAAATTTCAGTAAATTTCATGCACTACCCTTCTTTACAACAATTTTTACAACGAAATTCAATATCAATCTATTTTTATATGTATTTTTAATGTGTGCGATCCAATATTAAACGTATAAATAAGAAGTAATTAAAGTAATGAAAGATATTATGTGGATATAATTTTGTAATTGAAAATTTTTATAAAATTAAAAATACTTGATATATAGCATATTATGAAACATGATATCACTATTTAGGGATTGCTAGTTAGTATCACTAATAAAAAATATTATAAGACGCCCTGGTCTAGCCAATTAGACGTGAAGACAGGATTCAAACTCCAGGTCAGACATCTCTAACAAAACGAAATATTGTTATATATGAGTCGCTCAGTGCACAAATCGATTAACTCCATATAACAAAGAGTTGAGAAATGCGATGAAATAATGTAAATCGTTTTTTAAAATTCCCTTTACAATGTAAATTCAAATATATATTGTAGAGTACATAAATACATATATAGCTTTCATCTAATGGTATATAAAATTAATAAAAAAGAATAACCAAAGAAAATGATGTCAGTAATGTTATAAATTCCATGTGACTGGTGGAGTTAATCGATTTGGCAACTGAAAAAAGTAATAAAGTTAAATTAGGTATTTAATTTATTAAGTTTTTTATTACAGAAAAAGTGAAGTCGCCGTGGTGTAGTAGGTAGTGTGTTGGCTTACTATTCGTAAAGCCCGGGTTCGTATCCCAGGTCAGACATCAAAAATGAAATATGAAAAACAAATATTTCTTCGGCGACTTCCTCTCAGCAGATTTCTGGCAAAAACTCTGAGAGTAAAATAGACTGCCATGAAAAAGTTTCTCAAAATTCTGTCGTTCGGAGTCGACGTTAAACTGTAGGTCCCGCCACTCACGTATAAAATTAACGCACACAACATAAGTGGTGTGAGAAGCTAGGCCGTAATCCTGACTGAAGGGTTGTAATGGCCAATTATGTATGTATGTATTACAGAAAAAGTTAGTTATTATATATTTTTATTACAAATTTTCCATAAAAATGAGTGTTATAATATATTATTTGTGATTAATTTATCAGCAGTATAAATAATGTCTTCTTCATCAGATGTATGTAAGGACTCGCCATTTCTATTTGTTCTCAAGTTTTTAAAACAATTATGGTTAAATGAATTTAAGCAGTTTCATCATGTCTCTCCTTTTTTCCCTTCTCACAGTTCTGTCTTTAGGATATAATAAAGGCTGATCTACATTTTTCATACTTTGTGGCCTACCTCCTACAGTTTCGTTAAATTCTAAATTTTTATCAAAGTTGTATTTGAATTGTATTGGATGGGGTTTGACCTTTCTAACTTTATGCAGCGTATTTTAAGGCAATTTACTGGAAGCCCTGTAACAGTTGCTTTTCTATTAATGATTGAGTTTTCTAAATGTTTTGTTGAAAAAATCCTAGTGGGTCATTTGGATTAGATTAAATGGTGCTTTCTTTTTGCACGTTTAGATTATATTGTACTCCGTTGTTCCGTACTTTGAACAAGTTTCAATAAACTTAAGATTTTAATATTTCTATTTTGCCCGGTACACGAATCAGAATATATTATTATTTTTTCAAAGTTTGCAGCATAAGTTTTTATGTACTTTGTTAGTTAATTTCTTGAGACCCAGTTCTGGCCAAACAAATATCTGGCTTATATTTGTACTGAATTCATGACATCAGAAATTATAAACATATAAATTTCGCTTATAATAAGCTACAGATGTGGCCAGTTTAGGAAAGGCTAAAGCTTTTTCTAAGTCGAAAGAATATACGAAATTTTTTTTGATGCTGCCATTCTATCGGCAGCCATTTGACTGCGAGCCTGTTCTGTCCCTTTTAAAAGGGGTGTCCTTTTCAATTTTTGCCGTCTTAAGTCCCTCACCGTCTGAAGATTTAACTTTTACTTGCAATGTGTCACAAGTTTGAGACGTATCTTTTGATGGTTGTTTAAAATGTAAATTAAATTTTGTAGAGAACATATTATAATAAAATTTTTCTTTCACTGATACTAATATTTTGCTAGTGGTGCATTTGAATTGCGATATTGAAACGATTGGCATAAGTTAATCAAAATGTCTTCTGAAATAAATTACTTATTATTCAATGGCCCAAAAAATGTGGTCGTTTAATGGTGTTAATCTTTAATATTCAGGAAATTTATAATAAATATAAAAAGTTATGACAATCCCAAGTACTTTGAAACTTAAATTTAAGATTTTACAAAAAGTGAAGTTAATCACTTTGTGTTCTGAACGGCTCATATATGTATTGCTACGTTTTCACCTTTTAAAAACATTTAAAATATGAGCTTGTATATTGCAAATAAAATAAAAATTAATTTATTTTAGTTTTAATTAAATTCTTTATTATTTGCACAATTATGTGTGCCACTCTTCACAACTTTATGTAAACAACAACAATTGCTTTTGTTTTTGTTATACCTCTTTTGCATAAACAATAACAATTACTAGAGAATTATTCGACAGATCTTTGTAACGGATATCTTAAACCACGATTACTCTCTACAAACAACCTTCTTCACACAAGACTGTCTGAACTTCACTCACTCATTTGCCTGCTGTGTCTTGCCTTTTATATGGCAACGTAAACACTCTGATGAATGTCCTTGAAGGCGTACGTCCGTGACTTCGACTTCTCGAAATCTCTATAAATGTAAACATTGTTTTTTCATTATTGTTGTTTGTGTACTTTGTTTATATTTATTCCTGTATTGTTGTTTGTGGATTTTTGTTTAGTTGTTTACCATTTTTTTATGCTGGTGTTTTTTGTTATATTAAGTAATGCGATAATTTGTAAACAGGTTTGTTTACTGCATTGTTTTGTTTTTGTAGAATTTGTTTATAATTTTAATGTTAAGCGATGTAAAAGCAAAATATCAGTATCTAGATTTTTCATTTTCGTAACAGTATTTCTGCCGCGACTAACCCTCAGCAGGTTTGGAAGTTTGATTTGAGAGTAAGAGTGGTTTTTGTCAGTAAAAAACCTTTAAAATTATTTTTAATTCCAATATTCTTTTGTTTTTTTAAATTCTCTGCATGTGCTATCTGGGATATTGGATATCCTTTGTTGATGTAGAGAAACACAAGTAACCCCTAATAGAATTGCATTGAATTAAATTTACCAAATTTGCTTAATTGATCATTATATTACACATTAGTGGTGGAAACTATTGTTTAACAGTGACTCCGAACGCCGGATTTCAGAAACATTTCATGACAATTTTATTCAGGGTTTCTGCCAGAAGACCGTTTTTTTTCTTAGAGATGTTTGAAGAAGAGTTTCAACCACGAGCTCTCGTCTAATATGCCACACACCCTAGCAAACAACGGCGATTAAGTTTAGATGTTATTTATTATTGCTTAATTAACATCACTTGTTTTCTTTTAATTTTACCGCATACGAATTAAACATAATTCGTTATGTCTCCCTTAACGCTTCGACACATTTTTGCTTTAAGCTATTAGAGACATCACAGCTGAAATGTTTTAAACATTAATTATATTAAAATGCATCCGCTAATTTAGGCGACAGAAAATGTCACAAGTATAATGACAAATGAAAACCTTATGGTTGGAATTTACTAATAATGTTTAAAATTTTTGGGAAAAAAGTGTCATAAAACTCAATTACACTACCGTCAATAGCCACTACAACAGGCATAACAGCATATAAAATAATGAGAAAAATAGAACCCAAAAAAGCACAACCAGAACTAAAGGAACTAATTTTTAAATGAGAAAAATCTAATTGGCATGTGCCATACCGCTAATGGCAATGATGGTTAAATTAATGTGTCCGTAAAAACTTTGATTAGTGTTGTTCTTATTTATGTTGTTGTAGTAGTATAAAATAGTACTTAAAAGAGAGTTTTTTTTTTAAGTAAATCAATTTAATGGCTCTGTCATATGTAAATCGCAATTTAAGAAGTTCTTTCTTTAGAATAATCATCATTCAGAAGGTATTCGATAGTCCCTGCGATAGGCATTTCGTGACAGGTAACTTCTTTTGAAAGGTCAAGGGAAGTTGATATATTTTCATTTACAATTGATATTCTGCGATGAGGCCAATATCTGGACGAATGGGCATGTGAAAAACTAAAATTGACGAATTTGGAGCAGCGTCAATCCACATGAGATTCAGAGCGTCTCCAAAACTTAATTGTTTGGTGTAATAGGGAACACATATTTAAAAGCTATGCGATATCAATGCATTTCAGAGGGATCATTTGATTACTTTTCAAGTACTAGCTATGATGCTGGACATTATACAGCCTAGTCAAGACAACAAAATCTGAATTATATTTTATAGAGAAACCGCATCTATCGGTTATTTCGAATCTGACAATACTAATGTTATTCTATTCTGTCACAAAATTCAGTATATTATATCCACTGAACGTAATGAATCGATTTACGCTTGAGAAACATTTGGATTTATTAGGCCAATACATGAGCGAACTCGTAGAATTCGTACAGCCAAATATATCGAAGCTGTGACTGAGAGTGTGCGTGAGAATCCATCAACATCAACTCGTCATCATTGTCATGAATTAAACACTTCACGCAGCAGTTTAAGTCGCCATACTCTATTATTAGACGTAAGCCCTCGATTCAAACCCCAGGTCAGCCTCGGTGACTTCCTCTCAGCAGATTTCTGGCAAAAACTCTGAGAGTAAATAAAATTGCCATGCAAAGTTTCTCAAAAATCTCTCGTTCGGAGTCGATTTTAAATTGTAGGTCCCGACACTTGTGTATAAAAATTAACGCACACAATATAAGTGGTGTGAGAAACTAGGTCGTAATCCTGACTGAAGGGTTGTATTGACCAATTATGTATGTAGTTTAACTCGAATTTTGCGAAAAGATCTTCGGTAATACGCCTTACAAAGTTCAATTGGTTTAAGAGCTGAAGCTTAACCATCCTCTTTTTCTCGCTTAGCTAGATGAGCCAGCGATGACGATTTTGCCAAAAACAAAAAAAATATCTTTTCGGATGAAGCTCATTTTCATCTTGGTGGGTATATTGATAAGCAAAATTGCAGTATATGGGGTTTAGAAAATCCGCACGTGGTCTTACTGAAGCCAATTCACGCATTACGAGTGACTGTTTAGTACGGCTTGTAGAGCAGGGACGTCATTGTCCCATATTTCTTTGAAAATGAGGACGGCGCAACCATTACGTTCAATGGACACACCTATCGCGCCATGATAACCAATTTTTTTGTACCCGCTCTTCATGGTATTGATATGAACGATGATTGGTTTTAGGAGGATGATGTAAAATGCCGCACATCTCATGTCTCAATCGATTTATTGCGCTTGATGGCCGTTTCAATAGCCGAAATTGTGATGTCAATTGACCGCCAAAAAGATGCGATTTGACACCCTTGGACTATTTTTTGAGTGGCGACGTTAAAGGAAACTGTTATGCCGACAAACCAGAGACAATTGAGTATTTGAAGGCCAACATTCGTGATGCCATTGCCGAGAAAAGACTCCATACACTCGAAAAGGTGCACGAAAATTGGTCCGATACAATGAGGTACTGTGAGGTCAGCCACGGCAACCATATGAATGAAATAATCTTAGATTTCTAACCAGAACAATTGTACTTCGTAACAAAAAATTTTTTGTTGAATTTTTAATTTTTCCACACTATTATGAAAAATAATCTAACAGATCGTCTTGTTGCTGTACTTTATTGCCTCTACATAACAATTGTGGGACTTTGACCTCAAATTTCCTAACAGAATAAATACTATTTTATTTAAAATCTAAACCTTTGAATATACATACATACAAAAGTAATCTGTCTTTACAACCTTTCAGTCAGGATTACAACATAGCTTTTCAAAGCACTTATTTTGCGTGTGTTAATTTTATACATGAGTGGAAGGACCCACAGTTTAAAGTCGACGCCGAACGACAGATTTTTGAAAAACTCTTCATGGTTATTTTATTTACACTGAGAGTTTTTGCCAGAAATCTGCTGAAGGAGAGTCGCCGTAGAAGTATTTTTTCATATTTCGTTTTGCTGGAGGTGTCTGACCTAGAGTTTGAACCGTTGCTTCTCGCATATTAGACTACCTTCTAACACACGCCAAATTAAATTTTTTTCATTTTAAATTTTCAGTCCAATAATATTTTTCACATTTATTACAATCATTTCGTTGTGCCTTAGTAAGTAAATAAAACCTCGATACAATTGTTCGATCGTTACGAGATATCAGAATTGAATCGTTTTTTTGCTACTCATAAGCACTCATGAAACTTTGAATATAAGTGAGTCAACAATATTGAAATTGAACTATTCTGATTCATTCGTACTCACTATAACATTGATTTATAAGAACAGGTGCAATGGGTATGCGTACAACGTAGATAATAAACTCATACCATTCGAAATATGTTTGATTCATAAGCCTACTCATTTCGATTCATAACTTTAGAAAAATACTTATAATACTTATAAATAATTCAAGTGACTCAACAATCAATAATTCAACAAAATTTACGGTCATAGTTATTGTTGCGTTTACTAAAAAAGAAAAAGATACGTAAGCACAAATGGCGAGTCGAAATCAAATCATCATACATGTTGTTAAGTATGAATATGATGAGTACTTCAAACTTTGGATATGAGTAGTATAAGTATGATATTAAAATAAGTATGAGTGCGTATAAGTGTTAGAAATTATAAATATGATTCGATTCTACTCATATTTTTAAATACTCATTGCTGATACCTGGATGCTACACAACAATTTCTCTAACAAACATTTCAGCCTTTATTCTAGGCTGTGATTTCAGGCTTCCTTTTGTAACTTTTTGTCCACAGATCATTGGTTACATGTGCTGTCCATCATCAGTTCATCATACTTTACAAAGTGACAAATTAAATAAAACTCATATTAATTACTTGCATTTAACCTCTGAAGTAATTCTCATACAATTTTTTACAACATCAGTTTAATTTGGCCTTTCATCAGTCAGTCTTTATTGTTGCTGTTAGCCTTGACCTTTTATTTCTTATATAAATGTAAGGACTTTATGCTTCTTCCAGGAAATTGATGTTGTTGATTGACGTTAGCATAGAAACTGCTGCTGTTGAGATTTTTGCTGCTGAAAATGGTTTCCATGACAAGCAATTATTGTTGTGCTATGGTGAAACTTAAGTTAATAAGCACAGATTGATAACCCTTAATTGCCATCGACACTTTAACCCTAGATCCAGCCTTAAAAAACTTCACAACTTCACAATCGTATCTTATATATCACTATTGATACATACTTGTAGTACACAGAATTGTCACGATTATTGATTGATTTTGTTAAAAAATTTAAATATGTATTTTTATTTGTTTTAATTATTTTAATAAAACTATTTCAAATTATTGCATTTTATTTTCACTTTTATGCAATTTACGCCAAAATTTTTGACGTGATGTCCATTGCAGTATCGTTTTTTACGTAAATGTTCATGTCACCTTGGTTTTATTTTTATATTTGTCTGTCACTGTAAATATGAGAAAAGCGACAGTAAGGATGACTCTACAACATTGCAAAATACAACTGCTAGCCATGCGTATATTTTGATAATAATTTCTCTTCCCAAACTACGGTTCGCTGTTCAAAGTAGTATCACCTTTGACAATAAACAGCGCCAAAGATGTATTGCTGCCAATACATTTGTCAGTTCGTTAAATGAGTTTCTGTTTTCTTAATGTTCAGAGTCTTCAGCATCAGGAATATTACATAAATACATATATAATCAGTCATTATAGCCTTTCGTCATAAATTGAAAATGCCTGACCTGAGGTTTGAACCTTGGTCTGACGTCTTATAGCTACATATTAGACTGCGACTACTTCAATTAATATCGAAAACAGAAAACTCAATCTCTTCGCTTTCATGCAACGCTTAACTTTCAATTCTTTTTCAAATACCATAAATAATGTATTTTTTTGGGTATCCTGGTATCTAGTGCATAGTGTGCTAGACTATTAGCGTGAGAGTCGTGGACTCGATTCCCACCAGTCTATTGCACTACACCATATGAACTGATTGCTGTGACTAAGCTCGTAGTAATTAAATATAATATGCAGTTGTATTGCATTTAAAAAATAAATGTTTTATTTATTATTTTGTTAAGAAGACTTTGATGTGTTCAGTATTGAGAATCTTGAAACCTTAAATTGAGTTAAACTACACAATTTCATTTCTAATGCTATAACACAATAACCGCAAAGCTTCAAATGTAGCAATTTCCCAGAAATATACAACCATGTAGTATATGAAAGTGATTATTTTAAATGCAGTGCGGCAACAAGAAAATATTCTTCAGCTTTACTTTTAGGCTAATTTCTGTTTTTATTCACTGCAATGAGAAAATTAGTATTCACAGTGAGAGAATCTGTTCTGGCAATAGCATATCGTGCATAAAACAAAGGTTTTAAAAACGCAGTGTATGGCGCGAAAGAACGTTTTAGTGGCACCATTGGTAAAAATAAATAATGTGATTATTTCTTATTTGTTTTGTTTATTGTAAAATTGTTGTGCTTGCGATGTTACGTTTATTGTGTCTATACCATAAATATTGCTTACCTATTGGAATACTCTACAAGTCTTTTCAATAACCTTAAGCCAATAATACAATACTTAATTATCCAGTCCAGTACAATCCACATGATGTAGAGTGCGTGAATTCGAGTGTGTGAATCTGCCTGTATTTTTAACAATTTCAATATAAATTAAGACTAATAGCTTTGAAGCTCTGTGATGCTATTGAGCTAACAATTTCTCCCTTGATATTGTTTCGAAAAGGGAAATAGTGTTTTGCCTAACATAAAAATTATAAACAAAAGCTGCAAAAACAAAAACATTGAACTTGTTTACATGATAAACTAGTTAACAAAAATATATCAACAAACACCATTATAAAAAAGGATAAAGAAGTAAACAAAAATGCAACAAAAAACGCTGTGAGAATAAATGTAAACAAAAATACACAAACAACAATAATGAAACAACGATATTTACATTTATAGAGATCTCGAGAAGGCTAAGCCGCGAACATTCACATTCAAAAACATTCATCAGACTGTTTACGTTGCCATATAAAAGGCTAGGCAAAACAGGCAACGGAGTTAGTAAAAGTTCAGTCAGTATTGTCTGGAGTAGCGGTGTGTTTGAAGAGAGTAATACATACATACATAATTGGCCATTACAACCCTTCAGTCAGGATTACGGCCTAGCTTCTCACACCACTCATGTTGTGTGCGTTAATTTTATACGTGAGTGGCGGGACCTACAGTTTAACGTCGACTCCGAACGACAGAATTTTGAGAAACTTTTTCATGGCAGTTTATTTTACTCTCAGAGTTTTTGCCAGAAATCTGCTGAGAGGAAGTCGCCGAAGAAATATTTTTTTTTTTCATATTTCATTTTTGATGTCTGACCTGGGATCCGAACCCGGGCTTTACGAATAGGAATAACAAACAAATCAATTGATGTTGTTTCATCAAGTAATGAACAGTGGCACACATAATTGTGCGAACAATAAAAAATTAAATTATACCTAAACACAGATTTATTTTTTTTTTATTTGTAATCTACGAGCTCATATTTTAAACGTTTTTAAGAGGTAAAAACGTAACAATATTGAAAAACAGAATCGCAAGCCTTTATATTCAATTTAATACTACATCTACAAAATAACATGCCGAAATGATTACAGTGGAGTGCTTGGGATTTGTTGGGCATTACCAAGACCATGACTTAAACACTTAAATATGTAACCTCTTTCGAAATGTGTTGTCTAAGCTCTTATTTACTAAAAAGATATTTTACACCAAATACTTTGAGAATAAAATTAGTTTTGTTCCCACTAATTTATTACCACTGCTTCGAATTTAAATAACATTGTAAGGTTATTTACAGACCTTAACAAAAAGTGCGGGAAAGTATCATGGAAAAAGTTTCGAGTTTTGGCAACATAATAATGAACCATGGTAATCACTAAAATACATTAAATGAGAAACGAGCAACAGTTTTAAGACTTTTTTTACGTTCACAGTATATTTGCTTTTAGGGACAACTAAGTCAATAGATGCAAGAATTAGGCTGCGACAGTCTAATTTTATGACTTCATTAAGTTTCCTCCTTGATTACTTTAATTTTATTATCTCACACAAACAAACAAATCAACACTTTAGAACATATACACACTCATCCTTCTTCTTCTTTCAGAAAGGATTACAATAGAAACTTATTTGTAATCCGTATTAAAACTGCACATGAAACAGTGGCAGAAACCGATATGAAAGAAATTTCAAGGGCAAACTTATACTCAAAGCACTACTCAAGTTCTTTAAATTCACTATAATTCAAAGGAATGGAAACTGTTGGTGACAAGACGAAGAAAGGTTTAGAAATGGGTAAAGCGAACTAAAACCCTATAAAACAAATGTATTTTGGCACACAACCATAAGGAATAATTAGATGTATTTTACTTAAATGAGTTCATTCTGATTAAGGTGTTAATAAAAAAAATTATGTAAACAATTTAAAAGAAATTGTAAAAATATTTTATATGATAATGCTCTGGGAACGAAAAAGACAGTGACATACAGTATACTGTTACGTTTTTACCCTTTTAAAAGCGTTTAAAATTTGAATTCTCAGATTGCAAATAAAATAAAACTAAATTTGTGTTTAGTTTTAATTAAATTCTTTACTAATCGCACAATTCTGGGCGCCACTGTTCACAACCTTATGTAAACAACAACAATTCCTTTTTTTTATTCCTCTGACTAAACAATAACAATTATTAGACAATTATTCGAAAGATTTTTGTAACGGTGATCTTCAAACCACGACTATTATCTTCCATCACATCGCGTTTTCACGCAAGACTGGCTGAACTTTTACTGACTGGTTTCCTGCTTTGCCGTGCCTTAATATGGCAACGTAAACGGTCTGATGGATGTTCTTGAAGGCGAATGTTTGTTGCTTCTCTATAAGTGTAAACATCGTTGTTTCATTATTGCTGTTTGTGTATTTTGTTTACGTTTATTCTTGTAGTGTTTGCTGTTATATTTTTGTTGACCATTTTTTATGCTAGTGTGTGTTGTTATATTAAGCAATGCGATAATTTTTAAACAGGTTTGTTTACGGCATTGTTTTGTTTTTGTAGCTTTTGTTTATAATTTTAATGTTAAACGATGTAAAAGCAAAACACCAGTATCTAGATTTTTCCAATTTCATAACAATATACTATTTTTCAATAAACATTTCCTACCTTTAACTATTAATGCGTGTGAGATAACATCGAAATGTCTTTTTTCATTACAAAAGCCTATTGATGCCATTATATGTTGACGTAACATCGTTCAAATTTCCGCCATGACGTGAGAAATGTCAAATTTTTCATGAATCTGGCGTATAAATCAGGATTCATTTAACAAATGCCATGGATCACTTTGTTTTTGAGGATTGCTGTGATTTGTGGCTTATTTGCATTTACTTACGACTTAAAATTCCATAAGAAAAAGTGTAATGGTGTTAAATCGTATGATATCTGTGGTTAGTTTACATCACGTGTGATAACCACGTTCTTAAATCGTTCGTGCAGAATATCCAATACGATAAGAGCTTAGGTGTACGTAGCGTTGTGTTCAATTCATCAATTTTGTTTGTTCACGTATCCATTCATTCAGAAATAGCAGTTGCCAACAGATTCAGAGCCCATTCAACGAATACATTTCGGTTTCTTTGGTCACCCGTGATAATTTAACAGATGGCCGCTTTAACAAGATGTTCGTTATTAACTATGTTAATATTATTAATGTTCAGAAGTCTCTGTTGGAGGACTCTATTAACAAGATACTCCTTTTTATAGCATTTTTGATATTCTAAAGTATTGCTAGTCCCACATAAAAGCTAAAGCACCAATTCCAGATGCAAAATTTGTAGCCACGTGTGTCTACAAATGTTAGGCTTTTCAAAATATCCACACGACTTTTAGTTAAAAGTTTGTGAATAACAAAAGTTGCTAAAATCTGAATTAGGGGTAGAATTATCGCTTGAAATATTCCTGAATTTGAAATCATCTCATTTGATTACCCACTTACGGTGTAGAATTGCTGAGCTACCTGATTAAAAACTAACAGAATTAACTACTGACTGCAAACAATAAGTTTCGGTAACATATTCCATACTATGCTCTCTCAAACAGAATTCAGCGATCCTTCTGCTAAGTTATACTGCAATATGGCAGGAGACGCTGAAGATACATACAAACATAATTGGTCATTGCACCACTTATGTTGTGTGCTTTAATTTTATACATGAGTGGCGGGACCTACAGTTTAAAGTCTACTCCGAACGACAGAGAAACTTTTCATGGCAAATTTATTAGCTCTCAGAGTTTTTGCCAGAAATCTGCTGAGAGGAAGTCGTCGAAGAAATATTTTTTAGGGTTTGAACCGTGGCTCCACGTGTAATAAACCTACACATTAGGCTACAGCGACTTCAAAACCTATTTAGCTTTCATTAAAGAGGAGCGACCGTGAAGAACAATTCTTTAGGACCAGTTTTAGTGCATCTCCTTTTTCTGTCTTCGGCCGGATTTGGGAATCTTCGAATGAGACTTTTATTCCAACAAAAGAGTGCACTATTCACCATCACTGGTGACTACGTATTAAACCCAGTCCCTATATTCTTGAACCACTCTTCCCCCACGGTACTGCCGTAAAGTTTTACTTCGTGGGGGGCTGGTTCCTCCAGCCTTCAGAGTTCCATTCTCTGGCTGTATTGGCTTCATCTACACAGTTTGGTCATATAGGGGAAGTATCATGTCCGAATCTGTGCGGGTACTTCTTGAGGCATCCATGACCAGTTAGGAACTGGGTCACGTAGTAGTTCAGCTCGCAAAGTTTGTTCTTCATCCAAAGGGTTACATCAGGGACAAGGCGAAATGTCCATCTTCTCTTTAAACTGCTCTCCCATCGTGGCTGACACCTGTGCATGGAAGTCCTTCGTTCCTCCGCTTCTATAGCTGCCATTTGTCGTGGATACTCGAGACGGCGAAAGTATATGCGCTGCATCTCATCCGCCAATATGTCTATCGGTATTGTTTTTGCCAATACCAGTACCACTTTATCAGACACTTATCTGTCTCATCGCGCTTAGGCGATACACCGAGGACAGTTTCTTTCTTGTCGTCCCCACCGGAGAGTGCTTCCGACCATATTGGCAAGCATAAAAGATTATCGACGTCTCGATAAATGGATTATCGACGTCCTCTTAAATGGATTTAGTACTCCAATATTTGGCATCATCCTCGTCGGCGCTCCCTGGGTTACAGATGCCTTTTTGCCGATGAATTTCACGTTCTCCTTGAAGTTCAAACACCGTTCACACCTGAAAACATCTTTATGTTGACATATGTATGCAAAATTTTTTTTTGTCTACGTCTTGATGCATTTTTATATTCGCCTGAGAGCAAGCTTTATCAATCACGATATCAAAATGTCTGTGGTTGTCCCCTACAAGAGTTGATATTAACCGAAATCCTTCCTTCCTTACCTAAGTGACCAAAAATACGAGCCCAACTTACTACATTATCTCTAGGAAAACAGAAACCTTTAAGCCCCGGTTATCCAAACGTACACGGAACGTAAGATCGTTTTTAGAATACGATAACACATGAGACCGATTACCGAACTATAATGTAATTTCGATAAGCATTTATATTTAGCATTTCATATGCTAAAAACGTTTCGTTTTGTGGACGTTTGGCCAACCCGGGGAGGGCTTCAGTTGCCAGAAGCTGCTCGTATATGTATTTCAAGAGACGACTGTTATAAACAGTTTTATTTCATTTATTTACAGTTCAAGTTGACAGTACTGTCCATCGAAGGAAAATAATGACGTATTTAAACAATTAGAGATCCGATTAATTTTGTACTACCAAATAAATTAATGGAATCATAATAATCGATACCAAAAGTAAAATGGCATGCTGGCGCATAAACCGGTATATATTGGCTTGTCACTGGAAAGTTATTAATTTTATAAACCACATTCTAAAAATTTTATTAAGAAGGAAACAAACTTTAGAATTTTAAAATCAAAATTTAATATTTCATCATACTTACACCCTTAAACGGACATTTTTGTGGTAGATTAGTGAACTTTTTAAAGTCCTGCGATATCAAACGTAAAAATTTAAAATCAAAGTTCTGTTGGAAAAAACTACACGCATCGAATCTTATATCAGCAAAACGTATGAACTTTTTGGCAAATGTTGGTTTAGCATCGATCCAAATGCGGAGTTTAAACTCGTTGTCCATATCCCTATCGAATTTATATGTTTGGTTAATCAGATAATGAACGTTGTTAAGCTTCAGGAAGCTACAATTGAAAAGTTTAAGACGTTTGCCAAATGCTTGGCAAGTGTGATTATAGAACTCAATGTTAAGCTGGCGTTTGGCACTCTAAGTAACAAAAAAAACAAGTCGTGATACGGTGTTTGTTTTTCAAACTGTAGTTGAGTTATGAAGTCTTACCTGACATGTTATCAAAAGGAAATTCAAAGTGATAAAAATACTTAAAATTTTAAAAAACATTCCACTCATTTTACGGTTTACTCAAGACTAAATGAGGCATTTAAAACAATAAATCAGATTGTATTTTGCAAATGAAATGTTTTTAATACTTAAATAACAAATTATTTAATTGGCCGAAATAGATAACAGAAGGAAAACACTGAAAGAAATTCAGGGCATCAACCAAATGCTCAGTCGATGATTCTCTATCCAATTGCAGAAAACCCGTCCAAAAAACTAATAAAATAGTTTATAAACCTGCTGTGGGGCAATAAGATCTGTCAATGTATAAGTTGCAACTATTTTCCTTAAGCACTTAATTGGTTATTCCAACACTTTAGTCAGGATAGCAACATAAGTTCTCTCACCACCCATGTTGTATGTGTAAGATTTATAAATGAGTGGCGGCACCTATAGTTTAGCGTCGACTCCGTACAAATTCTTTTGCTAGAAGACTGCTGGAAGAAGGAAGGTGGTCAAAAGAAATATTTGTTTTGTTCGAGATGTTTGAGCTAAGGGTTGAACCTCGGGCACATATCTGATAAGCCAACTTACTAGACCACAGCGACTTCCATAAAAGTGCATCTTAAATCCGAGAGTTGCATTAGAAAACTGGTCTATTCAAAGATATCAAAATCACATCAAGAACTGACCTTTAAATAACTAAAATGTTGAAATTCCATAACGATTTTAGATACTACACATGGTGGTGGTGACTGACCTCTATTTCCACAATTTTTTAATTCTCGCCGGTCAGGTTATTCTCCTGTGCAAATATATTATAATACATTTCATATCCATAAATACCTTAGCGTCCCTATATCGAATTTAGTCAGATATGATGATCTGCTAGTCACTTCAATAATCTAACATTTGCAAATCAGATTTCATTGCGTCTAAGGAAAGACTATATATTGTTACAAAAATGAAGAATCAAGATACTGGTGTTTTGCGTTTACATCGCTTAAACAAAAACAAGTATAAACAAAAGCTACAAAAACAAAACAATGTAGTAAACAAACCTGTTTACAAATTATCGTACTGCTTAATATAACAACAAACACCAGCATAAGAAAACGTTAAACAAGTAAACAAAAATCCACAAACCACACTACAAGAATAAATATAAACAAAATACAGAAACAACTATAATGAATGTAAAGAACGATGTTTACATTTATGGAGATCACGAGAAGGCGAAGTCACGAACATTCGTCTTCACGAACATTCATCAGACTGTTTACATTGCCATATAAAAGGCAAGATGAAGCAGGCGAATGAGTTAGTAAAGTTCAGTCAGTCTTGTGTGAAGATGCGGTGTATTTGAAGATCTCCGTTGCAAAGATCTGTAGAACAATTGACTAGGAATTGTTATTATTTATGCAAAGAGTGTAAACAAAGGAATAACAAACAAAGCAATTGTTGTTGTTTACATCAAGTTGTGAACAGTGACACACATAATTGTGCGAACAATAAAGAATTTTAATTAAAACTAAGCACAAATTTATTTTTATTTTACTTGCAATCTACGAGCGCATATTTTAAAGGTTTTTAAAGGTTTTTTTAGGTAAACCTTTTTAATTTGAGAATATAAAACACAACGGCAATTGGGTAATCTATTCGAATAATTTCAAACCTTCAGAAAGCACTCTTGCGCTCATTCCCATATTAATTTAACTCAATTCGTTAACTCTGGCCACAATCAAATGGAAAGCAGCTCAATAAAGCAATTCGGAATGTCTAAAATCTATCCCACTCAAGTATGGTGACCGTGTTCAGATCGATTGTGCGTCAGCCCATCTGCGTTTATGAGTTTCGTTATAGAATTTTGTTACCAAGCACAACAATGTTGCAATTGCAGCGTAAAGTAAGCTGTATGTGTATTAATTATAATAAAGACATTGGCATTTATTCTTTATCAATGATGCCACTATGTTCCTTTTGTGCTTTTAGCACTACTTCTCTCATTGCTTTGAATAAAAATAAAACAAAGACCCTAAAAACAAAACAGCAGAAACTTTGCTTCGTATCGCGCTACTTTTAAAACAATCACTTCGAAATACACCCATGTATTCTATCTTTGAGAGATTACTGCATTGTGTTTATTGTGTTTATAGCATTATATTCACCATTTCTAAACAAATGCATGTTTTGAAGTTTTGAAATAAAAAAATATCTCTTGGTCTTTCAGTGTACATACCGCCGCAGCTTACCAATATTTTTTTTTTTGTGTAATAAAATTTGTTATTTTAATTTTTAGTTTTTTAATGCATGAGTTTACATATTTAATTTTATGGATTAAAACAATTAAAGAGCAATCAGATCAATTTGAAATCACTTCAATACTATCAGGCAATAAAAAGTGTAAAAAAAATATTGTTGTATTCTTTCTCTATAATGCCTGTACACTGCAGCCAGTAATTTTGGTTCCAAATTTCCAAATTATCTACCACATACAGAAAAATTACATCATATTTCTCAGATGAAAATATTTTCTGCTTATATACATATGTTTTGGTAAAATGTTAAGGTTTATGACGAAAAAGCTGGCGATAATAAGGCTGGCTGTCATGAAAGCCTTCCCTTGTTCACTGTTGAATCAGAAGTGATAAATACGCTGTGCACTAAATCTAAAAGCAAGTGAAATTCATTATGAATATAAAGCATGAGATGTTAATAGCCATGACCAACATAGATACGGTCAGAGCCAGTCAGTCAATTAGACGGACAACATTTTATAGTCAAGGCTAATTTAGCAGACAAAAGCATATTTATAGCACCGCAAGCTATCCCAAAGTGCCTTCCGTATAATGTTGCACTACGTCCAAGGACCTCTGTTTAATATTACATGGTTAACTGGATATGTTTAACTTGTTTAATGCGGAAGCCATCGCCGGATGTAGAATAGTTCTCCAAGAACTTATGGGCTCAACTCAATTAATATAAATTATTTTAATTCAATTCGAAAAAGTGAAGGAGAATTTTTAAAGAAATTTCGGAGACAAATTTAAGTGCTCTACTGTACTATTCCATGTCTTCTTTTGTGAGATCTTCCCTCCAGGATCTTACTTCAGTAGATGATCATGGATTAACATTACTAACAGTTGGCTTATTAGCCGCAAACCCCAACTCAAAATTTTCTTACAAAACGAAATATGAACCAACCCCAGGTCAGCCATCTGTAATCAAACGAAGTATGAACAAATATTTTTATGGCGACTGTGTTCACGTTGGCCACCCTAATTTTAAGCCTTAGATACACATTTAGTTTAAGTGTGTAAACCCCCCTGTTATTACGTTTCTATTATTGTGAATTATCTGAAAATAGAAAAGAATTGATCATTACCCGATCAAATCCACCCCCGAATACTAAGGTACGTTTGTGTGTACGATTACAAATATATTTTGTTTAGATAGAAAATTAATACATACCTGTTTTTTCTTTCTTATCTCTGCCAACTATTTTATTGTATTTATTTCCCCTCTTATCCCCACAGACTGACTCTCAGCAGATTTCTGGCAAAAACCCTGAGCGTAAAATAAATTTGCCAATAAATTTTCTTTAATCTGTAGTTTAGAACCGACATTAACCAGTAGGTCCCACCACTCATGGATAAAATTACCACACACAACATGGGTGATGTGAGAAGCTAGGTTGCAGTCCAGACTAAGGATTATAATAATGCATAACCTCTTTTCACTAATTTCAATTGACGCTCTTTTAACCCTGCTGTTACGTTTGGACCATTTTGGTAAAATTTTTTTTTAATTTTTATTTAAGTTTGCAATGGCTTATCGTATCAACTTAAAACGTCAGCTCAGGTATTTTTTATATTTTAATGGATTTAGTTAGTTTTTAGCTATCTAGGATAAAATCGAACAGAACAAAATTGAAGTTACAAATCTTAGGTTGTGGACCATTTTGGTCCATACAATTTATTTTCTTCTGTATATCAGTAAAAGTAAGACAAAATAATTATGGCTTATTGCTATTTTCGCAGCAAAATGAACAAATTGTTTTTGTCTTCAATCTACATTCAAATGTATTGCATATAATGCATTTGGCATCACGTTGGGACTTACAGCAATTGCAAATTGCCCGTTTTCTAGAAGCTGACTTTTGTGTACTTGTAGATGGTACACTATTTGACGAAGATGCTTGTAGTTTAGTCAATAGCTCTGCCGCAAATGGATTTTTATGTTTGACTGACGACACGCTCTCCTTGATTTTTATCAGGCTTATCATATTTTGGTTTTCCAAGGTAAGGTTATATTTTCCGTCGCGGCATCTGGACACCGCGAAATGTGTTGGGCCTAGTGGTAATGATATAATATTCTCCGCAAAAGCTCCAATGTGACGTAGGAAAGGATTTGCACTCCATTGCAGTTTGTTCTTCGCAATGTATAATGCATCTACTTCATAAGCTTCTTCATTTGCCTCATCATTTTCCATTTCATATTCACATGCATCAATATCACTTTCACTTTCAATGTTTTCATCTAATATGGAACAAATTAAAGTATCTGAATCAGTTTTATTTAGAATTTCAGCAATAGCACTGCTGTCCAATTTTCGTCAATTTTCCATTTTTTTCTTTGAAAATCTAAACACATCAAAAGCTGAACACGAACTGCAGTAAAACTTATACTCGTGGTATACATATCTGTATAGAAATTTGGAATCCCAAAACTTTTGTAACAATTTAAATTATTTAAAATGTTTGGTTTATATATTATATATTTATATAGTTTAATATCGAATTATTTATGAAAAATACAAAGTGGACCATTTTGGTCGAAAGTTTTTTTAACCTAACAGCAGGGTTAAGAAACAACACAATAAAAAAACGCTTCTAACAGATTGGTATTAAACTCATTAAAAAATTAAATTTTTATAGCGTATACGAGAGAGAATATTGTAGCCCCAACCACTAGAAATTTTTTAGGATTCGAATTGTATTTTGAAAACAGATCGAATTATTACATACGCTTCCCTTTAAAAATGAATTTAAATGTGAAACATAATGAAATAAAACCTTTTGGTATCAGTTATAAAAATAGAATATAATTAATAAGGTTTGTAACGCATGTTGGAAAACATATTAACAAAAACTATTATTTTCTGAATGGCCAAATCGCTTTAGCAGAGTGTAATTAAATTCTACCGTAATTAATTTAAATAATTATTTAAATAATTAGTATTATTATTTCTAATATACGAGTATTTGAAATTAATATTAAAATCAATTCGAAAGCAGTTTAAGTTTTTGAACTGTAATTAAAAACTTGCCAGGCATAAATGATCACAAAGATTGTTGCATGTAATTGACCAAATCAGCTCACCAAGCATCTACTGATTAAAAAGTGTCAAGTCTTCCAACAGAGACTTCTCACCTGTTGATACAGACCATCTTGTTGAAGCTTCATCTGACAAATTAGTTCTCATTTATTCAGTCTGTTTTGTCAAATCAAAATGGATGACCATAGAACTGACCTAAAAATTACTTCAGCCATGAAGCAAATTTATGGCTTCAAAATGCAATATCTCAAGAGTGAAAATTGTAATACTTATAGTTGTACTTAATTGCTTACAATTTTCTTAATTGGTTTATCCATCATTTGAAATATAATGAAATTTATTTAACCCTTTCATGACCGAATTTTTTGGACCAGAGCTAAAAGTTTTTGAGGGACATGTGTTTGTTAGTCATGGCCTAAATATGAAGTGATATTAAATTCAGAGTCCTACGTATTCTGGTATTACACGTTTTTAACCAAGCTTGTTTGCAAAAAAAATCTTATAAGAAAATTAAAAATTATGGAATTTATGAACAAAAATGTACAATGTTACTTATAGGCAACATCGGGCATGAAAGGCTTAAATTATGTTCACACCATTTTTAATTGATTTCATTGCATTGCAGACACAAACTGTAATCCTATGTGCCAACACTCGCACAATTGAAATTCAAAGTAATTCACACTACTTGGTGTCTATCATATGGTTTCACTTTTTAATTAATGACAAGACTGGTGACAATTTTTCTTTACAATTATTGTGGCAACTCAAGCAATTTCTTTTAAAGCAAAAAATATTTCATTCTTCAAATTTACAACACTTTTATAAACAACTACAAGCATTAAGAAATATAACTTGCCTACTATAAAATAAAATAATAGAGGGGGTAGTATCCTATGTTACTGATTACCGTGGCTTTTTGCTTTTACTGACTTCTTATGGCGTTAAAATTGTATCCCTTGCGATAACCATTCAGATGTTATTATCCATTTAATGAAATAGTGCGAACAAATAAACAACCAGTACTTGGATAAAATAAGTCTTAGCAATTGTCTACTCAAAGTATATACATACATACATATTGCTACAAAAATGAAGAAATCTAGATACTGGTGTTTTGGTTTTACATCGTTCACCATTAAAATAATAAACATAAATAATAAAGCTACAAAAACAAAACAATGCAGTAAACAAACCTGTTTACAAATTATCGCACTGCGTAATATAACAACAAACACAAGCATAAATATGGTAAACAAGTAAACAAAAATATACCAACAAACACCAGCATAAAAAATGGTGAACAAGTAAACAAAAATACAACAACAAACTCTACAAAAATAAATGTAAACAATATACACAAGCAACAATAATGAAACAACGATGTTTACATTTATAGAGATCTCGTGATTTGCCATATAAAAGGCAAGGCAAAGCAGGCGTCGCAATCAGTAAAAGTTTAGTCAGCCTTGTGTGAAAACGTGGTGTGTTTGAAGAGAGTAATTGTTACAAAGATCTGTCGAACAATTGACTAGTAATTGTTATTGTTTATGCAAAATAGTGGAAAAAGGAATAATAAACAAGCAAATTGTGTGAACAATAAAGAATTTAATTAAAACTAAACACAAACTTATTTTTGTTTTATATGCAATCTAGGAGCTCATATTTTAAACGTTTTTAAAAGGTAAAAACGTAACAATCAATCCAAATGAAATCCAAAACCATATCAACGCCAAGCGCTATAGGTCGATGGTTCAGAACTTCTTTTGGTGTGAATTGGATGATCCAGATATATGGTTTCCAAAGAACGACGCTACATGTCGCACAGCTCGAGCTACGTTAGAGTTTCTGCACAAGGGATTAAAAAAACTTGGTCATCTCACGTGATGGTGACGCTTACTAGGTTGCCAAAGTGATAGTGCGATTTGACGCCGATACAATTCTTCTTGCAAAATCTTTCTTTTCGTTACTCAACGGCACATGACATTCCTGTATAAACCCTCAGTTAGTTGGATTCATTTCGTAACGATGCCTTTACATTCCAAAACATTTTTTTTAGTCGAGTGGATAGGTATGTCAAAGGCACCAAAATCAATGAAAATTAGAAATATACCATTGAGGTTAAGTCTTGGCTTATTAGACGTGAGGATATGGTTGACACCCCAGGTCAGACATTTCCAACAAAACGAAAAATGAAAAAATATTTCTTCGGCTACTACCATCAGATTTCTTGAAAAAAAAAAAACTCTGAGAATAAATAAAATTGTCATGCAAAAGTTTCTCAACAATCTGTCGCTCGGAACCGACTTCAATCTGTAGGTCTTGCCAATCATGTGTAAAATTAACACACACAACTTAAGTGGTGTGAGGAGCTAGGTCGTAATAGGGACGGACTGATTTTGTTTTTAATTTATATGTATGCATTGTACACATGTGAGGCACCTTCTTCATTTCCCTTAATAATATTATTAAAAGCCTTCGTAACAAGTTCACCAAAGGGCATGAGGGCACGTGCAGCAGTCAACAAGCTCTGCTGGATAGTTTTAAATATAAACAATTTCCTGTCTATCCAACCTATCTATCTATTATGGCTTTTATAGGCCACAGCTCTCTTAAACTTTAATTTACTAAATGCTTTAATTTACTAAATGCCACTGATCTTTTTTCTTTTCAATTTCATTTGTGCTAACGTTAAGAAAATAATTTATCATCATGGTTATCATCGTATATCACAAATAATATAAAATATTGCATAATGAAAAAAAAAATTAAATTTAATTATAAATTAATTAAAAGAAACGATCAGCATTAGAAAATTTTAGAAAAACCATACAAAACTTTCGCTGGTTCGATGGTTCAGAACTTCTTTTGGTGTGAATTGGATGATCCAGATATATGGTTTCCAAAGAACGACGCTACATGTCGCACAGCTCGAGCTACGTTAGAGTTTCTGCACAAGGGATTAAAAAAACTTGGTCATCTCACGTGATGGTGACGCTTACTAGGTTGCCAAAGTGATAGTGCGATTTGACGCCGATACAATTCTTCTTGCAAAATCTTTCTTTTCGTTACTCAACGGCACATGACATTCCTGTATAAACCCTCAGTTAGTTGGATTCATTTCGTAACGATGCCTTTACATTCCAAAACATTTTTTTTAGTCGAGTGGATAGGTATGTCAAAGGCACCAAAATCAATGAAAATTAGAAATATACCATTGAGGTTAAGTCTTGGCTTATTAGACGTGAGGATATGGTTGACACCCCAGGTCAGACATTTCCAACAAAACGAAAAATGAAAAAATATTTCTTCGGCTACTACCATCAGATTTCTTGAAAAAAAAAAAACTCTGAGAATAAATAAAATTGTCATGCAAAAGTTTCTCAACAATCTGTCGCTCGGAACCGACTTCAATCTGTAGGTCTTGCCAATCATGTGTAAAATTAACACACACAACTTAAGTGGTGTGAGGAGCTAGGTCGTAATAGGGACGGACTGATTTTGTTTTTAATTTATATGTATGCATTGTACACATGTGAGGCACCTTCTTCATTTCCCTTAATAATATTATTAAAAGCCTTCGTAACAAGTTCACCAAAGGGCATGAGGGCACGTGCAGCAGTCAACAAGCTCTGCTGGATAGTTTTAAATATAAACAATTTCCTGTCTATCCAACCTATCTATCTATTATGGCTTTTATAGGCCACAGCTCTCTTAAACTTTAATTTACTAAATGCTTTAATTTACTAAATGCCACTGATCTTTTTTCTTTTCAATTTCATTTGTGCTAACGTTAAGAAAATAATTTATCATCATGGTTATCATCGTATATCACAAATAATATAAAATATTGCATAATGAAAAAAAAAATTAAATTTAATTATAAATTAATTAAAAGAAACGATCAGCATTAGAAAATTTTAGAAAAACCATACAAAACTTTCGCTAATTGTTGCTGCCATTATTTTGTTGTTTATTTAAGACTTTTTGTTTACTTGTGGGTTTTATATTCCATACATTTCCTGTGTATTCTGCATTATAATTTTATTTATAGAATATAGTCTGTATTGCCTAGCGTCGAATAGAAATAAATTCCGGCCTTAGCCAGTAAAATATACCGCAACTGGGACACCTAACTCAGCATGCAGCAAACAAAATGTGCTGCTTCTGCTTTACAGAGTGTTATTTACCAATTCAATATAATCTTGTATAGTTTCGCTACAATAAAAAAATACTGTCCTCTCATCTGCAACAAGCCACAAACAAATTTGTTGTATTAAATTTAGGGTGAACTCTATATCAACAAAATTGTTTGCCTAGATTTTGAATAAATATATCAAACAGTAGTTCTAAATGGAATTTAAGAAAAATCCATACAGAAAAATTATACAAACTATTGTGTTAAAGTACAGTCTTTACAAAGTTATTTTGCTAAAGGAAGTCCAAATTTTCAGTAATTGGTTAGCCTATGCCGAAAGCAACAGACTAGAAAACATTATCATTGCAATTTAAGTCTCAGTGTAATAAAATGTTTTCATCGAAAAATGAAAGAGGAAACGAAAAGAATTGCAGTTAAAAATTAAATTAGAATTGGTTACAATGAGTATTTAACCTATGCCTACATACATACCTACCAGAGATCAGCAATGAGTATTAAAAGATGAACAGAATCGAATCATATCTAATGAAATCATTTCTGAAATTTATACACATTCATACTTATTTTAATATCATGGAACCTATACTCATATTCAAAGTTTGAAGTACTCATCGTACTCACACTTAACAACACATATGATGTCGTTTGTTGCGACTCTCCATAAATAAGTATGATTCGCGTACGAACACTACAATACTCACTAAATGGTTGTGTGTTTGTTCTGCTTCTGCAACAACAGCTAAGACTGTAAATTTTGATGAACGATTCGAGTCACTCAAATCATTTATAAGTATTATAAGTATTTTTCTAAAGTTATGAATCGAAATGAGTAGGCTTTTGAATCAAACATATTTCGAAGGGTATGATTTTGATGTCAACGTAGTACTCATAATCATTGCAACTATCCACGTTGTAGTGAGTACGAATGAATCAGTGTAGTTAAATTTCAATATTATTGATTCACTTATATTCAAAATTGCATTAGTGCTTTTGAGTACCGAAGAAACGATTCATTGCTAATTTCTGATACGTACATAATTGGTCATTACAATGCTTCAGTCAAGATTACGACCTATTTTCTCACACTATTAATGCTATGTGTTAATTTTATTTACACATGAGTGGCGAAACCTTCAGTTTAAAGTCGATTCGGGACCACAGATTTTTGAGAAACTTTTTATGGCAATTTTATTTAGTCCCAGAGTTTTTCCCAGAAATCTGCTGAGACGAAGTCGTCGAAGGATTATTTTCTTCATATAACGTTTTGTTGAAGACGTCTGACTTGGGGTTTGAACCTCAAGTAGACTCAAGTATAATAGGCCAACACACTACCCACTGAGACTTTGATTTGTATTAATATTGTTACGGAAGTGAAGAATCTAGATACAGGTGTTTTGCTTTCCCCTCACTTAACATTAAAATGGTAAGCAAGTGAACAAAAATACAACAACAAACGTCAGCATAAAAAATGGTAAACAAGTAAACAAAAATACAACAACAAACACTAGCATTAAAAATGGCAAACAAATAAACAATAATACAACAAACAACACTACAAGAGTAAATGTAAACAAAATACACAAAGAACAATAATGGAACAACGATGTTTGCATTTACAGAGATTTCGAGATGGCCAAGCCGCGAACATTCACCTTCAAGAACATTCATCAGCCATATAACAAGCAAGGCAAAGCAGGCGAGTGAATTATTGAGGTTTAGTCAGTCTTGTGTGAAGACGCGGTGCGTTTGAAGAGAATTATCGTGGTTTGAGAATCTTCGTTAAAAAGATCTGTCGAACAATTGTCTAGTAACTGTTGTTGCTTATGCAAAGGGTGTAAACAGAGGAATAACAAACAAAGCAATTGTTGTTGTTTACATAAGGTTGCGAACAGTGATACACAGAATTATGGGAATAATAAAGAATTTGAATTAAAACTAAACACAAATTTATTTTTATTTTATTTGCAATCTACGAGCTCATATTTTAAACGTTTTTAAAAGTATTTCTTATTCAACCTCTGTTGAATTACTAAACTGTCTCAAATACAAAAAATATAAACTTGATACTCGAATGTGTGTATGGGAATAAACCAGAATGCATAGCAGTCCTTAGAGTCAACATAACCCATGCCATCGTTCAAATTCATTTCAACTGATTTATGCGCCACAGTCATGGGAAATTGCAGTTTCAGAATGCGATCCAGCCAGAGAAGTCGTGGCGGACATTTAAATCACATTGTATTCTAGACGTAATGGCATCAAAAAGTTGTCGTAGTCATGTAGATAGTGTGTTGACTTATTAGACTACAGCCGCAGACTTCAAACCGCAGCTCAGACATTTCGAACAAAACGATGTACAATTTTTCAGCGCCATTTTCTCAGCAGTCTTCTAGCAAAAACTCTGAAGACAAATAAAATTGCCTTTAAAAATTTTCCCTTTAGGTCTCGACACTCATGAAAGAAATTAACATACACAACACGGTTGGTGTGAGAAGCTATGTTGTATATTGACTTAAACGCTTAATGAAAGTCTTCAAAGCTGCGTGACTTGTCTGCTCAGAGTAATAAAGCTGTTAACAAATATTTTTATTATCCATTCATCTGAAGTAAAACGCACATGTATTGTCTTGTAGCTTGGCAGACGTTAGACAATAATCTACATTTTTGAGGTCATGTATACTTATTCCATTTATACTCAGCTTCAAATCCAGTAATTAATCTAATATTTTCATCACTTAATCAGAAGGTGGCCATTTTAAATCTTCCGAAGAGTGAAATCATGCGTGTAATTAATTTAGTTGGCCATTACGACCCTTTCTACACCCTAGTTCCTCACACTAATCATGGGTGACGGAACCTACAGTTTAAAGTTTACAACGAACAACAGATTTTTGAGACACATTTCTTGGGAATTTTATTTTTGGACGAAGTCGCCCAAAGAAAAATATTTTCCTATTTCGTTTTGTTCATGATGTCTGAGCTAGGGCTTGAACTACGAGCTGCCGTCTAATAAGCCTACACAATACTTACTATGCTTTACTCAAAATCGTAAGATATTTAGTTGATAATGAGCACTATAGAACTCGTCCGTATAATATGTTGGATCGAACCACTATATTAGATATCCACAGAATGCATGTAAGGCTGAAATGACTGCGACTGGTGTTTATAGAACTGTTGATTTAAATAACTTCGCATGGATCCTTCGGTTACGATCTGATGAACTTTATGTTCTCTTTTCATTGACCCGTGAGCTCACCTCTAATAAGCCAACACACTATGTACCAGACTACGGCGACTTTCCGTTGGTATATATCATAAGAAATTCGCAACAGAATACAAAAAATGAATTTTTAATTTTATTTATTTAGCAAGATTTCACATCCGCTGGGCTGCACAACTTTTTTTATGAAGAGTTGGCCAAAAAGTGAGTTAATAAATAAAGTTAACAAAACAAGGTAATCGGCGTTGTAAAATATGTTGAACTAATCCTTGATTCTATTTTTTTAGCGTTCGATACCCTTTTCATAAAAATTAACTTTATGGTATTCGATTTTCGCAGTTCTTATGCCGTTTAGTAATAAAATAAACGAAAAGAATTGAAGGCAAACGAAATGAAATAAAAAAAATTTCATAAAACCAAATCGATATAAATCGAAAAACGGAAATAAAAAATTGGTATCGACTTGAAAAGTTTGTAAAAACTTTTGTTTATGAATTGCAATAAAGTATACAAAGGAATTGTTCTCGTGGGAATATTGAAAATCATAAAATATTTGGTTTTCTTTTTAAAATACCAAAAGGACTATAAAAATATCAAATTTCAAGGTCAAACACTCTTAGGACCATTATTACAACTTGCCGTTAAAGTTGAGTTTAGTTAAAGATAATTTTAGCTAAAGTGAACTTTAGAGTCACCTTTAACTTATTTTCGTTATTACAAAATACAGATAAAATAAAGTTAACTTTTTCAAAAATATGGCAGTGCCGTAGCAATGTCGATAACACTGCTTAATTAAACAAGTGCTTTAAAAACGCAGTGGCAACGATGTGTCATCTTATTTGTTATGTTTATTCATTTTGCTTATAAAATTTGTGTGCTGAGGTTTTAGTTTTTTATTTTTGTGGTTTTTGTTTTAAAATAAATATAATGAATACGCCACTATCATGATTTCAAAAACTATTTATTATATTAACTTTTATTTTTCATGTTTATACTTAAAGTTGCCTTATTGAAAATAATATAAATAATATGGCAAGTTGTAAGATAAAGTGAACTTTAAAAGTTAAAGGTAGGATGATCTTCCCTTTAGCTTAACGCTCACTTTTATCATATTGGCTACTCAAAATAATGAAAATCAAGTTATCTGACTGTTAAAATCCTGCCTAACTTGCCGTTAGTAATAATGGCCCTTGGAGTTTAAAAAAGGTCACCAGTTTGAATTGTTGTAAAGGTAGACTTGAACACGTAGGTTAGCCTGTCGTTTCCAGCGAACATCGCACTGAATTTTCATACTCAGAACGTCAAGAGGTTCTGACTACCTAATATTTATACCACCCATAGATTTATATGATGCAATATTATTGTTGGGCTTATGTGTCAATAAACAACCCTGGGATAGACAGTTTAAACCTTAAACAATTTTTTCCTGAAAATAGTATAAAACTTCTCGATTTTTTGTAAAAAAAAATCAGATATAAAAATGAGGGATGGTAGCTTTTAATTTCCAGCCTGATAGAATTTATTAAGAAATATTAGTATTTTCAGATTCTTCAGCTAATGTACAGAGTCAATTAAGTCAATTTGAACTCAATTCCTTAAAAGCAATATTACATAAAGAGATTACTTAAAACTTAGCAATCGTAACTGCTGCGACTTTAACATTGTATCTGATTTGATTAAAATGTGTAATTCTAATATATATATTTAAACTAATATGTACCTCATGACCATTTCCACGAGAAGCCGAGTAAATCATTTTCACGTCGTTCACTGGAACTCGGTCTTACGAATGTCACAACTGTGAGAATATTGCGTTGTGACTTGGGCCTGTATACATATAGAATTCAAAAGACCAAGGAAATCAAGGTAAACGAAACGTCGACAAGTATTCGCTGAATGAATTCTAGATCAGTTAGTAATTGCTACTAATTTTCATCGAAAAATCATCTTTTGCAATTTGAAGATTTCGGTATTAACGCGTACCTGAACAAACAAAATTGTCGAATTTGGGGCAATACTAATCCACATGAATTGCAAGAGCTTCCAATGCAAAAAGAATTTAAAAAAAGTATTGTCGCGAATGCGAAACAATGCATTGCATGAATAGGGGTCATCTCCTGAGTGTTGGTCTAAAAAAAGGTTATTTTCTTATGCATCCTGAAAAAGTCACTTTTTGGTGAACACCAAATGCATGTAATTTGAATGGAATGGCGCTACTTGCCACACAGCTTGGGCTACATTGGATATTCTGCACGAGCGATTTGAGGGCATGGTCTTCTCACGTGGGTGTGATGTAAACTGGCCACCCAGATCGTACGATTTGATAATGTTTGCCTTTTTCTTGTGGGGGTTTTCCTAAGTCGGTTGTGTATGCGAATTTACTAATCTTTTAACACTATTTCTACCACGATCTTGTGTATACCTATTTCGACCAAAAGGTGTCTTTTGACACTTTTGCGTTTGGATGCAAATTGGAATATAGAAATAATTATTAAAACATGTCCTATTCCTGTTCCTATTGTTCCCAAACATCAAACGAATATAAAAATTATAACGGGGAATTCAATGTACCGAAAATTTCTGGCATTTTTGAAAACTTGCTGAACAGGATTTCACAGAATTTCCATGACACGGCATTTCGCAGAATTTCCAATTGCACAGAATTTCCAGGGCTTGGTATAATAATACGAAGAGGAAAGAACCAAAAATAAATTATAGTTCAGTCCAAATAAAAATTAAATAAGGTTTTTTGGATGACTTCTCGACAATATAGAATACATGACAGTTGACTGGAAATCTAAAGGTATTTTGAACCTCAACAGGAAATGTCCGAAAGACAATAATAGAGTTCAGGACATAAAAAATGTAAATAAATGAAATAAATGTACATACATACATATGTACATAATTGGTCATTACAACCCTTCAGCTAGGATTACAACCTAGTTCCTCATATCACTTATGTTAAGTGTATGTTAATTTTATAAATGACTGACTAGTCCTACAGTTTAAAGACGATTTTACAATTTACTTTTAGAGTTTTTACCAGAAATCGGCTGAGAGGAAGTTGTCCACGAAATGCTCTATTTGTAAACTTCGTTTTATTGGAGATGTCTAACCTGGACTCACGTCTTATACGCCTACACACTATCTACTAGACTACGGCATAAATAAAACCGTTGGCACAAACTAAGTTCACATGAAACAAATTTATTTAAATACGCAATTGAAAATAACATGTATCTAAAAACTAAATTAAAACGCAAACTCATTTAACAGGCGATTTTTTTTTCCTTTAGCCACAATGAAAATGTTGCACATTTGCCTAGCATGTTGCAGACATAATACATTTGGCTGGTAATATTTTAAACCACTAAAGTATTCGCACACTGCCGAGTAAGTAAGTAAAACTTACTTTCTTCTTCTTCGTTTTATTCTGCTTCTTTTGAATTCTAACGTGTTTTGTAATTTTATTTCACGAGCAATAATTTTATTTATTATTGCCTTTAAATCTAAACGTTTTTATTTAAAATTTTTTTTTTGGAGTCTCTTCTTCTGTGTTATGGTTTCTTTGCATCAAATAATAATTTCCATATGAAATGTAAACTCCACGCAACTACTACCTTTTAAAACATTTACTACTTGTTAATAATTTGTTTTCTGCTCACAGGGTTTTCTTTTGCCGTGTATTAATCACCACACCGGCACGTTATTACCATGTTATAATACCTTTTGCGTGATAATAATGCCAGTATTTAAGCCTTTATAAGAAATGAAAACAGAAATAAAACATTATGGGTTTTGGTGGCCGCTCTTTATATAGGGTGGGCCATTTAAAAGTTTAAATTAAATTAATTAATTAAATTAAAAAATGCAATAAAACAAGAATTTTGCTGAATTTATTTTTTGTTGTGAAGTACAATTGTTCCGGTTAGAAATGGAATATTATTTCATTCATATGCCTGCCGCTGCTAGCCCCACAGTACATTATTCGATCGGATCAATTTTCATGCAATTTTTCGAGTGTATGGGGTCATATCTCGGCAATGGAATCACTAAATCACACTTCAAATGCTCAATTGTTTCTGCTTTGTTGACATAACACTTTTCTTTAACGGGGCCCCACAAAAATTAGTCCAACGGTATCAAATCGAAGCTTCTTGGCAGACAGACAAAATTTCGGCTAATTAAACGGCCATCAAACGTTTGGCGCAATAAATCGATTGTGGTTGTTGTCCCATCCTGTTGAAATAAAACATCGTTTACATTAATACCATGAAAATCTGGTACAAATAAATCGGTTATCACTGTGTGATAGGTGTGTCCAATGCGAGTAATGGTTGCGCCGTCCTCATTTTCAAGGAAATATGGGCCAATGATGCTTCCGCACCGCAAGCCGCACTAAACAGTTACTCGTAATGGGTGCATTGCATGTAAGACCAATTGTGGGTCTGAGCCCTAAATATGGCAGTTTTGCTTATTAACGTACCCACCAAGATAAAAATGAGCTTCATCCGAAACGATGATTTTTCATGGCAAAATCGACATCATCGTGTAAACTCTCGTTGGCCCATCTATTCCAATAAATCCCAACGTTGCTCAAGCGTTAATCGATTCATTGCGTTCAGTGGCGGTGATATACTGAATTTTGTGACAGAAAATTAAAAGAATTTATGTAACAGAGACTTGAAATAAATAGTTTTTTATATGACGGTACTGCACTGTATCGGTATGAAGTGTGCGTTTTTTATAAAAATTTAACACAAATTTTTAACGGGAGAGTGAAAAATATTTTATTCATATTAACGGCCGTTGTTGGGTACATATTTATTCAATGTTGGAGGCAATGTGTGAATTCCACGCGAATAAAACTGTTCGTCTCTTGAAGCAAACCTATTAATCACTTAATTTTCGACTTTCCTGTATCAATCGAAGTGCTGCACAGTCAATGCCGGCCCAATCGAATTGTTTAAACCCCATTTAACGTTTCTTTTGTTGTTAACATATCTCTTTTTAAATATTTTTTTATCTTCAATTGCAGTGCTTTCATTTGTGTGGTAATCACTGTGGAGTATAGGACAATTGCCAGTGGCGGTGGTAACAACAAACATCCTCAAACAAATCATCAACAATCCAAACCATAGTTCAGCGAACGTTTGATATACTTTTGTAGACTGTGAGAGAAAATGATTTCGAAAACCTCTGTAACTGCTAAAACAATATAGAAAATAGAGGAGACGATGCACATACGTACATATGTACATAATTGGTACATAATTACAACACCTCAGTCAGAATTACGACCTATCATCTCACACCACTTATACTGTGTGTTATTTTTAAGTATGAGTGGCAAGATATTAATTTAAAGCCGACTCCGAACGACTGATTTTTGAGAAACTTTTTCTTGCCAATGTTATTTACTCTCAGAGTTTTTGACAGAAATCTGCTGAGAGGAAGCCGCCGAAGAAACATTTCCTCATATTTCGTTTTGTTAAAGATGTCTGACCTAAAGTTTGAGCCATGACCTCATGAACTCACGTCTAATAAACCAGCATACTACCTGCTAGACAACGGCGACTTCTATGAACAACGCATTGCAAATGCTTCATGGAGCCCGCGTTTACATATCCTGGGCATGTTGGTCGCTTTGATTACTGGTTTTTACCTAATGAGATCTCATTATCATTATTAATTTAAGCATGTCTATCTTATATTACTCAAACTGAATTGCATTCAATTTTTAAAATATTAAAGCTTGGGTTATACTTAAAACTTCTACTAGCTTATTGCATTCGAAGTCAGCGTTATCTGTTACGATTTCGCATCGACTTCGAAAGACAGATTTGAGAATCGTTTCATGGCAATGTTATTTACTCTCAGAGACTGCTGACAGGAAGTAGCCGAAAGAAATATTTTTTTCCAAAATTTCGTTTTTTTTTCGAGTTGTCTGAGCTGGGATTTGTACTACGGGCTCTCGTCTAATAAGCCACCACACTGTTTACTAGACTAAGGCGACTTCTAACTATTAAGCACTACCATTGGTTCGAAGCCATAAATAAAAGTTAAATGACTGCCTTTGCTCGTTGATAGTTGACATCTCCATAACTTCTACTAATCCATCTACCTCCTTTTAATGTGTCAGTTTAGTTTGTAGGTTCATGATGTTGATGTTAGTTAATCTTGAATAAAATAGGAGATTTTATGGCGTGGTGGTTTTACCACCATTTAGACAATCAGCTTGCAATTTACGTTCACAATCTGCATGACTTCATTTGGATCTTGAGCTTCAGATGTTCGTCAGTTTTACATCCACGTGTCTGAAGAGTTTACATTACTTGCACCAACTCGAACTCCCTGCGCACTCCTTTTAATATTCTGTTCAGTGCTGCCATCCCAAATTCTGAATCAAGCTAATGCCTATGGTTTACGACACCGATGTTATAGGAAACTCATTCTTCAAAACGAGTTTTAAATTGCATCAATCGACTTCAAAATAAATTGTGCGGCTTTCCCCTGAGTAGGTTAGAGTAGCGCATTAGCATTTTAAAAATTTTTTTATGCGACGGTAATTAATTCTTATAAGGAAGTTAAGCACGGCAATTTCTTACTTTTATCTTGCCACTTTTTCCCCATGAACTATGATTAATTTTACACGTTTACAAGTGAACGTTAACGTTTAAATAGCCAGTTTGTATTTGTTTTAATTTTTATCGTTTCATTCGTTTTTATTTGAACTAAATAAAGCTGGCTTATGCTTTGGTGGTGCAAGTGTGAATGTAAAGAAATAAAAATTATCGATAACACAGTTTTTATATTGATTTCATTTTTATTGTTTTTTATTTTCTTATTTCCTTACTTCGCCTTTATCTCAAGTAATTTAATTCATTTGTTTTTTTACTTAGGTGTAGCGCTGCTGGCTTATACTTTGGTACTATAAAAGTGAATGGTAAGAAAGAAAAATTATCGATAACACCGTTTTTATATTTTATTTAATTTTCGTGTATTCAAGTAATCCATCATATATTTTCAATATTTCAAATTGCAAATGTTCACTTCATTTATTAATTTTAAATGAAACCCATTGATTGCGCAACAATTAAGAAAGAAAACCAAAAAACTCTGTGAAAAGAGAGAAAAAAGAATGGAAAGACACAGAAATTATCGAAACGATTACTTTTTCTTTATTTTTATTTTCCCTTGAATTAAAAATATGAATTGAAAAATGAAATAAAAATTATTGCCTGACTGAACAATGAGAGAAGAATAAGAAAAAGAAGTGTAGCAACATTACAGATTGAAATTGATGAGCATCACTAAAGAGCCAGAGGGCAACAACTATTTTCTTCTTTAAGCGAATATTGAATTGTGAATGTTTTTTGTCGACTGTCTCTTTAAGAAGTAGCAAACAGTGCGGTCTAAAAATTATGGTCTATGCGAAAATTGTTCGAATAGCGACACATATAAGCAAGTGGCAATATTTTGACCACGATGTCCGTTGGACAGGATATAATAATTAAAAGGATCACAGCAAGGTTGAGTGATCGTAGTATTCAGTCAATCTTAAGCCAAGCTGTTCCTGTTGAACAGCATATGCCTCAGTAACTCTTGGTCATTATAACCCCTTAGTCAGGATTACAACCTAGCTTCACACACCGCAGAAGTTGTGTTTATTTTATCCGTGAGTGACGGCACCTACAGTTTAACTTCGGCTTTGAATGACAAATTTTTGGAAACTTTACATGGCAATTTTATTTACCCTCAGAATTTTTGACAGAAGATTATTGACAAGCAGTCGCCGAATAAAAAACTTTTTTATATTTCGTTTTGTTCGATATTCAGTCCAATATCGACCATACTTTCATACTATGTAAAATCCTGAAGAAAACCCATTAAAAACAAGTCAACACAAACCATCTTTTTGTTGGCTATAAGGAATCCTTCGGGGCTGTCGAAGGAATCGTCTTTTTGCCGCAATCTCTGAGCTGCGAAGCTGATACGGCTATGCAGGTTAACGTTGAGTAATTCCTGCAGCTCCGCCAAGGTAGGAATGGACCTTTCCGAAAATTTTGATACCAAGCGAGGTTTCAGACAAGGCGATCCCTTATCATGCGACCTCTTCAACTTCGTCATGAAGAGTGTTCTGCGGAAGGCGGCAGTGCATCGCAAAATAGCTGACGTTCACTGATGACATTGACATCATAAGCAAGATGTTACTGCTGCCTTAAGTGCTATGAGCGGTCTATTAAAATGAGTCTTGCAGTAAATGATGGCAAAACGCAGTATATGTTATCGAGAAGTAGAAACATACGGTCGATGACTATACTTTCGATATAGTCAAGAAATTTGTTTATCTTGGCTCCGCCTTTACCACCAAAAATTATGTAAGTATGAAGATTAAGCGCAGGATCACTCTTGCCAGCAGGTGCTACTATGATCTCAATAGGCAATTGAATAGCAGAGACCTCACGCGTTCGAAAAATCTAATACTCTACAAGACGCTCATCCTCCCCGTGCTTCTTTAAGGCTCAGAGGCATGGACCCTACGAAGCACTGATGCAGCAGCCTTGAGATTATTCGAGAGAAAAGTCCTACGTAAGATCTTCCATCCAGTGCGAGAAGGCATCCGATGTAACAGTGAGCTGTATGAACTCCTCAACGACATGGACGTATTAACATCTAGCGGCTGCGCTATGCCATGTCGTTGGAATGAAGGAGGATGTTCCGGCGCGATGGGTATTTGATGCGGGAATTTGTGGAAATTATGGTCGGTTGCCAAGTACTCCAGAGGCTCTTCAGCTCCTGTTTGAGTTGAATTTTGTACGCGTGCAGGTATAGGTCACGAATCAAAACTCGCTAAGTTATGGCCTGTGTAAGTTCGAGATTTTTTAATGACGTGATCGCAACTGCTTCGAATTCTCCTGCATACTCTTAGGGAAAACAACAATGCTTTCGGCAGATCTAGGGCCTCGTCGACGTACGGCATGTTTTTCATGGCCGTTTTCAAAGCTGACTGAATAACTGACAATTAATTTATCAGATGTAGCTTTCACCAGCTGGCGGGTATCAGCCACAAAATTTCGAAAGCCCCTGTCGAAAGAACTGAAGCATTAATTCAGCTCTCTAAATTCATTTTTTTTTGTTTCAAAAAACTTTAAAAACTACTTCATAATCATTTTGCATTTTGCAAATAATTTTGAAACCCAGAAATAATTTCTGGCATGTCATGTCACTCCAACTGCACTTCTCTAGCGTCCTTGCCATTCTTCGGTGTTATTCCATTTGCCATTTGGAGAATATTTATGCAAATATTATTACAATTGTAATGCTGAGCATGATAAATGAATTTTTATTGCAATTTCAACTATAATTTTAACAAACAAATATTGTTTTAACGTCATACGAAAGGAAAAGAAACAGAGAGAAAAAAGTAACATAAAAAGGAATTGAAAAATGAAAATGCTGAGTAATGGAAATGCACAAAAATGTACAGACTTTCGTTTAACTTCCTTCCTAGGCACAGGAAAGTTGTACGTTTTTTATAAGTTACTTTTCATCTCAACTCTCACTGGTTGTTTCTTTCTCCCTCGCTATCTCTCTCTCCCTCTCTGACTCTTCATATATATCTTTGTTATCAATATGGAACTCTGACGGCAGTTCAAAGAAAAATTTAACATTTGTTGTACATGCAGATTCACGAAATAAAATAAAAAATATATGAGTGACTGCGTGCCATAACGCCATGATATTAAATTTTAATATAAAATTAAAAATAATTTTTGCCTTCGTTTCAGTTAAAAAAAGAATTTTTTGAGAAACTTTTCAAAACGGTGGTGGCACGAAAACAAAGTTGAAAATAAAGTTTGATTTGCAATTGATTTTTTAAATTTTCTAGAAATTTGTTTAGCAGTATTAGCATGAAATATTTAACATGAGACACTTTCAATGTCCCTAAACATTCAGAACCGTAACTGTAATTCGTTCACATAGTTCTTATTATGATCCATCCTGCTCATGCTCGATTACATTCGAAACTCAAATAGGGAAAGGTTACTCCGCTCCGCTCCTTCGAAAGCTCCGAAGCAACTTAGAATATTATTCTGATAACAGCTGAGATAAAACAACAATTTACGCTAATAAATCATAGTTTCCTCAGTTAGCGCTAATAATTTCCGAGAAAAGAAATTTAAAGATAAAAATTTATCTCACTCAGTATCAATTTTTGCATTGCCAAGTCCAGTTCCATGCAATATTTTCATGCTGTAACTTACTTAATTTACAACCTAGGTTTCCACTCCACTCATGTATTGTGTGTATATTTTATCCATGACTGCGGGACCTACAGTTTAATGTCGACTACGTAAGACTGATTTAACCCTGGACAGTTACTGTTCGTCGAATCGACGAAGCTAATTTACTCTTTATCACATAACAACGTTAGTTGATAACGAAAGCTTGCAGTGAGCATACGTAAATTTTTTTTTAAATTGTTCGTCGATTCAATGAATAGTAATTTTGCTGTACAAAAATGACAAACCAGGGTTAAAAATAGGTGGTCAGCGTACGTCTACTCAATGCAGGCTTTCGTTGTCAACTAAAGTTACTGAAAAAAAGGAAAGAAATTTGGCCAAACGTAAAATACGTATGTGATAAAGAATAAATGAGCTTCGTCGATTAGACGAACAGTAACCATTCAGGGTTAAATTGTTCGTCGGTTCAACGAAGAGTAATCTTAATGTACATAAATGAAGAGCAACCGTCCAGGGTTAAGAAACTTTTCATAGCAATTTTATTTTATTCTCAACGTTTTTACCAGAAGGTTGCTGAAAGGGAGATGCCCAAAAATATAATTTCTTTATATTGCGCTTGGTTCGAGATGTCTGAGTCTGGGTTTGGCCACAGGCTCTTGTTTATTCAGCACTACCTACTAGACTACGGCGTAGTAATTACTATAAATAGGTGAAAATCTTTATCGATCTCAATAGGGAACTCGTTCAGAATAAGCAAACAGCAGAATCATTACAGTTCTTAAAATAAAAAAAATTTAATGAAATATCTAGAAAGGCACAGTAAGACTTAACGAACTAACAATCCAAAACATAGTTATGGGTTGAGTATGCCTAAATTCAGTACTGCTTTAAAAGCCATTACATGGCTAGTGACCGATAAAATTCAAATTTTGTTCAGCCACACTTAGTTTACATAAAAATATTGAAGGGTATGTACCGAAAGTGCCTTTTCTTGATGAAATAGGAAAATTTAATTTCCTATAGAAAAGCCAAGCTTATGATATCAGAAAAATTTTATTGGTTAAATACTAAACACGAGTTTAGGATTACTGCAAACGAAATCTGTTTCCAAATAAAATATTTTTACCATCCGTGACAGTTCATTCCCACTCTGGCATTTGTTAACAAGTAATATAGAAAAATATATTAAAATACAATGCTTTTTAACATAAAAAATAATAATGAATGATGTTGCATTCGAATAATTTCTCCATGATATTATTATTTTTATTCTTGTAATGTCTTTTTATTATTTTGTTCTTGGTTTAACATTTTTCTTTTCTCCTGTTATTTCATACTATTTCTCCTTTTGCAGTTTCCACAGAATTTTCATAATTTTTCATAGCGTATAACGAATGCATTCGTGTGGGTAGTTTTTTAATGTGTTGGTTGTGTTGGCATGAATTCAAGGGTTCCATAACAATTAGTTGATGAAAAATAAAATGCTAAAAGATTCTTGTCATTCTAATAATATTTTAACAAAAACTCTTAAGTATTATTTATTTTTTGCCTTTTACATTTTGTTCTTCAATTATAGACACACACAAAGTCTTGGTTGGTAATTTCCTTTGATTAGTCAAATGAATGAATAGAACCGTCATACTTAATAATACGCAAATAACCGCATTAGAGATCAGCAATGAGTATTTAAAATGATGAGTAGAATCCAATATTACTCATACTTTCTGATACTTATACGCATTCATACTTATTTTAATATCAATGAACATCTACTCAGATTCCAAGTTTGAAGTACTCATCATATTCATACTTAACAACATATTGATTTCGAATCTCCATAACTCAACATATACACGATTAACAAAATAAGCATGATTCGCGTACGAACACTAAAATACTCACTAAAAGATTGTGTGTTCGTTCTGCTTGCTGCTCTGACTTTTTTGCTTATGTGCCGTTTTTTTTTTTTTTTGTAAATGCAACAACAACTAAGACTGTAAATTTTTATGAATGATTAGATTCACTCGAATCATTTATAAGTATTTTTCTAAATTTATGAATCTAAATGAGTAGGCCGTTTGAAGTCGCCGTAGTCTGGTAGGTAGTGTGTTGGCTTATTGGACGTAAAGCCAGGGTTCGAACCCCAGGCCAGACATCAAAACAAAATACAAACAATATTTCTTAGGCGACTTCCTCTCAGCAGATTTCTGGCAAAATCTGTGGAGTAAATAAAATTGTCATGAAAAGTTTCTCAAAAATATGTCGTTCGGAGTCGACTTTAAACTGTAGGTCCCACCACTCACGTATAAAATTAACACACACAACATATGTGGTGTGAGAAACTAGGTCGTAATCCTGACTGAAGGATCGTAATGACCAATTATGTATGTATGTAAATGAGTAGGCTTATGAATCAAACCTATTTCGAATGGTATGAGTTTGACGTCAACGTTGTACGTGTACTCATTGCAACCTGTACGTATAAATCAACGTGGTAGTGAGTATGAATGAATAAGAGTAGTTAAATTATAATATTGTTGACTCACTTGTATTCAAAATTTTATGAGTGCTTATGAGTAACGAAAAAACGATTCATTCATAGTCATAATCATTCAAATTATCTTCAGAGATGAAGCGCATTTCTGGGTGAAGAAGGAGTAAATGAACAATCAAAATTGGCAAATTTGGTTTGAGACTAATTCACATGAGACTCAAGAGAGTCCAATGCATTCCAAACAAATGATGTGAACTGCATACTGAGTTGTATTTTGTGTGTGTTTATTTTATACATGAGTGGCGGCACCAACAGTTTTATGTGGACTCCGAACGATAGACTTTTAAGAAAATTTTCATGCCAATATTTTATTTACTCTCAGAGTTTTAGCCAGAAGACTGCTGAGAGGAAATCGCCGCAGAAATGTTATTGTATATTTCGTTTTGATGGATATGTCTGACCTGAGGTTTAAAGGCTAATACGGCTATAGTCTTGAATTAAAATTGTTTTCCCCTTGATAAATGACATCATTTAAGACCATCAAATAATTTCTTTCCGTTATTGCCACCCATAGCAAACAGATCTCTATAAATTGCATTATATTGTTTCTGTTTTTCTACTGAACATAATTTTTATTTTAACAAACAAATACAAAATAATATAAGAATTCATAAATTTTGAAATTTTGTATAATAGCAAATTGCAAACTTTCTTTATGAGCCCATAAATTTATTAAGTTATTAAGCCCCTATGGATACCATGAATGCAAATTATTTTTATTGAGTCAGAGCATACATATGTATCGGTGGGTGGCATCTGAGAAAATAATTGTCAACACAAAGTCTTAAACAATTAAATAATTAATTACCCAACACTAATGGGCTTAATGTTAAAAGATCATTTATGTTTTCAAGGAAATTAACAAACAAACAAAATGATGATTAATTGGCGGAAGTAGCAAAAAGAATTTTATTTTTTATGGATTTAATAAGAAAAAATAAAATATGCAAAGTAGCCAAACTCGTGGCGTACAACAAGGGGAAAATTATAAATCAATGTACACTTGATATTAAAACTTTAATAATTAAAAAATTCTATTTACAAACATGTCTGTTCTATAAATCGACTCATTTTAAAAAACGAGAGATTTTGTAAACGGAATAAATTGCTATTTGGTGTTCTACAAATTCCTCGTTTTGGTATAATTCGAAATTAACTACGAATTTTAGTTTAAACTTCAAAATCAGCTGTTGATTGAAAAATAGAAATATTTTCAATTAAAAAGGCATGGAGCGTTCGTATTAAGTTATATAAATTGTATTAAAAACAAAAAAATGCGCCAATTACGTATACAAAGAAGGCAATTGAGGGATGCATCTAATCCTATGAGTGTTACAAATGAGAGGTATGTACATACAGTAGAAATACAATTTGTCCAGATGTAAGTTATTTTTCCATTTTTAGATTCATTGAACTTTACCGCATTAATAAGGAAGCGTTTCTAATGATATTGGACAGTATTGGTCACTTAATACAAGAAGGATCTTAGTTTATTAGCCGTTGGTTTATTTCAAGGTGCTCTTGGAAATGAAACATCTTAGTCTTGGGCATAGTACGATTTCAACGTACGTTGTGGAAAACAATTGAAGCTTTGGAAAACAATTTGCGTCCATTATGGATTAATTTTGAACTCACTAGAGATGAAATCAGAGATTCCAAATTAAATTTCTTACAAAATTTGGATTGTCCTGCGTTATAGGTTGCGTCGATGGGAGTCATGTAAGACTTTTAAAACCAACAATGGACGAATCGTTATTTTATAATCGAAAAGGTTATAAACTAAAAATACATTGTTTACTGTTGTTCTAGAGATTTGTGTTGTGAAACCTTTAAATTTCGCTCAAACAATGCAGTAAACAAACATTTTTACAAATTATCGTAATGCTTAATATAATAAATTTTTTTTTCGATTTCAAGAACATTCATCAGACTGATTAGTCTGCCATATAAAAGGCAAGGCAATGCAGACGAGTGAGTTAGTGAAGTTCAGTCAGTCGTCTGTGAAGACGCGTTGCATTTGACTGGAGTAATCGTCGTTTCAAGATCTCAGTTATAAAGATCTGTCGATTAATTGCCTAGTAATTGTTGTGGTATATGCAAAGGATGTAAACAGAGTAATAATAAACAAAGCAATTGTTGTTGCTTACAATTTTAATTAAAACGTAACAATATCTTGAAATGTTTTATGTTGAAACTACGGAAACAAAATTGTGAAAATATCATAATAACACAATTTATATTGGGTCTTCCTACAGGTATTTCCGAACTGTGGCAATAAATAACATCTGCCGAATTAGTTGTATTTTATTCAGTTTGTTTTGCCAAATCATCATGAACGGATGTATTATTCAACAATGGGTGCTCGGTCTGACCCTTATTTTAAGCAAAAGCATCCAAATCATCCACAACGAGACTTATTTCTGAATATATATGGCTATGTAAACAAACCAAATAGTCGAATTCGGAACGATACCAACCAACATGAGATCCAAGCGTCTTAGTTGTGGAAATGTACAGTGGGTGCATAGTGTTCATACGCGGAAATAATTGTTATTGGTGGTAGATGGTGGCATTTTAGCTTTGATGTGCTAGAAGACATTGTTCAAACCATATTTTTTTGGTGAAAATTTATCTATAAGGCGTTATCTATAGAACTATCGATACCGATAACTCTGATTTGATAGGTAAAAATATCAAACTTTGTTCGCAGCTCTCTCTAGTTAGGTTTGGCATGCTGTTATAAATAGTTTAACGCTAGAACAACGCTTCTAAATTGTGAAAATCTACAATAAAAGGTGGATAACGTAGGACAATAATTTATAGCTTTAAATACCTTATTTTTGTAACAGCATGCTTTCTCTTTCCTTTCTTGAACTGCAAACATTGCAACACTCCATTATTCCTTCAATAACAGTGTGTGGGGGGGGGGAACTTTAAGAAATAAATTTCCAAAAAATATTCTTCCTTTTGCTGCACATTTTATTTATTCGTTTTCCGTTTAAAACAAACAGAATAAAGTTTAAGACCATAAACAACTCTATTGGCATTGGCAACAAGATAACGGCGTGAATCTTAAAATCTATGACCACAAACAAAATCCATAATTCATCCAACTGCAGTTTCCTCACAACGAAAATAAAACAAAATTTTTGAATTGAAATTCTAATTCAAACACATTCTTTTCATTTCAGTTGTTGGATTTGTGATAAGAAAATGAGAAAAGTAAATAAAAATAATTAAAATACATAGAAATTGTTATTTATTATGAAATAAAATAAGAACTTCTTCTTCTTCATTTTCATTTCAATACATAGAAATATTAAATTTTGCTGTTTTGCTTCAGTTTCTTAAATGTCTGAACATTTTTGCTGCTGTTGACCACACATTTCAATTGTCATTTTGCACTTCATTTGACATTTGATTTCACCACAGAAACCCCATTTAAATTGAGTTCATTTCAATTTGCTTATGGCACTTTTACTGTGATATGGCCAATCTACAGGGGAGATATGATAAGTCGATGATGATGATATTTTCATGTGTTTTTAAAATAAATTTTAAATTTAGTTGTGGTACCCGAATCTAGCGTCTCCTACATAATAAGCCATAGTGTGTGACCAGTAATTATTCTCCTTGAAAGCATAAATGATTCTCTTCGCAAGTTCACTGGAATTCAGGTACATTCTATTAACTTGAAACACTAAACGGTTCAGATGTATAGATATGATCCCGAGACTCGTGTTTAGAGACGACTCTGGAACAGTTAGCAACTGACCTTAATTTTCATTAAAAATTGTCTTCATTGCCTGGTTTACGAAATTAAGTCTTTAACAAGCGTATTGGGACTTTAATTCTTGCAGCTTTAGGTCTCCGAATTGCATAATTTCGAGCGTACTTAACGATCTGAGTCACTCTGATGTTGACTTTCACTATGTAATGTCAGTCTCATCAAATATCCTCCTTAGCGACTGAATTCCTGAGGACCTCACTATCGTCTGACATATACGTCATACTCCTCAAATTCATTCAATCGCGTAGTAAGCTAAAGATCCTAATTCAACCTAACCTTTCCTGTTTCTTGAGATACCCAATATTCAGGTTTAGGTCGGAGTGGTAGCTGTGATATCACAAAGATCACTTGAGCACACATAGCGGCCCGTTGTGACGCCACAGCTAAACGCAGTCCCTGTACTGACCAAGTTCCAACAAAATCAGGGAAGAGGAAGAAATTGGTCAGCGCAAGGGCTGCACATCAAAAGCACGGCTACCCTACACAGGAAACTACAAGGGACACCCATTATTAATGTAGTGGGATAAAAACCTAAACAAAGTATATCCTATAGCCCTTAGTAACTAAAAAGATAAGAACTTACGGCGTTGGATTCTATGACAGCACATTTCATTATTGCCCTGTTATTCCATCTTAGGTAGTGTAGCGTGCAAACATGTTAAATTCTGCACTTTTATTGACGATTTTGAAATTTTTTATGGCATTCGTTTAAAGCCTATACAGTTTCATAAAAAAATGTTTTTCTTCCTCTTGTTCTTTATCTATTTGTACATTCCACGGAGTGTGTGACTATTTTGAAGCACTTTTTGTCGTTTTTGCGAAAAAAAAACCAAAGAAAAATTTCAAATTGGCTATAAACGCTGCAAAGTGTAGACATTTTTTGATCCTGTGCCAAGTTGAGTTTATTTTCCAATCAAATGACTTTCTTAGTACACAAATGGAATAAATGTTTTAGTGGCACCAACATCACTGCCATACAGTGGTTTTGTTCGAACCAAATGTTTTTTAGAAATATTGAAGAATTTTTCAAAACTTAAAGCTCAAACCAAGAAATAAAAACTTTTTAAACGATTTGCGTAAGCTAGACATGCCTAAACCAAAACTTCAAATTTCCCCTGCCATTCGTCCTCTATTTTTTACATACTACACCCCGGTGCAATATACGACATGTACATATGTGTGCTCCTGTTCAATATTTGTTATTTGTATGTATGGCAGTCAGTTTGTTTATGTTCGATTGCCTTTCGGGTTGTTGGAAAACGTGCATGTCTTGACTGTTGGGTTGACAATTCCAAGATTGGTTTTTTCTTAATGCTAAGATTTCTTTCTCTTTATTTTGTTGTTGTCTTTTGTCGTTGCAACATTATTGTAACTTGTTTGTTTAAAGCTTAAGGTTACGTTACTTTTTGTTTATTTGAGGAAAACGTAAAATTTAAGGAACATCAAATGCTGAATGCGGAATAAGTAGTGTCCGAAAAGAAGAAAACGATTGAATTTTAGAAAATATAATAGGCAGAAAATATAATGGTTGATTTGGTCTGGATGAAGTCCATTTGGCAATACAGTTTGAAATGGTTTTGCAGGTATTGTGCCTACTGTTTGTGCTATTCTATCAAACCAACTTTACGAGGAAGGGGAGATAATTGATGACGCAGAGCACACCGTTTTCGAGTGTGCACGATGGCAGAGCTATCGCTCTGCACTGACGTTGATAGTAGGGACGATCACGCCCGTTAACATTGTCGGGGTTATGACAGCGAGTAGGGAAAATTTGACCTCAGTGGCGAATTACGTGGAGAGGATTCTAAAACTGAAGAAGAGGGGTCTTGAGGCTGCAGAACATATGGGCACGCCGGAATAGATGAAACTGGCACACGTGTCAAGCGAAATTCGAAGCAAGGATCTGGAGGAAAGGAATAGTGGAGACACTTAGATGTCTCTTCAACTTTCAACACGCAATCCGGACGCGGATATGAAAAAGTAGGGGCCAAAGAGTCAAAGGGACTCCACTCCGAAGTAGTACCACCGTAGTTATGGAGTGGGTACAACAAGTCCATGAGACGAGGGGGGGATTTAGTGGGTGAGGGCCCCACACACGGAGGATGTGACGACTTCCTCTATGGTGCGGTTAGGTACATTTACCCCTCCTCGGCGTGAAAAAAAAAAAAATTCTATCAAACCAAAGAAACTTATTTTGATTTAATTTACGAGTTGCTTACCTACCTACACAATTAGTCGTGATAACCCTTCATTCAGGATTACGACCTAGCTTCTCACATCCCCTTATGTTGTGTGTGTTATTTTTATACATGAATGGCGGGATCTACAGTTTAAAATCAACTCCAAACGTCAGTTTCTTTTGAGAAACTTTTAATGGCAAATTTTTATTTACTCTCCAAGTTTTTGTCAGAAATCTGACGAGAGCAAGTCGCCGAGGAATTAATTAAAATTTAAAAGTATTAAAAAGTAAATTTTTTGTTACATTTTGTTTTGTTTGAGACCTGCTGACCTGCTGTTTGAACCGTGGTATCACGTCTAATAAGCCATTACACTACATACTAGACTATGGTGGTTTCAAACAGCTGGCAATCTGATATTTGAGTTGCCTCTAACATAATGCAGGGAAAGCTTTATAGATAAGTACTTAGCTTAGCTAACTTAGGTTACGTGAACGTTAGAATGATACAGAACCTCAAAATTGTTTGAGAGTGACTAGCTTTTATTGCACAATGTATTGTTATCTGTAAAAGTCGCCGGAGTCTAGTTGATTATTAGATGAGAAACCTTGGGTTATAGGGACCAATGAGTGAACTTGTCTGTGAGCGGCCAGCTGCTTACCTAACTTAAATAGATATTGTTACGTTTTTACGTTTTAAAAAGTTTAAAATATGAGCTCGTGGATTGCAAATAAAATAAAAATGAATTTGTGTTTAGTTTTTATTAAAATTCTTTATTGTTCGCACAATTCTGTGTGCCACTCTATACAACTTGATGTAAACAACAACAATTGCTTTGTTTGTTATTCTTTTTTACACTCTTTTACGTAAACAATAACAATTAGACGACAGAATTTTATAGCGGAGATCTTCAAACCGCGATTATTCTCTTGAAACACCGATCGATTTCACACAAGACTGTCTTGCTTTTTTTATATGGCAAAGTAAACTCGAATCTTCGTGGCTTCACCTTCTCGGGATCTCTATAAATGTGAACGTCGTTGTTTCATTATTGTTGTTTGTGTATTTTTGTTTTACTTGTTTATCCCCTTTTTATGCTGGTTTTTGTTGGTATATTTTTGTTTACTTGTTTATCATGTAAACAAGTTCATTGTTTATAGTTTTAATGTTAAACAATATAAAAGCAATACACCATTTCCATTTTCGTAACAATATTTATCAACAAAAACTATGTAGTCACCCAATGACCTCCGAAAAAAGAATGCAATCCTTTTAATATCTGGCTTAATGTTGTACCATCTACTCAAAAAGTATTTTCCAAAATTCTTTTTTAATTTTTTCTAATATTCTATGAATTTTTATAAACAACATTATTATTTTAACACTGAGAAACTCTTGACATACAATCCATTTATGTATATTGGACTGAAAAGTTTTAGTTTTTAATAGTTTTTTTTTACAGTTCGTCCCTTTTTAGTTTTCATTCTCTTTTTTGTAATGTAAATTTGTTTAATAAGAAACACAAAAATATGTAGAAAATATAGAAAGAAAAAATGGAAATACTCTGCACACGTATTGTGTATTGTAAGATGAGTAGCTAAACAAAAATATTAAAAAAAAATTAAAGCATCCTTTGCAGGATGTTCGGCAGTAGTGTAGAAAAAGTTGTCCAAATTTTTTTTTAATAACCGACAGGTGTCTTTAGGAAATTGAAAAAAATTTTTTTTTGTTTTCAAAAAATTTTACATTGAAATTCGAGTAGGCAATGCAAAATTTAATTTAAGGAAAAAGAATTTAAATGAGAATTATTTTTTAAATATTTTCTTATAATACACTACACTTTCGAATACTCAGAAGATAGCTGCATAATAGCTGTGTAACAGTGTCCGTTCTACTGCGCCAAACAGATGTTCAGAGGGAATAAAGTATCTGTGAAACATTAGCCGCGTCGCTTGACACGGTCATACTTTTCTTTTGTATTGGCAGGCGGAAGGTAAATAAATTTCTTGTCAACGTCGAAGGTAAAGTTGTCGACAACACCCACATCACTGTCTGCAACATTTTGTTAAGAAAATAGAAATGGTGTTACATCGTTTAACATTAAAATGATAAACAAAAGCTACAAAAACAAAAACAATGAACGTGCTTACATGACTAACAAATAAATGTAAACAAAATACACAAAAAACTATAACGTAAACAACATGTTTACCTTTATGGAGATTTCGCGAATTCGAAGTCATTCTAGTTCAAGAGCATTCATCAGTGTGTGACAAAGCAGGCAACCGAGTCAGTAAAAATTCAGTCAGTCTTGCGTGAAGACACGTTGCGTGTGAGAGAATAATCGTGGTTTGAAGATCTCCGTTATAAAGATCTGTCGAACAATTCTTAGTGTTTACGCAGAAGAGTGTAAAGAAGAGTAGCAAACAAAGCAAATTGTTGTTGTTTACATCAAGTTGTGAACAGTGGAACATGGAATTGAACGAATAATAAAGAATTTTAATTAAAACTAAACACAAATATATCTTTACTTTTATTTGCAATGTACGACTTCATATTTTAAAGGTTTTTAAAAGATAAAAACGTAACAATGTCCTTCGTTTTTATTTGCTATGTGGACCCGTCTTTGCCTATTACTATAGGCTCTATAGTACTAAAGACAGTGTTAGCATCTCACTTGATAAACGTCATAATGAATAAATGAAAATAGTGCCATTGAACTAGCGTCTTTGACAGAATATTTTCCATGATTAAGTTGAAGAGGTTGCATGATAAGAGACGGTCTTTTGTGCCGTCTTTCGCAAAACCCTCTGCAATAATTAACTTAAAAAAGTCGGATGGTAAGAAAGGCCGTTAAGGAAGCTACACAAGTAACTCAACGTCATACTATGCAGTCCTAGTGTCGATTGGTTTATGACGAGAACACAAGCAGATCGCTGTCAATCAATTCGATTGTTACCAGAATAGATCCGAAATAGAAGTTCAGCTGTATGTACAGCGAATAAAACTAATTTGCTTTATGAAAGCCATTCAATAATTGTTGTTATTGTATGTAGGGTGCCAAAACATATTTTAAAAAATTGATGTTTTTCTATTTTAAACAATTTGTTTTACATTTGTCTGCATGTGTAGTAGGCATGTAGAAATACGTTTATGATTTACTTCTGCTATGCATTCCTGATGATTTGAGTATTTCTATTACAAAATTATTTCTGACAAAAAAGAATGAAAGAAATAAATTTTAGAATTCATTGTGCATATAAACAATGTAGGAAATTGTTAAATAATCAAAAATTTAAAATAAAATATTTAAAATTGTTTTCTATTTTTTGTGTGAAGACAATCACCATTAAAAGTGAAATATTTGCAATCATATAATAAGAGTGGGTATATGATACAGTGAGAATAAAAATACATTTGCTTCATAGGCAAACATATATTGTTTCTTGTGCCTAGAAATGGGATGTCGACATTATCAGCCTATTCTTAACGATTTCTTTCATATTCTTACGATTTTACCTTTTAAAAACATTTAAAATATGAGCTCTTAGATTGCAAATAAAATAAAAATAAATTTGTGTTAGTTTTAGATAAATTCTTTGTTATTCGCACAATTCTGTGTCCCACTGTTCACAACTTGATGTAAACAACAACAATTGCTTTGTTAGTTATCCCTCTGTTTACACCATTTGCATAAACAATAACAATTAATAATTGTCAATTACTAGAGAATTGAGATATTCAAACCATGATTACTCTCTTCAAACACACCGCGACTTCACACAAGACTGACTGAACTTTTACTAACTCCGTCGCCTGCTTTGAATTGCCTTTCATATGACAACGCACACAGTCTGATGAATGATCTTGAAGGCAAATGCTAGTAGCTTCGCTTTTTCGAGATCTTTATAAATGCAAACATGGTTGTTTCATTATTGTTGTTTGTGTAGTTTGTTTACATTTATTCTTGTAGTGTTTGTTGGTATATTTTTGTTTACCTATTTACCTCTTTTATGCTGGTGTTTGTTGTTATATTACGCAGTGCGATAATTTGTAAACAAGTTCATTGTTTTGGTTTTGTAGCTTTTGTTTATAATTTTAATGTTAAATGATGTAAAAGCAAAACACCGTATCTAGAATTTTTTTCATTTTTGTAACAATATTTTTTAACATTTTAATTATTTCTAGGGCCATAAGGAGACGTTCTCTTCATGATGACTAATTTCCTTGAACTGTAATCAGAGCGTATGTCTCTTTACTTATACTAGTAGCAGGACTCAGCGTCGTTAATGGACTGCAGACCAATGAAAACATCTCTTTTGTAACAATAGACTCTTTAACAAGAAATTTCTGCAGTCTAATAGGCAGTCTGTTGTCGTATTAGATGTAAGGCCACGGTTCAAATCCCAGGTCCAGATATGCCCTATAAAAACGAAAGATGAATATTATTTCCTTCGGCTACTTCCTCTCAGATTTCTGGCGAAAACTCAGAGAGTAAATAGAAAATTGCTATAACTTTCACAAAAAAAAAAGAAACCTGTCGTTCGGAGTCGCCTTTAAACTGTAGGTTCCGCCGCTCATGCAAAAAATTATCGCAAACAGCCTAAGTGATATGAGAAGCTAGGTCGTAAAACTGACTAAAGGGCTGGAAATGACCAATTATGTATGTTACATACGCTTAAATAGGGCGAAAAATATGGTAATATGACGATAATAACCAGGACTTGCAAACTTTGACAGTCGAAAACAGCTTGTTGAAGCATTTCTTCAGTCTAAACCTTCATGGGCGACTATAAAAAACGACATGTATTCGCTAAATGGTCTCTAGAGCTACAGGGAAGTCACTCTGATTTTCATCGAAAAATCACCTACAGGGTTGAGGCTCATTTCTGAATAAAGGGGTATGTGGACAAACAAAATTATTGAATGTGGGGACGATACCAATCCTTATGAGACTCGAAAGCGCTTAATGCGTGCCGAAAAAGTAAGTGTTTCATGTGGATTTCGGTCTGGCGGCATCATTTGTTTGTATTTCTGTAAGAACGACGTCAGGATCGAGTAGTATTAGTCGATGATTATCCACACCTTTTGGCTGGAATTGAATGACCTGGACACACATGACGTAGGTCGTGCTACATTGAATATTCCGTATTCGAAGGCATGGTTATTTAACAGACCATCGCGATCATGCGATTCACCCTGTTGAATTTTTTCTTGTAGGGTTTTCTCAAATCGCAAATGTATCTGAATAAACCACTAACCGCAGTGGCCCTCTCAAAGCCATCATAAATTGTGCTCGAGGCCTGATTCAGATTGATAATATGAACTAGATGTATTGTCCAACAGATAAAATTTTATGTCACCTTGCAGCATATTGTCTGCCTTCCAGTGAATTTAGATGAAATTATTTAAATAAACAAATTATTAAAAAAATTAAGTTAAAAACAAATGAAAATTATATTTGAAATGTCAAAATGAAAGGGAAACGAAATGAGAAAATTTCAAAATCGATAACGTGAAGCCAACCATTACGATACATGGTTGGAATATATTTCATTCCTACTCTACTGCACTCAACAGGATGAAAATGGTGTCTTTCATTGCTCGCTATACTTCCAATAAAGTATCGGTTCTATTAAGATGACCAATCCCAACGGAGGATACAAAGATCTGCCTGCAGCGTTATTATCTGTACACCTACATCGGGGTTGTAAGTTCCGCTGGTCCTATATTGAAAGCGACCAGTATCTAATAATAAACAATGCTTATGGGTGATGGGATGAGTCATGGATCCAATACTGGATCATTCGAGAATCCCAACTGTCTTGCGAACTTTCGTAAATATTGAATACATACTACCACCACACTAGGTCAGACATCTCTAACAAAACGAAATTTGAAAGAATATTTTTTCAGCGCTAAACTCTGGCTAAAACTCTGAAAGTTAAATAAAATTGTCATGAAAAATTTTGTCTAAAATCTGTCGATCGAAGTTGACTTTAAACTGTAGGTCCCCCTGCCATGTGAACAAAACAACTAACCGCAGTGATTCTCTCAAAGAAATCATAAATCATGCCAGCGGCCTGATTCAGCCTGATATTTATGCAGAAAAAACCCCTGTATTAATGGCTTTAAGGATTAAACACTTTTTCTCTTTATTTTCGTTTGTTTCTCTTCTATTTGTTATTACTTTACATTGTGGTGTCCATTACATTAAACAACAATAATTTGTTGTTGTTCCTCTTTAAATACAAAAAAAAACAAATACAACCAAAAATAATTATTTTTAATCTGCACAGAAGAGCCGTATACTACCATAAACTCGCATGTGGGCGTATTGGAAGCCTAAGCAGAAGCATGAGTAAATTGGTGGACGACCACTAAATATGCCTCTGTTTATATAACATGTCAGTTTTTTTGTTTGCTATTTTTTGTTGTTGTAAGACTTGAGGCTGTATGTGCTAGGTTGCATATTTCATGCGTTAATTAATACAACGAAACATTATTTTTTGTTTCTCTCATCTTAAGCTTCATTATACATTATTTACCATGTTGTGTTATTAATATTCAAATACAAAAAGGAACGAAAATGGAAAATAATTATAACGAAACAATGGAGAAAACATACTAAAAAAACTGTTAAAGGGCATAGAGCCGGCTACTATAAATTGTGGATGTCATTGTGTAATCCAAGTTCTAATCTAATAAAGTTCTATTTACCAGACAAATTTAAAACTTTTTTATCGGAATTAGTTACTCTCAGATCCACTGAACGACATCCATTTCGTTGAAGAGCCCATACATATTGTTACGTTTTAACCTTTTAAAAACGTTTAAAATACGAACTCGTAGATTGCGAATATAATAAAAATAAATTTGTGTTTAGTTTTAATTAAAATTCTTTATTATTCGCACAGTTCTATGTGCCACTGTTGAAACCACGATTATTCCCTTCAAACACACCGCGTCTTCACACAAGACTGAATGAACTTTTACTGCTTGTTTTGACTTGCCTTTTATATAGCAACGTAAACAGTCTGATGAGTGAGATCTTTATAAATGTAAATATCGTTGTTTCATTATTGTTGTTTGTGCATTTTGTTTACATTTATTCTTGTAGTGTTTGTTGTAGCATTTTTGTTTACTTGTTTATAATTTTTTTATGCTGGTGTTTTGTTGGTATATTTTTGTTTACTTGTGTCTGTTTTTGTAGCTTTTGTTTATAATTTTAATGTTAAACGATGTAAAAGAAAAACACCAGTATCTAGATTTTTCCGTTTTCGTAACAATATTTTCTCGTTGTGGCATTGGCGCAAATTTAGCTCTGATGCGGATTATTGCTAACTTTTCATTCGTAGTGGTAAACCCAAAGGCAAGGTTGCCAATTTTCTTACCTACCATAAACCTGCAATCCAATTTGAACTTTTCCAGGCATGTTTTATTGCAGTACCATTAATAAAGTATTTTTAAGGATACATCTGATTCTACTATCCTTTCAGTAAAAATCTAAACATCTCTTGTGCATATATGATATCCAATTCACGGTTTTTAAATACCGGGAACACTGCACTCATCAGTTGGATTCGAGCTAATTTTCTTGTTCATTGCCCTGAATAGAAATCCGGACATCAATTTACATCCGGTAATTCAACCCTTCATAATGGGTTTAAATCAGAGATCAGCAATGAATCGTATTTTCGCTACTCATAAGCACTCATGATATTTTGAAATTAGTGAACAATATTGATTTCTAACTACTATTGAATTCTAACTACAACGTTGATTTATAAGATTTATATACGACGTTGATTTATTGCAATGAGTATGAGTACAACGCTGACATCAAACTCATACCATTCGAAATATGTTTGATTCATAAGCCTACTCATTTAGATTCATAACTTTAGAAAAATACTCTTATAATACTTATAAATGATTGGAGTGACTCGAATTTACAAAAACAGAAAATAGAGAAAGACACATCAGCAAGCCGAGCAAACACACAACCTTTTAGTGAGTATTTTAGTGTTCGTACGCGAATTATACTTAATTTGGTGATTCTTGTATATGTTGAGTTGTGGAAATCAACATCATACGTGTTGATAAGTATGAATAGTAGTATAATTATGATATTAAAATAAGTATGAATGCGTATAAGTATCAGAAATTATGAGTATGATTCGATTCCACTCTTCTTTTTGAATACTCATTGCTGATCTCTGGTTTACATCTAAAGTATTCCAAAAACCAATTTTTATTTTTAAATTTAATTTCTACCAAAATTAAACAAAAAATCATCAACATAGAAAATTTTCACTACTATTATGCAACATATGAAATTCGTTTCTTACTTTTTCATTAGAATAAAAGGCAAACATTAAACAAAAAAGGGATCATCATTCCTATTTACATGATGTTTGTTTTCCTATTCTTTTGTTTGAAAAAAAAAGTATTTTTTTACAACAATAGTTCTGGTAAAACACTTGGCCCAAACATTACCGCTTACAATAAAAACACCCACAAGAATGACAAGAAATGGTGAAAAAAAGAATCCAGCTTCTATTATTATGAGCATCACATTCAAGTGGAGAAATAAAAAAAGCAAATATGAATTCAAGTGTAGACATGCAACATACAGTTGCATGCACAAAACATCTTTCAATTGTTCAAAAAATATGCTACAAAACAGCCCAACCACAACAGCAACATTTTGCCAACAATATCAGCTGTCAGTACCGTCTCATATACCGTCATTAGCTTCTCACACCACTTATGGTGTGTGTGTGTGTTAAATTTAATACAAATGGCGGGACTTACAGTTTAAAGTCGATTCCAAACGAATAGAAACTTTTCATGGCAATTTTATTTTGTTCTCAGAGTTGTTGTCAGAAATCTGGCGAGATTCTTCATATTTCATTTTGTTGGAGATGTCTGAGCTGGGGTTTGAATCGAGGCCTCATGTCGAATAAGCCAACACACTAGCTACTAGATTATGGCGACTTAATTCATGAATGAACTAAATGATGCCTCGTGTAGGGGAATATTTGCGGTGTCGGAAGGTATAATTCACTTCATAGGGTTATCGAACCATTGAAACATCTTCCAGCTGGGAGTTTGCGGTAATGATTATTAAGAACGACACTATCTCTGGCTGTGCTATTAGCAGAGTTTCACTTTGCCAATCGACAATTGGGTTGTAATATTATGGTCTTTAGCATTGCTTTTGGCTAACGCTAGTCTCTCGCAGAAATGGCTGAGCGTTACAACATCATATGGGTTCATTCATATCACTTGGCTAGGAATTAGGCAAACTTATACTCTTTAATTTTTTGTTTGATTGAAGTAAACACAAGAGTTTTTTAAAAATTTTCACATTTCCAGAGGAGTTAAAATGGGAAGCAAACGGTTATTCTCTATACATATATTATTAAAGTGCAGATAATTTTTGTTGCTCAATGTACAGTGCGCAGACATTTAAAATTTAAACACCAATTTGCTGAATTACAAGAAGACTCAATGATTTCCACAAAATATTTTTTTTAATTTTTTTTTACATTGATTTGCAAACATTTTCCCACATTTTCCATACACGTTCCGCACTTTTCCGTTTAATCGGAAAACACTTTAAACAAAATGGCACAGTGTGTCTTCCGTGTTCGTTGTCTTATGTGTTCTTTTGTACACTGACGCACAGACGCACAGACCGTGTGTTTCCAATATAAACGTCCCATATTATCAAGTTCAGCTTGATATTCATTTTCGTCTTTTCGAAACAATCTTTGCATCAATTTCTTACGCGCTTTTATCGGATACGGAATATTCGATTTTTATGCCGGATGATTTGGATAATTTACCACCGGTATAGTTCAACAGATACAATTTTATGTCACCTTGCGGCATATTGTCAGCCTTCACACGAATTTAGATGAATAAATAAATAAATAATAATAAATGTAAATTGAGGAGGCAGCGGAGGCATGGACTAATGCAACAGCCTTGAGAGCATTCGAGAGAAAAGTCTTACGTAAGATCTTCGGTCCGATTTGATTTCCGAATCCGATTCAACAGTGAGCTTTATGAGCTCCTCAACGACATAGACGTTGTCCAGCGCATTAACACCCAGAGCCTGCGCAGGCTGGGCAAGGTCTTTCGGATGGAAGAGTATGTTCCGGCAAGACGGGTATTTGATGCGGGGATCTGCGTAAGTCGGCAAAGAAGACGACCTTGTATGCGTTAGAAAATTTGAGGAAGCACTTTCATCGATTAGTGTGACCAACTGTCATAGGCGCTCAAGAAGCAGAGGCGCCTGGAACGAAGTACTACGGCAGGCCGAAATCCGTTAATCGAGTTGTTAATGGCCAGTTAAGGACGTAAGTAAGAATGTGGACATTTTCTTGCATTCATCTATTTGTCAATGAAAATCAATTTCATTTTATTCCAGTAAATCATGATAGGCTCTTAACATGTTCTCAATCTGATTAATCTCCAGTCATTACTGGATATTACATACGATGTACCCATGTAAGACAAATTGGTCTTGGCTATATGGCTAATGACTTGCGTAGAATGAGGAAGAGGTGGAAATGTTCATTTGATCTTTTGTAAATCCCCAGAGCCATTACGTATTAGCAACAGACATCCGGACTTCTACTATGCAAATCTACTTATTTGTCAGGGGCGAACATTCGGAGTCTGAATGCCTACATCTGAAGCTCCAGATAGTTCCAGGGATATGTGGCAGTTCTCTTGGCTAGCCTGTTGGTAAGGCGATTGGAATGAAACAATGAAATAAACAAGAAAAAGAATTAAGAAGCAGTGCCTTAATGTGGCCTTGATCTACCAACATCTGTTAAGAAACTTGGTTCCATTAAACCAAAATACTCAACAGTTTTTCATATCTCTAACAACCTCATCTTAGTTGTTTTTATTTGTTTCTTTTTAAAGTAAGCGATGCAGAAAATGAAAAAAAAATTTACTTCTAATATCCGCTTTCCCCCAAAGAAATTTTTATTTTCTGTTGGCATTATTTCGTATAAGTCGCCGTGGTGTAGTAGGTAGTGTGTTGGCTTACTATTCGTAAAGCCCGGGTTCGTATCCCAGGTCAGACATCAAAAATGAAATATGAAAAAAAAAAAATATTTCTTCGGCGACTTCCTCTCAGCAGATTTCTGGCAAAAACTCTGAGAGTAAAATAAACTGCCATGAAAAAGTTTCTCAAAATTCTGTCGTTCGGAGTCGACGTTAAACTGTAGGTCCCGCCACTCACGTATAAAATTAACGCACACAACATGAGTTGTGTGAGAAGCTAGGCCGTAATCCTGACTGAAGGGTTGTAATGGCCAATTATGAAATGAAATGAATTATTTCGTATAATTATATTCTTTCACATGTGTATGCACATTTAGACACTGATTACATGCATACATGTATACCGAAAAATATTGCAAATATACACACACACTAAAACAAACATATATTCTTTAACAGAAAGATAAATATTTATGAAATATTTTTGTTACTATTTAAAAATATGCGGAAAGCAGTGAAAAAAAATGTGAAAGAAAATTTCAGTAATTTTCAGTCTTCAGTAGCAACATTATCAGTAGCAGTAGTAGTAGCAGCATATTGTTCACATTATTAATTTTCCTAATGAGTTGTAATTTCCTTTTTGCCATTTTCCTTGCAACAAACACAATGAAACAAGTAGCACAAACAAAAACTACTTACAAGTGCATACAGCATTACAGTCACTCACACTGGCATGTGTAAACCCTCACCCAGGCGTATATTTCATACGTGCACAGGTAAAAAAAAACACTGTTTGATAAAATAACATATAGTAACGTTTTTACCCTTTAAAAGCATTTAAAATATGAGCTCGTAGATTGCATATAAAATAAAAATAAATTTTGTGTTTAATTTTAATTAGAATTCTTTATTATTTGCACAATTCTGTGTACCTCTTTCACAACTTTAGGTAACAAAAATAATTGCTTTGTGTATTATTCCACCGTTTACACACTTTGCATAAGCAATAACAATTAGTAGACAATTGTTCAACTGATCTTTATAACGGAGATCTTCAAACCACGATTATTATTTTTAAACACACAGCATCTTCACACAAAACTGACAGAACTCTTTTACTAACTCAATTGCATGCTTTGCCTTGCCTTTTATACGTCAACGTAAACAGTCTGGTGAATTTTCTTGAAGGCGAATGTCTCGAGACCTTTATAAATGTCAACATCTTTGTTTCATTATTGTTGTTTGTGTATTTCGTTTACATTCATTCTTATAGTGTTTTTGTTTACTTGTTTTTACGCTGGTGTTTGTTGTTATATTACGCAGTGCGATAAGTTGTAAACAAGTTCATTATTTTGTTTTTGCAGCTTTTGCTTTTAATTTTAATGTTAAACGATGTAAAAGCAAAACACCAGTACCTAGATTTTTCCATTTTTGTAACAATACTTTCAATATTGATGTTGAATAAAATTCTCTTTAGAGATGAACGCTATTCCATGCAGGGTGTCTATGCTAACAAACAAAATTATCCTATACAGGACTCAGAAAACCTAGGAATGATTATGAAAAAGCCATTGAATCAGGATAAGAGACTATTTAGGACGCATTAGTGTATGGCGGTTGTCATTGGTTCGTATTTTTTTAAAATAACCCTGTTTGCGCCGTTCCTGTCAACTCAGTGGTCTACAATTAAATATATTTTGCAGCATTTAGAAATCAACATTTGTTTGGTCTGCATTATGGTGTTTCAATGGATCGTATTTTTTTCGAAAATAATCCTGGAAAAAGCTTTCAGACTGTTGAAGAGTCACGTAACATGACCGGTTTTTGCTTTATTGCATAAGCAGTTTCCTAAAGCAATTAAGAGGTTTTAGTGATATTAAACTACGAATCTAGGGACAGTTTCTTAAAAAAAATAATTTAGGTCTGGCAGCTTAACTACTGTAATAAATAAAAGGAATGCAATAGGAATTACAACCTTTCAGATAGGAATACGACCCAGTTTCTCACACTATTTATGTTGAGTGTGTTCATTTTATAGATGAGTGGTGGGACATACATTTTAAAGTCGACTTTTCATGGAAATTTTTTTACTGGATTATCAGAGCTTTTGCCAGGAATCTGGTGAGAGGAAGTTTCCGAACAAATATTTTCATTCGAGATGTTGAGACTGGGGTTTGAACCTGTGGTCTCAAATCTAATAAGCTAACGCACTATTTACTAGAATACGGCCACTACAAGAGAAATTATTTACCTTCCAAATGTCTAAGCAAATTGATTATCAAAATAAGATTTTTCTTTTGTAACCCACTGTATTTACGTGCAGAGGCTTATTTAAACCACAATCCTATAACTCGCTTAATGACATTTTAAGAAAACAATAAATTAACCACAGGATTTAATTTCATGCTTAAATAAATTTTAAATGTTGCTTTTTTCTTGTTGTTGTCTTAAGATTATTAACAAATTTACACACAAAATAACTACAATTATATACACATACATACACACATGTAAAGAGCTAAGCCAAGATAATTTAAATTAATCAGTTGAAAAACTTTTAGGCCGACCTGAAGCTATAAGAGGAGGCCAAATTATTAAATTTATTTCAAACATTTAAAGCAATAATAACAACAACAACAACAAAGACAGCGTTGTTCTGGCCAAAACCTATAAACCAGTTAAGAAGAAACACAAACAAAAACTTTTATATCTTAACAGCTAATGATTAAAGCTTAATTGCATGCAAAATATTTGAAAGACATTCATTACATACGTATGCATACGTCTGTCTGTCTGTTTGACTATTTATTTGTGTATCAGTGTGTTAGTAAATCTTTAACCTTCTGCTTGAATTGAACATTGCCACCCTTTAATTATCGAAATCATGTTTAAAACCGCAATAATTTACTCCCACATTACATTTTACAAAGACATGTTCAGGATTTGCTGGACATCTTAGGTTTGGGGCATATTTGGAATTGGGCCCAAATATGTTGGATTTATTATTGTTGTAAAGCCTTAAGAGTATTTTTTATTTCTTATTGTTTACTCTCGTTTGATTATTTAAACAATCATTTTATTAAATGTGGTTAAAAACATAGGTATGTTGCATGGAAGACAGTGTGTTGGCTTATTAGACATGAGGCCATGGTGAGACATTTCCAACAAAACGAAATTTGAATATTTCTTCGTCTACTTCCTCTCAGCATTCTTCTGGAAAAAACTCTGCCAATAAATTTGCCAGGAAAAGTTTCTTGAAAATCTGTCCTTCGGAGGCGGCTTTAGAGCGTACGTCCTGCCGCTCATGGAAAAATCAACACACACAACATGATTGACAGGGGAAACTATGTCATAATCCTAATTGAAGGGTTATAATAATTTTTTATATGTGTATATATGCATAGCTGGTCCCATTGCTTTTAGAGTTTCTAATGTTCTGAAAAAATCTCCAGTTATTTTTAAAAGCTATTTTGTGCTCTCTAAAGTTAGGTCCTGCCAATCATGTGTAAAATTAACACACACGACATGGATGGGGTTGTGAGATACTACGTCATAATTCTGTTTTAGCAGTTACTAGCACATAAATCTTGCCCAACGTAGACGCTAATATGCTAAAAACAAATTTAAATTTAGTTCTTCGATGGATTTATATTTGGAAAGCACAACTGGAAAGATTTCATAAGTTTTCTTGGATACTAATTGCGAATGCTAAAGAATTGTAAAACTCAGTTCTGAAACGATGCGGTATTTATGCTTAGATATGATCCCCGCAATCTGAGCTACAATACGACACACAGAAGGCGGACATTTCAGCTCTTTAACTAGAGAGGATAGCCAAAGAAAGTTGAAAAGAAAATCGGAATAAAAACTGAAACATGGCATAAGAGCTACGGTCTAGAGCTTGCTAAGAACAAATTTATTCTGATCAAATAGGGGGGCATATACCATTACATCCCTAGCTATACGAAAGAAGCGAAAAATATTTGAAATAATATTCTTCAATACATAAGATTGACAAAAAGGCAGTGAGACTGACAGAGCATGTTAATGACAAAAACTATGATTGACCCAAAGCAGAGCAAAAGAAGTCTTATTCTAGCAACCATGAACGTTGAACTGCTAAAATCCAAGCAGATGCAATTAAAGTTGGGTTTAAGCACAACGTACTGCGTGCGATGCAGCACATATTGGCAAAAAGTTTTGCTATAACTTACTACACACCGTCTCAGACGAGGCTGTCTTCATGACTATTGGAGAAATATCCATCGTTCATTAGCAAAGAAAGACAAGAGAAGCAAGTAAAGGGCATATCTTCATCAGTGCTGCAGACATAAAATTGGAAACCCTATGGTTGTATGAATATGAATAATATGAAGATATTACCGGGCAATGAATATTGAAATTTGTACGCGGCTTAGAAAGATGGATTCCAAGAATGTCTGTTTGTTTTGGAAATATTTATACCGCACAGGCAATATTAAGGAAACAGTTTGCATTTATTATTGGGAAGCAACGAACCTCAGGCAATGTTAAACAAATATTTTTTAAATGTACCTGATGACAAGCTGGAAGGAACAGCAAATTGAGATTTTTATCTGCAACAGTATAGCGCATAGAGTTTTGGATTGCGGAAAACCGATTTCTTCTCTGAGAACTCAAATCAGGGCAGCAATATGGATGAAACTTAAACAATGAACTTGTTTTTCTTAGCATAATAACTACAACCATTTAGTCAGGAATACAACCTAGCTTCGAACACCATTTATGTTGTGTGGCAATTTTATTTACTCTCAGAGTTTTTGCCAGAAATCTGCTGAGAGCAAGTTGCAATAGAAATATTTTTTCATAATTCGTTTTGTAGGCGATGTTTGACCTGGGGTTTGAACCAAGGCCTCATGTCTAAGAAGATAACATATTGCCTACTAGACTGCAACAACTTTTTGAATGTAACTAAAATCGTCAAAACGGGCTTTTGATTCAAAAATTCGTCGAACCTGTTACTTCCAAAAACTTCAATTCTACCTGGTTCCAACAGTTTAGGACAGGGAGTAATTGGCAAACATTTCTGGAAGGCTTTTGTTGTAGGGGTGAGTTTAATGTGTTTATTTCCACAGTATGGTGAGATCTTGAGAGAGGCTTGCAGTCAGTCCCTTTGTTGTCATATTTTTTAATACAATTTAAACTTGCTTGTAAATATTTTTCATTGTTACAGATTGTGGCAGCATCATGCATGTATAGCAACTGTTCTTTCATTTTCAAGCTCATAATTACGAACTAAACTCTGCTACGTTCCTTGTTATTTTAATTTTTTAAGCAAGTATTTCAGAACTCTCTTGGGAAATAATAGTCTTTCTTTCTGTTGTTAAACTTTGTTGTTGTATTCGTTGTTTTTGTATTTTAAAATCTTTATAATTATAAAAGTTTGCCATAAAAGCCAACAAATTGTTGCTACTTTTAGTTAAAGTATCGTTATCAAGCGATTATTTTTTTCTTTGAATGGAACTCTTACGTGGCTTCTATTTTTTCTGTTGCATGGAGATGTACAACTATAAAGCTGGATTCACCCATTGTTTCGGAACAAAAATTTTGTTCCGAAACAATTTTTTTTATATGTAGTTTGACGTTTCTCTTTTTGAGAGAGAGAGCGAAAGAGAGTAAGATTGCTTCGGAACAATTTCAGCTCGAATTGGTTTAATTTTAATTTTTGTTCTGAAACAATCGTACTGTGCTGCCAGATATTTTAATTTTTGAAGTAAAGTTGAACTGAGCTGCCACATCATATTATATGTATATTTGTATGTATGTATTGTATAATAAAATACAGAGCGGTTGTTTAATACTGTTTGTTTATATTGTTTATTTAATTATAAAAAACAAATAACTGTTGAATGTTACTAAAAAAACTAAATAATTAAGCCAAGAAAACAAACGAATTGCAGTCATCGGCTACTGTGCTGCCTAATTGTAAAACTAACAAGCATCGTTTACAGGAATATTTCATATGGTAGCCCTGTTTTTACGGAACAATTGTTCGAAGTGGGTGAATCGTTTCGGAACAAACTCTCAAAAAACTGAATTTGTTCCGGAACAAGAATTTTGTTCCGAAACAATGGGTGAATCCAGCTTAAGGGAGCTGAAACACATGTATTGCAGCGGTTATGCTTACGCATCAGATTATAATCCGTTTTTAAAGATTTTCCTTCTTTTTGTTTAATGCGCATTAAAATCTCTTCAAAATTTGAGTATCGCAGTGGCTTCGAATGTTAATCATTACAGAAGCACCACAAGTGAAGTCTTGTGGTCTTACTCAATTGCATGGATCTGAATATCATATGGTTATAGCAAGATGGAGATACCTAGACTTGACTAGACCTGATTAGGCTTGACTAGACTTGACTGAACTTGAGTAGACTTGAGAAGACTTGAGTAGACTTGAGTAGGCTTGAGTACACTGGAGTTGACCGAACTAGACTAGACTTGACTGGACTTGACTAAACTAATCAAGTCAGTTTACGCGTTTTACAATCGATTTATTGCAGTAGCGGTTTTTAGAACATTTCTCTAAAAATTTTAGTGTGAACGGGCCGTTGTCATCATGTAAGTAAAAGGATGCGATGGTGTTTTGCTTTTACATCGCTTAACATTAAAATTATAAGCAAAAGCTACAAAAACAAAACAATGCAGTAATAAACCTGTTTACAAATTATCGTAGTGCTTAATATGACAACATACACCGGCGATTACGAGATGGCCAAGTCATGAACATTCGCTTTCCAGAACATTCATCAGACTGTTTACGTTGCCATATAAAAGGCAAGGCAAAGCAGGCGACTGAGTTAGTGAACTTCAATCAGTCTTGTGTGAAGACGCGGTGTATTTGTAGAGAGTAATCGTATGGTAAGTAAGTTTGATCATTCAGTCTACTATTGCTCAAGAAGTGTGTGGTCATAGGATTTCTATATTATTTGGATAGAATTTAGTTAGAATTGCAACCTTTCTTCTTACATCAACAGCAACATAGGTTGTTTCTTTTCATTTTATACATGAAAGGCGGGTCCTACAGTTAGTTTAACGTTGACTCCGAACGAGAGAAAACTTTTCATGGTAATTTTATTTAATCTCAGAGTTATTTTCACAAAAACTGCTGAGAGGAAATGGACGTATGAAATATTTTTTCATATTTCATTTCAAACATCTTGATCTCTCAGCTGAGGGTTTGAACCTTGGCTACCTAAAAATTTCTGAATTTATTCTAATCTGGAAAAGTGCATTCTTACCGAGACACTCTTTACTTTTTAAATATTACTCCACACAACTCGCCTTTTTTAGCCATAAAAGCTGCCAAAATGCCTTGCATGCATGGAACTGTGATTGCTTTGTCACTGCATACGAAAGACTTCACGGAACTCCTTCAAAGTATAGTCCAGTGAGACAAATTGCATGATATCATCGAACTAGCGTCTCTATAGGTTGATGATATCGCGCAATGAGTGGTAAGTGACACAGCCTGTTGAAATCACAAGTCAACCAAGTATAATTATTACCCAGCTCTGCTGACGGCTCTGCTTTCCTTATCCGTCAAATCGGTTTGTTGATGTTCTCACTGAGACAAAAATTATGGCAACGATAGTAGCATTAAACGTAAGAAGTTAAAAATAGGTCTTTACGTGACGTTTCTATTCATTTACCATTCAATCACGTTGAGTGCCTTACGCCAGAGTGAGTGCCTGCCTTTTAAGACTCTATTGGAACATCTCCTGATTGTAAGCAATTTGAGACTTGCTTTTCCGTCTGTTTATACTGTCGGTAGTTATTTGAAGACTTGTCACTCTGCCTCAATTCTCTCTGTTTATCAGAAAATTGCGTTGAATATGCATCGGCGAGCGTTGAAGCCGTTAATGCAAATGCTTGTTGCAGACACGTAAACAAGAGAGGAAAACAGGAAACAGAAAATGCAATATGAGTACTTTGCAAAGACTGTATGAATGCTTAAAGTGTGTGCAAATGAAAGAAATGGCTGTTAAGGCAACACATTGTAATTTGGTGTTTATAGTCGTTGCAGCATCATCACTGCTGTTGTTGTCTTTACCGTTTGCTTCGTTTAGTCTTGATTTGAAGACGCAGAGCTTCGTTAGAAAGTAATGATGGGCATAGGTAAACAAGAATGAATCATAGCCTGAAACTTTTGCAACAAATGTTGCAAAAAAAGTAGTTAAAATAAACATAATTATTTCAAACGGTGTACAGTGATGAACAGAAATTTGCCAATGAAAATGGCAAGTGACAAAAATGACCACTTGATGACAATATTTGCGGCAGCATTTAACTGCAAATTGCTTGCAACAAACTGAGTGAAAGAAGGCATTTGGAGGCTTAATACTCTTTTAATGTAGGAATCAGTCTGTGGTGTAGGAGGGATGGCCCAAAGACAAATAGTGAGACAATAGCACGAGTATTCGACCCCAGAGTGAAATATTGTGAACCCAAGGGAAAACTCAAGATCCTATGTCATGCCTGAATTTACTACAAAGAGCACACAGATGAGCTTGCGAGAAAATAAATTTCACGCAGCTTATAAGCCAGAAACTTTTTGTGAAATGGAAAGACCTTCCTTAGTCAGAATGAAAATAGAGGGAGGTTTGAAATAAACTCATCTATTGCTGGGTAAATACAATGAGTAGAAATTTGAGTTATGCATCAGTCTATTTCGAAGTAGATTGAAGTAAGCGCACTGAAGACTCAAAGAGCACTTTTTCAGAATAGGGATCGTCACAGGCCCAATATATAGATTGAATGATGAAGACAATGAATCATTAGAATACATATTTGAAACGTTAATGCATTTGGGAACGAAACAACTGGGTGTGTATTTAATGCTAGGGAGGGAGTATTACTATTATCGGACCACAACCTGAAGTTTGGTAGTGGAACAGGAAGTGGGTGACAATATTGAGATGCACTATAAGTATCAGATGTACTCAGTACTATAGTAGTTTCAATTTACTTTAGGTTTATTTATTTACCTATTTCTTTGGTCACTACAACCCTTTAGTCAGAGTTACAACCTAGCTTCTCCCACCACTCATGTTGTGTGAGTTCACATGGTCACTCAATTCATCAGCATTAATGCTGAGTCCCTTGGAATCATAAATAGTCCTTCTAGTGCTTTTACCCTTGGCTGAATATTCCCTGAGGATAGTAAAAAGTTTCAACCACCAAGCTTTCAGTGAAGACATGAACACATTATTTTATTAAATAGACAGTGAATGAAACGTTTATAGTATATAACTGGCAAGGATCACTAGGTTTTTTGTTATGATTGATGTCTTGTCTGGAAGTCATCGTAGTCTAATAGGTAGTGTATTGGCTTACTAGAGGAAAGGCCATGGTTCAAACCCTAGCTCGGGGATCTCCAACAAAGGTAGGTAATTAACTATAAGTGGCTGTCCCTCCAAGGAATCGGATAGACGCACTTAGGCTCCGTGGGGCCCATTGTGATACAACAGTTCATGTTAATTATCCCCTAGTCCTTGAACCAGACTAGAGCTTCCAATGAAGCGGCTCTAATTGTCGACGTCAATGTTCGACAAATCACCTATATCATCGATGCAGTAGGCACCAAGAATTCTCTTCCTTCTTTGGCATAGTGCCGGGCATGTTCCCAGTAGATGAAGAACAGTCTCCTCTTCCTCCTCATCCCTGCAGATTATATAGAAATCATTTGCGTTTTGTTCCAGGCCAATACGCCTCGCGTGGACACCCAAAGTGCAATGCCCCGTCACGCCTCCAATGACCGTACTGAGCACGCTACTTTGGAGTTTAAGGAGCCTTGCAGTGCGCCCTCCATCTAGCCTCGACCAGATTATGCGCGCCATTCTGCCCTTGTCTGAAGCTGTCCACCTGCAGTTGACAGAGTCCATGATCTCGTTGTCAATAATGAGCTTGCAGGTTCCCAATATTAAAGAATTCGTCGGAGAGTTAGATGGTCGTGCTGTGTCTGTCCAGTTCATCCGCTCTGAAGTTGCCCGAAATATCATTGTGTCCCAGAACCCAAACGATGGCTACTTTATACCTCTCCGCCACCTTGTTTAGGTGTTTTCGACAGCTGTAAACCGTCCTGGAGTTCATCACATTGGAGCCCAGAGACGTGATAACCGCCTGCCTATCGGAGAGTAGCCATTGGGGACATTCCATTGGGGACATTCGCATCCCAACTAATCTTAACCGCTGCCTGTATTACCAACACCTCCGCCTGAAAAACGCAGGCTGTCCCCGACAGCCTCAAATTTCCCCAGGATACTAGAGTGACCAGTGTCTGATCCACGCCATCTCCAACAAAACGGAATATAAAAAATTATTCCTTCGGCGACTTCGTCTCGGCAGATTTCTGAAAAAAACTCTGAGCGTAAATAAAATTGCGATGAAAAAGTTTCTCAAAAATTTGTTGCCGCCACTCATGTATAAAATTCAAGCACACAAACTAAGTGGTATGAGAAGCCAGGCCGTAGCCAGATTGAGGTGTTGTAATGACCAATTATGTACGTCTGAAGTCTTGTTGTTTTTATTTTTGTGTCTGTGTTACATTACTTTTGTTTATCACTTTATATTACTTACAAAATCCAACATGGTAGTCATCATTCTGATCATCTTTATTTTTAACTTCAGTTTCCTGTGTAGTTATGCAAATGAAATCGTAGTCGCCTGCTTCAAGCATAACTGAAACCAACTTATGATTCCCAAATTTTTAGTGGGTGTTCCTTCCTTTGTTTAAGTTGCTGTTGCTTAAGAGGCTGCCGTTCTTTGTTTGCATGTTTTTGTTGCATGCACCGGCACATGCCAAAAACACAAAACAAAACAAGCTGCAGCTGTAACTGTAACTGAAGTAACTATAGAAACGCTTCTTGCGCCTTTCAGTGCACTATGAAAAGCGGAGCTGAAATTTAAGCCACCACTTATTGGGTTTTAATTTTCTAATGGTCCTCTATGGTAACAACAGATGTCTGTTTTACGTGGGTTCGTATATTGAACAAAAAAGTAACAATTTTTTTTGTAATTATTTACGCTTCGCAAGCTTTTAATTCCAGTTCATATAATAATTCTTGTGATTATTTTTTAAAAATGATTTCCAATTTATTTGAATAAACGTTGTGAATAAACATTTGCCCCGAACATGTCCAGTCCAAATAATAATAATAATTTTAATTATTCTGTAAAGTTTATAAATTATTATTAAAAGAGTTGGTCAGGCAAAAAATTATTAAATGTTTAAACATGTTTTACAATATACGAGGGATAGTTGTACATGTTTTTGTTGGCAACATTTTCGTTCCCAACATCAAATGGAAAAGGTTGTTGCGAGAAAAGTTGGAATTGCCGAAAAGTCGTACAACACCTGAGTGACCCTAATTGCCAAGAACTTACTTCATCGGTACTTCGAGGCCCAATCACAGATACATATTATATACGGATTCACCGTTAAGCGTAGATATCCTCTTGGCGTGGCACATGTTCTCTGAACTTGACTGTTTACAAGACAGTCTTGTAAAGCATGAATTTAGTCTCAGCAACCTATCCCCATTTCTAGTTAAAATACATACATACATAATTGGTCATTAGAACCCTTCAGTCAGGATTACGTACTATTCACGTATCCATTTATCAAGAAATAGGCAATTAGGATCGGTTGCAAACTTCTACAGAACCCATTTACGGAACACATGTCGCTGTTTATAGTATCCCGTTACCGTACTTAGTCCGAGAGATAACCAAATACAGAAGTCAATAATTCTCTAACTTAAGTCGCCGTAGTCTAGTAGGTAGTGTGTTGGCTTATTAGACGTAGATCCAGGGTTCGAGCCCCAGGCCAGACATCAAGACAAAATACAAAAAGTATTTCTTCGGCGACTACCTCTCAGCAGATTTGTGGCAAAAACTCTGAAAATCTGTCGTTCGGAGTGGACTTTAAACTGTAGGCCACTCATGTATAAAATTAACACACACAACATAAGTGGTGTGAGGAACTAGGTCGTGATCCTGACTGAAGAGTTGTAATGCCCAATTATGTATGTAACATGGGTGGTGTGAAAGTCCAGGTTGTAGTCCTGACTACAATGATCACTACTACTAATCATCAATTAAATAAGCAAGTAAGTATATTCCATACATAATGGATCAATAGGTACTTCAAACGTAACGATTAGAATTTGGGTCAAAATTTAATGAGTTTTTAATATTGTTTACCTTGTCGTTTAAATTTATCAGAAGTCGATGAATTTCGAAAATTTTTATTTATTTTTATTTATTTTTTTAAATAATATTTTACAAATAATTAATTAATACGAATGTATTATAATTTGTCAGTCATTCACTGATGGGTTTATAAGTGCATAAAGCTTTTAAAAATCTTCTGTCAGGGGTCAAGCATTAATAATAATAAGTAAAGTTATTACACTGAGAAGAACAGTGAAAATAAAAAACGCAAAGTTTTCAGGCTCTATTGATGTTGTATCTCGCCTATGTTGGATCTTCTATCCATATAGAGTCCAACACACGCCAGTTAACCATTTACATTGTCGTAGATGTTGTGACTGAGTGCTAGAACAACAGGCTTACAATTCTGATTTTTAGATTCATTTGATTCAACGGTGAATCTCATATTTCATTTGATGGTTTTGTAAACAAGCAAAACTTCTGACTAAGCGGATCTGAGGATCCAGAAAGGATTATGGAAAGGCTTTTTTATTTGAAAAAGTAGGATTACTTACTATGAATTACGGTTTATAGGCATCAGTGTACTGTCTTTTTTATAGCTATGCGAACTAAAGGCTGAGAATCTTCAAAAGGCCCGGTCTACACAATGTGCACGATTTGCCGCAAGACTCACTCTCGGCTTGCTAAACGCATACGTACTAAACCCAACCTTTTCGTCACACTTCCATTAAGTCGCCCCCCCCAGTACCACAATCAAGTATTACAGCGGTGGAGGTAAAGATTCAGCGAGTGCTGCTATTCATTTCTGCTGTTCTTTCTCTCTCTATTATCCTCTGTTGTATTAGAACCTCTTTCGCGAATAAACATACCGCGTTCCAGTTTTCGCTCGATGTTAACATCAGGTTAATCACGTTATCGGGAGTCACCTGGGATCCGATCGTCCTCTCCAGGAAATTTCGTCGGAATTCGTAGCGCGGGCAAGAGAAGAATATATGCTCTGCTGTTTCGCTTGTATTCAGACATGATGGACACGCTTCATCCACGTCATGCCCATACTTGTAGAGGTATGTCCTATAGCAACCGTGGCTCGTTAAGAACTGTGTAAGGTAAAAATTCACTTGGCCGTGCTTCCTTCCAGTACATTCTTCTATATTTGGTATTAAACTGTAGGTCCATCTTCCCTTTGTGGAAGAAGTCCACTCGTGCTGCCACCTATTCATTGCATCATCATTCACCCGGTCAGGGTGCACTAGCCATCAGAGTACTGCCTGTTGCCATCAATATGCTATCACCGCATCATGACCGAATATTTATGGCCTGCAACTGAAGATTATAAACTAGACGGTGGCCCGAGCCGCACAAAACGATTAATTCTAGCCTGATTGTTTTAAAATTTTCCACCGTTTACATTGGCCGCCAATGTCATGCGATTAATGGCCATCGATCCATGATTCCAGCTCATAAATTAGGGTGAAATGGGTGATAACATGGGTTATGTTGGCTTTGGGGATTGCAGAAGATTCAGGCTTATTCGACTACACCTTTCACTTAAGAAAACCCCACAAGGAAAAGTTTAATGGGGGCAGGGCGCACAAATTCGGTGGCTAATTCATATCACATCCCAAGTGAGATGACTATGTCCTCAAATTGCTCGTGCGGAAAATGCAATGTGGCTTGTGGTGTGTGACACATAGGTATATAGACACACACTACATGTCGTTGGTGTCCAAATCATTCAATTCAACCCAAAAAAATTTGTATTCAACGATATATAATGCTCGCTGTTGATAGAAATGGCCTGGCTGATGTCATCCTCTAAGAAATATAGACCGATGACGCCGCCAGCACAAAACAGTAATTTTTCGCATGCATTGAAGTCGCCGTAGTCTAGTAGGTAATGTGTTGGCTTATAAGACAGGAGGCCTTGTTTCAAATCCCAGATCAAACATCTCCAAATAAATGATATAAAAAGGGAATATTTCTCACGGCGACTTCCTCTCAGCAGATTTCTCTCTGAGAGAAAATAAAATTGCTATGTAAAGTTTCCCTCAAAAATCTGTCGTTCAGAGTCGACTTTAAGCCACTTATGGATAAAATTAACACACACACCATAAGGTGGTATAAGGAGCTAGGTCGAAATCCTTTCTAATGGGTTGCAATGACCAGTTATGTATGTACAGGATGCTCTTGGATCTCATGTGAATTGGTGTCGCCACAATTTCAGCAATATCCATTGCCGATGATGATTTTTCGATGAAAATTGAAGTCAGTGATCCAGAATCCCACGTCCTGAGGTCAACCATAGTAAATCGCACTGAATTAATGGCAACTAACTTGGCAGAAGGCGCCGTAGTCTAGTAGGTACTGTGTTGGGTTATTAGACGTAAGGCTATGGTTCAAAACCCAGGTCAGACATAAAAACGAAAATATGAAAAAAATTTTCTTCGGTGATTTCCTCTCAGCAGATTTCTGGCAAAAATCTGAGAAAGAAAATTGCCATGAAAAGTTTCTCAAAAATCTGTCGTTCGGTGTCGACCTTAAACTGTAGGTCCCGACACTCATGTATAAAATTAACACACACAACTTAAGTGGCGTGAGAAGCTAAGTTTTGATCCTGACTGAAGTGTTGTAATGACCAATTATGTATGTATGTATGTAACTTGACAGAACTAGCTTCAACAAAATGGCCGTTTTCAACTGTCAAACTTCGGAAGACTCATGCAGCTACCAGTTTAACCGGGTAGGATTTTGACCTCAGAGGTTCGCATGTTACTAAACCTTATACTAAAGGAACGTATACAGTGTTGCGTTCACTTCAGGTGTCTGAAGATAGTGTAGTTTCGCATGGCAAGGTCACCATTTTGTAAAGGTTAAGTGAGTACAATTTTTTCATTTGTTCAAGAATACAAACCGACTTGAAATGATTTTCTTTCAGTGTTTTACGTGTTTTACAATCTTTCGAATTTTTGGATTAAAATTAAATAAAACTTCCATTCATTAGTCTTCATTAAACCCTTAAATCGGGAGAATGTTTTTTAAACTCGTAAAATTTTTTATCATTTTAAGTTTGTTCTCGGCGACAAGTCAGGTAAAATCCTGTTCCATTCTAACACTTGAAAGAAAACTAAACATTTCCATGTCTTCCATGTTGCTCCACAACTTAGAGTGCCAAACGACGTTTTAGCATGGATTTCTATAATTACACCTGCCAAGCATTTGGCAAACGTTTGAAGCTGTTCGATTGCAGTTTTCTAAAGATTAACAACGAAAATTATCTATTCAATCACAAATTGAAATTCGATAGGGATTTGGGTGGAGAATTTGAAGTACGTGTATGGCTCGATTTTAAAACACAATTTTCACGAAAATATTTTCGTGGTGTCGATGCAAAATTTGAGGCGTGCACTTTTTTACAACGGCCATCTGAATTCCAATTGCTAAGGTCCATGTTTAAAGAATTGAAAAAAATCGCAAATTTTCCCCATCAATGTCCTTTCAAGGGTGTAAGTCTAGTCGAACCTGAAGTCTCATGTTTGAAGTTAGAATTGTTAATTTGAAATTTCGTTTGAATTTTAGGATCATGTGTATCGATTTGTTAATTTCTCCTTTACCAGCGAATTTGTACCAGCCTATGCACCGGCCTGTAATTTTATTTTTGGTGTGGATTACTATGATTCGTACAATTTATTTGGCAGCGTAAAAATTATGGGTTCTTTAACTAATTGAATGCCGTATTAAAGGTTTTTTGATAAAATATTGTTACGTTTTTATCTTTTTAAAAACGTTTAAAACATGAGTTTGTTGATTGCAAACAAAATAAAAATAAAGCTTTAGATTTTAATTAAAATTCTTTATTATTCACACAATTCTGTGTGCCACCGTTTACAACTTGACAAATACAACATTCTTCTTCTATTCTTCTTTGCTTACAATGCAGATCTTTTCAACGGCGATCTTCAAACCACGTTCTGTTCTCTTCACATGCAACACCTCTTCACACAAGACTGACTGAATTCTTACTACTCGTTGCCTGCTTTGTTTTGCCTTTTTATATGCCCACGTAATCCGTCTGATGAATGTTCTGGAAATGGAATGTTTGTATGTTCGCCTTCTCGAGCGCTCTATTGCGACTTTATTGTTGTTTGTGTGTTCTGTTCACGTTGCTTGTTGTTGCATTCTCGCTTACTTGTCTATCCCCTTTTCTTTCGTACCGATATTGTTGGTTTACTTGTAACAAGTTCATTGTATTTGTTTGTGTAGCTTTTGTTAATTGTTTTACTGTTAAACGAAGGTGCACTGTTTCACTTTTCGTAACAATATTTTAATTGCTAACGAAATAAAACCGATGCAACAGAAGAAAAACTAACCTTTCAGCTTACCAGAAAACATCCGGTGTTATCACAACGCAATTTTATAAAGGGTCCGCCATATAACTTTTTTTTTAAATGCTTTAAAAAAAACTACTGAATGTTTTCTCAAATTTCTTTTTTATTTGAAAGTACAATCCTTCCGGTTAATAATGGAAAATAATTTCATTCAAATGGCTGTCTCGGCTGGCCATGCAGTAGCCTACACGATCGGTCCAGTTTTTAAGCACATTATCGATTGTGTGCAGCTGTATTTCACCAATGGCTTCACGAATACTGTCCTTTGAAGCGTCAATTGTGTCTGGCTTGTCGGCGTAACACCTTTCTTTGACGGCACCCCACAAATAATAGTCCAACGGTGTCAAATCGCAGCTCCGAGGTGGCCAAACGACATCAGCGAATGCGATCTTCAAACCAGGCCGCAAAACATCGAGTGTAGCTTCGGCTGTGTGGCACGTAGCGCCGTCCTGTTGAAACCAAATGTTGCCAATATCCTCCTCTTCAATTTTTGTGAACAAAGATTCAATCAACATGACCCGATAACGATCGCCATTGACTGTAACGGCCACTCCTTGCTCATTTTCGAAGAAAAATGGCCCAATTATGCCTCTGGACCAAAATCCGCACAAAACAGTGACTCGTTTTGGGTGCGTCGGCTTTTCAATGTATGCGTTAGGGTTTTCTGTGCCTCAAATGCGACAATTTTGCTTGTTTACATACCCGCCAAGATGCTTGAGCAATGAGCTTCATCTGAAAAGATGATTTTTTTTGCCAAAATCGGCATCTTCTGTAAGTTCATCGCAGGCCCACTTAGCGAATCGTAAACGCATTAGATGGTCAATTGGCTTCAACTCCTGAACCAATTGGACTTTTATGGCGTCATACCAAGGTCTTTATGCATAATTCGTCTAAATGATGTCTCCGAAATGTTCAATTGTTGAGAACGACGGTGAATTGATGTTGATGGCGCTTCACACACACTTTCTGCAACAGCAGCAATATTCTCGGGTGTACGCACTGTTTGTGGCTTTTCACGCTTTGGTTTATCGATGAGGATGCCAGTTTCTTTCACTTTTTTCACAATATAACGAACATACGGAGCTGAGGGTTCTTCTCTTCTTCCAAAATCAAAAACATTACCATGATTTTCAAAGTAATGTCGCAATATTTCACAGCGTTGTCCATATTCGTTCAGCGGAAGGATAAAACTAATTATCTGTCAAATCATTCACGAAATAAGCACTAGTTGAAAAAAAAAACGTTAGATGGCGGACCCATTAGTTTGGCACGCTTTCTAGCCAACATCCGGTATTGTCGCAATGCAATTTAATAGTTTGGCACGCTGGCATGTTATTTTCTCTGGGCACTCATCTATGCTGGGTGAAATTTCCTATGGTCTGAGTGAATTTGGCTATACCTCCTCTGGAACTTACCTGGATATTGTTATTTCACATTGGAATTCCAAGCAGGGAGATGTTTAAGATGGAGTTTGAACCACCGGCTCTCGTTCTAATAAGCCAACATATTACCAATTAGACTAAGACGGCTTCTCATAAAATATAAACAAATTACAATTTTACATTCTTTGTAAGGAAATGAATTACGTACGTAGGCTTCATCCCCTTAGAATATATTTTCAAAAGCGACATATTGTGTGGCTGCATTATAGTAGGCAATGTTTCTTTGTACATGATTTACCCGATGACTTTTCAAATCATATTTAATGGCATCGCTATGCTCTCCTTGTTGTTAAGTTAACTGCGAAACTTCTTTCAGTCTTGGAATACTTGAATTTAAAAATTCTTTTTTTTTAAGTTTTTCTATTCGCAATGATTTCATATAAAACTGACAGCGTCAATTAAATGAATTTGTAATTGACTTCAAAATGTTTGTTTCAATGACAGCAACTGTAATAATATCTGAAATGTAAACGTTTGCAACAAAAATCCAAACAAACTGGCAAATTAGCATGACACCATAACGAATGTGTAACATTCAAAAATTTTCAGCCATTGGCAAAGTGGGGGGAGCGGTGATAAAGTAAATGGATATGTTTTAACAGGGAGTTTGATTTATTTTTTAACATGATTTCTGGCATGGCCATGGAGCAGAAGCATATGAATGTATGAAATGTGTAGGTGTTGCATATCTGCATTGCGGTAGAGCATGCTTAAATCAAAGAGATGTTGGGTGGCAAAATATTTAAAGTAAAATATAAACATAATACTTGTTATTGAATTGCAATTAAAACCAATAATTTGTATGGAATTTAGGCGATATTACTTTTGTAACAAATATGAAATTGTTACAGATATTTTTGAGGCAATAATTATTCACGACATATTATTCGCCTGTTTTGTATTAGTTTATTTTTAGTGAAGTTTTTCTGCTAAGAAGGTAATTTTCCTACTTTAGCAGGTTCTAGAATGATAGTGTTGCCATCTAACTGTACCCCGAAACCACGTTATTGCATTAAAATATTTTGGGTTGTTGTAATGGATGCAATATCGTAAGATCGAAAGACAAGCGTCGCAATACTAAAATATGTAGTGCACTTAAAAGTCAAACTATCTGGTACCCGATCATATTGCATACATATTGTAGTTGGTGTAAAAGCTATGCCAGAAAAATAATAAAAATTTGAAAATGAATGAACCCAGAACCAATACGGAAAACTCTATAATCCAGGCTTTTAACAAATCTCTTGTTAAAGAATAAGAAGGGATAAGAAGAATTGAATGAAATGGTACCTAGGAACTTTGAGGTTTGAGTCATTAATTCAGTCTGTTCGTTCTGTTCGGGCAACGTAATCATCGAAAATTCATCTTCAGCGATGATGCCTATGTATGGATGAATGGCTTTGTTAACGGAAAAGATTGTCGAATTTGGTTCGATTCACTTGAGATCCAAAAGCAAAAGTCACTGTTTGGCTGGCGGCGTTATCGTTTCATATACTTTTGATAAAGGCGTGAACCAGACCATCACTATATGCCATCGACATGTGGTATCAGCAGGAACTATGTGCCACACAGCTAATACCTCATTCATTATTCGGCACGCGCTGTTTGATCATCTCACATGGAGGTGATGTAAACTGGCTACATAGATCGTGCGGTTTGAACCCGTTACACTATTTATTGCTGCTGGTCAGTCTTGGATTGTTGTTGGCTCAGAAAACTCGATCAAATAGAAATAAGGGAACATATTTCTTGCGGCTACTATTTCTGAAAAGTCTTCTGGCAAAAACTTTAAGATTGCCTTGAGTTTCTCCAAAATCTGTAGTTCTGTAGGTGACGCCACTCATATTTAAAATTGACACACACGACATGGGTGGCGTAAGAAACTACATCGAAATCCTTACTAAAAGGGTTGTAATGATCAATTATGTATGTATGTATGTATTACCCATGATAAACAAGATAATCGCCAATATTGTACACAAATGACTTTCTGGTAGTAGCCATAGTCTTGCAGGTAGTGTGTTCGCTTACTAAACGATAGTTCGGGAGTAGAAATCATATTTCTTTTTTTCATAAAATTTTTGCCATGAAAAGCTTCTCAAATCTGTCGTTCGGTGACGACGTTTAACAATAGGTCTCGCTACTCATGTGTAAACATGGGCGATGTGAAAAGCTGGGTTGCAATCCTGGCTAAAGAGTTGCCCAATTTTGTTAGTTAGTAAAATCTTTCTGACTCTCCCGAAAAAAAATTTCATAATGAAAGGTAGTAAATTGCCTCCGCATCCATCGTCCATTTACTTGGCCTTTATCAATTTCCACTTGCCCATGCCGCAATTTGGATTGATATGTAAGGCTTGCTGAGAAAAATAATAAGAAATCTTCTAGCAATTATAAGTTCTGTAACCGACGCAAGGTCTCTGTTTAAGCGAATATTCGACTATGGTTCTGATGACGACGCCTTAAGCCCCTTAATGCATAGCTATACCCATATGGTCAAACATAATAACAAAGTCCAAAGATGTAGCATAAAAGCTGTATACAACAAACCATTTTATATTCAAATTGAATTCCTTACTCTAAAAAAGAACTGTCGCGATGACATATAACGTATTAATCATTGTCATTGAAGCCGCCGTAGCCTAGTAGGTAGTGTGTTGGCTTATTAGGCGTAAAGCCAGGGTTCAAACGCCAGATCTGACATCTCCAATAAAACAAAATTTTAAAAAATATTTCTTCGGCGCCTACCTTTCAGCAGATTTCCGGCAAAAACACTGAGAGTAAATAAAATTGCCTTGTTTCCCGAGTTTTCAAAAATCTGTTCGTTGTCGACTTTGAACTGTAGGTTCCGCCACTCATGCATAACATTTATACACACAACATAAGCAGCGTGAGGAGCTATCTAATCATTGTCGGACACATAATATCTCATAATATCCAGTTATTGTATTGTTTTGACCTGTGCCTTTCTCATTGACTCATAAAATATGCTCTCTTTTTCGCACTTACACTTATTGCAACCAAATCAGATCTTTGCAGAGAAAGCCATTCAACAAAATCAATATCAGGATAGAAAACATATTCTTTACGGGCCTTTAGTAGATTTCGTATTTGATGCTCCACTTTCTCCTTCCACTTTAGTGCTGTTATACTGTCAATAATATTCTTCTTTCTATTGTCAATCATTCTGCATTGGGTAGTAGTAGTACATGAATATGCCTATTTTAGACAAATAAAATGTGGTTTATTTGGCACGTATGTTTTAATTATTTTTCCATATGAACTCATACCTCCACTGTATATTGATTGATTTCCTGACAATAAAACCATTTTAATAAATTCTATTAAAAAAAATATATACATTTCTTAAATAATAAAAATATTGTTTACTGTATCAATATGTTTACATATGTACAAATATTCTGTAAAATTTCGTTTTAAAAATCCATCACAATTTTAATGGAAAACGTGATTTTATTGTGATCAAAAGGTATTTTATTTTTCTTTTTTTGGAAAAATATTTTTAAAAGAAATAAACATGAAAATATACGATATTTTTTGTAATAAATTTAATTAATTATAGACGAAGGCAAATGCAATGAATATAACAATTAAAACTATTTGAAGTGGGTTTCTTAAAATAAAAATAAAATATTTCCAATGTATAAAATGTTGTTGTTGTTTTTTAGGGGAAACGGTCAACATACATACATACATAATTCGTCGTTACAATCCTTTATTCAGGATTACGACCTGATTTCTCACACCACTTGTGGTGTGTGTGTTAATATTGTTATGTTTTTATTTTTTAAAAACGTTTAAAATATGAGCTCCCAGATTGCAAATAAAATAAAAATAAGTTTGTGTTTAGTTTTAATTTAAATTCTTTATTATTCGCACAATTCTGTGTGCCACTGTTCTCAACAACTGTGTACCACTGTTAACAACAATTGCTTTTCTTTGTTATTCCTCTGTTTATAGATAACTGATTCGACAGATCTTTGTAGCGGAGATCTTCAAATCAGGACTGCTCTCTTCAAACGCACCACGTCTGCACACAAGGCTGACTGAACTTCACTAACTCAGTCGTCTGCTTTGCCTTGCCTTAAACAGCCTGATGAATGTTCCTGAAGGCAAACGTTAAAGACTTCTCTTTCTCGAAATCCCTATACGTTGTATACGTTCATTATTAGAGTATTTTTGGTATATTTTTGTTAAGTTTTAAAAGCTATTGAATATGGCTTGGAAAAAAGTATCGATCTAGAAGATTTTTAGCTACATTCTTCTCTTTTCACACTGAGGTCGAATCTATGGTTCCTTATAATTTTCTGAATAGAACATTCGATTTAAGAATTCTGACTTGGGAATTTTGATCTGAGGAACCTGCACCCTTGAAGTTTACACTGATGGAGCAAAGATGAATTATACGATGGACTGTAGTATTATTATGGGTCCTGATTTTAATAAAATTTTGATCTTATAGGCTGCCTGATCACTGCAGTGTTTTCCAAGCAGAGGTCATGGCAATTTTGAAAGCGGAACAATGCTTGCTGAGTGGCGGAATTTTCCCTCAACATTCCTTGGTTTACTCGGATAACTAGGCTGCGATTAAGTGTATAACAAATGTAGTTTTAATGTCCATCTTTGTCCATGAATGCCGCGGATGTTTTGGAGAATTTTCGGATCATTTAAATGTAACTTTTATATGGGTTCCGGGACATAGGGATATAGTTGGAAATTGCATTGCTGATGGCAAACTCCGACATGTTACAGGGCATATGTATTTCCATTGCTTCAACTCGTTTTACGGGGAGGCTCAGTCTCGTTGGCCGCAGGGAGGTACGTGCAATATTGCCGTACTCTGCTAGATACTTATAGTAAGAAGAAGGAGTTTTCTGGCCCTCTTATTTTCTGAGATCGTTGAACTAGTTCTTCTGTACAAAAATTGCTGCAATACATACATACATACATAATTGCTCATTACAACCCTTTAGTTAGGGTTACGACGTAGTTTCTCACACCACTTATGTTGTGTGCGTTAATTTTTAGACATAAGTGCTGGGACATACAGTTTGAAGTCGACTCCGAACGACAGATTTTTGACAAACGTTTCATGGCAATTTTATTTACTCTCAGAGTTTTTGCCAGAAATCTGCTGAGAGGAAGTCGTCGAAGAAATATTTTTTGATATTTCGTTTAGTTGGAGATGCCTAACCTGGGGTTTGAACCGAGGCCTCACGTCTAATAAGCCAACACACTACCTACTAGACCACGGCGACTTCTCATTGCTGGAATAACAAGACTTATTTTAAACTCGGAATGGTTTCCTTCAGGGAATGGTTGACCACCGTGTATAATTAATTGTGGCTTCGCAATGGGTCCTGCTGCTAATTTCTTATCGCTGTCATACTATAAAATGGCGATATAAAGTTTCCTTTGTGGGACATATATTAAATTGTTTGGTTTGCGTAGTTTTAATATATCTTTTTAAATATTTATTTTTCTCATTTGGTTTTATCGAAATTTAATTAAAAATTACTTTTTAATATTCTCAATGCAATTGTAATTGCAAAATACACGTAGTATTTATGTTCCATTGCTGCCATGTTATTGGTTTACTGTGGTATTTTTTTCCAGCTTTTTTCCCTCTAATATTTCTAATGTTGACTTTATAAATGTGTTGTTACAATTATTGTTATTGTTGTAATTCCTATTGGTAATGTCAATATTAAATACTGTGGCTGTTTGTTATTATTTTGCACGGTTAGCAGTCTGTTGTCTGCTCTTATTTTTCACAGTTGTATTGTAAATGCACTATTATTGCTGTTATTGTAATAGTTGTTATTGTTATTGTTATAACAGTTGTATTTTGGTGTTAAACCACTGTTGCTGGCAATTTACCAACATTTACTACATCGAATTTTAACAAATACAATTATAATAGTACTTCACATACAGTGAAAGTCAGTGAAAATCGTACGGGGACAATTTATTTTTAGTTTTAGTATGTGTAGTAAAGAGATACAAAATAAACGTCAATAAGACATGATGGGCAATAATATTTCAATTTTTTTGGTATAATTCGTCAGTAATGTACATATTACGGCCATTCTACGCCAATTGGTTAAGTACAAAGTTCTTCAATTCGGAATAGTAAAGACCCGCTGTACGATTTTTCGTGACGTTAACTTTGGTATGTTTTTTTAATATGTTTTTCATATTTTGCAAAATTAGAAGAAGAAGAAAACAAAGTCGATGTAGTCTAATAGGTAATGTGTTGGCTTATTAGACATCAGGCCTCGGTTCAAACCCTAGGTCAGACACTTCTAACAAAACAAAATATTTCTTCAGCGACTTCCTCTCAGCAGATTTATGGCAAAAAGTCTAAGGGTCATTAATACAACTTCCCATTAAAGTTGGGTTTAGTTAAAGGTAACTTTAGTTAAAGTGAACTTTAAAGTCACCTTTAACTTATCTTCATTATTACAACCTACAGATAAAATAAATTTAACTTTTTCAAAAATATGGCAGTGCCGGAGAAATGTCGATAACACTGCTCAATTAAACAAGTTTTTTTTTAAACGCAGAGGCAACGACGGGCTTCGTTTGTTTGTTGTATATGCTCAATTGGTTTATATTTGAAGTTGTCATATGGAAAATAATATATAATATGGCAATTTCAAACATAAACTTAACTTCAAAAGTTAAAGGTAGGATGATCCTCCCTTTAGCTTAACGCTCACTTCTACCATATTGTCCACTTATAACAATGAAAAATAATTTATCTGCCCATTTTAATTAACGGCAAGTTGTAATAATGGTCTTAAGAGTAAATAAAATTGCCATGAAAACTTTCTCAATAATCTGTCATTCGAAGTCGACTTTAAACTGTACGTTCCGCCACTCATGTATAAAATAGACACACACAACATGAGTGGTGTGAGAAACTAGGTCGTAATCCTGACTGCTGTAATGGCCAATTATGTATGTATGTAGAAGAGAAAAAATATTGTGGCTAATTTTAACAGATCTTTGATATAATGATCTTCACCGATGGTTAATAAATAGAATATGGAACTAGATCTGGGGTCTATTCCGATAAGCTGGCACTGAACTTACTTAACCAGCTCAGGGTATTCAGGCGGATATTGATACCATAGAAGTCGCCTTAGTCTAGTATGTAGTTTGTTGGCTTATTAGACATGAGGCCTCGGGCCAAACCCCCCATTCTGGCAAAAACAAATTATAACATAAGCGGTGTGAGAATCTACGTCGTAATCCTAACTGCAGGGTTGTAATTAATCAATTATGTATGTATGTATGTATGTGTTGATACCAGGAACCTGCCTCCTTCGAACTTGGTCATTTATGTGGACAGTCAAGCAGCAATCTAAGCGTTTGGATCTCAGCTCATCAAATCAATGGACGTCAGTATTTGCATAGATTTTCTACACTGTATACGTTGACTTAACACCCACCTCTATTGGTTTCCGGGTCATAGTGGCATAGAAAAAAACAAGAAGATGGAGGAACTAACACAGAAGGGATTGGAGATATCTGAGGAAGAAACCATAGGCGGGATATATGTGCCCTTATAAGAATATTTTTTCAAATTAGAAAAAGCTGCATGGAATTCAACAAACCATAGGTGATGCAGCATACTTGGTTGCCGAATTATAAAACCAAGTAACTACTTGACTTCGACAAGAGAACGATTTGCACTCTGAGAGGAATTCTAACAGGGCACTAAACTTTTGGCAGTTTCCCTGACGAGCTCGGAGAAGATGCCAGAATGTGAAAGAAATGGAATCAGTACAATACCTACGAAATGACACAGAAGGGATCGGAGATGTTAGAAGAAGAGACGGTAGATGGGATATATGCGCCCATACAAGATTTGCACTCTAAGTGGAATGCTAACATGACATTAAGCTTTTGGCAGCTTCGCTGACAAGCTCGGTCTGACCCAGTAGGATTACTGCAGAAGCTGCCAGGATGTGGAAGAAACGTAAGCGGTACAACACCTATTATGTGAGTGTCCTGCACTTCAAAACAGGCGTCATCGGTTTTTGGGTGAAAGAACGTTTGAAGACCTGGGTATGGAAGCGAACGTGCCACTAAGTGAACTAACCGGTTTTACCCGGAGCTCGAGATAAATCATGACGTGGGGGCTCACCTCATACTGGGTAACTCAATGGATTAGTGAGTAAACTTACTCGCTAATTTAGCCTACTGACCTTTGCTGTACGATTTTCATTGGCATTCACTGTATATTTTTATATTATTTTACAAAAAGTGCCATTTGCTGCTGCATACTATCTAGCATTGTCCACTTTGTTTATGGCACACAAGTTGTATTGGCCTTATTCACTCTATTATTACACAAAATGCAGACATATCGCACACTACACGCTCATGCACTTGTACAGTGGCATAAATATGAAAATAATTATTATTTTTGGTGTTGTTCTCATTGTTGTTGTTTTTATTGTTTTTCTATGATAATTGAAAATTGTGTAAAATTTTGTAAACAAAAGTTTAATTGTTTAAAGTTTGTATGGGTATGTGTTGAGCAAAGTAAATGCAGAGAGAATTACAATTTTTATTATTACAGTTACAAAGTAACATACAAAAGTAGGTGTAAGTGTATGAGTAAGTGGGTATATGTAGGTTTTTATAGGCTTGTTTATGATAGTGTTGAACAAAATGTAAAAAATGTATACAAGTTATGTTCGTAATAATGAAACTGAAAAGAGTTCAAGCAAAAATAAAAGGAAAACAAACATTTAAAATAATGTAAAGGACCTAAAAGCATGGAGAGGCGGAGATCAGAGTACTGGAGGATTTCATCACAGAGAAGGACTTAGTGTTGGCTTATTAGAAGTGAGGCCTCGGTTCAAACCCCAGGTCAGTCATCTACAACAAAACAAAATTAAAAAAAGAATATTTCTGGCAAAAACTCTGAGAGTAAAATAAAATTGCCATCTCAAAATTCTGACGTTCGGAATCAACTTGAAACTGTAGGTCCCGCCACTCATAAAATTAACACACACAACATAAGTGGTATGAGAATTTGAACTGGGGTCTAAGAAGCATACCTGTTATCAAATGAATGGTTAAGCACGTGCGATGCTCGTCTGCAATTTAAGAAGCAGCAGCTTTTTTGCAATAGAGATTGCGGTTGCGTGTAAAGTATTGCTTTTTCTTTCATTGAGGGTGTGCCGGAAACACAGATGGTTGGTGAACGATTGTTTAAAGATATTGCAAGCACTATAACAACTCAAATACGAGATATACGATGCCCTATTTTGATATTGTTTAAAATATGAGTTCGTAGATTGCAAATAAAAGGGAAATAAATTTGTGTTTAGTTTTAGATAAATTCTTTATTGTTCGCACAATTCTGTGTGCCACTGTTCACAACTTGATGTAAACAACAACAACTGGTTTGTTTTGTTATTCTTCTTTACACTCTTCTGCGTTCGTTAGATCTTTACAACGGAGATCTTCAAACCACGATTATTCTCTGCACACGCAACGTGTCTTCACACAAGGCTGACTGAATTTTTACTGATCATGTTACCTGCTTTGTCTACCTTTTATATCGCAGGGTATATAGTCTGATGAATGCCCTTGAAGCAGAATGACTTTACCTTCGCGAAATCTCTATAAATGTAAACATGTTGTTTACGTTATTGTTGTTTGTGTATTTTGTTTACGTTTGTCCTTGCAGTGTTGTAGTTGTTTGTTTATCTTTTAATCCCTTTTTTATACTGATGTTACTATATTTTTGTTTATTCGTTGATCATGTAAACAAGTCTATTGTTTTTGTTGTTCATTTTAATTTTAAACGATGTAACAGCATATCCATTTGCGTAACAATATTTTAAAATACTGCATCATCATGTATTATAATACGTTGCATTTCCTCTAACAGCTTACAATGTAAGTGGATGCATAAAATTTAACTTTGTGGGAAAAAAACAAAAAACAAGAAAAAATTGATTTGCGTTTTAGATATTCCACTTCCTTTCATATCTCATGGCTGTTTTGTAAAATTTGGAAGTAAGTACTCTGTGTAGGTAAATATGTACGCAAACAATCAAAAACTTTTTATTGACACTTTTAGTTTCCATTACAAGCTGTTTTTATTTATAAACATGAAGTATTTTTCTTTTATTTCCTATTTATCTTTTGATAAGCAAAACTAGCTTCGTTGCTACATCAAATCGGAGTGGCAAACTAAAATCGCATCATTTTGCCAGAGCAAACAATGGTGGAGTCATTTACCCTGTGACAGCAACAGTTTGTGGTAGTGTGTGAATATTTAAGTGTGCTGTCGGTGTGGCAATATTGATGCTCTAAATGCACTTCATCTTTTGCAGTGTCATCATTTTTTTTTATTTCCTTATAATCTACTTCCACTGGAATGATGTTACTTTTCCCTGAGTATTAAAAACTATTCAGTTAAGGTAAAAGGGAGTGAATCAAAGACTTTCCTCAATCCAGATGGAGTTGAGACAATCCAAACACTCGTCAGACAATTGTAATGAAAAAAAGGTTTGAGTCTTAGATAATACTATCAGTCCAGGAATGGCTTCAGAATATTAACTAGCCTGCGGAATGGACACGCCAGAGTCAAGGAACATTTGTACAGAATTTGTTGTGATGAGAAGAATGAGCATGAGCAGCAGGTAATAGGAAAGTGATTATCGTTACTGACAACAGAATCCCCACAATCGGCGATCCCCACAAAACGAAAATCCTCGATAGAGATTTCATTGCTATGAAAACCGCCGATGTCAGACTTAAAAGTCTATATAGAGTGTCATTGGGAGATGGTTTCTATATAAGGAGAACGGACAAGAGGATTAATGTCAGGCATGAGGTTGCATGAATGAGTCCTTTACACCAAAATTTTCACAATCTACTGAACTGGGTACTGGCAAGGGCATTACTGAATACATAGAAAAATGATATACGGCACTTACGGACCTTGAAGACTTGAGCAGTGTTTATATATTGTTGTATAGAGGTACTGCAACCAGGTAATCCATAGTACTGCTCTCGATTTATGTTGGGCTTACCTATAAATAATCCTACCAATTCTATTGCTTGACTAAATTCAGCATAATGTCCTGTGTCGGTAAGGATGTTTAATGATTCGATTTCCTCATCACACAAAAATTTTCAAAATCTACTGGAGACTGGTTATTGGTCCTTTCCTGTTTAATTTGGTAACAAGAATTTAGATTTCCTCTGATCTGTTTAACTTGTGAAAAGTCTGTAGCAGAGTATACATTTCAAATTCTTTTCATCGCTCCACCAAAAGAACCAGCGGCATGGAAACTTCTTCCTGGTAAGCTTATCTGCCTGCTCATTACTCCGAATTTCCGCACAGTCACTTACTATTCTGCTGTCAACCTCATGGGTTGCTTGTATCACGACTTGGCTATTAGATAGTATTGCCATGCGCAATATTGTTGTGCAGGCATAAACCAGTCATAATTCCTGCACGAGGAAAGGCAATACTACTTCTGGCATGGGAAGTGTGTGTTAAAACTTATGTAAACATGTGGATCACGAAGGTAGATATTTGCATCTAAGAATATTTGAAAAGTGAATGCATGCCTCTATTTATCACCTCAAATGAATACTCGAATCACTTTCAAATATTCTCAACTTTCGATCAATTTATAAAATTCAGACGGTTAAAAAATCAACCGTTATATGCAGTCATAGCTCCTACAAACAGCGTAGAGCCTTAATAAATTGGTCGAACTATGTATTGTTACCTTTTAAAAACATTTAAAATATGAGCTTGTAGATTACAAATAAAATAAAAAAATGTGTGTTTAGTTTTAGATAAATTCTTTATTATTTACACAATTATGTGTGCCACTGTTTACAACTTGATGTAAACAACAACAAACGCTTTTATTTGCTATTCCTCTGTTTACAACCTTTGCATAAACAATAACAATTACTAGACAATTGTTCGACATATCTTTGTAACTGAGATCTTCAAATTACGATTACTATCATCTAACGCGCCGTGTCTTCACACAAGACTGACTGAACTTCACTCAGTCGCCTGCTTTACCTTAGTTTTTATATGGCAAAGTAAACAGTCTGATGAATGTTCTTGAAGGCGAGCGTTCATGACTTCACATACATAATTGGTCATTACAACCCTTCGGTCTGGATTACGACCTAGTTTCACACCACTTTATGTTGCGTGTGTGTGTGAGTGGCGGGACCAACAGTTTAAAGTCTACTCCGAACGACAGATTTTTGAGAAACTTTTCACGGCAAATTTATTTTACTGTCAGGGTTTTTGCCAGAAATCTGATGAAGAAGGAAGTCTCCGAAGAAAAACTTTTTGTATTTTCTTTTGATGTCTGGCCTGGGGTTTGAAACCTGGCTTTTACATCTCATAAGCCAACACACTACCTACTAGACTACGGTGACTTCATGGCAGTGCGATAATTTGTAAACAAGTTCATTGCTTTTGTTTTTGTAGCTTTTGTTTATAATTATAATATTAAGCGATGTAAAAGCAGAACACCAATATCTAGAATTTTTCATTTTCATAACAGTATGTATGTATTCCTATGTATAGACCATCCTCCCTTACGCTCTAGTTTTGATGCGTTCTAGGTGGTTTTATATAAACTTGCTTTCTTCTTCAATTATGTTACCAGATTGTAGTTAATATGGGCTTTCTTGTTACATTCTTAAAGTGTGGTGGACTTATTTCAATCATAATGAACTGCAATTTTCAACCAAATTCCTTGAGCATATTAAAGTACAATGAAAACGAATATTTTCCTTTTCAATTGATTGGTGTTTTAACTTCACCAAGGCAGAAGGCTACATGTTTACTATTTCAGACGATCTGACTCAGTAGTGGTAAGTAATAAAACTTGTTTTATGACAATAACAACAATAAAAACTACTATAGAAATATTATTAAGAAATAAAGCCAATAATTTCTTTATTTATTATCCTGAGCTCGGTGACAGCAGGAGCAGCAGCAGCAGCAGCATTGGTATCATCAGCGTTGTTAGCTTGAATATAGAATCAAGTGATTATTATTGAGTAAGAGTATGGGTGTACGGGGTGTCCATAACAAAATTACAACCACAACTATAAAATATTTGCAATAAATTTATGATTGTCCTTTACAATTTTCTTTACGCTCTCTCTCTCTCTCTCTTTCGCTACCACTCATTTTACTGTCTCTTTTGTACGCTTTTCTGATTTGAAAATTTTTATGGTTTCCAATGCTTGATCACGGGTACAGTGAGCGTCAAAAGAAACTGTACATAAAAAACAAAATATACATTCATAAATTACAGTTATTTTTATTTTAATATTATTCCATTGCCAGTTTATAAAATTGAAACAAAACAAAAAAAGTTACAAAAAATATCGAAATTTTGTAAAATTTTTTCGGGCACTCTCCTTAAGTGGTAAAAGTTGACTTTGGTTATTATTAGAATTTTATCCAAAGTGTACAGTTTCTTTTGACGCTCACTGTATATAAATAGTTAAGGAAGGCGATTGATTTTGTAGTTTTTCAATTTCCTTTTTGATTGAACAGTAATTGTAAGGATAACTTCAAATTACATTGTTTACATTAGCCATTGTCATGAATGGCTGTCGTGTAAACTCTATTTAACTCAAATCTTACACAAAATTTAATAGAGGCTGTGGTGGCACGACCAAATCGTATCGACGGGCTGTTATTACCTCCAAGCTCAACTGTCCCCTGAACAGAACTAGCAATGTCCATAATTTTAAGAAATGTTTCGAAACAAGCCTAAGCAATGAAAGATAATGTGACACTTTGCATGCAACATTTTCACAGAAGAGCCGTTCTAAGGCAGACGTATGGGTTCAGCACAGATGTATTAAGAAAGAGGGTATGTGATTTCACATAGCTACATACATACATAATTGGTTACTACAACACTTAAGCCAGGATTACGACCTAGTTTCTCACACCAACTCATGTTGTAAGTGTTAATTTTATCCATGAGTGGGGGCAGCTACAGTTTCAAGTCGAATTTTCATGGCAATTTCGTATTACTCTCAAAGTTATTGGCAGAAATCTACTGAGAGGAAGTCTCTGAAGAAACATTTTTTCATATTTCGTTCTAGATGTCTGACATGGGGTTTGAACCGAAGCATCACGCCAATACACTACATACTAGACTATGGCAACTTCTTCTGATACTGTTTCTATTTTAAATTTAAATATAGAAAGTGCTTAGTAAAAGACTCTATAGATCCATTGACTGAGGAGAATGAACTTGGAACTGGTGCGGAGTGAATGAAACTGAAAACGAAACACCCGTGTGCATTACATTTTCTGTACGGCTTCCCTGCAGATCAAGATTTTCCTGCAAGCATATCATTACAGCGTAATGAAGTCCATGAAAAACCCCGAATTTTTTGATTTTAGTTTCTGTTATGTTAAGTCACCCAGGAGCTGAATATTAGTTCATATTAAGGTGATCTATTGTACTGTCCTTAATTTATGTAGGACTTGCCTATAAAAAATCTTACCAATTCTGTTGCTATACTATATTCAGCATAAATGTCGGTAAGAATAAATTTCTGCCTAGTTCTTCATAGCCACTCAAATGATCTAATGATTCGATTTTGATTCATCACAGAATCTTCATATTTAGAACAAAAATATTCTAGGTTTACTGGCGACTAGTTACTATTTCTAGGGGACCCTTTCTAATTCAAATACTTTCTCAGTTAACTGCCTCTGATCCAAATAACTTGTGGAAAGTTTTCATCTTCCTTTATCTACCCTGTAGCAGAGTATGCATAATTGGTCATTACAACCCTTTAGTCAGGATTACAACCGAGTTTCTCACACCACTGACGTTGTGCGTGTTAATTTTATACATTTTATATACGACAGATTTTTTTTGAGAAACCTTCCATGTCAATTGTATTTACTCTCAGTGTTTTTGCCAGTAATCTGCTGAGAGGAAGATTACTACCTCCTGACATGGGGGATTTGAACGGAGGCCTACCTACTAGACTACGGCGACAGTAGCAGAAAAAAATATGAAGATATCAGTGGCATGGAAACTTACTCCTGCTAAGCTCATCTGGCTGCTCATTATTTTGAATTTCCATATGGTTTCTTAGTATTCTCCTGTCAACCTCATTATGATTGCATAGCGATCTGACTGTTAGATAGTATTGCCGTACCCATACACCTGTTCTTTTTCCTGCTCGAGAATAGCGCCATTGTGCTTATCAGGCGGTTTTAACAGCTTACCCATAACGAGGCTACGCAGTAGTGGATAGTCACTGCTTGTGCTATATCATTATCTGCATACGTCAACGCAGTTCATTTGTATAGAACTTCTGTCATTCATCATAGCTCCCATGATATCCCTCTATATAGAGCCATAAATGGTACTAAATTTTGCCATGTTTTATACTTTTGCTTACACTTGTTTAAAGTAGTTCCCATAAATTTTATATTATTTTACTGTTTTACATTTTATGGGGTCACATGCCATATTTTTTTTGCTACGGTTTTGAAATAAATAAAATTATTTTTTTTACAATACAATTAAAAACAACAACAACAATAATGAATATGTCTCTGCTGATTATGTTACAATTGTATTGAAACTCCCATTTTTTCACTTTCGTTTATTTTTAATCCCAAATCACAGAGAGAAACAGAAAAACACAAGAGAAAAAGAAAAAAACAACAACAATTTTATGAATGTTTAAATTTATATCAGAGATAATAAAAGTGAAAATAAGAAAAAAGAAAAAAGAGAAATCAAATCAAATTTCGTAAATTAAATACACAAAAGGTGTAAATTTATTCAATTGATTTTTATGCAAATTTCAACAAAAAGCCAAATTTTTTTTATTTTTTAAATAAGAAAACAGTATAGAATTTAAAATAAATTTTAAATAAATTTTTTCTCCGTTTTTTTTCTACAACAGAATTTATTATCAACCCTTCTTCAATTTGCTTTTAATTTCAATTAAATGGGAGTTTTTGATGGACTTTTTTTTGTTTTCCCTTGTCTCTTATTATTTTGACAGATTTTAATGCATTTCCATTAACGATTTTGTTTTCAATTTTAATTTATGTCATTATTATTGTTATTATTATTTATGTATTCTTTAACTTTAATTACAAACAATAGTAGAAAAAAAAGTGCAGGAAAAATGATTAACAGCGATTGTACCGTATACAAGTATTTAGTCGCTTGCATTGTACTCACCTCTAGGATAATTATGGTAGTTAGGCTTGAGGAGAAATATCATAAGCATTTTACTTCAACCTGCATTAATATCCATTTTGTTTTCGTTTTTCGGTTCGAAACCTTACTAACTTAATCGTAGATCGAACTTTGTATCAAAAACGATACATTTCAATTTTAGACTATATAACTTTTATTCAGAAAAAGTTGGATGCCTGATATTTTTATAATTCGTTAGTGTTGTTATCGCCAATATTTTAAACCAAATAAAAAAAGAAAATTTCAAACAGGGGTTAAAAAATTCAAAAACTTCATAATTCTGGCTTATGTATCATTTTTGATACATACGACTATCCTAGGAATTCTTTGGTTTTAGTTTGAAATTTTTCTTGGTATTTGAGGAGGAATTGAAAGTTAAATGTTGGATGAAACGAGGAGGTTGAATTATCTGCTCTTGATATTGATTGAGTAGTAGTAGTCCGGTATGTAGCGTGTTAGCTTATTATACATCCGACCAAGGTACAAACCTCAGTTCAGACATTTCCAGTTTATAACGAAAGGTTGCAATGACCAATTATATATGTATGTATGTAATATTTATGCTGCTGAAGACTCTGAAGAAAAAGAAAACAGAAGCTCGTCTTATGAACTGACGAAAGTATTGGCAGCAACAAACATGTCAAAAGGATGTTTCTCGCCAAAGACAGTACTACTTGGAACAGAGAACCGAATGCCTTTAGTAGTTTGGGAAGGGAAAATATTTCCAATTTTTACGCAGATTGCAAATCACTTACAGAAGATACCGATTTTGGCAAAAAAAAAATCATCTTTTCAGATGAAGCTCATTTTGATATTGGCGGGTATGTAAACAAGCAAAATTGTTGCATTTGGGACACAGAAAACCCGCACGCATACATTGAAAAGCCGACGCACCCAAAACGAGTCACTGTTTTGGTCCAGAGGCATAATGGGGCCATTTTTCTTCGAAAATGAGCAAGGAGTGCCCGTTACAATGGCGATCCTTATCGGACCATGTTGAACGAATTTTTGTTCACAAAAATTGAAAAGGAGGATATTGGCAACATTTGGTTTCAACAGGACGGCACTACGTGCCACACAGCCGAAGCTACACTCGATGTTTTGCGCCCTGTTTTTGTAGATCGCATTATCAGCCGCAGAGCTGATGTCGTTTGGCCACCTCGGAGCTACGATTTGACTCCTTTGGACTATCATTTGTGGGGTACCGTCAAAGATAAGTGTTACGCCGACAAGCCAGAGACAATTGACACTTTAAAGGACAGTATTCGTGAAGCCATTGGTGAAATACAGCTGTACACAATCGATAATGTGCTTAAAAATTGGACCGATCGTGTAGGCTACTGCATGGCCAGCCGAGGCAGCCATTTGAATGAAATTAGTTTCCCTTATTAACCGGAATAATTGTACTTTCAAATAAAAAAGAAATTTGAGAAAATATTCAGTAGTTTTTTTAAAGCATTTTCAAAAAAAAAAGTTATTTGGCAGACCCTTTATTTCATAGATATTACAGGTGATAATATGTCGGTCAACTACGTACGTATGAGATAACAGAATAATCATTCGCTTTGATTAGATTCAAGTACATGCTACGTGCGTAGTAACTACTTACAGCCGTATTTGGGGAAACCTGTATCGGTGTAACCTGTATCGGGGAAACCGGAGAGGGATCAAGGAGAGGGCATTGTTATTGGCATAATAAATTTTCTATTGCAACGGGAAACTTTTTTACCTCACATGACGTTGACAACAAATATTTCTAATGAAATATAACAATGGTTTGTATCATCAGGTTTCATCCAGGCCTCAACGGAGAGTGTTACTGATGCGAGTGACAATAAGCTGTTCCATCTAAACAATTAGAAACTTATAAATTGCCACAAATCATGGGTGCTAGATATCAAAATGTTACCATTTAGAAAGAAATAAAACCAAGCTGACATAAGGTGTTAGATTTTTATGTAAAAACCAATGCACATTGGTTTAAAATTCAGTTTTTTTGGCCAAAATGTAATTTTTTAATTTTCGTTTTTTGTAAATTTTTTAACACAGTATGATAGACAACACTTCAAGTTATCAGAAAATAAATTTTGCTTTTCTAAACCGGTATTTACCGTTAGTCTACAGAGCGACAAACATAGAACTTTTTACTATTGCTGAATAATCAAGTGCAAGTAGTTTAATTTAAGTAGTTGGTCAAATATTGTTTTTGAATAAAATTAACAAGTTAAAAAAAATATTTTTAATGGATAATAAAGTTTATGGTATGTATTAACTAATTGTAAAATAAAAAGTTAAAAAAAATAAATAGGCATAGAAATAACGTGTGTTGTTTACATGCATATTCGCGCATTCAATTATTAATTTGTTTTTCCATAAATTTAAACTTTTAAAAAAATGTCCAACTTTGTCCAGTGAAAAAACAAAATTTGAAAATAGCGTGTGGTCTTGTGCAACACATTCTAAAGTTTTTTCCTGCAATAACTTGCAATAACTTAAGATATTAGCTTTTTACTAGACTAACTTGGCTTCAGAAATGAAGAGCTCTTCAAAATTTGGCATAAAACAAATGCTAAAGAAAAAAAGGAGGAACTTTTGAACTTCGTTCTAGAAAAAAGTGGAACTGCAAATCCTCCTGAGGATTATTTAAAACATTTAAAAGAAAAAATAAGCATATATTGCGTAAAATTAGATGCAAAGTGGTCAGAATGCTTCAGAAACACTAATGTATTTATGTCTCGAAACATGAAATGGCTAAACTCTGAAGTATATTTTAAAAAATTTTAACTGAAGTACCAAGCACCTCTAAAGCAGGTCGGCCTCGAATGTCTTTTAATGAAATGTCGAATCGTAGCAAGAGAAGAGAAGCAACAATTATGTCTTCATCCAAAGAAATTACGACAGATTTATTAATGAATGCAGCTCGTATGTCTGCTCGTAAAAAGGAAGAAAAAGACTTAGCTGTTGTTCTAAAGGAAGCAATGCGAAGTCCAACACGACCATCGAAAATACGAAAACTGTGCGGGAAAACTCAAAGGAGCCTGCTGCTCTCTCTAGCGAGGAAGCACTTGTTTTTCTTATCGAAAGCAATTTCTCAAAAAAACAGTACTGTGCTATCCGTATGGAGAATAAACAAAGAAAGTTTACTATAACCTTACTATAAAGTCTAAGAAGTAAAAAACATGTGCCGACCTAAGAATATATTTGTTAGTGAAACTGTAGCAAAAGTACCATTACAAATGCTACTAGAACACACTGCAAAAACAATTGTGGAAATGCAGAAAGATGTAATTTGAGCTGCAATGAATATAGATAAAAAAATTCAATTTCTGCAGAGTTAATTCTGAGCTATTGATTCGATGGAAGTACTAGTCAAGTTCAGTTTAAACAACGACCTCTCGAACCAAGCTCATCCCATATTAGTGATTCAAGTCTTTTTGCAACAACAGTAATACCATTAAGACACAAAGACCATTATGGTGTAACATAACACACCCATAACACCCTCTTTTCATTATAACTAAAAATAGTATTTAGAAATATTTGAAATACGTCGTTTTTAATTAATATGTGTAGAGAGAAAATAAAATTTTTAATTAAATTTCACTGAATTGACAAAATATGATATTAATAATTAAATTAAATTAATTATTAAAACTATTATATTCTCGCCGTAAATAATTTTGGCCAAAAAAAATTAATTTTAAACCAATGTGCAATGCTACAATGTACATCATGTCAAAAATGTTGACGTAAATTTAATAAAAGTGATAATAAAATGTAATAATATAAAATAGTTTTATTAAAATGAATTGAAATAAATCAAAATATTAAAATTTTTTTAACAAAATGTATCAATAATCGTGACAATTCTATGTACTACAAGTATGTATCAAAAGTGATACATAAGCTAGAATTATGACGTTTTTTAAGGCTCGATCTACGGTTAAGATGTTTTAAAAGAGAAGTGAGTTGGGTGCATTAAATTTGCTTAAGTGCTGTATTTTACTACAAATGTAAAAGTAGGGAAATTTTACGGAAAATCATTTAACAAGAGATTTAAAATTTTATTTCATTACAAAAATTCTGAAGAAAAGAGCACAAAAGTTAATAAAGAAAGAATAACCACAACAGCTTAACAATCAAGTTCTAGAAGTTGACTGAACTTGGAGAGGACGTATATGTTGGAATAAAAGTCTCTTGCATTGTACTCACACCTCTGGGATAATTACGGTGGTCAAGACAGTGTATCAACACAATGTATGCACTGCCGGATAATCCAAATTTATTAATACCATGGCATTCATCTCTATTCCCATATTACGATTTACACCTTCATCCACATTGAGTCCAAACCCCAGAATAAATAAAGCAAATAAGGAGCGTAATTTCAATGTCCGTCCTTATCCATGAATGGCGAGGATTTTTCAAGGAAATTGATGATCATTCAAAGATAACTCTTATATGGGTTCCTTGCTGATTAGCTGACCACAGTCGGTACGAAGCTGATAATCTCCGTCATGTTACAGGGCATAGATATTCCCATTGCCTTGGTTAATTTAGATATTATCCACGCGTTTTGCACGGTTCAATATCGTTGGCAGCTGGAGGACATGTACAATATTACCAGATTCTGCCAAGCACGTATGGATACGAAGAGGACTGACTCACTTCTGCCATTAAATCGCACGGCCAACCATCGCACAATTGCTATTCTTATGGGCCTTTTAGTAGGCATGCCGAACGACTTGGAATTCCAACGAATGACTTCTGCAGGAGTTGTGGGTCTGAGGAGGAGGACAAGACTGCCAGTCACTTAATGTGTTACTGCCTAGCAGCCACGCAAGGGCATAATGACAGCTCAATTTATGATACCGTTGATGATACTACCCAGTGTTAGTTTCAAGGACATTGATTGTATAGAAGGAGTATAAATGACTTATAGTATAAATAGCGAATTGGTTTAAGTGTTAACTTTACGTGTATTTCTTTTTTTTAAGAACAAAACTATGGGGATGACCCCTACTCAAGTGCATTGTATCAAAAATTGAAAAATGTGAGGGAAAAAAAAGGGAGTGGTGTTTGCGGAGTTGTTATTTTAAAGGAAAACCCCCCTGCAGAATGATAGTTATGCATAGTGCGGCTAAAGAACGAATACTGTGTGTAATGCACTGTGTGTTCCAAGGGTCAATCGACTGCAAACCAAAGTGCTCTACATGACAGGCGTGTATTGCATTAAAATATGCAAAATTTGGTAACAACTGCCTTTATTCCCCGTGAGCACATTCTGTTAAATTTGTAGCAGAATAGCGAAACATAAGCCACATTGCAATGGTATCATAATAAATCAATAGAGCTGGATAACTCACTGTCATTAAAAAGCACCTTGGGCCTCTTTTGTAAGTGGTCGACAAGACAAGGATATAAGTGATGTAAATGGTAAGACGCGTAGTCTAGTGGGTAGTGTGTTGGTTCAAATGCCAGATCAAACATCTCCAACAAAACGAAATAGGGAAAAAAATTTCTTCGGTGACTTCCAGGCTCAGCAGATTTCTGGTGATTTCTGAGAGTAAATAAAAAATTGCCATGAAAAGTTTCTCAAAAAATCTTACTTACAGAGTTTTTGCCCGGAATATGCTGAGAAGAAGTCGCCGAAAGAAATAATTTTTCGTATTTCATTTTGTTGTAGATGTCTGTCCTGAAGTTTATACCGTGACCTCAGTTCTCATAAGTCATCACAATATCTACTAGACTACGGCGACAAGAGTAATATAGAATGCAAAAAGAATATTGAGTTGGTACGATAATAAGCTAGAGAAGACCCCAAGCCATATCGATGATGACAGTCAAGGTCTAAATCGGCTAATACTTCGAGAAGATCCAAATTGGAACAGTGTGCTCAGAAGTGGATTTAATTGTGCAAGACAGATAGAAGAGTTTATTGTGACCCTTTGCTCATACTTGGAATCAATGTAATCAAAAAATTCACACTTCTTTGCAAAATTCCGGGGTGATGATGCGTGGTTTCGTAATCGGATGATTTACTTTCAAAAGTTGTATTCCTATGTACATTGGGTAGCTCAGGTGTAGGGTCTACCAACGATGACTTTCGATTTTGGACAGCGATTTTGACCGTCTTTTGTTGCTATTTATGAAATCTGCTGCGCCAAATCACCAGGGAAGCAGAGCCATGAACCACAGACTACTACGTGTGTTCGCTGAATGAGCCCTTATTTTCATCAAAAAATCGTCTTCAGCGATGATGCCCAAATCTGTTAGAATGGGACCTTAAAATTAACAAAATTTTCTCATTTCCGACCATTTCAATTCATATAAGATCCGAGAATGTTCAATACATTCCGAAAAAGTCAATGTTAGGAGTGAGATCATCATGACGTAATATTTTTGTGTGTGATGACGTCACGTATTACATTTAATCTAACCTTATCATGTTGCAGTTCATAGTGAAACAAGTTGAATGCAGAAGAAATGCAAGAATGGATAACGATTTCTTTATAACACCAAAATCAGCAATGTCTCTCTCTCTCTATATATAGTTGCAGTCTAACAAAGCAACTGGGGCAATAATTCTTAGTTTGTGGCTATTGTTAGAAGCGATTTTAAGATTTTATTTTCAATTAAATTTAATTTTTTAATTTTCATTTAAATTTTCAAAATATTCCTCTAAGCTTTCTATTCAATTCTCTAATATTTTCTACTTATTTTTCTAAAGCAAAAAAGAGACGTTAATTTCCAAATGTTTGCTTTTATTACTGCATTCGTTCCATTTATTTTGTGATGACCCAATAATTTTTGCATTTTCATTAATTTGATTAAATCTGTACGTTGGTCATTTCGTTCGTGCAATCATCCTTATTTGGCTCTGCTTCTAGTGGTGCAAAACTTAAAGATGCGGAAGAGTATTTTCATTATATTTATGGACATTTCAATTATTTTTAAATATTAAAAAAAAAATATATTAAATTAAACCCAAAATTTCTGGTGTACTCAACATTATTTCAAACTATAGAATTCCTTTCCTTTCAGTGACTTTTTTCTTCTGTATTTTGTAATATTTTCTATGGAATATTCGTAACTATGGTGGCACATTAAAATGACAAAATTCTATAACAGCACTCATGGCATTCTAAAATAAAAGTATTAAAATGAAATGCAGCATGTTTTTAGTTTTATTATATTTCCCTGGGAGAATGCAGGAACTGAACTAAGCTGGTATGCAATGTGCTGGCATGCCTAGAAACTGTGCCATCATAATATTTGTTTAAATGCAACATTTGTTGTCCATATTTTAGGTGATAACAATTTCGTTTCTTTTTCATTTTCTCCATATTTTAGTTTTATTACAACAACAGCAACAACGACAAAAAGTACTTCACCATACTTGGACTTGGAGTGAGACTTGAGACAGTCAACTCAACACAGTCATCCTCTATTTAGTTCAGCAGGAGAAATATCATAAACATTTTCCTTCAAACCCCAGTAATATCCTTACACTCGTGACCACATTTAACATTAAAATTAATATAGCTGTAGCCATTTTGTTTTCGTTTTTTGGTTTAGAAATCATACCAACGTAAGACGTTTTAAAAGTGAAGTGCGGAGGGTGCATTAAATTTGCTTAAGTGCTGTATTTTACGAAAGACGATTTAACGAGAGTCGATTAAGAAATTTTAGATTGAAAATTTTATTTCATTACAAAAATTCTGAAGAAAAGGGTATAAAAGATAATAAAACCAGAATAACAACAAAAACAACTCAACAGTCAAGTTCTAGAAATTGACAGAAATTTGTTTAAGTGCTGACTGTAGTTTACTCCAAATAAAAAACACGGGAAATTGTAAGGAAAACTATATAACGAAAGCCGAATAAGAAATTTTAGATTAAAAATCTTATTTCAGTGCAAAAATTCTTATATAAAGAGTACAAAAGTATATAGAGAATAACAAAAACCACACAAACTTAACAGTCAAGTTCTAGAAGTACACAGAAATGTGATATATTTTACTGCAAATGCGAAAGTAGGGAAATTTTAAGGAAAACTATTTAACGAGAGTCGAATAAGGATTTCTGTACCAAAAGTTTCATTTCAAAACAAAAACTTTGAAATAAAGAGTACAAAAGTTACTAAAAAAAAGGATAACGACAACAACTCAACAGTCAAATTCTAGAAGTTGACAGAACTTGGAGAGGACGTATACGTAGGAACAAAAAGTTTCTTGCATTGTACTTACACCTCTAGAATAACTACGGTAGTCAGGTTTGTGCATCATCACACGGTATACACGGCCAAAAGTATTGCTCTTGTAAATGAAACTGTGGCAGATAATTCGAATTTCTGAATTTCGTGTAGTTTTCAGCAATTGAGCCTATTTTACGATTTGCAACTTTATCCTCATTGAGTCCAACCCCCCTGAACAAATGAAGCCAAGTTTTCGATGCTGATTTATCGTACAAAATTTTCTCCGATGAAGCTCATTTATTATGGTAGAAATAGCTTAACGTTTACGACACGTACGTGCGTTTTTAGAATATGAAAACCAATAAGAGCGATTACCGAACCGTAATGCAATTCCGATAGCCATTTGCATTACTTTTCCTATGCTATAAATGAAAGTACGTTCCGTTATGTTCCGTGAACGTTTGGCTTCACATGGCGGTTAGGTCAACAAACAAAATTATCGCATATGTTGTTTAGAAACTCAAAAATTATTGTAGAAAAGCCAATTGTATCCATAAAAAATGACTGTTTGGTGCTGTTTATTGTTGATGTCATTTCTCTCTCGACTATATTTTTGCATTAGATGTACCACATAATATTATAATAGTAGGGTTCTAGAAGTTGACAGAACTTGGATACAGCAAACCAAAGAAGAAGACTACCTTTCACTTCCTGTGTCAGCGCTCAGCTCTCACCTTGTTGAGGAGGAGTTTCCTTACCCCACATTTTTTGTTATCTTTATCCCTAAAACAAAGGTTGACGAAATTTTTTTGGGTGTCCAGATAGTTGCCTAAAGGGACTCTTTGATCCTTGTTTAGATATTAATGTGTGATAGCTAGACCCTGTAACCTCCAAACAATGTCCGCCGCGCAACCTAACCTAACTTTCATGAAAGATTTTAGGTTGTCTTAAATTAAGCGTTTATTTTGCTATCGTACGGGGAATAATGTTGTCGAACTCCGCCGGGCTATTGTAATTGTTTTATTATGCTTAATGACCTCTTTTAAGCATCCAAAAAGAAATCCATGAATTCTGAAGCGTTGTGTGTATTGCTCTGATTGTATAAGGGGTATTCAACTAACTGACTGACTCACTGGCAGCTAAGTGGACACTAAACATCGCAATTGACAAACAAATTAACAACGTTATCAGTAATACAATAACGAAATCGCTGGGCTGTTATACAAAACAAGACAACGTAAATTGCTGTTGCCCGTATCAACAGCAAAACTCTTGTAAAATTCTAAAGCGGAGTGTCATTTAGTCATCAAGTCAATACAACACAATTCAATACTTTCCACAGTCTTGGCTGTCAGTTAGTCAAACAGCCAGGCAGTCAATTTTAAGCAAAACTTTTCAAAAATAAGTTTCACAGATGAAATGAAAGGAAAAAAATGGATTTTTATCAACGTCTCCTTAATCATCTACATTCACATTCACATCCACATTCACATCCACATTCTTTTGATCATTCATGGTGGCGTTATAAAACATAATAATTAAACTAAAATAAATACCAAAGTCGAGTGAATCCAGATGTTTTGGAAGTAAAAGCAGAAAAATGAGGAAAACTTTTTAAAACAAAGTGTTGTTGTGAAGCAAATAAAACAAAATAAATATTAAAAGCAGCGAACAATAATGCTTTGGAGATATAAGCAGAGTTCTAATCACTTATCCATTCAAGAGTTTAAGTAGCGGAATAGTGATGGAAAGACGAAGAATAAGCTTTTCTGTACCAATTTTCTATTCTATTCTATTTTCTGAAGCCTTTTGAAGTCATTACATGGAAGATAAGTAATAACTTGGTGGTTCTCAAAAAGCCATTTTTTCTTGAATGAGAAGGCAAACAAGTTATTTTAGACTCTGAAATTCACTTCAGAACAAAGATCCGTCTTTTTTCTTAAAATGTAAATGAAATTCCCTGCTTAAAGCAGGAGTAGCATACATGCATAATCAGTCATTGAAACCCCTTCAGTCAGGATTACGACCTACATTCTCACAACACTTAGGTTGTGTGTGTTAATTTCATACATGAGTGGCGCAGCCTACAGTTTAAACCCGACTACGAACAACAGATTTTTGAGAAACTTTTCATGGCAATTTTATTTTACTTACAGGGTTTTTAGCCGAAATCTGCTGAGAAGAAGTCGCCGAAAGAATATTTTTCGTTTTCCAATTTGTTGGAGATGTCTGAGCTGGATTTTGAACCGTGGCCTCAGGTCTCATAAACTAACGCACTACTTACTAGACTACGGCGACAATAGTAACATCGAATGCGAAATGAATATTGAGCTCGTACGAGAGGAAGCTGCATTTTAAAAGATCCTACGACATTTCCAAGAAGGCAATGAAGGTTTGACCTGCTTTTACTTGCAGAAGGTACTAATTGGAACAGTTTGCTTAGAAGTGGATTTAATTGTGCAAGACAGATAGAAGAGTTTATTGTAGCCCTTGTAGTCCTTGTAGTCAAAGTAATCAAACAATTCTCGCTTCATTGGAAAATTCCAGGGGGAGGATGCTTGGTTTCGTAATCGGATGATTTTCAAAAGTTGTATTCCTATGTACATGATAGATAGGCTTAGGATCTCCCAACGAAGACTTCCGAATTTGGACAGTCATTTTAAAGACCCATCTGTCAAATTAGTTGCCATTTATGAAATCTGCCGCGTCATATCTCTAAGGAAGCACAGACATGAACCATATACTACTATACATAATGTACTACTTTGGTAATCTAATAATTTACTATCAAAAGTTGTATTTCCACGTCAGAAGTTTCTATATTGGCGACTTTATTAGATCACTCATGATAGAAAGGTTTAGGGGTCTTCCAAAAGGGACACCGATCATTTTGTTGAATCCACATTTGTCAAATTAGTTGTGATTTATGAAATATGCCCCGCCAAATCACTAAGGAAGCACAGACATGAACCATAGACTACTACTACACTACTACATGTGTTCGCTGAATTGGCACCAATATTCATCGAAAAATCATCTTCAGCTATGAAGTCGAAATCTGAATGAATGGGACATTAAAATAAACAAAAAAATTCTAATTTCCAACCATTTGAATTCACATAAGATCCAAGAGTGTCCAATGTATGCCTAAAAAGTTAATATTTGGTGTGGATTTTGGGCTGACGGCATCATGTGATTTGACACGTTAAACTTGTTCTTTTTGTGTTATCTTAGTCGCAAGTGAATGCGCGGCTCTTCTCAAAGCCAAAAATTCTTGCCTACGGTTAAATTCATGCCGATTTATGAGGCAAAGTCATGGAAAATTAGACATTTGGGATGCGCTGCACCCAAAGCAGCCGTGATATATATTTCAATAAGTCGTTTAAACATATAAAAAATTTCAATAATATTTTATACATACACACACATACATAATTGACCATTACAACTCTTTAGTTAGGATTACAACCTAAAATTTAAAGTCGACTCTGAACGACATATTTTTGAGAAATTTCCATGGCTATTTTATTTTCTCTCAGAGTTTTTGCCAGAAATCTGCTGAGAGGAAGTCACCGAAGAAATATTTTTTTATATTTCGTTCAGTTGGAGACGCCTGACCTTTGCTTTGAAACGAGGCCTCACGTCTAATAAGCCAACACACTACCTACTAGACCACGGCGACTTCGTTTCATTACAGTTTATCAACTAAAACAACTTGTATTAAAAGACTCTCTTCATGATGTTGTCTAATCACCACTGTTGTAGAATATTGTAGCACACCGGTTCGAACCGCAGGTCAGACATCTCCAACAAAACGAAAAAAATATTTCTCCGGCGTCTTAGTCTCAGCAGTCTTATGTCAAAAACTCTGTGAGTAAATGAAATTGCCGTGAAAAGTTTCTCAAAAATCTGTCGTTCGGAGTCGAATTTAAACTGTAGGTCCCGCCACTAATGTATAAAAATTAACACACACAACATAAGTGGTGCGAGAACTAGGTCGTAATCCTGACTAAAGGGTTGTAATGATCAATTATGTTATGTATGTAAACTGTATGGCACTTTAGAACTCTGTCATTAGTCATCTATGTCAGTGCTAAACAGAGCACTGATAAAGCGGTCAGTCTCCTTTTAATTGATAATCTATAATGGAAGTGACCTGTGTTTACAACTTGTAATAAACAATTCCTTGCCATATTAATGTTTCATATTTTGCATCAAACTTACATCCACTCTTTGCATACAACTTGAATGGAACAGTACAAATACGTATACTTCCACCTACCGGGCATCAATGTTTGCTGTCTTGTGTACCCTGGAGTCGCAGACTTGCGAACACAATACTGGCATATTAAATGCTGACAACTTTATTAAAATTTAACAAAAAAAAAACGAACGAAAATTATTCATAAATTTCTCCATCACATACACATGGCTTGAGTGGTTTTCATGGCCAACACCTTCTGGTCATCACAATTAAATTTTTACAGAAAAATATGCGTATATACCATAGCACCACCACCAGAAGCAGGTGTAAACTCCACACAATTTGCCTTTGCAAAATGTACTGCAATAAAGTCTTGCTGCAGAAGTCTTGCAACAGAAGTCTTGCAGCAGAAGTCTTGCACAGTGTTTGCGCAAACAATATTTCGGTGTTATTTGCCTTCAAATAAATAATTTAAAAGGAAAAATTTTAAGAAAAAAAAAAGAAAAGAAAATCATAAAAATATGAAAAGAAAAGCAAATTGAATAGAAAAAGGAAATGAAAGTTTATTGGAAGTTATAAGTAAAAGGAAGAATGGAGAAAAAGGTGAAATGAAAGAAAAACTTTATTTATTAACGTAAAAACTGTCAAATTTATTTCGAATACTTTTACAGGCTGCTGGAGGATATACACATACTTACATACAAACGTTATACGTTCATAAATAAATAAAGAAACGCATGCAAGTCTGGTTGCAACCCAGCAAAATGTTAAGATGACATAAAAATACGAGAAGCTCTCGAAATCTAAATCTCTCTAAAGTCCTGAAATAATTCAAAATTCTCTGTATGATACTGCAAAGTGACGGTCTCGTGTTCGTGTAGAAATACTTACCGGAATATCACACACATTAGGAATCATGCGCGGTAATAAGTACCTGTTAATGGTTTCAACCAAATTATGGTCACTAAATTTGAGCAAAAGCATAGCCTTGCCACTGTCATATCATTTCGTTTTTTCTACGACCTACACTCAAGGGATAATCCCTACTCATGCAGTGCATTGTGTTGGAACTAGGAAAATATGTTATGGGTAGGAGGAAAGAGGGAGTAGTGTTTGTGAACATTCGATTTGAATCTTTTTATGTTATAAGCGGCAGGAAAGACCTCTAAACGAAGGGAGTTCCATATACGCATAGTTTGGCTAAAAACGAATTTTGTCTGTAATGCAGTGCGCGATCCACAGGCCAATCGACCACAAACGGATGTATTCACCGAGGAAGACGAATGTTACGTAGGAAAACATGATTCTCGGGAACAAGTCCGTTTAATTCGCTTGAGAAAAATCTGTTGTAGTAGCGATAGAACTGTGAAACACAACCCACATAGCGACGATGCTCTAATGAATCAAGAGAGTTGGATAATGTACGGTCATTAATAAGTACCCCCGTCCTCTGCTGTACGCGGTCCGAAAGCCTCGAAATAGACTACGAGGCACCGTAGTGAAGTATTTCTTGGACAGTCTTAAGAAACCGAGGCACTTGAATGCTTTTATCGACACTTAAGAAATGTACCCGTTTCATCGAACAACACATTGAATTTTCATGTCCAGAACATTAGGAGTTTCTGACTCCATAATATTTTCACCCCCCATAGACACAGATGATGCAACATTATTGCTGCGCTTATGTGTTAATAAACAACACTGGGTCTTTTGTGCATTGGAATCGGCCCTATTCATACAACCCTTTTCGGAGATTGCCCTTATATCGCAAGTGAGTGTCTAAATGTCTGCGTGACTGTCATCATTTCTATCTCAATAGCACTAAGGCCATGGGATAGTTCAATAACAATGTGGAATCAATTAAATTTCAGGGTTTTGCTCTCTTTGAAGTTGCCTAAGTCTGGTCGGTGCTGTATTTGTTTATTAGATGCGAGTCCATGGTTCAAACCCCAGCTAGAACAAAACGAAAAATGAAAAATTAAAAATATTTCTTAGACGATTTACTCTCACCAGTTTCTCATAAATCTGCAGATGTGAGGTCATGGTTCAAGCACTGGGCCAAACATCTCCAGCAAAACGAAATTTGATTAAATATTTCTTCGGCGACTTCCTCTCAGCATATTTCTGGCAAAAACTCAGGTATAAAATTAATACACGCTACGTAAGTGGTGTGAGAAGATGGGCTATAATCCTGACCATGACCAATTATGTAATGTTATGTTATGTTATGTTAGCACACACCTACGGAGACATTTAAATCAAAGAAAATTTAAAAAATGAATGTAGGACTCTACCTTATCACCCCAATTAAATATTTCATTCTCTTTTAAATGTTCTCTGCACCTTATCTATTTTTAAAACCCAAATGGTTAAAAAATCATCCACTAAATGATCCCCTGGATTATATAAACAGAATAGGGCCTTAACAAATACATATGTCGACCACACTCCTATGTAAAGGCAATGCTCCCTTACGCTCCAATTTTGACACATTTTGGATAGTTTTACATAACATTGCTTCCGCTACATATGGCCGAGCCGCCTTCGTTAATTATATTGCCAGGTCCTAGTTTATATGCGCTTTTTTGAGTTGCTATTGCATCCACAAAGTCGCCGGAGTCTAGTAGGTAGTGTGTTTACTTAGACGCAAGCGCATGATTCAAACCCCAGGCGCAGGTATTTAGAACGAAACAAAGGATGTGAAAAAATATTTGTTTGGCGACTTCTTCTCAGTAGTAAAGAGAGGAAAAAATGCCATGAAAGTTTCTCAAAAATCTGTCGTTGATTTTAAACTGTACGTCTGCCGGTCATGGATAAAATTAACACACAGCATGGGTTATGTGAGAAGCTAGGTTGTAATTCTGACTAAAGGGTTGTAGTGGGTAATTAAGTAAGTAAAAAAGCTTAGTGCGACAGGTGTACTTACTTAAATGTTCTTTGCTTGCGCAATTCTGGAAACCCAGTCCTTAATTATAATTCAGATTCCAAAATCCTTACATTACACCCCTGCTATATTTTGCTGTTAACAAAACTGCTGACTTCCCTGGAAAGCTGGAGGTCCTTAGTGATAGGACCCTGGTTGTTTTGCCTGAGATCAGATCTTGAGACACAACTTGAGCTGGAGAACTTTAGCAGCTTTAAAATAGATTTTAATGTGTAAATATAAATCTTTCTTTCAATTTTTAAACATACCTCGCATACCCCACTACACAAAAAACCAGCGAATTATATTAAAAAATCCCAAATGCTTTGATGAATTGTTTGCTGGTTAATTAAGTATTTATGCACGTTCATAAAGGCATGAATGAAATGCAAATACTGTAGCAATGCGAACTGTAAACATAAATAATTTTTTTTTGAAAATGTTAAATATTTAATTAAAAAATTACAATAACAACTAATAAAATATCCATAAGATGGCATATTTACGTCCATAGTTGTTGGTTGTTGTGAAAATAACAAATAAATGGTTGAAATATAAATCAAAGGAGAAGAAAAGTATTTCCATTTAATATTTGGCAATACAAACAAACACTTTTTTGAAAGGCATTAAAAAGGATAAAAGTAAACTAAATTCGAACGTAAAGAAAATGGTAGAGGCGAAGGTATCCTCCTTTTTTTGAATACAAATGACATTTTAAAGTAAATGTGAATAAACACAAGGCATACGGCAGCATAAAATAAAATTAATTTTAATGTGCGGAACCAAGTTTGCAAAATAAGCAAAATAAGCTTTCAGAACATGGCATCATTTTCCGTTAAGAAAATAATCATTAAAGAAATATCTGTTAATAGTTTTAATGCAGTTTCAACAAAACTGCTGTTTTCCTTGAAGATGAAGAACAAAAAAGCGTGAAGGAATTTTTAATATTTTCAGAAAGAAAATCGTTTCCAAGCCAAAGAGCATGTAAATATACTGAAAGCCTTAAACATAGTAGAATGGAACTGCAATTTCACTTAAAAAAATAATCATTTTAATGGAGTACAATTGTATACAGTTCGTAGCTTTCAACTGCAAATGGCCAGTTACTTGCCAATGCTTACTCTGCGTCTTGGTTTTACTTAAGAAATTAAGTGAAAAATTTAAATTATTACATCAGGGTTATAAAGAAGAAGATTTTATTGAATTTAAATTTAAATTTTCTACTCAAATGCCCTTGTAAATGAAATACAATGTCGCTTAAATGTACAGCTCTAGATTGCCTGTAGTAGGCGATCTTCTGGAAGTAGTTCTCAACCACTTTTTCGTACATTTCAAGCGGTATTTCGACAAAAATTTAACAAAGACACGATATTTAATGTAGACACGATTTGTGATGCAACTCGAAAAAAAGTCTAATGACTTCAAGTTGCATCAAACTTCATAATCTTGGTAGCCAGTTGAAGTCGACAATACTACTCATTCTGGAAACTGCAATGCAGCCAAAGTTGATCAGATTGTGTCGCTCATGGTATCGTATTATCAAAATCACACAGCGCTCAATCAATCTGCAATTATAGGCTAAAAAAACTCGGTTACCATACAACCATAGAGATCTGTACTAACTTACTTACGGCCATTATTACAACTACCCGTTAAAGTTCGGTTTAGTAAAAGGTATCTTTAGCTAAAGTGAACTTTAAAGTCACCTTTAACTTCTTTTTTTATTATAACCTAATGATAAAATAAAGTTAACCATTTCAAAAATATGACAGTGGCAGAGCAATGTCGATAATACTGCTGATCTGAACCAACTTACTTAGGGCCATTATTACAACTTGCCGCTAAAGTTGGGCTTAGTTAAAGGCAACTTTAGCTAAAGTGACCTTTTAACGGCACCTTTAACTTCTTATTGTTATTACAACCTTATGATAAAATAAAGTTAACTTTTTCAAAAATATGGCAGTGGCGGAGCAATGTCGATAACTCTGCTCAATTAAACAAATTTTTTTAAACGCAGTGGCAACGACGGGCTTCTTTTTTTATTGTATTTGCTCATTTTATTTATATTTGAAGTTGCCATATTGAAAATAATATATAGTATGGCAGGTTCAAACATAAACTTAACTTTAAAGTTACTGGTAGGATGATCCTCCATTCAGCTTAACGCCCACTTCTACCTAATTGTCCACTTATAGTAATGAAAATCAATTTATGTGCCCGTTAAAATCCTCCTTTTAGTTAACGGCAAGTTGTAATAATGGCCCTTACCTAATTTAGCCATTACAACCATTTAGTCGTGACAACAACCGATCTTCTCACATTACACACGCTGTGTGTGTTAATTTTATACATTGACATGCGCGACATGCAATCTAACGTTGAACCTAACGGACAAGCTTGAGAAACTTTTCGTCGTAATTTCATTTAGGCTCAGACTTCTTGCCAGAATACTGCTATGAAAGCCTGTTGTTCTGGCACCCAATCAGCATATTTGGTATGTTCAGAATGGTCTGCTGTTATTGGGTGAGTAGGACTTTCAAAGCCATCGTAGTCTAGTATGTAGTTTTTTGGCTTATTAGACAGGAGCCCGTGGTACAACCCCTGGTTTTTTTGGATTTCCTACCCACAGTCTTCTGACAAGAAATCTGAGAGTAAATCTGTCGTTCGTAGTCGACATTAAACAGTAGGTCCCGCCATGTATGTATGAATAAAATTAACAATCGCAACATGAGTAGTGTGCGAAGTAAGTCTGTAATAATGGAACGCATTGTCTGCGGCTTATTTTAGAAAGAAATCTGTAATGGATACTGAACGTACTGAACAAGAGTCTTGCACTCTTTGCTATTAATAACGTGTTGTGGAAAAAATACGGTTCCTGACTTGGTATGTCACAGTAGTCAGAGAATCCTTGTTCTGAAGAACTAAACTCAACTTGATAAGGCCGATACTAACATCTCCATGCATTATTATTATTGCTGTTTGGCATAAGGCACCTATATCTGCGACGCAGTTACTGGGGAGTGGCACGTATGGAATGCCGGTATTCTAAGTATCCTGACGAAATTGGGAACAACAGGAATATTGATCACACGACGCCGCAAAATTGTTACGAAAATGGTAAATAGATACTGGTCTTTTGCTTTTACACCGCTTAACATTAAAATTATAAACAAAAGCTACAAAAACAAAACAATGCAGTAAACAAACCTGTTTACAAATTATCGTACTTCTTAATATAACAGAAAACACCAGCATAAAAAAATGGTAAACACGTAAACAAAAATCCACAAACAACACTACAAGAATAAACGTAAATAAAATACACAAACAACAATAATGAATGTAAAAAACGATGATTATATTTGTAGAGATTTATAATTGATTTCACGAACATTCGCCTTCAAGAACATTCATCAGACTGTTCACCCTGCCATATAAAAGGCACGGCAAAGCAGGCGAGTGATTTAGTGAAGTACAGTCAGTCTTCTGTGAAGACGCGGTGTGTTTTAAGAGAGTAATCGTGGTTTGCACTTGTTATTGTTTTTGCAAAGGGTATAAACAGAGGAATAACAAACAAAGCAATTGTTGTTGTTTACATAAAGTTGTGAACTGTGGCACACAGAATTGTGTGAACAATAAAGAATTTAATTGAAAAAGGTAAAAAACGTAACAATATCATGGAAAATGGAAGCAAAATATTTAGGGGTGTAGTGTTTGGGCAGGCAGAACACTTTTGGAAAGGGACGAGAGAGGAGTTGTATACGATACCGACACTGGCATGGTTTGATATAATTGCAGCAGAAACAACATGTACTACTGTAGCGCTACATGAAAGCTGTTGGATTTAAGCCCAATGGTAGAAATGACCATAGCTGTGTAGACTGTGTAGATAATTTGAGGCAAGTATAACACGATATTCAGTACGAAGCAGTGTCAAATCAAGTGGCTGATAACTCCCTCCATAGCTGTTGCCTAGATAGAGCCAGCAGGAAATCTTATGGTTTCAGGAAATCTTAGAAGAAGGACTGAACAAGAAGAATAAGTTGCGATATTTAGAGGCTGACACATTCTGTGGAATAGAGTTGGATTGACGCAGAATAATGGGAGAAGTGTGGAAGTGTTTGGTTCCAAAGCGAAATATTTAAATTCTTGAGAAAAATTCTGGTTATCCCAATATATCATGAACGAAGTAATGGAAAAGAAGGGCAAAGGGCGGAATAAAACAATACTATGGGACATTTAAGCCGCCATCTAAATATTAAATCATATAAACATATCAAATAAACATATTAAAAAAAAAATTAGTAAAGAACAGTCTGGAAGTGCTTATTCAGTTGAGCTAGGTATCCTGTTGAAACCCAGGTGGCACATCTAACAAGTCTACACAAAAATAATTGCATATGAATGTGAATCATACTTCACCATAAGTTCCCAAATTATTATTGTTATAAATAAGCAAGACAAACAACAAAATACACACTTTATACAGTACATAGAATTACACAAACAATTACGTGGGAAATGAGTAGTCTAGTAGGTGGCGTGTTGGATTATTAGATGTAAGGCCTCGGTTCAAACCCAAAGTCCAACATCTCCAGCAAAACGAAATATGAAGAAATATTTCTTCGGCGGTTTGTTCGCAGCAGATTTCTGGCAAGAACTCTGAGAGTGAATAATATTGCATTGAAAAGTTTCTCAAATCTGTCGTTCGTAGTCGACGTTAAACAGTAGATACCGCCACTCATGAATAAAATTAACAATCGCAACATGAGTAGTGTGCGCAGCAAGGTTGTAATAATGGAACGCACTTCCTGCGGTTTATTTTAGACAGAAAACTGTAATGGATGCTGAACGTACTGAATAAGAGTCTTGCACTGTACTCTTTGCTATTAATAAAGTGCTGTGGAGAAAATGTGGTCCCAGTAGTCTGGGAATAATAGAGCAGGAGAACTAAGGCTGATACAAAGCTAAGATGGATACAAAGATCTCCCAGTAATATTATTACTGCTACGAGGCGTACGACATCTACGTCTGCGGTTTAGTTACTGGGTAATGGCACGTATCGAATGTGGGTATTCTCAGTATCCTGAAGAAATTGAGAAACAACTGCGTATTAATTACATGACGCCACGATATGTTTCTGGAAAGTACTGAATTTCCTTTTTTGAATAGAAGAGAATAGGAAAATGATGTAACACAGCACCTTAACGATCCCTTACATATTTTCACGTATGGTTTGAAACCGGAGGGAGCTGTACGTGAGGTTGGCGGCTGTTATAGCTAAGCCAATGATTTTTCCAGATCACTGCGGAGTCTTTCGGGAGCAGGTGGCGGCTATAGGAGCTACGGTAATGGTCTTTAAGAACGACAATTCTTCTGAACAAGATGCTACCATACTTTCTAATAGCCACAGATGGCAAAGTTCCAGACGTGAAATAAAGCAGTAAAAATAGAGCGAAGAACCACGTTGCGAGGCAGTAGCGAATAGCCAGCCAGTGATGAGATTTAAGTCTGTAATTAATAACCAACAGATGTATTACAAAGTAAGCTTTAAGATAAATGGTATTGAACACGTAAGAGGTTGATATTTGTTAATACGGATGTCTATTTTAACTGTATACAGAGAAAACTGAACCTAATAAATACGTAGTAAATTAGAACAAAGTTTATAAGATTTCTCTATGGATTTTTTCAAGAAGAGATTCTTATTATTTTTATAAGGAAAACCTTTTTGAAAAAAATCAAGAAGAAAACTTAGGGATTTTACTAGATAGTCTTCTTGATTTTTTTAAAAAGGTTTTCTCCTTAATTTTATTAGGCTTTCTTTTTGTTTTTTTCAAAAAGTGTTTCTTCTTGATTTTATTAGGCCCTCTTTTTGTTTTTTTCAAAGAGATTTTCTTCTTAATTTTATAAGACTATCCATTTATTTTTTTAAATAATACTTCTTGATTTTGATTGATATTATTATAGATTTTTATTGATATATTTACTTAGAAACTAATAACATTATGCAAATCTTTAAAAGATTCGTCCGCAGTGACAGGATAATCATCGAATTTTTCTCTTTCAAAATTAGTCCAACGAGAAAATAACATTCCTTTTGGATTTTACTTCCCGTCTTTCCGTTTCAAAAAGTATGTTTCCTAGAATAACAAAAACTGTTAATAAAAAGATATGTACATTAAATGAAATTTGGATTAGATTTTTTTACCGGTTTTTCTTTAGAGAATACTTCGCAGATAGCGTAAGACCATTGCTCCATTTCTGCGTATGTTAATTTGGATCTTGTGCCAACTTTTCAATAATACAGTGAACTAACGTCTTCTGGTTTTTTGAGTCAACATATTTTTTTTTTATTAAATGTAAGTCCTAGCTCCTTTTTACTTTTTTACTACTTTTAAGGAGATTTATAAGGCTGGTACCGCATAGCTGCTGAGGTTTGTGTACTGGAATTGTGAACTACTGAGTTTGTCAAAAATTTTTTTTAACCATTCCAGTATCCGACTATTTGCCAATAAAGTTTTTGTTTCACATATGAATGGTAAGTTCTGAAAAGATACCTAAATGAAAATATACCTTTTTTTCATAAACATGATTTTGCACGAACAATATTTCTTCTCCATTCCCTTAGGCCTGCTTTGAATTTAATCAACTCCCCAGTATATTTTTGGTCCACCTTCTTGAATAAATATTCAACGTCTTCGATTTCCATTTTTTTAATATGTTTGTGGATGTAATTCCAAAACTTAAAAGAATGTTGCACGTTTCACCACGGAGCTCCCAGTATTTAAAAATTGGGACAATATGTGCATTTTCTGTTAAAATCCTTTGATCGGTTATTACTCAAAATTTTATTTGTTTTTTATAACACTTTTTTTTAAATTAAAACAATTCAATTTTTTTATTTAGGTTTACTTTGTTTTTTTTTTAAGAAGGAATATTTTTATTACTTTTTTCTACTTCTTTACTTGCTTGCATAACAAGCCAGCTAATATAATCAAGAAGATATTCTTATTAAAACATTAATAAGATAATTTACACATGATCAAATAGAAACCTAATGAAATCAATAAGGAATACTCCTTAAAAAAAGAATTATTAAGTAGCCTAATGAAATCTATAAGAAAAACCTTTTTGAAAAAATTTATTAGGTAGCCCAATGATATTAATAAGAAATTCTTGTTTTATACAATTTAGAAGAAAACACAATAGAATTAATAAGTTTTTCTCTATGGATTGTATTTTTTGTGGCAAAAATGACGGAATTTGAGTAAAAAAATGATAAATAACAAGTTTTCTTCTTAAATGTATGTGTTTTACTTCTTGAAAAAATTAAAAAAATTTATCACATAAAAATAATAAGAAATCTCTACGAAAAAATCTTCGTTTCTTTCTGCTGTAATACCCCTCACTCCAAAAACGTTTCGTAGAGAAAATCTTCTTGGTATTATTAGGCAGTTTTCGCTCTGTGTAGGGCTTTCATTCGGTCTTTTTGGTAGCAGCTTATACAAAAAATTAACATGATTTAATTCCTTTTTTATCGAATCACCTGCATTTATTTGCATTTTATACATTATTTTTCTATTTTTAATTAAATAAATCTGTAAACAAACAAAAATATTACAGTTGTTATTATAAAATTGTATAAAACATATACGAAAACCAAAAAAAGAAAAACAAATTTAATTTGATTTTACTAGACAGCGTACACAATGTAATGTGAGACCTTAATTCCATTTAATACATGTTGACATGACAATGAAATGTTGAATGAAAAAAACATTTTCACTCTACAATCATTTTGTATTCAATGGTCGACAAACATTGAAAATAATCGATCATAGTATCGGTATACCCTTTAACTTAAAAAAATTATAGAAGACTTTATGCAGACGAACTTATATCTGGTTTTCCAACAAAGAATTCCAAACTATGACAGTTCGAAACTGCCTTCTAGTTGAGAACACATCTGTCAAATTAGTTTTCATTTATGAAGTCTCTTTTGTCGAATTACCAAGGGCGGCAAAAGACATCGACGTGTGTTTGCTAAAAAAGCTTTAGAGCGGTTTGTAACAGACACTTGTTTTCATCGAAAAATTCTAATTGAGTAAACAAAATCGTCGATATAAAATCTGCGACTTAGGAAAACTCCATAGAAAAGCGTCTAAATGGTTTAAATCGCACGAGTACGACGGCCAGTTTACGTCACCTTCACGTGAGTTATAGATACATACCTACTGATACGTTCTTACCTTTTAAAAATGTTTAAAATATGGGTTCGTAGATTGCAAATAAAATAAAATTAAATTTATGTTTAGTTTTAAATAAATTCTTTATTGTTCGCACAATTCTGTGTGCCACTGTTCACAACTTGATGTAAACAACAATTGCATTTTTTGTTATTCCTCTGTTTATACTCTTTGCATAAATAATAACTATTACATACATACATAATTGGTCATTACAACCCTTCAGCCAGGGTTACGACCTAGTTTCTCACACCACTTATGTTGTGTGTGTTAATTTTCTACATGAGTGGCGGGACCTACAGTTTAAAGTCGATTCCGAACGACAAATTTTTGAAAAACTTTCCGTGGCAATTTTATTTACTCTCAGAGTTTTTGCAGAAATCTGCTGATAGAAAGTCGCCGAAGAAATACTTTTTGTATTTTATTTTGATGTCTGGCCTGGGGCTCAAACCCTGGCTTTTCGTATAATATTACTAGACAATTATTCGACAGATCTCTGTAAAAGATATAGTAAAACCGCGATTACTCTCTTTAAACACACCGCGTCTTCACACAAGAGTGACTGAAATGAGATTGACTAGTCTAGTGACTTCAGTCGGCGACTTCAAGAGATATCTTTTTCCTAAAATCGCTCGTCCTCAAAATCCCAGTCCGCTTAAAAGAAGATGTCTTGGGGGATGGGGCCAAATCATCCAATTCAGTTCAAAAAAGTTTGGTAATCATTGACTTATAGTGTTCGCCGTTGATAGCTAAGGTTTGAACAATTGTGTTCTCAAAGAAATATGACCCATGACACTGAAATGATCCGAAGATCCGAAAGAAACGGTGACTTCCTGGGGATGTATTGAACGCTCTTGGATCTTATGTAGAGTGGTATCGTTCCATATTCTACAATTTTGTTTGCCATTCTTCCACAAATAAGTCTCATCGAGAAGATGTTTTTTCGATGAAAATTAGGATCAGAGCCCATTAACCATATGTTTGCCTACTTAAGCATTTAAGCTTGTAATGCCAATAAGCCTGTCAAAGATTGAAAATTCAAAATTTTGTAAAACTTTGAACATTTCGTTGAAATATTTTGTTTTGAAATAGAATAGAATTAAACAATTTCCTCCCGCTTAAGTGATTTAAAGTTTTTTTTTTGTTTTCTTCCCTTCTAACTAGATTTCTTGTATTCGATTTTTGCAAACCATTTATAAAAATCCCTCAGATTACAACTTTTTTATTTTCTTTGAAAACTTTCTTTTCCACTCACTTCCTTAACGGCGACAGAAGTTTGCAGCCAGAAACTCTAACTCATTTTTCTTGTTGGGAATTTTTTTTCTCTTTTCGTTTTATTTTATATTTGAATTTAGCCTCTGGAGAAGTAACTGAAGCACTCTGCTCGTTTAACGTCATAGGAAAATAAATGGCAAAAAGGAGTTTTTCAAATTCAACTTAATCGTTTAACACTTTAAAATAAGCGTAGAAATAAAGTTTATTATTGAAAGTGTCGCTTCTTTTTTAAGTTATTTTGTCTCTCTTTCTGCCCTTTTTTGATCTTCGTGTTTTGTTTTTTTTTAGTTTTTTTGTACGAAGGAGACACCAATCAGCTTTTGTCAGACTACAAAGCCTTTGGAAATATCCTGATAAGCCTCCTATTGAACATTATTTTTAGCATTTTTGAGCTGATGGTGGTTAAAGGCAGTGGTTGTGCCCCACAACCATTTCTTTTATTAATTTAAGGCTCATGTAAAATATTTTTCTATTGAAATAAACGCCATTAGAGGGGAAAGTAGGGAAAGTAAGAGAAAATTTGTTATAAATAATGTTTGATGATGGAGGTGACATGAAATTCCTGAAACATTCTCTGCAGGATCCACATCACGTTATAAAGTACATTCTTAGAACAACAAAATTTTTGATTGTTCCTTGAACTACCTGAGTATAGCTGTGATATACACATATTTATGGACAGTAAACTTACTTAATTCGTCATTACAACCATTGCAGTCAGAATTACGACCCAGTTTCTCACACCACTTATGTGTGTTAATTTTATACATGAGTGGCGGAATCTACAGTTTAAAATTGACTCCGAACGACGGACTTTGAAGAAACTTTTCATGGCAATTTTATTCTACTCCCGAAGTCTTCGACAGAAATCTACTGATGGGAAGTCGCCCAAGAAATATTTGTTCAAATTCCGTTTTGTAGCGCTTTTGAACCGTGACCTCACGTCTAATAAGCCAACACACTACCTAATAGACTACGGCGACAGTAAAACGGCCATTAAGTCCACAGAGAATGTGCATACCACATCTTTGATGATCTAAGAATGCCATGGTTATGTAGACAACGTTTGACGTTTACCCTGAAACATACCTGTTAAATTTCGATTACGATTAGTAATCAATTACATTACTTTTTAAAAAGAATCGTAATGATTATATAATTCTATGAACAATTTTTTCGAATTACTAATTGATTACGATTACCCAAGATTCAAAAAATAAACAGGATTAATGGCGATTAGTCTAATAATCAAAAAGAATCAAAAGTAGTCTAAAAAATAATCAAGTTGTTTTAAACAATTCTTTTTGATTATTTTCAAATATTCAAAAGTAATCCAAAAGTAATCAAATTGTTTTCAATAATTCTTTTTGATTCTTTTCAAATATTCAAAAAGAATTTAAAGAAATTATTGAAAATAAATTGATTACTTTTGGATTACTTTTGATTCTTTTTGATTATTAGACTAATCGCCAGTAATCCTGATTATTTTTTGATTCTTGGGTAATCGTAATCAATTATTAACTATTTTAACCAAAAATAATCGTAATTGTAATCATTATTTCACCATTCTAAAAAAAGTAATCAAATTACTAATCATTACGATTACTAATCATTACTTAACAGGTATGTCCTGAAAGAAATTCATGGTTACGGAGACATTTGGTAACAACAAAACCTCGCTGATCTTCCTCAGAGCAAATTGGATCCTATCTGCAATTAATCCACAAATCCGCAAGAGATTGCAGCAACTACGTCATCATCAAATTTAATCGTATATCTGCAATAGAGTCCATAAATCTGGCTGAGATTGCAAGAACTACATAAACGCACATCTGACTTATTTAAATATCACTAGCAGTCCGTTCATCACACGTTTCCATCGTGGAGGCACCCACTAACTTGTGGGAGTTGTTTGCAATAGAGTCCATAGAGTCCATCTCTGCCTGAGATTGCAAGAACTACTTCATCTCACATCCGACCTATTTCAATATCATTAGCAGTCCGTTCATCACACGATTATATCGTGGAGTTACCTACTAACTTGTGGGAGTTACCCTTTCGACACTAGAGTTGAATAGTTTGTGCTTCTACAAAGTGGTTCACGAGAGTACACTGTACACTCAGTGTTGTCAATGGTCCCGATAAGTAAAAGTGCTAAGAGTACTAAAACTGTCACATCAAGCGGAAATCCCATTGTGCTAAAAAGCTGATAAACATCAGTAGGAAGAGTTGCCCGACAAGCCATTTCGTTCTATCTGGGTTAGGATTTATCCAATTTAACCTACTAATCGAGAATGTCTTAAATTGGTAGGAACTGTTCTCCCAGGACCATTTAAACAAAAGCTCAAGTTTTAAGTCCGGATTTTCGATAGCCACTTTGGATTGTACGAGTCCTTTAATTTTGTTTGTTGATGTAACCACAAAGTGGAAAATGAACTTTGTTGCTGAAGTAAACTTTGTTGAAAAAATTAAAAAACATTTAAGTCAGTTGCTCTATGAGTTGTAGCAATCGTAGTCTAGTAGGTAGCATGTTGGCTTATTAGATGTGCGGCCACGGTTCAAAACCAGACATCTCCTATAAAACGAAATATGAGAAAATATTTCTTCGGCGACTTCCTCTCAGCAGAATTCTGGCAAAAAGCCGGAGGGTAATTAAAATTGCCTTGAAAAGTTTCTCTAAATTCTGTCTTTCGGAGTCGACTTTAAACTATAGGTCCCGTCACTCATGTATAAAATTAACACGCACAACATAAGTGGTATAAGAAGCTAAGTCGTAATCCTGACTAAAGGGTGGTAATGACCAATTATGTATGGCACTTTATCAGCAATATCTACGTCGTTGTTAATGTTCAACTGGCTATATTTGTAGCATGAGCTGAACTTCAGATGGATGTGAGGTACAAACCCAAATGAAAATTTCTATATAATGAGCCAAATTTTTGAGAATTCCTAAGAATCAATAAATTCGAATTAACCAACACACTTTCCCTAGTAACTTATCAGCATATCTACGTCTTTGTTAATGTTCAACCGGCTCTAGTTGTTGCATGAGTTGGACTTCAGATGAATGAATCTACAAATCCAAATGCTAAGTACCCCTTAATGAAGCAAATTCTTGACATAACTTTGTTCTAGTCTAACATGAGTGATAGTTGCGGTGGTGTATACCAGACATCAGTAATGAGGTTTTAAAAAGATGAGTAGTATCGAATCATACTCACAATTTCTGATACTTATACGCATTCATACTTATTTTAATATCAATGAACCTCTACTCATATTCAAAGTTTGAAGTACTCATCATATTCATACTTAACAACATATTGATTTCGAATCTCCATAACTCAACATATACACGATTAACAAAATAAGCATGATTCGCGTACGAACACTAAAATACTCACTAAAAGATTGTGTGTTCGTTCTGCTTGCTGCTCTGACTTTTTTGCTTATGTGCCGTTTTTTTTTTTTTTTTGTAAATGCAACAACAACTAAGACTGTAAATTTTTATGAATGATTCGAGTCACTCGAATCATTTATAAGTATTATAAGAGTATATTTCTAAAGTCATGAATCTAAGTGAGTAGGCTTATGAATCAAACATATTTCGAATGGTATGAGTTCGATGTCAACGTTGTACTCATACTCATGTCAACCTGTATTTAGAAAGCAACGTTGTAGTGAGTACGAATGAATCAGAGTCGTTAAATTTTAATATTTTTGGCTCACTTCTGTATATTTAAAATTTCATGAGTGCTTATGAGTAGTGAAAAAACGATTCATTGCTGATCTCTGGTGTATACATTGTCATGATGCATAGGCCTCGCAACATCTAAGAAGTTTCTTAAGTCTTCTTTGTAAATGTTGTTCGAAGTAATTGGTATTACCCGGGATGTTGTATTACAAACAGAAAATTTCTTGCTGAACGACGTTATTGTTTGCGCTTTTTCTCCACTTAAAGTAGGACCCTTCTGTTTTATATCTGATTAGCTTTAGCAGAAAATAAATGATTTTAAATTTTGTTTCCTTCATTCTTTCCTAGTAAAGGGAAGAAAAACAAATTCTTTTTAACATTCTTTGTTTCCATGTCATTGTTTTTGACTACTTTTTTTTTGGCAATTTTATTGTTTTGATATTTTGTTACAGCCTTCCACTTCGACACTTCATTCTTGTATCTGCGATATTTATTATTTAACTTTCCATTGCCCAACAATGACTAATTTTACTGCCATTTGTCTTCTTTTGTTTCTGTTCTTGCCTCTCTTTTGTTTATCTTTCTATTCAAAATTGTTTTAAAAAATCCTTTTTTTCAGAGGATATTGAGTTCAACGGCTTTTTTGTTGGTGGTGGCATCAAATGATAGCCTTTTAATTATTTAAAACAGTTTTAAACAGAATTTTTAAGGTTTTGTAGGGTTTGAATCCTTTCTTAAAGAATAGAGAGCAAGGAAATCCTGGTGATGCCGTATAGTGTGCAACCATAGCTGCCAGATTTGACGATTTATCATCATTTTGACGATTTTGGGCTACAAAAATATCATTTTGACGATGTGACGATTTATGCCCTTATTTTGACGATTTTTAGAAATTAAAAATTTACATCATATTCCTAACTTTAGTACATTAAAAACCACTTTAATTTTTGTACTTACTTTGCAATTGTTACTATTGTAAATGTATGTTAGTAATTACAAGGAGTAAAGTATTATATTTTCAAGTTTTTTTTGAATACCCTTAAAAGCCAAAAAATTAAAACTCCTATATAACCTCGTAATTGAGAATAATTTATCACTTGTCGTTTTTATCGCTTTTGTTGTTTTTATCACTTTATCACCATCGGAAGAACAAAGGCAAGCGCCGTTATTTTTTTCGTACCACCAACCCCAACAGGGGATGGATGGCATTGTGTTTGGAACTAATAAAATATGTTATGGGAAGAAAGAAAGAGAGAACAGTGTTTATGGACACTAGGCTTGTATATTTTTACACCATAAGTAGCAGGAAAGACCTCTGCAGGAATTGAGTTCCACATCTGACTAAAAACGTACGCTTTCTGTAATGCAGTGTGCGATCCATTGGCCAATCGTCCACATACAGATGTCCTGGCCGAGAAAGACAAGCGTTACGTAGGAGTACATGATTTTCGGGAACAAGTCCCCTTATTTCGTTCAAGCAAAATCCTTTTGTAGTAGTGACAGAACAGTGCGAACACAAATCACATTGCAACGATGCACCAATGATTCAATGGAGTTGGATACAGTATCGTCATTAACGGGCTACTACCGCGTCTCTTGTACACGGTCGAGAAATCTCAAAATAAACGTTGAGGCACCGACCTCATAAATAGTATAAATAAATAGTGTAAATAGTAAGATCAGATGATAACATCTTAAGAAGGAACTGAAAAATTTGTCGGTTGCAGCCAACATTACACTGAATTTTCATGCTCAGAATGTCAAGAGCTTCTGACTCCTTAATATTTACACCCTCCCATAGATTAAAATGATGCAATATTATTGCTGCGCTTATATATCAATAAACAAAACTGGGATAGATTGTTTAATCCTTAAACAATTTTTTCCTGAAAATGATATACAATTTCTCCATTTTTGAAAAAAAAATTATTAAATGAAAATGAGGGACGCTAGCTTTTAATTTCTAAAAATTTTTTTTAAATGTTTTATTTTTTAACTCAGATACATACACTGAATTTTCATGCTCAGAATGTCAAGAGCTTCTGACTCCTTAATATTTACACCCTCCCATAGATTAAGATGATGCAATATTATTGCTGCGCTTATGTGTCAATAAACAACACTGGGATAGATTGTTTAATCCTTCAACAATTTTTTTCTGAAAATTATATAAAATTTTACCCTTTTTTGAAAAAAAATTAATAAATGAAGATGAGGGACGCTAGCTTTTAATTTCTAACAAATTTTTTGTAATTGTTTTATTTTTGAACTCAGATATGGACATACGTTGACTTTATATTTTTTTACTACAATAGAAATAATTTTGGTTTTTAAAATCTTTTAATTTATTTATTTTCTTTTCTGACGATTTTTTGACGATTTCAATAAACGTCTTTTACGATTTTGACGATTTTTTTTCAAATATTTGACGATTTGGTGCCTCATTTATCTGGCAGCTATGTGTGCAACCCTACTCCATAGATAACTGTCTCACGAATAAAAGGAAAGTGAAGGCTATAATTAATCGCGTTAATAATGGAAGAAGGAAACAATTAGCTATTGTATACATGCCCGGCACTAGGTCGAAGGAGATAGAGGCATGGCACCCAAATGCCTGTATGTAAGATCTGTACGAATTGTTATATATTGATATTGCCAGTCAGAATATCTTCATCAGAAGCTCCGAATGGTTTCGGAACTAAGGAGAAAAAATGTACAAACGCACAATGTCGTCTAAGTGTAACCATACATACCCTTTGAGTGAGTGGGCAACTACTTCTACTGACCTCCTAACTCCTGTCACTATAATTCATGAGGCTTATTTTTAAATCAGTATGCATTTGAACAATATGAGGCAGAAGCTACAGCACCTTATACAGTGTTCAGATATGCACCTTTATTACGTAAATCGCAATAAACGCCATTATTGAGCTTAATATTTCATATAAAGTTTCAATTAATTATTGCGCAATAAATACGCAAATTGTTATAATATTGAGTAAAACTTAAAATGCAGCAGTGTCATAAGTATGTTTAGTGCGCAAATTACAATTATCCGAACACTTTCTGTTGGTATTTGACAACTCAAAAGTCAACAACGACAACAAAAAAAGAAAACAAAACAAAAACAAAAAATCAAAATAAACACAACGTTGTTGAAACAACCGGCTTTTGTTTACCAGCTGTCGAATGAATATTGAATAAGCAGTTGAACTGCGTATATATCTGAGTCTGAACACTTAAAATATTTTACTCAATAAACCGAATATTGATTCAATAAAAGTGCATATCTGAATATAGTATGCACATGTTGTGTGTGTTAATTTTATTAATGAACGGCAAAACCTACAGCTTAAAGACGACTTCGAACGATAAACAGATTTTTGAGAAACTTCTCATTTATTTCACCAGAAGACTACTAAGAGTAAGCCGTTGATAAACAATACGATGCAGAGTCTATAACAATTTAGTTAGGACTGCAACCTTGTCCACCACACTATCCATATTATGTGTGATAATTTTGTCTATGAATGGCAGGAGCTACAGTCTAAAGACGACTTTAAATGTTAGATTTTTGAGAAACTTTGAATTTATATTGCCAGTAGACTGCAGAGAGGAAGCAGCTGAAGAAATCTTGAAATGAGAAGAACTACTTGGGCGCATATCAGATGCTGATCAGGAAATTAAACTGAAATTTGTCACGGCAGTACAAATACCTTGCCATGGGCTGTAAAAATATAATATTGCTATGTTCTTACCTTTTAAAAACGTTTAAAATATGGGCTCGTAGATTGCAAATGGAATTAAAAATAAATTTGTGTTTAGTTTTAATTAAATTCTTTATTGTTCGCACAATTCTGTACGCCACTGTTCACAACTTGATGTAAACAACAACAATTGCTTTGTTTGTTATTCCTCTTTACACTCTTTTGCATAAACAATAACTATTGTTCTACAGATTTTTTAACGGATATATTCAAACCATCACTATTCTCTTCAAACGCAGTGCGTCTTCACACAAGATTGACTACAGTCTCCGCTGCTTGCTTTGTCTTGCCTTTTATATCCCATCGTAAACAGTCTGATGAAAGATCTTGAAGTCGAATGTTTGCCTTCTCGAGATCTCTATAAATGTAAACATCGTTGTTTCATTATTGTTGTTTGTGCATTTTTGTTTACATTTATTCTTGCGCTGCTTGTTGGTATATTTTTGTTTACATGTTTATCATGTAATCAAGTTCATTGTTTTTATTTTTTTGTAGCCTTTGTTTACAATTTCAAGGATGTGAAAGCAAAACATCATTTCCATTTGCGTAGCAATATACAGGAACGATCTGATTCGAAAGAAACTGATAAAACAAATGCCGCTCTATTTTCACACACGGAGTCAGAGGATTCAATTGTTCGAGATAAGTTCGCAGTGACTCTACTGCCTTTTTATGGGGATATAAACCTTAAGTGCAAGGGATTCATTTGCTCGAGAAAAGTTTGCTATGACTCTACTGTCTCTTTACAGGAACGTAAACGTTCAGCTCACATATATTTAAAATTCCTTTTAGTGGAGAACCATACAATGCCTTATAAAATAATTGGAGCCTCGTTTAACAAAAATGCTCTGCAATAATATTTAATTTTTATATCGTTTATGTTGTTGTTGGCTTTTTTTAATATTAAGTTTCAACGAAAATGTTGTTGTTGTTGTTGTTTTATATACATACAAAAGTAGGTCGGTCATTTGCTTTTCTTCGCCATCAAATTATAAAAGTAGTGGCATAAAACAGTTCGAAAAATACACAGAACATTGGCTACGTTATTATCATTGCCTTCGAAAGTTAAGGAGACGCTATTGAATAGAAATTTCAACACGAGCAAATTTCGAAAAGCTTTTCATTATTTCTCCTACCAATACCTTTACCAGTGCCAACATCCTTCTGGCCATTAATATCGTCATCATCATCATCATCTTTATCAAGCCTCAGCACCATTTAAATCCTTATTTCCAAAACACTTTGAAATAGAATTTAATTTTTTCGTTTTTGTTGTTGTTTTTTTGTGGTATATAACAATACTACAGCTATACTCTACCATACAGCTGTTAATGGCATACAGGCAACGTTCATTCATTCTGACGATGATGATGTGAATGATACAACCGATGATGCTGATGATGTTGTTGGCATTGTAACTGAAAATGTTTGATATTCAACGTATTGTACTCAACAGCAGCAGCGATGAAAAATTAAAAATAGGAAACAACAATGTTGTTGTACACAATTGAACTGAGTGGGGAAGTTTAATAAATTCATTGTCATTTAAAGTTTGATTTTTCATTTCCAATTTAATTATTTTGGAATTGAAAATTAGCTACGGGAAGGACGAAATTCCGGTCCCTTTAGATATGCTCATTAGGCACTAGGGTTTCAGAGCACATTCTTTGAATAAAATTTTCTTCTGCATTGAGGCTCATTTCTTACTTGGTGGTTACATCAATAGACAAAATTGTCTTATAAAGGGCACAGAGAACTCACAAGTAATTGTGGAGAGGCGGTTGCATCCGGAAAAAGTGATTGTTTGATGCGCATTATTGTCTAGAGCTGTCGTTCGAACGTATTATTTTGAACATAACCGTAAATACTGAGCGTTATGGCCTTATGATAAGAAAGTTTTTTTTGGAAAAATCCCAGTTCTTCTCTTACAAGGCAACTATTAATATTTTTTTACGTTTTAAAACATTTAACATATTAGCTCGTAGATTGCAAATAAAATAAAAGTAAATTTTTGTTTAGTTTAAAGCAAATTCTTTATTATTCGCATAATTCTGTGTGCCACTGTTCACGACTTGATGTAAACAACAACAATTATTTTGTGTATTATTCCTCTGTTTACAATCTTTGCATAAACAATAACAATTACTAGTCAATTGTTCGACAGATCTTTGTAACGGTGATCTACAAACCACGATTACTCTCTTCAAACACACAGCGTCTTCACACAAGACTGACTGAACTTTTAATGACCCAGTTGGCTGCTTTGCCTTGCCTTTTATAAGGCAACGTAAATAGTCTGATGAATATTCTTAAAGGCGAATGTTCGTGGCTTCGCCTTCTCGAGATTTCTATAAATGTAAACATCGTTGTTTCATTATTGTTATTGTGTATTTTGTTTACATTTATTCTTGTAGTGTTGTTGGTATATTTTTGTTTACTTGTTTATCATTTTTTATGCTGGTGTTTGTTGTTATATAGTACGCAGTGCGACAATTTGTAAATAAGTTCATTGTTTTTGTTTTTGTAGCTATTGTTTATAATTTTAGTGTTAAACGATGTAAAGAAAACTCCATCATCTAGATTTTTTCATTTTCGTAACAATATAATTGAGAAGAACAATAGAACTTTACAAAGCCTTGAACGCAGTGTGTTAGATATCTTATCTTGAACCCTTCAATTGACCTGCTGATATTTCTCCAAGCGTATTTAACAAGCTGTGTGTTGGTACTTACATTCATTATCATCACCCATTAAGTAATGATACCATAGGTAATAGAGTGTTAAGCTTAAACATTAGGTTCGTTACACTACAAATTATCTCTGCAGGATTATCGCATACCCGCAATATCGTTGTTGCTCCTAGTTGCTGCAGCGATTTGTATCATCCCTGCACACAATTGACTGGCTTACTATTTGGTGCCGCCTTACGCTGGTAATAAAATTTTCAAAGCTAGTTCTACAGCCAGGATCCTCGTCCAATATTCGATTTTCTGCGGTTAATCTGTTGCACATGAACGTTACAAGGGCATTGATTTTGTGGATGAAGCGTTAGCTGCAGATCACGATGTTTCTAGAGCGATAGAGGCGCGGGACCGATTAAGATCGGCGTTGACTTCCGCGGGATTCTCAATGAGGAAGTGGACCTCAAACGACAGGAGAATTCTTCAAGGTTTAACTTCTGATCACTTGTTGAGGGAAATTTTTTTGGAATTTGAAGATATTAGCTCGATCAAAACCCTGGGCGTACGGCAAACGAGATCAAGGAGAATTTTACGAAAAGGGAGGTATTGTCGATTATAGCCAAGCTTTTCAATCCTGCTGGATGGTTAGGTCCAATCATTATCACTGCAAAGATGCTCATGCGGAAAATATGGAGCGAGAAGACTGATTGAGATGAATTTTTGACCCCGGAGAGCCATGCGAAATGTAAGCAATTTCTTAATGAATATGGTTTCATTAATAACATAAAAATACCTCGATGGGTAGGTTTTCGGCCCGATGGTACTGTGGAAGTTCATGGGTTCTCTGATACTTCGGAGAAAGCATGCGTGGCGTAATAATACGAAAGCATTCATGATTTAGGATGTTGTTGGCTAAGTAGAGAGACGCTTCTTTAAAGACAATTTCCTTACCTAGGCTGGAACTTTGCCGGACTGTCTTATTAACAGAGTTGATGGAAGCCGTGAAGGCAAATTTGAAATTTGACGCAACGAAAACAAAGTTCTATGGGTGGACGGATTCTACCATAGTTTTAGCTTGGCTTCAAAAACCATACAGTTCGTGGAAAACTTTTGTTGCTAATCGAGTTGCAAAGGTGGCCGAGCACATGATCAATGCTTGCTGGAGGTATGTTCGGTCGGAGTAGAATCTGGCTGATTTGATAAGTCGAGGAGCTCGGCCGCAGGATGTGGCGACGGACGATGGTTAATCACTAATATCTTATGATGGTTGCAAAGCGAATAAATTTCAAGTTCAGCTTATACTAACATTACAATATTACAGGATAATGTTAAAAAAAACCTAAGCTTTAATTAAATTACAGTTTAATGTAATAAAAAAACACGAAAGCTTAAATTAATATTATAGCGCCCTCTATTGGTTTTTCGATTGATCGCCGGGGATATGATTTTGTAATCTCCGGACATAAACAGATTTCATATATTCAGTTTAGTTTCATAGTGCTATTACCGAAAAGTTTGAGGTCATGATTCAGTTCGTCTCCTGGTCTAATAATTCACATTTTGAGACAGTGAATAAAAGCAGGCACCCGTCTTTCGTTATATTCCGTTTTCCATCCTTGCCACCATTCTCTAATAAACTGTAAGCGATCTTCTGATTTACGACTAAGTATTCCATAATGTCAAGCCTTTTTGTCTACAACCACAAACATAACGTCGTTATTATAGCCCACCATAAATACACAATCGGTAAGCATAAGTAATCTTACATTGCATTCCACAATGTGGTACAAGTATAAAGCCCTGTGGAACGCCGTCTGTGATCATGTTTGATAGCTTGTTTCGCTACGTCAAACCCTTTCAGGCACGTTGCACTGGTTCGTCAAATTAAATGAATTCCTGACATTCATTCTGATTACCGCTCGAAATTTAACACCCGAGTGACTATCGTTGCACGTTTTCTGTATTTTGTTGTGTCTTAAAACTTTTGTGGTGTTACTGCAGTCGGTTATGTATTCATCCAAGCTTCGAAGACATATAATGTAGATACATTCCCTATAGCAGCTAAGGACAAGTACTTTCAGTAACAGCATGAACATTAGTGTGCACGCTAATAGTGTCAAACCGTTTATAAACTTAGGGACTAATGTCCCAAGATAGTATAATGCAATCTACTGGATCGATAGCGCATTCTCTGTAATCCATTGCCTGGCATGTGTTAATAGAAAAGTATTGAAGTCGCCGTAGGCTAGTAGGTAGTGTGTTGGCTTATTAGACGTAAGGCCGAGGTTTAAACCCCAGGTCAACCATCAAAACGAAAATATGAAAAAAAATATTTCTTCGGCGACTTCCTCTCAGCAGATTTCTGGCAAAAACTCTGAGAGTAAATAAAATTGCCATGAAAAGTTTCTCAAAAATCTGTCGTTCGGAGTCGACTTTAAACTGTAGGTCCCGCCGCTAATGTAGAAAATAACACACACAACATGGGTGGTGTTAGAAGCTAGGCCGTAATCCTGACTGAAGGGTTGTAATGGCCAATTATGTTATGTATGTATGGAAAGCCGAATAAACATTTGCTCGAAAAAGTTTGGCTATGTGCCAACCTCCGCATAGTTTTCCATTGAGATTTGTATCACAGCTACGTTAAAGACTTAAACTCGCTATTCAATTAAAGAAACAAGAAAAAGTCGCTTTTGTATGGATATTTCGAATTGTTTCACAATCTTCACCACAGCTGCACAAAAAAACTTCATTGTTAGAGGATTCCTTTCTTTCCATTCGCAGTTTTCGCAATTTCTCTTTTCTTGGTTTTGTTGGTTTTGTTTTTTGCTGGGACACGCTAATAGTTTTTACGTTGCTTCGTTGTGGTTTTGTTTTTATTTTTCTTTTCAATTGTTAGGTACAGTTTAAGATGGATATTTAAGATGAGGTTTTAAGCCAGCAGTCTAAGCAAAATCGATCAGCGCATATCAGAATGTGGTACAAGAAAACATTATAAGCGAAGGCAACATATACGTTGAAAATTAGAAGACAAGCTTGGAGGTAGTAATCAAACAGCGACATCACTATAAACTTCTTTGCAGCTAAGTTTGATGTCACTGTAGTCTAGTGGGTTGTGTGGTGACGTGAGACCACGGTTCAAACCAGAGATCAACAATGAAATGTTTTTTCGCTAGTCATAAGCACTCATGAAATTTTGAATATAAGTGAGTCAACAATATTGAAATCTAACTACTCTGATTCATTCGTACTCACAACAATGTTTATTTATAAGTACAGGTTGCAATGAGTATGAGTACAACGTTGAAAACAAACTTATACCATTCGAAATATGTTTGATTCATAAGCCGACTCATTTAGGTTCAAAACTTTAGAAAAATTCTTATAATACTTATAAATGAATCGAGAGACTCGAATCATACATCAAAATTTACAGTCTTCGTTGTTATTGCATTTACAAAAAAAGAAAAAAGACACATAAGCAAAAAAGACAAAGCAGCAAGCAGAGCAAACACACAACCTTTTAGTGAGTATTTTAATGTTCGTACGCTAATCATACTTATTTTCTGATTCGTGTATATGTTGAGTTATGTAGAATCGAAATCAACGACATCATATGATGAGTACTTCAAATTTTGAATATGAGTAGAGGTTCCATGGTATTAAAATAAGTAAGAATGGTTATAAGTATCAGAAACTATGGGTATGGTTCTGTTCTCCTCATCTTTTTGAATACTCATCGAAAGAAATATGAAATATGAAAGAAAAAGTATTTCTTTCGGCAACTTCCCTTAAGCAGTCTTCTGCCGTTCAGAGTCTAGAGTTCGGAGTTCTGTCGTTCGGAGTCGACTATAAACTGTAGGTTCCAATACTCATGGATAAAATTAACACATACAACGTGAGTGGTGTAAGAAGCTAGGTTGTTATCCTGACTAAGGACCAATTAAATAAGCCTTTACCTAAAGCGTTCATGGCGAGAGAGAGAGAAAGAGATCTTGCAATATTAAAGCTGAAATTGGTTAGATAACATTATTAGATAACAAATCGCTTAAATTGGGCTATTTTCCCTCCTTTTGGAAACAATCATTTATCATTCCACTGTTAAATCAGGATCTAAAGCTGATATTTCAAACTATAGAGGAATTGCTAAACTCAACATTATACCGAAATTATTTATATCAAGCATAGTCTATTTTATCTGCGTCCCAGCTTGAATTCTGTAAGTCTCGATCAACAATCACAAATCTTCTTGAATTTACAACTTTGGTAAATGATGGATTTATTGTAGGTAAACAAACTGACGTCATTTATATCGATTTCAGTAAGGCATTTGATAAAGTAAATCATAACTTACTCGTTCATAAGCTTAATCAACTTGTTTTAGTTTATCTTTATTGAATTGGATTAATTCGTATTTAGTAAACAGAAAGCAGTGTGTTAAATTCAGGAATACGCAATCTAACTTTATTGATGTACTGCCAGGCGTACCACAGGGTAGTGATCTTGGGCCGCTCCTATTTACTCTTTTTATAAATTATCTCCCTTCTGTTATCAAAAATTCAAACACATTAATGTATGCAGACGATGTTAAAACATTTTTATCATTTAACAACATTGAAGACCAAGTACTTTTACAAGAGGATATTAACTACTTAACCTCTGTAGTATTAATTTAATGGAGCTGAATGTTAAAAAAAGTAAATATATCCGCTTCACTAGGTCATCTCCAACCAATGGATTTTACACAATGAATGGTGCTGCTCTTGAACTAGTCAATACCTTTAACGATTTAGGGATAGTTTTCGATTGTAAATTGGACTTCAGAAATCATATTACATCAACTGTTAGCAAAGCTACATGTACCCTGGAATTTATCAAACGATGGGTTAAAGAGTTTTTTGACCCTTATGTTACCAAACAATCGTTTATCACACTGGTTCGCCCCATTCTTGAATATGGATCTATAATATGGGACCCTCAATACGCTGTACACTCTGACAAAATTGAATCAGTTCAAAAACAGTTCTTATTATTTTGTCTTCGTGGTGTAGGGAATGGATGGGATCCTAATGAAAGGTTACCACCTTATGAAAAACGCCTAGCACTCATTAAATTGCCAACTTTAAAAAGCCGTCGTAAAATGCTAAATGCTGTCTTTCTTCTGAAGCTGATTAATGGTGTTATCAACTCTCAATTTCTTCTAGAAAAACTTTCCATAAAAGTACCTGTTCGTCCAACAAGACTCTATAATTTCTTAAATATAAAATATTACACAGTTAACTACGCGAACTTCGATCCATTTCGTAGAATCTGTAATGATTTTAATAATTTGTATATATAATTTTATAATTAAACTCATTTAATTAATAATTTCAATGTTGTCTCTTTTTTAACTTATTTTTTGAATTGAAATCATAATAATAATAATTCTGAATTGATATATAAAATTAATTAAAATATAAAATGTAATAGTCTGTAAGGATTTTCCATAGACTTGAAATAAATAAATAAAATAAAATAAATAAATAAATTAGGTTCACCCTATGGTCAGTGATGAAACCTAAAAATGAGCAGTTCATGTTGCATGCAGCGTACTGTATACAGGGAAACTGACCTTTAAAATTTTGCTTTGAAAATTATTAACAACTAAACAGTGTTTACTCTAATATGACAAAGAAGAACATTTTTTGAACAATCTGAAGCTCACATCTTACGCTGTAAGGCCTTAAGCCAATGATGTTTAAGTTAATACCAGCATATGGCACCAAAAGGTTATAATTTTGAGTCCTTTTCTTAACAATTTCAACCAACTTAATGCAGCAGTTTGCATATGATACAATATATATTTGTTAATCATTCTATTGTCACTGAAATTTACAAAGGAATTTTTTGTCTTTTTGTTTTTTCTGCTCAGATAAGTAATTAGAAAGTGGAATGCATCGTAGTGTTGCAACAACAATGTAAAAGACTGTTTGTAAATGCTTATGGTATTTTTTAATATCACAAAAAGCATTTAAATGAGCTGTTTTTGCAGAAGATATTCTGCTTGTAGTAATTTTCTTAACATATCTTAAAATATTAATTCCAGTAAAAGACACCATTTTCTACGGTAATGCTAATGCACACTGCTTACAGGATTACGATGAGTATTTATACATACATACGTACATAATTAGTGATTACAACCCTTCAATCGGGATTACGACCGAGCTATTACACCAGCTATCACATGCGTGTTAATTTAATATATGAATGGCGGGGTCTACAGTTTAAAGTCGATTCCGAACGACAGATTTTTGAGAAAATTTTCATGGCAAAGTTTTTGCTAGAAAACTGCTGAGAGGCAGTCACCTAAGAAATTTTTTTCATATTTCGTTTTGTTGGAGATGTCTAACGTGGGGTTTGAACCTAGGATTCACGTCTAATAAGCCAACACACTGCGTACTAGACTACGGCCACTTCTCTCTTTTTCCTTTTAAATTATTTCATTTTTAATCACCTCAGATGAGCCTTGCTTTGAGCCGTAAAAGACCAAAAATTTCCCATACTTTTAAGGGGCTCTTCAGTATTGTGTTTTTTTATTATTAATTTTTTTGAGACCAACACTCAGGAGCTGAGGACGGATGGGATGCATGCAAAAAGGGCAAAGTTTCTACCTGTGGTCAAAGTGGCGACCTCTAGGGCGATCCTTGTCATTCTGTATTCAAGCCTCCTCGTGGCACTTCCTGGATGGCATACTAGCACTCGCTAGATGTTAACTAATGCGTGCAGAGAAATTTGAAATTTGATTTTGGAAACAGATAGAGTAAAATATTTAGGAATTATGTTGCAAAGTAATATGGCATGGAATCTACACATTAATGAGGTAAAATCAAGAATTGCACCAGCCGTTGGGGTTTTATTTAAAATGAAAAATAAACTTAATCTGAAAACAAAACTGATGATTTACCAGTCCTTAATACAAAATCACATAAACTATATGGCAATAATATATGGACTTAGAAACACAAGTGAATTAAAATCATTGCAGGTGATGCAAAATAGAGCATTGAAGACAATTTATAATTTACCGCTACGATACCCCACTTTATTACTTCATAGAGATATGTGTAAAAACATTATGCCTTTTTGTGGACGATATAAATACCAGCTGTTAATATATACAATGGCTTCATCGCATAATCGGACAAGCAGTAGTCTGATATGTATGTGCTTTAAACTTAAAAAGAAAATATTAAATATTTGTTTTTTTTGCTTTTATTTACACTCTACATTATAGACTTTCAGATTAATAAAAAATAACAAAATTTTTCATGATAACGGTAATTTTATAAAGAAAAAGAAAATTAACTCAATTTTTTGCGCTCAACGCATACTTATGCATACTTTGTGGCATATCCTTTGTTCTCAAGAACGGTCTGTAAACGTTTTGGAATTGATTTTATCAAATTGTAGCATACCTCAGGTTCTATGGAGTTCCACGCTTCCAGTAAAGCCGCCTTAAGCTGATTCAAAGTTTTAAATTGTTGTTGGTATACTCTTCTAGCTAATTCTTCCTAAAGATGTTCAATTACGTTGAGATCTGGGCTCTGTGCAGGGGTTTCTATAATTTTGGGGCAATTATGGATCAACCAAAGCTTTTCCACACCCGAAGTTTGCTTGTGATCATTGTCCTGGTAAAAAGCAAAATCATTCGCAATGCCTAAGAACTAAAAATATCATTAAAAAACAGCAGTGGAAATGATATTTGCTTAAATACTATTCGTAATACATTGCACAAATATAGATAATTTACTTTTTCTCAGAATCAAACACTTTTCAATACAAGGAATAAAGGCAATTTACATACCGCTATGCGCAGGTTAGAAACAACCAGGCAGCGGATTGAATATATTGGTAGTCTTGAATATAGTAAATTACCTTTAAGGTTAAAATCAATAAATAGCTTGTCAGTGTTTAAAAAGGAACTAAGAAAATATATATTTGAAAACTTGGAAAGCTTCCTGTGTAGGTAATTAACTTAAAATATTTTATATACAAATACATATGTATATAAAAATTTAAAATATCTAATGCTTTACCTAAGTTTATAATTAACCATAATTTTTAATATTGTTATTTATGTATATATATATTATATTAAAATATATATGTTTTTTTATTATTATATCTATCTTTATTTGTTGTTGTATATGAAGTATTAAATTAATAATTTTAATCAGTATAACTGAAACTGCCAACTTGCTTCAATAATGCCCATAGGGCGCTGAGGCCAAATAATCAAATTGTATGTTACTTAACTTAATTGAATAAATAAAAAAAAAAAAAATTTAATCCCCTGGACATTAAATTTGGGTTGTGCGTAGGGCTTGGAAACCACCACGTAAAATGTAATCCAATGAAGACCCAAACATAAGCCTCTATAAAGATCCCTTCAAGAGGTGACGACCACGGCAAACGTTTAAAGGACTATGATATACGAATAGGCACTTGGAACGTCACAGGGTGGGCGCTTCCGCCCAGCTGTCGGATGCCCTCATGAAATGTAGGACGGACATAACTGCCATACAGGAAATGCAATGGATAGGACAAGAATGCAAAATAAGCACGAATTCAGATGCAGATTTGTGGATAATAAGAGACTTAACCATCTTGTCTCTGGTTCACGCCTGTGAACGAAAGAATAAATCCAATAAAACTAATCAGACAGTTATAAACACCCAGAGTCTTTGGTAGAAATCGAACCAACGGCCTCGACTCATGAAAATTAGCACACTATCAGCTAGGCCATGTGTATGTTGCAAAGTCGTACGGGGCAAATCCGTTGAATACTTTGCTATGATTTCTGTGCAGCTACGGCTTTTACTTCAATGGAAACTGAGCATAAACTTCTAACAATCGATCTGAGTGGAAATGGTGTAGTTGATATGCAAAAAAGGGATGATAGAGACTGCATCTCATTAAGCAAAATAAAGCAAAGCCTTAAGAGTGATAAGAATTATTCATAAAACTTTTTCTTTCTTTGCAATAATAATATACGAGTGTTTGTTTTCATTTTCATTGCAAAAATTTGCAAAAGTTTGGCCTTCATATGCCTGAAAGTAATTGTAATTATTGGAGCAAAATCTTATTGATGATATTATTGAAAATTCGTTTGAACCACCTACTATGTGTGGAACTCGTGTAAAAGTCCGCCATGGCTTCTCTGGGGGAACCGTATCAGAAATGTCAAATTTTTAATGACTCTGGCGCACAAGTCACGCTGAATGTCAGGGGTAAATACATTCATCTGTACCTGGTGGCCTATTTAGTAAATAAATTCGGTTGAGATTAATTTTATACATCTTCAGTATTATCACAGAGTACGCCTGCCGCTATATTTAATAAAATTTTGGAAATTTGCATGGAGAATGAAACTTTTTCGGTTGATTTCAGCACATAGCAATTGAGGCTAAAAAATGAAATGCAAATGAGTAAAAGATGATGAAAAAAATTCTTCAAGAATTTTACAAAATACCTCCTCTTTTAACACCTTCATTGGCGTTAATTGTTAATAATACAGCGCAGATGAAATTTCAATTTCACAATGAATACAATTCAAATAATGGAATATTTTTTTCAAAGTATTTTTTGTTTTCTGTTACAATCAATTTATTTATTTACCCCTTTTCTTAAAATAACAAGGAGGAAACAAGAAGACTTATTTTCAGGATACTGCCACCATGTCTTCAGAATCATGGCAATAATTGCTAAAAACTTATTATAATTCATTAGAGTTACAGCAAGTGGTTACAAGAAGATTTTTTACCATAGCGATACTGTTTATTTATTAGTTGCAGAAATACAGTCGGCAAGAGCGGAATATGTTACACACTCTATGTTACAATTTGCAACATAGTTACTTTATAAAAACTTTTAAAATATGAGATCGTAGGTTGCAAATAAAATAAAAATAAAATTGTGTTGTATAACAATTACAATTACTAGGCACTTATTCGATTGATATTTACAACGGAGATCTTCAAACCACAATTACTCTCTTCAAACATATCGCGTCTTCACGCAAGACAGACTGAACTTCACTAACTCCGTCGCCTGCTTTGCCTTGCCTTTTATATGGCAAAGTAAACAGTCTGATGAATGTTCTTGAAGGCGAAGGTTAATGACTTCGCCTTATCGAAATCTCTATAAATGTAAGCAAGGATGTTTACATTATATTTCTGTTTATTTGTTTACCACTTTTTTTTCTGTTGTTTGTTGATATATTGCATTGTTTTGTTTTCGGAGATTTTGTTTATAATTTTAATGTTAAACGATGTAAAAGCTAAACACCAGTATCTAGATTTTTTTATTTTCGTAACAATAGCATGGCGTGCTCCCCTATATTTACTAATCCCAAATCACAAGAAGATCTGGGATATTAAAATAGACAATCATATGAAAAGCATTGAATGAATAATAAGAACAATAAGATTGCAACACTATTTTAGAAAGAGAAGGACACAATTACTCCACCATTAGTCCTAATAACGGATGTTTCATAAATGGCATCTTATCTTTAAAATTAAAATAAAACAAAGTGTGGATGCGATTATCAACATGTTTTATTCCTTTGAAAGACCCATTAAAACCATAACGTGTGCAACATACATATCACATTGGTCATTAGAAACCTTCAGTTAGGATTACAACCTCGTTTCTCACATCACTTATGTTGTGTGTGTTTATTTTATCCATAAGTGGCGAAACCTGCAGCTTAAATCGATTGACAGATTTTTTGAAAACTTTTTCGTGGCAATTTTAATTTATTCTCAGAGTTTTTGCCAGAAATTTGCTGAGAGGAAGTAGCCGAAGAAATATTTTTTCATATTTAATTTCGTTATTGGAGATGTCCGACCTGGGGTATGAAGCGTGGCTCAACGTTTAATAAGCCAGCACATTACTTACTAGACCACTGGGTACTTACTCTTTTATACATCCCAGGTCCCCAATAGTCTCTATAAATTTTCCTTCAGTCATCAAAAAAACTATTGAGTGTACAGTGTAGAGCAGAGATCAGCAGTGAATCGTTTTTTTTTTGCTACTCATTCAGACTCATAACTTTAGAAAAATACTTATAATACTTATAAATGATTCCAGTGACACGAATCATTCATCAAAATTTACAGTCTTAGTCGTTTTTGCATTCAGAAAAAAAAGAAAACAGACACATAAGCAAAAAACACAGAGTAGCAAGCAGAGCAAATACACAACCTTATAGTGAGTATTTTAGTGTTCATCGCGAATCATACTTATTTTGTGAGTCGTGTATAAGTTGAATTATGGAGAGTCGACAAACGTACGTCAAACATCATATGTGTTGTTAAGTATGAATATGATGAGTACTTCATACCTTGAATACGAGTAGAGGTTCCATGATATTAAAATAAGTATGAACGCTTATAAGTATCAGAAATTATGAGTATAATTTGATTCTACTCATCTTTTTGAATACTCATTGCTGGTCTCTGGTGTAGAGCACTAAGATGCCATGTTAACTGATTAAAATTTTCAGTTGCCGCATACAAATCAAAATACAAAATATTTAAATAAAAATTTCAATTCTTTCTCCGGCAAACTGAGGCATACTTGTTTTGTCTATCGTCACTAGTCAAACCTTTATTTGAATTTTGTTTAAACATTTCAATATAAAACTTAAATAATATTTTACTTAAGCATTTTAAAAATTTTTAATTAAAATTTGAGCATGACAACCGTATTTCCAAGGTAATGCTTATAAATTAACAAAAAATATTTAAGCAACAACAAAAAACATATTTCACAGGACTTGTTTAATATTTTACGTCACCCCAAAAGAATATGTATTCTTCTCAAATTACAAACACTTCTAAGGACTTTATTTAAATTGGCCATTTGTTAATTAAAACAATTTGACTTAATTTACGCGTGGTCTTCTAAAAGGCACTTTTAAATTAACCCCCCCCCCCCAGTCATATTAGTGTTATTAGACTGTGTTGACTTGTGTCGCATAATAAAGAACAATTTTGGCGCATGGTGTACCCAAGTCGGTAAGGAAATAAATTTTTTCTTATGTAAACAAAATAAAAAATAAATAAGGGAATACGCATACCAACATCAGCATAGTAAATACGGTTATAAATCTTGGTTATTAATTACCATCACTGCAGCTAAGAACAGAATTGGCCACAGAACGCAGACAGACGTTCAGTCGCCGTATTCTAGTTGTTTGTGTATTGGCTTATTCTTTTCCGAGGTCAGACTTCTCGAATGAAATTTAAAAAAGTATATATTTGGTCACTTGCTCTCAGCAAAAACTCTGAGAGTTAATAAAATTGCCATGAAAAAGTTTCTCAAAAATCTGTCATTCGGAATCGACTTTAAAATTGTAGGTCCAACCACTCATGTATAAAATTAACATACACGACATAAGTGGCGTGTGAAGCTAGGTTGTAATCTTGATTAAAGGGTTATATTGACCAACTATGTATGTATGTATGTATCCACGTACATAGCATGGTCATGTTACAGCGTTTGCTTCTAGTAACTCTATCCCCAAGTTTTCCCTGGTCAACTACTGCTCCTTGAGTCGTTAAACATCATTTTTCTTACGCTATCGCATTTCTCTTAGATGGTACAGTGGTACAGATTTATAATCATTTTCTGTGTTTAGTTTTCTTCAATATTGTAACTGAGACTTGGTTTTCCAATGTATCGGATCTTTTACCAGAAACTATCAAGCTTCGACAGTTTATAACGAATATTTTGTTGAGGTTCACGTGTCAAATTAGTTGTTTAGTGTGTTTTGTCAAGTCACTACGGACATATCTGGCAGATTGGACGAATACAGTTCTAATAGTATCCTAGGAAGACCAAAGGCAAGCGCTATTATTTTTTTTTTTTGTGCAACCAACACAAAAGGGGTGGCCCCCACTCATGCATTGCATTGTATTGGAACTAGGAAAATATGTTATGAGAAGGAGGAAGGAGGTAGTGGTGTTTGCGGACAATAGATTTGAATATTCTTACGCAGACTATTTTCATAAATTTGGTGTACATTTTTAATAATTTTGGCATTCAGTATATTTCTTATAGAAAAAAAAATGCCCAAATTTTTTCATGCACTTTCCTTCCTTGCTTTAACTAGCGCTAGAGGCTGCAGAGCGCAGAGTTTTTGCCAGAAATCAGCTGAGATCATGTCGGTGAATAAATATTGGCTTCACATCTAATAAGCCAACACATTACCTACTAGACTACGGCGGCTACTAAAAAGGGGTTAGTGTAGCTAAAGAATAAAAACTCTCTTTAATGACTTGTGCCTCCACAAGCCAAGCATATGCTGTATGGAAAAGACGGGTCCTACGTAAGCACAGAGTTACTGCACTTCTGCCATTAATAAGCACTTTTATCCTCATCTATAGGTGACCAAGAAGCCTTTAAATATACTTAGAGACACTGATCCCGATATGAGAATTGTATTACATTTTCAATCTGAGAGCAGATAAAGTAGAGAAATTTTGATAAGTGATAGGTATCATCATTAGCTGGAAACAATGGACCATTTGAGTTCAAGCGATTGATTTAAATGTTTAAATTTAAGTTATATGTTATTGATTCTCAGATAACGGCCGATAACTCAAGAAATTTATTTATCTTGATGTCAATCTGGAGATCAACCGCAGGATCACTCTTGCCAACAGGTGCAATAGGCAATTGAGTAGCAGAGACCTCTCTTGTACGATAAAACTAATGCTCTACAAGATGCTCATCCTACGCGCGCTTCTTTACGGCGCAGAGGCAAGGACCCTATTAAGCACTGATGCAGCAGCCTTGAGAGTGTTCGAGAGAAAAGTCCTACGTAAGATCTTCGGTTCAGTGCGAGTTGGCGATGATTTCCGTATCCGATCCAACAGTGAGCTGTATGAGCTCCTCAACGACATAGACGTTGTGCAGCGTATTAATATTCAGTAACAAGAATGGACCAACTTTGGCAAAAATACCTAACCCTCCAACTTGTTTGTTTTTAACAGAATCCGTCGACGTAGTTCCAACCAACACATAAACATCACGAAAATCAACACTTTGCTGATATACCAATGGACTACCAGAATCACCCGCACCAGCACCTGCACCTTTCTTGTCTGCACACAAGTGAGTGTCTAGTAAAGCCTTTCCAGTTATGTTGCTGCACACATCTAAATAATTCCTGACAGGTAAACTCTCTGTCTTACATCAGAAGAGTAACCCGTTGCCGTTGTACCAGAGTCAATAGCAACCGCACTATATTTTTGTCCGTTTTTACTCACTTCACAATCTGGATCCGGCCTCCTATTCCACTCTCCCAAAGTTACGGGAGCCTTAATAAAGACACAAGAGCCTTATCTACAATAGTTTACTTGCATTTGTACCCAAAATGAATTAAAAATTTTAAATTAGAAATTCGTTTCAATAGGACATTAAAGGACTCAAATACAGGTCGCTTAAAACACATTCTACTCTAAAAACCTCATACTTTTATGTGCACCTCTGCCTTCTATTTTTTTTAAAGATTTGCCAAACAAATCAATCAACGATTTGTCTACGCTTTAATGCGATAAATTAACCCTAAATTTCAAATCTAAGTGTTGTGTTCTATGAGTGTGTTGTGGTTCTATGCCAACAGTTTGTTTTGCACTATTTAGCGGTTTTTCTTCTTCCGATTTGCTATTGAAATCGCCTTTTCCTTTCCTTTGTTTTAAAAAACCAAATTCATTTTCCGTTTTTCTTTTAGGCTTGTAATGTCTTTATCACTGAGAATAACTTTGTCGAAAACAATGCAACAACCAACCGCAATCAGATCAAAGCAAAGCATTTTGGCTAACGTTTAACAAAATTTTCGCAAACCGAAAAGAATTTCTAACAACCGCCACCTTGCCTTTGATTATCTTTTTAGCGATGGTATTTTGGAAAACCTTATTGGGCAGTCAACCCACAGTTAAATATAATTTAAACGTACAGTGAGCATCAAAAGAAAGTGTACACTAAAGATAAAATTCTAACAATCATCAATCTCAACCTAAGGAGGGAGCCCGAAAAAATTTGACAATTTATCGAAATTTTTTGTATTTTTTCAATTTTAAAATAAAAATAACGGTAATTTATTAATGTATAATTTGTTTAATGTGTAGTTTCTTTTGACGCTCACTGTATATAGCATATATGTGTATATCTATGATAGACTGTTGCAGTTTGTAAATTGATATGTACTTACTTAAGGTGCGTTACCATGATTTCAAAGGAAACTAAATACAGTGCACGCGCGCTAATGTGAACACCGCATAATATGAACACCGCTTAATGTGAACAATATTTTTGCTTCAGTGACTACTCTAAAAGATGAAAAAATGTAAAAAACCCTATAATTTTAACAGATTATTTTTTTCATTTGAAATGTTAAAATTCTATGTTTATTAGTTACGGGTTTATTAGTTTATTAGTTACACCCCGTTTTAGGTGTACATATATATATATGTATGTGTTAATACATCTGCTTGCATATTTATTCTTCCATTGCTATTTAGATACTGTGAAGAAAGTTTGTGAAGATTAAATTATAAAATGTGTTCTAAAAAAATTGTAAAAAAATAAAAAAATTCATAAATAATGATTTTTGTTTAAAAGATGGTATAATTCTGTTTTAAAATTTTCGGTATTCGGAAATGTGAACAATTCGCAAAAGTGAACAACGCCAGTTTTAATTAGTTCACATTAGCGAGCGTGCACTGTACCATTATTTAATAGACAGGCTCAGTCAGGTAAGAGCGGCTATCGATTTTTGTAAACATATTAGCTTTCGGTAGGAAGCTTTGGCATATCCATTGCGTAGCTTTGCATATCATATGCAATTAACTGCAGTGCGAGTCACAAGTAATGGACCACATGTATAATAACCAGTATAGTTCCTGTTCTAGATGATGTTCTTACTTAACTTACTTAATTGTTCACTACCCTTTAGTCAGGATTACAACCTAACTTCGCTCACCACTCATATTGTGTGTTTTAATTTTATACATGAGTGGTGACCTCAGAGTTTTTGCCAACAGGCTGCAGAGGGAAAGTCGCTGAAAAAAGATTTTTAGTTTCAGGCGGAGGTTTTCGCAATCTTGAAGGCTGTTGCGGCCATAGCTGGTGCACCTGCTTCGGATTCGGAATCCTACGTGATCTTCGTTGACAGTCAGGATGCCTTAAGGGCCAGTGCCTCGGTCTGGTGCAAATCACGGCTCGTTCGCGAATGCAAGGAGTCTTTATGGACTTTTGGACCAGACCCTATCCGTCTAAGCTGGGTTCCGGGTCATAGCGGAATACCGGGCAATGAGACGGCGGATATTCTCGCTAGGTTAGGTTCACTTTCTGAAGGCGATTTTACCTTCCAATTTACCACCTCTACGGACTTGTCGATGGATGGGTCAGGGAGGAAGAGCAGAGGCGTTGGGAGAGTGGATCGGGTTGTTATGTGTCTCGATGTCTATGTCCTGCTATAGACTGTGTAAGAACAGGTTGGCTACTGGGCTTGGATAAGGCCAGTTTAAGGTTAATTATAGTGTTTTTCACAGGGCATTGCGAGATTAGGTCGCTGACGGAGATCTGGAACAGATCCCAGTTGGACTACTGCGGAGTATGTTGCGGTGAGGAGGAGTTGGAGATTTTCGAGCACCTCCTCTGTAACTGCCCAGCCCTTGGTAGGTTGAGGTTGTGGACCCTTAGCAGAGGCTTCTTTGATGGTTTGAATTCTGTGTAGAGAGCCGACATCAAGGCTCTCCACGGATTCATTAGTAATTTGAGCTTGTTGAGGAGTGCCAGGGCTTCACCGATGTAGCCTCGTTCTCCCATTTTGTTTTGTTCTGGCCTGTGGTCCCTTCCTACTTCCGCTCCTTTTTCCTATCCCCTCTTTTATCCTTCCTTCTTAAGGACTTTATGTACAATGGGCCAAATCGACCTCCGAGTACTGTACTTCTCTAAATTGACAAGTGCACGTCCTCTAACCTAACCTAACCTAATATTTTTTATATTTCGTTTTTTGCTGATGTTTGAACTGGGGTTTGAAGTACTGCTTTGCCGCTAATAAAATACGGTGGCTTCCATGCAGTAAACTTAAATGTTCTTTCATGCAGTAAATCTCCACTGGCAGCATATCTGATACTAATCGAATATAATTGACTACGGTTTTAGCTGTACAAACTGGCCCTAGTCAAAGCAATACAATTGCATAAAATGTGTCTTGTAATTTCATTTTTCTCCAGACAGCCAACCTAAACTCTGTCTTACTAAGAAGGTGAAACGTATTGAGGATTTCATAAACACTTATATTCTCTACCGGCATTAAGCCTGACATAGCTTCGATCTGAGTTTTGCCAAGTTAGTCCCACAATAATAAAGCATTTCATTGACAGCAATCCTACCGAGAATACAGCTTCATGAACAGCCACATACATAATTGGTCATCACTATTTAGCCAGGATTACAACCTAGCTTCTTACACCACGCATGTCGTATGTGTTAATTTTATCCATGATTGGAGTGACCTACAGTCGACTCCGGACGACAGATTTTTGAGAAACTTTTTCATGGCAATTTTATTTTATTCGCAGAGTTTTTGCCAGAAATTTGCTGAGAGGAAGTCGCCGATGAAATATTTTTTTCATTTCGTGTTGTTGTCTGAGCTGGGATTTGAACCGTGGCCGCATGTCATCATGTAAGTCAGCAATTAAGACGCCAAAAATCAATATCCAACCCGGGGATCAAATACTCCATATAGGCAACCAACTTGATTGCACAATAAACCTTGTCTTTGCAGCAAATTCTTTAAGAACCAAAGTAATTATTACTCTAAAATGCTAGAAATAAACCATTTTATGGTAAGACATTCTAGTCTTGGCAATAAAAGAATGAACGAACTCGAACAATAATACATATTTAAGCACTTGAATGGGTAAGGAATTGTTTGAAAACTTCTTCAGTCAGTTAAATTTTTTTGCAACCAAATTAAGATTACAGCTGCAGCTGTAATCGTTTGGCCATAATATTTTCATAGATTTGTGTGTAAATAGGTTAAATTTTACAACTTTTACTACTTCATTCAATGCCTTAATTTTATTATCTTACACACACAAATGCAATCACATATATACTCACACAAATACTCCTTTAGAAACTCTCATTCAAAAGGCTTATAATGGGCTAATGATGAGTAATGGCCATTAAAAGGTCTTAAAACCCGGAGAAAAAAAACTCAACCAGAAGGGGTGAAGAAAAAAACTCCGAAAAATGAAAGTAAAATATAAATGTGGGCGTAATTGGGGTGGGTGGTAAAGAAACTTATTCTGCCCACATTACAAAAGTGCTTTAAATTCATAAATATTGAAATGAACAAAAACTTTCGGAGCCAAAACGAACGGCACGAGAAACTAAAAGGAATCCAACTGCAATGCTAGTCAACAAAAGCATTTTAAAACACAAATATAAGGAATAATTACACGTTTTCCGCCATTAAATTCTACTTAAAATTAGACCATCTGGGTTTGGGAGTTCATATATAGTACAAGAGTAAAAAAAGTGTTTCGCGGATAATGGCAAAAATGTTTGGAAACAAAAGGAAAACAAATTTAATTTGTGTGATAATGCAGTTCGCTTACTTAAAGGAAATGAGAGATTTTGTTTATGAAATTAATTTACAATGGGAATTGAAAGGGAACGTGGCCTAGTAGGTAGAGTGTTATCTTATAAGACGAGGAATGTTCGTGGTTTAAACATCGCTTAGACAACTCAAACACAGCGAATTCTGAAAACGTTTTCTCTCGAGCGACATCTGCCCAGCAGTCTTTTGGCAAAAATTCTGAAAGTAAATAAAATTCCTATGAAATGTTTCTTAAATATGCCGTTCGGAGTCGATTTTATACTGAGGGACTCGCCACTCATGGATAAAATTAACACACACAACATGGGTGTTGTGATAGGTTAGGTTGCAATCCTGACTAAAAGTTTGTAGTGACTATTTGAGTAATAATTTCAAAAATCCCGGTCCTTACTACCATGTACAACGGATTTAAGTCCTAAATGGTTTTTCTTTGCCGTGGTTATAGGAAACATAGGCTAGTCTATTTACCTTGTTAAATTCCATCTGAGCGGTTTTTTACATTTATTTTGCGCACCCAGCCCAATACGGAAAATACGATACTAACAGTAGTAATACTACCAGCACACTTTCTAGATTTTTTTTATAATATTTCCAGTTCCTTACGCGGTAGGTCGATTACGAGGACCTTATTTGCACTTTAAAGCTCGAAAAGGGTTCATGTTGTAAATTTTAGAAATGGTTACGCCGTAGTCGCCGTACTCTAGTAGGTAGTGTGTTGGATTATTAGACGTAAAGCCAGGGTTCAAACCCCAGGTCAAACATTAAACAAAGTACAAAAAGTATTTCTTCGACGACACCCTCTCAGCAGATTTCTGGCAAAAACTCTGAGAGTAAATAAAATTGCCATGAAAAGTTTCTCAAAATCCTGTCGTTCGGAGTCGACTTTAAACTGTAGGTCTCGCCACTCATGTATAAAATTAACCCACACAACATAAGTGGTGTGAGAAACTCGGTTTTAATACTGACTGTAGGATAGTAATGACCAATTATGTATGTTTGTACGCCTTTTTTGGATGTTACATGATCTAATTTTGTAAATTTAAAACTTTTCACTACACGTGAGTCTTTCAATAACGTTTAAAACATGACCTCGTAGATTGCAAATAAAATAAAAATAAATTTTGTATTCAGTTTTAATTAAAATTCTTCATTATTCGCACAATTCTGTGTGCCACTGTTCACAACTTTATGTAAACAACAACAATTGCGTTTCTTTGTTATTCCTCTTTTTGTACTCTTTGCATAAACAGCAACAATTACTAGGCACTGAACAATGGTGCAGATCGAGAATGCTGATGGAATTTGAAACTCTCGAGATTACTGTTTACATGCTACCGCACTATAACTTCTCCGGGAAGTTCAAGACATTTATTCCGGACAGAAATAAATGGAAAATTATTTGTTACTCACTTGTACATTCAACTGCCGCCTAGCCAAGCGGCTGTCAATACAAATGAGTATATTTATGATCTCTAGAAGGTATTTCGACTTCCATGACTCACTCTGCCTGATGTTAGCGTCTTACTGCACGCATATCATATGGATATCCAAGGATATCCCGTGTTCCAAGAAGATATACTTACTTACTTACTTAATTTAACAACCTAATTAACGGATTCCAGCCTGCCACAACACATCCTTCCAGGCGCCTCTGCTTCTTTCGCGCCTGCGTCAGTTGGTCACAGTAGTCGATGACAGGGCTTCTTCTATTTGGTCCTTCCAACTCATACAAGGTCGTCCTCTTCGCCAACTTCCGTAGATCCCCGCATCAAATATCCTCCTCCATTCGAACGGCATGGCCGAACCAGCGCAGCTGCTGGATATTAATATGCTGCACAACGTCTTGTCGTTGAGGAGCGCATACAGCTCACTGTTAGACCGGATACGGAAATCATCGCCAACTAGCACTGGACCAAATATCATACGTAGAACTTTTCTCTTGAATACTCTCAAGACTGCTGCATCAGTGGTTAATAGGGTCCATGCCTCTGCCCATAAAGAAACTCGGGGAACATGAGCGTCTTGTAGAATATTTGTTTTGTCGTACGGGAGAAGTCTCTGCTACTCAATTGCCTATTGAGACCATAGTAGCACCTGTTGGCAAGAGTGATCCAGCGCTTGACCTCCAGACAGATATCATTTTTAGGTGGTTATCGGCCGTAATCTGAGAATCGCAGCACGTCTCTACTTGTCGATAACATACGAGTATACATTGTTTTGCCTTCATTTACTGCCAGACCCATCTTAGTAGACTCCCGTCTACTAAGTTAGCACTAAAGGCAGCAGTAACATCTCGCTTGGTACGCCCTATGATGTCAATGTCGTCAGCGTGCACAAAAACTGGAAGCATTTTGGAAAAATATTGCCATTGCGATGCACTCCCACCTTTCGCAGAACACTCTCCATGACGAAGTCGAAGAGGTCGCATGATAAGTGGTCGTCTTGTCTGAAACATCGAAAGGTTCGGAGATCCCTTATGGGGCTATCGAAGCCTGCCTTATAGTCGACAAAAAGATGGTTTATGTCGACTTGAAGAACATATACTGCGAATGAAAAATTTAAGAATCCCATTGAAAAACTGCAAACTTATGATTGACAATGTGGTGTTCGATTTTAACAACGTGAATGATCAGCTTCGGGCAAAATAGCTCATCACATCTGGCTAAAGCTAGTTAGACGGCTCATGGAAAACAGCAGGCACCAGACATCACATTCTAACTACTCATGCAAAATGCATTTGCTTCGCTCGTACATCATTTGCAGGATTGAAGAGACAAGAAAGAGCGTGAAGGATGAGGTTATTCGCTTATGCTCAGTGTTATGTATTAGGAAATAGACATAGACAGATAGTGATAACCTGTCGCTAATTCCATTTCAGCCCCCTTGCGCAACTGTCACGAAATTTGTAGTCCTAACGACAACTTAATGCCACAGTTTTAGGGTACGTAGCGTAGAACAACAGTAAATTGATTGCTACAGTTTAGAGCTACATGTTGCTGTACTTATAACATAATAATGTTGATTATATCACTACTACTACAATGTCATTCCGTTCATATTCATCCCCTTTCAACTACGCTTACATCTTTAATAAGTGATAAGTGGTAATGTGATTTAAATTAGAGGAAGACAACACACCGTTTCAAATGACAGGTAATGTTCATGTATGTATGTAAATATAGCCGCGTACAGATTTACAAGAGTTAAGTAATGAGCAGAGAGATTGTTGGTCATATTAAGGCTGTATATGAGCAGTTGAATAGACCCTTGGACAACGGCAAAACATCTTAACTTGGCAGACGTTAGGGAAGACATAAGTTGAGTGAAATAAAAGCAAAGAAGAGAATTTCTTATTCGGCATGAGTTAATCAACCTACCTACAGCGTATTGTACAATGCAGTTATAGTTTGTTTAATCAGACACCAGTGTAATGTGTATGTTTGTATCAAATTGTTGTCACAAATTCTTGTTTAACTGACCAAAAATGTCATCGTTAGCCTTTTGGCTTTCAACACATACAAAAAGGACTTCGTTGGACATCCTCTTATTATTCCATATAATCTCTGCCAATATTTTCTTTTCTAATGAATAGAAAATTTTCCAGACAAACACAGTGGACAGCAAATAAGAAATGGAAAAGAAACACACAAAAAAGCAAGAAATACCCGCAGTCTTCAGACAACTTAATCAAGTGATTAGAAAAACATTGTGTTGCATGGCATACAGGATCAAAATATAAAGATGAAACACTGTAACACACATATCGATAAAGGTTTACACCACACAGTTCAGTATCATAAATACACACACACACATCTGTAAATATTAGATTCTAGCTTATGTGGATGCATGTAAATAAAGGGTTATTGCTCTCGAGAGAAATATGTACATGCGTCAGTTATTTTTACTCAAATCTAATTGTACTGGAAAGCAAAGCAAACATTGGAAATGAAGACCTATAAACGTAATTTTAAAATTAAAAGCGACACTGTATAATACCCCCAATGCAGTGACATTTTTAAGGCAATATTGGATACAAACGTTTGAAAGACTTATATTATGTTTAGACATGCTCGTATATTGAAAAATCGCAATAAACGGCATAATTGATATCAATATTTCATATAAAATGTCAATTAATTATTGCTCAATAAATTCATAAATTGTTATAATATTGATTAAAACTTCAAATACAGCACTGTCATAAGTACGGTCAGTGAACATATCACTATTTTCCGAACACTTTCTATTGATATTTGACAACTCAAATGTCAACAACAAACAAAAACCAAACAACGACAAACCAAAAATCGAAGGTCAGCATAAAGGGATGAGAAAATATATAATAACATCACAGACTTGATGTCGTATTTAATTTTTAACCCTTTCGATCCCAATGTTGTTTGATGATAATTTCTAATTTATTTCGAAAAGTTATTTATAATACCCTGAACTGAAATATTACTGGGAATCCAGTTCCTGCTTTGAAGAAAGCAGCTTCTGTTTCTACTTGTCTTCTCCAAGTATGGCTGACCTTCCAGGTCTTGACTGGTAATCTATAACAGTTCTCGCAATTTCATCCTCGGGTTTATGCAGAATATGTTAACTGACCGGTATATTTTGAAAATAGTACGTATTCAGCAGTTAATAAATAAAGACCTTTGAGTTTCATTTTGCTCTAACAGTGCCATAAACAAAAGCTTTCTTTTCTGCAAGCTATGCAGTATTATCAAATTTTTCTTTCTCATCCTTTTGAGAGAAGCCACTTTGGAGTCAGAAATATTCCCTCGTGATTAAATTAAAAGCAATGTTGTTGAAGCAATCAGCTGTTTTGTTTACCAGCTGTCAAATAAATTTTGTGTCTGAACACTAAAAATATTGTTATCAATAAACCGAATATTAATTCAATAAAAGTACATGTCTGAACATAGTATTAAGAATTTAAATGTTCAATCCCTAGTAATGATTTCACAGTTTTTATCGAACCGTTTTGGTAACACTGTGTAAAAAATTTTTTCAATCTATGGGTTTTTGTTTGAATTGCAATATTGTTACGAAAATGAAAATAAACAAAAGCTACAAAAACAAAAACAATGAACTTGTTTACATGATAAACAAGTAAACAAAAATATACCAACAAACACTAGTATAAAAACAAGAGATGATAAACAAGTAAACAAAAATGCAACAACAAACATTGCAAGAATAAATGTAAACAAAAATACACAAACAACAATAATGAAATAACGATGTTTACATTTATAGAAATCTCGAGAAGGCAAAGCCGCTAAAATTCGCCTTCAAGACCATTCATCAGACTGTTTACGTTGCCATATAAAAGGCAAGGCAAAGGAGGCAACGGAGTTAGCAAATATTCAGTCAATCAGTTACTGTTTACGCAAAAGACTTTAAAGAGGAATAACGAACAGAACAATTGTTTTTGTTAACATCAAGTTGTGAACAGTGGCACACATAATTGTGCGAATAATAAATAATTCTAATTAAAACTAAACACAAATTTATTTTTATTTTTATTTACAATCTACGAGCTAATATTTTTAAACGTTTTTAAAAGGTAAAAACGTAACAATATTTAACATTGATTTGCAATTTTATTTAACTTTCAGTTGGTCATGTGCCTCTTTAATTATTTTCTTTCTTTTGGACCACATTCTCTATAGGACAATAAAATTCCATTTGAAAAAGCTTTTTACATTTGCATTTCAATTGTATTTCAATTTGAAATAATTTTCCATAAAGTAACCATAAACTTCTGTGTCGATAGGTTAGTGCGACATTTACGGCATTTGCACTGAAAATTAGTTTCAAATAACAACCAGAAATAATTGGTCTTAACGAAGTGAATAACCACAGCCAAGGGTAACGATAGCCGAGTACTACAACTATCTGCAGGACAAGGGCAATGCAGTTGGTTGTATTTAATTTAATGCTCTGTTACGGTAATACGTTTTTTAATAATCTTTGCCTATCGGGTGAATCCCATAAATGGTGTGATTATGAATTTAAGACTTATGATATGTATTTATAATTAAAACTCTCTTAAATATTAAGATCTCTTATTATTAAGTTCTTTCTATTTTGTATTATTATGTAGTATAGGTTTACAAATACCATTATGTCAATAATAAACACAGTTTTTAAGTAGAACTCAATCAGACTGGTTTTAATTATAACAACTTACTTTTCAAATACACAGAAAAGCCTGTATTCCATGCAGTTTTTAGTTGGCAGTTGTAATGTTTTTCATAACAATTCTTTAAAACTTTAAAACATTGCAAATAAAAATAAAATTAATTTTTGTTTAGTTTTAATTAAAATTCTTTATTATTCACACAATTCTGTGTGCCACTGTTCACAACTTGAAGTAAACAACAACAATTGCTTTGTTTGTTATTCATCTGTTTATACCCTTTACTAGACAATTATTCGACAGATCTTTGTAACGGAGGTCTTCAAACCACGATTACTGTCTGCGTCTTCACACTATTCTGACTAAACTTCACTAACTCCGTCGTCTGCTTTGCCTTGCCTTTTACATGGGAAAGTAAACAGTCTGATTAATCTTCGTAAAGGCGAATGTTCGTGACTTCGCCTTGTCGAAATCCAAAACTGTTGCATCCTGTACTGGACATCATGAAAACATGACCTACCTGGGTTAGGTAAGAGAACGAAACGAAATGAATGAAATGAAAAAATAATTTCTTCGGCAACATCCTCTCAGCAGACTTGCTGCAAAAATTCTGAAAGTAAATACAATTACCGTGAAATGCTTTTCAAAAATCTGTCGAGACGACTTTAAACTGTGGATCCTGGCACTCATTGATACAAATAACACACATGAGTAATATGAGCAGCTAAGATGTAATCCTGATTAAATGGTTGTAATGATTAGTTAAGTAAGTAAGTGTTATTTGCAGAGATGTTATGTAAAAAATGCTTGTTATGCAAGCACTTGGAGAGCTATACAGAATTCGACAAAGAGAGGGACGTGATATATCGAGCAGATAATGAAGGGTCAGAAAGGAATATTTTCAAACGCTAGATGTGAACACTTATCGTGTTTTGCTTTTACATCGCTTAACATTCAAATTATAAACAAAAGCTACAAAAACAAAAGCAATGAACTTGTTTACATGATAAACAAGTAAATAAAAACACACCAACAAACACCAGTATAAAAAAAGAGAGGATAAACAAGTAAACAAAAATGCAACAACAAACACTGCAAGAATAAATTAAACAAAAATACAAACACAATAATGAGACAATGATGTTTACATTTATAGAGATCTCGAGAAGACGAAGCCGCGAACATTCACTTTCAAGAACAATCATCACACTGTTTACGTCACCATATAAAAGGCAAGGCAAAGCAGGCAACGGAGTCTGTATAAATTCAGTCAGTCTTGTGTGAAGACGAGCGGTGTAGAGACCGTTATAAAGATCTGTCGTACAATTGTTATTGTAGAGCAGAGCTCGGCATTTCCTATGCACGCGTGCATTTCAGCCATTACTAAATTTACAACAACGTACTCACACGTATTAAAAACACTCTCAGTCTCGTTTGAGCATTCATTGAAAGAGGTTGTGTTGTCGCATGTTTTTTTGCTTTTGTACATGAACATATGCTAATGCAGGGATGGAAAACTTAATGTTTTTAACATCAGCGTATGGTGTACGTTTTTAGAATTATAATCTTTTTCAAAATTAATTATTCTAATTTATTAAAACAAACTTAATAAAACAAAAACAACTTATATTTCACTATTCATAAAAACTATGTACATATAAAAGAGGAAGTATTTTTCAAAAAAATTCTATAAAAAAGAAAAAATTTCGAAATTTATTAAAACAAAAACCAAATTTAGTAAAACAAAAATAACTTACATTTCACTATTCATAAAAACTATTTACATATACAAAAGGAAAAATTGCTAAAATTTTGATTATAAAGAGGAATTATGTAAAAAATTATATAAAAAAGAATTTTTTTTTAAATCTAAAATAAGACAATTTCTTGCGTCACCTGTAATATTTACATATTCGCTATGACATGTAAGATAATGTCTTTCTACATAAAATTTGTTAATTCGTGCCATCGTCCGTTTACAAATCATACACTCGGGTTTGCCAAAAAAAATTTCGGCAAACAAGAAATTGTTTTCCCATTCTACATTAAACATTTTTTATGTGTGTCTCTAGCATCAAGCGTAAAACAAACCTCACTGCATGAAAGCTCGAGCGAGACTGATCGATTTTGTTTGTTTTTATTCATTTTGTGAGTACAGTATAAATTTCCCAGAAAGTTTTCTATTAAATATGTATATTTCCAAAAATAAAAACAAATTTTAATCTAAAATGCTTTCTGAAATAGATATAATCAAAGAAGTCTAAACGAATTTTACAAATTTAAAAATTAACATTTTCCATGCCTGTATTGTAGTGAATGTGAGAGCATAAATTTTTCTCTTTTCTTAGTTTTCGCTCTCGCAACAACTGACCAATAGCAAGTGTTGCCTGGCTCTGTTGTAGAGTGTAAAGAAGAGTAACAAACAAAGCAATTGTTGTCGTTTACATCAAGTTATGAACAGTGGCACACAGATTCGTGCGAACAATAAAGAATTTAATTAAAACTAAGCATTAATTTACTTTCAATCTACGAACTTTTAAAATATGAACGTATAAAATATTTTTTTAAAAGGTAAAAACGAAAAAACGTATGCGTATGACAGGTGATGGAGTTTGTTTAATAATATGGGCAATAAGTGGCTTAATATATGAACTGCTTTACGAAATAACGCGGCTGGTTGAGATATGATGAAAATGCATGGAGCATAATTTCGAGCTATAAATTCTCTCTTCTCTTTTTTGTTGAAATTTAAAGATTCGTTCTTCAAAATTGATTAAAGTTTAAAGATTAAAGTGAAAATTGTAAGAAAAAAATTCTCAACATATCTGTCTTTTGAAATGTTTGGCAGTACATTTGCTTTACAAAATTTTGTTTAACTTTTTTTAGACAAGAAAAGAAAAAAAGTAAAATATTAAAAATTATTGTAAATGAAATAAAAAGCATCTTAAAATAAACTTCTTCCAACAAAGAGATGGATTCTAATTAAAAATTGTGTCTACAAAATATTTTCGAATTCTATTTTGCCTTTTTAGCACCACCCACCCCTTAACCAACCTGATCATATAACTAGTTTCTTAGCAGCAGCCAGCATATTTAAATTGGCGTTGTAGACATTGTAGAATACAAATCACATGTTAAGAAATAAAAGTTAATTAAAAAGTATCCAACAGAGAGAAGGTATATAATACAATGCCTTAGATAATTCAATTCAATATTAAAATCATATTACCTGGCGTTGTCAACCCAATTGCTGTGGTAACCATACAGTTGATGTTAATGGAATAAATAAATGTTAAGGAAATAAAGAAAAAAGTTAAAAACCATGGGAATAAATTTAAAACATCATATTTATTTCCTAAGAATGTTTTTTCAATAAATATTTGTAAACATTTTAAGAAATAATTTCAATAAACAGTCGCTTAAAATAGGCAGCATTGAGAAGCTGCGCGTGAAAACAAAATACTCAGGAAATATAACCAAAAGAAATTAAAGAGCTGACTGAGCGTCTGAAAGAAAGCAGAAGAGAAAAAAGCTGAAAAGATGACTAAAAAGCAGAGTTATCTTCCTATCAAACTAATTTCAGGCAGAAACTGACAGTGCCAGATATTCTAATATTTCAAGGCTATTGAAACTTAAGTTTGCATCTCTTTATGGCAGAACAGAGACGTAGAGTGTGACCTCCAGGACAAAAGCTGAGTTCCACAAACTAAACGTTGCTTACGCAGCTAAAAACCTTATTAAGTTCCTTTACTTTTCGACTGGTCCTAAAAATTCTAAAACCTGCCGTAATTCGTTTTCAAGTAACCACCACGATGTTTACTAATTTTCCTCGGAATACCTTGTCAGTTCATTGCTTCTTACAGAATCCATCACACTACTACTCTATACCCTTATAAAAGCCTTGTGAAAAAATCAAACAAAACCTTCCCCTACACCAGTTGCCTTGGAGATGACATACACGTTAGGGAGCCAGTAGCACGGCTTCACATGGTTACCAAATTAAATGTCCGTATCAGCCTTCATTTTTAAGCTATGTGGAAAAAAGTCGCCTTAATCTAGTAGGTAGGTATAAATGCCAGTAAACTACCAAACTCCACGTCATTGCCATCGACGACAGCTTGTTGATTTTACACGCCTTGACCGTATAATCCGTAAAATCCGGAGCTATGGAGCGAGAATGATAATAATCCTGGCATAGCAAAACTCATCACCCCTATTGGGAATATATGGCTTTCACAAAGCATTTCCGCCTTGTTCCAGTTTCTTTAGTCTATTTTTGCAGATTTCTGGCAAAAACTCTGAGACTAAAATAAAATTGTCATGAAAACATTTCACAAAAAAATATGTCATTCGGAGTCGACTTTAAAATTAACACACACAACGTAAGTGGTGTGAGAAGATAGGTCGTGATCCTGACTGAAGAGCTGTAATGACCAATTATGTATGTATGTGTGTATATATGTAATCTAGTTTTGTTGTTCCAGCTAAGCAGGTGATTGTTCTGCTAGGATAATGGGGCTGCCATCTATCTTTGCATAGAAACAAAGCCCCCCATTATTTGGTGTAGTGGTAGTGCATCTTGCTGGTTTTTGATTCCTACCCCTTTTCCCAATTTTTATTTAAAACGGCTTGAGAACATAGCCCAGTGTAGTGTATTGAATGTGATCGAGCTTAGTCCTAAGCTTTGTACAGGTTACAGGCTACAAATTGTTTTTGGCATATAAATTAATACGTTTAGATTAGGTTAGCTACCTAGGTTATAGGGGTAGTTTGCCGTTCACAGGCAAGTTCACTCGGCCCATTATGTTATCCAGTGCGAAGAGGTAAGCCCCCCTGTTATGATACGTTAGTGGTGGTTTGAACCAGAGATCAGCAATGAGTATTTAAAAAGATGAGTAGAATCGAATCATATAATAATTTATGATACTTGCTCGCATTCATACTTATTTTAATAATATACTCATACTACCCATATTCAAAATTTGAAGTAGTCATCATACTCATACTTAACAACACGTATGATGTCGTTGATTTCGACTCTTCATGCATCAACATTTACAAGAATCATAAAATAAGTATGATTCGAGTACGAACACTAAAATACTCACTAGAAGGTTGTATTTGTACATTGTACTCATACTTATAAATCAATGTTGTAGTGAGAATGAATGAATCAGAGTAGTTAAATTTCAATATTGTTGACTCACTTATATTCAAAATTTCATGAGTGCTTATGAGTAGCCCGAGTTTTGGCTTCGGCTACCTTAATGGCATGTTCGCTGCCATTACCCGTAATACTTGTAAATAGTAGCCGTTGTTACGAGCCTGTGTCATAAAAATAGAGTGATGAAAGGATTGTCCGACTCGGTTTACTTGTTTTTTATAAACAAACTCCCATTGTCATTTCATATGAAAGCATACATGGTAGAGGCTTTAGAGATTGAAAATAAATTTCAAAAATAAATAAACACTACCATATACTATCAAATAAACATTGATACTCTGATTCTGAATGACGACAGACATTGAGTGCGACAGAGTGATGAAAAGAAAAATACATTTTCAAAGGCCAAGTTTGAACAGATTTGTTTATAAAATTGTGTATATTTTTTTTAACAATTTTGTACATCAAATGGATGTATGTACTGCTCATATATATGTGTATACTACATGTACAAAATTTTCCATTTTTTTAAATCGTTTTCAACTGTCTGTGGATAACTTTTAAGCCAGTAAATGAATACAGTTTAAAATATTTTTTTTATTTCATTTTGTTTTATTTTTTTTCCATCATTTCATTTGATTTTATCTAGGAATGGGAGCTGGAAACAAACAAAAGTTTATGAATATCAATTCATAAATATTTCAATAGTATCTGCAATCACTTGAACAATTTGCAGAATAATAACTACTACTGGGCGTGTTATTTACACGTGTATGGTTTTGAGAATTAAAATAAAAATTTTTAATTTTTTTCTAGTGGCCGCTAACTCCTTGATATCGAGCCATAACCGCAAAAATATCTCAAGCGACATATTTTTCATACATCGTTTTTTGTAATAAATAAATTCATTGGCATCAATTGCATCATCTATACAAATTTTAGGGTCACACTCTGTACGTTTATGAAGTTATAACAAAAAAAATGTTACTTTCTAACTTAGTTTGCACAAGAAATAAATAATAAAAACCTTCCCCTCTAAAATTTCGTTTTTGTCGCTTGAGATATTTTTGCGGTTATGGCACGATATAGAGACTGTGCTGAAAGCCAGAGGGAGGATTTTTTTCTTTGGGTATAATTTCCACAGCTTTCGTTAGATGCCTGTGGACAGTACTGGTATCATTACTACCTGCACTGACTTTAAAATTCCTCTTGTTGGTGGTTATTATTCAAATAGTAGTGATCCTGAAAAAATCAGATTTTCAGCTTTGGTTTCCATTTGAAGGATTGTATGTTTAAGCTTTTTTCTTTGGTTCTTTTCACTATTTTTTTATTTCAATGCCTTCTAGTATTTTTTTCTTTGGTTTCAATTGTTTTGCTTTTATACGACTACTCGATATAAGGATTTGCATGAATTTATTTCATATTCATATTCTTTTTCCTGCACTGATGGCATAACATTTTAAAGTTTCTGCACCATAAATGCACCAGTTAAACGTGTATCTGTATTATGCGTCTTAGTTCACATGTAATGCCAAAAAATTTTAAATTAATAGAGAAATTTTCTTAAAGAACCATAACATAGACACAAACTTTTAAGCAACAATTTTAGACTCAAATGTCTGACTCGCCATTTCTGCCATAAGTACCGGAAAATCGGAGTAGTTTAGTTGTAGTTTTCGAAAGGCCTTTTATAGTGTCTGGCTGTATATTTAAGAGTAATAAAGCATTTGAATCGTTAAAGAGTCAGACAGGAATAGGTCTTATCACAGTTCTGGCTTGTTATAGTCCTCGTAGTCTAGTAAGTAGTTCGTTGATTTATTAAACGTGAGGCCACAGTTCAAACCCTTTGTCAGACATCTCTAACAGTAAGCGAAACACGAAAAATATTTCTCAGGGCGACTTCCTCTCAGCAGATTACTGGCAAAAAATCTGAGAATAAAATAAAATTGTCATGAAAATTTTCTAAAATTTCTCAATTTCTCAGAGTCGACTTTAAACTGTACATGTACTTTTACTTTACAACATAAGTAGTGTGAGAAGCTATGTTGTAATCCTGACTTAATGATCAATTATGTATGATGTTGTTTGTTATTTTTATGTTTGCAGTTCCAAGCCCAGAAACTATAACAATTCCTGCGTACAGATGACAAATGTGAACTATCTCATGGGCTTTATATTTTGCAAAATAAATTTTATAGAAACGTTGTAAAAACCACGGTAATTCGGTAAGTAAAGGTGACTGTTTATCACAAAAAAAAAGTGGTATAGACACACTAAGACCATATGAGGCCCAATGTGATGCCACAATTTTAAATTTTTTCCCTATTCCCAGAAAGATTCGAAGCTAAAGATGAAGCGATTCTGATTGCCAATGACCATGTCTGACATTGGCACTAAGATATATTCTTCTTCTTCAGCTTAGTGCTGAGCATGTATCCAATAGATTGACAGTCCCCTAATTTTTTTCACTTCTACTGCTTCTGCAGAAATGTCTGACATTGGCACCCAAATGTCTTTCCTCCCTCCGACATATTGCTAGGCATGTAGGTAAAGAACAGTCTTCACCTTTTCCTCAACTCAACAGCTTCTGCAAAAAATTGTTTGTCTTGCTTGAGCGTCCATAACGCAATGGCCAGCATTAAAAAAACACTCCGTACGTGCTCTTTTTGCGCTTAAGCAGACTTATCGTGCACTTTTATCCGGTTTTGGTCAGATTTTCTTCTCCGTTCTGTCCATGTCCCAAAACGCCCATCTGCCATTGACGGAATCCATGACTGCATTATGAATTAAATGCTTGCAGGTCGTCAGAGGGATTCCCAAGGAGGAGAATTCATTGGAAAGTTCGATGGTTGTGCCTTACCTGGCCTTAAAATCCAATGAGATGAATATACAAAATCATAGAGCATCTGCTTCTGTGTTTCGCTTACAAACTAGTAGAAGAATTTTAAAATCTGAGTTGCACGCTAGCAGAGACTGAATGGAATTGCAAACAACTACTAAAAGTTGAAGCACAAACAGCAACGTGAGATATTAAACTTAATAGTTGTTATACTGTTGTGTAGGAGTACCAAAGTACTGCGTCCACATGTTAAATTTTACTACCCTCAACCTATAATGTATCTCCCTTTGCTCAGGCGAAGCTCAGAGTACTGTTCAGTGGAGGTGGATAACACTGCGCCTAGTATTTGGTAATATCTATTCTATTCATGAATTCATGCACACGACTTTGGAATTTACAAATATTTTTTTTACCTACCTACCTGCCCGGTAAAAAATCTGGTTACTATTGAAACGATATCCATGGGTAATCTGAAGCAAGATTTTCATTTTCCCGCCTTTCTTTAAAATTACATTACCGGCTTTGGTTACCTTTGCCTGTTTGTTTTCCACGAGTTTAAATCGTAAATTTCTAAACAACAGCAGGCTGTAAGATAACATTACTGCACGTACAACATATCTCTTTTATTTGCAGACAAGTTGCTATAACTCTATGTAAAGATTTGGTTTTTTTTCAGGCTACGCATTACAATCCACAATGTTTACTCAGCAAGAAACAAACATATAAAAGTACTACATTGTTGTTGGAAGTACCACAATTATGTTGACCGTTAAATTAGGCAACATGTTCGATTGTTAATGTTAAGTGCATATTAGTATCATGTACCACTTAAACCATTCATTGTGATATGTTGTCAAGTCGCAGAAACAAATTTTTTTACGGTTTCTTCCTGATAAGCTTTCAATTAAACGCAACAATGATGACTGCCTTTTTACTATACTTCAGATATTATTTGCCGCATGTCTAAATATTTATTTATTAATATTTGAACTTTTTACTAATAATAGTATTCCCATTGCATATAAAATATTGAACACTACCCTTGAAGAATGCAAAAATTGCTGCAAAATACTACAGAATCCACATGACGGCGCACTAGCCATAACAGAATGTAAAATGTTTGTAATGAAGGCATCCACATTACAAGCGGCTCTCAATTATTTCTTTCGTTCGATACTCCTCTCTAAATATGTTAAAATTACCGTTAATAAGTGTTGCCATTTTATTTAATTTGCGAATCCACCGGTCCTTGACCGCAAAATGTGTTATTGCATACAACCAATACATTTAAAAAATAATTAACAAGAAAACTCGGTTTACAAATCATTTCATTCAAGATAAGCTCTTTAATTTGTAAAAAAGGCTCCTTTAATTTTCTTTGTCTTTTGTCTGTTAAAGACAACACTGTTGACCTCTATCAAAATTAGAACAACTGCTGTTATTTAGAGTGCATTTGATAGCCACTGGGTGCATACAGTTGCTTAATTTGAGGAGAACTAGCAAAAAGTAAAAACTAAGCTTGGTAAAACTATGGAAACTCAGTCTTATTAACCGTAACATTGGAAACAAATATTTAAGTTCCTCATGCCCCGTCTTGCGTTTTGAATTTCTCTGCGGAAACCTTAACAGACTTTTTTATGGCAGCAAATTACGTAGATGGCCGCCATTTCCTTTCACAAACGTTTCAAATGTTTACATACTAGATGAATGAAAAATATTCTTCTAATCGATTTGGGAGCGTATTCAGAAGTTGATCGCAAAGAAGAATCCTTCTTCATCACTATGGAGCAGAATTGATAGAATAGTGTTACGAAAATGAAAAATCTAGATAGTTGTGTTTTGCTTTTACATCGCTTAACATTAAAATTATAAACAAAAGCTCAGAGACAAAACAATGCAGTAAACAAACCTGTTTACAAATTATCGTACTGCTTAATACAACATAAAAAAGTACACAAACAACACTACAATAGTAAATGTAAACAACGATGTTTTTATTAAATTAAAACTAAACATATATTTATTTTTCTTTTATTTGCAATTTAGGAGCTCATATTTTAAACGTTTTTAAAAGGTATAAAAACGTAATAATAGTATTAATAGTAATAGCCAAATATGAATATGAATTCCCGAAGACTTCTTAAGATTGTCAGTAAGAGGCCCATTCAAAGTCGTAATAGTACCATTTACGAAGAGGAGGAAAGTTTGCAAATTAAAAAATATTCTGTTCTTGGATGAGGTGATCGATTTATATTTTACATAAATGACAATAAAACTGAAGAGTAAACTGACGTAGAAGGTTCGTAGAGAGAGCACGTCAAGAAGGGCCAAGCAAGCCATAATGATAAGCAGAAGGCTAGCAGGCAAATAACTGCGCCAATTCTTATTAAAAACTGCAAGCTTCCCTCCTAATAAGCTCTATCAAAAGGCATTGTCGTGAATCCTCATATAACAGGGGATGCATACTTTTGTGAGCCTGTGCAGGGCCACAGTTCAGTTCAATTTCAGAAATTTTTTAACCAATGCAAAAGACCGTCTTAACATCAAGAAAACTATAAAGATTTTCACCGAAAAAGGATTAGTTAAAAAATTTCGGAAATTTTTTAACCGTACGTATAATTTAGTAACTGTGTGTAGTTTCTCACTCCAGTTATGTTGTTGGTGTTAATTTTATTTATGAGTGAAGCAGGCCACCGTTTATCACAACAAATTTAAGAAAATTTTCATGGCAATTTTTTAGTCATGTAAACCAAAATACTTTTGCCATAGTCCAGCTGAAATAAAGTGTAAAAGTAGCATACTTTTTAATGTAACAATATGTTTGAAATAATAAATAAACTGTATACAACAAAAATACAAATATACAAAACCTCAAAACATTTTAATCATTTTTTATTATAATTTACTGCCTTTGCAAATTGTTGTGATCAATTAAGGTCAGCATGTAACCAATAAAACAAACCAAACTTAACTAACAAAACTTTTACCAAACAAAACGTTGACCCTGAAATCATATTGCAACAGTAAAAATAAAGAGAGAGAGAGGTATTCATATTTAATTAACTTTATTCTTAATTAGGCCTCTTTAACTCAGGTTTAGAGCACTGGTCTTGTAAAGCAGGGGTTGTGAGTTCGATTCTATAGGAGGCAATTTGTTCTGCGGTATGCTTAATGGGTTTCATGCAATTTTATTATAGAAATGATGAATACTGAATAAAAATTTTTAAAAAGCTGAATTAGAGAAGGGTTTTAAGGCTATTTTCATACAATCAGGCTTATTGAGCGGTCGTACCAACCATCATACTTTCAATATTTTGTTTACAATTTCATATTCTCTTTCAACCAACACCTCTGAGATAAGTTCTATCTGGTGGAGTGTATTTTCCAAGACGTTGAGATCTTGAGCTTCACAAATGCGTGCAAATGCATAAAAAGTATTCCATCGTTTCGATGTCTTCATCACACATCCTACATTATTAACTATCTACCACGCCTATCTGCTTTTAATGCATAAATTGGAAACCAATTCGATTTTTATGAATTTCAGTCATTTCAAGAATTCCAATTTAATTGTTAAAGAAAATTAACGTTTTCTGGCTTAAATTTAAATTTATTCCACCACGTTTGAACGTTATTTTAAACAATACTGTTACGTTTATGCCTTTTAAAACCTTTTAAAATATGAGCTCGTAAATTGCAAATAAAATAAAAGTAAATTTGTATTTACTTTTAATTAAAATTCTTTCTTCGCACAGTCCTGTACGCCACTGTTCACAACTTTATGTAAATAACAACAATTGCCTTTTTTGTTATTCCTCTGTTTATACCCTTTGCATAAACAATAACAATTACTAGACAATTATTCAACACATCTTTGTAACGGAGATTTTCAAACCGCGATTACTCTCTTCAAACACAACGCGTCTTCACACAAGACTGACTGAACTTCACTCACTCAGTTGCTTGCTTTGCCTTGCCTTTTATAGGGCAGAGTAAAGAATCTAGTGAATGTTCTTGAAGGCGAATGTTCATGACTTCGCCTTCTCGAAATCTCTAAAACATCGTTGTTTACATTTATTCTTGTAGTGTTGGTTGTGCATTTTTGTTTACTTGTTTACCATTTTATTGTGTGCGGGTGTTTGTTGTTATATTAAGCAGTACGATAATTCGTAAACTGGTTTGTTTACTGCATTTTGTTTTTGTAGCTTTTGTTTATAATTTTAATGTTAAGCGATGTCAAACCAAAACACCAGTATCTAGATTTTTTTATGAGTTTAATTAACAAAACGCCAGGGACTTTTTCCTTTTTAGTTTTTTATAATTTTTTTACCCGTTCAATTTTAAGTATTTAATGATATTGTTTGTAATAATTTACTACGATTATTATTGCATATCATAAATAACAAAATAATGAGAGAAATATTTTTAATTGGACGGAAGCCACAGAAAATTTTCTTCTAATAATTGTTGTGTATTAATATTGCTTTTGTTTACTCGCGCTTTTTTATATGCGCTATTTTTGTCTCTCTCTCTCTCTCTCTCTCTCTCTCTCTCTAGACCATATTCTAATTTTATTTATAAAATATATTCCATATTGTATAGTGTAAAATGGAAATAAATTCTGCCTCTTAGCTCGTAAAATATACCACAACTGGGACACATAACTCAACAGGATAATAAACACAATATGCTGCTACACTACACATCTCCACACTTTACTTTATTAGAAGAATATTTTTGCAAGCCAATGCAATAGAATTTTTCATAGTTTCGCTAAAATATACAAATATTTACTGCTTCATTAGGAAAGAATTGAGAAAGGATTGAACTTGCATACATACATTTACAATTCGCCATTACAAAGCTTCAGTTAGGCTTACGAGCTTCTAACACTCACACTGTGTTGTGTGTGATAATTTTATACATGAGTGGTGGCACGTACAGTTTAGACAGATTTTTGAGAGACTTTCATTGGAATTTTTTTTACCCTCAGAGTTCTTGCCAGAAATCTGCTAAACGGTAGGCACCGAAGAAATATTTTTTCAAATCTCGTTTTTGTAGTAGATGTCTGACCCGGGGTTTGAACCGCCAACACACTATGTACTAGACATGGAACTTAGCGGTGATTTATTCGAGGACAATACTCTAAATTCAATGCCTGAGATGCACTTTACACTGACCGAAAAAGCATACGAAGCACAGGCTGGCTATGGCCCACTGTTTCATGCGTTTGGTTGTTAAATAAATAAAAATAATTCCGTCATCATTAAAAGACTGCCTTTGGTTTGGCACCACCTGACCAAAACAGTTGCATTCCAACGGTATGACGAAAAGTTTCACGAGGCTTCTAAAGCACAAAACGCTGCAACGTTGAAATCGTTAACGTGGTTATAGATTCACAGAAGATGTTGAGATTATGTGGGCAACACTTCTCTAGGCTACTGCGGTGACGTTACCAATTTCGCCATCAGAGTCAGGACAAGGAGAAAACCAAGTGACTTCAATGATTTCAAAACCACAAGGCTGGTAGTTTAACAAGAGGTATTGATCTGGTATGATTAGATGAAAGCATGACCATAAATTGATTGTCATCTGTTCTATGCTGAAGAGGAAGACCCCAGGATATGACTCTAACTATAAGGATTAGACTTGAGGCCATAGTTTAAATCCCATGTAAGACATCAAAATGAAAAAATATTTCTTCAACATCTTCCTCTCAGCAGATTTCTGGCAAACACTCTGAGAGTAAAATAAAACTGCCATGAAAACTTTCTCAAAAATAAGTCCTTCGGAGTCGACTTGTATAAAATAACACACACAACACTATTAGGTTCTTACATATATATTGTATAAGCAACTAAAGCAAATTGTCAAGCCACTGATTCAACCTTCCCAGTACGGCTTCTGCGATATGATATTGTTACGAAAATAAAGATTCTAGATACTGGTGTTTTGCTTTTACATCGCTTAACAATAAAATTATAAATAAAAATACAACAACAAGCACCAGCATAAAAAAATAGTAAGCAACTAAGCAAAAATACAACAACAAACACCAACATAAAAAATATTAAACAAGTAAACAAAAACACAACAACAAACACTACATGAATAAATGTAAACAAAATACACAACCAACAATAATGAAACAACGATGTTTACATTTATAGAGATTTCGAGAAGGCGAAGTCATGAACGTTCGTGTTCAATAACATTCATCAGACTGTTTACCCTGCCATATAAAAGGCAAGACAAAGCAGGTGAGTGAGTCAGTAAAAGTTCTGCCAGTCTTATGTGAAGACTCGGTGTGTTTGAAGAGAATAATCGTGGTTTGAAGATCTCCGTTACAAAGATCTGTCGTATAATTGCTTAGTGATTGTTATTGTTTATGCAAAGGGTGTAAACAGAGGAATAACAAACAAAACAGTTGTTGTCGTTTACATCAAGTTCGCACAGAATTGTGCGAACAATAAATAATTTTAATTAAAACTAAACACAAATTGATTTTTATTTTATTTGCAATCTACGAGCTCTTATTTTAAACGTTTTTAAAAAGTAAAAACGTAACAATAAGATATTCTCATGACCAATTTCTAATTGAAAAGAGCAATAACTCCTACTTGAAAAAGAAAACAAAGACATGCCTTTATAAATAAATCATCAAATTTTCATCAGAATTCAGTCGCCTACAGTACCATTAGAAACGACATTGCAGCCAAGTAAATCAATGCCATTTTCAAAAATTCTTCAGAAATTCTAAAGAAAATCAAAGAAAATAAAAATATGATTTTTTATTTTACGATGCATTCTTAAAAAATATTCTTAAAATTTGATTTTTTAACACCAAATATGTTATTGCTTTATTATTAAGTTATTAACCTTTTTCTTATTAAAGATTTCTTATTGATGTTTACAACAATAGCAATGAAGTTACTGCAATGAAGCAGAAACAATAAAGTTATGCCTGAGGCTACTAACATCTTTAAGTGCTGCTCCATATAATACACCCCCCCCCCCTCCCAAAATATGTTTAATAAACTTGCTAGAGCAGAGCAATAAATACGTAGGAACTATAAATTGTTTTACAATTCAATAAAACGAAAATATGAAGACATAAGATTACATTTTGGTTTTCTTTTCAAGCCCTATAAAACCCAATATACTTGGAAGTGGTGTAAGGTTTGTAACATTAAGAACTGGAATCTACATCCAAGGTTACCTAAAGGATAAGAGCCATAAATTAATATCCAATTCGTGAATAAAACCGACCCCATAAGAAGCTATCTACCTACCAAAAGAAATAACTGGACAGTGGCACATGAGAGATAGTCTCCTCTTCTGCTTTATATCCACAGCTAGTGCAAAAATCATTCGATGGATAACAAAGTCTGCAAAAGAATGCAAAGGGCAATAGCATGTGAGAATGATTAAGGGATAGAAAACATTTAGTCTCTCTTGTTATTCATATCAGTCCAAAAACGCCTAACAATATTTCACATATTTTACTACTCCCAATGAAGTTGAGCCACTTTGTAAGACGATCGGAAAATACACAGCTTAACCGAGATAATCAAAACACTTATTCTGTATAATATGTTGAAAATTTTGTGTTCCGCATCAGCCTCGGCCTAGTTCATCAGCAATGCAATTTCTGCTGCTATCGCTATGTTATGGAATCCACATAATAATAAGTCCCGAAAATTCACTGAAAAATCTGAGATTTTTAGTGATAATCCTATCACCAAACAAGAATTGCACATATGACCATAAGCTTCGAGTGAAAAACACTGCAAAGATCAGGCTACCTATACAAAGGCCTACTGTCAGAACGCCTAAAATATAAGTCACAATCTACTTTGTAAAGCCGACAGTTATGGCATACCTAAAGGAATTGGTTACCAGATCAGCTAATTTTGGCCAAAAGAAGTTGGCAATCATCGACCTATAATGCTTGCTGTAGACATTGGTGGCCAGCTCAATGTTGTTCACAAAGAAATGAGGACCAGTGACGTTCTTAGTACGAAATTTACACCAAACAGTGACTTTTTTGGGAAGCATTGGATACTCTTGGATCCCAAGTTCAACAATTTTGTTTGATCACGTACAAATGAGCCTCAGAGCCGAGGATCATTTTGCGATAAAAATAAGGATCAGTTGGCAACTGCTCCAAAGTCCATTCAGCGAACAAACCTATTTATTTGCGGTCCTTTATCATCAGTACCTGGTCAGTTCAATTTGTAAGGGTGCAACCCCAAGACAAGTATCAAATTCAGCCAAGCTGTGGCCTATTCTCCTGCAAACTGTTGTATCAGGAATTCTTTCGGCAGAATTAACTTTTGGTAGACGTAGGTTCTGCTCGTTCGTTTACTGGACCAGTGGATCCAAATTTATCAATTACATTGCTATTAGTTTTCTCGGTATTACTGTTATGGTGATCGTAAAATCGTCAAAGGGCCCGGTACGTTGGTCAGACAGCACATCAATTATGCGATAACAAGTTTATAGTATATGACAGTTATAGCTTCAACAAGTTCGTTATCAACTGTCAAAGTTCAGAAGTCGCTGTTGGAAGACACGCGATATAGGCCAACCATTGAATTCATTAAGGATTTATTAAGAGGTCTACATTGGAAGGTTATGAAAAAGTCCATTTAATACTTATGAAAACAATCACAATTTTGGATTCCTTGTGTAGTGTGCAATTACATTCACCGAGACATTCAAAGAAGGAATAGCCATGGTAAAAAATATCTTAAACAACTCTTTAGTGGCCAAACTTTTGTGGTTTATTTAATAAATTTAACTCAGTTTGTGTGTACATATAGGAATTACCTATATTCAGACATAAATTCTAGCGTGTGCTTACTCATACATATACATTCACATTCATTCATACACTGTAAACAAAGCCATCATATACTCATATATGAAAAGTAAAAACACTCGTAAATGTAATTGAATATGTATTCGCTGGTCTTGTTAGTGTTTTCATCTCTTCCTTTTATTTCCACAGTAGAAGGCAAGTGAATAGAAATGAAGTTTTTGTTAAGCTAAGTTCTTTTGTGTCTTAAATTAATTTTTCATTACTATTTAGTTGCCCTCAACTGTAGTTAAAGTTTCTTTTGGATTAAATTTGATTTATATTTAGTTTTCTGTTTTGTATGAGTTTTAAACTTTCCTTATACACTGATTCTGTCTTCTAAGAAAATCAAAGAAAATTGAAATCACAACTATAAACACGTAAAGTGTAAAAATAAACCAAAAATTGTTAAATTTTTTAAAATTCATTTGAATTCGTAAGAAAGGTGACGCCCTTGATAAAATTCAAAAGGAATTTCGTCCATTTCATGGGCATAATAAGCAGTCTAGTAGGCGAGCATTTTGTGCAGTTATTGATCGTGTTTGCACGAATTTTACTCTTTTCGATTTGAAATAATAAGACAAAGAAATGTGAGCACCAAAGAGTATATTATTGATGGATCGCTAAGTGTTGAAGAAGACGTCGAATTTTCGATTGATCGTCGTATTCAAATTTTTGGTCTTTGTTCTTCGACTTCGTGGTGATGATGATGTATGAGTGTGATGCTGATGAATGAGTGTTATATATGAGTATGATGATGAAGTATGATTATAATAATGAAGTATGAGTGCGCTGATGATGTATGAATGTAATCATGATGTGTGAGTGCTCTGTTGATGTATGATGATGTAGTTACCCACACGTAACGTAACGTACCGTAGCGAACGTTCTCTTTTTAGCATATGGAGAACAATGTAAACGATTACCGAAACGTTCTCTCACGTTAGCAAAACGGAACGATCTGTATAAAACAGAATACTCCAACGTTTTTACTTGACATTTGAACATGAGAGGTAATGAGCAGTGTTGCCACGAAAAAAAAAATATTGTAACCAACATTTGTGAAAAAGTCACCAAATAAGGAAAAATATGACCAAAATTAAATTCAAAGTTTTTTTATTTTATTTTTTCAAATTTAAATTATAATTGAGAAAAAAAGAAACAAAAAATAAAAAAATAAAATTATAGTCTTACTAATTAATTAATTTTAACAAACAAAACAAAAGTTATTTTTATAAGAAAAATAATAACCAAATCCGGAAAAATCTACACATTGAACAAAAAATGACAACACTGATGATGAGTCTGTATACTAATTTTTTGTGTTCCTTTTCGTTTTTATTTACATTCTTCGTTGACCTATGTCCCGTTTTGAACGTTTCTATAACTACACAAACGTTTTTAAGGCTACGTACGTTACGATTTTACGTTTCTTACGCTTGTGTAACCATGGCATGAGTATGGTGGTTATCATCATATATTATATGTGAGCATGATACTGAAGTATGAGTATGATGGTGAGGTATAAGAGTGCTGATGATGATGTAGAAATAATGAAATTGTCCAACTAATTATATTGTTATCAAACTGGAAACGGCGTGCATCCTTTAATATTAAAATGAGCAAAAGCTACACAAACAAATGCAACGAAATTGTTACAAGTAAACCAACAACATTAGTGTGAAAGAAAAGGGCATAGACAAGTAAGCGAGAACGCAACAAGAAGCAATGTGAACAAAATACAAAAACAACAATGAAGTCGCGATAGGGTTCTGGAATTCAAGAACCTTCATCAGACTAATTACGTGGCATATAAAAAGGTAAGACAAAGCAGGCAACGAGTAGTAAGAATTCAGTCAAAAGTCAAAAAGAATTCAGAAAACGCGTTGCGTGTGAAGATAACAGTCGTGGTTTGAGGATCGCCGGTGGAAACTTTGGCATTAAAAAATAATAGCTTAAGTCAAAATTTTGTGTTTAGGGGTTTGTAATATGTTTGTAATATGTAATAAAATGAAAAATTTATTGCCACAGAAAAGATCTGCGATGTTGTTGTCTACGCAATAGTGGAAAGAAAAATAACGAACAAACAAATTTTTTTTGGATACATCAAGTTGTAAACAGTGGCACACATTGGAATTGTGCGAACAATAAAGAGTTTAATTGAAACTAAACACAAAAATATTTTTATTTTGTTTGCAATCAAAGAACTCATATTCTAAACGATTTTAAAAAGGCAATAATAATTTGTTCTACGCGTGACGTGTGATTAAAACATATGGCTACAGAGTGAAGAAATTCGAAAACAAACATCGAAGATTCAAATTTTAAAAATTAAAAGGTTTGTGTATGAGATCAGTTACTTATTTTGTAGATAGAAATGGACTGAGTTTATTTAATCCCTCAATAGTGTTACCGAAACGATACGTAAAAGTAAAGTTAATTTTCCCGCTTTTGTTGTAGCAAACACCTGGGATGACCATCATATTTTAAAAGCCCCCAAGGGGAAAAAATTTATTGGCTTTAAAATATGTAAATCGGAGTTAGTGTTTTCAATACAAAAAACCACACTTTGGTTAGATTATGGGCCTTTGTAAAGTGTTCTGTGTTTTGATTGGAATGTTTTTAAAACGAAGAATTTTAGATAATGCAAGTCTGTATTCTTATTGTATTGCAGTGCACTGTAATAATTCTTTTTTGCAATAAAAGCTAGCATTTTTAAACAACTTTTTTAAGGTTATGTTTACCCATAAAACAATTTAAAGTGATGGTTTTTTATGTCCTATTATTTTTCTAAATCGAAATCGTATTTTACAAAAGAATAAATAATGAAATTGCAAAGGAGAAAGCATGTATTTTATGGTTTTCAATATTTCCAACAGATTAATTTCTTTCTATACTTTATTGCAAATCATAAACAAAAAGTTTTTCCCAAACTTTTCATTTTGTTTTCCAATTTTTTTCCGGTATCAAGTGAAATTTTTTGTTTATTATTTTATTTTCATTTCACCTTCAAATTTTGTTGTTGATTTTATTACCCAAAATGGCATAAAAACCGAAGAAAGCAAATAAAATAGAAAATGGAAACCAAAAACAAAAACCAATGCAGTTAATTTCTAGAAAGGTGTGTCGAATGTTGTGGAGAAGAATTTTACTTTCTTGAATTTCTCATCAATAAAAAGGAAAATGAAAGTAAAAACAAAAATAATATAGAATCTCAGAAGTTTATGTTTTGCCTGGATTACTTAGTTATTCAACGCCAGTTCTTGTACTTTTTTTATTAACTTTGTGGCCGAATCTTAATTTATAAAAACTGTTTTTATTCCAAAGCCGCTGTAAAATTGATTACAAATCATTGAACACCAGACAACTCTTAAAAATTAAAAAAATTTTCATGGAATCCTCAAACAATTTCGTCCATTTTATGTTCCAGACAGTCGGTCTAGTGTGCAAGTATTGCTCTCTTTCAAAACAATTTTACTCGTTTCGATTGCCAACCATCAACAAGATAGAAAAATGTTCATGCCTAAGAGAATATTGCAGATGGATCGCTTAGTGTTGAAGAAGATCGTCGAAATGTCGATTTGCTGTCGAACTCGAGGTTTTTATCCTTCGATCACTTGGATGTATGATCATGATGTATGAGTGTGCTGATGGTGAATGAATGTAATGATAATGTATGAGTGTGATGTGGATGTCTGAGAGTGATGATAATGTATGAGTGTTATACTGATGTATAAGTAAGGTGATGATGTATGAGTGTGATCATGATGTATGAGTGTTATGCTGATGTAAAGGTATGGTGATAAGGATGATGAATGAGTGTGCTGATGATGTGTAAGAGTGAATTGTAAGCATGATGATAATATAAAAGTATGATGATGATGTATGAGTATGAGTATGATATTAGATTATAATGATGTAAAAGTGATAATGATGTAAGTGTATGATGATGATGTATGTGTGAGTATAATGGTATGATGTATGAATGTGCTGATGATGTATAAGTAAGATGATGATGTAAAAGTATGATGATGATGTATGAGAATGATGCCGATGTATGAGTGTGATGGTGAGGTATGAGGATGATGATTATGTACGAGTATGATGATGGTGCATGAGTACCAGAGTACTCGTCGTACTCATACTTAACAATAAGCATGATGTTGTTTATTTCGACTCTCCTTTACTCAACATTTACAAGAATCACAAAATAAGTATAATTCGCGTACGAACACTACAATACTCACTAGAAGGTTGTGTGTTCGCTTGCTGTATGTCTTTTTCATTGTTCTTTTTTTTATTAAATGCAACAAAAACTAAGACCGTAAGTTTTGATGAATGATTCGAATCACTGGAAACATTTATGAGTATTATAAGTATTTTTCTAAATTTATGAATCTGAATGAGTAGGCGTATGGATCAAACATAGTTCGAATGTCATGAGTTTGATGTCAACGTTGCAGTCATACTCATTGCAACCGGTACATATAAATCAATATTGTAGGGAGTCGGAGTAGTTGAATTTCAATACTGTTGACTCACTCATGCTCAAAATTTCATGAGTACTTATGAGTAGCGAAAAAACGGTTCATTGCTGATCTCTGATGAGTACGGTGATAATGTATGAGTATGAAGATGACGTATGAGTGTACTGACGATGTATACATATCATACGCCTCTAAAATACAGCTCGTAGAGTAATTGATGCTAAGCGACCATTGTTTGCGTCACATTTTTGCTCATTGGAATTTCTTAAACTGGTTGGTTTTTGCCATTAATTTGCAACGAAAACAATCTTAAAGCCTTTAAAGAATCATCCATTAAGATTAACTATCTGCTTGTGCAAGTGGCTCTCGCTGCGGTGAACGACGAAAATATCGAACGATTCTAACCTAAATTTTGTTTCCATAAATTGATCCAATGAACATTAAACGCATTGGAGGCCTAAATTCGCTATTCAGCGGGCATATTTATGGCGAAATAATTTGGTGACAACTTTTTTCCGGAAGTGGTTCTGTCCATCGGCACACTTGATAACGCCATTTAAGGCTTTTGGATTATTTTTTTGTGAGGCTTAGTTTAGTTTTTAATTCTGTTCTCAAATTTTGCAATCCATTATTCTAGCTACCATTATAGCCTTATGGTTATATGAAAAACTGTGAAACGTTAGGTGGAGATATCATTCCATTTTTATTTTTAAAACACATTTGAGCCATAAAAAGAATTTCATTAAAATTGTGTTTCAAGTTACCATCGTCATGGACACAACCTATTGCCAATTGTGTAACGGCGTTGAAAACTCATAAAATTTTTATATCAAAACCAAAAACAGTATTAAATAAAATGGATGGAATTATAATTATAGGCCTAAAAAGCATGTTTTGTTTTGTTGTTTTTAATTTAATTTCCTGTTAAATAACACAGGGAATTGATTATTTTAATTGCAACGTGATTTAAAAAATATATATTTTTTTTTTTTGTAAATTTTGTGTTGGTCATATGCTTACTTGATACTCTCCATATATAATGCAGTCTATTGTGTATTTATATTTTTTGGTGTGTAATTATAGCAAAAAATCGTGCATGTTTTTGGGCAATTATAAAATGATAAACATAATATTCTGGTTTTTTTCATAGTATTAAATAATTTTCTTTAATGCATATGGGAGATAATTATTTAATTAAATTATAATAACCAAAAATATATTGTATTTAATATCAGGTGAAGGTAAAATGCCTAAAACAGACTTTTCATATTAGAGCCTATAATAAAGCGTTTGCAAATGGAGATTGAAAACCAATTTTTATAATTAAACCGCAATGCAAATCTGTAAGTGTGGCATAATTATAATTTTTGGGAAAAATAATTCATTATGGTTGATCATTATAACCCATTAGTCCGGATAACAACCTAGCTTCTCGCAACACCCATGTTGTGTGTGTTAATTTTATTCAGGCCCTACAGTCTACTGTCCACTCCGAACTACAGATTTTTGAGAAACTTTTCATGGCAATTTTATTTACTTTCAGAGTTATTGACAGAAATCTGCTGAGAGGAAGTCCCCGTAGAAATATTTCTTAAAATTCCGTTTTTAAGTGTGATTTGGGGTTTAAACCGAGACCCCACATCTAGTAAGCCAACATACTACCTACTAGACTACGCGACTTCAGTATAGAATATTCTCTTGAAAATTAATTCGTCCTACAGTTTATGATTGAACAGCAAAACCAGATTCTGCTACTGCATAGATATGTATATCCCCGAGAGGTATTGGGGGCAAAATTGACAAGACAACACAAAAGCAGTGGCTTTCGTTCTACCTACTGTTACTTAATTGGCCATTACAACCCTTCAGTCAAGATTACGACCTATTTTTTCTCATCACTTATGTTGTGGGTGTTAATTTTATACATGAGTGGTGGGACCTACAGTTTAAAGTCGACTCCGAACGACAGATGTTTGAGAAACTTTTAATGGCAATTTTATTTACTCTCAGAGTTTTTGCCAGAAATCTGCCGAGAGGCAGTCGCCGAAGAAAAAGTTTTCATTTTTGCGTTTTGATGTCTGACTTGGGGTTTGAAAGGCTTTATGTCTAATAAGTCAACACACTACCAACTAGACTACGGCGACTATTCGTTCTACCTACGGAGTCTTTTTAAGCGCTTCCTATTTTTAAATTAAAATAAAACGAAGCGTGTGTGTGTTCTATTATCGAAAACTTTCACTCGTTTGAGATACCTATTGATGCCATTAAGTGTGGAATATAACATCGTTCAAATGCATGCTAAGACTCCTTTGAGTGGAATGTATTTGAAATGTTCAATATTCAATGACTCTGGCGTATAAATCAGGCGGAATTGTACCGACGATATTGGTTATGTTGAGTTTGAGGACCGCTGTTGCATGTGGTTTATTCTTATATTCGACTTGTGATTAGTTCACAAGAAAAACGGCTAACAGGGTCAAATTGCACAATCTAGATGACAATTTCACATCACCTGCACGCGGGATGAGCATGTCCTCAACTCACTTGTACAGGATATCCAAAGTGGCATGAGCCTTGTGACACATAGTGCAGTCCTGTTAAAGCCACAGTCGTTGGTGTGCAAATCATCAAATTAAGACCAAAAAAAGTTGTTAATTATCAGCCAATAGTGCTCATTACAGGCAGTATTGATCTGGTCATCGTCATTTTCAAAGAAATATGGGCTGATGACGCCGCCAGTCCAATTTCCACACAAACTGTGAATTTTTCGGTATGCATTGGACGCTTTTAGAGTCTTGTGGATAGGTATTGTTACGTTTTTTGCTTTTTTAAAACGTTTAAAGTATATGTTCATAGATTGCAAATAAAATAAAATAAAAATAAATTTGTGTTTAGTTTATTGTTCGCACAATCTGTGTGCCACTGTTCACAACCTGATATAAACAACAACAATTGTTTTGTTTGTTATTCTTCTTTACACTCTTTTCGTAAACAATAACACTTGTTCGCCAAATCTTTATAACGGAGATCTTCAAACAACAATTATTCTCTTTAAACACCGCGTCCTCACACAATACTAACTCAATTTTTACTGACTCCGTTGCTTTTTCTTGTTTTTTATATGGCAGGGTAAACAGTCTGATGAATGCTCTTGAAGGAGAATGACTTCCCCTTTTCGAAATCTCTATAAACGTAAACATGTTGTTTTCATTATTGTTGTTTGTGTATTTTGTTTACATTTGTTCTTGCGGTGTTGTCGTTGCATTTTTGTTTACTTGTTTATCACTTTTTTTTGCAGATTTTTGTTGTTGTGTTTTTGTTTACTTGTTTAACATGTAAAGAAGTTCGTTGTTTTTGTTTCCAATTTAAACGATGTGAAAGCAAATCATCATTTCCATTTTCGTAACAGTATCGTCCCAAATTCAACCATTTTGTTTGTTCACGTACTCATTCATCCTGTATTGGAACTCATTGCGATGATGAGTTTTCGATGAAAATTTGTGTCAGTTGCCAACTGTTCCAGGCCCCATTCAGCGAACACTTGTTGTCGTCTATGGTCGCTCACGGTAATTTGCCATGGCAGACTGAATAAATAGCAACTAATTTGGCAGATGTTACAACTACAAGAAGGCCATTAACAACTGTCAAAGTACTGTAGTCTTGTGGGAAGACATGATAGGTTTGAGTCACCGGTTCTATGCCAGACAATGCCGCCAAAGCAATTCGATTTTAAAGCATTTTTTTATTTCAAATCTCTAAACTTGAAAACGTTTTTCTTTAGTTTCGTTTCGCTTTAAATAAAAACCAAAAGCCATATGTATTAAGAAAGAAATGAAACTGAAGAGCCTTAAAGTGAAGTAAAACTTGTTGTATTGCTGATCCTAAAGGACCCACATTAACTTAAACTGTAAGAAATTTTTTTTCAGTTTCTTCCTTTCATAGAAAAATTCTTTTTCTTTATGTTGCCTTTTTCAGCAGCATTATGGTTTAAAAGGAAACAAAAAGGAGAGGCGAAAACAACTAAAATACTTGAGCTCCATCTACTACACATGAGTACCTTCTAATGCAAGACTTAAAGTTTAAAATCACATGTAATGTTTAGACTTCCGTTGAATATGTATGGAAAGAAGAAACCAACAAGAAATGTTGGCGGGAAGCAATCTTATGTTAATGGAAAAACAAATATGAAGTTTAAGTTAAATCCATAGGAAATGTGTAGAAGAAGTAAGAAAAAGCATTTAATTTCTGTAAAATTTTCTAGTTCATATGGAATGAGAACGAGGGATTTGTACTACAAGAATGAGAGTTTTCGTTTTCATTAAGCATTTCCTATCTTTAATTTAAAATAAAACGAAATGTGGGAGAGATAATATTGATTTTTTTTATTCCAATGGCACTCGTTTTGTTGGCTTTGAACAACGTTTTAGTGTGCTTCTTCTTCGCATACACATAATTCTTAAAAAATCAGCTTTTGTAAGCTTAAATTGCTTGTGCATAATGTCCTCCAATATGACAATGGCTTTGTGGCACGTAGCGCAGTTCTATTGAAACCGTATGTCGTTGGTATCCCAGTCACATAATCCAGGTTAAAAAGTGTTGCTACTCATCGGCTTAAAGTGATTGCTATTGAGAGTGACGGCCTGACCAATGTTGTTCTCAAAGAAATATGGAAAGCAGGCTTCGCCTATTCAAAATCCTTACTCCTTACAACGGCGGTTTAGGGATGAATTGAATGTTCTTGCATTTCAAGAGGATTGGTGTCATTCCAAACTCGACAATTCTGTTTGTTTACGAAGAAATTTATTCATCCAGAAGTGGATCTCATGGCTGAAGATGATTTTTCGAAGAAAATTAAGGTCAAGCACCCATCAGTGAACACACGTAATTGTCCATGGTCCAAGTCTATCAGATCATGATGATTATACAAAATATACTGTATAAATGAAAACTGATTTCACAGATTTCCATATATATATGTTCCTCTTACTCCTCTAGGGAGCATAGTATGTATACGTACATACATATTGTTACGAAAATGGATACATCGTTTAACATTAACATGATCAACAACAGCTACCCTAACAAATACAACGAACTTGTCACAAGTAAACCAACAACATCGGTATGAAAGAAACGGGGATCGACAACTAAGCGAGAACCCAACAACAAGCAATGTGAACAAAATACACGAACAACAATGACTCACTTAATTACCTAATTGGCGATTGCAAACCCTTAAGTCAGTATTACAACCTAGTTTCTCACACCACTTATGGTGTGAGTGTGTTAGTTTTATACATGAGTTGCGGGACCCTAGAGTTTAAAAGGAGGAAAAATTTCTTCAGGAAAAGCAATCCACATTCGGATAGTGCTACGAAGAACGAATTTTCAGTGTCCAATTGTCTACGAATGAATTTTCGCTAAAAGCTCAGCTTTCAGTCAATTTAACTGAACTGGAAAAAAATTTCTTGGTTTTTTTTTATTAAAAGTAGGGGCCCTATTTTTTTTGCATACATACATACATAATTGGCCATTACAACCCCTCAGTCAGGATTACGGCCTAGCTAATTTTATACATGAGTGGCGGGACCTACAGTTTAAAGTCGATCCTTCTTTGAGAAACTTTTCATGGCAATTTTATTTACTCACAGATTTTTTGCCAGAAATCTGCTGAGAGGAAGTCGCCGAAGAAATATTTTTTCATACTTCGTTTTGATGTCTGACCTGGGAATTGAACCGTGGCCTTACGTCTAATAAGCCAACACACTACCTACTAGACGTACGGTAGTTTATGTAATTAAATAATTAAAGCTGGCGTGATTTTGTAATAGAGGTACGCGCTAAAATAACAATAACAACAATAACAACAACAAAAACCATACAATAATTATTAAATTTTAACACTTAATTGCACCTTTCAATATAGACTTGCGTGTTGTGGGATTCAAGTGTGAATATTTGAAATACAACAGGGAAATACCACCCACAACAATTATTTGTTGCAAATTTATGTATTTGAAACATTTTAAGACCGTTTTTGAATTTGTTTAAAGCTTTACTTAGATTTTTTGCAAGCAATAATACCACGTTCTTATGAATTTATAGACTTCCTATCACCATGCCTCAAAGCTTAATGTAGGTTAAGGTTATAAACAAAAATAAACAATTTTCGTGTACTGGGGTAATGCTAATAAAATTTTCTTATTTTTATTTTATTTCATTTTGACAGCCATAAATACTTCAGAGATGTTCTGTAAACTTTATGCTTGAAATTCATTTTTCAATAAAAATTCCCTTAACACTTAAGCCGTTTTTATTTTCATTGCCTCTCTGTTTCTCATCATATAGGATAGGCTGACCTCAATCTTTGGAAGCCTTAAAAAAAAGAATCATAAAAGAAATATATGCAGCAAAGGCTGTAAAGATATTCCATAAAAATAGAAAAATGTTCACTTGAATGAAATGCCCCATGGAATATGCAGTTTCTCTTAAAAATATGAACAACTTTTAAATACAGAAATATTCTGCTACAAAAATTCAACAAAAAAACATTTTGTTCAACTAAAGTCAGAAAAGGTAGAATGACTGAATGAAACAAATTCTTTCATTTTATTTTCCAACACACGTTGAGGTAAACATGAAGGCAATTTAATGAGCATTTTCTTATTCCTTAAATAAATGGATAGTATTTAATATGTGGCAACATTATGGATTTCTTTCCGCACTCTACTGTAATGTATTGCAAATATTTACACACAACTTCTTTCGCAATTTCATTAGCTCAGTTCTTGGGCATTTAGATGGTAAATTTATATCATTGTAAATATTTGCCGTTAATCGTGAACGGTCTTTTTTTATTTCACTTTGCAACACTTATTGCAAACTTCTCAACACACAGCTATCAACAAAAAAATATTTCCAATTTATTCCTTAAAAAGTACAGTTGTGCAAAAGAACAAATAATAGAGAAAATAATAATAATTATTCTATTTATTTCGTCCTCTGTCCATTTTTTATTCGGCTTTTCTCTTTTAATTCGTTTTTTATGTTGTACGTTTCCATTTTTTGACTCTCTTTTTCAATGTTCTTCTTTTAAATGATCAGCTGTTCATTTGCTTAAGTATGGCAAATATAAAATACGGTTTTGAGTGTGGGATATTTGCCAAACCGTGGCAAGGGTATCTCTGTGTATTTTGTTAGTGTATGGTAAAAGAAATACCCAACATTTGCAAATGCCATGATGCCAGACCATTTGCCCAAGATTGTGAACTGAGCTCTTGTCTTTATATCACCCTGATGTGCTATCTATGCCCGTAGCCGGTGTAAATAAAGCCTATGCCCCTATGTACCACAAGAAACTTGATTAGTTTGTTGGAAAAAGAATCATTGATTAATCAATACTTAGTATTTAGTTAACCAGTCAATTACTACTTGAGAAATAGTAGGAATCTAAAAGTAAAGTTACTTAACATTACATCCAATCCAATAATATCTCGATGAAGTCACTCTTTGGTGCGCTCCATATTTCTATTCGAACGGCCTTCGCCAGGTCATCACTGTCAATGGCGAAAAGTATAGGTCCATGATTACCAACTTCTTTTGAACTGAATTGTCTGCTCTGAACAATCTTTAATAGCATGCGGCTACGTGCCACACAATTAATCCCACAATGTATGTTTTGCAAGAGCTATTTGAGAGCCGTAGTCTAGTAGATAGTGTGTTGGCTTATTGGACGTAAGGCCACGGTTCAAACCACAGGTCAGACATCAAAACGAAAATGTGACAATAAATTTGCTTTGAAAAGTTTCTCAAAAATCTGTCGTTCGTAATCGACTTTAAACGGTAGATCCCGCCACTCATGTATAAAATTAACGCACACAACATAAGTGGTGCGATAAGTTAGGTCAGGATTACGACTGAAAGGTTGTAATGACCAATAATGTATGTACTCGTATGTATGATTTGAGAGCATGGTCATCTTTCGTGTGAAATGACCATCAATATCATGTGATTTGCATTCGTTAGACTTTGTCTTGCAAAGTTTTCTGACGATACAAGTGTAATCGAATAACCCATAAAGCACAGCGGTCCTCAAAGTTAACATAAACCATGCCATTGGTTTCAGTTTCCAAAAAGCTTGTTTCACCGTCAAAGAATCATAACCTCAAAAATCACTGACATTTCCAAAGCAGTAGCTAGGTAGCAGTGGTAGCACCGCTTATAGAGAGAATTCGTAGATATCGCGTAATAAATCGAGCGAAATGACTACCGATTCAAGTGCAGTCTGCTGCCAAATGCCTTCGAAATATCTAGAGTCACGTCTTTGCTATTAGGAAATCGATAAATGAGCTGTTTTCAGCTTTCTGCGAGCCACACTACGAGAAGTCGCCGTATTTTATTTTCAATTAAAAGTCAGATGTTTTAGGAACGCAACACACACAGCCATGTACATTTAAAAACGTTTAATAAAGCCATACAGACAGACATGGTAACTGTTTTAAAAATTATATTCTAACACGTTTTAAAAACAGCGTTTTTAAGTCACAGTTGGTGCATGATTTTTAAGGACAGAAGCTATTTACTCTTGTGATATTGGTTTGCACCAGAACAATCGATAACCATAGCTTGAGAACAGAAAATATTAGACTATGTTGCCTACTGTACAGTAACAAATATTCAGACACTCCGGGTGTTGGGTCAACGTATAAATATTATTTAATTCACTTATTTTTTTATTTACTTAATTTTTCTTTATTCCTTTAATTCAATTTCATTACATTTTTTCTTATTTTGTACCACTGTATTTTCATCATATTTTATTACAAAGTGGCCCACTGTTCATATTCTTGTTGTATATCCCGTTGGTAATCATATATTATATTTTTGCTTATTTCTTCAAATCATATTGTTTTGTCGTTGTTTTAAAAAATTTTAAATATTTCAAATTTATCTAAATGTATTTGGTTTTGTAAGAAAATGAACCAATGTAAATAAATTAAATGAAAACCAACAACAGTGGCCCTTTGGTAAAGAATATATGTATAAATTTGTTCAAATACATAAGTAATGTTATTTTAAGTAGAAAAGAATACTTTTAAAATTAATGAAGCATTGTTAATCTTGAAGTGAAACAAATCGGGTTTTTTTATTTTACACGGTCGCAAATTTTATTACAGCAACTTAGTTTTTTTGTAGTGCCTAAAAATATAAGTTTAGCAGCTTATAGATAACAACTTTAAAGTACCAAGTTGCTCTATATTGCTGCCGGTAAGGAAAACGCTCTTTACCGTACATTTTGGCGCCCAACGTGGAGCACTTTCCTAATTGTTCGTTGATTTTTCGTTGTGCGGTCCGTAATAATAAAAAAACAACAAGTGGACAAATAAACGCTAAATATTCGTGAAAAAAAGGAATAAATTTAGTTCGACAAGACTAAATAAAATTAAAAAAAAAGAAAACGATAAGTGACTCAATTGTGACGCAATAATATAATAATAGAAACAATATTTTTCTGTTCGGGAAACAAATATTAAAAATTAAATTAAGACAGTTTTTGCGCGCTCTTTGTGGTACAACAAATTTTATACAAATTTTATTGGTTCCATTAAACCCCTAAATTCGTAATGTCTTTGGAGGAAGTTAAACAACAACGGGCTAATACAAAGAAGAGTATTAGCCGCATAAAAAATCAAATTGAGGCCAACGGTAGGGGTGAAGGACGAACGCTATCTCCTGCTGAACTCAAATGTCGCTTGGGAATTTTGGAGTCCTACTTTAAGCAGATTTTAACTTTTCAAACCCAGATAGAGAAATATGATCCAGAAGACAACGGTAGGCCCGAAATTGAGGATTTGTATATAGCAGCTAAATTGAGTATTCAGGCACAGCTTGGTGAAGATGTTCAAAATACAACAATGTCAGACTCCACAATTTGATCGAACACCCAGCTCGCAGATGAAGAGTTCTTTAAATCCAAACGGATTGATTTGCTCATTGGTACAGAAACAACAAAGATGTATGTATGAAACATGTATGTATGTATGAAAAATGTGGTCACATGAGTTTAGTTCGCAACCCTCGGTTACATGAGCCCCATTATTTCATCCCTCACCACTGTGTCTTCAAGCTCAATAGCACTTCAACAATGTTAAGAGTGGTCTTTGACGCTTCATGTGCAACATCTTCCCATAAATCGCTTAATGATATTTTAATGATTGGCTCAACAATACAGGATGAGTTGTACAACATACTGCTTCGTTTTCGTCTCTATCGTTTCGCAATCACGGCTGATATTGTTAAAATGTACCGTCAGGTTCTTATCGCTCCATGTGACAGAAAGTTTCAATATATTTTGTGGAGAAATTCTGAAGAAGAGGAAGTTCAAGTATACCAACTCAATACTGTTACTTATGGAATGTCAGCTGCACCTTATCTCGCCATTAGAAGTCTTCATTACCTCGCAGATCAATATTCAGAAGAATTTGAACTTGGCTCTAAAACCATCAAATCATCGTTTTATGTAGATGATTTTTTGGGTGGCGCAGATACTTTGAAAGAACTCACTCAGATGAAAAATGAAGTTACTGAAGTGTTATCCTGAGGTTGTTTCCAGCTTGATAAGTGGCACTCAAACCATCAAAATTTTCGAAATGACTCAACTGTTAAAGATTTAAATATTGATGAATCATCCATAACGAATGCTCTTGGTATCACTTGGGATCAAAATAAGGATGTTTTTCTCTTTTCGTTTTCACCTAAGTCTCAGTTGAATGACAAAATCACAAAACGAGCAATTCTTTCGCTTTCATCATCACTCTTTGATCCGCTTGGACTCTTGGCTCCGCTCATTATCAAAGCAAAAATAATTATGCAGGAATTGTGGATTTTAAAAATTGGTTGGGATGAGTCTATTACTCAAGAAATACATACAGCTTGGAAAAATTTTGTCTCAGATCTTCAACTGTTGTCTTCACTTAAAATTCCTCGCTATTGCCTTGCTGCCTCTGCTCAATCTATTCAACTTCATGGTTTTTGCGACTCATCAATTCGCGCTTATGGTTGTTGTTTTTACCTTCGTGTCACCGATTCTTTTGGAAATATTTCTGTTCGCCTTTTCACCGCAAAATCTAGAGTTGCTCCTACAAGACGAAAATCTTTGCCCAAATTAGAATTGTGTGGAGCTCAACTTCTTGCGAAGCTGTATTCAAAAATTAAAAGACTTTTCGTTTTCAAAAGTCCCGTGGTAATCCTCTGGACAGATTCGCAAATTGTTCTTTATTGGCTCAAGCAGCACTCATCAACTTTATCCGTTTTTGTCGGCAACAGAGTATCTGAAATTCAAGATCTAACGAATGGATGTATTTGGCGACATGTACCGACGCATTGTAATCCAGCAGATATCGTTTCTCGCGGCTCAACAGTACAAGAACTTGCTCCATCTATCTGTTTCAATGGCCCTTCGTTTCTCTATTCGAATTCGTCCCAATGGCCAGCTAATAAGTTTACTGAAGTTTCAAAAGAAGCTCAAGACGAAATAAATAAGGAGAAACGTAAAACGGCGCTTTGTCTAGAGGTTAAATCTAATTACATCTTGAAGTCAATTGAAAAATACAGCTCATATTTGAAAATTATTCGTGTTGTTGCGTGGATGCTTCGTTTTTCACAAAAATACAAAACTAATCTTTTAAATACTGACTCTTTACAACCCCAAGAACTCCAAGATGCCCAACTTCGCATAGTTTTCAACATACAGAAGCTCTATTTTCAAGATGACATAACACGAGCCGTAAAGAAAAAAGATCCGCAAGGTGCTCTCAAGTGTCTCAACCCCTTTGTAGCTGCTTCAAGTGGCTTTAATTTGCTCAAGGTCGGTGGTCGATTAGAGTATGCTGCAATTTCTGAAGGTCAGAAACATCCTATCATACTGCCCGCCAAAAATCATTTCGTCAATTGCTATATATGTCATATCCATATTAGTAACTATCACGCTGGACCAAAGGCTCTAATGTCGTTTATTCGTCAACAATTTTGGATCATCAATTCCCGAAACCTTTGTCGTCAAATTGTCAACTCATGCGTCCAATGCATTCGTTATAGGCCAAAATTGCTCCAAAAAATGATGGGAAACTTACCATCATTACCGGCTCAACCCTGGTAGACCATTCGCCCGATGTGCCGTAGATTTTTTGGTCCAGTCAACACATATTATCGTATACGAGGGAAGATTCCGTATAAAACCTACATTGCCGTTTTTGTTTGTCTTGCAACCAAGGCGGTACGCATTGAAGTGGTTTCGGATCTGTCAACAGATGCCTTTATTGCTGCTCTGAAAAGGCTAATTGGTCGAAGAGGTCTGCCCACAGATATTTTCTGCGACAACGCAACAAATTTTGTCGGCACAAACTCGAAGTTGGCAGAATTAAAATCGTTTTTATTTAATCCCATCAACTCAAATGCCATTATAAAGTTTTGTTGTAATGAATTTATTAATTTTCGCTTTATTCCCCCCAGAGCTCCTCATTTTGGCGGATTGTGGGAAGCAGCTGTTAAATCGGCAAAAGGTCATTTCTCGAAAACACTGGCCAACACACGGCTCACTTACGAAGAGCTCGCAACAGCAATGGTTGGCATTGAAGCTATCCTGAACTCTAGGCCCATTTCACCGTTATCATCCGATCCAAGTGACTTTGAGGCTCTCACACCAGGCCATTTCCTCATTGGGTCAGCTCTTCGTGCATTGCCAGAACGAGATGTTTCATCAAAGCCAATCGACCATTTAGAGCATTGGGCTCGAATAAGTGCCATCAAGCAACGATTTTGGAAGAAGTGGTCCCATGACTATATAAATGAGCTCCAGACCCGAAATAAGTGGACAGTCTCCAATAAAAACATCACTACTGGTGCGCTGGTTCTCATTTATGAAGATAACTTACCTCCACAAAAATGGCTCTTGGGCAAAATCATCAACGTGGTACATGGCAGAGATGAACGTGTAAGATTGGTAGACATCAAAACAGCTAAAGGAGTTATACGTCGCCCTATACACAAACTGGCTCTATTAATTTCATCTTGAAAGTGTCCTTTCAATGGGGCCGGCATGTTGGGTCAACGTATAAATATTATTTAATTCACTTATTTTTTTATTTACTTAATTTTTCTTTATTCCTTTAATTCAATTTCATTACATTTTTTCTTATTTTGTACCACTGTATTTTCATCATATTTTGTTACAAAGTGGCCCACTGTTCATATTCTTGTTGTATATCCCGTTGGTAATCATATATTATATTTTTGCTTATTTCTTCAAATCATATTGTTTTGTCGTTGTTTTAAACAATTTTAAATATTTCAAATTTATCTAAATGTATTTGGTTTTGTAAGAAAATGAACCAATGTAAATAAATTAAATGAAAACCAACAACAGTGGCCCTTTGGTAAAGAATATATGTATAAATTTCTTCAAATACATAAGTAATGTTATTTTAAGTAGAAAAGAATACTTTTAAAATTAATGAAGCATTGTTAATCTTGAAGTGAAACAAATCGGGTTTTTTTATTTTACACGGTCGCAAATTTTATTACAGCAACTTAGTTTTTTTGTAGTGCCTAAAAATATAAGTTTAGCAGCTTATAGATAACAACTTTAAAGTACCAAGTTGCTCTATATTGCTGCCGGTAAGGAAAACGCTCTTTACCGTACACCGGGCAAGCCACCATGTATCGTTTAAAGCTAAAACACGCTTCCGATTTGTAAAAAGTTGCTTTGGAAATAATAATCTGTCAGTGAAGTTCATAGGGCACATTGTCCCTCGTCAGTTCAGTCTACAACCAGTTCCTGCGAATTCAAAAGCAACAACAAGACAAAGAAAAATGTGTGTACCGAAAAGGAAATATTGCTGTTGAATCGCATAGTCTTGATGACAACCGGGAAGAGTCGATACATTGCACTCAACTAGTTGGACTTTATGCTTACTTGACTACGTGAAAAATTTTACTTAATGATCTATTCTGCGTGGTACAAAAATTGAAACCAAACGAACCTTTCGTCGAGCCAACCTATTAAAACTGACAGAAGACGAGCATTTTTACAAAAGTTTGTTTTTGGTGATTAAGCTTCACCTGAAGCAAGAACGTACAGAGACTTTGGAACGATAAATCGGAATGTTACATTCTTTGCAGACTTGGTTCATTAATTGACAATGTTAGGCGGATGTCTTACTGCTATGGCTTCATATAATCAACGAGAGACTAGTGACTGGCTGCCTTACTGGACATTGTGATACCAAGTCTCTGGCAAGTATCTGGCAAAGGCATGAGATTGACTTCGGCAGGATATGTGGAAATGTCGTTCTGACTGTTTTGTCTTTTTGTTATTTATTTGGTATAAGAAGATTGTTTTTAGCTTCGAATACATGTTCTGATGATTAAAACTTTCTGTTGAAAGCTAATATTTAGGGTTTATTACAATTTATAATGGGATAATGCTGACTAAAGGAGTCGCTGTTGTCTAGTAGGTAATGTCTTGGCCTATTAAACGTGAAGCCACGGTTAAAACTTCAGGTCAGACATCTCCAATAAATCGAAGCGCGAAAAATATATCTTCGACGAGATAGATTTCTAGCAAAAACTCTGATCTAATAAAATTACCATAAAAAAGTTACTCAAAAAACTCTCATTCGGAGTCGACGTTAAACTATTGGTCTCGCCACTCATGTATAAAATTAACACACACAACTTGGTTGATGTGAGAAACTAGGTTGTAATCCTGACTAAAGGTGACGGGACCTACAGTTTAAAGTCGACTCCGAACGATAGAATTTTTTTTGAGAAATTTTTCTTGGCAAGTTTGTATCACTCTTATAAGTGGTTTGGGAAGCTAGTTTGTAATCCTGACTGAGAGGTTGTAATGACTAAATTTGGATGTATGTATGTGTGTAATAATAGTCAGTAATAATTCGAGTCCTATAATATGTATTAAAATATGTATTTATTTATTTTATTAGTTGCAATACAATTACAAATTATATTTTAATCATATACGAGCTGAGTAACTTTGACCATATGCTCGATGTAGTGTCGGCAACCAGAGTCTCTGGTGGGAATGGAACCCACGACTCTCACGCTAATAGCCTAGCACACTACCCACTAGGCTACCAGCGCACCCTGTATTAAAATAAAAACTTCTTTATGTTTCAAAAAATATTTTTTATTTAAATGCAATAAGTTTAGTGGCCTACATTACCTTCAATTAATTTTTTCATTGGAATTCAGTTCATCTATGTGGGTGACAATAATTTCGCTTTGTTTCCTTTTTCAAAATAATTTCCGTTCAATTCAATTTGTTTTAGTTTATTGGCAATTATAATCTTGAATTTCAATGAATGAATTTCAATTAAAAATGCAAAAAATGGAGAGAAATTAATTTCACTTTAATTTCCTGACCCACTTGGCCCGATTAGAAGTCATTGTTGAAGTGAAGAAATTTTAATTTTTTTACAATATCTGAAAGGAAAGAGGAAGTCAAACAATAATGGTTTGTGTAAGAAGCAATGTTATGATAAAATCAGACAACTTTTCATATATAATTTAAAACATTGAAATAAAAAAAATAAAAAAATATTTTTTTCCTTTGCAAATAGTTGAACTGCCTAGTAGTTCTTTTAAACTGAATAAAATCACTCGTTTAAAATAATTTCTTAAAAGAATTTATTTTTTCAAGTTTGTAAATGGATTTTAACTGGTATTTAATCTGTTTTATGATAATGTTTTTGTTTTTTTATTTAGAAAATCTTTTCGGTTTGGATTTGTGAATTGAAAATTAAATTGTTTGCAGTTCGCATATTCAAAATTGAAATATCCAGTCGGGCTATTTGCTTTTTTAATTCATTTAAAATTTTTTTCTTTAGTTTTTCCATTGTTTTTGGCAACTAAATACTGCAATTTACTTGAATTAGTTTTTTCTTGTTGTTTTTATAGAGTTTACAATACCCTACCATTTATCGTTGGGTCAGATACGCTTAGTTGAAGCGTTTGTTATAACTTCTTGTATAATGTTGTAAATATTTTAATATCGAGTTCTTTATTATTACGCACTGGTTTCAAAACGTCTCCCCTTTCTGCTTACAAAGAGAGGAAACTTAATGATACAGAATATTAAACAAAAACGAGAAGTGAAAAATACAAACTCATCTCGATTTTCTCATTACGAATGTTATGTTAGAACATGATTATCACATTATATGTACTGGAATTTGCGAACTTAAAAAAACATTCTTTTGTTTCATTTGGTTAAAATTAGGTGTACCAATGTACCTACAAACGATGTTATTTCGATTTGTTACACTCAGTGATTAAGCGATTGATTGCTTGATTGATTGATTGTGTTGTAAACGATATGCAATTGCAATTGAATTTTATTGTTGTTGTTGATATTATATATATTCTTAACATTTGAAATATGTTAACAAGTCAGCCATATTTTCTTAAAATATCAAATTGAAAGCTAAGCAGTGTTTCTGAAAAATGAGTCATCAAGCATGCAGTATAAATGAATTAGAAAATTTTGGTTCGAGTGGAATCCAGCGCATCCCTAAAAATATAACGCAAATCCTTGAAACAAATGTACGAACTAGTGTATCAGGTTGCCTCAAAGTATAACTCAAAGTGACTCATGACTGTATACGATATTGTACTGAACGTTAGATAATTGGCTGTTAACTTACTTACTTAATTGGTTATTACAACCCTTCAGGCAGGATTACAACTTCCACTACATCTACAGCAGATCTGATACATATCGAATATAATTGACTATGGTTGTAGCTGTACAATCTGGTCCTAGTCAAAGCAAAAATTGCATTTGTCTTGTAATTTCATTCTGCCCCAGACAGAGCCTGGGGATTGAGGATTTCATAAGCTTCGATCTGACTTTTGCAAAGTTAGTCTCACAATAATATAGCAGGTCCATCCATCGCCATTTCATTTTCATTGACAGCAACACTACCGAGAATACAGCTTCATGAACAGCCACATACATAATTGGTCATTACCATTTAGTCAGGATTACAACCTAGATTCTCACACTACTTACGTTGCGGGGCATATAGTTTAAAGTCGATTCCGAACGACGGATTTTTTAAAAACTTTTCATGGCAATTTTATTTACTCGCAGAGTTTTTGCCAGAAATCTGCTGAGAGGAAGTCACCGTAGAAATATTTGTTTTATTTCGTTTTGCTGGAGGTGTCTGTCCTAGGGTATGTCAGAGGGCCTCGCGTCTAAATGTCAAAAGACTGAACTACGACAACTTCATTTTCCACTACGTGATTACATCAAAAGGTAAAATTTTTGGCACGTATTTTCAAACAAGTAAGCAAGGAAGCACTATTACCTCAATTCAGCATGGAAAGGCCTTGGTGAATACAAACGATTTTGGTTTTATTGCATAAGAAATTTCAATCGTTTTTTCAACACTTTGTTAACACTTTGACAGCTGATAACGACTACGTTGTTGAAGCTTCATCTGACAAATTAGTCTAGTAGGTAGTGTGTTGGCTTATTAGACATAATGCTACGTTTCAAACGCCAGATCAGACATCAAAACGAAAATATGAAAAAATATTTCTTCGGCGACTGGCTCTCAGCAGATTTCTGCCAAAAACTCTGAGAATAAGTAAAATTGCCATGAAAAGTTTCTCAAAAATCTGTCGTTCGGAGTCGACTTGAAACTGTAGGTACCGCCACTCATGTAAAAAATTAATAAACACAACATAAGTGCTGTGAGCAGACAGGTCGTAATCCTGACTGAAGGGTTGTAATGACCAAATAACTGCGGATGTACAAATAATAAAATTGTTCTATCCAAATGGGCAACGTTCAGTTTGGGCAACATACCAGAAGTTTCTCATTTTCAGCTATTAGACCGATTTTTGATGAATACGTACGTGAGCAAACAAATTTGTCCAGCATGAGACAATTCACATTATACCCCTGAGCATCAAATGTATACTGAAAATATTATTGTTTGGCGTGTATTTTAGGCCGGTGGCAACATTACGTAAGTAGAGGTGGCCGTCTCCTCAAGTAATTCAGATGAACAAGGTGAGGCCAAATGTAGCCCATTGTGATACCATAGTTTCCATCAAACAAACAGTAGTGATCCAAGCTTCTTTGAAAACGACATTGACCAGACTATCACTGTCAACAGCGAGTACTATTTGTCTATGAAAACCAATTTCTTTTGGCCTGTATGCAATGATCTGGACACCAACGACATATGAGTTTAATACGGTGTACAAATATGCACCTTTATTGCGTAAATCGCAATAAATGCCATTATTGAACTCAATATTTCATATAAAGTTTCAATTAATTATTGCGCAATAAATAAGAAAATTATTATAATATTGAGTACAATTTAAAATGCAGCATTGTCATAAGTGTGTTTAGTGAGCATATTACAATTAATCGAACACTTTCTGTTGATATTTGACAACTCAAATGTCAACAATGAGAAACACAAAAAAAAAAAAAAAAAATTAAGAAAAATGTTGTTGAAACAACCAGCTGTTTTGTTTACCAGCTGTCAAATGAATATTGAATAAGCAGCTGAACTGCGTTATTACGCCTGAACACTTGAAATATTGTTCTCAATAAACCGAATATTGACTCAATAAAAGTGCATATCTGGACATAGTATAACCGGACGGCGATTCGTACCGCACAACTCATATCACATTGGATATTCTGCTCGAGCAATTTGAGGGCATGGTCATCTCACGTAGAGGTAATGTGAACTGGCCACCGAAGTCGTGCAGTTAGACCCGTTAGACTTTTTTTGTGGGGTTTTCTTAATTCGTAGTTGTACAAGAATAAAACACATGCCGCAGCGGTTCTCAAGGCCAGCAGAACCCATGTCAGCGTTCAATTGGTTATTTCAGACGCTTCCAGCCAGAAAAGCCGTGGCAGAGCACTTCAACAATCTTTGAAATATTTTGTAAAGCATCGTTGTGATCGTCGTTTACCAGACTTCCCTCTTTTTTATTTGCATTTGTTTTGTTTGTATGTTCCTGGTATTGTTTGAATATAAAAACAAAAGTTTAAACAAACATTTTCGAAGTACATATGTATGGTAGAAATTCATACACACACACAATGATACAATTGTTGTTACATACATACACCATTATGTACTCACATAGCTATTAAAACAAATAAACAAATACTTCATATAAGAACTACAACATCAACAACTCTAGCCATTGGTTTTATTTCCTTGATTTCTTCAGCACAGTAAACACTCACTCTCTCTTTTTTTACTCTTTTGACAATGTACTTCAAACAAAGTATATATGTGTGTGTGCACTTGTAAATTTAGTTATGTTTGTATTTGTATACAATATGAAAAAAACTAAAACCATAATAAAAACAATATTCATTGTATTGTTTCCTCACTCCTTCACCTCACTTACACAATTACATACAGAAAGAAGAAAACTATAAGAAAAGCAAGCAAAAACGCAAAAGAAAACAAAGAAAAGTGAAAAGTTTTCCTGCTTTTAATACAAATATAAACCAGAGAGTGTAATTGAGGAAAACACACATCCTTGACTTTTCTACATGTGTGTGTGTGTAAGAGAATGTGAAGTTATTGTAAAATGTTCTCTTTACTTCTTTATTTTTCGGTTATGGCTGCCTTAAAGCAACATGTATGAGCTTGTATGTGTGTTAATATTGCAAATAATACGCCACGTAAACTAGACCACAAAACTAAGTAAAATTTGTACTCCACGGACTAAGAGTATGGGAGATTTCTTGAATCAAATTTGGTTTTTAAAGGAAATTATTTATGCGCTCTTTTTGATTGTGATTTGCATGACTTTTTTTTTACAAAAAATTTAATTTTTGGAAAAGTAAATGAAACTATGAAACGAAAACACTTTAAGAATGAAAATTAGAATTTAATAAATCTCGAGACTTTTTTCTATTTCTTAAATTATAAAAATTAATGGAAAATAAAGGAAATCTATTTCACTTAGCGGAGGAGTTTAAAACTCATATTACGTCAGATTTAAACTGAGAGATAATACTCAATTAAGCTGATTAGTAGTTGCCGTATTCTAGCAGGTAGTATGTTCGCTTATTAGTTGAGAGTCTGTGGTTCAAACCCTAATCATCCCACACCGGAAACGAAATATGAAAAAATATTTCTTCGGCGTCTTTCTGGTAAAAATTCTCAGAATAAATACAATTGCTATGAAAAGTTTCTCAAAATTCTGTTGTTCGCATTCGACTTTAAACTGTAGGTACCACCACTCATGTATAAAATTAACACACACAACATAAGTTGTGGGAGAAACTAGGCCGTAGTCCTAACTAAAGGGTTGTAATAACCAATTAAGTAAGTAAGTGAAATGACATTAAAATGCAGAACGCCTGGATTAAATCGGCACTTTGTTGGGTTATTGCATATGATTATGTTAGGTTAGGTTAGTGAGTAGCTTGCCGTTAACAGGCAAGTTCACCCGTCGGCCCTTGTAGCCCATTGCGTCACCCAGTGTGGGGTAAGTCTCCCTGTCATGGTCCGTTATTGGTAGGTATAAATCACCCCGAGCTGCGAATGAAACCGACCAGTAAACTTAGTGGCAAGTTCGCCACCATCTTCAAACGTTCTGCCACTCAAAAACCGATGACGTCTGTTTTGAAGTCTAGGACACTCGCATAAAAGGTGTTGCACCGATTCCTCCAGATCATGGCATCAACTGCAGCAATCCTGGTGGGGCAGATGCAGTTTGTCCACGAAACTGCCAATAACGCAGTGTTCCGTTAGAATTTCTGTTAGAATGCGAACCGTTCTCTTGTCGAACTCAATAGGTTGGCATATGTTTAATCAACAATTAACAATTTTGAGGCCCTTATATCCATTCATATTGAAAGATTGCAATAGGTTACGATGGAAATAAGCAATCACACATAAAATTTTGCTGGATTTCGCTTTATTCAGTTAGCCTCTGCTTTTAAAGTCTTCATAAACTGTCATGTTTCTTGAGGAACTCGTGTAGGTAAAGAACGGTATTCAGCTTTATAAGATATACGACAAAAACTCATATTATACTATACTATACTATACTATACTATACTATACTATACTATACTATACTATACTATACTATACTATACTATAATATACTATACTATACTATACTATACTATACTATACTATACTATACTATACTATACTATACTATACTATACTATAATATACTATACTATACTATACTATACTATACTATACTATATTATACTATACTATACTATACTATACTTTGAAACTGCGTCTTTGATTGGAAGGATTTTTACCTAAACCACCCGTATATGCTTATTAGGTACACTCATCATGCAGACTTCAATATCTTACACTTCTTCCAATTAATTATCTTACGGTACTCATTTAAATAATATGAATCAGTAGTACAGATGGAATTTGGAATTAAGGAAGGTGAAGGATCGTTTTGAGGAACTCGAAAATTTGATAAAATCTGAGCTTAATTTTATGCAGCAGTTTTCATTAGTTACATACATACATACATACATAATTGGCCATTACAACCCTTCAGTCAGGATCACGGCCTAGCTTCTCACACCACTCATGTTGTGTGCGTTAATTTTATACGTGAGTGGCGGGACCTACAGTTTAACGTCGACTCCGAACGACAGAATTTTGAGAAACTTTTTCATGGCAGTTTATTTTACTCTCAGAGTTTTTGCCAGAAATCTGCTGAGAGGAAGTCGCCGAAGAAATATTTTTTTTTCATATTTCATTTTTGATGTCTGACCTGGGATACGAACCCGGGCTTTACGAATAGTAAGCCAACACACTACCTACTACACCACGGCGACTTTCATTAGTTAAACATTTGCAAATGGTATGAGAAATCGATAATTATTTTAAAATTTTATTGCTCATACGCTTAGTATAACAACAGATACGATTTTGCCAAGCCAAGGAATGATTCCATCTATTAAACTTGTTCGGTTTACTTTAACCCCTTGAAAAACGAATATCTGCTATATGATGGGAGTGGGTGATCGTTATGATAAGGGCATACGAAAATGTATTGAACTGATTGTGATATAACGTAAGTACAGTAGACAGTAAATGGTAACTTAGGAGAGAGAGTTGCATTTTTCTAATGGTATCACAATGGGTCCAAAGATTTTGCTACAAATATTATCTCATTTGACCTATATCTACCCCAAGCATTTTTAAAGTCAATAAGGTTTCTTAATAAACGACTAACGATTTTCTATGGGGTCCAGGAATATTACATAAGGAATATTTTGCATAAGAATCGTACAGGAATCACATTTTACTCCTCCTTCTGTCCTTCTCCAGAAATTTGTCTATTGTAGCATAAGAAATAGTGGTAAAGGATTAGTAAACCGTAGGTTTTCGGCTTAACCTTAAACTTTTTTGACTAATCTGAGGACAAATGACAAGCAAATAGGTTTTTAATTTCCCTTTTAAACACAATTGCTACTCAATGCCAAGTGGCGCTTAAAAACTGCTCTTAAAAGAGCACTCTTAGCCAAATACAATACAAGACATATGAACACATGTTCGTATACCGCCTTCATGCCATCAACATTCCCTCCGGAATGCATTCATTTAAGTACTAAAAATCTTTAAGTATTTTTACGTTTTAGAGGCGACATTCATCTGAACGTTATACACCACAAGCCACACACATCTGCCACAACGGAGCTTAGAACGTAGTGGACCATAAAAATGAAAGAAAAAGAAATAAAAAAGGTAACCTTCTTCTATTGACCATATCGTTAAAATTGTTAACATCAATAAATTTGATCGAAATGTGGTTTATGTATACGAGGGACTTGTTATTGGTTTACTTGTACTGAAGATAATTTGAAATACTCTGTTATACTCCCTCATTCACAAAAGAATGAATTGAAGACGAGTTAAAGAGGTCATTTGCTATCGTTTGCTCTTTTTCACTTTTATTGAAGGGGATTTCTTTTATTATTTAAGCTTAAACAATTGCTGTGACAGGTATACCGGAGTAATAAGGGACACATTTAAAACATAAAGTCGAGATAATTTTTTAAATATTTTAAATAAATTATTAAATACATTAATATATCATACAGTGGCTTTTATTCTTTGTAGTGACACAAACTTTTCTTGAATTCTTTACGCAAATTATCATGTTAATTTCTAAAAATCCTATAAAAATATTCCATATATGTGAATTCGAGGACTGTAATAGAAGAAATTCTTAAATTTTATCTGATGTTAATTATTTAAGTGGCACCGTTCGCTCTATTTGTTTATTCATATTTTCCATTTATTCATTTATTCTCCATTTGTCAACTTCTAGAATTTACTGTTGACTTGTTATTGTAACACATTCTCTACTATACTATTATGAAAATTAAAATGGTGTTACATTGTTTAACATTAAAATGATAAACAAAAGCAACAAAAACAAAAACAATGAACTTGTTTACATGATAAACAAGTAAACAAAAATATACCAACAATATCAGTAAAAAGGGGATAAACAAGTAAACAAAAATGCAACAACAAACAATGTAAACAAAATACACAAACAACAATGAAACAATGATGTTTACATATATGGAGATCTCGTTAAGGCGAAGTCACGAACATTCGACTTCAAGATCATTCATCAGTCTGTCGCCATGCTAAAAATTCAAAAATGCTTAATTTGTTTAACTACTACCATGTACTGAATAGCAATGCAATATCGTCTTGTCTTTAAGAGTCACATAGAATATGGTCACATTCTTGATCAGGTTTTTACCTTTTTAAAAACATTTAAAATATGAGATCGTAGATTGCAATTAATATAAAAATAAATTTGTGTTTCGTTTTAATTAAATGCGAATTCTGTGTGCCACTGTTCACAACTTGATGTAAACAACAACAATTGCTTTTTTTGTTATTCCTCTGTTTATACCCTTTGCATAAACAATAACAATTACTAGACAATTATTCGGCAGATCTTTGTAACGAATATCTTCAAACCATGATTATTCCCTTCAAACGCACCGCGTCTTCACACAAGACTGACTGAACTTCACTAATTCCTTCACCTGCTTTGCCATGCCTTTTATATGAAAAACTAAACAGTCTGATGAATGTTCTTGAAGGCGAACGTTCATGACTGGTGTTTGTTGTTGTATTTTTGTTTACTTGTTTTCCATTTTTTATGCTGGTGTTTGTTGTTATATTAAGCAGGACGATAATTTGTCAACAGGTTTGTTTACTGCATTGTTTTGTTTTTGTAGCTTTTGTTTACAATTCTAATGTTAAACGATGTAAAAGCAAAACACCAGTATCTAGAATTTTTTTCATTTTCATAACCATATGCATGTTTGTATGTATGTATGTATATATCGAAGACTTATACATGCAACATTTGTATAGACTTCCAGATTATAGTGGAAAACACTGCTAATCTCATGGCGATTTCTTTCAAATATCGTGTTGACGTCCAAGTTTTTCTATGAATTTCTCCGGATAGTAAACGGCTTTTTAAACATAATCTTCTACTATAGCACTCAGATCGGGCAATCTATTATACTGACTGCAATATTCATATATACTCTTATATTGTTCAGCTCAATGCTTTTGCTCTAAAATGTTTTTAGAGATAGATGATTCAATATTGCTGGTAATTCAAATATTTTCTTCTATGGAGTATTAATGTCGCTCAAATGCTTTCTGCTGATTCGCTTTCAACGTCATGGTTTGAATCAAGATTACGAGGGTTCATCTTTAAACTTCTAGAGGACTATATTCGATAATGTTAACGGTACACAAAATAATTTTTGTCATACATACATACTTTTAGGAAGAAAGAAAAAACAGCCACGCAACATTTGTTGCTGCATTGATTTTCAAAATTTCTTTAATTTTATTGTTACATACCAAGCAATTAGAAGGGAAATACAAAATCGAAATGGAAGACAAATAATTAGAAAAACCCAAACCAAGTCCATTTAACTATTTATCGCATAAATTTTGTATTCCTAGCAACAATGTTGCTTATGTGACTAGCGTGTTAAAGCTAGAATACATTGCATATGGTGGGTAATTTTCTAAAGCCATAAATCAAATGCAAATCGTCTGGAAAAGTTAAACTTTTTACTTTTATACTACTTCTCTTCCACACTAACGTAAGTTTATTTTTCTAATTTTATTTATTATCGCCTTTAAATCTTATTTTTTTGTTGTTGATACAACTGTGTTATGACCACATATGTTTTTTAGTTCTGGTAACCATACTTAAGGTAGTGCTTCTACGTGATTACTTACCACGAAAACTTATACTACGGGTTTCATGTTACGTTCTTCGCTTTTTTTTCTTTGTTTCTTATTGACCTAGTGTTACCTTAACCACTTACAGGGAATAGCACTTTACGACCATGTAATACTGCCAAGTACAAGGAGTCAAAATTTCAGTTCAGTTATACAAAACGAAAACAGAAATAAAAATTTGGATTTCATGCTCACTTTCTTCTTTTCATGGTTAATAATGGTGGGGCATTAAGTTATTTAACGTTTGGATTTATTTGATGTCCTTATTCCGTGTGTTTGTTTGGTTTCACTAAATGGAATGAAAATGTTATGGCTTGGGGGCATAATTTTAATATCGCATGATTTTAATTTTATTGTTGGCCATGCAAGAGCTGATATATTCGTTTAGTTCAATGCATATATTCTTCCTTCCTGGCTGATTGTAGGCCATAGAGGAAGTATCATTTGTTCTCTTTAAATAAGAAAATTAATATGAGGCAAGAAAATGAAAACAATTGCAGAGGGTACTAAAAACTGAAAGAAAAAATATTGAATTTAAATTGAGAAACACATACAACCCTTCAATAAGGATTACGACCTAGTTTTTCACAAAACTTATGTTATGTGTGCTAATTTTATACAGGAGACCTTCAGTTTAAAGTCTACTCCAAGCGACAGATATTTAGAAACTTTTTCATGGAAATTTTTATTTACTCTCAGGGAATTTTTGCCAAAAACTGAGAGAGGAAGTCACCGAAAACCATTTATTTGTTGGCGGTGTCGGACCTGGCGATGTCCTGGCTTCACATCTAATAAGTCAATATACTACCTACTAGACTACGGTGACTTCAATTCTAAAACATTTCACATTATTTAATGGACACTTATAAGACAGTTTCCTTCCGTGATGAGCCCTATCCCTGAGTGAATGGTTACGTATTTATTTACTCATTTGGGACGATGTCAATCCGCTTAAGATCCAAGAATGTCTAGCGCATCAGAAAAAGTCACTGTTTGATGTACACTCAGCCACAAAAGTATACATATGGTTAACAAATTTCAGAAATTGTTTAACGAATCTGTTTTCGTTGAAGATCTTTATAATTGTCTGACATCTTTCTTCGATTTTAAGACGGTCTTTTGCATTGGTTCAGAAATTTGTGAAATTTGTTAATCAGATGTATACTTTTGTGGGCCTGTGCAGAGCCACAATTCAGTTCAATTTCACAAATTTTCTAACCAATGCAAAAGGCCGTCTTAAAATCGAGGAAACTATAAAGATTTTCAACGAAAACGGATTGGTTAAAAACTTCTGAAATTTGTTAACCGTATGTATACTTTAGTAACTGTGTGTATATTTTGGAGATGACGGCATCTTCTGTACATATATCTTTCAAAAGGACATTGTTTAGAGTTGATAACTTCAAACTGATGACCCGCCTCGGCTCTTCTGATTGTGGTTTATAAGTCAGTCTGAATTTCTTCGATAAGATGAGTTATATTGGCACTGAGGACTTCTGAGGCTAGTGGCTTATTCACATACAGTACCGATTTAAGTAAACCCCACAAGAAAAGTCTAACGCAGACAAATCGCACAATCTAGGTCGCCAGGTCACATTACCTTCATGTCCTCAAATTGCTTGAAAATAATATTCATTGTGGTATGAGCTGTGCGGTACATAGTGGTGTCCTGTTAAAATCACATTTCTTTGGTATCCAGATTATCTAATTCAGGTCACAGAAGTTATAGTAGTCATTGACTTTTTGGGCAGAACGTCAACAGTCATGGCCTGACCAACGTGATATTCAAAGAACTATAAATCGCTGATCCCAGGCCAGACATCAAAACAAAATACAAAAAGTATTTTTTCGGCGACTTCCTCTCAGCAGATTTCTGGCAAAAACTCTGAGAGTCAAATAAAATTGCCATGAAAAGTTTCTCAAAAATCTGTCGTTCGGAGTCGACTTTAAACTGTAGGTCCCGCCACTCATGTATAAAATTAACACACAACATAAGTGGTGTGAGAAATCAGATCTTAATCCTGACTGAAGGGTTGTAATGACCAATTATGTATGTATAAATCGCTGATGCCGCCAGCTTAAAATGCACATCAAAAATGCCTGCTTCGAGATACAATTTGAACACTTTCGGATCTCGAAAGGATTGGTATTGTAACCAGTAATCCACCGCTGAAGATAATTTTTCAACAAAATGTTTGTTTTAATTGGCAACTGGTCCTATTCGTCGAACACATGCCATTGTCTATGATCGCCCATGATGATTTGACTAAACAAACTGAATAAATGATAACCAATTTGACAGATTTAGCTTTAACAAAATGGCCGTTATCAACTGTCAAATATATGGAAGTCCTTAAGAAAAGTACCGTTAGATTTATTAAAGTTTTGAGGCATTACTCTTTTAAATGTCAGCGTAATGGTCTTGGTTGACAAAGAAAAAGTGCTTTAACTGTGGTCTCTTCATCGAGTTTTCTAATACTTTCCATACGTATGTATGTTGGTTGGAAGGCTATCACGATTTCTTTTAAGTGCCCACAAATACATTGCAACTGTGTGGAGTCTCAGTTATTGGCCAATGGTCAAGGTTATTATGTTAAAATAAAATCAGAATCGAAAAAAATGTTTTTCTTTTAAATTTTTTTCCTTCATTTAAACTGTCAATTAAAGAAGATGTTAATCACCAGCTGGCATTTTGCATTAACGAAAGCAACGAGTGTCATCTGTAACCAAACAGTGCATAACAAGCAATCAGAATCAAAACTCAAAGAAGACATTAAATCAATTTAACTGTCAGCACACACAGTAAGGTGAAGGCAAAAAATTTGAAAGGAATTCCATAAAAAAAGAATTTAAAAATAAAAATTATTTGCAAAGCGGGCCGCAAGCAACAACTTAAAAAATGGAAAGAAAAACCAGAACAGCAAATCAACCAAAGGCCTGAAATACAAAAATAACAAACACTGCAATTGTTTGGTATAAATGAGGCAACAATCGATATCAAATAAAAAAATTACAACAAACTGAAGACAAACTGTAACTGCCTTTGACTCATGTATGGCGATTTCTGTTTGGGTTGCAAAAAAACTTGCAATTGTTGCAACGACATTCAGCAGGAATTGGCAAAGGAATTGGCAAAAAAACTTGCCCATAAATAACGAAAAACAATTTTAAATATTTCAATCAACCGGTTAAAAACGGGATTGGTATATCAGGATGCTGACAGCAGGCAATTATTGATTTTGATAAGCGTGACCTATACAGGGACATGAAAGCATGTGGAGTCTAAAGAATAAAAGTGAAACAATTGATGAATATGGATGCACATGATAAACTTTTCGATTATTTCGATTATATTTGGTTTACATGTGGCAGATAGGAACTGACAGTTCTTATTAATTAGGCACTTAAGTAAAAAAATTCCATTGTTTGCAACAAGAAAAGTTAGTAGATTGCAAGGCAATACAGCATAAATTGAACATAAAACCTTTAGTCAGTATTAAATCTAGCTTATCACACCGTCCTTGTTGTGTGTGTTAATTTTATACATAAGTGGTGGGACCTACAGTTTAAAGTCGACTCCGAATGACAGATTTTTGAGAAACTTTTCATGGCAATTTTATTTACTCTCAGAGTTTTTGCCAGAAATATGCCACCGAAGAAATGGTTTTTGCATTTTGTTTTAATGTCTGGCCTGGGGCTCGAACCCTGGCTTTACGTCTAATAAGCCAACACACTACCTACTAGACTACGTTTTTACATTTTTAAAAACTTTTAAAATATAAGCTCGTTGATTGCAAACGCCGTGGTCTAGTAGGTAGTGTGTTGGCTTATTAGACGAAAAGCCAGGGTTCGAGCCCCAGGCCAGACATCAAAATAAAATACAAAAAGTATTTCTTCGGCGACTTCCTCTCAGCAGATTTCTGGCAAAAACTCTGAGAGTAAATAAAATTGCCATGAAAAGTTTCTCAAAAATCTGTCGTTCGGAGTCGACTTTAAACTGTAGGTCCCGCCACTCATGTATAAAATTAACACACACAACATAAGTGGTGTGAGAAACTAGGTCGTAATCCTGACTGAAGGGTTGTAATGACCAATTATGTATGTATGTGATTGCAAACAAAATAAATATAAATTTGTGTTTAGTTTCAATTAAATTCTTTACTGTGCGCACTATTTTGTGTGCCACTGTTACAACGTGATTATCTTTACGACGGCAATCTTCAAACCACTACTGTTCTCTTCACACGCAACGCGTCTTCACACAAGATTGACTGAATTCTTACTACTGGTTGCCTGCTTTGTCTTGCCTTTTTATAAAGGCAAAACAGTCAGACAAAACAGTCTGATGGAGGTTTTTGAAGTCGAACGTTCATGGTTTCGCTTTCTCGAGAACTCTATCGTGACTTCATTGTTGTTTGTGTACTTTGTTCACGTTGCTTGTTGTTGCGTTCTCGCTTACTTGTCTATCCCCTTTTATTTCATACTGATATTGTTGGTTTACTTGTAAGAAGTTCGTTGTATTTGTTTGTGTAGCTTTTGGTCATTTTAATGTTGAACGATGTTACACCGTTTCTATTTTCGTAACAATGCATTCAGTGAATGATACCCCATTAACAAAAATTCCAAGCAAAGCGCAGGCGTTTCGATATGAGAGCCACGTTAGATATGAACTTCGAACCTTCACCGTAACATTGTCAAACATGATGTACTGCCACCCTACCAGTATAGAAAAGTCAGTCAAATTATGTAATAATTCAGTGACAAAGCTACGATCTAAGTTTCTTGTTTTACTACTGATTCCATAGAACCCAGAAAAAAATTCCTACAAAGTGCCTGCTCAAGAGAGTCATAAAAAGCATTATGAAACAAAATTCTGATAGGCCTGGAGTATCAATAGGTTATGATAGTTTCCGAAACCAAAATCAGACTTAAATTCTCGAACAAGATTGTTTCAATCATTCATTCAATTTGGCATAATTGAAACACATTTTATTTCAGTTTGTTCAATACAATTCTTTAACACTCATTTCTATTACCTTCACTTCATAATTAGAGAGGAAAAAGGCTGCATGAAACTAAAAAACACATTATTTAAACAAAAAAAAAACTATGTTCAAATGCCATCTCATATTTGGTGATTACAAAGCAAAAATGTTATCTCCAATGCTCTTGCTACGTCATCAGCATAAGTAGATTGCAAATCTCCGCTCATTTTTATTTGTCGAATGGCAACACAAGATGAGTAATTAAAAACCAATAAGTAAAGTTACAAGCGGTCAAGCACGACTACATAATACTTTACACTGACCTAGCATAGCAAAAAATGGAGAATTTTTCTTATCTTCTTCCAAAGCAAATGCTTTCTGATTAATACAATCCTTGAAGCAATTCTAATATGCCTAGGGTTCTAGCAGAGATGTAAGCTAAATCATCGAAATCAACGACATTTGAAGAATTCGTACAATTCTGTAGCAGGGCAATATAGTAGAGGGCTTTTATTGAAGAATACGGTGTGTGATTCATCTTTTCCATGGAAAGACACAGGTCTGATCATTATACTCAATTCTACTCACTCATAATTTGAAAATGGTAGTCGGCGTAGTTAAGTAGGTAGTGTATTAGACATGAGGCCATGGTCAAAACCCAGGTCAGACATCTCCAACAAAACGAGAAATATAAAAAATATTTCTTCGGCGCCTTTCTCTCAGCAGTCCGTTGGACTAAACCTCTGAAAGTTAAAAATTTTCTCCAAAAATCTGTCGTTTGCTACTCTTGTATAAAAATAGCACACACAACATAAGTGGTGTGAGAAGCTGGGTCGTAATATTGACTGAAGGGTTGCAATGATGTGTATGGATAGCTTATAGGCAGATTAAATTACTCTGGCAACTGAGTATTGTTAGGATCGATTCGCTTGATAAGAGTAAGGAAAAGAACTAATTGTATTCTTTCCTTAAATCGCTTCATCCTCTGTATTATTTATCGTTTTCACACAGTGCTGCACTATTAGAAGTCATGACGATAGACTTCACATTCCCTAAACTGACTTTTGTAACTCTTAGGTAGCTGCAGTGACTAGCTTTCATTACAAGTGTTAGGGACCGGATCTTGTCATTCGTATATTCTGTCATACTTAACTGAACTCTCCACAATTAGGATTCTTAGAATACTAAGGTTGCTGTAACAGTCAGATCACAAAGAATGAGAAACGATGGACGCGGTTATATGTGAATTTGTGCTATCACAATTGGCATAACCTTTACTTAATTGGTTTAAACAAAAAAAATGTATTTTTTTAAAAATTATACGATTTGTTTTATTGTTCTCAAAATTATGAATTTTTTTTATATATATTTTTTAATATTTTTTCAATTTAAACAACATTTATATTCTAGCCTTCTTGTTACAAAATTCGACTCTTTTTGTATAGTTTAAAAAATTACAGTAAGAAAAATAACGATAATATAATTTAAAAAGAAAATAGTTGATAAGTTTGGATGATAGAAAATATTAACTATTAGAATTAAAGCAAAATAAGAATTATAGCAATATAAAGTAATAATAAATTAAGTAATAAGAAGAATTAAAGTTAAATTAAGGAATGTAAATATAAAGAGATAAAGAAAGTATTAGGGTAGTTCGTAAACATGTAACTCCCCCACACTTTGAGTACACATTACTCCTGGAATGTGGAAATTTAGATTTACTTCTCATGTATTTTAAATATTAGCAGTGATTTTTAATTAAAAATATACATATCAATTCTTGTAAACTAATTGTACATATTGTATATTACAAAATATTATATTGTGTCTGATTAATTAAATTCATTACTTGTTATATATTCAATGATTTTGTTTTCCCTTTCATTAGATTTTTTATTTAGTTTTCGAATAATTTCTGCCAGTGATTTTTTTGTCAAACTTTATATCTGGTATTTCATATTTACCAGGATTTGGTTTAATCCCGTCAGGCGTTATAATATGGCCAAGATATTCTGACTCGTGTTTAAAGAAATTGCATTTGTCTACCTGTACTTTTAGGTTATAATCAGAGATTCTCTGAAAAATTGTCTTCAATGACAAAATATGCTCTTGGAGAGAAGTCGAGAATACTAAAATATCGTCTAAATAGACTACACATATATTATTAATATGATCCTGCAAAACTTCGTTCATCATTCTCTGGAATGATGCTGGGGCATTTTTCAAGCCAAAAGGCATTCTTGTAAATTCATAGTGGCCAGTTGAAGTAGAAAATGCAGTCTTATGTCTGTCCTGTGGTAATATAGGGATCTGATGAAATCCTATAGCCAAATCTATAGTGCTAAAGTATTGAGAGTTCCCTAATTTTGAAAATAAGTCTTCCATATTAGGAATGGGAAATTTGTCCTCTATGGTTACGTCATTTAATTTTCTATAGTCTACTACTACTCTCCATTTTTGTTTTCCTGAATTATCAATTTTCTTGGGTACAACCCATATTGGAGCATTGTATGGGCTACAAGATTTGGTTATTATTCCCGATTTTAACATTTCATCTATCTTTTTTTCAACCTCATCCCTGTGTATTTGTGGAAAACGATATGTTTTCGAATAGACAGTAATATCATTAATTGTCGGTATCCTATGTCTGTACTTAATTACGGCAGATAAATTATCACCTTCTATATAAAAAACATTTTTAAAATTCCTAATTAATTTTGTTAGTTCCTCAATCTCTTCATTATTCAAATTGTCTGTTTTTAATTTTTCTGTTAAATATTCTATTTTAGGTTCATTAAAATTAACATCTATTACTGTGTTCTCTAAATACGATTTATCATTTTCATTGTATTCTATAGAAGAATTTTCATACACTAGTGGAATTTTAGCATTTGAAGTTATCAATAAATTATCCTTTAAATCAATTTTGGCTCCTAATGGCTTTAAAATATTACATCCCAAAATACCATCGAAATCACTAAATATTTCCGTTTCTAACATTTCAATTTTTGCACCAGGTGAATTAAATTCTTTAAAAAGAGGAATTGTTATCTTTGAAGATGTCGCAGTTTTAGAGCAAATAGTGTCGAGTATAATAGGATTTTCGAGTTCTGTTCTAAAAGAACTATGAAATAAGCCTCTCCTTATCAGTGTAGTACCAGATCCTGTATCTAATAATAATTTAATTGGAATGGTTCTTGTTTGCACAACTATACAGGGTAAAGCTCTTCGTAATTGAAAATTTGAAACCTGAATATTGCTAACGTCCATTCTATTTGAACTATTAACACTAGACTGTTGAGACCTAACTGTATCAAAGTTTACAGGGTTATTGCCACTATTGATATTATTATTATTATTAAAATTCTGCGATATTCCACGACTTTGAAAATTTCTTGCGTTATTTTGTGCTTGTCGTGAACTTTGAAAATTATCATTGCAGTTAAATGTCCGATATTGATTTGAAAAATTATTAGGGTTATTGTTGCTTTAGCGAAAATTATTATCAATATTAGAAATAAATCTATTATTGTTCTGCGAAGATTGATTGGAATTAGGATTATAAGATTGTGAATATGATTGAGAATTAGTAAATTTTCTATTACGATTATAATAAAAAATTTTATTTTTGTTATTGTCTGAATTGTTTAAATTTTGAAAATTTGATTTTTTTGTATAAAAATATTCAGTTTCTATTAATATCTCTTTAGCTTTTAATAATGAATGAGGATTTCTAGAATTCAATACTAATTTTGGTTCATTAGGCAATTTTGATATAAAAATTTTCAATACCATATTCTCATTATTTTTACAACTATACCATTGCTCGTTTTCTCTATCTACACTTGTTTTCAAATTTAATTTTGTTAATAATTTTAACATGTATTCTAAACTCTGCAACTTTTATATTATTAATAATACTTTCTACACTTTCTGATATGTTAAAATTAATTCTTAATACCTTAATCTCGTCCCATTTAGTTGGATTATTGTTATTAATAAGAGCAATATTTGCCCTTGATACGATCTTGTTTCTTACTCTTAAATCAAATAAACCAAGTAGGGAAGCGTCAACAAATTTACGAATCTCCTCAACATGTTTCGTAAACATTTCCAAATCCTCTGTTCTCCCATCGAATTCGGGTACACCTTCCAAGAGATCAAACGCATTGAAGGCCATGATTGCAATATTGTGTTGTTGTCGTGATGAATTACTTTCTGTTGATGTTCTTTAACAATATGACGATTGCTATTGCTCTAGCTAGTTGTTGTTGTTTTTCATCAATGAGATGATTGTTGTTAATTCTGGAGCAAATGATGCTTATTTCTGCTTGTTTGTTTGTTTATTTTCTTTTAGAGGAATTCCTTCTTTTGTTTCAATTGAAATAAAATGTTCATGCAATATTTTTTTGTTTTTTTGTCGTAATTTTTTCTTGATGACAATTTGTTTTTTAAAATTGTCAATAGTTTTCATAAAGATCACTATATGAAGTTATCTTTTTTTTGATAATATTCTTTTATTTGGACAAATGATTTAAAATTTGCCAAAGAATATTTTATAAAACAGTTTATAGTTTAATTTTTATGCAGAAAAACTTTTAAAAAGAAATTCACTTATGGAATTTTAATTTTTCTTAATAATTAAACTTGGTTCGTATAACGCTGCGCCACTTAATTGGTTTAAACAAAAAAAAATGTATTTTTTTAAAAATTATACGATTTGTTTTATTGTTCTCAAAATTATGAATTTTTTTTATATATATTTTTTAATATTTTTTCAATTGAAACAACATTTATATTCTAGCCTTCTTGTTACAAAATTCGACTCTTTTTGTATAGCTTAAAAAATTACAGTAAGAAAAATAACGATAATATAATTTAAAAAGAAAATAGTTGATAAGTTTGGATGATAGAAAATATTAACTATTAGAATTAAAGCAAAATAAGAATTATAGCAATATAAAGTAATAATAAATTAAGTAATAAGAAGAATTAAAGTTAAATTAAGGAATGTAAATATAAAGAGATAAAGAAAGTATTAGGGTAGTTCGTAAACATGTAACTCTTTGGGGAAGTGGTTAATTAATCAATCAATCAAGAAAATGTTTATGTTTAAATTCCATTGCTGCCTTCCCTCGAGCCGTCTTAGTATTATAAAACAATGTTAGGTTAGATTAGATTAGATTAGATTAGATTAGATTAGATTAGATTAGATTAGATTAGATTAGATTAGATTAGATTAGATTAGATTAGATTAGATTAGATTAGATTAGATTAGATTAGATTAGATTAGATTAGATTAGATTAGATTAGATTAGATTAGATTAGATTAGATTAGATTAGATTAGATTAGATTAGATTAGATTAGATTAGATTAGATTAGATTAGATTAGATTAGATTAGATTAGATTAGATTAGATTAGATTAGATTAGATTAGATTAGATTAGATTAGATTAGATTAGATTAGATTAGATTAGATTAGATTAGATTAGATTAGATTAGATTAGATTATATTAGATTAGATTAGATTAGATTAGATTAGATTAGATTAGATTAGATTAGATTAGATTAGATTAGATTAGATTAGATTAGATTAGATTAGATTAGATTAGATTAGATTAGATTAGATTAGATTAGATTAGATTAGATTAGATTAGATTAGATTAGATTAGATTAGATTAGATTAGATTAGATTAGATTAGATTAGATTAGATTAGATTAGATTAGATTAGATTAGATTAGATTAGATTAGATTAGATTAGATTAGATTAGATTAGATTAGATTAGATTAGATTAGATTAGATTAGATTAGATTAGATTAGATTAGATTAGATTAGATTAGATTAGATTAGATTAGATTAGATTAGATTAGATTAGATTAGATTAGATTAGATTAGATTAGATTAGATTAGATTAGATTAGATTAGATTAGATTAGATTAGATTAGATTAGATTAGATTAGATTAGATTAGATTAGATTAGATTAGATTAGATTAGATTAGATTAGATTAGATTAGATTAGATTAGATTAGATTAGATTAGATTAGATTAGATTAGATTAGATTAGATTAGATTAGATTAGATTAGATTAGATTAGATTAGATTAGATTAGATTAGATTAGATTAGATTAGATTAGATTAGATTAGATTAGATTAGATTAGATTAGATTAGATTAGATTAGATTATATTAGATTAGATTAGATTAGATTAGATTAGATTAGATTAGATTAGATTAGATTAGATTAGATTAGATTAGATTAGATTAGATTAGATTAGATTAGATTAGATTAGATTAGATTAGATTAGATTAGATTAGATTAGATTAGATTAGATTAGATTAGATTAGATTAGATTAGATTAGATTAGATTAGATTAGATTAGATTAGATTAGATTAGATTAGATTAGATTAGATTAGATTAGATTAGATTAGATTAGATTAGATTAGATTAGATTAGATTAGATTAGATTAGATTAGATTAGATAAGATTAGATTAGATTAGATTAGATTAGATTAGATTAGATTAGATTAGATTAGATTAGATTAGATTAGATTAGATTAGATTAGATTAGATTAGATTAGATTAGATTAGATTAGATTAGATTAGATTAGATTAGATTAGATTAGATTAGATTAGATTAGATTAGATTAGATTAGATTAGATTAGATTAGATTAGATTAGATTAGATTAGATTAGATTAGATTAGATTAGATTAGATTAGATTAGATTAGATTAGATTAGATTAGATTAGATTAGATTAGATTAGATTAGATTAGATTAGATTAGATTAGATTAGATTAGATTAGATTAGATTAGATTAGATTAGATTAGATTAGATTAGATTAGATTAGATTAGATTAGATTAGATTAGATTAGATTAGATTAGATTAGATTAGATTAGATTAGATTAGATTAGATTAGATTAGATTAGATTAGATTAGATTAGATTAGATTAGATTAGATTAGATTAGATTAGATTAGATTAGATTAGATTAGATTAGATTAGATAAGATTAGATTAGATTAGATTAGATTAGATTAGATTAGATTAGATTAGATTAGATTAGATTAGATTAGATTAGATTAGATTAGATTAGATTAGATTAGGTTAGATTACATTAGATTAGATTAGATTAGATTAGATTAGATTAGATTAGATTAGATTAGATTAGATTAGATTAGATTAGATTAGATTAGATTAGATTAGATTAGATTAGATTAGATTAGATTAGATTAGATTAGATTAGATTAGATTAGATTAGATTAGATTAGATTAGATTAGATTAGATTAGATTAGATTAGATTAGATTAGATTAGATTAGATTAGATTAGATTAGATTAGATTAGATTAGATTAGATTAGATTAGATTAGATTAGATTAGATTAGATTAGATTAGATTAGATTAGATTAGATTAGATTAGATTAGATTAGATTAGATTAGATTAGATTAGATTAGATTAGATTAGGTTACGTTACGTTACGTTAAGTTAGGTTAGTTAAGAGGGTAGATTGCTGTTCACAGGCAAATTCTTACGGTGGCCCATATGGCGCACTGTATTGCCCAATCAGTGTGAGGTAAGTTTCCGAATGAAACCGACCAATTCTCTTAGTGGCATGCTGGGCACCATGCCCAGATCTTCATACGTTCTGTTACCCAAAAACCGATGACGTCTGTACAGAAGTGCAGGGCACATGCGTAAAAGGTGTTGCACCGATTTTATTTCCTCCACATTGCAAGACAAAATATTTTGAAAATAAGACTGTAGCAGCTTATAGTTGACTAAACACTCTAGTAATCTACTGTATGGATTCTGTTCTTATGGTAATAATAAAAAAAACTTCATAAAATAAAAAAATTTTGATGGGAAGTTAGAAATTCTGATGCCTAAACTATTGTCAGAGTACGTTGTCTCACTTCTAAAATCTTTTATTAGGATCCTATGTTATCCTAGAATTATATAAATACAGGCTCATGAAGCCGCTGTAGTCTAGTAGGTAGTATGTTGGCTTATTGGACGTGAGACGACGGTTTAAACTCCTGTTCAGGTATCTCGAATGAAATATGAATAAAAAAATTATTCTTCGACGACTTCCTATCGGCAGATTTCTGGCAAAAACTTTGATAAAACTGGCAAGAAAAGTTTCTCAAAAAATCTGTCGTTCCAAGACGATCTTTAAGCTGTAGGGCCCGCCGCCACTTATGTACAAAATTAACACCCACATCATAAATGTTGTGAAAAACTAGGTTGTAATCTTGACTGAAGGGTTGTAATGACAAATAAAGTAAGTAAGTTTACAGCCAAGTGGTAACAGTTTGGTATACAATTATCAGTTGCATTGAGTTCTACTCTGCGACAGCTGGATACACTAGTTTGTACATTTGCTTAAATGATTTGCATTATATTTTTAGGGATGCTCTGAATTCTTCTCGAATCAAAGTTTTCTAATGATATGTTTATACTGCTTGCTTGATGACTCATTTTTCGGGAACACTGCTTAGCTTTCAATTTATTTTTTTTAAAAAATATGACGGACTTGTTAACATATTTCAAATGTTAAGAATTTATGTTTTCAGATCATACCAACAACAACTTCAATTGCATTTGAATATCATTTACAACTCAATCAATCAAGCAATCAATCAATTCTTGAGTGTTACAAATCGAAATAACATCGTTTGTAGGCATATTGGTACACCTAATTTTAATCAAATGAAACAAAAGAATATTTTTTTTTTAAGTTCTCAAATCCCTGTACATATCCTGTGATAATCATGTTCTAACACAACATTTGTAATGAGAAAATCGAGATGAGTTTGTATTTTTCACTTCTCGTTATTGTTTAATATTCTGTATCATTAGGCTTCCTCTCTTCGTAAGCAGAAAAGCAGAAAAGTTTTCAATTATTTTGCAAATCTCTACTTTAAACGAATGCTGAGTGTAAATGAAATGGAAAAATGCTGTTATAATGTCTGTATTATGTGTGGTGCATGGATTGAGCAGGATTGCCAAAGTGAAAGAAAATATCTAGACATGCTTTTTACCTTTGCGTCCAGCTTAGTGATCCAGCAACATACTTTATAGTGTAGTAAACTTCTAGACCATATACCTCTCGATCGACAACGGATGCCTACTCTAAGCGAATATCAGACGAGCACTATTTGCGCACCATTTTTGTAAATCTCTCATATCCAAGTGGAATTGTGCTGTGAGTTGACTGCCAAGATTAGATTTTGTCATTACCCCTCTTGGGAGCATAAAGCATTTTGCTTCATACCCGGTTGGCTGCTGTTGTTGTCATAGTGCCGGTTGGTTGTTATTCTGCCTTGTTTTCGTTGTTATTTTGACTTGCCTAGTGTTGTTCCAGCTAAGCAAGTGATTGGTCTACTGTAGCTGGTCTTAGGTGCAGGTCTATATGCTGTAGTGGTGGGAAACCTTGCCAACTGTTGATTCTTACTTTTTCCCAACTAGGTGCCAAGGTTACTTAAACTTTATATTTTCTTAACAGGCAGGCATATTTTAGAGAAGAATATTTAATCCTAGTTTTACTTAAAATTTTTTGTTTGTATTGACAAGTTGGCAACCTCCTTTCAACTACAAATACTAAACGTAGTAAAACCAAATCATGATGTTCTTACCTCTTGGCCTGTGAGATTTGGAATATAAAATGCATGAACAACAATGAGTAACAACAACAAAAGCTTTGTACATACTTACAAATGCACACAAATGATATGATTATATAGACAGATATCTACATATCTACATGCAGTTCCTATACATTTAAAGGAACAATGTAAGGACTTCAACAAAAGCAGCAAGCAATGGAAAGTGTGATTAGGAAGAATGGGAGACAAGTCTAACACGAGTTTTATCAGGGTGTATCGTGATCTTACAAATCGCATAACAGACCTCTTTTACAGTTCCCTAAACATTCACTCATATATAATTGGCCATTACAACCCTTCAGTCAGCATTGCGATCTAGTTTCTCACAACACTTAAGTTGTATGTGTTAATGTTATGCATGAATCGCGGGACTTACAGTTTAAAGTCGACTTCGAAAGACACATTTTTTTGGGAAATTTTCCATGGCAATTCAGGGTTTTTGTCTGAAATCTGCTGAGAGGAAGTAGCTGAAGAAATATTCTTTCATATTTCGCTCGAAATGTCTGACCTGGGTCTTGAACCGTGGCCTCTTGTGTAATAAGCCAACACACTCCCTACTAGATTATAGCGACAAGGGTACCCTGCACAGCAGGGGTTTAATAATAACATACATATATACATAATTGGTCATTACAACCCTTCAGTCAGGATTACGACATATTTTCTCACACCACTTAATAGTTTGCTAATAAACCCTACGATTTTAGTAAATGCTTCGAAACGAGGATAAGTAATAAGAGTGAAGGATTTAACTTGACTGCTACACGAGAGAGTTCTTTCTGTAACATACAATCGGACGAAAATACTTTTAGTGGGGCAGCAAACTTTCTTTCAAGAACAAATTTACATACATATGTACGTACATACATAATTGGCCATTACAACCCTTTATCAAGAATTACAACCAAGCTTCTCACACCACTTATGTTGTGTGTGTTAATTTTATACATGAGTGGTGGGACCTACAGCTAAAAGTCGATTCCGAACGACAGATTTTTTTGAGAAACTTTTTCATGGCAATTTTATTTTATTCTCAGAGTTTTTGCTACATATCTTTGGAAAAGAAGTCTTCGAAGGAATATGTTCTCATATTTCGCTATTGAAAGATGTGCGCCATTAAACTTGGACCAGAAGTACAGAGAACTACAGAAAGCAACTCTATCTGCTAAACAGGCTGTCATTCGAAAACTCAGGTTCTATTTGTTTGAGTCCATATTGGAATGGAAAACTTATTCAGATAGGCAAAGGAAACATGTTCATCCTTTATTGGATCGCATGTCATTTTGCGACTCTGGGGCTGGAAGAGGAGCTTAGGACGTTCTTTTTACACAAAAAGGTTTAAGATACGCTTTGAGGTTTAATCGCTTGTTTAATTGGTCATTACAAATCTTTAGTCAGGGTTACAACCTAACTTCTCACACCGCCAATGTTGTGTGTAGTAATTTAATACATGAGAGGCAGGACCTATAGGTTAAAGTGGCTTTGAAGGACAAATTTTAGTGTAGTTTTTTCATGGCAATGTTTTAGTTACTCAGATGTTTTGCAAGAAATCAGCTGAGAGAAAGTCGCCAACAAAATATTTCGTTATATTGGAGATGTCTCACCTGGGATTTGAACCATGGCCTCACATCTAGTAAGCTAACACACTACTTACTAGACCATGGTGTTTCTTTCTGCTATGCTTTAATCCCCCACTGGTTTAAAGTACGTGTTCCGATGATTCATTCTCATCATCACATCAAAAAACATACATGTTGGGCTCTAAGCAACCCCCATTCTAAATAAGCGTACTTTGAGTCGACAGTGCCATTCCATAAGACCAACCAACCTTAGGTTATTCTTGGATAGTCTGATGGTTTTGATTGACCAATCTTTCCAAAAATTCGACCCTACTCCACAGAAATGTTCTGGGCCCATCAGTTCTATGAAAGCTCCCCTCATCACAAGCTCTTGTGCTTGCTTATTGCGGATTATTCTCATATCAGATGGGGCAGAACAGAGGGTAACCTCATATTGATTTCATATGGGATAAGATTATACATTCGGAAATCCATTTTTCCATCTTCGGAACAAAATCCCATCGCCTATCAATTGCAGCCTTCCTTTAGACATCCTTAGTAAAATTCCATTAATCCTGTGCAGTAGGAAGTTCTCCAATTTGTAGATCTTGGAAAAAGGAACAAACTATGTCTTAATGGGATTAATATCAAGACAACGTGAGCTTGCTGTAATTGAAAACTTTGCCATTCACATTAATACCAAGTTATTCCCATCGCAAGCAACTTTCCAATATTTTTGCATTCAGACAAATACTGAGGCACTTCATATCCATTCTGCTTAAGCAAAAGACAAATTAACCAGTCAGACTAACAGACTTCAGAGAGCAGACCTCAACAAGCAACCAGTATTTAAAATTCTCCTTCAAATTCATATTTTCGTCCTTCATGTTTCGAATAGATCGTGTACATAATACATTAATTTTTTCTAAAATAAACAAACATTTTCGTTTAACAATTACAACATCAACACGAACAACAACAACAATATCATGGACTACGCCATAAATCATGTGTAATTAATTACTACGCCTTGCAGAACAATAATAGGCTGAATTTGTAAATTTCTTCATACAGGTAACATCGAAATCAGACAGACAGGATATCTACATTCAAAAGTAGAATTTATTGTGTCCTTAGCACGGATGAATATAAAATGGATGAAGTTTTTTTTCTTCTTTTTATTTTCAATTAAAACTCAGACGTTTTAAGAACGCAACACACATAGCCATGTATATTTACAAAACGTTTAATATACCCATACAGACAGATATGGTAAATGTTTTTAAAATTATATTCTAACGCGTGTTAAGAACAGTTTTTTTAAGTCACAGTTGGTACAAGATGTTTAGGGACAAAAGCAAATTAATCTTGTGATTTTGATTTGCACCAGAACTATCGATAACTATAGCTTGACAGCAGAGAATATTAATACATTGTCCCTCGTCAGTTTAGTCTACAACCAATTCCTGAGGATTCAAAAGCAACAACAAGACAAAGAAAACTTTGGGTACCTGAAAAGAAAATATTGCTGTTGAATCGCAAAATCTTGATGACAACGCGAAAATGTTGATACATCGCTCTCACCTTGTTGGACTTTATGCTTAGACTACGTGAAAAATTTTACTTAAGGATCTAGGCTTACGTGGTACAATATTTGGAGCGACCTTCAACCTTTGGTCGACCCAACCCATTGAAACTGGCAGAAAACGAGCATTTTCATAAAAGAATTGTTTTTGGTGATGAAGCTTCATGTGGTTTAACCTTAGGGACATAGGGTCGCAAGAGAGTACAGAGAATTTGGAAGGATAAATCGGAATGTTACATTCTTAGCAGTCTTGGTTCATTAATTGACAATGTTAGACGGATGTCTTATTGCTGTGACTCCATATAAGCAACGAAAGCCAGTCACTAGGCTGCCTTACTGCACATTGTGATACCAAATCTCTGACAACTATCTGGCAAATATCTGAGATAGAATTCGGCAGGATATGTGGAGATGCCTTACTGTCCTGATTTTTGGTAGAAGAAGATTGTTTTTAGCTTCGAATACATGTTCTGGCGGTTAAAACTTTGTGCTGAAAGCTGATATTTAAACTTTCTTATAATTTATCATGGGATAACGTTGACTAATGGAGTCCCCGTAGTGTAGTAGGTAGTGTGGTAGCTTATTAAACGTGAGGCCACGGTTCAAACTGCAGGTCAGACATCTTCAATAAATCGAAACGTGAAAAATATATCTTCGAAGACTGCCTCTCATCTGACTTCTAGCAAAAACTCTGATCTAATAAAATTGTAATGAAAAAGATGCTAAAAAATTTGGCGTTCAGAGTCGACTTTAAACTGTAGGTCCCGCCACTCATGAAAAAAATTAACAAACACAACATAAATGGTGAGAGAAGTTCCGAATTGAAGGCTTATAATGACCATCCATATTATGTATGTAAGGGAGATTGTTTCATACTCGTGTAGTAGTGTCCTTTACTCTCTCGTCTCTTAATCTCTCTCTCTCTCCTTTCTATCTCAATTCCTTTACTACCTTTCATGCCACTTATTTTCAAATATGAACACAATTGTTTGCATGTACTGTGAGTATTATCGCCATACGTTTTTGCAAGCCTTCAGAAATGTAACGCGTCTGCATTCTTTTTACTGCAGAGATTCAGTCTTGTAGTCAGAGAATCATGCAGCTTTGCAAAGTCGATGAGTATTAAGGCCTTACTGTGATGTTGTTTTTGAACAAAAAGGAATTTTCATTTTACAATTCCAATTAGAAATTCCTGGCACTGGAAGTAGGCGGAAGTCTAGTATTGAACCTTGCTTGCTTCATTGACTTAACACGTTAACTGCCGATCGACGAGACAACTTGTAGTTTCCATTCTTTCCTTTTCTGCCCTGGCACTCTTCTTCTATGTCCACAGTATTTAATATTTTCTCCTGCACTGTTTGCATAATTATAGCACAGTCAACAACCACACAACCCACAAACCATTTACAGCGTATTTTATGAAATAAAAAATTAACAACTACCCTGAAGGAGATGAATTCAGAAGAAAAAAAATTACAAACAAACAAAAAAGAAGTGAAATATTATTATTAATAAGCCAATGTATGTATGGGCATGCAATTATTAAATAAAACGTGTTAAAACACAAACCCAAAAAACAGTCTCTTCTATCCTGGCCAAGTAAAAAATTTGTATGCAAAATAAAATTCAACCAACATTTAAAACATACTTTGCAACGTTAAATTAAAGTCAATCGCCCGCAACAAAGGCTGCTACCACAACTGAAGCTGACTGGTACAGCAGTAAAGCAGGCTGGTTGTAGTAAATTGCCCCCAACACGCAAACAAAAAGCGATAATAATCGGTTTTTATAAATTATTGATTCGCTCGCATTGGCCAGCAGCAGCAACAATAACGGCCGCCATAGAAGTAGTAACAGAATTCAAAACAAAGGAAGAATTTTTTTTATGATTTACTGGATCACAACAGCAACTGGGTATCATAAGCCTTTTCGCAATTGATTATTGGATATAAAGAGTGATTAAATATAATGAATACGAGCATGTTTTATAACGAAATTCTACATGTAAGTCGGACCTAAAGTATCCAGCATAGACGTAGGGCTGTGGTTCAAATCCCACGACAGACGTCTTAAATAAAACGAAATATTTTATTTGTTTATTAATTACAACACAATTCCAAATTATATTTTAATTATATACGAGCTGAGTAACTTGACCATATGCTCGGTATAGTGTCACAGACCAGAGTCGCTGGTGGGAATCGAACCCACGGCCCTCACGCTAATAGTCTAGCACTCTACCCACTAGACTACCAGGGCACCCAAAAAAAAAAAAAAGGAAATATTAAAATATATTTCTTCGGCGACTCACTCTCAGCAGATTTCTGGCTAAAACTCTGAGAGTAAATAAAAAATTGCCATGAAAAATTTCTCAGAAGAAATCTTTTGTTCCCACGACTCATGTACGAAATTAACCCATATGTGCTTATCGCCCCATTTTTAAAACACTAAGATATTGATCAGATGTGTGGTATACCATATAGATTCCAATAAATACAAAAAATTCATGGTTTAACTGCAAAAAAAAGTTGGGCACATACGGGTTAACACACACAACATATTTGGTGTGAAAAGCTAGGCTGAAGGGTTGTAATGACCAATTATGTATGAATGTATGTAAAAAGATGAAGTCATCGTAGTCTAGTAGGTAGTGTGTTGGCTTATTTGACGTAAGGCCACGGTTCAAACCCCAAGTGAGATATTAAAAGGAAATATGAAAAAATATTTCATCGGCGTTTTCCTTTCAGCAGATTTCTGGCAAAAACTCTGAGAGTAAATAAAAAATTGACATGAAAAATTCTAAAGAAGAAATCTATCGGAGCAGACTTGAAACTGTAAGTTGCACCACTCATGTACGAAATTAACGTACACAACATGAGTGGTGTGATAAGCTTGGTGGTAATCCTGACTGAAGGGTTGACCTATTATTATATGACCAATTATTATATGTATGTATGGATGTAGAAAGAAACACGTGGTTGCATAGCAAGAGCTAAGCAGGGAATTGCCATTTTTGACCTAGAGCAGCATCCAGGACAATAATATTGGAGGAGGCAGTATGGGAATACCGCATAAAGTAGGAGGGGAGCACAATAGATCGTATGGTCGCAGTACTAAGGCACCTCTTCACGACATAATAATCAAATTCGCCTCATATGATTGTATGATCTCGTTGCTTCAAATTGTGAGATAAATTGCTCACCAACTCGCTACTCATATAATATATATTATATGATATGTTATTTCTTGCCATTTGGCAAGAAAATGCTTCATATCATATCAAAACCATATTACAACCAGAGATCATCAATGAGTAGAATCGAATCATACTCATAACTTCTGACACTTATAAGTATTCATACTTATTTTAATATTGCACTCATACTACTCATGTTCAAAGTTTGAAGTACTCATCATACTCGTACTTAACAATACGTATGATGTTGTTGATTTCGACTCTCCATGACTCAACATTTACAAGAATCACAAAATAAGTACGATTCGCGTACGAACACTACAATACTCACTAGAAGGTTGTTTGTTTGCTTTGTTTGCTGTCTTTGTCTATTTTTTTTATTTTTTTGTAAATGCAACAACAACTAAGACTGTAAATTTTGATGAATGATTCGAGTCACTCGAATGAGTTTGATGTCAACGTTGTACTCATACTCATTGTACTCATACTTATAAACCAACGTTGTAGTGAGTACGAATGAATCAGAGTAGTTAAATTTCAATATTGCTGACTCACTTATATTCAAAATTTCATGAGTGCTTATGAGTAGCAAAAAAGCGATTCATTGCTGATCTCTGATTACAACCAAGTTCAACAGTTCCTTTATGGGAAAAAGTCAGTCAACTAACTGTGCCGGAGGAGTAGACTCCAACAATGTTGCAAGTGAACAAACCTTACCAAACGATGCATCTTTCACAATACATTGACATCTGCTAAACTGCATTTGGCTGTTTGTTTATATAATGGTGTAAAAGCAGATTATTGTTCATCAATTTAAATTTTAATATAAAATTATAGTTTGTATGTATGTAATTCATCACACAAAAATCCTCTTAAACCATAACAAATAACACAAGCCAGAATGAAAAATTTCTTGGAAGCAAATTTACCACATTTGCTGCACTTGATTCTATTCGGCTGCCGTATGCCATTGATTAAGTTATTCTGCTAAAACCAGCCACAAAAACCTCTGTAGTTTAAATGTTTTTAATTAATTTAATTCGTAATGTTTGTTTGTCTGTTTGTTCACATAGTAAATGCATAAATATTTGCTTGCAATTTTTCCCGTGCACTGGTAGAATGTGGTTTTCATTTAAAACAAACAAAAGCTTGAACATTTGTAGCAAATGCAACAAGAAAAACAATAGTTCAGAGCGATATAAACTGTAGTATAATATTTTGTTAAACCTAAAGTGACATATTAAGCCGAGTTATATTGTGTGATATGGCGGTATTCTTGAATAAATTTCTACTATGAACACTCTAGCACATAATGAATCCTTTCCATATCATTTAAGTCCACGTGAAAAGCCTCAAGCGAAAGCAATCGACTCTTCTGAGAAGGTTAGTGATATCAAATTTCTCATGCATTTTTATAGTAGGAGAGCCGCAGAGTCTCCGCCACATTTCCAATAGAAGGGTCAGTTCGTAGAATACTAATGCCCAAAGCCACCCCCCTGCTTCTGCAATGTAGAAAGTGACAAGTTCTTCTTGGGGCTAGAATTAAACGTGGAATTTTCCGTACGCCAAAGTGAACCAAATAGCACCGCCGAAGTTGCCTTAGTCTAGCAGGTAGTGTGTTGGCTTACTAGATGAGGGACCCCAATTCAAACCCCAGGTCAGATATAGTAAAATATTCTTCGGCAACTTCCTCTCAGCAAATTTCTGGCAAAAACTCCGAAAGTAAATAAAAAAGTTGACATGAAAAATTTTCTCAAAAATCTGGTGTTCGAAATCGACTTTAAATTGTAGCTCCCACCACCCACAACATAAGTGATATGAGAAACTGAGGTCGCAATCCTGACTGAAGGGTTGAAATGGCCAATTATGTATATGTAAATGTTTAAGGGTCTGTCATAAGATTTGTTACGTCACGATACGCCCTGATAAAGCTCGTGTAAGACTTGTCTGTCATTCTCCCTAATCACACTTTCCATGGCTTGCTGCTTAGCTTTATAATATGGTTGAAGTCCTTACAGTGTTCCTTTAAGTGTATAAAACTGCATCTACATACTAGAATCTACTTAGAATCTATAATCAAAAATTCTGGGAATCAAACAAAGTTTCCATGGAAAGTTTCTCTAAAAATCCGTTGTTCGGGGTCGATTTTAAACTGTAGGTTCCACCACTCATGGATACAATTGATACACACAACATAAGATGGTGTTGGTTGTAATCCTGACTGAAGGACTTGGAAATTCCAAATGAGTCATTTGCAATACGAAACCCAAATTTGCCTCTCTTAAGTGCAATATGATGTCTTCTTAAGACTGTTTTGGCCACACACCTACCAAAAGAAAATCTTAAAATCTTATTAAATGAATTCAGTTGCCATCAATTAAGGCACATTAACTTGTCGCCACAACAAGAAAAGGATTCTTTCCATACGCCAACCTGTGTGTTGGAGACCGAAAAGAGTTGAAGGTGGTTAAGTATTTGCACTGCCTCCTGTAGGTATAAGAATTCCGTACGGAACTTCTGTTTCTGTTTAATATCTCTGTGTCACAGAATATATGAATGGTTGCTATGCCAGTATTTCTCTTCGTTTTGTTCAATTTAAACGTTCCAATCACAGTTCCTTCAGTGGCGCTGATAATAATGTTGCTACAACGATAACCACTTAAGTGTGCCGCCAGTCAATGATTGAAACACAACTGCCTGATTGCCAATTAAATAAAGACTTCAAGAATATTTTAAGAATAAGAACATGAATGTTGCCTGCTAGCCAGTGCATTTGGGATAAAACCCAGCAAAATTTTTAGTGTTCGGAAAGTCTTCTTCTGATGATACTATAACTAACATCAATGTTGCCGTAAAGAACTGTTTATTGTGCGGGAAGAATTTAGAAAATGCTCACTTGAGTGTTAAAAACTGGTTTGATGCACGCTTGCACTTTAAACAATACTTTTTCATTTATAAGTTTGTTTGTCTCACAAAAACTTTATCTGGGTTATATCCTCATAGCTATGTGCCCATTGTTTCTTACGTTTTCGCATGATAGTAAGAAAAATAATCAACTTTCGTGTTTAACTACCAAGCATCATTAATAGTTGATGACAATGTCCCACTGCAGCAGGATACGACGACACTGCAATCTGCTTTCATACCAAAGCTCATGTTTTACTGTCCATTTGTGATGAATGTCACAAAGAGATGCCGATAATTTATTATCACTCTTGTCGTTAATATTCCGTTAGTTAAAGAGAGGCATGAGTTGTACTCATCATTGTTCATTGACGTTTATTGTTCTATCGATTACTGCAGCAATAGATGCAGCATTGCAACAATCGGAATTCATTTCTTAATTCATTGCTTGTTTTTGAATTCTATCTGTTCATGTCTTACACGATTTCTATGAGTCTAATTCAAATGATATGAGACGTAATGGTGTTTCCTACCAAGTCCATACATTTCAAGATGCGCAAATTTATTTGAATATAAGGAAGTCGATTGGTCGATTCCAAAAGTGAAGTTCTAAAAACACTAAAAAATTTTAATTTCGATGAAAGTTTTATTTAATTAGAATGCTTATAGATTGCCATGATACGAAATACAATGTTACTTATCGCTCCGGCTTCGGCTTGGTTTGGTTTTCAAATGCTACAACATTAGAGCCTGTATTTGATGAAATCTATACAAATTGCGAATCAAAACGCAAGAAAATATGAATCTTTGTCGAGGCAATGTCTTGTTGAAACCGACATATCGTTCAAAACCGTCCCAATATTCAACTGCCGGCCAAAAATCCGGCTTGCAATATGGCCGTAGCAGTTTAAGTAGACGATAACAGTTGTCCTATACTCATAATTTTTGAAAAAAAAACTGACGTCTAAACCATAATGGACTTGAAACATTCACATGTCAATGGTTTTCCACATACACTGCTCGATTCTTTGAGCTCCAACAGAGGCAATTTTGATTCTTGACTTAACCACATACATACAAGCCTTTGCTACAATTCTTTAGTCAGTATTACGACCTAGCTTCTCATGTGTGTGTTAATTTTATACATGAGTGGTGGGGCCTACAGTTTAAAGTCCACTCCGAATGACAGATTTTTGAGAAACTTTTCATGGCAATTTTATTTACCGCAGAGTTTTTACTAGAAATCTGCTGAGAGGATGTCGCCGAATAAATATTTTTTAATATTTCGTTTTGCTCGAGATGTCTGACTTGGGGTGTGAACTGTAGCCTCATGTCTAATAAATCAACACACTACCTAGTAAACTACGACGACTACTAGACTACGGCGACTACTAGACTACGGCGACTACTAGACTACGGCGACTACTTGACTACAGCGACTATTAGACTACAGCGACTACTAGACTACGGCGACTACTGAACTATGGCGACTACTGGACTACGGCGACGATTAGACTACGGAGACTACTTGACGACGGCGACTACTAGACTATGGCGACTACTAGACTACGGCGACCACTTGACTACGGCGACTACTTGACTATGGCGACTTCTAGGCTATGGCGACCGCTAGACTATGGCAACCACTAGACTACGGCGACTACTAGACTACGGCAACTACTAGACTACGGAGACTACTAGACTACGTTGACTACTAGACTACGGCAACTACTAGACTACGGCGACTACTGGACTATTCCGACTACTGGACTATGGCGTCTATTAGACTACGGAGACTACTTGACTATGGCGACTTCTAGGCTATAGCGACTAGTAGACTATGGCAACTACTAGACTATGGCGAATACTAGACTATGGCAACTACTATACTATGGCGACTACTTGACTACGCCGACTATTAGACTATAGGGACTACTAGACTACGGCGACTATTAGACTACAGTGACTACTAGACTACGGTGATTATTAGACTATAGCGACTACTAGACTACGGTGACTACTAGACTACGGAGACTACTAGATTACGTTCACTACTAGACTACGGCTACTACTAGACTGCGGCGACTACTGGACTATGGCGACTACTTGACTACGGAGACTACTTGAATACGGCGGCTACGGAGACTACGTCGACTACTAGACTACGGCCACTACTAGACTACGGCGACTACTAGACTATAGCCACTATTAGACTACGGCGACTACTAAACTACCGCGACTACTAGACTAAAGCGACTACCAGACTATGGCGACTGCTAGACTACGGCAATTACTAGACTACGGCGATGACTAGACTACGGCGTCTACTAAACTACGACCACTTCTTGACTTAACTCATTGCTTAAGCAAATTTTGCCGCTCATACTTGTGCGACTGAAGCAAGTCCCACAAGAAAAACTCTACTGCGGACAAGTCATATGATCTCGATGGCCATTTCACATCACTTCTATGTGAGATAACCATGCCCTCAAATCATACGTGCTGAATATCCAATGTGGAGTGATCTATGTACCACATAGCACCGTCCATATCCAGACAATCCCATACAGTCTGTGCTGTTAATAGTAATGGCTTGGTCAACATCGTTCTCAGAGAAATAGAAATCCACACCTAACAATGACTGTTTTGGAATGCATTGCAGGCTCTTGAATCTCAATTTCTATACTTTTGTTTGTACACGTACCTATTCATCTTGTGCAGCCCTTGCGTTGACCAACTTCTTCCCCAGCTTGGTGGTACTCGGTCAGTACAGGGAATGCGTTCTACCTGTGGTGTCACAACGGGCCGCTATGCGTGCCCAAGTGTGTTTTTGGTGTCAAAGCTACCATTTCAACTTACCTACCTACCTACTAATCTAGAAGTTGTGCTCCACGGCACATTCTGCAAAAAAAAACACGTTGCTGTCTATTGCCGTCCATGATGATTTGGCAAAGGAGACTCAATAAATTTGACAGATGAGGCTTCATTAAAATAGTATGTGTCAACGTTCGAAAGTTCTTGTTGTACAACCCTATAGAAAGCCTTACATGAAATAATCAAATTTGTTAGTACCTTACACTGATCGTACGGATAAATCGAGTTTCTATGTCATGGATACCTTAAGTACTTCTGAGTTGTATAGGAATATGAAGTGAAATATTTCTACAAGTTTTTATAGAAACGAGCCTATATTCCATGACCTGTTTCCATTGAACCACCACTAATAGAATGGGATAGGAAGGAATGGCGGATTTTTAAAAATCAAAGTTTTCTTGAATTCTTGTCATGGCCATTACAGCTAATTTATAACCAGATTATCCAGATTAAAAAAATATTTGTTTTTGTTACAAAAAATTACGGAGTTTTTCTAATCGAATGCTCTTCTTGTAAACAGCTACATTAAAAAAATTTGCTTTTTTGCCAGTAGCATACCACTGCGCGTGGTGAAGGATTTTGTGAAAATAATTTTCTTACTTTTCTGTCATATTTGAGCTTTTGTCATCTCCAATTATAATTGTGATTAATTTTAAGTCGTTTTTTTTTCTTCTTACACGATTACAAGTGAATGTAAATATTACGATGGACTACTTGTATTTGTTTTCATATTTTCTTCATTACTTGTCCTTCCTTTCAGTTTTCTGTGCCTTAGTGAAGTCATACTGGCTCCCGTCGCCGGCATTGGAAACGAGATTATAATTGAGAGAAAATGTATCTATAATATTGGGTTTTTATTTTGTATTTAAACTTCGTTTATTCAAGTAATTCATCATATTTTCTCAATATACGCGATACGTAAGGAAATTGCATATTAACTTCGTTACTTCATTTAATAATTTTAAATGAAGCCCCATTGATTACGCACCAATTGGTGAACAAAAAAGAAAATAAGAAAATCAACGAAAAGAAAGACACATGCATGGAGAAACAAGGAAATTATTGAAACGATTACTTTTTGATTAATATTGTATCGTTTCTTTCCTTTCCATATGTATGCAAGGGTGCATACGGATGCAATTGATGACCATTTTAAATAAATAAGGCGTCACCCATGATGATAGGGTTGAAGTCAATGAAATTTATGAATTTATTGGACTTAAATATTTTGTTTCTTCTTTAAATGAACATTTAATTACGAAGACATAAAGGCATTAAGAGAAGTTCAACAGCGGCGTTAAAAAAAATTAAACAATGTAGTCAAGGACTTTTTAAAAAATTGCTTTACATGGGTGTTTATGGAAACACCATAGTCTTCTTGCTCTTTTCCTTTAAAAAGCGAAAAAAAATTTCGTTTTTACACGATGATAGAGAGATTGTTTAGAAGGTCCTTATGCCCTACAAAGTGTAGAAAAATCATTAAAAAGGCGGCTCTTAGGTTTGATAAGGTGACAGACGGCCCCCTTGTAAGAAAGCAACAATATGGCGGTCCTTAGTTAAGACTCTATTTAACAAAATATTAACGCGATAATAGTGAGGCTGGTTAGGAGGTCCTTATGCCCTACACAGTGTAGAAAAACAAAAAGGCGGCTCTTATAGATAAGGTGGCAGAAATCCCCCCTGAAGAATGAATTAAAAAAATAGCCAGCATTTAGGCTCATTGTGATATAACAATCAATATTCAATTGGGCGATCAAACATTCCCCAAAGGAAACCAACCCGTGTACATAATAAATCTTGTTATTGCAGCAATCCTCATGAGATGGAAGACAGTTTCCTCCTTCCCAGGCCAACAACTTCTGCGGAAGTCATATGCTGGAATGCTGAGTCAACGTACATACATACATAGTTGATCAGTACAAACCTTACGACCTAGTTTCTCACACCACTTATGTAGTGTGTGTTAATTTTATACATGAATGGCGGGACTTAAAGTTTAAAGTCGACTCAGAACGACAGATTTTTTTGAGAAACTTTTCGGGGCAATTGTCTGTTTACTCTCAGAGTTGTTAAGGGGAAGTCGCCGAAGGAATATTTTTTATGTTTCCTTTTGTTGGAGATGTCTGATATGGGGTTTGAACCATGGACTCATGTTTAATGAGCCAACACGCTACCTACTAGACTATGGCGACTATCCGTATACAAACATTAATTAATTCGTTTGTAACAAACATTGCACGAAAGTGCTTTAAATATGGAACTTAGATACGTTGGCGTAATTTTCCAGCATGACAAATCTTGGCCACATAAGGCAGGAAGCACCTGTCAAAAGCTATCTGGAAGTGTGGTCCTTGCACTGACCAACTTCTTCGCTAAGTTTGATGGTATTCGGTTAGCACAGGGACTGCGCCTACATGTGGCGTAATAACGGGCCGCTAATCGTGCTCAAGTGAACTTTGGTAATCAAAGCTGTCACTTCAACCCTCTCAACCTAAGTTCTCTATAATTGTTTTTGCTATTATTGTCTTATTATAATTAAAATAGATGTTGCGTGAACATATTCACTTATTCACCATCATTATCGTGGAATTTTTTTTGAGTCTCATTATTTTTTTTTCATTCTTCAGTTTCATTTTCCTTTTCATTTTTGCATTTTTTCCTGGCTTATTCAGCAGTGGATAAATGAATGGCAAAATGATATAATTATGCAATGTTTTATAACGAATAATAAGTAAGCAATGCTGTTGCATATCTTTGTCAGTCTTTCTGCACCAACTTTCCTCATTCATTTTCATAATTTCCCTGAACAAATATTTTATTTGTTTGAGTAAATTTTGTATTCTTTGGTGGCCCTCATCATCAATATTGGGTTGGGGAAAAAAGAAACGCTAAAGGATTCTCGTAATTAAAAATAATATTCTAACAAAAAGACGTTTATTTATTTAATTTTTATTCTCCGTCTTTTGCTTCCATTTGTCTTCCATTTTATGCTGACTGTGTTGTATTGATGTACAAAGTCATGGTAAATAATTTGCTTTGATTAGCCAAATGAATTAAGAGAGCCGTCATTATTAATAATGCGTTAAGTGGCCAATGATTGTTTGGCATCACCCCCAACCCCCTGTGCTTCTTAGCAGGCAAACAATATTCAATAAATGAATTAATAATCACGCAAATAATAATCGTTAATCATTATTTGATTACTTTTAATTACTTTTCATTTCTAATCAATTAAAAGGCGGTTTGCTTTGATGGAAAAAGGAAAAATAGATTCAATGAAAACATATTGCGACAGTGAAAAACTCGCGAGTAACGTGTGGTGATTATTTGAACACCATAACAGTAACTTCGAAAAACGGATTTCTGAGAACCTTTCGTGGCATTTTTATCTTCAAATTTAAATCGAAAAAATTTTAAAAAAATTTCAATAATTTCAAAAAATAATTTTAAGTGTGTGTGCAAGATAGGTAGGAGTAGTTAGACTCTGCATAAATCGCAAAGCCATTAATACCACAAAACCATTCTCATGGGCCACTGTCTTTTTGGTAGGAACCAGAGACAGCAAAATGCTTGGTACTCCAATATATTTCGACAAAAAAAGTTTCCACAGACTTAAGACTCTTGTACAAAGTCCTGATATGACATCGAGAGAGTATTTAGGAGATCATTTGAAAGAAACAAACCTAAAACAAAAGTCAACTGAAAAACTTGCTCATGGTGCCACCAGAAAACAGTAAACAAAACTTGTACATTCAATTCCAAATGCGTTAAATGGAGTGCTTGACCTTAAGGGATACTCTACTAAATACAAAGAATAACATTTTCATCATTGAATTTTAAATTTACTCAGGGTTCTCCTTGGAGGTATCTATGGAGTCATCTGAAACTTTTCCTTATTTTTCTCTTGTTTTATGAAAAATATTAAAAAATTTCTTGTTTTATAATAAAACAGAAATAAATTAATAAAATAAATATACATATAAACTAAAAATGTTTATAAAAAAATTCATGAAATTGTCAAAATATATTGGAGAGCTAAGACTTCTGCTATCCACTGTGAGTCAACAATATTAAAATTTCACTATTCTGATTCATTCGTACTCACTACAATGTTGATTTATAAGTATGAGTACAATGAGTATGAGTACAACTTTGACATCAAACTCATACCATTCGAAATATGTTTCATTCATACGCCTACTCATTTAGATTCACAACTTTAGAAAAATACTCTTATAATACTTATAAAAGAAAAAAGAGAAACACAAAACTTTTTAGTGAGTATTGTTGTGTTCGTACACGAATTATACATATTTTGTGATTCTTGTAAATGTTGAGTTATGGAGAGTCGAAATCAACAACATCATACATATTGTTAAGTATGAGTATGATGAGTACTTCAAACTCTAAATATGAGTAGTATGAGTATAATATTAAAATAAGTATGAATGCGTACAGATATCAGAAATTATGAGTATAATTCCATTCTACTCATCTTTTTGAATAGTCATTGCTGACCTCTGGTAGGCACGTCGACATAGAAGTCGCCGTATTTTGGTAGCTAGTGTATTGATTCAAACCCCAGGTCAGACATCTCCAGCAAAACGAAATATGAAAAAAAATATTTCTTCGTCGACTTCCTCTCTTCTTCTGTCAAAAACTCTGAAAGTAAATAAAATTGCCTGGAAAAGTTTCTCACAAATCTGTCGTTCAGAGTCGATTTTAAACTGTGGGTCCCGTCACTTATGTTTGAAATTAACAACCATAGCATGGATAGTATTAGAAGGTAGGTTGTAATCCTGGTAAAAGTTGTAGTGGGCTACTAAATAATGAATAATTCACGCGTTAATAGTCAGAAACACTGCACTTTTATTGTATACATTTACGGGTAAGTAGATAGGTTTGTTAGGAAGGTTGTAAGTCGCCGTAGTTAGCCGGTAGGGTGTTGGCTTATTAGACGTGAGGTTATTGTTCTGTTACCAGGTTAGACATCTCAAATAAAATGATATATGAACAAATATTTCTTCGCCGACAAAAACTCTAAGAGCAAAATAAAATTGTGATGAAAAAAAATCTGGTTGAAGAAGTAGGTCAGTTTAGAGGCAACATGTATTCATTTATAAGTCATGATATTGTTACGAAAATGAAAAAATCAATATACTGGTGTTTTGCTTTTACATCGCTTAACATTGAAATTATAAACAAAACAATGCAGTAAACTAACCTGTTTACAAATGATCGTACTGCTAAATATAACAATAAATACCAGCATAAAGAAACGGTAAACAAGTAAACAAAAATATAACAACAAACACCAGCATGAATAAATGTAAACAATGATGTTTACGAAAAGGTGCAGTCATTAACGTTCGCCTTTAAGAACATTCATCAGACTGTTTACTTTGCCACATAAAAGGCAAGGCAGATCAGGCGACTGAGTCAGCGAACTTCAGTCAGTCTTGTGTGATGACGCGGTCTGATCGTGCTTTGAAGATCTCCGTTACAAATATCTGTCTAATAATTGTCTAGTAATTGTTATTGTTTATGCAAAGGGTGTTAACAGGGGAATAGCAAAGAAAAGCTATTGTTGTTGTTTACATCAAGCTGTGTACAGTGGCACACAGAATTGTGCGAACAATAAAGAATTTTATTGAAATTAAACACAAATTTATTTTTATTTTATTTGCAATCTACGAGCTCTTATTTTAAACGTTTTAAAGGGTAAAAACGTAACAGTATGTTTTGGAGTTAAGTTTCTTCTTTACATTGATGATTAAGACATATTGTCACCGTGTACATGGCTAAATGGTTATTTCGTGTTTTCTTTACACTTATTATGACGTACTTGATATTTAAAACACTTGAAGGGAATAGAAATTTTAATTTTTCTTTAATTTCCTATCGTGCTGTCCAATGCCTTTTAAGTCACGTAAATTATGACACGTTTATTACATTATATTTCATGTAAATATTTCGTAGTATTTTAGTTAATGATATTCAATTAAATTATGCGTTTAAAATCCTCCTGCGCACCATCCTACAAGTTGAGAGCATGGCATTTGCATTAAACTTGTTTTTCAATTAGAAAGTGTGTGTGATTATTTTATTAAAATCTCCTGCTTAAGAGATTAATTATGCAAAAACTTCCGCTTTTCCTTCTTCTGTTTTTTTTAACTTTATCACTTACTTAAGATGACAGGCAAGAAGAACTGAAAGTAATTTTAAGTTCTTTGTGGTGTCATAAAAGTGTTGGGCCACAGCAGCATATTGCATGCATGCATGTACATATCAATGTCTTACTTTTCTGACAGCAACTATAAAATCCCGGCTTTAAATGACATATTTTCACACCTACGGCAGGGGAATTGTTATTTGCGTTACAAAAAAAATTGCTTGTGCGTGCCATATTTAAAGAGGATTACTAGAGGATTACCATATGCGTTTAAATTTTTGTGTTGTAAGACTGGAAGGGACTGTAGAGTTCATTGTTTAAGTTTTAACTTTAAATAGGGTATGTAGCCTTAAAATCTCTTCATTGTGGTAAGCCTCATTTCACAATATAAAGTTTGTTTGAAAAAAATTTAAAAAAATTTTAATCTGTTATGCTGATAATTTGAAAATAAACTTTGTAACTTTATTTTCTGCTAACCGCTTAAGAAGTTATTGTCATTGTTTTGTTTCCGTTGCCATTATTTTAATTCTTCCTCACATTATCAGTTGGGATTATCTTCTTCTTCTTCTACATTCAAGGCATAATTTATAAGACAATACAAGAACACCAACATCATCTTCATAATTAACCACAGTAATGTTAACGTTACCAACCAAAACTAAAAGAAAGTTTTGGTTCAACATTTCGACTGATAAAGGAATTTTAAACACAAAAACAAACACAAACACGTCCCCCTATACCTACACATTTTCTTAAGTTAAGTTGATAATTTAGTCCATTAACTTCGTCTTTAGCAGTAATAGACAAGTAAAACTTAAAACTTAATAAGCCCATAACATGCTTCCTTAAAATGTCTAAATTATTAAACGAAACTAAACAATGGCTCTCTGATTATCATTAAAATAAGAAAATATTCATTAAGAGATGGTTGGGAGTTTAATTTTTGAAAAGATTTAAGATAATGAAAATTAACACACAGGACAAGAATTTATGTTCTTCGCTTAATAATACGCATTTTTTTTGGATTGCTTACATTTACAATCAGCCATTACAACCATTCAGTCGGAATTACAACCTAGCTTCTTACATCACTTATGTTGCGAGTCTCAATTTTATACATGAGTGGCGGGACCTACAGCTTAAAGTCGGCTCCGAATGACGGATCTATAAAGAAACATTTCATGGCAATTTTATTCTACTCTCAGAGTTTTTGCTAGCAATCTGCTGAGAGGAAGTCGCCGAAGAAATTTTCTATTTTTTATTTCGATTTGTTTTGTTTTGTATGTCTAATAAACCAACACACTACCTTCTAGACTACGGCGACAAGAGTTGTTTGCTAGATGTTAAAACCATAAGGGGGACTCTTCAGGCTTGCAATGACATGCCTGGGGTAAAGAAAGGCTGTCGCACAGTGGCGCAGGAACACCATGATGATGAAGTGCAGAACTATACGGAGCTTTATTGGTCATTACAACCCTTTAGTCACATAACAAACATCACTCATGTTGGGCATTAATTTTCTAGATCAGCGGCGAATTACGACCTAGCGGATTACAACCTAGCAGATTACAACCTTACATTTGATTTCATTTGAAGTCGTCATAGTCTAGTATGTAGTGCGATGGCTTATTAGACGTAAGGCGACTCTTCGAATCCCACTTCAGACATCAAAACGAAAGTATAAAAAAAAACATGTCTTCGGTGACTTCCTCTCAGCAGATTTCTAGCAAAAACTTTGAGAGTAGAATAAAATTGCCATGAAAAGTTTCACAAAAAATCTGTCGTTCGGAGTTGACTTTAAACTGTAGGTCCCGCCTCTCATATATAAAATTAACACACACAACATAAGTGGTTTGAGAAACTAGGTCCACAATCCTGGCTGAAGAGTTGTAATGATCAATTATGTATGTATGCACTTCATTTCACCCATGCTGTTTGTGTGTTATCCATAAGTGGTGGGACCTATAGTTCAACATCGACTCTGAAGGACAGACTTTTACGACCGGTTTTTAGAGAAACTATTCATGGCAATTTTATTTACTCTCAGAGTTATTTCTTGAAACTGGTGGTGTGATTGACCGTGTGATTGACAGCTTAAATGTCTCCTGGATTGAACACTCAAACTTTGCGGTTTCGGCAAATGCTATGAATCAGGAATGGATACTAAAAATATATGAATCAATGAGGAGGCTACTTCCTCTTTTAGGAAAATGAGCTTTTTGTGGTATTTGGCTAGGATGAGAGCTAATAGCAGCACAGGAGCAGAAGTATTCGTTCTTATTTTATTTTATTTGTATATTTAGAATCCATAGGGGAAACTCGATGCTGTCTATGATGCTAAAAGCTGTGCCATTGAAAACTGTGCACTTGAAGAGGAAATACAAATGATCAGACTGTCTGACAGTCACGCCACTATCCGACCTCTCGGCTTATGTGAGGTTATCTCCTGAAGAGTATGAGATTTTAGCAGTAGGAAAGCTGTTTGGAAGTATATACTCAGGCGAAAATAAAATTGTAGAGAGCAAAGAAGGCATTCTAAAATTTTGTTGGGTAACTGCAATGAGTAGAGTTTTAATTTAAGAGTTAAACTGTACAGAAGTAGCCTGAGAACCATAACAGGCCTTTTATTCGAATATAGCAGACTGTATGAATCGCTTAAATACGAAAAATATATAAGGAGCCTATGCGGCGTTAATGTATGTTAGAACGAAATACCAAGTTATGTATCAAATGGCAAGAATTTTTCCGGGCAGCTCCTAAAACAACAATATTCTCTGAACAAAGCAAAAGAAATCCAAGAGCATCGAAGGCTTAACTTTTTTTTTGGCGAAATCAGCCTCGTTGTATTACAGCCTTTGGTCCCCTTTAACATGTTTTTCTGTAAAACCAACACTATACCCGGCACTCAACGGCAGAGTATTGAAGACGCCGTAGTAGATAGTTTACTGGCTCATTAGACGTAAGGCCGCATTTTTAATCCAAAGTCAGACATCACGAACGAAATATAAAAAATATTTCTTCGGCGAGTGCCTCTCAGCAGATTTCTGGCAAAAACTCTGACAGTAAAATAAAATTACCATGACAAGTTTCTTTAAAAATATGTCGTTCGGAGTCGATTTTAAACTATAGGTCCCGCCAGTCATGTATAAAAATAACACACAAAACATGAGTGATGTGAGCAGACTGGATTAATCTGAATAATATGACTTGCCATACGAGTTGATAAGTAGTTTCTGATTATAAGTGTTTTTTTTTAACTCCATGGAAGGTTTTTAATTCAGCATGAGTTCCCTTGTTGATTACGTTATTTTTAGTTTTGTTTTCATATTGTTACGTTGTTTAAAAACGTTTAAAATATGAGGCCGTAGATTGCAAATTAAACTTCTTTATTATTATTCGCACAATTCACAACTTTTTGTAAACAACAACAATTGGTTTACTTGTTGTCCCTCTGCTTACACCCTTTGTACAAACAATAACAATTACTAGACAATTGTTCGACAGATCTTTGTAAAGGAGATCTTCAAACCACGATCTTCACACAAGACTGACTGAACTTCACTAACTCAGTCGCCTGCTTTGCCTTGTCTTTTATTTGGCAAAGTAAACAGTCTGATGAATGTTCTTGAAGACGAACGTTCATGACTTCGACTTCTCGAAATCTCTAAAAATGTACACAGCGTTGTTTACATTCATTATTGTTGTTTGTGTATTTTGTTTAGATTAATTCTTGTAGTGTTGTTTGTAAATTTTTGTTCACTTGTTTACCATTTTTTTATGCTGGTGTTTGTTGTTATATCAAGCAGTACGATAATTTGTAGACAGGTTTGTTTTTATTGCTCTTCTTTATAATTTTAACATTAAGCGATGTAAAAGCAGTATCATATATTGCCCCCGTATATGTTTAGTTTTACCTGAATAACTTAGTTTCTTCAAAAACTTCAATTAAATCTTAGAAATGTTAACTCTTAAGTACAGCTTATAGCTTGTTCTCTAGGCATAAGACCATTAAAATTCTTATCTTTTATAAGCTGAGATTCAAATAAACCACCACACTTATAAGCCACCATGAGACAAGATCAATGCATCGATCACATCAATGCCACATGCATCATAATATTTCCAGTTAAATTGCAAATAATTTTGAATATTTTCATGAGCAAAACAAAGCAAATCTGTTGTAGCTTGTGGCAAAAGGAGCTACTGAAAGTATTAAATTGCATACATGTTTGAGCAGCAACTACAACAACATTTATGAATTGAATACAAATGTAACATGTCAACGTTTGAGACTGGCAGGCAGAAGACTTGCAACTATTCATGCACCGCATAGGCATACACAAATCCGCATTTATAAGTGCAGCCGTATAACTCCACTTCTAAGAAGATTACAATAATTGAATGTATCCATTAATAAGTACTTATTATTGTTGTTGTTGTTATACGCATTGGTATTTTATGCTTTCAGCTACCACGGTTAACGTAGGCTAATTTAGGAGTAATTGAAATATTTTTAGTGGAGGTATGGAGTCAGAGAAACTAGGTCGTAATCCTGACTGAAGGGTTGTAGTGTCCATTTATGTATGGAGTCAGTAAAAAATTTTTCCAACTAAGCGTTGTATTGAGTGGCTGAGACAAGTTCTAGAATGATAGGGTTGCCAACGTTTATTAAATATAAACAAAGCCATCTGTAAACATGTGTTGAGTGTTGAGGTGAGGACTGAATCCTATAATCTCTTAAGAGAGGGTTGTGTTTGAGTTGACCAGGACGTTCGTTGCTGATGATTATGGTTAGTATAGCCACTTACAACTTAGTGGCTACATTAGATAGTCAGTGAGATATTTGTTTCTCCTTCACTCCACCATGCTGTTGTTGTTGTAACAACTCTGCTGCAGTGTCCGGAACTCTTCTCCTTGGCAAAAAAAACTTTCGCTTAATACAGCTTTCGCTAGGTTTGACAATTTTTGGCCGATTTGATGTGGGGTGTTCCGGAGCATAGATTCGATTGTTATGGGAATACCTTTGGAGTGTCTCTTCATATTGTTAAGAAATATTCGGCATCTAGCTTTATCACGATGGATTTAATGTAAACACCATACAATACCTTCAAGGCTTAAGAGCCAGTAACTGAAGAATTAATGCCTCAGCATGAAGCTAATTCTCTTGTACCATTTTCTTGATGTAGAAATAGGCATTAACACTCGATCTGGATTATAATATAAACACCGAAAATTAGGGTGGAGAAACTGCATCGAGTAATGATCCTTCCTGCGACGCACGAAGAAATTAAAACATATTCACCACCCATGTTGTGTGCATGAATTTTATCCATGAGTGGAGGGACCTACAGTTTAAAGTCGACTCCGAACAACAGATTTTGTTTTTTAGAAGCTTTTCAAGGCAATTTTTTTTACTCTCAGATGCTTTGCTAGAAATCTGCTGAGGAGAAGTCGCCGCAGAAAGAAGGGATTGAACCGTGGCTTCACATACTACCTGATAGACTACGCGTCTTTTGTCTTTAAGAACTTGACAATAATCTCACTCAGCAATTTTTATATTCCAGCAAAAATTTGCCTCATTTAGCTGCTGCAGTTACTATTGCAATTCTGTATTTACTAGAACAAGTTGGTGTAGATAACAGCATCTGGTGTTATATAAATGTGCAGCATAATTGTACGTTTATTGAATCAGCAATAGAGTGTTTAAGTGCCTGTTGTTGTGTACAGGAGTTGTCAGCTTAAAGGAACCATTAAAATTAGGCCGCATACACCAGTCGGTAACCAAGCAACCAAGCAGCCAATCAGTCAAACAAGTAATCTACCAAGCAGTACTACCAGCCAACTCTTATGCATCCAGACAACAGATTAAAACCCAAATATAAGTTAAGGTATAGTGTAGAGCAGCACATCGCCATAGATTCTGTTTATGGGAACGTGTTTAACAAATTTTAGTAAGTCGTAGACGATGTTATTTATTACATCGTCAAACCAATCAATTGATTGTTAAAAAAGCAATGGAAACAAATAAAAACAGAATCAAGGTGTGAGAATCAAATACTAGACATTGAAGATGATGATTTTCATGAAACGGTTGCACTGATGGTTATGAAAAGTAAGAAGCCAAAGAAAATGAATTGCAAACATGAAGATATCCTGAGGCGTTATTTATTGTGTAGAAAATTATGCTTTTAAAGTGTTTGTCCAGCAAAGTTGCAATTTAAGGGGTGGCTTTAATTTCCTTTAAATTAACTTTTTATTGATTAACATTTTTATGACATAAACATGGATTTAATTACAGTGGCAGACATATGGCAGACGCACATACATATGTATGTGGTTAGAAATACATGACACTTTATGGCAGTAGTTATACAGACATTAAATATAATTATGATGCCTAAACATAAATTAAGCACGAAAAGGATATTCTCGTGTTAAAATATCGTCTACAGAATTGAAAACATTTTCTTTGGAAATAATCTGATTTATGATCATCATTCATCATCATCATCGAAGTCGCCGTAGTCTAATAAGTAGTGTGTTGGCTTATTAGACGTAAAGCCCGGGTTCGTATCCAAGGTCAGGCATCAAAAACTAAATATGAAAAAAATATTTCTTCGGCGATTTCCTCTCAGCAAATTTCTGACAAAAACAAATAAAACCCGCCATGAAAAAATTTCTCAAAAATCTTTCGTTCGTAGTCGACGTTAAACTGTAGGTCCCGCCACTCACGTATAAAATTAACGCGCACAACATGAGTGGTGTGAAAAACTAGGCCGTAATCCTGGCTGAAGGCTTGTAATGGCCAATTGTGTATGTATGTATTAGGGATGCCAATCGGGAAATCCCGAATCACAAAATCCCGGGATTTTCGGGATTCCCAAATCCCGAATCCCGGGATTTTTTAAAACTTGTCCCGGGAATTTTCGGGATTGTAAATTCATACATATAAACTTTATAAAGTAAGAAAAAATTTAGTTTACTGCATTGTTTTTATTTAATATTACATTAAATAACACTCACGTAGTTTTTCAAGTGTATCATGCAACAATTAAGTGAATGTTCTATATCACTCGACATCGAACTGAATAAGAACCCAACTTCCATTGTTAAAAAGTTAAACGTTGCCCTCGAAGTCCAATAAAATCTGTTAATACAACTGATGGTTTACACAATCAACTTTCTAAAGAAATAGATTTGATTGAATCACGAGGTGTTAGAGGTGAATAGTTATATTCTGCATATAGCTGTCTTGAAACCATTTTGCCCACAAGTGCAGATTGCCAACAATGTTTTTCAGCGAAATAAGTTTTTGTTTGCATCAAAATTAAGGCAAGAAATATTAGTCTTTAATCTTTTTAAAAAATTATTTAAAACAATTAATATAATTAATATATATTTTGGACACTAAATAGTGTTCTTAAAAGGGTAGATATTTGTTTCTTCACTAATGTGTCTATGTATTTATGGAGACATAGATGAATTATTTTTATTTTTGTTACTTTTTATTATGTTTTTTTACTTTATAACATGTGTATTGTGAAAAAGATCACAAATTAATAAAAAAATTTTTAATAATACAATTGTTTTTAGCTCTTTTTATTAAGAGAAAATCCTGAAACCCCGGGATATTCCAGGATTTTTCGATCCCGAATTGTCCCGAAAAATCCCGGGATTTCGGGATCGGGGTTTCGAAATCCCGAATCCCGGGATTTTTAAAAATAGATCCCGTTTGGCATCCCTAGTATGTATGTATGTATGATCATCATTAGATCACCTCATTTGTTCATGAGACAGCGATTAACTCATATCAACAGTAAATCAATGTACGCCCACCAAAGATCGGCAATGAGTATTCAAAAAGATGAGTAGAATCGGATCATACTCATAATTTCTGATACTTATAAGTATTCATACTTATTTGAACGTTATACTCATACTACTCATATTCAAAGTTTGAAATACTCATCGTACTCATACTTAACAATACGTATGATGTTGTTGATTTCGACTCTCCATGACTCAACATTTACAAGAATCACAAAATAATTATGATTCGTGTATGATTACTAAAATACTCACTAGAAGATTGTGTGTTTGCTCTGTCTTTTTTGCTTATGTGTCTGTTTTCCTTTTTTGTAAATGCAACAACAACTAAGACTGCAAATTTTGTTGTATGATTCAAGTCACTCGAATTATTTATAAGTATTTTAAGTATTTTTCTAACGTTATGAATCTCTATGAGTATGAATCGTATTTCGAATGGTATGAGTTTGATGTCAACGTTGTACTCATACTCATTGCAACCTGTAGTGAGTATAAAGGAATCAGAGTATTTAAATTTCAGTATTGTTGACTCACTTATATTCAAAATTTCATGAGGGCTTATGAGTAGCGAAAAAACGAATCATTTCTGATCTCTGATACCCACCAGCTAAAGTGGGTGGCTATAATTTTACAAACACCTTAAAAAATGTAATTGGTGGTCCAAATTCTACATCTGATGTATGCCAATTGCCTTCACTTTTTACAGGTTCATGTTAATGGCCTTAAAGTGAACATCGATGAACATTTTTTTGTGTTGTTCATTTGTTCTCCTTTTTAATCATTTAATTAAAGAACATTAACATGTAATAAAAACCAATGAACCTTTCAATTGTCTGTCTGTCTGTCTGGATACAACATTGGCACAAACGGTTGAACAAATGTACTCGTAAATCCAAGAAAAAAAAATTAAGAAAAGTAGAGAGAAGAGAGAACAGTACATGACATGCCACACAAATAAAGTACAAACCACTACAAACCAGTACAACAAAGTATTTTAGTAAAAATGCTTGATACAAAGGAACACAGCTCCAGTTCAACCAGATTCCTGTGCAAACGACCACTATCGAGGTGTATAATTCACGTTTTTTTTTTTTTGTCTTTTTCATGATAAACTTGACCGGCCTGCAATTATTTGCATATACAAACGAAAGACGAAAGCGCACACAGATATTTTCGTATTCCAGAAACGTTTTAACTTCCGCAAGAAATGTTCATTTTTGGTTAAATTTTTTTGCCAGCAGAATTAATTCTTTAGTTAACTGGGTTTACATACCAACATTTGGTAGGAATTTAGAATTTAATTTAGCAACATTAGGAACTCAATTTAAGTAAAATTAGCATTCAGACCATAACTATTACGGTATTGTGTTGAAATAAAAAAGGCCTGACAATAATACGGTGTTCAGATATGCACCTTTAATTGCGTAAATCGCTATAAACGCCATTATTGAGCTCAATATTTTATATAAATTTTCAATAAATAATTGCGCAATAAATACGCAAATTGTTATAATATTGAGTAAAATTTAAAATGCAGCACTATCATAAGTGTGTTTAGTGAGCATATTGCAATTAACCGAACACTTTCTGTTGATATTTGACAGCTCAAATGTCAACTACGACAACAAAAAAAAAACAACAAAATAAAAACAATGTTGTTGAAACAACCAGCTGTTTTGTTTACCAGCTGTCAAATGAATATTGAATAAGCAGATGAACTGCGTATATTATTATGCCTGAACACTTAAAATATTTTACTCAATTAACCGAATATTGACTCAATAAAAGTGCATATCTAAACATAGTATAAGGTTCATTGGAGACAAGTCTAATATCAAATTCACTAGAAAATTGCGTACCTACATGAGTAATCGATTGGCTACCAGTTCCCTCCTTTACTGGCCCCTGATCAGAACCAGTAGTCTCTATGGTTTTGGGAAATGCTTCGCAACGATACTTTTTAACCAAAGTGAATGAAGTAATCTGGATGCTGCATACTTTATCTTAAAAGGGGGTCTATTTTGTGGTATCAAGGGTCAGGAAGGGATATTTGAACACAAGCAATAAATGAAATATTGCAAGCCCAGGGAGAGGCCTATGCCAATGGAAGATGCAGATGTAGATGTAGTATAATTTAGATAGAAAGTACAAAAGAGTCGCCGTAGTCTAGTAGGTAGTGACAAATCTGCTGAGATTTCTGGCAAAATCTCTGAGAGAAAATAAAATTGCCATGAAAAGTTTCGCAAAAATCTGTCGTTCGGAGTCGACTTTAAACTGCAGGTCCCGCCACTCATGTATAAAATTAACACATACAACATAAGAGGTGTGAGAAGCTAGGTCGTAATCCTGACCGAAGGGTTGTAATGACCATGTATCTATGTATGTACGTACAAAAGACAGTTAGATAGGCAAGTAGGTTGAAGCACACTAAGCAGGGGTTATTGTGCCACAGGTAGGCAAAGTTACTGTACCGAATGAATTCCGAATATTCAGCATACTAATCTACAAAAGACAAGACATGACAATACTAGCTGACATTGCCATTGGTGCACTCAGCTCGTATAAGGTTAAATCGAAGACATAATGGGATTGTCTGGAAAGTTAAATCGGATAAGTAGGGAAAACACGGTTATCTTCTGCTAAGTTCCAGGTGATGTGGAAATACTCGACAATGAGCCAGCAGCCGAGCTTTCATGGAGTGAAGCTCCAATTTCGTTGATGCTACCTGAAATTTTCTGCGGCATGGACGGTATACTCTGTGAAAAAGAAGATAAAGAGAGGCAAAGACTCTCTACCATGAGCAAGCAGACGAGTTTTCGAAGAGGCGAGCTCCTACGCGATTGATGGGTCCAGAACTCTTCTATGGAGTGGACGATATTGTCAGTGAAAAAGAAGATAAATTTACAATAAGAGGAAGTCTGAGTCATGCATCAGACTATTCAGTAACAGCCTATGGCTGTTAGCCGGTCTTTTAAGAGGGTAAATGCGTATTTGCTTTGTAGAGAGATGTTGAAGATCGTATTGAGCACTTTAAGGCGAGGTTAGTTGCAGAGGATTACGCCCAAACGTATGGTGTAAATACGGAAACATTTTGCCTGATGTTCGCTACGAGACTATTTGAATGGTAATTGCACTTGCAGCTGAGTACCCGCTTCATTTGCATCAAATGAATGTTTCATGAAGTTGCCGTAGTCTAGTAGGCAGTGTGCTGGCTTATTAGACATAAGGCCACGGTTCAAACCCCAGGTCAGACATCAAAACGAAATATAAAAAAAAACATTTCTTCGGCGACTTCCTCTCAGCAGATTTCTGGCAAAAACTCTGAGAGTGAAATAAAATTGCTATGAAAAGTTTCTCCCGCCACTCATGTATTAAATTAACGCACACAACATAAGAGGTGTGAGAAGCTAGGTTATAATCCTTACTGAAGGGTTGTAATGAACGATTATGTATGTATGTATGAATGCTTCAACAGTGTAGTTGAACAGTGATAAAATATGACAGAACCTGATCTGCTTTTGGATGAAAGATTTTCCGACAAAGCTTTGAAATTAAGGCACTGTAGCCTAAGAGTAAAGTTATACAGCATATGGGTTGTTTCAAGCTTGACATGATGTCCATAAATGTTGACGTCATGTGTTATCAAGTGTAAGTTTTGATAACATTTTACTGACAGTGTTAGTGTTAATAAAAACACGACATAGGCTTTTGAGGACAATCTTAAGTCGACAACGACAGACTGTACTTTCCTTTTTTAATAATTTTTTGTTGCTTATTGTATGCTAAACTACTAATGAGCCATTACATGAATTAAACTCATAAATTTGCAAAACTTTACTTCATACATTTAAAAATTCAACATCCGTTAGGATCGTAAACCAATTCTTAGAACTATTAGCGAGATTTTAAACAAAACAGCGAAATTTGTAAATTGCCGCACATGTGCTGCCCTTCTCTTTGGTATGTTTTTTCGTGTTTGTACACAATTTTGTCGAAATTCTCTCTCAAAACTGATGTAAAACAATCACACCACAAATATACTCTTGTCAGACTCAAAAGGCAATTAATCTTCTTAACAAAGTGCACACAAGTAATTATAAATCCTTTAGAGTGTGTGAACAAACATACGTCATAATATGCATGATTGCAGCAAATTAGTGATGACATTATGAAACTTACATTCATTTAAGCATTTTAGGGAAAGAGATGGATTGAGTGAAAATCTTGCAAACACGAAGAGAATATAATATTTTTTCTACTTAAACATCCAGATCTGGTTTCTTTAGTCAATATTAAGACCTGAGATCAGCAATTTTGAGTATAAGTGAGTCAACAGTATTGAAATTTAACTACTCTGATTCATTCATACTCACTACAATGTTGATTTATAAGTACAAGTTGCAATGAGTATGAGTACAACGTTGACATCAAACTCGTACCATTCGAAATATGTTTGATTCATAAGCCTACTCATTCAGATTCATAACTTTAGAAAAACACATATAAATGATTCGAGTGACTCATCATCAAAATGAGTACAGTCTTAGTTGTTGTTGCATTTACAAAAAAGACACATAAGCGAAAAAGACAAAGACAGCAAGCAAAACAAACACACAACCGTTTAGTGAGTATTTTAGTGTTCGTACACAAATCATACTTATTTTGAGACTCTTGTAAATGTTGAGTCATGTAGAGTCGAAATCAACAACATCATACGTGTTGTTAAATATGAGTATGGTGAGTGCTTCAAACTTTGGATATGAGTAGTATTAGTATAATATTAAAATAAGTATGAATGAGTATAAGTATCTGGAATTATGAGTATGATTCGATTCTACTCATCTTTTTGAAGACTCATTGCTAATTTCTGGTATGAATATCATGAGTACTTCAAACTTTGAATATGAGTAGTATGAGTATGGTATTAAAATCGGTATGAATGCGTATAAGTATCAGAAATTATGAGTATAATTCGATTGCACTCATCTTTTTGAATACATAAATGTCGGACGCTACAGTTTAAGGTCGTCTGCGAATAACAGATTTTTGAGAAGAGGTTTTCAAGGCAATTTCTATTTACTCTTAGAGTCTTTGCCAGAAGACTGCTGAGAGAAAGTTGCCGAAAGAATATATTTTTCTTCATATTTCGTTATGTTTGCTAAGCCAGGTGTTGAACCACACTAGCTACGAATCTACGGATCTAAACCCTTTAATAAAGCTGCCTTTAAATCCTATCGTGTCATAAGACGAACAGAAACTATTTGTAGTCAAATGTCCCTTTGGCTGGTGGCAAGAAATAAAAAATGTAACTGCGGGCGCTAATACATCCTTCGGTATACGTATTCTATTAAGTTTATGACTGTGTCTCTGCTATATGTGGACAATAGCATATGTTTTGTTTCTCTCTGAGGCACTTTTTATGATAATTTTGTACTTTTATTGCCCAACCATATCCCAGAGATCTCAACAATCTGTGTTTGCTGCCTTAATACGCTTCAGTTTTCCTGCTTAATTTTCTTTTATTCTTCGTTTTTGCATTCAAATAAAGCAGAAGAATAACGGAAACATTATTTTTATGAACGTATGACAAAAACTCATAAATTTTGTACATTTTTATGATCGCAAATTGTAGTTTTTCTTCAGAATCATTTATTAAGAATGCAAATTTTTTTTGTCTTGAAATTACCCTTGTTGGGTGGCATCCGAATGTTTAATTTTCAACAGAAAATTATAAGAGACGGAATGTTTAATTACCCACTTTCCATTGAAAGTTTTTTCATAATTTCAAGAGAAATTAATGGAAATAACAATAAAAAATAGAGGAAATTGTTGGAAATAACTGAATACATGTCCATCTGGGTACCGAGATTTGGGCAATCTGTAGCAAAAAGTGAATTTTTTATGTTCTAAACGCTCCAACACCATCCAGTAGATCCACGCACAATTTGGTTTTCGAAATTGGTTTTCGTTCTCCTTCCCTTGCTGCTAATCATTCAAAAAGAAACTTCGTAAGTGGAAGAATATTCGAATGCTGAATAAAGTGCTATCAATACATACATACATACATAATTAGTCCTTACAATCCCACAGTCAGGATTACGACCTAGCTTTTCACACATGTTGTGTGTATTAATTTTAGACATCAGTAGCGGGGGACCTGCAGTTAAAAGTCGACCCCGAACGATATATTTTTGAGAAACTTTTCATGGCAATTTAATTTTACTCTCAGGGTGTTCGCCAGATATCTGGTGAAACGAAGTCGCTAAAGAAATATTTTTGTTATGGAAATCGTCTAATAAGCCAACACACTACCAACTAGACTACGGCGACTTCAAGGTGCTGTCAATATAAAGTAGAAATTGGAGGCATTGTCTCAGAATAATAAAGGCCAGTAAACTCACATTGGGTGCTTTGGGGAAGCCATGTACTCCATAGAGGAGTAATGGAAAAAAATGCCACTTGGTGAACATTTCAAAATAAGTGATGATCGTGCCATATTGATATGCAGGTACCTCCAGGTATTAAATATAGTACACAGTTACGTTTTTAATATTTAAAAACGTTTAAAATATGAGCTCGTAGATTGCAAATAAATCTGTGTTTAGTTTTAATTAAAATTCTTTATTATTCGCACAATTCTGTGTGCCACTGTTCACAACTTGATGTAAACAACAACAATTGCTTTGTTTGTTATTCCTCTGTTTCCTTTCCATAAAGAATAACAATTACTAGACAATTGCTCGACTGAGCTTTGTAACGGAGATCTTCAAACCACGATTACTCTCTTCAAACGCACCGCGTCTTCACACAGGACTCACTCCAGTCGCCTGCTTTGTCTTGCCTTTTATATGCCAGAGTAAACAGTCTGATGAATGTTCTTGAAGGCAAACGTTCATGACTTCGCCTTCTCGAAATCTCTATAAATGTAAACATCGTCATTTACGTTTATTCTTGTAGCGTTTGTTGTTGTATTTTTGATTATTTGTTTACCTTTTTTATGCTGATATTTGTTGTTATATTAAGCAGTACGATTATTTGTAAATAGGTTTGTTTACTGCATTGTTTTGTGTTTTTAGCTTTTGTTTATAATTTTAATGTTAAGCGATACAAAAGAAAAACACCAAAATCTAGATTTTTTCGTTTTCGTAACAGTACCATGATTGTCAAGCCAATTGTGAGCAATTCTAACAGTCAGACCGCCCTCCAAGTACTTGGTTCAGATCAGGCGGCAAGTAAAAAAAACTAAGGGGACTAATGACCAATTATGTATGTATGTATTACCGCCCATAGCCATTTAACATATGTGTTTCCATTTACTCTTGCGGCCATAACCATGCCAATAAAACACATGTTAAGGTAATGAAAATTGCAGCATTTGTGCAAATTGGAGAAAGAAACGTGTGTGGCATTCATCCAATACAATTTACACATAAAATTATAACGAAACCAAACAATAAATTTTTCCCATGCAGACGTACATTTGCGATATGAATTTATATACAAACGTATGAATCATTTCGAGTATTCAATGCATTGGAGAGTTTGAAATATGTTTTTATAAGATGAGCGAAATCAAACCACGTGGCTTAGGAAGTATAAAAACTGTAAAATTCAGATACGAATTCTAAAATCAAAGTTTTCAAAAAAACTCTTGTGGGTATGGCTCCACTACTAACTATTTTTTCAAAGAAAAAACATTGAAAATCTCGCAGAGATTTTCAAATTCAGTTAGCCTCCGGTTGGTGTTGTTATTTATTTATATACGTGTTGAATCGTTAAAATTGAATCCATTTGCCGCAAAATCATCAATTTTATAAATCACACTCGTTATTCATTTTCTATTAGACAAGAAATGATGCAAAGGATGCTGTTGCTTTTTCACGGTTTTCTAGTATTTTATGTGATGATGATTTGCAAAGAAAAACAATTTCATATAAAAATAAACTGTTTTGTTCTGATATAAAACAAAAATTATACGAATACAACAGGAAAATTTTATAATTTTAATGCATTATATTAGACAGTGACGTATACTTAAGTAGGTCTACAAATTTACAGCGTTCGAATTTGGTACCCCTAATATCAAGATGGTAGCTTTAAATTACTTAAGTATAGCTATAGTCTTGTCAAAATATTACTTTCCCCGAGAACTTCATTTAAGTTTCACGAACCGATTCAGAACAGGCGAAAAAGAAATCGGATCTGGAATCTTTCTCGCACTAACCAATGCTGGCTGAAATAGTATCTAAACTAATTGTCGCTATGGGAAAATATATTGTTACGTTTTTACCTTTTAAAAGCGTTTGCACGATTGCAAATAAAAATAAAAAATAAATTTGTGTTTAGTTTTAATTAAATTACATATTTGTTGTTCGCACAATCCTGTGTGCCACTGTTCACAACTTGATGTAAACAACAACAATTGCTTTGTTTGTATTCCTTCTTACACTCTTTTGCGTAAACAATAACAATTGTTCGACAGGTCTTTGTAACGGAAATCTTCAAACCACGATTATTCTCTCCAAACGCACAGCGTCTTCACACAAGACTGACTATAATCTTACTGACTCCGTTGCCTGCTTTGCCTTGCCTTTTATATGCCAACGTAAACAGTCTGAATGCGAATCTCTATAAACATCGTTGTTTCATTATTGTTGTTTGTGTATTTTTTTTACATTTATTCGTGCAGTGTTTGTTGTTGCATTTTTGTTTGCTTGTTTATCATGTAAACAACTTCATTGTTTTTATTTTTATGTTTTTTGTTTATAATTTTAACGTTAAACGATGTAAAAGCAAAACACCATTTTCATTTTCGTAACAATATCGTAAAAGAGGTACATATTTTTATTGAAACACATTAAATCCGCAGAAAATCTAAGAATCTCCAAGAAGGCCTAATATTGTCTATAGAAGAAATAACGAAACATGGTACGATTGCCTTTGTGTGGGTCCTTGAACATGCTGTCACTGAAGGTAACAACAAGTTGCTGGACTTGCAAGGGCTGATACAACGGGAAATTTCAAATGAATTCATGTCAGATGGACGTTCTCCTCCAAAATTATCTCAAAAGAAAGTTGAGTTCAAACAAGACATGTTGACAATAAAATTTGTGTTAAAATTAATCATAGTCCATCGTAGGAACGTCTTATCAGTTATAATGGGATACTGTCCCCCTGTGTACATATCCGAGACCAGAAATGCATTGTTTTTTCGCTAGTTAAGCACTCTTGAAATTTTGAATATAAGTGAGTCAACAGTATTGAAATTTAACTACACTGATTCATTTGTACTCACTACAACGTTGATTTATAAGTACAAGTTGCAATGAGTATGAGTACAACGTTGACATCAAACTCATACCATTCGAAATATGTTGTATTCATACGCCTACTCATTTAGATTCATAACTTTAGAAAAATACTTATTATACTTATAAATGATTCATCATCATTCATCAAAATTTACAGTCTTAGTTGTTGTTGCATTTACAAAAAAAAAGACACATAAGCAAAAAAGACAGAGCAGCAAGCAGAGCAAACACACAACCTTTTAGTGAGTATTTTAGTGTTCGAACGCCATTCATACTTATTTTGTGCTTCGTATATAAGTATGTTGAGTAATGGACAGTCGAAATGAACAACATCATACGTGTTGTTAAGTATGAATATGATGATTACTTCAAACTTTGAATATGAAGAAAGGTTCAATGATATTAAAACAAGTATGAATGCGTATAAGTATCAGAAATTATGAGTGATTCGATTCTACTCATCTTTTTGAATACTCATTGTTGATCTCTGGTACATATACCCATATGCTGGAAATACTTCTGCAAAAGGATTCTTTGCCACCCAGAATCTGGCTAAAGATGATTTGATTAGAATCCACAACATCATAAAATCATTCGGACGACGGAGAAATGCCAGTTGTTATAGTTGTATTACGGAGTTGGTATGTAAGTATTGCAACTGTACCCAATTTAGCTATGCTAATAAGGGTAGAAAATTTTTAGTACTGTTTTGGGTCCAGCCTTACGGTACATCAAGAAATGTTTGATTATACAATCTAAGTTCTTGACTGCTTATTATGTTGTGCTGAATAAAGGACCTTACTTAGGATTCCTGTTCTTTTCATTTCTGGCATTCTTAGTTAAAAAATCTACTTCTTAAATAGAAACTGGACATCTTATAGATGAACATGCCAAAGTTTTAACAATTTTTGTAGAAGAATGTTGCTTTTACAGTTTCCCATTATAAGTAAACGTCTTCATTAAGGCAAAACTGCATTCACTTTAACGGCCACAACATAAGCTCTTTTACAATTGAAACTCCTTTTAAAACAATTTAATTCAAATTACTTGTAAATTTATTCACACAAAAACTGAAACACAAAAAACAAGAAAGAAAAGAATCAACAACACGCAGTTAAGTTGTTAAGACAGCAATCATAGGCCACTGCAAAGCTAAATATTGTTAACCACGCAATGCAGCGGCGGCTATCAAGGTAACAAGCTGGCTGATATACACTCAACCGCAATTATAAAACAACAACATCATGCTGCATGCAAATATTAAATTTGCAAATTTGTGTGTGTGTGCGTGTGTGTGTAAGTGGTTTAGCAATTATGATAACATTGTTAAATAGCGTATAACGGTAATTTGAAACTGTGTTTGTGTGTATAAGAACCGTCATTTTAAACCATTTTGACAACCAAAATAAATGACCGTAGGCGTATGGACAACATTTTTCACAGAATTTTTTTATAAGAAATGAATGAAAAAATTTGAATTTTGAAATACCTGGTAAAGTCATCATACTAAAAGCGCTTTCACTTCAGTTATCAGAAAAACAGAAATTAGTTTCGACAGAAAATTAAATGATTTCATGTCTTTAACGAACATAAATACTGATGCACGAATAGTTATAGACACGAAAGTGAGGAAAATGTTGTGATAGAGGCGTGTGAATAATGTTAACTGAAGTCAACGATATTGTTACGCTTTTACGTTTTAAAGACGTTTAAAATATGAGCTCATAGATTGCAAATATTATTATTATTATTCGCACAATTTTGTGTGCCACTGTTCACAACTTGTTCGAAACAAAACAATTGCTTTTGTCTGTTATCTGCGCGATAATTTGTAAACAGGTTTATTACTTGGTTTTTGTAGCTTTTGTTTATAATTTTAATGTTAAACGATGTAAAAGCAAAACACCAGTATCAAAATTTTTCATTTTCGTAACAATATTAAAGGGCTTCATTTCTATATTCTTTATTAGGGTATACATTTTAAGAAGAAAATATGTATTGATCCTTACGCTCTCAAAATTGTTATTAAAGTCTTCATAGCCTACACTGCCTATTGTCTTAGGTTATTCGAAAAAATCCAGTAGTTAGAACTGCAGCTCAGACATCTCGAACGTAACGAAATATGAATAAAAATTGTTTCTTCCCTCAACTTTGAGCAGTGTCTGGCAAAAATTTTGTGAATAAATGAAATTGCAAAGAAAAGTTTTTCAAATCTATTTATCTATCAAATCAAAAAATTAACAAGAATAACATGAATAATGCGAGGAGCTCGGTTGTAATCCTAACTAAGGGATTGTAATGACCAATTATGTTAAGTAAGTAATTGTTATTTGGCAAAAGTGATAACCAAATGCAACAAAAAGTAAATTTCGAGGATATATGTATGTGTATAAGGAATATAAAACCTCTCGCTCAGATTTGGCTATTACACGTGTCTTTGGCATTTTATGACTTGGTTGTTAAAGAACTTAACACCTCATATATTTTCTCATTTGATGCCGATGCTGGCTAATTAGCAATTCTCCTCATAAGAAGACTTCAAAAAAGCACGTAATACTTAAAAAAGACGTTCGAACTCAGCTAAAAATTTGAGAAAAAATTTTAGTTGACGATGGTCAATACTTTAAAAAATTTATTTGTAACCCCATTTCTGCTCCTTAGTGTAGTATTCAAAAAACAACGTAAACTTAATGCCTGTCCTTAGATAAGTCCTTCTGTTAACGCTTCCTATCGTTACATTTAAATCAATGAAAGTGTGCGTGAGATACACAGCGATATTTTTTATTTGTATGACGTTCAAATATTGCAACGGCTTCTCTTGATAGAATGCAATCGAAATGTCCTGTTTTCTATGGCTCTGGCACATAAATCGGGCTTAATGTGACCGATGACCGGTTACGATCGTGGCTTATTTATTTAAAAAAGCTTGATCTCCATGGCCATTCAACACCTTCTCCATTAGAGTTGGCCATGCCCTCAAATCGCTCTCGCATAACACCCAATTAATCATGAACTGTGTGAGACGTAGCGTGGTCTAGTTGAAACCATATGTGATGGCCTGACCAATGTTCTCACAGAAATATGGACAGATAACAGAGATGCAGCCAGCCGAATATCCACACCAAACAGTGACTTTTTCGAAAAGTGTTGAAGGTCTTGAATCCCATGGGGATGGGAATTGTTTCCAATTCGACAATTTTGTTTATTAACGTTCCCAGAATACCGAATATACAAAAATGAAGAAGATTTTTCAATGAATATTCGAGCCCGTTGCTGACTGCTTCAGAGTCCTTTTTTCATAGATTTTTCAATCAAAATTAAGATCAGTTGTCGCCGTAGTTTAGTGGCTAGTGTGTTGGCTTATTAGAACTGAGGCCACGTAGGTAGTATGTTGGCTGATTAGACGTGAGTCCTCAAACCCCAACAGAACAAAATATGAACATAGATTTCTTCGGCGACTTCTTCTTTGCAAATTTTATGGCAAACATTCTGCGAGTAAATAGAATTGCCATGGAATGTTTCTCAAAGTTTCGGAGCCGAATTTAAACTGTAGGTCGCGCCACTCATGAATAAAATTAGCACACACAGCATATGTGGTGTGAAAAGCTAGGTTGTAATCCTAACTGAAGGGTTGTAATGACCAATTACGTTTGTGTCAGCTGCCATTCAGCGAACTCATTTTGTTGCGTATGGTTGTCCATGCTGGATTGGCAAAACAGGCTGAATAAATGGCAACAAACATTGAGGGACGTAGCTTGAACTGGATGGCAATTACCAATTATGAAAGTTTGAAAGTTCCTGTATTGGCACCTGATATATCTCAATGAGAATCTCAGTTTTCGTGTGGGAACCATATTTCCTACAAAAATCACTCCTGACGTACATATCAGAGATCAGCAATGAATCGTTTTTTGCTACTCATAAGCGCTCATGAAATTTAGAATATAAGTGAAACAACAATAATCAAATTTAACTACTCTGATTCATTCGTACTCACTACAAAGTTGATTTATAAGTGCAGGTTGCAATGAAAATGCATACAACGTTGACATCAAACTCATACCATTCGAAATATGTTTGATTGTTGACTCGAATCATTCAACAAAATTTACAGTCTTAGTTGTTGTTGCATTTACAAAATAAGCAAAAAAGATAGAGCAGCAAGCAGAGCAAACAAACAACATAGTAAGTATTTTAATGTTACTACGCGATTCATACTTATCTTGTGATTCGGGTATGTGTTGAGTTATGGAGAATCAAAATAAACACTATCATACGTGTAGATAAGTATGAATATGATGAGTACATCAAACTTTGAATATGAGTGGCGTGAGTATAACATTAAAATAAGTATGAATGCGTAGAAGTATCAGAAAATATGAGTATGATTCGATACTACTCATCTTTTTGAATACTCATTGCTGATCTGCATATTACAAAGAAAAATCTTTTCTTTTCTTTTGGTTAATTCTTCTTGCCAATCATAAGCTTAATTACCATACAAGTTTTAAACTAAGCTACATTTTTTTAAACTTTGCCACCAAGTTTCCTATTAAATGTGGCTTCAATTACACAAAGAATTTTCTGGAAAATAGAAAAAGAGTCGAAGGAATTGTATGTGGCATAAAAAACTGAAATGAAATCCTACTTGTTGCCAGTTGTATGGCCATTACAATGCAAAAAAGAAAGGAAAAATATAGAAAATATAGAAAAATGAAAAGGAAAAGCCATTAAAGGCAACATTTGTTGGTTTATCTCAGCAATTAATCACACTCTCGAAGTTTACCAGCCTTACAGTGTACTAGGCTTAAAGATAAACGACATTTAAATGACCATCTTGAAAATGAATATATGAAGTGTGTGGTGATTCCGTGATTGCTGAACTTCTAAATGACAGTTACAAACCGAAAAGTCTGTTATCATATGGCATTAGAAAAAATGCCATGAAATATGACTTGTGGGAAAACATAAAATAGCGTTTTTAACCTCACTTTTAATTAAATTTCTTAGGGTTTGATTTCTCATAGTAACCTTCTTGTTATTGTTTTTGTAATTTTTTTTTGTTTTGAATTTTCGGTCTCCATTAGTTTCCAGAATGAATGGAAATTTGCATAAATAACTGATCCCAAGGTGGCAATAACTTATGCCAGAGAAATTTCTCAACTTGGGGGTGCATTGCCCGCCAAGAAAAGTAAGTAAATAAGAAAACTTCGAAACATTATTTCATTATTTCGAAATACGAAACCAATTTCCTGCAATGATAAGAAATTAACCAGAAAGTAAGACAGCATTCGCATTTTCCGCTGCCCTACGCTTAGGGTCTGCTTTACAGAGAATAAAGCCGTCACTTAGCTTTACGACCATAAAGTCACATCTCCTAACCTTTATAAAACTCTTTATAAATCCCAAGGGCCTAGAACAGCATACAATATATGTACATACATACATATATCACTCGTAGTGTCATAAAGTTTTGTTCTTCTTCAAGACGACTTGGTTTGGTCACTTAACAGTTGTTGGTTGTGTTTCAAGTGGAACGGCATAAATTACTTTGTGTTTCCATTGCTGTATCCCTAGAAATTTCGCTGCTGTTTTAGCATGAAACTGTTCATTCAGTTAATTTACATTTTTATTGAAATATTTACGACCACTAATAGCCATGAATATGGGCAATCATGTTGGCACATGTTGAAGGACATCAAACACAATAAGGGCGACAATTTTACAAAACATACAGAAAATTTTAACAGTGCTTGAATTAATAAAATGAATTTTAGAAGTCTCTGCACATATCCTGACGATGTCTAAATCTGGCAAATTAGCTGTAATTTATTCAATCTGTTTTGGCAAATTACCATGGTGTGTAATTTGTGTTTGAAGTCGCCGTGGTCTAGTAGGTAGTGTGTTGGCTTATTAGACGAAAAGCCAGGGTTCAAATCTCAGGCCAGACATCAAAACAAAATACAAAATACGGCGACTTTCTCTCAACAGATTTCTGGCAAAAACTCTGAGAGTAAATAAAATTGCCATGAAAAGGTTCTCAAAAATCTGTCGTTCAGAGTCGACTTTAAACAGTAGGACCTACTGGCGGGACCCGCCACTCATGTATAAAATTAACACACACAACATAAATGGTGTGATAAACTAGGTCGTAATCCTGACTGAAGGGTTGTAATGACCAATTATGTATGTATGTATGTATGATAAGGCCCATTTCGGGATCAATAACCGCTTGAACAAACAAAATCAAACATGTGGTCCAAGGGCGTCCAGTGCATACCAAAAAAGTCACTGTGTGATATGGAGTTATAGCTTGAGAGAGCATCCGTTCACCTAGCACTACAAACGACGTTAGCCCGACCATTCTTGTCAACGACGAGTATTATATCGTGATAATTATCAATTTCTTTTACCCCTAATTGGATGATCTGGACACAAACAACATGTGGACGGTTAATGCCATATTGGACATTCTGCACGAGCGGCATCTCAAGTGGAGGAGAAAAAATCGGTCGGTCGGAGTCGACTTTAAACTAACGTACGTGGTATGACAAACTAGGCCCTTCTTGACTGAAAGGTTGTAATGATTAATTTCGTATGTATGTATGTAGTACTGAGAACTAACCACCGATATAGTGCGATTTGACACTGTTAAGGTTTTTCTTGTAGGTTTTTCATAAGACAGCAATTTTCTCCGAATAAACTGCAGACGACAGCATTTATCAAAGCTAAGATAACCCACAAACATAGGTGAAATTCAGCCTGATTTATGAGCCAGGGTCATGGAAATTTTCACTTTTCGGATCCGCTCCACCCAGAGAAGCTTTGGCGGACATTTGAACAATGTTATGTTCCACACATAGAGCAATTAATAGGACAACAAACAAAAAAATTTTAAATTTATTTCACACACACTAAATATGGAAAGCTTTTAATGAAAGACCCAAAATTCAATTCTAATAAATTGTAAACTTTTACATGCGATACACTTCAGCGCATGTCGTTGCCCTTTGTTAGTAGAATAATAAATGCATGCATAATTTATTTTTAAACGCTTCTTAACTATATATGTCACTGTTCATAGCACACACACACAGTCTCTATATTCCCCTTTAAAATCTTATAAAATTTAATTTTCAAATTTCTTTTGTAAATATTTTCTAAATCCTTTGGAAAAAGAAAAAAAAAACAAAACAAGAAATTATGTCATCATAATGGATGTCGTTTTTTTGGTGTTCAAGGTTCAGTGGTTTAAATCTAAATTTTCTTGAATAAAACTCATATTACGCTACACATACGAGGTATGAGAGTATGTGTGGGTGAATATTGCTATTGTAACACACATCCTTATTGTACATTTGTTAGTGATTCTTATGTCATAATTTGCAAACAGACAACTATTATAAGCGTAAGTAACGTAATTCTATGTATTCATACAGTCTAGCAAATGAATACCGCAGATAAAATGATGAGCTGTAGTGAATAGAGTGGCCATATGCTTTTTAAATGATTACAGTGGGTCATTACAACCTTTTAATGAGGGTTACGAACAGAAATCAGCAATGAATCGTTTTTCCCTACTCATAAGCACGCACGGAATTTTGAATAAAAGTGAGTCAACAACTACTCTGATTCATTCGTACTCACTACAACGTTGATTTATAAGTACAGGTCGTATACATACAATATTGATATCAAATTCATACCATTCAAAATATGTTTGATTCATAAGCCTGCTCATTCAGATTCATAACATTAGAAAAAGACTCTTATAATACTTATAAATTATTCGAGTGACTCGAATCATTCATCAATTCATTGTTGCATTTACGAAAAAAGAAAAAGGACACATAAGCGAAAAAGACGGAGCAGCAAGCAGAACAAACACACAACCTTCTAGTGAGTATTTTAGTGTTCGTACGCGAATCATACTTATTTTGTGCTTCGTGTATTCGTTGAGTTATGGAGAGTCGAAATCAACAACACCATACGTATTGTTAAGTATCAGTACGTTGAGTGCTTCAAACTTTGAATATGAGTGGTATGAGTATGATATTAAAATAAGTATGAATGCGTATAATTATCAGAAATTATGAGTATGATTCGATTCCACTCATCTTTTTGAATGCTCATTGCTGATCTCTGGTTATAACCTAGCTTCTCATAGCACTTAAGTTTTATGTGTTAATTTTATACATGAGTAGCGGGACTTATGGTTTAAAGTCGATTTAGAAGTACAGATTTTTGTGAAACTTTTTCATGGAAATATATACTTCGATTTGGACACGACTGACCTAAGGCGACGTTATTCAAATACTAAAGCATAGAGCTTTGTTTTTTCTCATGCTTTTAAAATTTCAAATACTTTGCTAACGCGGTCTTATCGTCGTAAAGACAAGTGCTAATAGTAACATATAACCAAAGACAAAAAGGGTCTTCCAGAGTGTCTCAGAGGAAGAACTATCAATCGATTTTGATTTCTTATGTGTTTCTTACAATATTTGTGACATTAGGCTGCATGCTTAGAAAAGTACGTTTTTGTTCCACTGTATATCAACATATAGAGACATGGTATCTCTTGTGCATGCATCATGTATGTATACATAATACCGTATGTATGTCTACGGTAGTAATAATTTTTGTTGCCACTGAATCATGATCATTTCCACACAATGCCTTTAAGCTTCTTAAATAAAGTTCATTAGCTGAACCATAATTTACTTTACACCAAAATAAAGCATCACACTTAACACAAACAGATAAAAAGAAATTTCATACAAACTTTCCTTATATGTATGCTACATACAAATTTTAAATGTAGTTCGTAGTAGCGCAGTAAATGTCTGGAGTAAAATAAGAACTTTTTAATAAATTACCCATCGTAGGGTGCTGTTCTAAACAAATAAAGCCATATGGACCAGCTAAACTCATGTGATATAAAACACTTGCATTCATGCAATGTGAACAATGGTTTACAACACATATTCAATATGCTTCTGATGACTTTAGGAGTAAGAGAGACTCTATTCACAGAACTTATTTTAAAAACTTAAAAATTTATAAGCACAACAAAAGCTACTTTTCGTTGAATTTTCTAGGAGACTTAATTGGGATTGCTTGCGAAAGTGTATATTATTTTTGCTTTAATAAGATCAATGGACTTGAAACTTATATACGTGGAAATTCACTTATGGTGCCCAGTTCTAGAAGTAAAATTTAAAATTTGTTCCTAAATTTGAATTTTTCTCATAAGAAAGTCTACCTTGAACTATTTCTTAAACAACCACCTTTGACCCAGGTGTTTATAAATCAGTTCGATTAAAACAGAAACACTTACAAGCCAAATGACCGTCATCCATCGTTCAATATGCCTAAACTCCATCAGAAACCAAAATTTATTGTTTTACTTGTCATAAACGTATTGTCTTATGACAGAAAAGTTTTCAACAGTTTTTTGTTTTGTACACATACATACTATACATGTGCACACATATGTATATTGATAGGTCGGCAGAAGTCAAATATTGCTGTAAGTCTTGTTAAATTCAATTACAACGTAAAATAATAACAATAAAATTCGTGTGTTAATAAAGTCTTGTTCTCATTATTTTTTCAAGTAAAAACAACAAAGAATTTCTAAACTTTTAAGAGCATAGGCACACAGTTGTAGGTGCAGCTTGTGTTAGGCATATTTCTTCCAGATACTGCCTCCAAGGGAATGACAAAATTGTAATTACTTGTTCCAGCACTCGTGCGCTTTTTCGCATCCCACCAATGGCATCACAAATGTTGGCCTTCAAATGCTCAATTGTCTCTGGTTTGTCGGCATAACACTTTTCTTTAACGGTGCCTCACAGAGAATATTTTAACAGTATCAAATCGCAGCTTCTTTGAGGGAAATTTACATCAGCATTTTGGCTAATTAAACGGCCATCAAACCCTGACGCAATAAATCGTTTGTAGCATGAGATGTGTGACAAGTTGCACCAACCATCGTTCACATCAATACCATGAAGAGACCGTAATGGTTGTACCGTCCTCATTTTCAAAGAAATATTGTGATGCCTCCGCTTCACAAGTCGCTCCGAACAGTCACTCGTAATGGATGCATTGGTTTCTGTTAGACCATGTATGGGTTTTCTGAGTCCCAAATACGGCAATTTTGTTTGTTAGCATACCCACCAAGACGAAAATGAATTTCATACGAAAAGATGATTTTTTTTTTTGGCAAAATCAACATCATCCTGCAGTTTCTCGTTGGCCCAATAAATCCCAACGTTTCTCAAGCGTAAATCGATTCATTACGTTTAGTGGAGAGAATAGAATGACATAAGTATTGCCAGATTCGAAATAACCGATGGTTTAAATTTAAAGCGATTGATGAGTGTATCTGGTTCAGTTAAACTCAACATACTACGGAAATAATAACAGACAACATGTGGTAGGATCACGTTCACGGTCAAAAACAGGACCCCATAATGCAGATTCATACCGCAATATGTTGATAGCAAGGATTTATATGCCGCCATTCGAAGTGTTCTTCACACCTTCATAACACGCCATTGAAATGCTTTTAAAGCTTTTGTGTCTTATTAACAACTCTTTTTCAATGTAACATTTCCTAGTCTGGCGTCTAGCAAGGTGTATTCTAAGGTATTTAATTTGCGATTGTTAACGCACTATTTAATTTTGTTTGGACGAGCGATCATATTTATTTTTCTAACGTGATAGCCACACGAACACGAATAGTATTCAATCATCTTAACCCCCCAAAGACGTAAGCAACTTTAAAATGGGAAATGTGTTCCTATAAATACCTTTGAATGCATTTCCGAAATAACATCGAATCCGAACGACAGATTTGATAATTAGTTCATGATCATTGGTTTATTCAAAGAGACGGTTATACGGTTTTTGTAGAGCCCTTTCTACTTGTGACCTTTTGGCTTTACTTTCGGAAAAATGGAACCAGTCTATCCGACAATTTGGTGAGAGCAAGGTTGTGGCTCTAGATATTTCTTTAAAAATGGTACGCCACGATGAACTTCTACAGAAATCTCCTGCTTTTAGTGTTGGTAGTCACTTCTTTCGATTTACATCGGGCTTTTTCAGACATCGAGACTAGTTTAGATTAAATTTAGTGGTACCTCAAGGCTCAGTTTTATCGTTCTTGTTCTAATCATATCTACTCTTTTGCAGATGACAGCAATATTTGTCATTCATACTCTCTCAATGGTACTCCGAGCACTGAAGATTGATGTCAATCAAGAAACCAGAAGCTGTTATGTTCTGGCCATGAAAATGCAATGTAACCGGCACATTTTGCAAGAGTGCAAAGAAGCATTCAAGTGCCTCGGTTTCTCAAGACTATGTAAGAAATACTCCAGAGGATCTGCTTACTATTTACACCATTTTATGTGTGAGAGAATGGAATTCAACTCTCATGTATGTATATTAAGGCTTCTTGACCGCGTGCAGGAGAAAGCAAAGTCGGTCGTTAATGGACGTAGGGTATCCAAGCCTATTCATTCACTTGAGCGTCGTGGCAATGCGATTTGTATTTGCACGACCGATATAAAGGAATTTGTTCTCGAGCATCATGCATTCGTACGGAACACTCGTCTTCCTCGCAGACCACCCGTTGATAGTCGTTTGTTTGGCAAGTAGCTCGCACACTGCATAACAGATGAAATTCGTTCTTTATCCGGACTATTCGTATGTGGAACTCTCGCCCAGAGGTCTTTCCTGTCACATGTGATAAAAGGAAATTCAAATCGAATGTCCACAAACAGTACTCTATCTTTCCTCCTTCCCAAAATACATTATCACAGGTTCAACACAATGCGCTGCATGAATGTTTTGGATCACTTACTTGCCCTTTTTAAGGATCGTAGTCGATTGAAGAGCTTTAAGCATCGCTTGATTATAGGAAAATTTGTAAATGTGGTTATCGTTCATGGCAATTATTTATTTTGCTTTTGAATGAGAAAGCCTTCCATAATAAATTCCTTTTTTTCATGAAACCTGCTTCCACATATGCTTCACACACAGATTTTGTTGGCATATGATTTACCGTAACTTAGTAAACAAATGAAATTAAATTTTTCATCTTAATTGCCATCATCAATGATAAATATTAATTACATGCCATACATCTGATGAACCATTTATTTACACAGACTTCTTCCATTCATTTGTCTTATCCCCGTGGTAAAATATTAAAAACAAAATGATTTACTGATTAATGGATACAAAATTATTTGCGTTAATCTACTGTGGACATATGAAACTCCTGGGCAATTATATATTAAGTCTATGGGGTTTACATGTGTGTGTGTGTGTGTAATTATAAAATATTCAGAAAAACTAAAGAAATCAGCATAAAAATGATAAATATTTGGCTGAAAGTTTTAATAAACACGATCTAAAGACATGCAATTTATTTATCACTGTGAAAAAGGGGTTGCCAAATTGTGGCAAGATAGGGAAATTTTGGTATTGAATTTTATTTTTTTTTCAATTTGTTCTGTTAAAAAACAAACTTAGTTACGGTTTAGAACTTTACTTTGTTTCGAAAGATCGGAAAGGAAAACAAAAGAACACAATAACAGATTGTCTTAGGGTTTCTAGAAGTTGCCACGCTGCAAATGAATGAAGTACAAGATAAGAAAGATGGAATTAAACATTAAAAATCGCGACGTATAAACTCTGTTGTACTATACAGTGTGAAGTTCGACCTTTGTAGCACTTTTAATTCGAGTGTTTTTCAAAACGACATCCTCGAATCAACGATCAAAAAAAACTCCTAAACGATTAGGTTCCTTCCAGGTATCATTTTACATGAATACCTAGGATTTCTCAAGAAAATTTTGGTTCATTCAAGATCAAGGAAGATAGAAGCATAGCTTCAAAATTCAGTGCTGATGAGGTGACCAGGACTATTGACAGTTATATTCAATGCAGTCAAATCCTGATGTAACCTGGACTTTGGACATGATGCTATAATAGGAAGACGTAGGCATATTAGAGTCGATTATGTATATATACTTATAACTTTCTGAATATAACGTTCGCTTTTAGAATTCCAACAAAAGACTTCTGGCTTGAACAACCGAAGATTCCCAATGTTACCCTTGTAGTTTACACTGAAGGCTCAAAGATGAGTGAAAGGGTTGTCTGTGATATATTTATTAGAGGCCCATAGGTTAGGTTAGGTTGTAGTGGTAATTTTGATACTAGAAGCTCACTTGAGCACGCATAGCAGCCCGTTGTGACGCCACGGCTAAGCGCAGTCACCGTACTTACCAAATTCCACCGAACTCATAGAAGAAATTGGGCAGAGCGGAGGCTGCACTATTAGGGGTCCTTTTTTATACATCGCCTGAACACTGCAGTGTTTTCCAAGCAGAGGTTATGAAAATTTTCAAATCGGCGCAATGCTTGTAAAGTAGCGGGATTATCCCAGAAAAACTCTTGATTTATTCGGATAGCCAGGTGCGATTAAGTACCTAACGAAACGATGGTTTCAACCTCCGTCCTTGGCCAAGAATGCTAAGGATTTCTTAGAGAAATTTGTCATTATTTAAACATAACTCTAACATGAGTTCTAGGACAAAGGGATTACGTTGGAAAATACATTATTGACGAGCTGACCAGAGCCGATACGCAGCTTGCAATCCCCAACAAATTACAGGGTTTAGGTATTCCTATCGCTTCTGTTAGGAGGCTCCATCTCGTTGGTAGCAGGATAGTACGCGTAAAATTACTAGACTCTGTTGGATACCGACTCACTTGTGTCTTTAAATCGCAAGGACCTCCATTACACAATGATGATTCTGACGAGCCACTATCCTTTTATCTATACACAGCGACAATTGACCTCTTCAGCAACTGTGGGCCTGAGCAGCAGGAAGAGACTGTTTATCACTTCATGTGAAATTGCTAATAGCACAGTGTTCCGTTAGAGTTCCTGGTAGAGTGCGAACCATTCTCGTGTCGAGATCAAGTAGTTGCCTAGTTTTCATGCTGTTCTGTACTGGACACAGAAGGATTTAGAACCCGGGTTTCAAACATACGCATATCTTGTTCAATAGCAAAAATCTCCGATTGGAATACGTCGGAGGTAACAAACATCCGATATGTATTAGGAATAACAAGGGACTTAAGATATGTGTGTGCCCAAATTGTTGTTGCCTTTTTGTTATTCCATTCCTCCTACCAGAGATCAGCAATGAGTATTCAGAAAGATGAGTAGAATCGAATCATACTCATAATTTGTGATACTTATAGGTATTCATACTTATTTTAATATCATGGAACCTCTACTCATATTCAAAGATTGAAGTACTCATAATACTCATACTTAACAAAACGTATGATGTTGTTGATTTCGACTCTCCATAACTCAACATTTACAAAAATCGCAAAATAAGTATGATGCGCGTACGCACACTACAATACTCACTAGAAGGTTGTGTTTTTGCTTTGCTTGCTGTCTTTCCCTTTTTTGTAAATGCAACAACAACTAAGACTGTAAATTTTGATGAATGATTCGAGTCACTCGAATCACTTATACGTATTATAAGAGTACTTTTCTGAAGTTATGAATCAAAATGAGTAGGCTTATGAATCAAACATATTTCGATTGGTATGAGTTCGATGTCAACGTTGTACTCATACTTATTACAGCCTGTTCTTATAAATCAATGTTGTAGTGAGTACGAATGAATCAGAGTAGTTAAATTGCTATATTGTTGACTCACATATATTCAAACTTTCATGAGTGCTTGTGAGTAGCAAAAAAACGATTCACTGCTGATCACTGCTTACTACTGAAGCATAGTGACCACGATGCCTTGGTAATCCTTTAAATAAACTCTTAAATAAGATGCCTTTATGACTTGCAAGAAAAAAAATCAAAAAAGAAATTTTATGCCATACAAACTAATATGCGAGGATGGCTATAGAAATTTAAGACTGATTACAGGCTTTAATTATGTTCTACATACCAGGGGTAAGGTATTATAACAGAAGAAATAAAAAAAAACAGGGCACAGGATCTACAGCTCAAAAGATTACAAAAAAGAAATTAATTCAACAGTCAATGGAATACGAGAAAAGACATTAAATTTGCAACAAGAGAATACCAGGAGGCAGAGTAAAGGAAATCATAATGAAAAGAAAATGAAATTAAAATATCGTCAACAGTTTCATTTCGTACTTGCGTGTATGTATTCGTGCGTTACAACAAATAACAGACGCGAATACCTTGGCCTATGCACTGAAATGATAATAAAACATCTCCACAGAAAAAAAAAATTGAGAAATTTAAATGAAAAAGAAGGCAAAAAAAAGGAATCACAAGCCTGATGATGATGGCAGTCATTTAGTTGGTAAACAAACAAACTGTCATATATACGAGGCATTAATTTCACTTTCCCTACTGCAAAGAGGGGAACACAACAAGAGGCAATAGCAACAAATGCAACAGTAAACGTACAAGCTTAAGAGGCTTGGCGCCGTCATCATTGTTTATCCCTAATGAACAGACTCAACTTGTAGCCCCTGCTGTGCATCGAGATTCAAAAAGTAGGATTTATTACACTGACAGGGCCAGTACCAAAATATGTTTTGAGTTCAATTTAAATAAAATCAACATTTGCTCAGAGAATACTATGTGCTCATCCCTAAAGATAGTTGTATTCGCATTGTTGCAATTCTGTTGCTTGCTGTTGTATTGTGTGTGGTCCCAACAATTCAAAAAAAGGATATTTTTGTGCGTATGCTACTAATGGCGTTTTCACTCTTTGATTTTATTTCATGTCTTTTTGTTTTATTATTAAACCTGGCCAGTTTTAATTTATTGGCAAACGTTATGTATTTCGTTCAATGTTAACGTATATTTCAAATAAACGAATTCATAAACTCTTTTTAATGCTGCAGAGGATGAATAAGTGTGTACAAAAAAAAAAAAAATTTCGAAATTTTAAAATAATTTCGATGTTGCAGGGAGTGTTATCTCCAAGCAGTTTTCCTAACCCTGGCGTTGCTGTTTTTTTTTTTCTTTCAAAAAAATTCATTTCTGGAAAGCAATAGCAATCGTTAGCCTAGATTTTAACCCATTTTTTAGTTAACATCACTTCAAATGAATCATTTTAAATGAACTTTTCATTTTTTTACTTTTTATTTTTTTTTTTAACAAGTAGAAATCAAGTAGGTTTCGAATACCCTGTACTTTAATAATGGAAAGAAAGAAGTAGTCGTACTGCACAAGTTCTGAAATATTCAATTTCACAACCACTATAGTCACCATTAGACCAGATCGGACAACTAAGTTAGCTTTTAGGAGAGGTTTGTTCTAGCCGCCGTTGTCAGGTCAGACATCAAAACGAAAATAAGAAAAAAAATATTTCTTCGGCGACTGTCTCTCCGCAGATTTCTGCCAAAAACTCTGAGAGTAAATAAAATTGCCATGAAGAGTGTCTCAAAAATCTGTCGTTCGGAGTCGACTGTAGGTCCCGCCACTCATGTATAAAATTGACGCACACCACATAAGTGGTGTGGGAAACTTGGTCGTAGTTCTGACTGAAGGGTTGTAATGACTATGTATGTTGTTCTACTTGTCCCGTATTCCTATTGAATATGAGTGAAGAAATAACTGTGTTTTTATGTTTTTTTCCTAATAATTTTTATGTTTTTTTTAAAACATTCAAACAATCTTAATTGTAAATGCGTTTAACAACGCTAAAATATTGTTTCGAGAATCTCGGCTGCGACACCTTTTAACGCCAAAATTAGCTCCAAAGCCTTCTTCTCATCGTCCCATCCGTTTCTGCTGGCTACTGTCTCATATTGGAATTTAAATACGGATAAAGGTGAGCTACCATCAAAGCAAAGTGTTTTTATCTTGCCTGTACCTTCCAATAAGATTCGCACTGGTTCAGGTCGCTGACTCTGGAGGTTATTGATCTTCTCCTCCATTATAACTAGTTTTCCGTCAACAGGGATTTTCAAATCTGACACCTTTGCCTCGACACTAGTAATTCGTTTGTTGAATGACTCATGTATTTCTCTGTTGTCGCTTCAAGTTTCTTTTCAATTTTTGACACACATTTTTGTTCTTTATTCTCCATTTTTGCTGCTTGCATTTTTTTACATCCTTTGTTCACTATTTTTTAGAGACTCAGCTAGAAGTTTTTGGCTTTCAGCTCTAGAAGCTTGTACATCAGCAAATAACTTTGGATTGTCAGCTCTAGAAGCTTCTTGCCCCTCAATTAATACTTGTAGTTTTCATCATAGTGGCTAGCAACGAATCTATGTCAATACTGCTGGGTGTTGCAGGGGCATGTATCTCGCGTTCCTCCCCGTTTCGAACTCGTAAGAATCGATATCAATATCCTGATGCTGAAGTTCTTCCTTTATCCGAATTGAAGTTCATTCTTCATGCCTGTTGTTTTCAGCTCTAATTTACCTAACTCTCGCTTGAGCCGTTCCAGTCTTAGTTCCGGGAGTTTCATTTTAATAAATGTTTTTTTGTTTATTTATTTTTACTTTTAAATTTGCAATTGTTACGTTTTTACCTTTTAAAAACTTTGAAAATATGAGCTCGTAGATTACAATAAATAAATTTGTGTTTAGTTTTAATTAAAATTCTTTATTATTCACACTATTCTGTGTGCCACTGTTCACAACTTTATGTAGACAACAGCAATTGCTTGTTTGTTTGTTATTCCTCTGTTTATACCCTTTGCATAAACAATAACAATTGCTAGACAATTGTTCGCCAGATCTTTGTAACTGAGATCTTCAAACCACGATATTCTCTTCAAACGCATCGCGTCTTCTAACAAGACTGACTGGACTTTTACTTACTCCGTTGCCTGCTTTGCCTTGCCTTTTATAGGGCAACGTAAACAGTCTGATGAATATTCTTGAAGTCGAATGTTGGTCGTTTCGCTTTCTCGAGATCTCTATAAATATAAACATCGTTGTTTCATTATTGTTATTTGTGTATTTTGTTTACATTTATTCTTGTAGTGTTTGTTGCTGCATTTTTGTTAACCGGTTTATCATTTTTTATGCTGATGCTTGTTGTTATATTACGCAGTGCGATAATTTGTAAATAAGTTCATTGTTTTTGTTTTTGTGTAACTTTAAATAAATAACTTTAATGTTAAACGATGTAAAAACAAAACACCAGTATCTAGATTTTTCCATTTTCGTAACGATATATTTTTAAATTGTTTGCTCCTCTGTAGGGGCATGCCAATCACACGTATGAATTCATTCGAATTTTCGGCTGTCTGCCGTGTTCGCAAGGACTTAAGTTTGTTTGTTATCGTCAATAAAGAAATTCTCAAGTATAGGTACATGTGATGATAACGACCAAATCTGTCGCTTTCTGCTGCAGAGAGAAAGGTCTTAGAGATGATTTACATTTACATGTGATGTATATAGTTTCCATGTGGATCAGTGTATTAAGGTGCAGTTATTTAGAGGTGATTCATATGAAATGTGTTCTTATGATTTTGCCGAAAAAGTAAAAATTCCTGGAACAGCCCATCAATAATCCGTATCTAGAATCAATGGCGCACAATGCTTTTAAAAAAGAATGGTGTTGTTTTTCATATTTTACAGTCAAAGAAAAAAGGTCTAGACACACCGCCTAGTATGTGGTTGATTGTATATTGATTTCTTATTTAAAACTTAATACAGCATACAACTGTATTATCTGAATACGAATATGAAGACATTCTAAAGAAGATATACAGACATTGTCACTACAGTATCTGCAATAAGTATGCTGTTTACAGGCTGAGCAAATAATCACATCAGTTTATGCAAACAATGATGTTAAAAGCGTATCGTATACACCGAAATATAATTTTTTTCATTGCTTTTATGTTGTCCCACCTGTTCTCCGAAATGCATATAAATTTTGTGGAAAGTGAAGAATGAAGACTTGGTTGGTGCTGCAGCAACAGCAGCGTTAAAAGAGGTAGCCAAAAACAAACAAAAAAATTTGTTGCCTTTAGCATGAGGTTTATGAGCACTATATGACATTTCATGATGCATGAATAAAATTATAAACGACATTAAAACGGCAACATTGACTTTAGTCGACCGACACCTTATTTCTATATTCGATTTTACTGCCTGGCGTAATGTTATGCCTGCCATCACTGCATAAGTTTTCTTAGTGCCTGTCTACCTTTTCTTGTCTCACTTCTCTGTATTCTGTTGATTTCCTACTTTTTTTGTTTGCTAACAATAGCGTTAAATAAAGTTATCACTGCTGGTGTTGGCTTTTTCTCGTTTGTCACTTTTTGGCGGCGAACTACTTCTCTTCAGGTCTTTGGTGATGTGTATCATATACCTCAAACTGCATGAATTTGAATCGTATCTTCAGTATAGCTAATTTTGTTTTTTTTCTTTTCTTTCTTGTAAAAGTGTGGCAAGTAGTTCTCTTCGTTGTATATCTGTCTTAACAGAGGTTCATCTGTTCCTTTACACTGTTTCTCTATCATATTTGATTTCATATATTTGGTAACCCAATTTTTATTTAATAGGAAGAGAGTTTACACTATTGGTAAACTTAGAAAGGCATACAGATGTTTGGTAGCTTTTATACAAAAGCATTGACCCAAAGTATTTCGTAAATAAGACACAGGACTACATACATACACGCATTCATACATAATTGGTCATTACAACTCTGCAGTCAGGGTTTCAACCTATCTTCCCACAAACACTTTCGGAGTGCGTGTTAATTTTATAAATGAGTGGCGGAACTTACAGTCTAAAGAAGAGAATAATCGTGGTTTGAAGATCTCCGTTATAAAGATCTGTCGAACAATTGTTACTGTTTACGCAAAAGAGTGTAAAGAAGAATAACAAACAAAGCAATTGTTGTTGTTTACATCAACTTGTGAACAGTGGCACATAGAATTGTGCGAACAATAAAGAATTCAATTAAAACAAAACATAAATTTATTTTTATTTTATTTGCTATCTACGAACTCATATTTTAACCGTTTTAAAAGATAAAAACGTAACAATTGGTGTCAGAAGTGGACTACGAACGACAGAAACTTTTCATGGCAATTTTATTTACTCGAGAGTACAGAGTGTTTTGCAGAAATCTGCTGAAGGGAAGTCGCCGAAGAAGCATTTTTGGTGGAGATGTCCGACGTAGCCTCACGTCTAATAAGTCAACACACTACCTATTCGGGTAGCGCTGTAGTTCTTTACGCATTTCCCGCTTTTACCTGTGACTTAAAAACACCCCACAAGACCATGTGACCATTTCATATCACCTCTACGTGAGATGCCCTCAAATCACTTATGCAGAATATTCCAGGTCTCATAAGCGTTTTCTTTCTGTTGTGTTTGGAAAAAAGGGTGTGTCGGAGACTGTCGAAAAAATCTGTGTCCTTGCTCTTGTAGAAAGAGATGAAGAAAAAATAAACTGTGCCAATTAATATACACAACATGGTTGGTGTGATAAACTAGTTCGTAATGCTGACTTGTGTTTTGCAGTACTATGGTTATTACTCTGTATTTTCCTCTAAGGGGATAAAGCGACTTGTTCCCGAAAATCGTGTATTCTTTCACATCCATTTGTGGTCGATTGGTGAGAGGATCGCACACTGTATTACAGATAGCATTAGCTCTTTAGCCCGACTATCCGTATGTGGAACCCTCTATCTGCAAAAGCAGATTCACAAACACTAACACAAAACTCCGTCTGTCCTAGGTATAGGAGCTAGGACTATGAGTAGCGGCCATCCCCTGAATGTTGTTCTTCTGGGTTATAGCGATCTATTATGTAAGTAAGTAAGCTTAACATAGTTATCTTCAATAACAGAGTTTTCAGTAAGAGTGCTTTGGCACTTATTCATCGATTAAAATGCTGCATCCGTATGACTTCTGCAGTAGCTAAGTCTTAGGAGAATAATCCAATGCCCATGCCATGAAGAAGCAGAGGCAGCAATAACAACATTTATTTGAAAGTCAGGGCTAGTAGTGACTGAATCTTTACGATTAGCGTTGTGTTCTAAGACATTGCGACAAAATGACTACCTATTCTCGAATTATTATACATTTTGCAAATTCCAGATAATCTCTGCCATATTTTCATATGAAGCTCCAAAATCCTAATAAAAAATGCATTGGATTGTTGTGGGTTATCTTATTTAACGTGAGGCCACGGTTCAAACCCCAGGTCAGATATTTTCAACAAACCGAAGTATGAACAAAAATATTTCTTCGGCGACTGCCTCCCACCAGATTTCTAGCGAACACTCTGAGAATATTGCCATGAAAAATTTCTCAAAAATCTGCGGTTCGAAGTCGACTTTAAACTGTAAGCACCGGGACTCATTTATAAAATGAACACACACAACATAAGTGGTGTGAGAGGCTAGGTCGTAATCTTGACTGATGGGTTGTAATGACCAATTATTTATGTACGTTCATAAATAGCAAATTTGTCCTCTTTGTCTGTGCAATCCCTCAGCTCTAAACCGTTTAAAGCATTCTGCATTTACCAGAACCAGAAACTATTTTTCAAATCTGTTGAACATAAAGAAGATTTCAAATAGATTTTCCCTGTTTTTTATGCCGCAAACCACTGTTTGTTCATTCAATTGTGATGGTGTTTATCAATTTACCGCAAAAATAAATTTAAAAAATGTTTTCCTTTTTTTATAAATTTCACTCATCATTTGCTCTATTAATTAATGACAATAAACGAAATTTGTTTAATAAAATGATAAAAAGCTTTGCAAAATATTTGTTATGGTGGTTTGGACGAAACCCATTAGAAAATGTAGGAATCAATTCCTGTTAACCAGGAGTCATAGTTCTAAAAGGTACAATGGGATCTTTTAAAGGACCCAAGTACTATGCCTAAAGTAAGTTATAAATATGTACCTGCAGTTAGCTTGTCTTCAGGTTTAAGCGCCTCGATGACCAGTTCACATGATTTTCAGGCGGAATGACCTATTCACCCAGCAATAAGCTAAATTTGTATATGGAAATTCCAGTCAACTAGCAATTGCTCCAGAACCCTTTCAGCAAACACAACACATCCTTGTGTTGTTAAATTCTACATTCGCCCAATGGTGATATACTGAGTAAATTACATCTATCTTGACAGATGTAGCTTAAACTTTTAATTTCACTAATTTCTTGCAGATGGAAACATTATTTGGATAGTATGTTGTCTTACTAGACGAGAATGGGAGAGTTTGGAAAAAATTAAAATAAAATCTCTGAAAATCTGAATCTGACATGTAACTTAAAGAAGATGGCTGCTATCAACTGTCAAAGTTCTAAACTTCCTGAATGTATGTATGCTCCATAGTTTCTTTAATTCAATATTTTAAAGAGTTTCGTCCTTAAAGCAAGCCCTTTATGTAAGCTTTTAAGCACACTCGACATTAAAATCTTCTCCAATATATTATCAATCTTAAGCCTCTTTTTTCTGGCCTATATTACGCACACTTTAAAAAACAATTGGCAGTCAATTTCCTACTTGGCTACCAAACCGTAACCGGTTTTAATCCTTAACTCTGTGTACGCATAAAAAAATAAATAACAAGCCTCAATAGCGCCTAATGGAATTTTGTCTTGTTGACAGTTTTGTCATCAACACTTTTTTGTTGTTTTTGTCATTTCACTGAGGCAGCAGCAATGTATGCTGTTGCATGATGTCAACAGCAGGCAATTGAACGTGTTTAAAGAAAATTACGCGGTGCATTAATAACATGGCGTGAATAAAAAATAAAAGCTGGAAAATTTATTAAAGCTGACCGAACAAAGTATGATAAAATTTATAAAAACAACAACAACGAAAACAATGAAATTTACCAATAATAAAAATAACATCATCAATATCATCAACTTTGTTTGGTTGGCTCAAAAATACAAACGAGACATCCAACAACAGCTTGTCAACGATAATACTAAAATAACGGAAAAATTAAATACTAAAAACAAAAAGTTGACAGTCATTCAAACTCGACTATTACACGCTCCATACATTAGGTCTTGGAAGTCATAAGGAAAATTGATCCTGTGACACACATTACATACATAATTAGTCATTACAACCCTTCAATCAGGACTACGACCTGTTTTCTTAACCACTTACCGTTGTGTGTGTTAATTTTATCTATGAGCGATGGGATCTACAGTTTAAAGTCAACTCCGAAATATTAATTTTTGGGAAACTTTTTATGGCAAAAGCCAAAGAAATATTTTCTACACATTTCGTTTTGTTCAAGATGACTGTGTTTTGAACTGTGGCCTCACGTTCAGCGACTTCAAAACAATAGAATAAAAATTACAAATCATTAGTAGGATTATAGAAGTTGCCACGTGCAAATAAGTAAGCAAATATACAGCGTAAGGTAATATCTCCAGAGAATAGTAAAACACTGTTGTATAATACGGGATGAAAACGTAACAATAGCTTATTGAGAAAACATCTTAAACAACATTGAGAAGTCATACTACCAAGTACTACCCAAGTAGTACACAACGAACAGTTTGAATAATGCTGCAGAGACCACTGCATTATGTATTAGGATTTTGGAGCTTTGAAGACTTCGTCTGGTGGGAAATATGGCAGAGGTTATCTGGAATTGGCTAAATATATCAGCCTTCGAGAGCAGGTAGTCATATTGTCCTAATGTCTTAGAGCACAATAATGACTGAACTACTAGTTTTGTCTTCCAAATAAATGTCTTATTCTCCTCAGAATCAGCTACTGTAGAAGTCATTTGAGTGGTTCGTCTGCCTATAGAAAATACTAATGTTTGAATCGTTATATACTGTTACGTTTTTATCTTTTAAAAAACGTTTAAAGTATGAGCTCGTAGATTATAAATAAAATACAAATAAATTTGTGTTTAGTTTTAATTAAAATTCTTTACTGTTCGAACAATACTATATGTCACTGTTCACAACTTTATGTAAACAACTTTGTTTGTTATTCCTCTGTTTACATCCTTTGCATAAACAATAACAATTGCTTTCCAAACCACGATTACTCTCTTCAAACACACCGCGTCTTCACACAAGACTTTTACTGACTCACACGCCTGCTTTGCCTTGCCTTTTATATGGCAGGCTAAACATTCTGATGAATGTTCTTGAAGGCTAATGTTCGTGACTTCGCCTTCACGAGTTCTCTATAAATGTAAACATCGTCGATTACGTTCATTATTGTTATTTGTGTATTTTGTTTATATTTATTCTTGTAGTATTTGTTGTTGCATTTTTGTTTACTTGTTTACCATTTTTTTGCTGGTGTTTGTTGTTATATTAAGCGGTGCGATAATTTGTAAATATTGTTTTGTTTTTTGTAGCTTATGTTTATAATTTTAATTTAAAGCAATGTAAAAGCAAAACACAAGGCGGTTACTCCGTAACTCGATTCGAAAAGTAAAAGTATTCGAAAGGGGTTTTCGATAAGTAAATAAAAGCGTACTCTGTAAATCGTTCGAAAATTTTCATGGAAAAACCAAAAATAAACTTGGCCATACTTTGTAATTACAAGTTTTAATTATAAAAAACTTTTAATTTTAATTAGAAAATTGTCAGTCATTCTTCCTGAATATAGTAACTTCTTCTTAAAGCCGTGAATGCCAGTTAAATTCTCATATATTTTTGTTAGTATTTTTATTGAATTGTTCTGATATGTTATTTGATTTGCCACTTATTTTTCTAGAAGAGCTTTTTTGTTATCAACTTTTCTTTTGTTACTTTGACGTGGTTTTGATGGTCTTGGTTCTTCATTTACAATATCTGGGAAGGACAATTCAGACTCTAAGCCCTCCTCATTTTCTTCAACTAAATACTGAAGGTCTTTTTCAAGAACAGAATTTATTACTGGTGAACTTGATTGTGGATTTGAACCATTAATTGCCTTATCCATTGTCAGTAAATCAGTCGTTTCTCTTTCTAGAGGTGTTAATGAGCAATACTTGCCACCAGTACCAGACATGCTTAGTTTATTTCTACTGTATTTGCCCTTGATATGATTTTTGTAGTCGGCCCAAACCTAATAAAAATGAAAATGTTTAATAACCCTGCGATAGGCCGCACTCAAATATTTAAATCTATCGAAGTTTACTTTTTTCCAACCTTTAACATCTCGCTGCGGTGGACCAAGCGAATCCAAATCGGTTCTTAGTTTTTGCCACAGGTGATTATACTTGTTTCTTGCAAACGACACTTTTAGATGTCCCTTGGCCAAATCTGGGTGCGTTACACATATATATAAAATTCTTTTGTACTCACTCCTTTGAGATTGTTTAAAAAATATTATTTTATTTTGCAATATATTTGTATTAATTTACTTACATTTTAAATTTATTATTTGTTGTCACCAACACAATTACTAACGAAGAATTTTCGATATTTACTAAGATTTTTATGCTCGTTTTCGTAATACGGAGTTAAGTCTTTAAGGAAAGAAAAAAATTGATCGCACTTTCGAAAATGTTGCTTACTTTCGTACTACAGAGTACAATTTGTTCGAATACGTACATTTTAATTTTCGTATCGAGTTACGAAGTAACCCCCCAGTATCTAGATTTTTTCATTTTTGTAACAATACTGTAGGGATTCCATCAGGCGGACAATCAAACAGGCGGCCTCTTTATGGAATTCTGAAATAAAATCTCCTATCGCAGCTTATAAATAATTTAAGTTGAGCCAGGATTCACTAGATTTAAGCCTTACCTTAAGCTACCTCTGTCCAATGCTTTATCATCAGGTCAGACGGGAGTTATTTAAGCAAAAACGCATTAGAATGGAACAGAGTGCACTGGTGACTAGTACAACTGACAACCTGCACAATAACAGTCGGCAGTGGTGGTGGTATTTGCACACCATCTCCCAAACGTAACAGTAAAGCCAGTATGTGGTGGTAGATCTAAGTTTCCAAATCTTGCTCATGGGTCTTTTGGAGGTATAAGCTTCCTTTACCGTCTCTATTACACTAACACTCTAGAATAGTTTTTGGGTCGAAAATAATCCACAAAAACTTTTTTGTTTTCTGACTTTTGAAGTCAAGACCAATCAAACCAATTACGTTTAATAAGATAACACGCTATGTATTACCCTACGGCGATTTCAAAACAAAAGAATAACAATTACAAATCAACAGCGGGATTCTAGAAATTGCCACGTGCAAATATATACGGAAATAAACAGCGTAAGGTAATAACAAACAGGAGGCCTTTTTATCAAAACCAATCGAAACTTGCAACCCATTTCAGTGTAGCGATTATTTCAAAAACCAAAATTTAAAAAATGCGTCAAAAAAGAAACAAACAAGTGAGCAAACGTTTAAAAATTAAAATGAACAACAACAACCATGATGATGGCAATGACAATGACAGCTACAACACAGAAAATCGGTTAAACGATGGCGTAGTTTTTAAAACCAATATAAGGCAACAGAAAATAACCACGCAGATGCAAAAAACATGGTGAAAAAAAAATAAAAATAATGCAACAAGAATGCAAAGGCAATATAAACAAAATGCTTTAAGAGAGACGGAGGGAGAGAGAAAGAGTATACAGAACCGCATCCATTTTATTATAATTTACTACACTTGCAAATTGTTGTGGTCAATTAATGTCAGCATGTTACCATAAAACATACCAAACTCGACTACAAAAACTTTTAGTCCTTTCGGACCGATTGCCTGCCGCCTGCTTAGTTGGTTGTTTGCGCTGGCAACATGTTGCAACTACAACAATGCTGTCAATTTAAATATTAATAAATAATTTTTTTCCATACATTTTATTCGTAGTTTATTTAAAACGTAAGGATATTGTATCAGGAAATTTATTATAGAACATGTAGAGAATTGGCATGAGGAAGGAAAGAAGGGGAGGTAGTTTGGAAACAAATTATTTTTTGTTTTAAATTACACGTAGAAATTTATACAAAAAATTTATTAAAAAAAAATTTATTCACGTGTTTTACTTTTTATGTAGCTGATCTAAGCCTTTGGTTTATGACGGCAAAGCAGCAGCATTCCTTAGCTAGATTTATTGGAAAAAATATTGAAAAATTAATCGTATGGATCCTATATAATACGTTCACATCTTGAAAATTATTTTTAAAAAATAAATGCTATATACTAAATTATACCTTAGTCAGAATTACAATCTAGCTTCTCACACCACTTATGTTGTATGTGTTAATTTTATCCAGTAGTGGCGGGACCCACAGTTTAAAGCCGACTGCGTATGACAGAGTTTTGAGACGTTCTCCATGGCAATATTATTTACTCCCAGAGCTTTTGCCAGCAATTTGCTGGTTCGGAAATCGCCGAAGCAGATTTATCGTCATTTTGACGAATTTGTGCCGCAAAAATATCAAATCGCCAAGACAAATTTACATCATAACCTTTACTTTAGTACATTAAAAACTACTTTAAGCTTTGTATTTATTTTGCAATTGTTACTATTGCAAATTTAGATTAATAATAACGAGGAGTGAAGTATTATATTTTTAAGTTGTTTCCGAACACCTGTGATGTTTTTTTTTTATTTTACGCCTTTTTCATCCCTTAAAAGCGGAAAAATTATAAATTCTGCACGAAGGGATATCCACACATGAATAGTCCGACTAAAGAACGAATTTTGTCTGTAATACAGTGTGCGATCCACTGGCCAATCGAACACATACGGATGTGCTCGCCAAAAAAGACGAATGTTACGTACGAATACATGATTCTCGGATATAAGTCCCCTTATTTCGCTGGAGCAAAAGCCGTTGTTATAGCGGTGGAACAGTGAAACACAAGCCACATTGCAACGATGTTCCAATGAATCAATAGAGTTGGATACCCTGCAACTTTACTTAGACGTCGAGGCGCCGGCCAATACATGTGAGTCGTATTCCATTCTCTTTCGGATATATATACATACATAATTGGTCAGTCAAAATTATCAGGTTTAATACAAATTTTGTTCTATAGTGGCTGTAGTCCAGAAGGCCGTGTGTTGGCTAATTAGAAATGAGGCCTCGGTTTAAATCCCAGGTTAGACATCTCCGACTAAACGACATATGAAAAAATATTTGTTCTATGACTTTCTCTCAGCAGTCTTCTACTAAAAACCCTGAAATTAAATGAAATTACTATGAAAATCTTCTCAAAAATTTGTCGTTTGGTTCACTAAGGTTCAAACCTTAGCTCAGACATCAACAAAACGAAATTTGAAGAAATTATTACTCCGGCAACTTCCTCTCAGTAATCTTTCTTCGAAAACTCTGAATGTAAATCAAATTGCCATGAAAAGTTTCTTAATCTACCGTTTGGAGTTGAATTTAAACTGTAGGTTCCACCACTTATGAATAAAATTAACACACATAACATAAGGTGGTGTGAGAAGCTAGATCGTAATCCTGACAGATGTGTTGAAAGTATCTCCGCACAATTCATTGATTAAAATTGGAATTGGGTATCAAAAGAAATAATTTTTAAAATAATCTGTAGAAAATAAACATACGCTTACTGTGTTTTATCTTTTTATTCTTAAAAACTTTTGAGGAAAATAGGAAAATTTATACACTCCACGAAACGCACTTGAATGAATGAAACATCACAACCTTTTGCTTTGTATCAGGTGTTAAAAAATACTCCACTTAAAATAATAAAAATGATAGTAAAACCAAATAGAAACAAAACATACAATAAAACAAAAATAGCAAAACATAGATTAAAAGTAAACAAACAATTCAAGAAAAAAGAAAAAGAAAAATAAAACGAATAAATATTGTCTAACAAATAGGCTTCCTTAATCCCTCCTTGGTTTCTGCTCTTTCAACAGCGAAGAGCACTCAATTATAATCCCTAAACCATCAGAATGACGTCAAATGGCTAAAACAAATAAAATAAATTTGTTTTACGCAATGGCTTATAACTTGCAACGCGTTACAAATCTTATTACAACGGCTACGATGGTTGGGATATCATCAGCATGTCTGTCCTTATGCAATCAAAGCAATGGAGACAGTATAATGCTGTTGGCAAATATTTACCAAGGATTTGCATTATTTTCAAAAGTATTTATTTTAACACGTGATTAAACATGACAATTACATGCATTTAGAGATTCATACTGAAAAAGATTTAATTCCAGCACAGGTGTAAGAGCAAATCATTTGAAGGGAATTTATTAAATTCTCGAAAAATAAATGAAAGCTCTTTAATTTAGAACAGATTTTTAACTTTGGTTGTTATAACATAATTGGTCATTACAACCCTTCAGTCAGGATTACGACCTAGTTTCTCACACCACTTATGTTGTGTGTGTTAATTTTATACATGAGTGGTAGGACCTACAGTTTAAAGTCGACTCCGAACGACAGATTTTTGAGAAACTTTTCATGGCAATTTTATTTTCATTTTCGGATTTTTGCCAGAAAGCTGCTGAGAGGAAGTCGCCGAAGAAATACTTTTTGTGTTTTGTTTTGAAGTCTGACCTGGGGCTCGAACCCTGGCTTTACGTCTAATAAGCCAACACACTAGACCTCGGCAACTTCGTGGGTTGAAGATCTCCGTTATAAAGATCTGTGGAAGAATTGTTAGTGCTTACGAAGAAGAGTGTAAAGAAGAAGAGCAAACAAAGCAAATTGTTGTAGTTTTCATCAAGTTCTGAACAGTGGCACACAAAATTGTGCGAACAATAAACAATTTATCTTAAACTGAACATAAATTTATTTTTATTTTTATTTGCAATCTACGAGCTCATATTTTAAACGTTTTTAAAAGGGCAACAACGTAACAGTATGTATATTCCACACAAACAAACAAATAAACAATTTCGATGAAATCTCTCACACACACACTTTGTTGCATTTCAATTTAAAGTTGGGAAGGGTGTAATAAAACTCTCGGTCCAAACACCAACAAAGCCCACTCTATTTGAAGTGAATTTAAGTTTGCGAAGCTATTGGCAAATTATATTCGTTTGCAAATTTCTGAGACATCACACTCCAAGTAGTATTTTTAGTGTTCCTCAGTTTTTTTCTTTTGTCAGACATAACGTGGCCCTCAATTTCAAATCATTTAATTTATGACTGTGTTGTGTTGTTTATTTTTCGATCTTCAATAAGGACGGTTTCTTTCCATTGAACCTAAAAAATTTTAACACGAAAACGTAAAAACAACTAAAAGACAAACAAAAACAACATTTGTATGGTGTACACAATGAATGTAGTTTGCAATATCGTGGCATTTAAGCAAATATTGCTGTTGCTGCTGATAGCGGTCGTCATCATCTCATTTTCAGATTTATTTTGGATACAAACGTTTTCATGTGGAATCATAATGACTGAAAGTATAAGTATGTGACTTAGTTTAAACCATCATTGATGTCATCATTGGTACGTGTCAAGAATTTTTGGCCACTAAATGTTGCATTCAAACGTATGCTAATCAGCTGAGTGCACATACTTTTGGGAACAAATAGAAACACGTATGCTCTTGCAACTCGAACATACTCGGTAGTTTTCATAAACAGAAGGTGCAAATCAGTTTCCACAGAAATTTTATTGATTCACATGTGTGAGTGGGATAGTTGGTAACCATTGTATGGTATTGTTTATTATGGGGCCTTCAATTCTGAATGCTTTAAAGAAACTTATTGCACAATTTAGCTAAGTAAATAATGCATATCTTGTTGCATTCTATACTTTCCTCTTGCAACAGTTCATTGATTTTAAAATTTTACTGAAGTGAAATACAAACAAAAAACTTTCCTTTATTTACCACTTTTTAATCGAAAACTTATTAACGCTCTGCGTGTGTGTGATTTTGCAGCACTTCAACACTTGAGTTTCATATGTTTTTTTTTTGGAGTTTTACGGTGACTTATTTATGAGCAAATTTTGTATCCAAAATGGTTATAAATTTTCTGGACAACTTTTATTCATTTTTGTGGCATGTCATCGATGGCGCCGTATGTAAATTATTTGACTGTCGATATTCCCTGCTGTTACCAAAATATTTGAGTATTTAGGATATTAAGTTTTGAAACAAATATTCAAAGTGTTTTTGAAAATATTTTGAAAAAAAAAATTAAGAGAATAATATTAACGGCTCATAACAGCCAATTTGTACCCTTATTTTAGAATTTCAGCGAAACCCTCTAAAACTCGCATGAACATTACTTATAACCAATGTTAGGTTATGTTCGAAGGAGGATATTCAAAGGCCATAAGAGTTCAGCAATGAATCGTTTTTTTCGCTACTCATAAGCACTCATGAAATTATGAAATAATTAACTCACTTTTAAAGGGACCCGACAGATCTGCAACGATGTGCTGAACAAAACTTATGTTAAACCAGACCAGTGTTCCTTGTAGGAACCCCAAAGCAATTGCAACGGCATATTGAAAACGAAATCACAACGACCTCACAACGATTTCTGGAGAAATTGTAATTGTAATTGTCATTGTACGGTACTTGGGAACTTGAAACGAAAAATTCTTGTGAATCAAAACCTAATGATAGGATGTATCAGCCAAAAGTGATTCCCATACATACATATGTACATACATAACTGGGCATTACAACCCTTTAGCTAGGATTACGACCAAGCTTCTCACATCACTTATGCTGGGTGTGTTAATTTTATTCATGAGTGGTGGAACCTACAGTTTAACTCCAAATCAAAACGACAAGGGAATTTTATTTACTCGTATAGTTTTTTAAAAGAAGTTTACTGAGAGGAAGTTGCCGGAGTAATATTTTTTCATATTTATTTTGCTGATGTCTGAGCTAAGGTTTGAACCTTAGTGAGAAGCTTATCATAGCAATTTCGTTTACTTTCAGAGTTTCTTGCAGAAGACTGCTGAGAGAAACTCGTCGAAGAAATATTTTTTTATATGTCGTTTTGTAGGAGATGTCTGACATGGGGTTTGAACCAAGGCCTCATGTCTAATAAAGTCTACTACACTACGACGACTATAGAACAAAATTTGTGTTAAAACTGATCAAAGTTTACCTTAGAAATGGATTACAGGCTTTTGGTGGCATATACGAGAACTTCTGCAGAAGTTGCAACAGGACGATACTCGGGAAGCTGAGATGAAGTGCTCTTGGAAACCCAGACCCTATTGACAGAATTTGGTTCTGTCTTCTTGGCAAATGTTATGCACAATCTGCTACTGGGCCACTATTTGAAACAATTAATCGACTTGCAAGGACTTTAAGAACATCAAACACACTTTCTCTTTCAATTCTTATTTGAAGATTTTTTCTTGAAGAAAAAAAAACTGCGATTCCATAAACGTTGTTGTCCTCTTATGCTTTTCGTTTTTTTATTGTATTTAAAAAGCCTTAGGACTCTTAATTCTTTACCTCTTTAGTTTTAAAAGTTTAAACTTTAACAACCAATTAAAATAAATCTTCTGTACGAAAAAAAAACGCACGCGGTATTTAATCCACTTTTGCGGTAAACTTATTTGTGAGTGTAAATTACAGCCGGTGTTATTTACTGTGAACTATTGATTTATGCCTGGAAAGAAAGTGGGCGTTTTTAATTACTTTTCGGCTATAAAGAATTTAAAATGGCTAAGAAAGACTGCAACATCATAAAAATTGTTAATTTTATTGAACCATTTGAAGTGAATTCATTTACATTGCAAACATTTTATACATTCGGGATAAATTTTAAAAAACAAAACCAAAATGGAACGAGAGATTAAATATTTATGCTGGCATGTACTGGGTTTTGTTACTTCTTTGTTTTTGCTTTTGTTTTGGTTGAAACCGCATTTAAAGTGATTTGATGGAATGGCAAGTATTTTAACAGAAGGAACGTGCGATGCAACACCAAGAAAAAAGTCATGATAAAATGAAAACAATAACAATAAAAATTTGCATTAAATAGTATTGTTTACTATACAAATAAATAATAAATGTACATATGTGTATATAAAATAGGTAAAGTGTTTACACTGGCAATGTAATTCGTTCACTGTTACAAGAGCATCACTTCCGTACACAAATTTCAGTTTTAAGTGTATGAAGACATAGAGAACTCGATTTGAATATTGTGAATAACACGATTTGAAGTCTACCTACTAGACGGTAGTATGTTGTTTAGATTAGACGTGAGGGCAAGCTTTAAACCCCAGGTCAGATATCTCATCATCATCAGAAATGATCTGTAGAAATCTAGCGAAAATCTTTTGGACCAAAATGTCCGGTAAAGATATTTAGTTGCTGGTATCAAGCTAGGTTTATTGAGTGTTTTCAAACTTCTGGTTTCGAGCAACAAGACCATTCGTTATATTCTTCTATGGCCTCTGCTCCTTTGCACGGAGTCATTCTATCATGAGAACGTTGTTAGTACATGGGGGATAAGGACCAGCACTCGCTACGTTAGCCTCTTGATGAAAGCAATCAAGAAATTTATATCAAATTAATGTAAAAAACAATACGGAAATGTGATCTAAAAGTCTTCTCGATTCATTTGGAGTGTTTAAACTTGATATAAGCCATCGTAGTCTGATAGGTAGTGTGTTGGGTTTCTATCCCCAGGTCCGATTAATAACAAAATTATTTCTTCAACGCCTGCCTTGATGACGGAGAAGATTTTATGTGGTCTCCTCTTCCTCCTTATCGTTGTAGCTTCTGCAAAAGGCGTTACACCCACCTGTTACCTTTGCTATAAAGTTGCTTAGATGTAATCTTGTTAGGTTCAATGCAAATTCTCTTCAATATGTATCCATGTCAGGCCAGATCTATCTGGTGTCTCTGCAAGTAAACCTACTTTCGCCAATGATTGGAGTTTTTGTGAGCCGATTTGTTTGCCTCTCTGCAGAGGATCACCAATATCATGTAGGAATTCATTTGAATTTTCCGTGAAGCAAGCTATTGCAAGTGTATTGGCTTTGTTGTCACTTGGAACGCCCCTGTGACCATGAACCCAAATGAGGGTTAGCGCCAAAGCGTGAAAAGAAGCAATAGTTAGCTGGTAAGTATGATTATTTTAAAGTAGGCACGGGTCAATATTCATCAACTATCTTGTAAGGATGCATAGCTTTATTGGAGCTTTTTTATGCTAGTCAACGGACTCTTCTAATCAACTGTGAGGTTAAAAATACTGATTTTTTTCAATAAGAGAAATATATTGCCATCCTTAGCCTAGTAGGAAATCTGTCGTTCGGAGTCGACTTTTAACTGTAGGTTCCACCACTCACGTATAAAATTAACACACACAACATAAGTGGTATAAGGAACTAGGTCGTGATCCTGACTGAAGGGTTGTAATGAGCAATCATGTATGATCAATTAAAGTTGATCGATTCCTTCACATCACAAAACAAAAATGACAATAAAATTATACAGGTTGAGTCATTAAAAAAAAAAAAAACAATGAAACTACGATGTTTACATTTATGGAGATCTCAAGATGGCGAAGCCACGAACGTTTGACTTCAAGAACATTCATCAGACTGTTTACGTTCGCATATAAAAGGCAAGGCAAAGCAGGCAGCGAGTCAGTAAAAATTCAGTCAGTCTTGTGTGAAGACGCGTTGCGTGTGAAGAGAATAATCTTGGTTTGATGATCAATTGTTAGTTTTTACATTACATTACATTACATTAAGATTGAATGAAAGCGAAAAATAAATCAGGAAATCAGTGGTAGAAACCTATTGAAAGTTTTCTGATAAATAAATCTTCTACAAAATTATGTTCTTTTAAGGCGTTAGTGACCGTGTATTCATTTAAAACAAGAAAAAAATCCCCTTTCAATAGTTGCTCAATTTGTGGTCGCATTGCGCCACTAACAATTACAATAAAAATTAAAAAAAAGAATTTCCCCCCATTTGACGGCAAATGCCACAACATGTCTGACTAAACTTACTAGAGAGTGGCAACGTATACAGTCTTCAATTATTCTTTATTATACATGCCGGTTGGCCATTATTTGTCAGCTACACTGGACTAGACCTGACAGACTATGCCACACACACACAAGCCATATCATAGCGCACGCTACCTCTCTTTCCATTCTTTAGTTGTTAACGTTGTTCACTTGCTAAGGGCTTTATTCTATGTAAACTTGTTTGTATACCAGGTTAATTATTTCACATATTAGAGCCTGTTTAAATAAATTTTTATGTGAACATGCTCTAGTTTTCTGTGAAATACACTGAATACAGGCTTACTTCGTTTTCAAATACCTTTTAATGTGTAGTTTTTGCAAAATATTTTGAGCCGTTTAAATCAAAAGTTATTACTTTGTGAACATTTTAAAATAATTCTCATACATGAAAAATATTTTTTTGTGACCCTAACACTTAAACAACACGCTAATGATGGAATATTTACATGCAAACAATGGTTTGTACTGTAATGGTTAAGATTTTTTTGACTTTCTTCCTAACAATGTTTGTTCAACTAAAGCTCGTATACAGTAAAGAGAATCCAATTCAAATACAAGTAGAGCAAGAAAGCAGGGACATGCAGCGTATTGGATACCGGATTCCGGCTGATAATGAATTTATTTATCTTGGCTCCGCCGTTACCAAAAATATTGTCAGCGTGGAAATCAAGCATAGCATCCCTCTTGCCAACAGGTGCTACTATCATCTCAAAAGGCAGTTGAGTAGCAGAGACCTCTCTCGTACAACGAAACTTATACTCTACAAGACGCTTAACCTTTTCGTGCATATTTATGGCGCAAAAGCAAGGACACTATCCAGCGAAGATGCAACAGCCTTGAGAGTAGCCGAGAGAAATATCCACCGTAGTCTAGTCACACTACTTACTAGACTGGCTTATTAAGCATGAGGCGATGGTATAAACCCCAGATCAGATATCTCCAACAAAAATATTTCTTCGACAGCTTCCTTTTAGTTGATTTCTGGCAAATAATCTGAGAACAAATACAATTGCTATGAAAAGTTTATTGAAAAATCTGCCGCCACTCACGTATAAAACTAACCCACACTACATAAGTGGTGTGAGAAGCTAGGTCGTAATTCTGGCTGAAGGGTTGTAATGACCAATTATGTATGTATGTATGTATGATATAAAAGTTCTAAGTAAATAGCATTGTTCGTTAGCTAAAAAGCTAGTCTTACGACGGACTTTATTCATCTTTATGAGAGGGTGGGTGCTTTATTGTGAATGTTCTTGCAGACTCTGCAGATTCGTAATATTTTTTCATTTCATGTGTAGTCAGAATACATCAGTCCTTGTTTAAAAATATAGAAAAAAATGTAAAATTATTTTGTGTTCAGTCATGCAATATGTAAGCCTGCCTGCTGTTTTATTACACCCATGCATTGTTTAATCAGGCAGTTCATCTTATTTGAAATCATCTTTCTATTGTTTTTTAAGCATGAAACTTTTATTCTTTTCCATTCTTCTTTAATTTTTTTTTTTTTTAATTTCTTAAATTTGACGTGTGTGACATTTACATTCGAAATGATTTCTAAAGAGCCATGAACAATTTTTCAAAAGTTTTTTTTTCATATTTTTCATGGATTTGAACAATTTTATTTTGATTTTCTTCAATTCATCAACACTTCATTATTTATCAGCAAGAAAAAGAGAAAAAAATCAATTGATGTTGCCATGTTATGTAGTCGTATCAAAGTTTAATGAAAAATCTTCGTTGCTTTTTATTTAAAAAATAAATTTCCCTGGAAAAGCAAATCAAATTAGAAAATGCATGGTCACACATATATACTCATTTCTATTCATACCTTATTTCAAGTATTTTGTATAGCAAGAGTTGAGAGACAATAAATCGTTTGCTTTTCGTTGTCTTTAAATTGTTTGAAATAAAAGTTTTTATTCTACTTCTCTCTTTGGTTTTGTGAGATATTCATCTTCTATTGTTTTTCCACTTATTAATTCTGTCTGGTATTCTGCATTTAATTTTGTTTAGAAAAAAAAATTTTTTTTTTAAATAATAACGATTGTCTGTCATGTACGGCTGCATGATTGTATCACTATTTGCCATACGTATACATCATCATCATCATATTCTAGCAACGTAGGATGAACTTTTACGTTGAAACTGATTAAATCATTCAGCTGTCAATCAAAATTGTATTTTCAGACAAATATTCCTGTGGTCTAGTATGGTGTCAGACTTTTAGGTTCATTGCTACATTCCACTTCAAGCTCCATTAAAATGCCCATTGGACTTTGAAAATGATTTTCTAAGTTCATTACCATGATGATATCCACGCTTCACATACTTTACTTCCATGCTTACTTACTTAATTGGTCATTACAACACTTAAGCCTACAACCTATCTTCTTGCCGGAAAACTGTTGAGAGCAAGTCGCCAAAGAAATAAATTTTAAAATTTCGTTTAATTTGCAGGATCTTGTCTGGAGTTTGTTTCCAACAGGGATTTCTTGTTGAAACTAACATCTGTGGAATCACTTGTCATTTATTCAGTCTGTTTTACCATGTCATCACGGGCGACCCAATGCATAAAATAGCTCTGGAGCAATTGGTAACTGACACTAACTTCTATTAAAAAATCATCTTCCTTTCGGTATGAATGGTTAGGTGATCAAACTATATTGTATCCAAGACCGTCCAATACGTCTCCAAAAACTTTCTGTTTGCTGTAGAAGTTGCGGCATCATAGGTGTATTTTACTTTCAGAACGAGCTATAAGAGACCGGGACACTAAAGACATGAGGTTTTAACAGAACAAAGCTATGTGGCGCACAGCTCATGCCACATTGGATACTCTATAAAAGCGATCAAATGGTGGTGACGACCGAGAATATGTAATTTGGCCCAGTCTGACTTTTCCTTATGGGGTTTTATCAAGTAGCAATGATATGCGGTCACAAACCATGGAGGTACTCAAAGCCAAAATATGCCATTGATAAAACTCAGCTTGATTTATGTACCATCTGTATGTACCTGTGTAATTCATATGCTTCCTTATTCTCCATTTCCAACTTCCTCTCCTTTTTTCCTATCTCCCCTATTATCCTCTCCCCTTTAGGACATTGTACAATTGTCTCAATTTTCAAGTTCACGTCCTCTAACCTAAAACTATGTACCAGAGCTATGGAAAATTTAACATTTCGGATGCACTCCACCCAGGGAATCGGTGGCACAACTATCAAACAAATAAAAAATTTCGATGATGTCTGTTACACGCACTTTGTGGCTGCTTCAGTAACATCGAATGATTGAGCTCTTCTTGCATCTGCCACGAATCAAAATTCCTATTTTTGTGCCAACTACTCGATACACTGCATTTTTGATAAAATATGCCAACCGAAGTCGTCGTTGTCTAGTAAGTAGTGCGTTGGCTTCTTAGACGTGTGGCCACGGTCCAAACCCCCAGGTCAGGCATTAGGCGACTTCCTTTCCTTTATTATACGGTTAGTCAAACGTCCATGGAACGTAACGGAACGTACATATATTCGTTTTTAGAATACGAAAAGCAATGACAGCGATTACCGCACCGTAATGTAATTTAGATAAGCATTTATACTGCTCATCATATGTTAAAAACGAACGTCCGTTCCGTGGACGTTTGGCTAATCGGGGCTTTACTCTTTGAAATAACGTATTATTGATTGGTGCTATTTATTGGATTGGACTATTTTCGAAGGAATATTAAAAACAAGATTAAGATGAACGTTCCAATGATGGAACACTCACAGTTTTCAATTCAAATATATTGGCTTACTATAGCGTACTGTTGAGAGAAACTACTGGAAACTGTTAAAAATAATGTTAACAATTGCTTTGAACCACCAATCACAAATGTTGGACATAAAAAAACAAGATGAGTTGTAAACAAACAAATGGACGGACATCGTGTTTATTTGTTGAACAGATTTTTTGGAAGCTTAGCTACTGTTTGAACACTATTTCCCACATTGTAAGTACCTCTTACTTTGAACACGCTTAAGATCCTCTATACATTTTAAGCTTTTTCCTTGTCCGTTACAGCAGAAAGAAAAAAGGAGTTGTATTGTGATTATCACAGAAATAAGTACCAAAGGAAACCATTAAACAACAAAAGAATAGAAATAAACAGTGAGCCAGACAAGCAGAAAAAGAAAAACAAGCAGTCAAGTTTCTTGGATTAAACATTTTGCTGTGCAATGCCTAATAATGTATGTGAGATTCGTATTTAAGTTACCAGAGATAGATATAAAGTAGCTGTCTCCCCTTTGTTGCATTTCATTTATATGTGTTACAGTATTTCATGCATGCTGGGTCACAATTTAAATGTTTAGTAAATGTATGTATGTGTGGGTTGTTGTGTTTGAACTTCTTTCTTCAAGTATTTAATGATATTTTTTACGTTTTCTTTTGTGCTGCTTTGTTGTTATGAAATGTAAGTTTTTTTGGTCATTTGTTGTTGTGGTTGTTGTCTTGTCTACTTATCTTTATCTTTTCATTTGCCTGTCCCTTCGCCTGTCGTTTAACTGTTTTGCTTTGTATTGCATTACCTTTTTTTCTCTCGAACTTCTGGAAAACAAAATGACTTTCAGAATACAATTTTACGTATCAACCAGAGCCACATACCACGTTATCAGAGAAAATTTAGGATGTTCGATGGATGCTCACTTAACGCATAATTTTTCGACAGGATGCGCTTGCGGACAATTGCATCACCTTGATACCTGATCGACAGTCTTGGTCAAACGGATGTATTGTGCAGATACTGGGGGAGACTTGTTGGATCTACAACCAAACCGTGCCTCTGCCTACTGAACCACATTATACGGTATTTCAATCAAGGCTATGTAGGATTAGGGTATGCTTATTTGGGTCAAAGATAGTCTGGAAAGCTTGATTGAAATGTGGAAGCGAATAACATGCCATCAGCTTGGATAATCTCATGCCATGGTAATAAAGCTAAGAAATTGAGAGGATACGTCGCATCGACTATGAGGCAGTAGGAAGGATTACAAATAGATACTCGGGGCCAATTACGACAAACAGAAAACCATGAGTATTTTAACAAACTGATGTGCACATCCATGGTACACTCGTGACACCATGGTGAGGTGGAAAGTTATGAAAACAGTGTAATATGGTGCATATCAGAGGTCAGCAATGAGTATTCAAAAAGATGAGTAGAACCGAATCATACTCATAATTTTTGATACTTATACGCATTCATACTTATTTTAATATTATACTCATACTACTCATATTCAAAGTTTGAAGTACTCATCATACTCTTACATAACAACACGTATGCTGTTGTTGATTTCGACTCTCCATGACTCAACATTTACAAGAATCATAAAATAAGTTTGAATCGCGTACGAACACTACCATACTCACTAGAAGGTTGTGTGATTGCTTTGCTTGCTGTCTTTGCCTTTTTTCTTTTTTTGTAAATGCAACAACAATTTTGATGAATTATTCGAGTCATTCGCATCATTTATAAGTATTATAAGTACTTTTCTAAAATTATGAATCTGAATGAGTAGGCTAATGAATCAAACATATTTGGAATGGTATGAGTTTGATGTCAACGTAGTACCCATATTCATTGTACTCATACTTACAAATCAACGTTGTAGTGAGTACGAATGAATCAGAGTAGTTAACTTTCAATATTGTTGACTCACTTGTACTCAAAATTTCATGAGTGCTTATGAGTAGCGAAAAACGATTCATTGCTGATCTCTGGTGCATATATCGAAACGACGGAGCATTTTTTATGTCATTGCCTAACGTTTTCCAAATTTTAGGGATTGAAAGTTTGTTTAAAACTGTGGTTTAATGGTGAACGTACAGTAAGCCTACCAATGCTTAAGTGGCGGGACCTACAGTTTAAAGTCGACTCCGAACGACAGATTTTTGAGAAACTTTTCATGGCAATTTTATTTACTCTCAGAGTTTTTTGCCAGAAATCTGCTGTGAGGAGGTCGCCGAAGAAATACTTTTTGTATTTTATTTTGATGTCTGGCCTGGGCTCGAACCCTGGCATTTCGTCTAATAAGCCAATACACTACCTACTAGACCACGGCGACTTCAAAAATGGCTAGCATTTGTGCTTTATTACATGGCAAAATGTCAAAAATCCATTAAATTCGCATTTGTCCAGAACAGTTTATAAAGTTTTTGCTGCTTTGGCATTAATTATTTATGATCCTAAGGGTTAAAATGCTACTGACTTTCAAAAAAAGTTAATAACAATGGGTGGCCAGCATAAAAGAAAAACAACCCAGAAAAACTAATGACACAAGTCCTTCATATATTCATATAGAGACGACATTAATAAAAATGCTTGAAAATGTTAGTGAACATGGGAAACAGCACGACATTGTCATCATTCTTGTTGACTTCTTTTATCAACACAAATTCATCTCTGAAGGCGGTTGACTGTGTCAAAGATCCTTTAGAAATAGTTCTTCTCTTCTATTTTCATTACCGTACCAATTTTATTTTTTATTTTTTCTTTCGTTTGCAACATCTATTGTGTCACAATGTCAGTATCATAGCCATGCATTTGACATTGTTTTACTGGCAAACGAAAAAAAACCTGAAAGTGGGAGTTACCAACCAAGTCAAATGAATTTAGTTTGTATGGCAACATTTTTGAGAGACTGTTTTTCATGTATGGTATGTGATTTTTTTATATCAACCAACGCACCCAGCATTATTATTCTTGGTTAGAATGGAACAGCATTTTTCTATTTTCCTGATTCATAATATTGTAGGAGTATCATTGCGTTGGCGACCATGTGACATTTGACAAATTAAATACCAAAAACAAACAAAAATTTACAAGCAAAACAAATGAAAAAAAAAACTGTATAAGTTTTTTTATATTTCATGACGTCATGTTGAGGCCAAATTAAATTCAGTATTTTAACCTAAGATTAGTTGTCATGGCCTTCATGATTGTGCATTTCGTTGGCTGTTTCAGTGGACTGTATGATGTGTTTGAGCATCATGGAAGATGTGGTAAAGGCAATATGGATATCTCATCTAATACAATATTGTTACGTTTTTACCTTTTCAAAACGTTTAAAATATGAGCTCGTAGATTGCAAGTAAAATAAAAATAAATTTGTTTTTAGTTTTATTTAAAATTCTTTATTATTCGCACAAGTCTGTGTGCCACTGTTCACAACTTGATGTAAACAACAACAATTGCTTTTTTTGCTATTCCTCTATTTATACCCTTTGCATAAACACTAACAATCACTAAACAATTGTTCGACTGATCTTTCTAACGGACATTTTCAAATCACGATTAGTCTCTTCAAACGCACCGCGTCTTCACACAAGGCTGACTGAACTTCACTAACTAACTCGCCAGCTTTGCCTTGCAAACTTGCCTTTGGTAAACATCGTTGTTTACGTTTATTATTGTAGTGTTGTTGGTATATTGTTGTTTATTTGTTTACCATTTTTTATGCTGGTGTTTGTTGTTCTGTTTTTGTTTACTTGTTTACTAGTTTTTTATGCTTTGTTGTTATATTAGGGAGTAAGATACTTTGTAAACTGCATTGTTTGGTTTTTGTAACTTTTGTTTATAATTATAATGTTGAGCGATGTAAAAGCGAAACACCAGATTTCTAGATCTGGATTCTTTATTTTCGTAACAATATATGTTCTTATGCTCTTGTTATCTTTAAATTAAAAAAATTCCAAAAAAATATGTTTGACAGACCGTTTGTTAAACCATTAATGCTTGACTTCAAACCAAGGAGGAATTGGAAAAACTGTTCAGGATGGTTTTTGAATTCTTAGATATGTTTTTTTTGCGCAATAACTCAACATGGAGGCTTACTTATGCTTACCGTCAAAGAGGAAAACATCAAATCATTACCATCTCAGAAAGGTCAGGCTATATAAAAGGCTCAATTAGCAATGATACTCACCAGTACTCCCAACGTATGTTCACAGTGAACTTTATTTCTGGGCAACGGCAAATAGCAAGCTTAACAACCCAGGATCTCTCAGGCTTAATGTGAGTATCACCATGAAGGCACACCCCATACTGCTCAAAGCACGTGTGGAGACAATGCATTTGCCAACGCCCACACGCACGCTGGGGACTAACATTGCATCACCGTAAGTAAGTACCAATTCATAGCCATGCGTTTGGACATGTATTCTCTGATAGTTAGGGGTCCGACACTATTTAAACTGCTTTTTGACAATCTTTAAGAATGTAAAGTTATACCGAGCTGGCGCTCTCCTCACGTTGCTCCCACAAGGGGGTCTAGCCATAGGCGGACGAGTATTTGGGCCAGGAGCTGCTACAATAGGAAAAGGTTTTTACTCCGGCATTCTATCAATCAGGTCAGACATTTCTAACAAGACGAAATTTGAAGAAATATTTCTTCGGCGACTTCTCCTAAGCAGATTTCTGGTAAAAACTTTGAGAGTAAAAAAATGCCATGAAAAGTTTCTCAAAAGAATCTGTCGTTCGGAGTCGACTTTAAACTGTAGGCATTAATATATCGCGCTGACAAAGTTCTTCGATGAGTTTTATGGAATTCGAGTGCCTTTACCTTTGCTGTCACAACGGGCCCCTATGCTTGCTCAACTGAGCTTTGGTATTCAAAGCTAGCACTCCAACTTACCTTCCTAATATATTGCCAATAACGTGAAAATGATTATCACCCTAATGTTTATTTATAGCACAGTATTCATTGCCTACGAGAGAGAGAGAGAGAGAGAGAGAGCTTTAATGGTATGCCATTTTGAAATTTATGACATTTGCATGTCAATTGTTAATGTGGCGCCAATGTGTCATCATTACTTGTACGTTCATTTATTTATTCATTCAATGATTCATAACTTATTGAATACACACGCATATGTTTAAATCAAGGAATTGTGGAGAATGAATTTGCATGTCATTTTTAAAACCAATTCTGTGTGTTCAACATTTTTCAAATCTTATGGATTCAATTAAATTCCCTTAAATAACCACAAGCGTACATATGTCATTTGCTGCAAATAACTTGCCAGTAACTTTCTTTGTCACACTGCTAAGACACTCTTATTTGTTTACCCAGCAGCTGCTAACACAACACCACCGAAGTATACAAAGTTACAGTTGAAACAAATTGCAAAACCTTTTACGGAAAATTGAAGAAAGAAAAGAACGGAGAGAAAGTGTTGACATTTGGTCGACGTAAATAAGCGTGAGTGCGTACGTATTGACCCGAAACTAAATTCGTTTAAAATATGTCACCACCTACGAAATGCAAAGCCAAGCAAAAGAACTGCATTTGCTGTTAAAAATGTATGGGGCCGTATGCAATTATTGAAACGCAAATATGTTGCTCATATAAAACCCACAATGATACATGTATGAATGCATACATGGTCAAATAACGTAGTAACATACCCTAAAAGTATGTGGCACTATTGGTCAGTAATTTAAAATATACTGTGGAAGATTATTGCGAGTTGCAATTTGGAACAGCAGAACTTCCATTTGTTGAAAACAAGCATATGTTGTGTAAGAATTATTACACGCAGTAATTGTAAAACTTAGTTTTCTTTCTTATTAAAATGGTTTCAGCCTTTTATTGGATTTATCCTCTACTCTAGCTTCCTTACAAATCCTTTAATATCATCTTCTGTTAGTTGAACATTGTTTACAGCTTCGTATTGCTTTCGTATTGTTACGAAAATGGAAACGGTGTAACATCGTTTAACATTTAACGTTTATATAACATTAACAACGAACTTGTTTACAAGTAAAACAGGCCACGAGTAGTAAGAATTCAATCAGTCTTGTGTGAAGACGCGTTGCGTGTGAAGAAAACAGTCGTGGTTTGAGGATCGCCGTTGTAAAGATTTGCGTTGTAACGAAGAAAAGTAGCGAACAAGCAATTATTGTTGTTGTAACATCAAGTTGTGAGCAGTGGCACATAAAATTGTGCGAACAATAAAGAATTTATCTAAAACTAAACATAAATTTATTTTTATTTTGTTTGCAATCAACGACCTCATTTTTTAAACGTTTTAAAAAGGTAAAAACGTAACAATATCGTTGTATTCACTTCAACTTCCACCATTAATATCCGGCGTATTTTGTAATTGTAGTCTTTTAGATAGTGTATTAGCTTCGGATTTCGAAATCGAGATTATTCTGTGGGGCTCGCCTCTCATAGATACAATTAACATGTACAACATGAGTGGTGTGAGAAGCTAGCTTGTTATCCTGACAATGCACAATAAAGTAAGGGGTCTTAAAACAAGACTTTGTGAAACTCCTGAGTTACTAATGGCAGATTCGTAATACCAGATCTTGTTTCAAAAGAAGTTCCTCAACATTCACTTCAGACGCTTTGATATATTGGCTCCAACATTAGCTACTCGTATTGGGTGTCTGATCGATGCAGCGACATTTTTCATGGCATCGAATGATAGAATTTTCTCTGAAAATCTTCTAAATTAATCCAACAGTCTCTCAAGAATGTCACCGCAACTACCATCTTCGTTCAAGCACACCTCAAGAATGGATTTCTCAGGAAAATTGCAAGGCCAGGCAATAACAACTACAGAACTCACAACTTACGACCTATTATTATTACATAGATGTTCCGCTTATCTCAGTTACAGTGGGAATCCTAGTCGATGTTTCACAGGGCTCTAGTGAACTAATCTGTATTTATTCCTTGAATCACAAGGGACATTGAAAAGCATACCGATAAACTCGGCATTCACTCACTTGACTTCTGCAGGAGCTTTAAATTTGACAAGAAGGTTATCGTCCATCTTTCATGTTAGGTTCCAGCTCTTAACCTCAATTGGCAAAGTTTCTTGGCCTCTCACTTCTCGAACTCTTCAAACTCAAGGTTAACGACATCATGTCATTGTTGATGTAAAGAGGTATCGTAGTGCTGGTAACTATACAAACTATTGTATTGCCCTCAATCTATACACTGTCTACTGCAACTCCTGTTAAGGTCTCCTCCAAGCCTTTTAATGTCTCTTCCAAGTCTTATAATGTCTTCTCCAGGCCTTATAATGTCTCTTCTAGCCTTGTAGTGTCCCCTCCAAGTCTTATAATGTCTAATCCAAGCCTTATAATGTCTCTTCCAGCCTTGTAGTGTCTCCTTCATGCCTTATAATGTTCCTTCCAAGCCTTATAATGTCTCTTCCAGCCTTGTAGTGTCTCCTCCAAGCCTTATAATGTCTCTTCCAAGCCTTATAATGTCTCCTCCAGGCCTTATAATGTCTCTTCTAGCCTTGTTGTGTCTCCTCCAAGCCTTATAATGTCATTCCCAAGCCTTATAAGGTCTCCTCCAAGCCTATTGGCCTGACAAAAACTTCAGTCTGTAGTTCCGTGACAACAATGGCAATTTACTCCTCTGCAATGGAAATTATTTCCCCCCCCGGTATGTATTAATGTCTTACAGGTCTTAAGAATGTATTCTGATCCTTATCATGACAGAATCTACATATTGACTTACAAACGATTCCCATTCTGAACAAATCTCATTTGAGTATACAGTGCTCACTAAAAATACACATATATTTTAGCAAAAAGTAGTCTTGTAAATCATTTCATAGTCTTTACAATCCTACCTACTCATTATGCGTTTCTATTTCTGTTAATTTTCAACGTCCATATTTCACTTCATATTTTTCCTAAGCCCCCGCCTCCCAACGGCAAACAATATCACTCGGTAAAGAGGCAAGATTTTATGATCTTGAAACATTTATTGACGACACCTAATTGTAAAATTTTATCGTGACGGACGTAAATCGTTATGGTTAAAAACAATAACAATGCCATACGACTATGGAAGGGTGGACGCAATTGTATTGCAACTGTTTCGTAGAATGCATTCAATTGTTTTCATTTTTAGTTTTCAATTTCATTGTGTCACACAATACAGTTGCTGGCAAAAAGCATGGTACATTGAAATATACAAACAGTAAAGGGGAAATGCATCACTAAAAGATTGCCATGAGATAAGTGCAGAATCAGTAACTGTAAGGCCAATTTATCAATACAATAGTGGGCCACATCGGCACAATATTTTTTGTTTTACTATTTGCAACAACAAGGTATTTTTGGTGTAATATTTTTACGATGCTTCTGTTGTTATTCTTTCATTTGTTTGTCGACTCGTCTAGTCCGTTAAAGGACGAGATTTTATTGGTTTTGACAGTGAATGCGTGTTTTTTTCCAGGTGGTATGATTAGTTTTCTGTTGTTTTTATTGTAAAACGTAAACGTTCACTGCCAATACTTACACCTCTTGTTACACGGCAACCACAGCAACAACGACAACAACAGAAGGCATAGGTAAAGAAAAAACTGAAAAACTTCCACTGAATAGACTTTTTGAAATGAAAAAAAAAACGTTTCATTGTTAAACACTGAAATGGGCAAACCGCTATTGTTTTTTCATGCATTGCAGACAAGAGATGCTACAATGTTTCCTGAAATTAGAAATTGAAATACGAACTTTCTAAGGGAAAGTCACCATCACCATATGTGCGAGTTACATATGGTGGGAGGATTCATGTGGTCATGTTCCTTTCCATTGAAAGTTTTTCAAAAATCTGTCGTTTGGAGTCGACTTTAAACTGTAGGTCCCGCCACTCATGTATAAAATGAACACACACAACACAAGTGGTGTGAGAAATTAGGTCGTAATCCTGACTGAAGCGTTGTAATGACCAATTATGTATGTTATGTGTCACACACTGCCTTACAGACTTATGTAGAACTCCCTTCCTGTTGAGGTCTTTCCTGTCAGTTATAATATAAAGAGATGGAAATCTAGTGTCCACAAAACTACTCCTTCTTTTCTCCTTCCTATATTGTATTTTTCTAGTTCCAACACAATACACTGCATGAGTAGGGGCCATACCCTGAGTGTTGGTCGTACAAAAGAATTTTTTTTTCACAAAATGAGTCAATATTGCCTTTGTAAATTTTTCCACCCTAAATAAAACTTAAATTGCTCCCCAAACGGGTTAAATAATCGTTCTTCCTCTTTTATGCTGAAAAAGATCACATTGTTCTAGAAAGACTTCGACTAAAATTAGTATTCAAGCTTTTATTAAGGAGATGTAACATTCCACACCTCAGTAAGATATCAGCATTATCTCTCCATATTCCTGGTTATGAAAGTCATCGTAATCTAGTAGTTAGCGTCTTGGCTTACTAGATGGAAGGTCGTGGTTCGTACCCATGCTGAGACACGTCGATTTCTTTTGACCCCTTCCTCCCTTCAGTATTCCGGCAAAAACAAAATTGTTGTGGACAGCATGTCCTCCGGGGGTTTATCTTAGGTTGACCTGATGTGAACTGGCCGTCCTGTTCATGCTGTTTGACACAGTGAATGCAGTCTGAGGCATCTAGTCTTTACAACCCTTTAGTCTTAATTACAATATAGCTTCTCGCGCCACTTATGTTGTGTGTGTTAATTTTATACATGAGCAGCGGGACATACAGTTAAGGTAGACTCGTAACGACAGGTTTTTTTGAGAAAATTTTCATTGCAATTTTTTATTTACTCTCATAGAGTTGTTGGCAGAAATTTGCTGAAAGGAAGTCGACGAAGAGATATTTTTTTATATTTCGTTCGAGATTTGTGTCCTGGGGTTTAAACCGTAGCCTTACGTCTAATAAGCCATCACACTACCTACTAGACTACGGTGACTTCTAAATTAGTTGCCATTTATTCAGTCTGTGGTCGAATACAGCATCCAGCAATACTTGTTTAAATAATAAAATTATTTTATCCACGATTCGCTTATTTTACAACCGAGACCCATTTCTGTATGAATAGGTACGTGGACAAATAAAATTGTAAACAACTAGTGCCGTCCTATTGAAACCACAATGCATTGGTGTCCAGATGATCCAATTCACTTCAAAAGAAGTAGACGACTTTTAGTATTCGCAGAAAACATTCATGAACTGGCCAGCGTCCTTCTCAAAGAAATATTAACCGATGACGTCGCCAGCCATAAATTCACACCAAACAGTGGAATGCATTGGACGCTCTTATATCTCATATTGATGGGTATCGTCCCAGTAGTTGGAGATCAGTTTTCAATGAAAATTAGTGTCAGTTCCTGACTGCTCCAGGGCCCATTAAGTGAATATACTTCGTCGCTTATGGTTCTTTACCTTCATTTCTTAGGGCAGTTAGTTTTTGTGCGAGTGCGGGCCCAAATTAAGACAAATTAGTGAGCGACGTGAAGTCGACTTCTTCTACTTGTTTTCGATATTTCGTTGTATTTCGTTGACGAACTTAAGGAAGAAGAAAACTCTGAGAGTCAAATAAAATTGCCATGAAAACTTTTTCAAGAAACTTTTGAGAGTTCTAGTGAACGACGTGCAGTCGACTGCTTCTCATTATTTTCGATAGATTTTGTATTTCGTGACGTACTTAAGGAAAAAGAAAACTCTGAGGGTCAAATAAAAATGCCGTGAAAAGTTTCTCAAAAAAATCTGTCATTCAGAGTCGACTTTAAAACTGTAGGTCTCGCCACTCATGTATGAAAGTAACACGTACACAACTTCAGTGGTGGGAGAAACGAGGTCGTAATCCTGACTAAAGGATTGTAATGGTCAATTATGGCTGTAAGTAGGTATGTATGAAGAAAGAAAATTTCCGCTTTTTACTTGCCGCCTTACATTTACAGCTCAGTAATGCATAGGCAATCAATGAATCTTAAATAATGAAAAATATTTCGTTGAAATTTCTCTTCTAAAATTCAATACCACGCATGTGCCTTTAATTTGCCACGGCAGCTTAAAAATGTAAACAAAACGTTCAACACTTGCAATTGGAAATGGTCTGCTCCATCTGTCGTCTCCCTTCTTGCTATCGTAACATTTGTTCGATTATACTTGCATTCATTTAGTCATTCGCATGAAAAACAACAAGTAATTGTGCGTAAAATGCAAGGGTCACGTTCTGTCGCCGTGATAGCTGTTGTGTAGCAACGGTTGCTGGCCATTTAGTAAAAATCTATGAGATTTTTTTCTGTGACTCTAGCTTAGACAAGCAAAAGTCTTTAACAAACTCTGCAATTAAAATGTGGAATAGAATCACAAGAAACGAAATGAACGAACTGAAATGTAACGAAAATAATTTTTATAATCGATTTGCAAGGATTAAAGTTTTTTTTGTTTGTGTTTAATGGTTAATAAATATTTACAACCAGACGAGAGTCACATGCAATTCGCTTGTGAAGCAAACAAACAATTTTTTTGTTACACAGGGAATGATGGACAATTAAAATTCTTAAAAACAGTTTTTCTAACATTTCTAGGGTCTATCTTTTGAGCGAAGATTCTAACAAGCGCTTAAGAACTCATGTGCTATAACAAACTTACATAAGTACTTGAACTCAAAAGAGAAATAAATACACAATAATTGTGAGCACTTGAAACTGTGATTATCAAAACAATGTATGTGACGGGAAAACGGGAAAACATTCCAAAAATCTGTGGGAAAATTAGAAGGTAAAGATGCATTGGCAACCATTTGAAAAGAGATATTTGTTTATCTTTAGCAAACACAGCTAAATATTAGAAAAAAGATCGATTGCTGTGAAAAAATCCTCCAAAAAAGTTATAGTACATTTGATTTAACTCTTCTTTTTTCCCTAAAAACCCTCAGATTTTAAGCAATTTATTAGAAAATTTGTATTGAATCTTACTAGCAGGTTAATCTTCATATTGTTACGTTTTAACCTTTTAAAAACGCTTAAAATATGAGCTCATAAATTGCAAGTAAAACAAAAATTAATTTATGTTTTCTTTATTATTCGCACAATTTCACAACTTGACGTAACAACAACAATTTCTTTGTTTGTTTACACCCTTTGCATAAACAATAACAATTACTAGGCAATTCGAGAAATCTTTGTAACGGCGGTCCTCAAACCACCATTACTCTCTTCAAACACACTGCGTGTTCACACTAGACCTGCTGAACTTGACTAACTCACTCGCCTGCTTTGCCTTGCCTTTATATGGCAGAGTAAACAGTCTGATGAATGTTCTTGAAGGCGAATGTTCGTGACATCCCCCATCGAAATCTCTATGTAAACATCGTTGTTTACATTTATTATTGTTGTTTGTTTATTTTGTTTACATTTATCTTGTAGTGTTGTTTGTTAATTTTTATTTACTTGTTTACCATTTTTATGCTGATGTTTGTTATTATATTTTTGTTTAAATTTTAATATTAAGCGATGTAAAAGTAAAACACTGTATCTAGATTCCTCGTTTTCGTAACAATATTTTAGCCTGCATTGATAACTTCTCCTACATGAGCGGTATGGTGCAAATGTTTGCAATAAAAAACAGACTGTATGGAACACAAAACGAAAAATATGACTTATTTTTGAGAAGAAAATTCTGCTGCTGCAAAAATCCCTAGTAAATGCAAAAAGGTCACGTACTACTTTAAAATATATTCCCTTTCTATTTGCCCTGAACACCATATTTACTGCTACTACGGGTTATGTATGATGATGATGATCTTTGGCATGACGTTGGAATAGTCACGGTGTTATTTCCGCTTGTGTAAATTATTTTTAGAATTTTTAGAATGTATTTATAATGTGCTACCATGATTGATAGAAGAAATACGATTTTGATGAGGTAAAATATTTTACAGGGATATTCATAACTTTAATACCAAAAAATTCTTTTCATTATGTGAGGACCATTAAAAGTGAACGAAATCTATTCCATATAAATAGGAGAGCAATATTTGTCATTCCTATTCTTTTATTTGTAGGCGGAGAGCTTTGCACTCACTCCGAATGGAGTCGAATGAATAGGGTCGATTCCAAATGCGCAAAAGACTTAGTGTTGCCTATTGAGACATAAGCCCAGCAATAATATTGCATCATCTGTATCTATGGGAGTAAGCAGCTCCTGATGTTCTGGTCATGAAAATTCAGTGTGATGTGCTCTGGAGACAGCACAGGTGTTGAAAGAAGTATTCAAGTATCTTGGTTTCTTAAGATGGTGCAAGAAATACTTCACTTCACCAGATCATACATATTTACGGCACTTATATCATTGCGAAAATGGAATACAATTCTCATGCATGAGGCTTCTCCATCGCGTACAGGAGGGGGCAAAGGCACTCTTTAATGACGGCATGGTATCCAACTCTATTGATTCATTGGATCGTAGTTGCAATGTGACTTGTGTTTCATTGTTCTATTGCTACTACAACGGATTTTGCTCCAGCGAAATAAGGGAACTTGTTTCCGAGAATCCTGTATTCCTACGTAACACTCGTCTTTCTCACAGAGCGCAGTCGTTGGTGGTCGATTGGTCAGTGGATCGCACACTGTATTACAGAAAAAATTCGTTCTTTAGCCGGACTATTCGCATGTGGAACTTCCTTCCTGCAAAGGTTTTTCCTGTTCCGTATGATAGAAAGAGATTCAAATCTAGTGTCCACAAACACTACTCGCTCTTTCCTCCTCCTTCCCATAACATATTTTCCTAGTTCCAACACAATGCACTGCTTGTGTAGGGGCCACCACTTGAGTGTTGGTTGTACCAAAAAAAAAGATTCGAATCTTTATTATACACCAGCTTTAGAAAAAAAGTAATCAAATAAAATTATCGTCATATGACAGACAAACAAACTAAACGACAAAACAATTTGAACAACAACAAATTTCTGAGACAGGTAAGGCGAAATTAAATAAAAAGAAAAGGCAAAAACGAAAACAAAAACAAAAAAATATCATAAAAAAATTCAACGAAAAAAACAAAACGATATCATGGTACAATAAAATCCATTTAAAACGAAAAACAATATCATCTCACTGCTTTTATTTGTTTCTGTCTTTGGCTGCTTATTGGGCTTCCCAAAAGTACAATGAACTGATGGCCAACAATAAAAGAAAAAAAACTTTTTATTTGAATTTCGTAAGAAAAAAAATATAAAAAAAGAACTTCTGAACACAAAAAACACCGAAGAAGTGAAATTAAATGAAAAAAATCTGCCAAACCATAACGATTGAAACAAATTGACAAACATTCTTATCAGTTATAGGAAATCAGTTTTATTTCAGTTTTTGATTTTAATCTCCGAGCATTTAAAACGGATTTTAGGTCGTTTAAAGTGAAGCATATGCCACGATTGTTTACGTACAAACTCACAAATAAAACCAATGACAGAAGCCAACAAAGAAAAGGTACTGAAATAAACAAAAAGCATTCAGTATTTAAAGGCAGTAAATTTACTGCACATAGTCGCCTATGTTATGCTCTACTCGAAATAAATATCTCTGAAGAAAACAAATATTTCACCAAATCCCTGTCCTCATTACAAGCATTCAACGAATTGTTTAATTGAAGCTGTACAGCCAAATTATTTTTATAAAGTCCTGGGGTAAGGTCTGAGAACTTCACATTCTTTGGAAAGGTCAGTTTCAGCAGTGTCAACATATTGTTATGAAAATGGAAATAGAGTTTTGCTTTCATATCGTTTAAATTGTAAACAAAAGCTACAAAAACAAAAACAATGAACTTGTTTACATGATAGACAAGTAAACAAAAATATACCAACAAAAACAACCAGTATAAAAAAGGGATAAACAAGTGAACAAAAAGGCAACAACAACACTGAAACAACAAACAAAAACAAAACAAAATTTACAAACAACAATAACGTAAACAACTTGTTTACATTTATAGAGATTTCGAGAAGGCGAAGTCATTCTCCTTCACGAGCATCCATCAGACTGTTTACCCCGCGATATAAAAGGCAAGACAAAGCAGGCAACGGTGCAACAAAAATTCAGTCAGTCTTGTGTGAAGACACGGTGTTTGAAGAAAGTAATCGTGGTTTGAAGTGGAGGTTTGGAGGAATAACCAAACAAAGCAATTGTTGTTACTTACATCAATAAAGAATTCCAATTAAAACCAAACACAAATGTATTTTTATATTTATTTGCAATCTACGAGCTCGTATTTCAAACGTTTTTAAAATGTAAAACATAACAATGTGCACATAATTGGCCATTACAAAACTTCAGTCAGGATTACGATCTAGCCTCTCACACCACTTATATTGTGTGTGTTCATTTGATGCATGGGAGGTGGGACTTACAGTTTATTGTTGAGAAATATTACATGGCAATTTTTTTTATTTACAGAGTTTTTGACAGAAATCTGCTGAAAGGAAATCGCCGAACAAATATTTTTTTCATATTTCGTTTTATTAGAGATGTCTGACCTGGGGTTTGAACCGTGGTCTCATGTCTAGTAAGCTAACACACTACCTACCAGAGTAAGGCGACTTCAAAAGAATGTCAAACGATTTAACAAATATGATCCTTGTTAGACATACATACATACATACATAATTGTTCATTACATACCCTCAGTTAGAATTACAGTGCAACCTACAGTTTAAAAGTCGACTTTGAACGACAGATTGAGAAACTTTTTCATGGCAATGTTATTTCACTCTCACAGTTTTTGCCAGAAAAGAGTTCAGGTTGCAACAGAAAGAAATATCGGATATTCGTTGCTTTTTTTCAAATATTCTACATTGCTGTGCAACATCTTGCTCCAATCCAGTAATGACTTCAACAATCAGCACCAATTTGATTGATTGACGTAGTCTAGTAGGTAGTACGTTTATTGGGCGAGACCCGCATGATATAAAAAAAACCCCTGAAATCATTTCTTTGGACAACTTCCTCTCTACCGTCTTCTGCCAAAGACTCTGAGTGTAAAATAAAATTTCCATGAAAAAGTTTCTCAAAAATTCAAAGTCGATTTTAACTGTATATCTTGCCACTCATGTATGAAATTAATGCACACAACATAAGTAGTAATAGGAAGCTAGCTAATATCTGACACATCTAGAAAGGTTTACAATGGTTTTTTCAACAATTTAAGAATAAATCTCAAAAAAAAAATGTGTAGAAACGTTTACAATTTTTTTTTAAACATTTCCCGTAATTTGTTTGTTGTCACAGAAAAGTTGCCTTGATTTTATATTTCTTATCTTTAATCTTGACTACTGTCTGTAACTATCACAGAAAGTTAACTTTGAAATCTTTCTTTGCAAGTTCACAACAACAGTTTGTAAAAAGAAAAACTCGTTTTCGTTATTTAACACCCTTTTTCACAGATTAATGATGTCTTTAAAGTTTTAATTAATTTTTGTTTTTTGTTTCATATTTTGCGATGCTTAAGAACGTCAATTAATCTGGCGTATAATATAAACGCAACACCCCATATCAGTTTACACTCTACGGCTTTAAACATTGTATTAATCTTGACCATAAAATCCAAAAAAGAAAAATAAAAATTTCATTCACTGAAGAACATTTTAAAGGCGTTTAAACGCACTGTTTACTTGAAAAACAAGAAGAAGTAACTTTGAAAAATTAAGATGTTTATCTTAAATAGCAGAGTAAGAGAGCTGACCAAGAAGCTTTAAATACAAGCGAGCTGTAAAGTTTAAAGTAAGATTAGGGCGAAGTGCAAAAATATTTCAGAAAAATTTTTAAAGCAAAAAATACATTCTCTTTAATGAAAGGAAGATTATTTATCTTTTTAAAAGTTGACTTTTTGTATCGGGTCTTGCAACAAAGACTTCTGTACTTTGATAGTTGATAACGGCCTTATTGTTAAAGCTTCATCTGTCAAATTAGTTGTCACATATTTAATCGATTTTACCAAATCACTACGGGCTGAAGGCTGAATCATAGACCATGGAATGTGATCACTGAATGGGGTTTTTCATCGAAATGTCATCTTCAGCCGTGAGGCAATTTCTAGATAAATGAGTATGTAAACAAACAAAATTATCGAATTAGGGACGATATCAATACACATGAGATCCAAAAGCGTTAGATGCGTCACAAAGGAGTCCTTGTTTTTGGTGTGGATTTTAAATTGGGGACGTCGCTCGTTAACAATTTAAAAAAATCGTTGCTCTTGAAGCATCTCCTTTTAATCAAATGTCATCTTTTAAGGCGATTTAAGCAGAATTTCTTACCGTAGTCTAGTAGGTAGTGTGCTGGCTTATCAGACGTGAGGCCGCGGTTCAAACTCCAGGTCAGACATCTTGCATAAAGCGAAATATGAAAGAACTATTTCTTTCGGCGACTTCCTCTCAGCAGACTTCTGACAAAAATCTAAGCGTTCATAAAAATTCCCATGAAAAAGTTTCTGAAAAATCTGTCTTTCGGAGTCGACTATAAACTGAAGATCCCCCGCCTTTAATGTATAAAATTAAGACCCATAATATAAGTGGGGTGCGAAACTAGGTAGTGAAGGACTGAAGGGTTGTAATAACCAATTATGTATGTTATATATGTATGTATGAGCTTAAAAAAATCCAGTTATCTTCTCTTTTCAACTGAGAGTAAATGCTCAAACTCACGGTGACTTAATTTAAAAAAAATTATTCAACATTTTAACATGGTTTCGAAGCAAATTTAATCCAACATTATAAAAGCAACATGTCTCAGTTCAATAAGACTTTATATCAACCTATGTTCCAAGTTACAACTGAACTTAGTATGCATTTAAAGTTGCTTTAGTTATACTTCTTTAAATTTATTTACAGATAATACGAAACTGCTTGGCAACATTGTTTATAACAATCAAGTTACTTTTATTCAAACTTTTATGAAAGCATGTACCATCCTCTTGTTTATGGCGTATAACAGATTGAATGTAACAACAGAAATTTCTTTAAATAACATAATAACATGTTGGAATACTGTCATCAACATTGATATACTGTTGATATTAAAAATCCATTTTTTAACATAATGCCACCATTGTACATTAATCTACTTTAAAAGCTATCGAACAGTTTAAATTTAACAGTGAACATTAAAAGAAACAAGTTGAATAAACTTTGAATATATAACCAACATGTTGCAACTCAGTTGAATATAATACTCATTAACATTGTCTTCTTATTCAACTTTAACATAAGAAAACTTTTAAATCAACAAGTTGAGAGACATACTCTCAATATAAAGCAATGTTAAGAAACATATTCTATTTCTGTTAAGATACATCATGTAACGGTTTCATGTTAAAATTTTGTTTGATTGCACTGCTCTAATATAATGAAGGTAGAGCAACATGTTGTTATTTGTTTATTGTATATATAACATGTCTTCATTATGTCAGAGTTAAGAGTGTTAATGTATATGAACCATCATAATATTTTATGCTTCTCAGTTTATCCCATATTATGTACAGCTTAGTTACATTTGTTTCTCTTCAAAAAAATGTTTACAACAGGATTGTAATACATTTACATTGAATTTGAATCAAAATACGTATCACAAACTGCAACATTTAACCTCAATAATGTTCGATTTTATCAATAGTTTCCTTGATATTAAAGTAGTTTTGAATTCTGTTTGTGCTTTGCATACAAACACATGTTCATCTAAAACCATTCGTCTTACAGAAACAAGCTATTAAATACGAAATTAAAAGCACAAATGAAATGCGCGAGAGACACTAAAGTATTAAAATAAAATGTAAAGAAAATACAGCACAAGCACTCGTTTGGAATTCTTGTGGAAGTGATAAATTACATTTCTCACTTGGTTTTTAATACTAAAACTCTCTTTCTATCTCTCACTTCCTATAGAAGTGTTTTTCAAAAACATCTGTAAAGAAACGCTCTGAAATTTTATAAAAGAGAAGAAACTAAAATTACTTGTTCGCTCAAACTGCCACTAACTTATGATTAACAGAAGCTTACAAAACTAAATACACATACAAAACATCAAACAAAAGCTTAGAGAACTGAGAACGGAGAATGGAGAAACAAAAACTCTCTTGCTTATTAAAATGATTGGAAATAAACTCTCTATGGAAATTGTTTTTTAATACTGTAGCTGTCTGAACGGTATCTAAAAATGAACACAACTGAACTAGATCCACATGTATTGTTATATACTGGGTGACCAGATTTTTCTCTGGAAACGTCAAACACTGGATATAAACAAGCAATGGAGTTTAGAATACATTCCACATAAAAGCAAACAATATCTGAGAGAGAACCACATGTGAGTGCAGTTGCTCACTTGTGCATGTGTGAATGAAATAAATATTTTCTTTGAAACGATTACACACACATACTTAAGGTTTACAACACTACAACTCATACTCCTTGAATCGGCAATATATGTATACCCAATTCACAAATTGATAAACATAATGAATTCAGTATTGACGGGATATTCAAACAATTTGGTATTTGAGTGGCAAAAGTTATACGAAATGTTTGCTGTATATAACACACCAAAGATTTTACGTAAATGCGGATAAAGAGTCTAAGAAAACGAAACTGAAATTGGGGGACGAAAAGTTTTGCATTTGGCCTTCAAAAGAAACGAAAAAAGTGCACATTTTACACAATAAGAAAAAAAACCGAAAAGGAAACTGAAATAAAAAATTAAGGAAGAATAATTGGTGTAAAAAAAGTAAATAAAATGTTAAACAAAAAACAAATACCAAAAAAAAAATTGTTTTTATTAAAAATTTTTAAATTAAAAACAAATATGAAAAGGAGAATTATGTTTGAAAATTTATTTATAAATTATAACAAAAATAAAATTGATAAAAAACAATGAAAAAAAATTGTTATAAACAATTGTAATCAATTGTAAATAGCAGATTAGAGTCCTATTATTCCTTCATAAATGTACAGTGAGCATCAAAAGAAACTGTACATTATGCAAAAATTATAAGAATCACTAAACCACTTAAGAAGAGCGCACGAAAAAATTTCACAATGTTTCGAAAATTTTTGAATTTTTTTTTTGTTTCACCATTAAAAACTGGTAATGAAACAGTTTCAAAATAAAAATAATGGTAATTTAGTAATGTATATTTTTTTTAATGTACAGTTCTTTTGACGCTCACTGTTTGTAAAAAAAAATTTGAAAAAAATATAAAAAATTTGTTGCCTTTACGTCACCATAGCTGCAACAAGGGTAATACAAATGCTTTCTAAATTGGATATTCTTTTATAAAAATAATTCAGTTGTTCGCTATAATAGCTATAGTAGCAACCTATCCATCAATTATGCTTACAAGAATAGACAGAATGACTACATAAGTAAAGTTTTTCCGGCAAAGCATTTAAAATTTTGCAAAGCAATTTTTAAACATTTGTGAAAAACAAAATTTCATATTTAAAGTTGGAAACATCATTGATAATACAGCGAACTTTTAATATTTAACACCTGCGTTAAATAAATAAATTATTTAAAATAGCTCAGGGTAGTTTCAATAAGTTAATGAAAAGGACTTGTGAGACTCTCCTTTAACGAAGTTGCTGGCTCTGTTGTATGTTAATTCATTGCTTGGGTAAGGAGCAAGTAACGATGTTATATTCCATATTCACTGTAGTCTAGCAGGTACCGTGTTGGCTTATTAGACCCGAACTCAGGCATATCGAACAAAATATCAAAAAATATTTCTTCGTCGATTTCCTCTCGCAAGATTTTTAGTAAAAACTCCGAGAGTAAACATAAATTGCAATGAAAAGTTTCTCAAAAAATTTGTCTTTAGGAGTCGACTTTAAACTGTAGGTCCATCTACGCAAGCAAAAAATTGACACAAACAAGCCGTGTGCAAATCTTGGTTGTAATCCTGTCTGAAGTATTAATTAATATCTTCGCGATCAGTGTTCCACCAATCAATGCTTTCAACTCCAACGTTTGAACAACCAAGAATTTTCTTAACTACATTAGTATGGTGATCCAGTTTTAGAGGCCTCATTTCGAGCATAGCATAACATATTCGATCATGCGCAGGAATGTTGTTGCCATTAAATGTTCTACTAAGGACACATATTTTCAACTCCTCATACACTGCTCGTGACATGCATAGCACACCTCCTGGCGATAAAAAATAATCTCCCTTTTTTCTTAAAGACTAATTATGTGGCAACGTATGCTTCTTTAGTTGTGTTATCGAACTTGTTTGATGAATAGGAGTAAGACGGAATAGATAGGCACAAGCTAGTATCAAGGCTTAGTGAACATTCACAATCCCTCCAATTTGTTCTGTTGAGGGAAAGCACTAGCATTTGCCCTCCTCTAATTTTTCGAAGAGAAACGATTAGGCTTCTTGTACTTCCTTAGTTGGTCATTATAACCCTTTAGTCAGTATTACTACCTAGCTTTTCACACCACTTAGCTTGTGTGTGTTAATAGTATACATGAGTGGCGGGTTACCTACAGTTTAAAGTCGCTTCTGAACGATAGATTTTTAAGAAAATTAGGCAATTTTATTTGACGCTCAGATTTTCTACCAGAAATCTGATGAGAGGAAGTCGCTGGAAGAAATATTTCCTTTTATCTTGCGTTTCATTGAGATGTCTGAATCGGGGGTTTCAACCACGACCTCACGTGTAATAAGTCAACACGTTTCCTACTAGACTAAAATGCTTCTTGATTATGTTAAATTTATAGTTGGAAACAGGCCTATATGATAGAAAAGAGGTGAAGAAGCTACACTTATCAGACAGTGTTTTAGTACTTGTTGTGTTAGCTTATTAGACGTAAAGCCAGGGTTCAAAACCCAGGTCAGACATCAAAACGAAATGTTAAAAAATATTTCTTCGGCGACTTCCTCTCAGCAGATTTCTGGCAAAAACTCTGAAAGTAAATATAATTGCCATGAAAAGTTTCTCAAAAATCTGTCGATCGGATTCGACTTTATCGTGTAGGTCCCTCCGCTCATGTATAAAATTAACGCACTCAACATAAGTGGTATGAGAAGCTAGGTCGTAATCCTAACTAAAGGGTTGTAATGACCAATTATGTATGTTATGTATGTTGTAAGTTAACAGGCCAGTGTTGTACTTTAAATTATTCTTCTTTCAGTCCAGTTTTTTTTAATTCAGATGATATATTAGCAGAGGTAAAGCTGTTAAAAACAAACGGATATTTAAAGGAAGTGTCCAGCCCCGAAAGCTAAATAAATCGCAACCACGTGATTATAACTTAGCATATCTGGTTTAAAGTATTCAGCAGCATATAAAATTTTATCCTATTTTTTGCTTTTTTATATACAATATTAAAAAACTAAAGAAGAAGGGGTGACTGTCTAAAGCACGCAAGTAAACCTTAAAGTCACCTGAACTGGTATCACTTCTTGGTATTTTTTCTTGCCCTATTATCTGCAGCTATTAATAATCAGATAAGCAGTTTGTTTATTTGATTTATTATTTTCCACTTATTTTTGCTTTAACCACAGGCTGATATATCAATAGCAGTGATGATCTAGCTGATCTATGGTGTGGCTTCAAACCGGTTTAAGTGTGGCTTCAAACTCACTTGAATTCACGTACGTAGAGTATTTGTCTTTAATGCCGCTGAATAGACAGCAATTTTGTTAAAATTTTTTCAAAGTATAAATAGTTCTAGTAAAAATCCTGTTTGCTGCGCTGAGTTTATCATTTTAAGTGGAATTGTAAAATCTGCGCGAAAGAATTTTTAATTTTCCATTTAAGAAAGAAATGAAATATTTGATTATGTTTTACGATTTTTATGAGGAAATATTTAAAGCTAAAAGAGTTACAATCACGTTTTAATAGATATTCTATGAAAGAATAACAGTTAAGTTAATGTTAATGCGATAAAATCATTTGCAAAGCCATGAACATTAAGGCAATTACTACGACGCATGTCTATCATGCTTGACAAAAAATAATGGTCAAGTATTTATAAACACAGCTAGCTGGGTAAGGGGTTAACCTGTAAGTATTTTTAAATATACAGTAAGCGTTAAAAGAAACTGTACACTAAAAAAAATATCGCTAGTCTCATTCGCAAATATGTTAAGTCCATTTTTTCAAATTTTACAGGAGACACAAAAACATTGCGGCTTCTTCAGTTTTTAAAATTTGTAAACTTTTTAAACGCAATTATGTTTACAAAATAGCTCTCTTTAAATGACCTAGATCAAAAATTAAGAATAATTAATAATTATTATTCGTGGAGTTAGCACGTGCTGTTAATATTTTTCGTAGTTTTGTGGACTTAGCGTTTTTGCAAACCACAAAATTACAACAACTTTAAACTACATACTGACGTTTTTTTTGCCGTAAAATATGTATTTGGTATAGTGTTATCGTTTTGCATTAAAATCTCAATTTTGGAAAAAAGATATACTGTTACGAAAATGAAAAGTCTTTTATATCGCTTAACATTAAAATTAAAAACCAAGGCTACAAAAACAAAACAATGTTATCGTACGTGTTTACATAATATAACAAAAACACCAACATAAAAAAATTATAAACAAGTATACAAAAATATATTAACATCACTACAATAATAAATGTAAACAACGATGTTTAAATTTGTAGAGATTTCGTAAAAGCGAAGTCAAGAACGTTCGCCTTCAAGAACATTCATCAGACTGTTTACTTTGCCATATAAAAGGCAAGCCATAGCGGGCAACTGAGTGAGTAAAGTTCGGTCAGGCTTGTCTGAAGACGCGGTGTGTTTGAAGAAAGTAATCGTTGTTTGAAGATCTCCGTTACAAAGGTCTGTCGAATAATTCGTCTAGTAATTGTTATTGTTTATGTAAAGGATGTAAACAGAGGAATAACTAAAAAAAGCAAATTTTGTTGTTTACATAAAGTTGTGAACAGTGCCACACATAATTGTGCGAATAATAAAGAATTTTAATTAAAACTAAACACAACTTTATTTTTATTTTATTTGCAATCTATGAGCTCATATTTTAAACGTTTTTAAAAGGTAAAAACGTAATAATACGTTAATAATTTACCGTTGTCCATATTTTAAACTTGTTTCATTGATAGTTTTCGGAGACTATCCTTAGTTGGTAAAAGTTGAGTTTTATCCATAGTCTACAGTTGCTTTTGACGCTCACTGTATTTCTTATGATATTATTTATGACCAAAATTTGGCGCCTATAGACGCCATGAGGTGTGCGTTCAAGCTGAAAATGTCTCCATAGGGAGCATATTTTTCTCTTGATATAGTTTCTATTGAATAATGTTATCAGTTTTATTAATATTTTAGATACTGTTAGTTGAGACCATAAGTGAATATAAGTGTGTCTGGTTCTGGTCATAACCATAACAGTGTAGTATGTCTACACATTTCCCTTGAGGCTTAATACTAATTTTTGTTTATCATACCCATCACGGCAATTTTATTTGCGTCCTTTCCTCCACTCAATGTTTGTCTGTATTGCGATGAATTCTTTACATTGTTGGATGGATGGATGACTAATATATATAAGTAGTCTATGAAGACTATGTTTTCATTGTGTTTTCATTTGTATTTTTCCTTTCATTTTCTGTTCTTGTTGTTGCTGTTACTTACATTTCTTTACACAAACATTGCTTATACTGACTCTACTGAGCATATTAAACGCAGGGGAAAAATGTTTGGTCATAGTATAACACACAATATACATATGCGTGTGTGTGTGAATCAGAGGTCAGCAATGAGTATTCAAATAGATGAGTAAAATCGGATCATACCCATAATTTTTGAAGCATAAACGCATTCATACTTATTTTAATATGTGTCATAGAACCTCTACACATATTCAAAGTTCGAAGTACAAATCATATTCATACTTAACAACTCGTATGATATTGTTGATTTCGACTCTTCATAACTCAACATATAAACGAATCACAAAATAAGTATGAATCGCGTACGAACACTAAAATACGTATTAGAAGGTTGTGGTTTGCTCTGCTTGGTGCTCTGTCTTTTTTGCTTATGTGTCTGTATTGATAGTATTTATCAATATCAAGCGATGGAACGTTTTTTATGTCATTGTCCAGCTTGTATTAGATCGAGTTCCCAATATTTTATGAACAATACTGTATCAGTAATACTGTATCAGTATCATACATACAAAATTGTTCATTACAACCCTTTAATCACGGTTACGATCTAGCATCTCACACCACTTATGTACATACATACATAATTGGTCATTACAATCCTTCAGTCAGGATTACGACCTAGTTTCTCACATCACTTATGTTGTGTGCGTTAATTATTAAATGAGTGGCGGCGACCTACAGTTTAAAACCGACTCTAAATGATAGATTTTTGAGAAACTTTACATGGCAATTTTATTTACCCTCAGAGTTTTTTTCCAGAAATCTGCTGAGAGGAAGTCACCAAAAGAAATATTTTTCATATTTCGATGTATGGAATATAACGCAAAAACCTTTTAGTGGCACCATTGATCTTTATCAATGAATGGAATGAATTTATCGATGAATTGTTTATTTTTATTTGTTTTGCTTATGCTTTGATGCCGCTGTCCTTATACGCATGTAGCTTACCTTCGGCTACAATCGCAAAATTGTTGTGCTTGCTGCGTTGCATTTATTGTGTTTATAGCATACCTGTTAAATTTCGATTACGATTAGTAATCAATTACATTACTTTTTAAAAAGAATCGTAATGATTATTTAATTCTGTGAACAATTTTTTCGAATTACTAATTGATTACGATTACCAAAGAATCAAAAAATAATCAGGATACTGGCGATTAGTCTAATAATCAAAAAGAATTAAAAGTAGTCTAAAAAATAATCAAATTGTTTTAAATAATTCTTTTTGACTATTTTCGAACATTCAAAAGTAATCCAAAAGTAATCAAATTGTTTTCAATAATTCTGAAAGTAATTGTTGCAAATAATTTAATTACTTTTGGATTACTTTTGATTCTTTTTGATGATTCAGAATCGCAAGGAATCATGATTATTTTTTGATTATTTGGTAATCGTAATCAATTATTAACTATTTTAACCAAAGATAATCATAATTGTAATCATTATTTCACAATTCAAAAAAAGTAATCAAATTACAAATCATTACGATTACTAATCATTATTTAACAGGTATGGTTTATAGCATTACAATTATGAACGTACAAATGAATTTATTTCACTTTTGACCAATTGCTTAAGGATTTAAAAGCGATAATTTCTTATTGATTGTTTTTAAAACAATCGTTATGTAAAAAATTAATTTATTGTCAATTTCATCAACATTTTTCTTTTTCCTTCTTTCTAGCATGTATCTAACGTTGGCAACACCTCCAGCGTTAAGTGAGTACAGTACATTGTATAGAGTATCGGTTACCAAGAGAAGACTTCAGCCCCATAAACATCCCTGATGCCATGAACTTTCAGCCCCATCGCCTGTGCTGATGTCGACATGAACAGGATGAAATATTAGCATTTGGATACCGGAGAATTGCCATTTTCAAGACAATGAATATGTACAGCAGTACACTGAACATACGGTGGCAGAGTAAGGAAAATTCCGCGCTGCCGCTGCCGGCAGAGAGTCGTCGTCGTCGTCGTCGGTACAATGTTTTATTATTTTTACCATGCATAATTAAAATCACGAGTTAACATCGTGATTTTTTAAAAAATTTTTAGGTATATAAGCAAGTGAATGAAATGTTTTAATATCAAATGTATTCAGATTCTGAAAGTAGTAATAACAGTGATAAGTGTAGTTACAAATATTCACCACAATATGGCCAGCCAAAAGAGAGTGAAAATTCATCGGGAACCGATAATTCTATCGGAGGATATTTCTCCTCAAACATCTGAAAACGAGGACGAAATTTGTCCAAATGCTCAAACGGCATTAAACGATTCAGAGGAGGAAGTTATGCCGAATACTCAAGTAGTGGAAGCAGCAGTGATGAAGGAGAAGGAGAAAGCGAAGGATATATTAAAAACGAAAAAAAGCAAGAAGAGGAAATTAGATGTGAAAGAGGACAATCCGAAGAAAATGAAAATAAATATAGAAGAAGAGATTCGGAAAGCAGAAGTTCTACAGGAGAATCAATCTACAATATCTCTCCTGGCACTATTATTGGCAATGTGGACGAACGATTTCTTACTCCACGGGATTACAACTATAGAGATTTTGATATCAGTCTCTTTGAAGGAGAAAATGAACGAGGCGAAGAGATACCTACATACATTGATGGACTCCCTAATTTATGCTCAAAAAATCCTTCTGAGCCAGAAGAAAGAGTTAAACAGGTAATTTCTTTTTTTATAAAAAAAAAATTAATAAAAATTATTATTTTATAGGTGTTCATTGAAGAATTTGGCGCACATCCTCTTAAACAGCGATTGGTCCACGATGTATTTAGAAGCGACGATGAATTTAACAACATCAGATTGGATCCTGGACAAATATGCCGAAAATTTTCAGGGGCCATCCTCATCATCGCACATCATGGAAACCATATCCACATTATCCACGACTGCTCATACTCCAACAATTCCTGTCGATGCGTCTTCTTCAAATACCTCCAACCTCAAATCAGTAGAAGATTTGCTAGAAGAGTCGTTCCAAGTTGGAAAATCACGATCCAACACTGGATCAATTTGTCAATCTATTTGCAGAAAGATACCAGGAAGTACCTATACTATAACATCGCCGGGAGAACGTGGTTACCAAGTGGTGAAACTAGATGTGTTCGATTTTTCGAAGATCTCCAAAAAACCCAAGACAGAGTGGTGGAAGGAAGCCAATTATCGTTCGACGTTTTTAATTCAATCTCCAATGGATCAGAATTATCATTTGGTAATGAAATTATTACTCAATGCGACGAAACAAATTCAGGAAATAGCAGGCTCAAAAAAAGAGGAAAGGGAGACAAAGTAATAGATTTTATAAAGGAACATCCAACAGCTCCGACACATCATTTACTAAATACATCTATGTGGTTAACATCAGAATTTAAATTTTGGGATATTAATTCAACATTAATAAAAAATTGTATTAGAATTGTAAATAATTATATCAATAATTTATCTTTTAAAGAATTGTATATATATTTGAAAAGTATAGAACCACAAAATTTAATTTTTAATGCTCCCATAAATAATTTGTATGATTATTATTTTACAATTAATGAATCATTAAATGTATTAGAAGAATTATTAGAATATCAATTTGATTATAACTATGAAAATATTGTAAAATTTTTAAAAAATTTATATTGTATAATTGATAAGATTATTCCAAAAAAAATACTATGTTTATGTTAAGTCCTCCTAATGCACGAAAAAAATTTTTTTTTGATACTTTTATACATTTTTGTTTAAATTTTGGTCAAGTTGGAAATTTTAATAGATACTGTTCTTTTCCACTAATGGAATGTGTTGATAAACGCATTATATTATGGAATGAACCTTTATTAGAAGCATCTGCTACAGAAACTTTAAAAATGTTGTTTGGAGGAGATACTGTGGCAGCAAAAGTAAAATATTCTAATGATGCTGTAATAATGAGAACTCCAGTAATTGTTTTATCAAATAATGATGTATTTCCAAAAGATGCTGCTTTTAGATCTAGAATGTTTATTTATAAATGGAAATCTTGTAAAAATTTAAAAAAATATAAAAAAAAACCACATCCATTGTCATGTTATATGTTATTAAAAAAATATAATATTATTGATTAATAAAATTATTTACAAATTTAAATATTTAACATTTTTGTTTTATTAATAACTAAATAATCATCTTCATAATCTTCTTCTTCTTCTTCGGTAGTATTTAAAGATGAAACTTTTCCATTGTCGTCATCAGTAACACCAAATAATGTTCGTCCATCAGTATATGCACGATCATAATTAGCACAAAATGATGCTTCCAATGGCCAGCTAACACTAAAACCTTTTCCAAAAGCTGAAGAAATGTTACATTTAATTTCAATAGAACATTCAACTTTCCAATAACATGCACTATTCAAATAAGTAATTGAACTATCTGTTGGTTTCAATTGTGGTGTTGCTACTATTCCAACATGTAATTGTGGTTGAGTATCGTAACCAAAACCTCCTCTTAAAGGATAATAAGTTCCATAAGATTCTATTGTTCTAGCATATACATCATTTATATTATTTATAACTATTGGAGTTGTTGCTGTCTTTGCTAAACCGATATCTCCAGCAATGGGTTTATTTCCTACTTTGAAAAATTGTAATGCATGGCTATGTGGTCTTGAAAAAGTTGAATGTACTTTATATTTTTGTCTAGTATATGGTACGAAATGCTCTTTTCCTCTTTTTATAAAACCACTTTTAGGTTTATATTCATAATTAGCTATTGGAACACCAATTGCTTGATTTATTAAAAATTGATGTACTTTTTCATCCATACGAACACAACCTTTATTATGTACAATATAATCTGTATATTTATTTGTATCAGGATTTTTTTCTCTATTCCATTCATGAACAAAATATTCTTCAATATTTTGAGGTACACATAGAGCATTTGATTTTACATGTTTATAGTATTTTTCATACATTTCTTTCACACCAATAGTTTGAATTCCAGTTACTTTCATTGGATCTGTACTATTTGATATATATTTTACATTTTTTCCATAAAATTTTTTGTTTAATCCTTCAGCAACTAAACCAATAGGAACATATTCAGATGTTGCAGTTCCACTTAAAGAAGATCCTACGTCGAATGCTGTTCTAGTTCCTAATGGTGTTACTTGACAATTAACTTTTATTACTTTAGCTGTTGTTGGTAACATATCATATTCTGCTTCACTTAAATAAAAAGGTATGAAATCAACTGGAATTAAAGCTAAAGATGTAGTTATTTGGTCGATTGTATCAGATGTTTGTATATTTTCAGTACTATAACCGTAGGTAACTAATATTTTTGTTTTTTTAAAATTCATATAATTATTAGAACAAGGTTCACTCTGTCTTATCCATGTGATGCTGGTAGAAGGGGAATTTCCACTTCCCGGTGTGGCACCCGACCGCGCCCCCGTATTCGGTCCACGACCTGAACCACTTTGGTTCTGAATATTTTCTTGCATAGTAATATCCATATTACAATTAGTATTACTAGGATGATTTGGTTTTTCAATGAATGTAGGATCTGGAGTAGTTGCTGAACTGTCGTCAGTATCTTCATCAAATCTTGGTCGCTTGGTGTTGGGTTCGTTATCGGCTCTGGTGCTATGACTTGCATCGAAATCTCTCTTTAATGCAGTATAATAGTAACCACCTTCTTTATAATAGTCATATATCTGTTTTGCTATTAATGCGTTTTTTTAAACTCTTGAAAATCTCTATATCCTCCTTCATCAGGTGTATTCTTGCCCACTCTTGAGCTAAATGTTTTTCACGTGATGCATATACTATTTGTGGTAGAGTTAAATTTTTTGACATATTAACATCAGGATATATTACTCCAAAAATACTTTCAAAACCATATTTTATTGAAAGTCCAACAATGCCTGATAATTCAGCTACTGTACCGTTTTTTCTATAATCACTTATAAATGACCTTATTGCATGCTTATCTGCTTCTCTTATTTCATTTTTTTTAGTTGCTAATACATATTCCAAATCATGTATGTATGCATCAAAATCTACTTCATCAACAGGTTCGTCGTCTTTATATATTGTATTCCCCGGACCTAAATAATTATGATTGGGAAATGTATATCCGTCACGAAATAAAACCATACTAAAATTTTTTATATACTTCCTTCTTTTAAATACGCTACTGACTATATTAATACATTGTTTCAAACAAGTTTGATTATACAACTTTCATAATCTAACAATCTAACAAGTTTGAACCACGTGATTACTTAATGCGTAATTTTTTTATTATGCGCAGTTTATAATATGCGCAGTAAAAATAATAAAACATTGTACCGACGACGACGACGACGACTCTCTGCCGGCAGCGGCAGCGCGGAATTTTCCTTTCGGCAGCTATCGACCGTAGGCCATGATTGAGCTAAGCCATGAAATTGGAATTATTGGAAGAATTATTATTATTATGATTTCAATTCAAAAAATAAGTTAAAAAAGAGACATCATTGAAAATATTAATTAAATGTGTTTAATTGTAAAATTATATCCTTTTTAATGGATTCCATACTTTTATTAAAATCTATATGATGATACAGACTATTAAAATCATTACAGACTCTATGAAATGAATCGAAGTTCGCGTAGTTAACTGTGTAATATTTTATATTTAAGAAATTATGGTATCTGGTCGGACGAACAGGTACTTTTATGGAAAGTTTTTCTAGAAGAAATTGCGAGTTGATAACACCATTAAACAGCTTCAGAAGAAAGATAGCATTTAGCATTTTACGACGGCTTTTTAAAGTTGGTAATTTAATGAGTGCCAGGCGTTTTTCATAAGGTGGTAACCTTTCATTAGGATCCCATCCATTCCCTAAACCACGAAGACAAAATAATAAGAACTGTTTTTGAACTGATTCAATTTTATCAGAGTGTACAGCGTATTGAGGGTCCCATATTACAGATCCATATTCAAGAATTGGGCGAACCAGTGTGGTAAACAATTGCTTAGTAACATAAGGATCAGAAAACTCTTTAGCCCATCGTTTGATAAATCCCAGGGTACATGTAGCTTTGCTAACAGTTGATGTAATATGATTTCTGAAGTCCAATTTACAATCGAAAACTATCCCTAAATCGTTAAAGGTATTAACTAGTTCAAGAGCGGCACCATTCATTGTGTAAAATCCATTGGTTGGTGATGATCGAGTGAAGCACATATATTTACATTTTTTAACATTCAGCTCCATTAAATTAATACTACACCAAGAGGTTAAGTAGGTAATATCCTCTTGTAAAAGTACTTGGTCTTCAATGTTATTAAATGATAAAAATATTTTAACATCGTCTGCATACATTAATGTGTTTGAATTTTTGATAACAGAAGGGAGATCATTTATAAAAAGAGTAAATAGGAGCGGCCCAAGATGACTGCCCTGTGGTACACCTGACAGTACATCAATAAAGTTAGATTGCGTATTCCTGAATTTAACGCACTGTTTTCTGTCTACTAAATACGAATTAATCCAATTCAATAAAGATGAACTAAAACCAAGTTGATTAAGCTTATGAACGAGTAAGTTATGATTTACTTTATCAAATGCCTTACTGAAATCGATATAAATGACGTCAGTTTGTTTGCCTACAATAAATCCATCATTTACCAAAGTTGTAAATTCAAGAAGATTTGTGATTGTTGATCGAGACTTACAGAATCCATGCTGGGAAGCAGATAAAATAGACGATGCTTGAAATGACAGTGTATCACATAGTAGTTTTTCAAACAATTTCGGTATAATATTGAGTTTAGCAATTCCTCTATAATTTGAAATATCAGCTTTAGATCCTGATCTAAACAGTGGAATGATAAATGATTGTTTCCAAAAGGAGGGGAAATAGCCCAATTTAAGCGATTTGTTGAATAAGTAGGTTAATGGAGTACTCAATAATTGAAAATGGTGTTTTAAAATACTGCTAGGAACCCCATCCGGACCAACTCATGCGAAGATTTCAATTGTTGTATATACTTGGAAACAGTACGTTGATCAATAAAAGATATATCAAAGGCCTTTGCTTCAGGAATATAATTTTGATTATTGGCGTTAAATGTAGATGATGAGTAGGTAGACGCAAAAAATTGCGCAAACAAGTCACTTATAACCTTATTATCTGAGGATTCATGACTACCAAGCTTCATAACAGAAGGATAATCCGCTGCTCGACGTTTAGAATTAACAAATTTGTAGAATGATTTAGGATCACTCTTAAATTTGTTTTTTACCTTAATTAAATAGATGTTATAAGCCCTTTGGTTGGCGATGGTGTATTCAGATCTTCCTAAGCAGTATTTGGAATAATTTATTAATGATCTATCCTTTTTAAAATTTTTATACAATTTATTTTTCTTGTTTTTTAATCTTGAAAGATATTTTGTATTCCAGGGCGGACCATGATTAGAATGTGGTAAAACTTTTGGCACACATGCTAAGAAACAATTGTGAAGTAGTTGATAAAATTTCATAATGCACTGGTCCAAATCATTGCCATAGCCAGATAATTCATTTAACCAATCGATTTCAGATAGTTGAAGATGCAGTTTATTGTGGTTAGTTAAATTGAAACAAAATGTTTTCTGTTTTTGAGTTAAATTATTTGTTTGAAGGAAAGGATGATGGAAGAAGTTTATTTCAAGCGTCGGATGATATTTGTCTTCGGGATTGGAGGTAGGCGTATGACGAATAACTGAGAAGTCCGATGAATCACTAACAAACACAAGATCCAACATTTTATCAAAAAAAAAAATCATACTTTTCTCAGAAGTGTTTCAATCGCATTTAAGTGATCTTCATAGACAGTGAGTGGTGAATTAGGTGGAATGTACACGCAAACAATGAATAAAGATTGTTTATAAATTTTAACTAATACGCATAAAAACTCAATATGTAGAAATTCATTAAGACTAACTTCTTCAGATGAGAATTCATTTGATATGGCAATTAATACGCCGCCTCCAGATTTTTTCGTATTGTATTGCACACAACTTTCTCTATCTTTCCTAAAGATCTGGTATTTAGGGCAAAAAATTTCAGAATTATTAATTTTACTAGTTAACCAAGTTTCGGTGAATATTATTATATGGTAATTAAATCCATAACTATTGCAATAAATTGGAGATAATTTCGAGTTAATACCTCTAACATTTTGATAAACAATGGAAATTAGTTTTTTTGATTTGTATCACCAATGTGAGGAAGACGAGCAATATTTCTTTCACTGTAGATAAATTCCCGAACTATAGCATTTTTAGGCCAAAATTCCGGATTAACGATTTGCTGGAACAGATTATCAGGAACAATTATTTTAAATGATGCCCTGTTTCACGCATTTATTTTGAAAATAAGAATATCATCTGGGTTGCAATTTCTGATTTTCGATAGAATATAGAATTTCATATCATCAGCATTCGTATCAATTGCAAAACGAGTAGCAAATATTGTTTTCTTAGGGGGAATAGTTCGCAACTCCTTTGGATGATTTTCAGCAGAAGCTATTTGATTATTCACAGATGAAGCATTTTGAATTAAGGGCGATGGAACAGGAGATGCAGCATCCAAATTAATTAAACGGGTAGAGTCGACCGGATCAGGCAATATGGTTATTAATTGTTTGGGGAGCAATTTATTTCGATCAGTATCAGGTATATTATCTAAATTTTTAGGCATGGGAAAGACTTCTTTTGAACATGCTAACTGGCTAGAATTATCAATAAAACCTTCCTTTTCGATATTATTTGGAGTTTTTTGGATATTGACTGCTGACCCGACGCTAGATGTAGAGGTAGACGCAATTTCATTATTTACAAATCTGGGGCTTTTTCGGCGAGTTGGAGAAGGTGTCGGTGATTGTAAACCATCTAAGGTCTTAAAATCATTGAAAAGTTTTCCATACGCATTAATTTGATCATTTAAATGGCTGAGATTATTTTGAATTTGTAAAAAGTTGTTTCTAGTGCTTTGAAAAAAGCGATAAAATTCAGCACCAACTTTCTGACATCCACTACAACGCCAATGCAGATTTTTATTCTTTGCAACGGATTCACCCACCAGACCAGAAAGACCGCAACACTTAAAATGGCATAATCCATGACAAAGCCAACAGACAATCATTCTGTCATCAGGTCCATCCAAGGTACATCCTTTCTTTAAACAAGACATTATGATTTTAATTCACGATGAAAGTAAAAATATAATGAATAGAATTTTATATGGGGAATGAATTCGTATATTATTGTTCACTGGGTTATGTTAAAAGAGTATTCACAATAGGTGTAAATTTATTATCCTACTGTACAATAGATGGAGATGTTTAGTTGGTGATACAGTAATACAACTATATGTGAGTGATTTATCTGGTGAGATATGTTGTTGTTTTATATTAATGAGAGGAAAAGAACCGGTTCTAGTTGTTTTTGTTTTTAAGTTCAATTGAAATGTGTGAGAATTTGTAAATTTGTTTTGTTTATTGTTGTTTTTTTATTTTTGCGTAAATGAATATTTAAAATAATTTATTTTCTTTTCACCGTAATCTTGGTTCAATTATAATTCATTTCATTTTTTCTTTATTTCTTCTGGGAGAAACTCAGTTTTTTCTGTTTTAATTTTTTTTGAATTACAACCACAAATTATTTTTTCTTTGTTAAACACTGCACTATTTTCACTTTTTGATGGAGTAGATGAAATAAAAATTTCAACGATGTTACTTTGGCAAAGGATCTACACAGTATTAGATTATTGATTAGATTAATTATATTAAAATTGGAAGGAAATACTTGATATATCGGGTGGGCCACTAATCGGTTTATATTTGAATCTGGCAATACTGATGTCATTCTATTTTGATGATGATGTAGATTTTGCCAAAAAAAAATTATCTTTCTGGATGATGCTCGTTTCCAACTTGGTGGATACATTAACCCATTAGTGCCCAGTGGCAACTTAAGTTGCCAGCAGAGGTTGCCCTAGTTTTTATGCTCTGAGAGGAAATTGAGTATAAAAAACAAAACAGTAACCGTTGGAAGAAAAGTAATTCGGGCATTAATGGGTTAATAAGCAAAATTGCTGTGTTTGGGGTCAGAAATCCCCCACGTGGTCTTACAGAAGCTAATGCAGCCATTAAAAGTGACGGAGGCATCATTGGGCCATATTTCTTTGAGAAAGAGGACGGCGCAACCATTATGGTCAATGGAGACACCTATCGCACCATGATAACCGAGTTTTTTATACCAGCCCTTGATGTGAACGATGTTTGGTTTCAACAGTATGAAACAACTTGCTGCACATCTCATGTCACAATTGATTTATTGCGTCAAATGTTGGATAGCCTTTTAATTAGGCGAAATGGCGATGTAAAGTGGTCGCCAAAAAGCTGCGTTTTGACACCATTGGACTATTTTCTGTGGGGCACCGTTAAAGAAACGTGTTATGCCGACAAATCAGAGTCAATTGAACACTTGAAGTCTAAAATTCGTGATGCCATCGCCGAAATACGACTCTATACACTCGAAAAACTGCACGAAAATTGGTCCGATCGAATGAGGTACTGTGAAGCCAGCAGGAGGCAACCATATGTATGAAATAATATTGCATTTCTAATCGGAACAATTGTACTTCACAACAAAGGAATAAATTTGAAAAAATTTCCAACCGTTTTTGTTTTATTGTATTTTTAAATTTAAACTTTAAAACTACCCACCCTATATATTTTACAATATGCTTTAAGGATTGGTAGTTAATATGTTTCAATCAAAATATATGTTTTATTTTAATTTAAAGATCCAAAGAAAAAAATGTAGTTTTTGACAGCCCGGACGTATGAGTTACACACGATGTGTTGCATTCAATTAATATTACTCATACGCTTTAGGGGTGACAACCAGAGAAAATTGAATTCATTTAATCTGCATAACCGGTTATGTTTTGAATTTTAAGAACTCTGCAACTCCGAAGGAGGATTTCATATTTTTCTGAAATTTCTGTCTAACCTATTGAAGTTTGAAGAAAATTTGTTAAATCATTTTCGAATACCCTTTACGTTAACAGCTCCATACCTGGGTATGTATTTGAAAACAAATAACAATAAAATTATAGATACGTAACACATACATCTGGCTTTTCACATCACTTATGTTAGGTTAGGTTAGAGTGGTAGCTTTAACTACCAAAGCACAAGTAGGTTAGGTTAGGTTAGGTTAGAGGACGTGTACTTGTCAATTAAGACAAGTACAGTACCCGGAGGTCAAATTGACCCATTGTACAACATCCTAGTTTCTCACACCACTTATGTTGTGTGTGTTAATTTTATACATGAGTGGTGGGACCTACAGTTTAAAGTCGACTCCGAACGACAGATTTTTATTTATTGAGAAACTTTTCATGGCAATTTTTATTTACTCTCAGAGTTTTTGCCAGAAATCTACTGAGAGGAAGTCGCCGAAAAAATACTTTTTGTATTTTTGTCTTTGATGCCTGGCCTGGGGCTCGAACCCAGGCTTTTGCGTCTAATAAGCCAACACACTACCTACTAGACTACGGCGACTTCTAAAGCACAAGTAAGCGCACTTATGTTTTGTGTATTAATTTGATTTATGAACGGCAAGATCTACAGTTTAAAGTCGATTCTGAATGACAGAAATCTGCTGAAAAGAAGTTGCTAAAGAAATATATTTCGTATTTGGTTTAGTTGGAGACATTGGACCTGGGGTTTGATCCATAAGGTTTAATGGTTTTCAATAAATTCAAATATTGTTACGAAAATGGAAATGGTGTTTTGCTTTCACATCGTTTAAAATGTAAACAAAAGCTACAAAAACAACAACCTTTAACTTTTTTAGATGATAAACAAGTAAACAAAAATATACCAACAAAAACCACTATAAAAAGGGGATAAACAAGTAAAAAAGTAAACAAAAAGGCAACAACAACACTGCTAGGACAAACGTAAAAAAATACAGAAACAACAATAACGTAAACAACATGTTTACATTTATAGAGATTTTGAGAAGGCAAAGTCTTTCTCCTTCAAGAACATTCTGAGGTATAAAAGGCAAGACAAAGCAGGTAACGGAGTCAGTCAAAATTCAGTCAGTTTTGTGCGAAGAAGCGGTGTTTGAAGAAAGTAATCTTGGTTTGAAGATCTCCGTTATAAAGATCAAATGGACTAGTATTTGTTATCGCTTACGCAAAAGAGTGTAACAAAGCAATTGTTGTTGTTAACATCAAGTAGTGAGCAGTGGCACACAGAATTGTGCGAACAATAAAGGAGTTAATTAAAACTGAACATAAAATTATTTTTATTTTTATTTGCAATCTACGAGGTCATATTTCAAACGTTTTAAATGGCACAAACGTTACAATATTATGAACACGGAATCTAGTAGTATGTGGTGTTAAGACGGGCTAAATTGCGTCTTTGCTATAATAGCCTCCTCCGCTTTCATAGGGTATTTGAGCGAGTTATCTCTATCATCTTTTTTATTTTTTATTTGAGGTTATATTCTGGTAAATGGATTTCCTCGACGTCACAATAATCTTCGCATTTCTCTGTAATACTTTTGAATGAAAATTGTTTCATTATCATCATATCATATTATCTGTTACCTTCTTGTAGCTCTTTACAGACTTTGCCGAATATACTCTTGTTGCTTATCATCATTCAAGAGGCCTTATTTGTCGCGTTAAAAGGCATTCACCATCTGCTATTATTATTTACCGTACTAAACCGTATCACAATATTTTTTAAGTTAAATTTTTATTTTTTAACACTTCCCTAACACTAACAAGTTCCATCAAACACGAGCAACTAACAAATGTTTGTTAATAATCTGGAGTAATTCTCATCAGATTTTTACAGTGTCAGCTTAATTTGCTCATCTAGTAAAAAGAAAAAAAACTTTTTAAATCTAAAAATAAACGTCACTACGAAACTACAACATAAGCATTAAATGTTAGTCTTGACCTTTTATTCCTTATGTACAGGACTTTATGTATTTCTTCCAGGAAATTGGCTGTTGTTGATTGACTGGCATTGACTGTTTCACTTGAAATTTTTTTTGCCATTGAAAATGGTTTCCATGACAAGCAATTATTGTTGTTGTACTATGATGAAAACTAAAGTTAATGGGGAAGACAGTCCTTAATTGCCATCGACAGTTCAATTATTTTGATCTTGTGATTTACAAATAAGACCAACACTAAAGAATGAAATTTCTATGAAATCAATTGTGCCGGGTCTTTTACAAAGGGTTTACTATATTTTACTGTAAATAAAACTAAGTGTATGTGTGGTAGTAACACCAACTGATGCCATTATATGTGGAATATGATAACATCGTTCAATTGTCTGCTATGACTTCTCTAAGTGAAGTGCATACAAAATGTCAAATTTTCCTTGACTCTGGCATATAAATCAGACTGAATTTGAACGATGGCATCTGTTATCTTGGCTTTAAGGGCCGCTGTTACTTGTAGCCCATGCGCTACACCAGCGACTTAAGAAACCTCCACAAGAAAATGTGTAAAGGGGGTAAGTCGTCTATTTGTGATGTCCATGATTTAAAATCGCTCGTACATACATACACACATAATAGGACATTCCAATCCTTCAGTCTGGATTACGACATAGCTTCTCTCACCACTTATGCCGATTGTGTTAATTTTATCAACGAGTGGTGGAACACCAGATTTTTGAGAAACTTTTTCATGGCAATTTTATTTTGCATTCAGATTTTTTGGAAGAAGCCTGTTGAGTGGAAGCCGCCGATGAAATATTTTCTCATATTTCGGTTTGTTGGATATGTCAGAAGTCGCCGTGGTCTAGTAGGTAGTGTGTTGGCTTATTAGACGAAAAGCCAGGGTTCGAGCCCCAGGCCAGACATCAAAACGAAATACAAAAAGTATTTCTTCGGCGACTTCCTCTCAGCAGATTTCTGGCAAAAACTGAGAATAAATAAAATTGCCATGAAAAGTTTCTCAAAAATCTGTCGTTCGGAGTCGACTTTAAACTGTAGGTCCCACCACTCATGTATAAAATTAACACACACAACATAAGTGGTGTGAGAAACTAGGTCGTAATCCTGACTGAAGGGTTGTAATGACCAATTATGTATGTATGTATGGATATGTCAGAACCATTGCATAACGTTTAATAAGACAACACTCTACCTACTAGACTACGGCGATTAGAATTAAAAACATCACCTCAGAATTTCCACATTCCTGTAAAGCACAATGCTCGCATATAATATGTTTTAAAGTCCCTTCACTGTCATCAAGTCATGGCATTTAAGGCATTTAATGTCATTTTAATATCGTCTTAGATCATAAGGACTTTAAGTTATGCAGGAGGTGGTGGTGTTGGTGTCGGAGATTGCAATCTTCATACCAATCCTGGCTACCTCGTCAACAATGCGATTTCCAATGATATCCCTCTGATCGGGAATCCATATAAGACTTGGCTTTCAATGATTCAAAATTTCCTTGAGAAATCCAAATATTTTAGGGACTTAACCTCAGCCTGACTGGTCGAGTAAGTCAAGAAATTTTTATTGAAAATCCTGTCACCCAACAAGCATTGTAACGCTGTCAGAATGGCTATGAAACGCCACCATATAATAAAGTTTAATATCAGAACCCCTAGTATATTGTTACGAAAAATTTTTTAACTTACCATGAGGTTGAGTTATAACCAAGGATAATCAAGGAAAAGAAGCACAGCAGCATATATTGCAGCCGAGTAAGGTAGATAATAGTCAAAAAGCTTTCTAATAAGAACTTTACGTCTTCAAACCAATTGTGATGTTATTACCTAATAATAGCAAACGCACATAATATATTATTACGAAAATGGAAAAATCTAGATACTGGTGTTTTGCTTTTACATCGTTTAACATTAAAATTATAAACAAAAGCTACAAAAACAAAAACAATGAACTTGTTTACAAATTATCGCACCAACAAACACCAGCATTAAACAAATGGTAAACAAGTAAACAAAAATATACCAACAATCACCAGCATAAAAAATGATAAACAAGTAAACAAAAATACAACAACAAACAATGCAAGAATAAACGTAAACAAAAACACAAACAATAGTATTGAAACAACGATGTTTACATTTATAGAGATCTCGAGAAGGCGATGCAACGAACATTCGCCTTCAAGAACATTAATCAGACTGTTTGCGTTGTCATATAAAAGGGAAGGCAAGGCAGGCAACGGAGTTAGTAAAAGTTCAGTCAGTCTTTTGTGAGGACGAGATGTGTGTGAAAAGAGTAATCGTGGTTTGAAGATCTCCGTTACAAAGATCTGTCGAACAATTGTTATTGTTTATGCAAAGAGTGTAAGAGTGTATTGCAAATAAAATAAAAATAAATTTGTGTTTAGTTTTAATTACACATACATACATACATAATTGGTCATTACAACCCTTCAGTCAGGATTACGACCTAGTTTCTCACACCACTTATGTTGTGTGTGTTAATTTTATACATAATTGGCGGGACCTACAATTTAAAGTCGACTCCGAACGACAGATTTTGGAGAAACTTTTTATGTCAATTTTTATTTAATCTCAGAGTTTTTGCCAGAAATCTGCTGAGAGGAAGTTGCTGAAAAAATATTTTTGCATTTTGTTTTGATGTCTGGCCTCGGGCTCGAACCCTGGATTTACGTCTAATAAGCCAACACACTACCTACTAGACAACGCCGACTTAGTTTTAATTAGAATTCTTAATTATTCGCACAGTACTGAGTGTCACGGTTCACAACTTGATTTAAACAATAACAATTTCTTTTCTCTATTATTCCCACTGGACAATTATTCGACAGATCTTTGTAACGGAGATCTTCAAACCACAGTACTCTCTCCAAACGTACCGCCTCTTCACACAAGACCGTTTAAACTCACTAATTCATTCGCCTGCTTTTCCTTGCCTTTTATTTGGCAAAGTAAATAGTCTGATGAATGTTCTTGAATGTTCATGACTTCTTTGCCTTCTAGAAATCTCTATAAATGTAAACATCGTTGTTTACATTCATTATTGTTGTTTGTGTATTTTGCATACATTTATTTTTGTTTCGTTTTTGATTACTTGTTTACCATTTTTTTATGCTGGCGTTTGTTGTCATATTAAGCAGTACAATAATATGTAAACAGTTTTGTTTACTGTATTGTTTTGTTTTTGTAGCTTTTGTTTATAATTTTAATGTTAAGCGATGTAAAAGCAAAACTCTAGTATCTAGATTTTTCATTCTCGTAACAATATCTTTTCCAAAATCATGGCTGAGGTCTTCAAACTCCATACGCAGTCATTTTAGATTTCTACGTAACTACCGTGTAAGAAATGAGTTTCGTTGTTGAAGGCAGTGTTGTTTAAAAAATCAACTTTGAAGGCGTTGTTGGTCTGGCTCTCAAGCAACACAAATACAATGGTCCACCGTTCATATGGAAGTATGAGAAAGAATTCTTTGTTTTAAATTTCAACTTTTTATAATTCTGTGCCTTTAAATAAAGTCGAATAATTTTGTTTTAAATTATTTTAATTTTTCTTTTCTGATATGAATGAGAAATTAAATGAAATTGTAATTGACTTGAAAATATTTGCTTGAATGACAGAAACTGTTATAAGTTATGAAATGTTAAACGTTTGCAAACAAACCCAAATAAACTGACATAAATTTGCATGAAATCATATTCACATACGCGTTGCAATTTTCAGTGTAACAAAAATCAACCGCAGGCAAGGCAAGTCTTTTCAAATGGAACGTTTTAACAGACAGTAGAAATGGTTTTTTCTGTGTTTTATTTAGACTGGCTGCAGGACTGCCACATGTTTGAGTATGTATGGCTGCTGGGTAGGTGTTCCAATATCTGCATTGCGGTAGAGCGAATTACAATTTTAAAAATATCGAAAATAAAAACAAAATAAAATACTTGCAGTAATTATAATTACAAACAATATGTTGTGAGATATCATAAGAATATTTTATGCATTTAAAAAACATATTGATGCCATTGTGTGAGGAATATTATAGCCTTCACAGCCTTTAGGTGGAGCGCATTAGAAATGTAAAATTTTCCATGACTTTGGCGCATAAATCACTCTGAATTTGACCGATGGCATTGGTTTTATTTGCTCTGAGGACTTGCATGGTTGGCGACTTATTCGAATACACATGCGACATAAGAAAACTCTCAAACGAGGTCATATGTCATGATGTTGGTGGCCAGTTCACATAACCTTGCTTTTTGCCGAATATGTCATATGACATGTGCTGTTGCAATCGCATGTGTTTGGTGTCCAGGTCATACCATGCAGGCCGAAATAAGTTAATAATCATCCATCTATAGTGCTTGCCGTGAAACTTATGGCCTGGCAAATATTGCTCGCAAAGAATATTGTTACGAAAATGGAAACGGTGTAACATCGTTTAACATTAAAATGAGCAAAAGCAAACAAATACAACGAACTTGTTACAAGTAAATCAACAACATCAGAATGAAAGAAAAGGGCATAGGTAATTAAGCGAGAACGCAACAACAAGCAATGTGTACAAAATACACAAACAACAATGAAGTCGCGATAGAATTCTCGAGAAGGCAAAACCACGAACATTCGATTTCAAGAACCTTCATCAGACTGTTTACGTGGGCATATAAAAAGGGAAGACAAAGCAGGCAACGAGTAGTAAGAATTCAGCCAGACGCGTTGCGTGTGAAAAGAACAGTCGTTATTTGAGGATCTCCGTAGTAAAGTTCTACCGAACAGTTGTTAGTGTTTACGCAAGCAGAAGTGTAAAGAAGAATAACGAACCAAGCAAATTGTTGTTGTAACATAAAGTTGTGAACAGTGGCACATAAAATAGTACGAATAACAAAGAATTTATATAAAACTAAACACAAATTTATTTTTATTTTGTTTGCAATCAACGAACTCATATTTTAAACGTTTTTAAAAAGGCAAAAACGCGTCAGTGTCAACCTATAAAGCTAACTTACATACATATTTAATTGATTATTACATCCCTTCAGTCAACACTATGACCTAGTTTCTTACACCACTTATGTTGTGTGTATTCATTTTACTTGTAAGCAGTGAGGCATACAGTTTATTTTCGTCACCGAAGGACATATTTTTGAGAAAGTTTTTGTGAAAATTTTATTTACTTTCAGAGTTTTTTCCTTGTATAACAAACATACAGGTTTGTTGAGATCTTGGGTAATTGTTTTGTCCATTATTTTGCATATAAAGAAATCCATTTAAATTACGTTCACACCTTTTTAATTTACAGCAGACATGAACTGTCATCCACATAGCACATGTTTCCTGTGTGCCAACTTCTTACAGTTGTTGTCGCTGTAAATAATGTGCAAAGACTTGTAAGTCTTTGTAAATTAGCTGGTGTTTAGCATTTGGGTTTTCGAGACAAAACTTGTAAAAGAGAAGACAATTTTTAATTAATGCCTTAACGCCTTGGCTAGCGGCAGCTGATAACTCAATTTATTTCTTTAATGGCAAACAATATTTCACTCTTCAATTTTAACACCTCTGTTGTAGGCAACTGTACTAAGCATTAAAACATAAAACTTGGCCATTTCGAAATAAAAGATGGGACAGTATCCTTTGTAAACGATTATTGTGGTTATTAATTGAACTTGCACCTGGCATTCACATGTTATTGTCGATTTAGTAGACCACATATGACAAATAAAGAGGTTGCTCTCTGATAAAAATGTTATCTACAGTTGTCTACTTCACATGGGATACCATCCCAAAAATTCGAAGTTTTTTAATACTCATAATAAATAATAATAATAACGTAAAAAGTCTGCATGCGGAGTCGGTCAAGTAAATAAATTCAATTACTTTTCAACACAAATCAATCAGCGCATATGGAAAATTTTATAAATTTAAAGTGCAAATAAGATAAGAAAGAGAAATTGAAAATTTCATAAGTATGCCAGTATGGCCTAACATGTCACTTTTCAAGTCGCCGTAGTCTATCATATTTACGGTTTTAAGATTCTCATGATTAAGCACAGCAAAACCTTCTTAACAAAATGGAAAGAAACTCAGCAACATATTTCAAGGCGCTGCCAGCAGGTTGAAAGTTTGGAGAACGTTTCCCACTAAAAACTTATTCCAATTGTAAGGAATACTATTCGGATTGATTATAGATAGAGGAGGCAAACTGGTAATCTAGCGATATGTAGTTTCAAAAAAATGTTGCTATGTACGTGCTACTTTGAATGCTCTGTACAAGCGAAAGCCGCCGTAGTCTAGCAAGTATTGTGTTGGCTTATTACACGTGATGTTATGGTATAAACCCAGGCCAAACTTCCCGATCAATACGAAATATGAAGTAATATTTCTTCAGCGACTTCCCTCCTCTCAGTAGATTTCTGGCAAAAACTCTGTGCGCAAAATAAAATTGCAATGAAAAGTTTATCAACAAATCTGTTGTACGAAGTCGACTTTAAACTGTAGGTCCCGCCGTAACTCGTGTATAAAATTAACACACACAACATAAATGGTGAGAGAAGCTAGATTGTAATTGGGACTAAAGGGTTGTAATGACTAGACTGTCTCAGACTGCATTCACTGTGTCAAACAGCACGAACACGATGGTCAGTTCACATAAGATCCAAGTGAGATAAACCCCGAGGGACATGCAGTCCATGTAAATTTTTGTTTTTGGCAGAATACTGAAGAGAGGAAAATGCCAAAAGAAATCGAGATGTCTCAGCATGGGTATGAACCACAAGCTCTCGTCTAGTAAGCCAAGACACTACCTACTAGAATACCACGACGACTTTCATAACCAGGAATATGGAATGCCGATATCTTACTGAGGAGTGGAATGTTACATCTCCTTAATAAGAGCTTATATACTAGCCAAGTGACATTTTTCGGCATCCAAGGGGAAGCACGATTATTTAATGCGTTAGGGAAGTAATCTTGATTTTATTTAGGGTGAACAAAGTCACAAAGGCAATATTGACTCCTTGTCATATATTTTTTTTTGTACTACCAACACCCAGGGTATGGCTTATACTCATGCAGTACATTGTGTTGGAACTAGAAAAATACGATATGGGAAAGAGGAAAGAGGGAGTAATGTTTGTGGACACTAGATATCAATCTCTTTATATTATAAGTAATAGGAAAGGGCTCTACAGGAAGGGAGTTCTACATACGAATATCTCGACCAGAGATCAGCAATTAATCGTGTTTTCGCTACTCATAAGCACTCAACAATATTGAAATTTAACTACTTTGATTCATTGTTACAACGTTGATTTATAAGTACAGGTTGCAATGAGTATGCGTACAACGTTGGCATCAATCTCATACCATTCGAAATATGTTTGATTCATAAGCCTACTAATTTAGATTCATAACTTATAAATGATTCATCAAAATTTACAGTCTTAGTTGTTGTTGCATTTACAAAAAAAAGACACATAAGCAAAAAAAGACAAAGACAGAAAGCAGAGCAAACACACAATCTTCTAGTGAGTATTGTAGTGTTCGTGCGCGAATCATACTTATTTTGTGATTCTTGTAAATCTTGAGTCATGGAGAGTCGAAATCAACAACATCATACGTGTTGTTAAGTATGAATATTATGAGTACTTCAAACTTTGAATATAAGTAGAGGTTAATACAAGTATGAATGCGTATAAGTATCAGAAATTGTGAGTATCATTCGATTTTACTCATCTTTTTGAATACTCATTGCTAATCGCTGATTCCGACTAAAGTACGAATTTAGTCCGTAATGCTGTGTCGATGCACTTTCTAAACATACCACAAACGGATGGGCTCGGCGAGAAAGAAAAATGTTACGTAATTATACATGATACTCGAGAACAAGTTCACTTATTTCGTTTGAACAAAATCCGTTGTAGCAGTGATAGAACAGTGAAACACAAGTCCTTTTGCGACGATGATCCAATGAATCAATACAGTTGGATACCATACCGTCATTAATGAGCACCTTGGCCCTGCTCCTGTATGCCGTCGAGAAGCCTCAAAATAGTCTTCGAGGCACCGATCCATACATGAGTGTTATATTTCATTCTCGCACGGATATAAGTGGCGTTAATATATGAGGAAATCAGATGAAGTGAAGTATTTCTGGTACTGTCTTAAGAACACGGAACATCACACTGAATTTTCATTCCCACAATATCAAGAGCTTCTGACTGCCACATCTATTGGAAAAAAATTTTTTGTTTAGTTTCAATCATAACGAAACAACAACAACACATTTCAATACTTTAAAATCATATCTCTGCAACGAAAATAATTTCATTAAAAATGTATTTTAGATTATTACCATTTGGCCAAGCAAGCATATTCCCTAATGCGTAGTAAACATTGAAAAAATATTTTGTTTAAAATGAACAAAAACTTTGAAATTCAATGGAATTATAATTACATGCCAAAAAACTATGTATTTTGGTTACGATTTTAATTTAATTTTATGTTAAATAATGTTGGGAGATTATTTTGATTGCAACGTGATAACAGAGCAAACATTTTTTTAATTTTGTGTTGGAGGTGTGGTAAAATTATTGGAAAAAATTTTTCAAAATTTAATAATCACAGGATTCTTTCGTTTCTATACAAGATTACGATGTAGCTTCTCACACCACTTATGTTGTGTGTGTTAATTTTATACATGAGTGGTGGAATCTGCAGTTTGAAGTCGACTGCGAACGACAGAAATTTGAGAAACATTTTCATGGCAATTTTATTTGATGCTCAGAGTTGTTGCCAGAAATCTGCTGAGAGGTAGTAACCGAAGAAATATTTTTCAAATTTCGTTTTGTTAGAGATGTCTAAGTTGCGGTTTGAACCATGGCCGCACGTCTAATAACCCAACACACTACCAACTAGACTAAATTCCCTGTATCCTTTACTTACTTGCAATTAAAGCCTGCAATTGATTTCGCTATCATTTTATAAAATAATCCCTAAGCCTTTAACACCTTGCAACGAATATATTTCGCCTTGTGTCCTTCCATTGAGGAAACAAGAAAAATTTCCTTTAAAATCTAGCTGATGAGTCTCCTCTAGAGACTAGCGATTGAAATCAAGAAAAATAGATTGCCAAAAAGGAAACTGAACTGAACTGAAACGAATAAAAAGACTACTGCATAGAGAAGGAATTTCAACAAGAATTTCACGGAGTATTAGAATTAGAATCACTCAGGGGAAAAAGCTGTGAAAGAGTTTTGCTTTTTTTTGGCAACCTGCAGAAGAGAAAGAAGAGTTCATAGCAGCGATATGATAAGGTCACTCACTGCTAAATGAAAAGATTTAAAGAAAAGCAAATCTGCAAGAAAACAAAGAGGAACATTGTAGAATAAAAAAGAGTTGGAAATAGGAATCGTTTTAATAGAGAAACAAAATAAAGGCTAACAAGCAATGGGAATATATTGTATCAGCGCATAATCATTTGTATTTTAGGTAGTAAATAATAGTGAATGCCCATAAAGAAAGCCAAAGGGACACCAAAAAAACTTTTCGCTTTCACAAATGCTCCATTTCTTTCATTGGAATTTTAATAATATCTACAACCATAAGCACTTAAATAATAATTTTGTAGAGTTGAAGGATAGTTTTCTTAGGAATTTTTTATCCAAATAGATAGTCTTTAAGGCGATTTCCGAAGGTGGTTCAAAACCTTGCTAGAACAGCAGGCATAGCGAACTGAGACACCAAATGTTTTGCAGAAAATTATGAAAAAGATTGTATAGAATGCCGCCTTAGTCTCAGAGGTATGGGACCAGAAATAAGCAATGAGTATTAAAAACATGAGTAGAATTTATACTTATTTTAATACGTGTCATGGAACCTCTACTTATATTCAAAGTTTGAAGTACTCATCATATTCATATTTAACAACACGTATGATGTTGTTGATTTGTAAATGCAACAACAACTAAGACTCTAAATTTTGATGAATGATTCGAGTCACTCAAATAATTTATAAGTATTATAAGTATTTTTCTAAAGATATGAATCTAAATGAGTAGGCTTATGAATCAAACATATTTCGAATGGTATGAGTTTGATGTCAACGTTGTATGCATACGCATTGCAAACTGTACTTATAAATCAACGTTGTATTGAGTACCCATGAATCAGAGTTAAATTTCAATATTGTTGACTAACTTATATTCAAATTTCATGAGTGCTTATGAGTAGCGAAAAAGCGATTCATTGCTGATCTCTGGTAAGGACTTAGCTTCTTAAACAAGAGCCCGTGCTTTAAACTTCAGCTCAAACATCTCGAACAAAATGAAATTTGAAAAAATATTTGTACGGCGACTTCCCCGCAACAGTCTTCTGGCAAAAACGGTGAAAGTAAATAAAATTGCCATGCAAAACTCCTCAAAAAACTATAATTTGGAGACGATTTTCAACAGCAGGTACCGTCACTCGTGTATAAAATTTACGCACAAAACATGGGTGGTGTGAGATGCTATGTGGTAAACCTGGCAAAAGTGTTGTAATGACCTATACAGTAAGTAAAGGAAAGGCAAAGAAAAAACGAAGAAAAAAATTTCAACAATCGAACGCATGATTGTGATGATGATGACTGAAATCGTCGTAGTCTGGTAGGTAGTGCGTTGGGTTGTTAGACCTGAGACCACGTTTCAAACCACAGGTCAGATATCTCCAACAAAACGAAATTTAAAAAAAATTTTCTAAGGCGATTGCTCCCAGCATATTTTTGCAAAAACTCTGAAAGTAAATAAAATTACGGTGAAAAAGTTTCTCAAAAAAAATCTGTCGTTCGGAGTCGACTTTAAACTATAGGTCACGCCAACACACACAACATAAGTGGTGTAAGAAGCTGGGTCGTAATGCTGACTGAAGGTTTGTAATGACCAAAAATGTATGTATGTATGTACGTAGCAAATGACTAAAGCCAGAGAGGTCTAGAAAAACGAGCTAGACCCACATATATCTGGAGAACGCAATCGGAATACGTATACACAGAAACATATCGGAAATTGCAGGCTCTGTACTGGTCTTGGCCAACTCGCCAGCAATGCAATTCTAACGATATCTCTATGTTCTGGTACCCATATAGGTGTTATCTCTTAGGTTTAGGTTTAGTTTGGAGGACGTGTACTTGTCAAATGGGACAAGTACAGTACCCGAAGGTCAAGTTGACCCATTATACAGAACGCCCTTTAAATAAGAGGATAAAGGAGATGATGAGAAAAAAGGATAGGAAGTAGGAAGTGGAGAATAAGGAGTGTTACCTCTTGAATGATTCAAAATTTCTCTCAGAAATCTTCAGCATTCATGCACAAGAACGGATGTTAGAACTACGTTCAGAACTTAATGGCAGCCTGACTGTCTGAGAAACTCAAGAGACTTCAGGAAAAAGCCTGCCACACAACAAGCATTGTGTACAAAATTGCCATGACCTCTGCTTGGAAAACATTGTAGTGGTTAGGCAGCATAAAAGAAAGTTTAATATCGGAACCTTTTTAATGAGCATCAGCTCTATAAGACCACTGTGGAAATTCGATTCATTGTAAAAAACCTGGTTAACCCCTAGACAGTGCCATTGAATGTAGATGTCTTTTGTGTTTTTCCTTGTACCTTATATGTAATGAGGTCTGTGATACTTCATCTCATAGCCGAATTGGCTTCTTAAGTCTCTGTCCAGACCTAAAAACAAAATTCTCTTATACTGCTTAGTTTACTTTTTTTCAATACAACTTTAAAAATCCTTACTCAATTATTATTTAAACCAATACCATGAACAGGGTTATCAAATTTTAAAAAAAGCGTCCATACATCGCTGAAATTGACATTAAATTGATGACAAAAATATTGTGACAGCCAGTGCCTTAAAGACATCTCTTTCAAGTGTGAACATCACGTACATTCAGCATTTATATTCACTCACTCACTTACTCACTCATTCACCCATGTGTTCGTTTATTTACTCAGTGACACATACATACATGAATAAATGTGGATAGACAGTTAGGATAGACATTTTTGGAAAATTTACACATGAATACATTATTCAAATGGGGAAAACTATGCAACATTTAACAGTCGCAAGTCAAGTTGTCATATGACATGGAAATTATTTCCACGACGACGTTTCGGGCTACAAGTTCTCATCAATGTGTCGACATTACGACAATGTGGAGATAGTGGTGGTGCTGGTGATGGTGACAGTGATGCGTAGTAGTTATTAAAAACATTATTTAGAGGACAACCTTAATTTTTATATATGCAATCGTAGGACTAATCATATTGTTACGAAAATGGAAATGGTGTTGCATCGTTTAATATTAAAATGATAAACAAAAAGTTACAAACACAAAAACAATGGACTTGTTTACATGATCAACAAATAAACAAAAATATAGCAACATCATCAGTACAAAAAAAGGGATAAACAAGTAAATAAACAGGCGACAACAACACTGCAAGCGCAAATGTAAACAAAATACACAAGCAACAATAACGTTAACAACATGTTTACATATTTTGAAATTTCGAGAAGGCGAAGCCACGAACATTTGACTTCAAGAGCATTCATCAGATTGTTTATCCTGCGATATAAAAGGCAAGACAAAGCAGTCAACGGAGTCAATAAAATTTCAGTCAGTCTTGTGTAAAGAAGCATTGCGTGTGAAGAGAATAATCGTGGTTTGAAGTTCACCGCTATAAAGATCTGCCGAACAATTGTTACTGTTCACGCCAAAGAGTGTAAAGAAGAATAACAAACAAATTATTTTGATGTTGTTTACATCAAGTTGCAATCTATGAACTCATATTTTAAACGTTTTTAAAAGGTTGAAAACGTAACAATATATTTATGCATCCACTGGTCTTCAAACATTTCCAGGTTTTATATTCAAATAAAACAAAGTGTGTGTTTAAAATATCAACGAAAATATTTCATCCATCTGAAGGACCTACTGATGCCATTATGTATGGAAGATAACATTGTTAGCATATTAGGCGTAAGGCCACGGTTCTAAACTAAGATCAGAAATCTCCAACAATTTGAAAAAATATTTCTTCGGCTACTTGCTCTCAGCAAATTTCAGGCAAAAATTCTGTGACTAAATAAAATTGCCATGAATAGTTTTCCACAAATATGTCGTTCGAAGTGAACTTTAAACTGTAGGCCCCGCTCCTCATATATAAAATGTATATACACAACATAAGTGGTGTAAGCAACTAGGTTGTAGTCCTGACTGTAAAGTTGTAATGACCAATTATAACAGCGTTGAAATGTCCGCCACGGCTTCCCTGGGTGTGACCCATTCAAAGTGTTAAATTTTCCATGAATATGATGCATAAATCAGGTGGAATTTGAACGATGTTAAGGGTTATGTTCTCTTTGTGATTAAAGAAGTCTAACAGGGTCAAATAGCACGATCTCGGTGGTCATCATCTCATCACTATTACGTGTGATGATTATGCTATCAAATCTTTCGTGCTCACCAACATGTTGGTGTCCATAATACAATTTGGATCCAAGGGAGTTAGTAATAAGCGCCCTCTAGTGCTCGTTGTTAAATGTAACCAATAATGGATGCAGCCTAAAATTCATACCAAAAAATGAAATTTTCTAATGTGAATTGTCTCAACCATATGACACGTAGCATCGACCTTTTTAAACCAAATGTTTTTTTAGCCGTTGACAATTAAGGGCTGGCCAAAGACGTTCTCAAGGAGATGTGGAATTCATTACAAATTTTATTCTAGAAAACGATAGATTTAAGCAGAATGCCTTCTTTAGTGATACCAAATACTCCTCTAAGTGCCATTATTACAACTTGCTGTTAACTAAAAAGGGGATTTTAATGGGCAGATAAATTGTTCTTCATTATTATAAGTGGACAATAAGGCAGAAGTGAGCGTTAAGCTAAAGGGAGGATTATAATACCTTTAATTTTTAAAGTTAAGTTTATGTCTGAACTTGCCATATTGTATGTTATTTTCAATATGGCAACTTCAAATGTAAACGAAATGAGCATATACAGCAAAAAACAAAGCACGTCGTTGCCACTGCTTTTTAAAGAAACTTGTTTAAATGAGTAGTGTTATCGACATTGCTCCGGCACTGCCATATTTTTGAAAAAGTTCACTTTATTTTATCATTAGGTTGTAATAACGAAAGGAAAGTAACTTTAAAGTTCACTTTAGCTAAAGTTACCTTTAACTATACCCAACTTTAACTTCAAGTTGTAATAAATGCCCTAAACAAGAAAAAGCCGATCCATATATGTAGGTCCTTAGGTAAAGTTAGGTTGTGTATTTGATTTTGAGAAGTCCTTTTAACTTTCATAGAAGTATTGCAGCACTGCAAGAACAGTGATTACAAGAAGAATTGATTCTGAATTGGCTACCATTACTCTGCACACCAACATCAATACGAACCCAATTATCCGACAACGCTGTTACTAGCGTACAATACTTATGTATGTACCGTCACGAACGAAGAGAGTGGTTAGTGGTGGTACATTGTTTATCAAATTATTGACAGTTTTGCATTACAAATTTTGTTGATTTTTGTATACGCATAAACTCTGCAAATATAGTAGTAAGCGTAGATAAAGGAAAGTGTATGGAAAAGATAATGAAAAAAAAGCGCATAAGCTAATGACTATAATGACATAAATTACAACAAAACTAGCGACCACTAAGGAAGTAGTATGCTTAAGTAACACTCTTTCAAACCAACATAGAAGTACGCTAAGCTGACATCATAGTCCACAACGCAATTATTTACCATCTCCTTATATTTATTTTTGCCACAAAAGGGCAAAAAACAATAATACCAGCCAAACAATTAATACAGACGCCACAGAAAAGCCTCATAGTTTAACAAATGGGCCCAATTATTTTCTTAAATTTGTTTGAAATAAAAATAAAATAGAAGAAAAGGGAAGAAGGAACACGTCTTTTCAGCACAAGTCACTATTCATGTAGACACGGTAGTGTGGTAGATAGTGTGTATGTTATTAGAGAACTCATGGTTCAAGTCTTAACTTGAACATCGCGAAAAGAACCAGAAATCCTAGCCGTCGTAAAGCACAAAAACCTGTTGTAAGAAAGCTCCACTGTATGTGTAACTGTTTTTGTTCGTGTACCACAGGCTACATTATGTCCCAATGGATCGTTGAGTTTTTGGTCCATCCGCATAGAAATATATCAAGTCCGTCTCGTTATCAGCTGTACTAGACATCATATGTTCTTCCCGATCTGGACTTTTGGTTAGATTAAGAAGCGGTTAGCTTGCCGTCTACAGACAACTTCACTCGGTGGCCCATATGTTATAATGTGTGAGGTAAGACCCCTTGTCATGATCTATTAGTGCTGGGTTTTAACCACCTCGAGGTTCGGATGAAACCGGCCAGTTCCCTTAGTGGGACGTTCTTCAGCATGCCGAGATTTTCAAATGTTCTCCCAAAATCCGATGACGTAACTTATAAGTTGTTGGACCGATTCCGTTTCATACAAATCATGGCAGCCTCTGTAGTAATCCGGGTAAGGCAGATCGAGATTAACAGCGAGATTGCCAATAGCGCAGTATGTGCCATTATAATTCCTGTTAGACTGCGAACCGTTCGATTGTCGAACTGAAGTAGGTCCTGCTGCACACTGTAGTTTAGCAATTCGACAACCAGGTAAGTTGGACGCAAAAACTTTAAAAGTGAACAGAATTGTCATGAAAAGTTTCTTAAGAAAGGAGTCTTAGGAGTCGATGTTTAGCTATAGGTATAGCCATTCATGAATAAAATTTTTACTTACAACATGGGTTGTGTAAGTAGCTAGGTTGTAGTCCTGACTAAAGTGTTGTAATAAGAAATTTAGTATATAAAGTTTCTCTTTACAAGAAATAAATAGTAATTATGTACTGTATTGTAATTTCTATGAATAGTGGCCGTAGTCTAATAGATAGTCTGTTGGCTTATTAAATGTGAGGCCACAGTTCAAATCCCAGGTCAGGCATTTCGAACGAAACGAAATATAAAAAAATATTTCTTCGGCGACTGCCTCTCACCAGATTTCTGCCAAGAACTCCGAGAGTAAATAAAATTGTTATAAAAGCTTTCTGAAAAATCTGTCGCTAGGAGTCGAATTTAAACTGTAGGACCACCGCCACTCATGTACAAAATTTTGGTGTTAGAAACTAGGTCCTGAATAAAGGGTTGTTATGCACAATTATGTATGGGTGTATTGATTGATTTTATCAGTATCCCGTAACTTAAACAGTTGGTCACATTTTATTTCCAAACAACTACGAATGATAAATGAAGTAAAAAAGCAACAGTTTATTACCAGCCAATAATAAGTTTTGTTTTCTTTTTTTGTCATGCAATTATTTTCTTATAGATTTCTACAGCAGTTGTGGGAGTATCCTGAAGACACAACAAGATTGTGAAGAAACGAAAAGTCTCCAGATACATAATTTCTCCCTGACATGTTCTCAA